>CM076921.1:8443095-10843095 GCA_039566165.1 Maruca vitrata
ACCTGCACGGGCCCGATTAATTTAAAACGTACCGTTTACGAGGCCACGGAAAAACGGGCCGACCGCCCCAGCTCCAGGCGTCTTTGCTTAAAAATTCAATATGGCTAAACGTACTTGGACTACGGGATATATCACGTGGAAGCAATTTGAACACCTCTTTCGGCGAGCACCAAACGTTATTTATGGTAAGCCGCCGGCACCTCACTGGATTGCCCACATAGAGTTTCAAAGGATTTTCGGCGGTAACCGGTAATATTATCGGTGATGCAGCGAAATCCATCGGCCAGCGTAATTACGTCAGTACTTTGTACGTGCACGAGTCGTAGGCGTATTGATGGATGACCGACACGAGGCATAGAATTTTGATGGCGGTTCTCGGAATTCGTAACTCGATTGCGGCATCTTCTGTCCGAATAACAATTTAAAATGCTAATGCAACACGGAGCCCACCTACAAGGGTTATGGCGACCAATCACATATTATAGTTATTGAGTTAATATTAATTGTCATCTTCATCAAAAATAACAGGTTTTTATTAACTTAAATAAATCAGTGAAGGAAAATATTTGAGCCTTTACTTTGATATTATTACATTGTCATGTTGGTAACCAAGCCAAATTTCCAACATAATTCCTAAGATCTATTTATTGTTTCTGATGCCTGAATATGACACGTATTTAAAAATCAACTTATCAAATGTCTATTTAATGTATAGCCTTAATGTTTGTTCCTGCCGAACCGGTACATGTGAAGCTACGTAGCTACATGTTCATCGTAAATCGCGATTTCTATCTCAGACCTCCGGCAGCAACTTCCAGTTCAATAGCTAAAACATTGTTTCTTCCACATTTTACGCTCTTACTTGAACACATAAACCACTGTACTGAAAATATTTGTAGCAACGCCTCCGCTGTGTTCATGGCGACCTTCCAATGCGATGTTTTCCACCAACTTTTTCCAACACTGCCCGCTGGTAGCGGATCCTACAAAAATATGAACTATTAACTCCTAGGAAAGTATGCCATGCCACTGCCACCCAGTTTCGAGTTAATTCTATGCATGCATAAATTCTGTTGCTATACTTACATATACTTAGGGAAGTTACTTAGTAGTGTGCGTGATAAATAACCACCTAGCTTGAGGAGATTATGGATTAAGCCTGTCACACGCAGCGCGTTGTACTCGTAATCGTATCATTATCGTCGCGTCAGGCGATAAACTATCATCTTCTTGACGTACAGTCGGGAATTTTGGCGGTAAGTACACTTTTCAAACAGATACTTCTTTAAACGCCATTAGCGCCCACTAGTTATTTCCGCCAATAGAAGAGCACTTCGACCCTTTGTTTACGAATACGTTCCATTAGTAGGAGAGCTAACAAGATTTTTTTGGCAGGTATTTGAGTTAGTTTATTATATAGTAGTTGGTTTATTATATCGGATGAAACCAGAGACCTGGCTGGTGAGTAAGGGGCTAAAGCAACCCCCAAAAATATTTTTCATCTTTTTATTTATAACTAAAAAATAAGACTCACTAAGACAAATTATTTCGATGGAACTTACCTGTCAGGGTGAATTGACAAATTAATTTTTGATTATACAATATATTTTAAAAATAAAAAAATTGGGGTTTGGTTTAGCTCCCGGTACTCAGCCAGGTCTGCGGGTTTGTGATGGGATATAATAGGAGAGGTACAAGACAAGTTTTCAGCTTGCTTCAAATATCTACCCAAAAATTCTTGCCAGCTCTTTGACCAATAATGGGGCAAAGGCTAGTTCAGACAGACGCGTAAGAGCCGATTTTCACCTTATAGGTGGACGACCGCCAGCGCTGCCGACAGTACCCATTTGTATTTTTTACTCTGTTGTTTTTAATGCTATTAATACTCAACGTAAATTAGAAATTTTGATGAAAAATCGCATCTATGACCCCGCCTGAACGGGGACTTGAACCATCGGTCCTCCTGATATCGCGTCGGAAGCTCTAACCTCTGAGCTGCTATCCAGGCAATTAGTCACCAATGCGATTTTTCCATCACCTTTAACCCGTTAGCCACGGGTGGTGGTATCAAACACTATCGGTCCGCAAACATTTCTTTACACAGAAATATTTCGTTTAGGTGGGGTCATGGTCAAAAATTTCAACTTTAAAATTTACCTACTTGTTTTAAAATAAATAATGGAATACCTTTTTCCGTTTTGCTTTAACACATTGAATAATTTCGACTTACAACGTGCCTAAACCCACCACAAAACCGAAATGCCTTTAATTTGAAACAAAAGGCGCAATCTTCTGGACAATGAACTGTAGTTCAAAAAGTTGAATTGCTTTGAACCAACGGCATGCAACAACAACAACGCATTAACAGCTTGTCTACTGTGTTGAAATGCAGCTCAGACTCAACGTTCACTACTGAATGGCCCAATAAATCCCGACATACAATTTGTATTATGTATCTAAGAACGTTAGAACTCAACACACTGTGCGATTATTGATTTACTTGACTGTTCATGATAAATTTACAATACTAATGTCGATATCGGTGTATTTTGAAAGTATTATTAAGCGTTTTGTAAATTCCCAACGCCTATTACTATTCTATGATCATTCAAATAATCTATTTAGAGAGTTATTAACATAATGTATAATGTCAGATCAGAATAATCCATGTCTTGTAAACGTTGACACCTGGTTAAGGCCATACCAAAAGCTTCAGGCGCTAATGCTACTAACGTGAAAAACCGTATAGTCCAGTCAAATAAGGAAAAAATCTCGGAATTCGAGATACCCAGCTGTAAGTCTGTAAATATTTAGATATTGACACCCTAAAAGTGGTCTCAAAACCTACATATGGTAGGGTGTACGCAACTATTAAATTTTCAATGTCAAATGTCACAAATATCAGTTTTATGAACTTTTGAGCGAAACGGCAAGTTTTATCATCAAAGTGTGTAGGAGAAAATTGCTTATCATCTAATTATCTATAAAAATTGTCTCTACGTTTTATTTCTAAGATTCACCATTTCAGAGATACAGCGATGCAAATAGTTGAAAAAGTTGTATTTTCAAAAGCTTCCAGACCCCCGTGCGATTGTGCTAGACAGTTAAAATTTTCACAACTGATGTATTTCAGTAGCCTCTATAACATCTAATACTAGAAAAAGCTTAAAACCTAAATGTTTAAGTGGGTTCTTATACAAAACTATGGTTTTTTTTTTCTCACACTTGGCCGGTTTTTAACGTGGTTACCCCAGTAAACCTATTCCAGACGACACCTTTTATACGTGAAGAACACGTTGTTTATATGGAAGCCTAGTTAAATAATTGTTTTATGTTGTTTTTAGTACTATACATATACGTTTCAGTACATTTAAACTGCTTATTATGGGTCAAAAAGTACGAAATAACCAATTATTAGAATTTCTGTTGGAAGTATAACTGGTAAAAAATACATTTTAAAAATGTTAACTGTCCATCTAACTCGATTATGAACGTGAAGATCCATATTAACCAAATTTAATTTAATGAAACGCAGAAATCTTAAATCTTCTGAATACTGAAAACAACACAAAACAATTATTTAACTAGGCTTCCTTATAAACAACGTGTTCTTCATGTATAAAAGGTGTCGTCTGGAATAGGTTTACTGGGGTAACCTCGTTAAAAACCGGCCAAGTGTGAGAAAAAAAAGCCATAGTTTTTGTATGAGAACCCACTAAAACATTGGTTTTTCTAGTATTAGATGTTATAGAGGCTACTAAAATACATCAGTTGTGAAAATTTAACTGTCTAGCACAATCGCACGTGGGCCTGGAAGCTTTTGAAAATACAACTTTTAAACTATTTGCATCGCTGTATCTCTGAAATGGTGAATCTTAGAAATAAAACGTGCAGTCAATTTTTATAGATAAATAGAAGATAAGTAATTTTTCTCCTACACACTTTTATGATAAAACTTCCGTTTCGCTCAAAAGTTCATAAAACTGATATTTGTGACATTTGACCTTGAAAATTTAATAGTTGCGTACACACTACAATATGTAGGTTTTGAGAACACTTTTAGGGTGTCAATATCTAAGTATTTACAGACTTACAGCTGGGTATCTCGAATTCCGAGATTTTTTTCCTAATTTGACTGGACTATACGGTTTTCTACGTTAGTAGCATTAGCGCTACGAAGCTTTTGGTATGGCCTTAACCAGGTGTCAACGTTTAATTTAAGACATGAATTATTCTGATCTGCATTATACATTATGTTAATAACTCTCTAAATAGATGATTTGAATGATCATAGAATAGTAATAGGCGTTGGGAATTTACAAAACGCTTAATAATACTTTCAAAATACACCGATATCGACATTAGTATTGTAAATTTATCATGAACAGTCAAGTAAATCAATAATCGCACAGTGTGTTGAGTTCTAACGTTCTTAGATACATAATACAAGTGTATGTCGGGATTTGTTGGGCCATTCAGTAGTGAACGTTAGTCTGAGCTGCATTTCAGTTTTTACAGTAGACAAGCTGTTAATGCGTTGTTGTTTGTTGCATGCCGTTGGTTCAAAGCAATTCAACTTTTTTGAACTACAGTTCATTGTCCAGAAGATTGCGCCTTTTGTTTCAAATTAAAGGCATTTCGGTTCTGTGGTGGGTTTAGGCACGTTGTAAGTCATAAATTAAAAATTATTCTGTGTTAAAGCAAAACGGAAAAGGTATTCCATTATTTATTTTAAAACAAGTAGGTATATTTAAAATTTGAAATTTTTCATTCATGACCCCACCTAAACGAAATATTTTTGTGTAAAGAAATGTTTGCGGATCGATAGTGTTTGATACCACTACCCGTGGCTAACGGGTTAAAGGTGATGGAAAAATCGCATTGGTGACTAATTGCCTGGATAGCTCAGAGCTTAGAGCTACCGACGCGATATCGGGAGGACCGATGGTTCAAGTCCCCGTTCAGGCGGGGTCATGAATTCGATTTTTTTATCGAAATTTCTAATTTACGTTGAGCATTAATAGCATTAAAAACAACAAATAAAAATACAAGTAGGTACTGTCGGCAACGCTGGCGGTCGACCACCTATAAGGTGAAAATCGCTTGGCTCTTACGCGTCTGTCAGAACTAGCCCCGCCCCATTGTGGTCAAGGAGCTGGCAAGAATTTTCGGGTAGATATTTGAAGCAAGCTGAAAACTTGTCTTGTACCTCTCCTATTATATCCCATCACAAACCCGCAGACCTGGCTGAGTACCGGGGCTAAACCAAACCCCCAATTTATTTTATTTTAAAATATATTTTATAATCCTAAAAAATATTATTTGTCAGTTCACCTGACAGGTAGAAGTTCCATCGAAATAATTTGTCTTAGTGAGTCTTATTTTTTAGTTATAAATAAAAAGATGAAAAATATTTTTGGGGGTTTGCTTTAGCCCCGCTACTCACCAGCCAGGTCTGCAGTTTCGTGCTGGGATATAATAAACCAACTACTATATAATAAAATAACTCAAATACCTACCAAAAAATTCTTGCTAGCTCTCCTACTATTGGAACGTATTCGTAAACAAAGGGTCGAAGTGCTCTTCTATTGGCGGAAATAACTAGTGGGCGGGGCTAATGGCGTTTAAAGAAATCTGTTTGAAAAGTGTACTACCGCCAAAATTCCCGACTGTACGTCAAGAAGATGATAGTTTATCGCCTGACGCGACGATAATGACACGATTACGAGTACAACGCGCTGCGTGTGAAAGGGCTTATCCATAACTCTCCCTCAAGCTAGGTAATTATTTATCACGCACACTACTAGTAGCTTCCTAAGTATATGTAAGTATAGCAACAGAATTTATGCATGCATAGAATTAACTCCGAAACTGGGTGGCAGTGGCATGGCAAACTTTCCTAGGAGGATGGCGCTAGTTCATATTTTTTGTGGATCCGCTACCAGCAGGGCAGTGTTGGAAAAAGTTGGTGCAAAACATCGCATTGGAAGGTCGCCAGGAACACAGCGGAGGCGTTGCTACAAATATTTTCGAGTACAGTGGTTTACGTGTTCAAGTAAAGGCGTAAAATGTGGAAGAAACAATGTTTTTAGCTATTGGACTGGAAATTGCTGCCGGAGGTCTGAGATAGGAAATCGCGATACACGATGAACATGTAGCTACGTATCTTCACTGTACCGGTTCGGCAGGAACTAACATTAAGACTATACATTTAATAAGTTTTTAAATACGTGTCATATTCAGGCATCAGAAACAATAAATAGATCTTAGGAATTATATTAGAAATTTGGCTTGGTGACCAACATAACCAACTTAATAAATCAAAGTAAAGGCTCAAATATTTTCCTTCACTTGTGATTTATTTAAAAGCTAATAAAACCTGTTATTTTTGATGAAGATGACAATTAATATTGGCTCAATAACTGTAATATGTAGGTGGTCGTAACCCATGTAGTTGGGCACCGTGTTGTATTGCGGCATTTTAAATTGTTATTCGGACAGAAGATACTGCAATCGAGTTACGAATTCCGAGCAAAACCGCCATCAAAAATTCTATGCCTCGTGTCGGTCATCCATCAATACGCCTACGACTCGTGCACGTACAAAGTACTGACGTAATTACGCTGGCCGATAGTTTCGCTGCATCACCGATAATATTACCGGTTACCGCCGAAAATCCTTTGAAACTCTATGTGGGCAATCCAGTCAGTGCCGGCGGCTTACCATAAATAACGTTTAGTGCTCGCCGAAGAGGTGTTCAAATTGCTTCCACGTGATATATCCCGTAGTCCAAGTACGTTTAGCCATATTGAATTTTTAAGCAAAGACGCCTGGGCTGGGGCGGTCGGCCCGTTTTTCCGTGGCCTCGTAAAACGGTACGTTTTAAATTGAGATAGGTCGGGCCCGTGCAGGTGTTTTATGAAAATACCACATCCATAACTGATGGGGGAAAGTGACGTTGTTGAAATATGGTATTGTGTGCCGCCCGCATGCGGTCGGCGCGATTTGTGTGACTCTGGCGTATGCTCGGTATTTTATGGTCTCCCGTGAAGAACGATGCTCTCAACATAAATACGTCTTCCAGAATATTCCAATAAAACCAGTTGGTTAAACTTATAACTTTGAAAGTTTAAAATAACAATTAGTTCATTGTCTGCATTATCTTAATATACAACAAAAAGGTATTGGATTTGTAATGATTCACTAGTAATTATTTTTACAAATTGATTTCTCATTCGATCATCTACCTGAATCATTTCATTTAATTTTTATAATTATTCAAAAATGATTCAGAAAACAAATTAATTATTTTATAAACAATGTGCGATTGTACTTCAACAAAGAAGTGTATAATAATTATACTCTCTGTTAAAATGTTATAATAATCATTCCTTTTGTAAGTGTAAATACGCAAAAAGCCTAAAGCATGCATTGTTAAGAAAAAGGACTAGTTCAACACAAAAGGCTATACAGTAAAATATCCCGGGGACAATATACAGGTTGGGAAAGCCGTGTCTTTGCAGATTGTGGCCTAAATATTTCATACTCTTTATACCTTGAAAAAAAAAACACGCAATGAATAACTGAAAAGAAGGCCACGGGCGGGTCAGTACACAAAAGCGGGTGTAACAAGGCTCCAACCCTTGAGACAAAAGAAGCCCGACTAACGATGTCCCTCTCACGCTTGACAACCGTGCTGCCATTTTGGGAATTAATTTCACCTGAATTTTTTCAACAATAGAAGTTATGAATGAGTCGGCGTTACGTTTGTTCGTCGCGGGCGTGAATACGATTTTCGGATAACATTTTCGAGACAAATGAGTTTCGGCGTACCCGTTGGGCGGGGGAACATTCTCGCAATTTGTTACGTGGCACATACGTAAATATAATATTCTTCGTGGAAGTAATCTTCATGCAGAGAAAATAACTATTGAGGATATTTTCTTGCGTATTACAATGCTTTAAACGGGTTTAGGATTACCGTCGAGTCGGGTTTAAAGCAATTTACTTACTTATCAAAAAAATTACTATTTATTCATCATGTTGCCAAGTGGAAACTATATTATATAAACATCTTAAAATTAGTAGGTATTGCTGTTGCCATTCGGTTGCTTTATTAAACTACAACAGTTGATTCGTATGTAATTGTTATCTTTGATTTTCTTCTCTGAGCTTTGATCTGTAAGTTGTAACAACGAAAACCAATGGTGGTGCCAACATCGCCATCGATGGTGTCACTAACAGATAATATGCGGAAAAAAATCGGCGGCTTTAATAGCTTAGTTCGTTAGTAAGTGTAATGTTTCGCACGTCTGGTCGCGATTCCCGGAAGGACAGGTGTTCAAATTCCCAGTTAACAGAGGAGCGATTGTTTTTAAGCTATTACATAGCTTTTATCGCGGGCTTTGAGCGCGGCGACCGAACCAAGAAATTACGTAACGAAAAAACCCTCACAATCGTCTAACGGCGTTTCAGTTCGGTAGACTTCGGCACGGTGTTTGTGTGCGTGCGGTTAGACATATTTTTCGACTCTACGAAACTCGCACGAATCGAGACGAGCTGCTCCGAAATCGGACGATGCTATATATCGCGGCAGTCCCCGAGTGCCACACGTCTTTTTTACAAGCTTTTATTTAACTTGCAATGTATGTATGTTTGTGTGTTCGGGTGGAATTTTATAACTCAATTTTAAGGCACTTGCCCTCAACCGATTGAGCTGAAATTTTGCATGCACGTGTATATCCGATGACAATGCAATATTATTATGACATGGAGCTGATCTGATGATGAAGTCGGAAGATAGCCATAGCAACTCAGTAATTAAATAACATAACCACATCGAGTTTGGGCTCATTTCATTCGACTAGATGAGTACTTTGGTGCTAGATAGTAACCAAGGTCTGATGATGGAGCCGGAAGACAGCCAAAGGAACTCAGTACTTAAACGACACAACCAAATCGAGTTTGGGCTCGTTTGATTCGCCTAGATGAGTACTTAGATGCTAGATGGTAACCAGGGTCTGATGATGGAGCCGGAAGACAGCCAAAGGAACTCAGTACTTAAACGACACAACCCCATCGAGTTTGGGCTCGTTTGATTCGCCTAGATGAGTACTTAGATGCTAGATGGTAACCAGGGTCTAATTGAAGAGTTGGATTGTTCAAAATTAACTGGCAAACGACCTTGCAATAATGATGCAGGGAATGAGATGAACAGACTTAGGAACTTACAAGGTGAAAACTAAAAAGTATAAAATAAATTAAGGTAAAAAAATCTTTAAAAACAAGCTTTTATTTAAATGCGCTAAAAAGAAAAAAATAAACTTTTACACTATAACTTTACTGTCAACTTATAACATTTCAAATTCAACATATTTGACACAATTTATATGTTTTAAAAGCTTGTCGCGAGATTTAAGTACCTACTCGTAATTTTAAAAGCAAGTTTTAAAATACCTGCCTATTAAAAATTTTAAACTAAGAAAGTAAATACGAGTACTTAAATCTCGCGACAAGCTTTTAAAACATATAAATTGTGTCAAATATGTTGAATTTGAAATGTTATAAGTTGACAGTAAAATTATAGTGTAAAAGTTTATTTTTTTCTTTTTAGCGCATTTAAATAAAAGCTTGTTTTTAAAGATTTTTTTACCTTAAATTTTTGTTTCTGTTTTCAAAATCCCTTACTAGGTTTTGAATTTATATGATAGAATCTATGTTATAAAGACTTTATAACTTTGACTTTAAGTGCTAAGTAGAACCAATAAATCGTCTCAAGATAGCCACACTCTTACAGAACAGTATAACCTCTCAAACTGGTATAAAGGGCGAAGTACAAGGGCCCGGCCGTTCATCAGGAGCTGCAAGCTCAGCAGAACCGACCCGCTAAAAGCTAACGAGCCATCAGTGGCCGACATCGCCTATTGAACCGCAATGGTCCACCGATTGCAGATAGATAAAGAAAACTTCTAGTGAAATAGTTTTTATGTCGTTTTAATCCTTAACCTGTACAGTATGCTTTAATTTTTATTGGTTTTGGACTTTATTTGCGGTTGTTAAGGTCCACATTAATGAGGTATAATCATTTTTAAACAGCGTTGTAGGGATATGGTTGACTATACCGATTAAGGAGAATATGTGACTTTTATTATGTTAGCAGTTATTCAGTAAATTTAGATATCGCAGTATAATTAAAACAGTAAAGATATCAAGTCGCAAATGGATTGACAACTTTATATCTGAGGTTACTCAACCTTGAATATAATGCATTCATTTGTATGCAAATACATTGTTCTTAATACAATTAAATAAATATTATTGATTATTCATTGTGGTGATTCGACCAAAATGAATGCAGACAATAGATTGAGCTGTAAAAATAAAACTGGTCAAGTGCGAGTCGGACACGCGTACGTAGGGTTGCATTGACTAGGTAATATGAAAAATATAACCATTTTTTTTGTATTTAATAAATAAATAAAATAATAAATAAATATTTCACAACATCACATACAACGATCTGATCTCGTGGTAAGTAGCTTAAACACTTATGTCATGGAAATCAGAAAAGACAGTGGATACACAAATATACTTAAATATATTTAATAACACACCCAGACACAGAACAAACACCGATGTTCATCACACAAATATTTGTCCCGAGTGGGAATCGAACCCACGACTCTTGGAACCGTAGGTAGTGAACCTGGGTCACTAACCACTGCTCCACCGAGCCAGTCAGTCAGTATTTGTTGTTATAGAGGCAACAAAAATACTTCATTTGTAAATGTTTCAAATATCTAGTGGACCTTGACAAACGGCTTGGTGTCAGATATCAGATATTCAGACATATTTGAGGTACTGACACCTAAAAACAGTCCGAAGGCATACCCCTTACTATTATTTTTAGCGTCAAAATTAACAAACTGTTACAACTTTTAACCACTTTGTCCTCAGGATGCTGAGAGAAGCTACTGAGATTAAAAACCATCCTAGTTTCAATATGAAAGCTGGTTGGTGTGTACCACTGGCTTGGGATCCTATCGTGAAAGATTTTAGACTTTCGCGTTCCATTACACTAAAATTAGTCTTTATGGGTCTACACGCGATATTAGGAGTAGCAAATTACATAGCTACTTACTGCCCGACGTTTCGACTGGGTTACACCAATCGCGGTTACGAGCGAACTGGCGCCGCCCGTCTTCGACCTATCATGAAGACTAAAATATCTTAACCCGTAAAAAATTAACAACTGTTGTAACTCAAACTCAACTAAAGGCAGCCCTAGTGTATGCACAAACAAACAAATAAACTCAGCTTTGTCGGTAATGGTGTCCATTCACAATAGACACTTGTGATTTGCAGTGTAGTCTCTTCAACAGCTTGAGGAATTGTGACGGTAACAGGTCTTCCTATGTAACCGTTGTATCACACGCGATATCTATGCTTTCAGGCCACAATGGCGCACTGGGCTTTTTGTTAAGAATGTTCACATTTTACTTGTTGTAATATAAGTTCAATCAGTTGGTACAGGATATATGTTCCTTATGAGACCCGCATTAGTATGGCACATAATTACTACATAGTATAAAGCAAAGTCGCTTACCGCGTCTGTCTGCTCCTACATATGTATGCATATATCTTTTAAACTACAACGGATTTAGATGCGGTTTTTATGTATAATAATATATCCGAAGCGAAACGAGAGTGGGTGACTAGTTTTTTGATTAGTAAAAACCAGATATTAACTGCATCACGCTTTAATTGGATAAAATCGCGATCTCCAACTTAATGGATGAACAAGTGGCCAATTTTTATTTTTAATTGAAATCACCAAAATATTACGACGTGTCTTTTTAAAATAGCTTATGCCCTTCGCTGGAAGGCAGTAAATTCGCATTTTCCTGTACCCAACCTGCAAATTAACATAAACATGAACATTTATTAGAGGAAAACACAATTTTTATCTTCTCCCATAAATCTCAGCTTATGACGTAGCCATGGACGACATTTATAAAAGGGTTTAAATATTAAAATGAGGTATAATTCCAAGGGAGCAGTGCCGTTACAGGATGTAAGATAGTCATCTCCAAACGACGTTTCATTTGGGAGAACAAAGGGACAAATCAAAGGAAAAGGGCTGCTTTGGAAGTTCTTTTGACTTGGATTCTCTTTTAAGTCAGTCATAATTTAATTCTTAATTACCTTTACGATTCTAAGTTATCTCTGTCAAGTGGTAGTTGAATTGTTTTGATTAGTAGGTATTTAAATGCTGGGTAGCTAAGTGACAACTACTATCTATTGAATATAATTATTTAGAACATTATCATTTCCCATTAAAAAAAAGATGTTGCAATACTAAGGAAACGCGAGTAACAATTTAAATTAAGTATCAAATACTTCAGTCGTACAATGACGTTTGTTACTTAAATTGGAAACGCAAAGTATTCCTTCTAGTAGCAAGAGACACATTATGAACATTTTAATGATTAGAAGAAATGCCATAAATAAAACTCTTCCTATTTTCCAGAGTTGAAAGGAAACTATAAGATAAAGCTTCAAATATTTTTCCTGTCCATTTTCCCACCTATGCAGAGACGAGGCATTCCGGATTCCGCAGTCCCTTTGAATTGGGTTTTACACTCGCTCGTTACCAATTCTGTGCATCAGTCGATGGTAAAACCCTGTCTTCGCCTGAGGTATGGCCTTTAAGCCGTTTGGCACAAGCACTTGCAACCGCGGAACGAGTTTAATCATAGAAATTGCCAATGCCAACATGTCCGTGCATTAGAAAAATTGCTCTAAACCTCTTATATTGAATGCCGGTCATATTTTTATCACGTTGAAATATTTATTATGGCTGCGCTTCTGCACTCGGCTTTATTTATTCAAGTTGGGTTAAGGATTTATTATGATACGAATAAATGTTTTACCACCATTTTCATACTCAATATTTTCTATTAAGCTATAGGTTTATACCTCAAGTTGTTTATGTAATTAAATTCATTTCTAAATTGCCACCGATATACATAATAATAATTGAGGGCGGATTCAATTAATTGGGGATATAGCGAATAGAGTTAATTAATTAATAGGTCCGTAATTACTGTTAGTTTGTAGATGATCATTTTATTACAAAATGTATTAATGTACTATTGAATAGTCAAATTTTTGCGCAAATGTTAAATTATTACCACCATCGAAATGAAAATGTTTTTGTAAACTCACGCATGATAATATTTGTCACATAATTACGCTCAAATTACAAACAAAAGCTTTTACCAACAAAGTTTTTCAGCATTATTATGAAATGTACTTACCTATGTCAGGGTCATGTATTATGTACGTTACATACATATTTGGTACTGGTACCAGAACGTACTCGTAACTTTAGTGTTAGGTATGAGGTATTCGATAATTGCTGAATTTTGAACCTTAATTAGAAAGTGTAGATAGATGATTGTTGGTTTAAATGTATTCAAGATTAACCTTGTATGTCGTTAAGAATTAAAAAAGTCGGACATGTATCATAATATCGCAACATATCCTAAGTTTATCGCGTAAATCAAGCGGCGAAACGGCCGTAAACTGGCATGCCACGCATTGTTTATTCTCATAAACCATTATAAATTAAATTATCCGCGGGCCAACGCAATAACCCTCAGTTTAATTAAGCGCCATACAGGTCTGTTCCTAAGGCCGCTTACAATGCAATGACAAAGTGACTCCTTTCCGGATGTAATGAAGCCCGCGAACGTTTTTCAAGGAACGAAATGTAAATGTTTTGCCAAAGTTGCCAGTGTGGCAGGTATAATTTAATTTCATTTAGGGAGAGCTGGGTTGATTATAAATTTAATTTATGTGGGGGCCGACGTCAGGGCTGCTTGTTATTCGCAAAGCGTGCAATTTATCGACTATCCACTGATGAGCGCGGTGACATGAGCCTTTCGCCATTTTCCTCGGCACGAAATCGAGAGGGTGTAAATTGTACAGAGCATATTAGCTGTATCGGGGTGGTGCGCTTTTAAGGTATGTTTTTGAAATTAATTGGGGATGAGGGGTGTACAGTATGCTCTATGCAGTGTAATACAGTCCTTAAGCTACTTAGCCACTTCATGCATAAGATTGCTACTCTTCTTAATCTGGAAGTGGAAACATTTATATCAACGTTTATCAAGAGATTTAGGTGTAGGTTTAGTAGGTTTGTTATTGCGAAAACAACTCAGTCACTGTTGTTCATGGACACAATATTATCAACATTAAAATATTATGCTTTGCCTCCGCGTTTTAAAATTCATAAGATCATTAACATAATTATCAAACAACAAAACATAAAATAGAATATAATAGAAAACATGTTTGTATCCATCTAATTCAACCTATATTCCAAATTAGACATTCGTCACAATACACGGGATTTTTCAAGTTTGAAACATGCAACATTTTGAAGTTTGAATACGAGGTGTCATACGCATACAATTTCACTTCGCCAGTCAGAAAGCTTTTAAACATTTGTGTATCCATTTCAGCCGAGTAAGTAATTGCTTACCAAGTACCCGCCAAAGTTGGTGAAGTAAGAAACTTTAATACTGATAAGAGTGACGTAGAAACCGCCAGACTAAATACTCAGATAGTTTTACTACAATAATAAATCACGAACTTGTTTCAAAGTTGAGCGGATTTTGCAACACCGAGACGTTTCAGTTTTCGCTACATAGACTTTGTTACTCACATGTAGATTTCAGATGTACACTACTACACACTACTACTACACGACCAGTCTGAAAGTTAACTAAGACATATTGAAAATTTAAATTTAGGATACTTTAAAGTTACGAATCCGTAGCAACTACGAGAAATCGTTGTTATATTATAGCCTTTTTTTACTGCTTGCCTGCAAGAGATTTCATTAACCATGCTTTCACCTTGACCGTACTCTACCGACCGCGGTAGGTCCCGTGTGGAGTTTTATTGCTTTATCTTAATATTTAACTGTGGAATACACGAATATTGTGTTCGTGTAATCCATCATTCTTTCTGATATCCTTAACACAAGCGCTTAGGCTACATATCTCTGAATAAAAACGATGTGTGCTAGGGTTAGTTGCGTTTTTCCCCAGTTGCGATTTCACCCGAAATCGACCAGTTGCAGTTTTACCCGAAAATCGCAACTGGTCTTGAAAACAAAATGTTCGGGTGAAATCACAACTATGGATTAACGCAACTAACCTGTGTTTTGTTAGGTATTTATTTACTTAAAAAAATTTATTTAACATTGAATATGATTGTTCACCACAAACATTGACAGTAGGTACCGTGATTGTTCTATTTTCTTTGGCTTGTTGTTGGCTCCCAAACAAAGGTATACTAAGAGGTGGGGTAACCAGTTGCGCTGCCTTCTGGATAATGAGTAAAGTTCAGAATTAGTTACATGAGACGAGTTGCTCACCTATTTGTTAAGGGTATCGGGTGGTGGTATGTCAGTGGGTCTTGTCGCTAGGTATTGCTTTGAGCTGTCGCGGGCTATTCCAAAATTAAACCGTGTAGGTATTAGTAATGATACTGTTCACTTTTAGGTATTAGTAATCATTACTGCTAACTCGGTCAGCAGTAATGATTTATTTAGTTGCATCATAATGTTCTGTTCTTTTTCATTTCAGATGTAATGTTAGTTTTAAGTTTTTAATTTATGTTTGCAGCAGTTTCATTATAATTTTATGCACTAAATAAATATATTTTCATTTAATTTAATTTCATTATAAAAGTTGAACTCTATTGAAACTTTATCGCCCTCTCAACGCTCATTATTTTGTAGTTGTATTCGTAATAATTTATTTAAATTAAATTACCGTATATGTTAATTAGATGGTAGTGTTCGCAAAAATAATATCCACTAAGTGAAATAAGTTAGAAAATACAACGCATTTGGTTGTGATGCAAACATAAATGGAAATTGAAATTATAATACTTACAGGCGTTTTATGCACGATAACATAAGTATTTGCATAGAAATATCTAGATTCAAATCAAACTTTTCTTTATATTATATTGACCCAGATATTATTAATTACCCCACTGACGAAGTTTATCGTCTGGGTAATCTCATATTTAATCTATGTCCGTTTTAAAATGACAATGAATACTCGTCAAGCATAACATAAAAATTACTTTTAAATACTAAATATGGTTAAGAATAATGCATCATATTCTAACATGAAAAACGGGTGCCATTAGATTACACAATAAAAAAACAATTTCGTCGGTAACCGCGATCGCGCACTGGCAACATAGAACGCTCTGTACGAAGCCATCCTGTTGATGAATCTGAAAAAAAAACAAAAACACGCCGCAATGATTGGATGAAGCTCGACGCCATAATAGTAAAGTTGCCAGGCGCAGACTCTTTGAACCCCTGCCGGTTAATGAAAAGCGAGTTCGGGAAGTGACGCCAAACCTTTTGTTTGAGGAGATTGTCAAGACTACGCCGCGAGGAAAAATCTTGCCAGCTTTTGCTTGTGATTATTGTCCGTGACGTAATTTGGGCCCATCGGAAACTTTAAATATTAGCACCTTTTAAAGGGTTTTATTTCATGGGATCGAAAGTGGTCACGCTTTAGACGCGTTTAACTATCAGTTAAATACTTAACTATCAGTTTGTCTAAAATTTAATTTCCTTTTATGTTCTCTCAAATTTTACGAGTTTCAACAGAATTACGCGTATAGAATAAATAACATTTCGGACCAAATACGGCTGAAGAGATTATTTCATGATTTTTACCTATGACCCTGTGATTATTAACAACGCTCTAAACAATTGGGAGTATGTAATATTTAAAAAGCACGTGTTTTGGTAAGGACTTACCTACCTACACTATATGTCATATATATTATGTGAGTCTCAATGTGCACATATTGGTATCAGGAATTATGTACTCAATTAAATTTTATACAAAAAATGTAATATTTTTATTAAATCTTAATTTTAAAATAAAAATAAACAAAGCATCTCTGATATTATATCCATTTTATGTTGACTCACACTGTGTAAAAAAAATATTGGTTATACATAATTTCAGTATGACGTAATTCCGCTTTAGCCACAAACTTGACGAGTTCAACGAAATTACACTGGTTGTAATCATCCCGCAAACAGTAGCCTATTACAGACTCCATTAGCCCAAATTCATCCGCCCACTTAAACTTCATGCCAGGTCAATTTATAAATTCCGTGTCTGCTAACCGCTCCTTAATTAAGTCCAATAAAAGTGCCTGTAATATTCAAATTGACAGGCCACAATAATTAAACAGTCCTAGACTTGCAATTATCCGGTGCCTTTTTGCCCCTCTCTACTCTTTTATGCAGTACTGCAAGAGAAGACATAGTTTTAATTGGAGCCGTTTCGGAGCACGCAAAGTGTCTTTTAATTAAAATTTTAACTTTTGATATTTAAAAAAGAATATGACGGCGCGGATCTCCGCTATTGCTGTAACTTCCCCCTGGAATATTTTTCTTCATAAAAGCCTTCTAAGCTGGTGCATATTTAAGAAACACTTTCAATGCTTTGCATACTTTGGAGCGAACATTTTCATTCTTGTTTGCCGTCTATTGTGTGAATCATTGGTTGATATTTTAATGAGCGGATTACTAATATTATCGGTGCAATAGTTCCAAAATGGAATATTGTATGATTTCGTAAAATTTACTTTGTTACCAAGTATTGATATATCTGCGCTCATAACCACATAGCTGGATTGAAATTTCAATCAGTAGTCTAATGTAACTGACCTAAGCGATTAACCCTATCCATCGCAATTCTATCTAAAATACAATTCTATCCAACCTAATCACAAACATCGCAAATCACGGTTACATTAAATGAAAACTTGAGCGATCGAAATAGTAATAGGAAAATTATGCACGGACCTTCGGGGCCGTACGTGCCTCAGGGAAGATTCCGGCTTTATAACGAGCCAGCCCGCTGTTCCGCAGATTACAAGCTTCACTGATGTCGTTTCTGCCATTCGGGGGGTTGAGAGTACGTAAATATTCACCTCCACCTAAATTTCATTAATGGACTTCGTTTTATTTTGGGAGATTGATCTCATTATGTTCGCTGGGAAAAATATACGCGGGTAAAATTGATGGGCAGTTTGTTTAGTATCAATTGCTAATTTAATTTTAGTAGCGTTATATAACTTAAGAACGTAGAAGTAGGAATGTTCATGGATTTTAATTATTTTTAAATTTGAAAAACAACTCGTCTCTTTCATCAAAAACCATTTGTTCTGTCTCATGTGACGAATAGTAGGTATTTTGCCTTTACTTCTTATAAATAACAACGCTTTTGATTACTCAATATTACCACGGCAATATTAGATAGTATTAGGTAAGGTGATATTACTATGTTTATTAAAATATTTGCTATCAGATACAGCAAGCTCTTAAATTAAATTATTTAATATAAAGAAAAATATTTACATGTGTTTATTACGTGATCTATGCTTTGACTGTGAAGAGATTATGCTTTTACGAACTCAATTCTTTAATATGACTTTCTAACATTAATAAAACCTCCTTATTTAAGCTCAAAAAATAGGTACAGAATTTTCAAAGATAGGACTAATCTGGTAAAGGCTTTTAGAAATAAAGGCAGGTTTCATATTTAAGTGCTTCTAAGTTTTTTTGCCTCATTTTGTAAGTAATGGATATTAGCAACCCTTAGGCTCTTAGAAGGCTGTTTGAGTTCTTTGAAGTTTACGAAAAATAAATGTTTCTCGTGTTTTTCGTAATCACCTGGCTTATCACTAAACTAAAGACTGAAAAGAAAATACCAAGATTTTTGTTTGCTGAGCAATATCATGTTGCATGATGAGGCCCAAGGCTTATGTAACGGCCACGGTATATTAAGCTTATACTTATAAGGTCGATTCACTGTCAATATTTTTAGTGAATACAATCAAAGTCTATGATCTCTTCTGTCAGTCCTTATGTATGCTTAATTGCTTTTCTCTTAAATTACGCAACGGATTTTAATGCGGTTTAAATTGGTACAGTGATTCAAGAGCAAGGTTAATATCTTTAATGATTGCATATTCAACCGAAGCGAAGCGACGGTGGGTTGCCTTAATCACTAGTGTAAACTTTATAACTACATGCGAATATATAAATTTAAGCAGCTTTTTTATTCTAGAAAATAAAGTAGAAATTTCTACATTATCTCACACATGGCTTTGTTAAATGGAATATTTATACTGGTTGGAGATTGCATTATATTTCTTGGGATTCGCTCCGTGAGGAAGAATGAGGTTCCTGCATAATGCATTCAGACACCTATGCGTTTTCATCTTTTTGTTTATATTATACGTTTGGTTTTCATACAAATAAAGGGTTGCTGTATATAATGTATGTACTCTAACCCTTTATTTATACGTTTTGGTTATATTGACCGTACTTCAAACTTGAAATTTTTATCAAAACAAAAACAGACATCAAATCCGATAAGCCCAGCAAGGGTTTTCCTCGTCTAACCATGACTGTTGGTATCGTAAATGTAAAATGTTCTTTATTGAATTTCAAGATAGCTGTAATAAATGTGCCGATGACTACTATGCTGCTGTTTAAATTTTTATTTCACGAAAAGAGTATCTAATAAAAAAAAAATATATATAAAAGGTGTAGGAGAAGTATTGGAAGAACGAGGTTGGTGTGATGGTAGTAATCTAATCTTCTGAAAACACTGACATTCTTAGTGTATTTCAAATGACACCAAAATAGGCTAAACATTACTATTATATCATGTTTTATTCCTGCAAGTGGCTTTGTATTCAAATAGTCATGTAGGCATCTCGCTGTCAAGCATCCAGTCAAAATCAAATCAAGAGACATTCATTTTGTAAACAAGAGCCGTTCTCATTTTGATGTTTAAGCACAAAGAAGGTGCACGTATGTTTTACGGCTTTTATCTATTTGGGCTCCAACTTTGTCGGTCATATGGGGGTAAGCGAATGAGGACCCTTATCTCAATATTAGCTGTTGTTTATCCCCGTTTTGTCCTTTTACATTCCACAAACGTAGTCATATCTTTGAAATGTCCGGACCTCGGGATACAGTTGGTCATGCATATAAACGGGACGCGTGACTTGCTATGAGAAATTACCGATATTTGGGTCCTTGGACATGTAGATTAATAAATGGGATAGTATTAAAAGTATTCAATTGTATGTATCTGTACATAACAATGTCGATTGTATGAGAATACTGGCACGGTCAAGTGAAAAAAAAATAAAACGATGGGTATGTTACAAGTTTTTCGTGTGTAAACGTCTGTGGTGGCTGTTGTATCGTAGTTCCCGAACAGATGAACAGATTTTATATGATTGAAGATTTTCACTAAGCAAACATATTAAAATCACCGCTTGTTAAATAATATTTCAAATTAAATAAAAGTATATAGAAATCACTTAAAAAAACCCTTATATCGCATTCGTGCATCAGTTCGAACGAAAATCTTTTTCAAATTAAAGCACTCATTTAAAAAATGACTGTTCAGAACGGTGGGCGAGTTGTACGGAGATTATGCCTTTGATCCGGGGCACCGTGTACCGGCGTAATCGGCAGATACAAGGATCCTCCATTTGCGCCGCGCCTGTACGCGCCCAGATTACATGACGCCTATTATCGACGAGAGGGACGAAATGCCTGTCTATGGGTTGTCATCCTGTAAAAAAATGGTTTGCCTGTCTATGGGTTGTCATCGTGTAAAAAACTGGCCAAGTGCGAGCGGGACTATAGAAATCCAGAATAACAATATTGCATTATATGAATAAATTTGTTTTAATTAGATGAGAAAGCAGCATTATTGAGTAAGCTTAATCTAAAGTTAATCATCTTATATCAAAAATTTATCGCATATTAATGTATGTTTGTACTAAATTAAATATGAAAAATCTTCATTAATATGTAAGTTGGTAAGAAGTTTTTCGTGTCAGTTTATAAGTCAATAAGTATAATAATAATTATCTCCTCAGAATATATTTTACTAATATCAGACCAATTTTAAGGAGAGATTGTGATTGTATTAATATTGTTATAATGCATTGTTTCACATGTAAACAGGCTGAAACTATTTCTGAGATGCAATTTAATTAAATTGAAGTAATTAAGTATTTTATTAATTAAATAAGTCTTCATTTATTCCTTTGCCTTGATGCAAAGTTTGTTGTAATTAAGTTTACCACCTGTGAAATTCAAATTAATTTTACATGAAGGTAAATATCGCAGGTTCACAAATTTAATTTACGATTCAACTTGGCCCAAGTACTATAAGCTCGGCCCATATTTTTGCAAACTTGAGAAAAAATCTAATTTAGTTTTAAGTGTTCATAAAATATTGAAGCTCGACCTTCTGAGCGCATGAGTTTCGCCTGTCTAGAGGATATTAAAAATTTAATATTTCATATTCGTGTATATTTTTACATAGTTATGGTGGCAGCTGTATTACTTGACTCTTAAAAGTTAGCTGATACATTGAAAGATTAATGTTCTTCTTCTTATCGTATGGTTGATGAACAATCTGGTGTCAGAGTTTTTAAACCGCCCGT
The DNA here is from genome assembly GCA_039566165.1 of Maruca vitrata. Taxonomy (NCBI): domain Eukaryota; kingdom Metazoa; phylum Arthropoda; class Insecta; order Lepidoptera; family Crambidae; genus Maruca; species Maruca vitrata. The sequence continues at coordinate 8,464,696 of CM076921.1, forward strand.
AGGCCTCTAACATGGCTTCACACACCGTAGAAAAATCCCTCAGGTGTGCTGGTTTCTTCACGATGTTTTCCTTCACCGTTAAAGCTTCGAATGACGGTACATATGAATTTCAAATTTGAAAAACACATTGGTGCCTGGCGGGGTTTGAACTGGCGACCTCTCGCATGGCAAGCAACGACCTTAACCACCCGGCCATCGACGCTTTTTAAAGATGAATAATGTGCCCTAAATACTTTTTAAAATATGCAATGTTGCCCATGCATATATTGCAGTTCCTTCAAGTTATTTTGTTACGAACGTTCGTTGGTAATTTTTTTAACTTTTTGAAATTAATTGACTGCCTTGCATTTGACGCTGTTTTATCTCTCGCAAGAGGAATGGTCGGTGTGATACCCATCTACGACAGCTAAATTAGTGGTAAACATTGGTATAATCTCGTGACTGGGTGTGTCGCAATTGCTTCTTTTTGATAACAATAGGTATCTATCAAATATTGTGTTATCTTGGTAGTAAATAGTACTGATAAGACCGTTTGTATTTTCTTATCTAAAACATGCTTATGAGACATAAAAATACGTTCTCACTAAGAACCAATAAGTATTAAAAGTAAATATCCTTGGACTTAAACTTTATATCTACGTATGTATGTTAAAATATATTACACTCCTAGTTTTATAAACTAGTCAAAAACTCATAAATCAAAAGAGTTCTTCAAATAAGTGCATCAATCAGTCTGTACGCTTCACACGAGTGTTATAAAAACTTTTTTAGTTCATTCGCGGTCTGGCAGCTCTAAATTACGTAAGAAAGTGTATACCTAAATTTTATGTTGTAACTTTAAGAAAATAAGATAAGTTAGACGTTGGGTTGCGTATTAAAAATATTATAAATCCTGCCCTTACACTTACTATCGAAGTGTCTCTATAATATAATATCAAATGTCTACATCTAAATAAATTCATAACTTCCATTTTATTTGAATTTCCCAGCTCTTACCCTACCAGAGCAAGTAAGTAGTTCTATGTGAATGCTACAATATTGAAGAGACAATGCTTTGCCACATCCACTCAAACTGCACAGCGTCACAATCCACGCAACAAATTAATGTGTACTCTTCGAAGCAAACAACATTGGTACGTATCGCTCGGCCGCGTAATTCCATTAACGCCCGGAATACATCACTCTACGGCACCTCTTTAGATTTACTGCCAGCGGCAGATGAAAGGCTAGGTCTACACGAGTGTATAGCCCACCTCGTTTATTAGCACGGTTATGTGTTCAGGGATTTATCGTGTTTTGTTTCGTCTAAGTTCCCGCGCCACGGGTATCGCGATCGTCATTTTGGCGGAAACGTGACGTCACAGCGTCGTGTTTTTGAAGTGCGCTTTTTATTACCTCGCGCTTTTGTGATCATAAAGCGTGGAAAGAAGGGAGGCATTTTGAATGTCACATATTTTTTTCAATAAAACTTGGTAGGTAGACAAAGAGTTACGAGTGAAGTTCAAAATATTGCAAGATTATATACGTAACCTACAGCATTGTCTATTATCTTCTATGTATTGCTATTTTTACTCAGATGTATGGTCCTGTACTTTCAACAAGATTTCTCCATTAAAATTAAAATACGGAAACCTCATTCTTCACAGGCTTTTTGATTTTTTCGCACAACTTAATTTAACTTAGTAAAGGTTACACATTTAAAATAGAATAATTTTACGGATTAAAGACATACCTAAAATCTCAGTAAATATACCAATACCTAGAAGGTATAACCGTGTAATGTCAAGCTTTGCAATTCTGACTACTGCATCACTTTGAATACCTTACAAAAATACATCAGTCCTAAACAAATATCTTGAAAATGCAAATCGACTTACTTGAAACTCATTACGAAGTCGCTCTCACGAAACTAAAACACACTTTAAATGATTAAATTTATTTGGATTAGAATTGACGATGCAATTTCCAACAAAATAACTTGGAAACAACTCTCTTAAACAACGTTCGGAATTGCGTTACGTTATTATATTTATGAAGAATGAATACGTTGAATATTGTTGTAATAATCGAAGTCGAATGGCAATTTAAAACATATTTAGATGAGAAAAGGCGTAACACGGCTCGCGTAGACGGAATAACGAGAGGGGTCGCACCCATCCTTAAGGACCCTCGTGAAAAATTCGAATATTAGAAGATCAAACGAAATATCTTGAAATTGGTAACAAAGCTGTATTGCAAACAGTTTTCTGAAGTAATGAATCACAAATTGGTACCTCGGCTTGGTTAATAAGGTAAATGTACTTTTATACCTTAACATGGATAACTTGGAGTAATAGTAAATGTACGAAATCGAAACTCGAATAAATAAGATCATGAATATTTTTACTTCAATTTTGAGCCCGGTGTACACCTTTGATGTCGTATGAACACGATTGCAATTCAATTCAGCTGGTACAAATATAAAATTCGACAGCACACTTTTTCAGAATTGTGGAAAAAATACGTGTGAAATGTAACGTTTAGATTTATATCTGTCAATCAACAAATACATAATTTTTTCGCATCAGAGCACAAAGTGATCTTATATTTTTGTACAATTTTATTTTTCGAGTCTCATTTCATTATAATAGTAGACAAAAAAAATCACGATCACGAATATTTTTTATTTTATCACAGTGTAAGTACATAAAACTGTGTGTTGATAGAACTTAACGAAATTCACCTTTCACCCATAATAAATCCAATTAATGTTGCTTATTATCTTAACCTCACTCCAAAGAAAGCCAAATACTGGGTCTTACATTATTTTCCATTTCGTTCTTAGCTTTGGCGCGTAATCTTCTTACGCGTCCTTTCTTTGTTTTGAAGTATTCCTAGGGTTCGGTTCGATAGAGGCTTTTGGTAAGGGCCAAGGGTTGATAATCTATATCAGTTTGTGTGCGGACCAAGAGGATCGTTAAGATATAAAGGATGTGTGGTATATGTGTTTACGTGGTGTGCGTGTGCGGGCGTAGGGAGAAAAACCTTATCGATTTCGCAACGTGACATGCAATTTTTTGTTGGCAAAAAATTTGAGCGGTCGGATTGCAAGCCTGATAATGTAATATTGTTAGCAAGCATGTCCCTATAATATAAAACTTCTGAATGAAAAATATTGGATAACATTTCAAAATACTACGTAAAATACATAACAAGTTTATAGTGCCAGCAAGTGTAATCCAGTCAAATTGAACATCAAATTTGCAAAATAATGGCTAGCTCTGCATTTTTGATATGTTATTAACATAATGGAAAATGTAAAACTAACAATTAGGTTGCGAATTCAGCGGTTAATATTGTCTTATATGACTGGGCTTGCGTAAAATATCAGATATTTTTTTAAACATGATACTACAATGTATACCAAGGATATTTTTAAAGTAGATATTTGAAATAAAGTTAACAGTTTCTACTCAACGTTAAGTAGCCGCCTCCTTATTCAGCCCTCAACAGGCTAAGGAGGAAAGGCAAGATTTATGTTAGTTTTTACAATTTTACGGTCAGCGAGTTCGGTTGGCACGCCAAGGGAGACATTACAGGAGATATCGCAGATTTACTTGAAACTTGATGCCTCCTCTTGAGGGAAATCACAAAATGGGCCATCATTGCGGCATCGTTTATTCCATGTTTCAAGAGAAATGTGTTTAATTCTCGCGGTGATTATTCAAGTGGATTGATTCTTTGTTTGCACTTGGGTTTCGACAACAAATTGAAGTTCGCCGAATGAGAATGGAGAATATCAATCAATCAAAATTGACATCTATGTTTCTGTTATCCAAAACTCTATGTAAGATGCTGTTTCATTTTGTTTCGGACAAAATAAACTGATGCTTATATAAAAATAAATTTTGTCCTTACTGAAAAATTATAAGCGACTTATACGAAAGTAAAACCATATTTACCCTATTCAGGTATATTACTTTAAGTTGACCTAAATTTTAATATTTTATAAGAATTATTTTCTTCTAAGGACACATAATGTGAGTGATGCACGCTAAACAATAGTTAAGTTTCAGCAAAATTTACGATTAGCATAACTTGCTTAGGAAAATTATGTGACTTTACATTTTTTGCATATTGTATTTTTTAATTATCCCTGTTATTTCAACTTGGCCCATTGGCCTGGCACAAAAAACATTGTAACTTATAACTTTGGTTTAATTATTTGAAATTTGAGACTGAAAAGTATTAAATACCGTTGATTTATCAAAAACAGACGTTACTTACAATTACGGCGGAGTTAATTAAGGAAGTTCAAAGGAGCGGGTTTATTTTGTTCAGACATTTATTGGGTTAGTTTTCTATAAGAAAGGTGGAGGAAAAAGCGCAATGCTTGGAAGACGTTATTGCCGCACCGACCCGCTATTGCCTGTGCACTATTTTGTAATCGTGCGAGACTTCCCAAACTTGGTGTTATTTTCAGTAAATTTTTAAAGTGACCAAAATGTTTGTATTAAATACAAAATATATATCTATACAACTAAATAAAATTAAAGTGTCTGTTTCTAATATTAAAATAACGACTTTTTACGGTATGAATCTATATCGGACACCAATAAAGAAAACATTTTTGGAGGTGCGGGTAAGTGTTTTCCGTGGTAGGCGGCCGCTAGTTATTTAAAATTTTGTTAAATATACCTTCTATACACCGTGAAATTTTAGTGGTTGTTTTCCCGCAGTAAAATGATTCTATCTTAGTAGTACAATAGATTTGTGCAGTATTTTTTTGTTAAAATCAATAAATGCCGGATTTACGAAAGGTTTAACCGAAACTCGAAAGCACGTTCGAACCGCTTTATGACTTAGGGTGTCGAGCTTCTTCAGCTTTAAGCATCGATTTCATGCGGCAAGCAGTACCTGATTACGTCACATCTTATAAAAGAACCATAGCTTCTCTCGTTTTCGAGAGACATTTTAAAATTTGAAAAAAAAAAAATTTTTTTTCGAGGAATTATTTGCATGATTCGATAGTATTACTAAAGGCAAATCGTTCTGCCACGGGAAAACAACCACTAAAATTTCACGGTGTATATTTTGTTTTTTTTCTCCTAAATGACTTACGGTGATGGCTTGGAGTAGCCTTGTCATCATCACCGGACTTGTGAGGAGCGAATGGCTCTCACCCCTAAATATATATTGTGAAATCAAAAAATGATCTCCGTTATGTTGATTTGTAAAGAAGTTATGATAGATAGCATAGTCCATGTAAAAAGGTAGCGTAGAAGGAAGACAAATTATTACTTTCATTTATCTCATACAAAATATTCCAGCGCCATTTCAGTTGATGAATCTACAAGTCTTTTTCATGGTATTATTTCAAATAGTCATTACTATTTCAAGCTTATTACCATATTAGCTTTTGCACCCAAAATATTATAATGGTCGTTCGAAACAGTTTCGACCGATTCAAGGATAAGCCCGATGGTTACCTTCCTGGTCTCCGACTAATTTCGCGATGTTTGCTTCCCGGTAACTTAATTACACTTTTTGACGCTTTGGCTTCTGTGAGTTGTGACATTTTTAATTGTAAAAGCTTTAGAGGGTGGTAAAGCAACGACAATTCATTAAACGTCTCGCTTCTCCTTATTAAATTTTTCCTGTGCGTAATTTCGCTTGGACAGTTTTTTGCTTTCTTCTGACATAAATAAATATTTTCAAAATATACTTTTATTTTGATGGGGGTTACTTTACACCACTGTGTGTGTATAGAACTAAAATCATCTTAGTCAATGTATTTATGTAGAAGTTGACATCTATTGGCATCTAAAATATCTAAGTAGCTCTACATATCTAACAATTTAACTAGTCGAAAAAATGTAGAGTCACATAGACACAAGGGTCAAAAACATCAAAAGCATCACATCTAGTTCCGAAGGCACTTAGACCACTGTAACAGATCCCCATAAACAAGTATAAACGGCCGAACAAAACCCAACCCTACAAGCCAGTCGCAATTGAAACTTACTCAATCACTTTGAATATTAGTCGTGGAAACTTTTTAATGAAAGCGGGCTCAACCGAAAAATGGCTCAAACCTCAAACACGCAAAGCTGGGGAACTACGAGACCGGAATAATGTCTGGGACAGAAAAAGTTTTACGCTTTGAACCGTGCGGGTAAGTGTTTTGCATTTCGGCGCGCGGGCTGCATGCCCGATGCGTAAAGGATTCATGTTGGGCAAACTTACAGGAATTGGTGGCCGATTACCGGTTGGGTACCTTTTGGGGTTTCATTAGCTTTAATTTTTTTTTATTTACCCAATGAATTGATAGTGAGATACGTAGTGAGAGGATTGATTTCACCAGGTCAAGTTTCTTTAAAATAATAATTGTTCACTTTTTGCATAGCTCTATATATTAAACCCGATCTTTTACATCATAAACACTTTTGTAACACTCTTTTCTGTTTAAAATAAGAGGTAAGCCTCTTACCACACATTACTAGCTTTCATACAAGAATAGAAAATGATCTCCGCTTAATACTGCATACGCATTGAATGCGGTTTGTTGATTTATATTTAAAAAATAATATATATAAAAATCAATTCGATGTCAGAAATATGAATTCACTCAGGTGCCTCGACTAGCCAGTATGCGGGGCGGCATGACTTACTTTACGTATTATTTCATTATTCATGGTTTAAGCTCTGATATAAGAAATTTTAAAATAAGATTAATACCAAAAAAGACTACCTGAATTCAATGTAGCCAGCGTAAGTAGGAACAAAAATTAATATCCAGATTATTTACTTAAATCGGCAAAAAGCAAAGTTAAAGTTTCACAAGAGATACTTTCATCGAATCTGAAAAAGAAAATGGGCTATTATTAAAGCGGCTGGAAGTAAAAGTTTAAGCCACGTTCCTTTATAGCGAGATTGGAGGCTTTAGATATCTTTGAAAAAACTTTGGGCTTCGTCCGATAAAATGTTTCGTACGCTTGTAATCCTCAAATTCTGCTTGATTTGTCTGTGTCGAGATAACGCTACGTATGGCGGCATCTCAGATGCACTTAAAATGTTGAATTATTCAAAAGATAAGAACTATCACGCGTGGAATAAAACCGTGAGTTAAATTAGTTTTTGGTGAGCGTCATAGCAGACGGGCGTGATCGAGATTTATATCTTTTTAAAAACCCTTCAGATTTTTTATATTTCTATAGTTGTATTTTTTTGTAAATAAATTATTTTAAGCAAATTCTTATAATAAAACATGCCCTTTCCTAATAGTGACATAGTGACCTATGTCACTATTAGTTAAACAATATAAAAGCGACAGAATATGAGAAGATAACAAATATGAACATGAAACTCAGATTTTTTGTTTTTAATAAATAAAAGATAACAATTAACATCCATCAAACGAAATGCGTTTCATGTTACTATCGTTTTTCACTTGTTTATTTTTACGAGAACCATGACAGCGGCAAGAGAAATGTCCAACCTACTTTAAACTTTGACCCATTTCCACATTTTCAAACAATAAATTAAATACACAAAAAGAGCGCATTTACTGGTAAGAACGGGGCACGTGAAACAGCTGAGCAGCGAGTAGAGAGTAGAAAGTACTTTTTGTTAAGTTCCGACTCTAATAAACCTGTTTTTTTTTGTTTCAGACTTTATTCCCAGCGTGGATGAAAAATGTTTTTACCATTCACAGAACATAATAGCAGAGACAAAACAATGACCAGAAATTGTATTTTCACGGGTCCTGGGCCCGTACTGGGGACATCTTAAAATTCTCATCAGACAAGACAGTCTTTTAAATTACGTCATAAAATATTACAGGGACTTTGTGCTTGGGAAAAGCCTGTGAAATAATTAAGGAAGTGTACCTAATAAGGCTTTTCCATTTGCATAACAAATTCGTAATGGTCCCTCCGAAAAAATATTGCTAGTAAATCCTTTGACAAATCAAGCGTTTTCTCCGAGATTTGTAGGGATTATTTTTTGAAGGGTAAAATGGGTAGAGGGCTTGTGCGCACGTGACACTTTTCTATCGATATATTTCTTATTATGGCTTTAAGTGTGTATTGAGGTAAGGCCAAGGCCTAAGGGACGAAGTTGCACCTGAGTCTGGCATATTTTATTATATTATTATGTACCTATCTATAGTACAATACTCGTTTGTCTGTCAGCTAATGTAGCTTTTGAATGGGTATTATTTTTATAATACAATTTCTAGCTTGAATTCAATTCAGTGCTCATCAATTCATATAATAACTAGCTTTACGACCGCGTGAAGCCGTTGATTGATAATATGGACATATTTTTTAAATTATTTTAGGGATGATTTATAGGCTTTTTTTCACGTGATTTATAACCTTCAATGAAGAACAACAATACTGAAATACATTCGAATTACTACTTTGCTTATGAAATAGCAAAAAAACATTTTAACCTTAGGGTTGAATTGAATGAATTTTTTAAAATCCTTTTTTTATGCTCCGCTTAGTTAAAAAAAATATATGTTTTAAATATCAAGTTAACACACTTAACCCTCACAGATTAGTGTTGACCATGTCAGTTAGTTACGTCTCCTTTTTTGAATAATAAGAGATTAAGCTACAAGTTTAACTGAACTAGCAACTTTTTCTACCACTACTCCGAAAATCTTCGGCGTGAAAACAATTGCAAGCTTCCGATAAAAAAAAACACCTCATATCTTATCTCCTTCTAGCTAGTGATTGAGCGTGTTGTCCCCTCACGATACAACACTCCCGTCCCGTGTAACTGCGTGTCCCCGTGTCCCGGCAAGTGTCCTGTCCGTGAAATTGACAAATGCCTCCAGCGTGGAGATGTTTGCTGATGCCACTTGTCACAAGTGCCGGTACATTTTTAGAACGACAAATGCACACCTATTTTTACCTGATAGAGAAGATTGTCGACGAATTGCTATGAGATCGTTTATTGTGCTCATGTAAGCGTTTCGTTTTTTGAGAAAAAAAAAATTTAAGGACAATCATTTTATTGGCACTGTACTGAAATTGTGTCTATTGTTTCTTAATATTTTTTTTTATTTCATGATATGTAATAGGTATCTTTGGTATAAAAGTGGTAGTCAGTTTTTATACCTTTCAAAACCGTTGACTTGCTGACATTGTCTCTTGAATCCAAATGTTACACTTGTATATATGTGGTTAAAGGTAATACCGCCAACAATATCGTCTGTCGACTGTACAGTAGTACAATGGAATACTCGTAATATAGTTTCAAAGAAAAACTCGTCAGAAAATGTACAGGTTGACGTGATACGCACTTACATCCCAACCAACGCCCACTCGTGACGAGAGCCGGAGAAGAAAACAAAGAGGTGTCATGTTAAAACTCAAGTGAAATGTATTATTCAGTTCTTGTCTGAACAAAGAAAATCCGGCTTTGCAGTCTAGGCTGTAAACGAGAAGATTATACGATGCTGGTACGCTGGATCTGGGTACGAGTAGGTGGGTATGTGTATTTTTCAATTCCTATGGTTTCCTTTCTATATATTTCTATATTAATATTTTACATGGTGTATAATCTCGTAAGGACAGAGGACAGAGGCCTCCATTTAGAAACCCGATTCGGGTAAACGCGTGAGATGTTTTTTGTTAAGAAATCACTCTCTATGATATGTTATGACTGGCTCGGTGGAACAGTGGTTAGTGACTCAGGTTCAAAACCAACGGTTCCAAGAGTCGTGGGTTCGATTCCCACTCGGGACAAATATTTGTGTGACGAACATCGGTATTTGTTCCGTGTCTGGATGTATTATTAAATATATTTAAGTTTATTTGTGTATCCACTGTTGATCCTGGTTTCCGTAACGCAAGTGCTTAAGCTACTTATCACGGGATCAGATCACTGTATGTGATGTTGTGTAATATTTATTATATTTATTTATTATGTTATTAGGTATCTGGCTCAGTGATCATCACACTGAAAAAACGAACTACCTAATTATTGCAAATTAGAGAAACGCCGTTAATAACGACACACCCATTTTGTAATTATTACCAGTATTTTTAACGTACACGCTTTAAAAAGGAAAATGGCCACAAAATTTAAAATAGAGCTTCAGCAATCATTAAGTTAGTTTATACCCATTTTTACGTGGTTATGTAATTTACTAAGCATTTTGACATGATCATGGGCAGTAATGGGCACTGGGTTAGACTTTATAGGGTCTGCTTAATTTACTACATAAATTACTACATGACTACACGACGCTAAGCCGTTCTATTTGTTGCGATTTGCGATTAATGCATTAGGTAGTTGTTATTGAACCATTTAATTGGATACGTAAGATTTTAGACTTTGGCGTTCCATTAAAGTAAGTAGCTATGTAATTTGCTACTCCTATTAACGCGTGTAGACCCATAAAGACAAATATTTAGCATTTAATTGGATATCGGGTTCGGCTTATGTTAGTCCATCCCACCGACTTATATTTATAAGATCCTCCAGGAAAAAGCGCTTAGTGATAAATAAACCATGTGACAAGAGCCGTCTAAAAATAAAAACCTATAAATGTTTTTACTCGAAATATTGTTTGAAACCGTAATAACACGACACTACCAATATCAGTTTGATATTTCATCGTTAAATGCCGAGTCAAATTTACATCTGCCCGTAAAAGCCTCTATATTTTTAAACCTTTGAAGCTTTAATTCAAACGATCCTAAAGTGCTTTCCAGTGCTTCCTTGTCTGTTCATTTCACCTCTCACCAGTCTCGGACGAAGACATAGTTTTAATTAGACTCCTTCCGCTTTGCTTAAGGACTCTTAATTGAATTTTTTAGCATTTTAAATTTGAAAGGACTTAATTTTGGAGCGAAAAGATTAATTCGTCTCATTATGATAATGATGCTTTGGTTGTTTAAATTAAATTACTTTCCAACTCCCGGTGATTTCAACTGGAATTCAAAATTTGTTCTACGAAGTTACGTTTCCCGACCTGGTTTCACTCGTATTTATGTAATGAACGCCAATATAACATGATCGAGTTTGCGAAATTAATTTATAACTAAAATTTCAAATCATACAATATTGTATTTAATTTTCTCGTATAATTACGCAGCAATTATAGGTAGTCTTGTTTCAGATCGCTGGCCGAATTCATATGAAACAAGTCCTGTTTTTGTTTTCTAAATTAAAACGTGGAAATAGGGTAACCTGCAACCTAAGAAAGAAAATGCCAACAATGTTGATATAGCTACCTACCTATATACTTATACAATGTTCGACTCCACAGAACCACATTCAATCTGCCCAGCGCAATCAAAGGTCACGGGTGGTGTTGCAAAAACTCAATTAAACTTGGCTAATATGTACGTGAAATTGGAGAAACTCGATCAAAGGAACCGACGGCATTGTTCCCTCTGATTTAGCCATCTATTAATTACGCAAGTTCATTGTACGTTTGATATGCTCTATTTTTCTTAATTGTGTGTCGGATCTTTCGATGTGTTTTTGTCTTTTACTGAATCTGGGGAGGGCTCACAGATCAAAGGCAGAATTAACACGACGTTATACAATTTTACGCGACTACGGGTGCAAATGATTTGATTCCAGCAGTCTATCAAAGGGATTTTTACTTGTCTAGACCCGCTAATCAAATGTCGTAGATTCTCTGACAAAAGAAAAAGAAAGCCTTTTATAAAATAGTTCTTGAAGATAAAGGTGTAATAGTGGTGCTGTATAATTATTATACTGTCCAAGTCGCAAATACCTAATTAAATAAAAAAATGGGAGCAAACATTTTTGTATACATGTTATAAGTCAGTGTTTCCTAAGTAAAGTCACTATAAGGAAACTGTACGTGCCCAAGTTTAATTTTCACCTTAAAGGCACTTCAACAGTTAATGAATGTTTGCTAAAGACATCAACCGCTGCACATAATTAGAAATAAATTAATATGCACGCGGAGACGAGCTCTTTAACTCTTCAGAATTCTTTCGGTCCCTTAGCAGGGACGCCGTTGTCGGGGGCCCAGAGCCAACTTGCAAAGAATCCGGGCCAAAGTTCACCTCGAACTTCACAAATGACACCGGCGAGACCGCGATAATTCACAGGCTAATGTCAAAGTTCGGAGTTGTTTGAGAATTTCCACCAAAAGTGCCGTTGCTTCTTTTTCCCCTTTTCGATGTTCAGTTTTTAACGCGCCGAGTTGCTTGCAACTCGCTGCATGACTTGCCTCTTTGTGGTTTTCTCTTATAGCGACTAGTTTCCACCTGCGACTTCATCTCTCTGGGGACGTCTCTAGAAACGGAAAAGGAGTTTTGGTTGTGATACAAACACGTTCTATGTTTTTAATTGGTAATGGATTCTGTTTTATACATACATGGCACCGTTTTATCATTACTCGCTTTAGTTTAAGATAGGCTCGTGCCTCAGGAGTGATGACGTATATGGGCTGATGATGATGTTAAATGGATTATGATCAGTCTAATGATATACTTTAGTTATAATAATACTTTTTTCAAATACGTTTCTGTACCTATTGTACAATGGAAGGAGTAATTAATGTAATACCGAGTTAAATGCCGAGCTTAAAGTATTATATCTAAGTTAACTTTTCATAAGAAAGAGTTCTTTAATAATATTTACTTTTTCCACCTGCTTAACCCGTTTAAGACCTGAAAGAAAAAGTTACCAACCAAATAAATCTATTCGGCTTTTAGTCCGTTCGCGTGTTGCAGGTGCTTTAATTGCATTTGCGTCCAAATTAACACTAGCCCGCTTATTTGCACGGCCAAGTAAGCAGCGTGGGACTTTTTGTGCGAGCGATAAACGGCGCTTGTACGACAAGGGGCAGGGTCGGAACCAGGGTGTAACGGAGGTGTCCATATTTGAAGAATCGAGAGCTACCCCTACGATATGAGTAGAACCGAAGGGATTCATTCATGTTTTTGTAAAGATAAATAAATAAATATTATAAAACATCACAAACATTGTTCTAATACAAAAATAAAAGACACTAATATATAAAATACCCAAATATATACAAACTTAAATATATTTAATAATACCCACACGGAACAAACACCGTTGTTCGTCACAGATATATTTGTCCCGGGTGGGAGTCAAACCCACGAGTCTTGGAACCATAGCCACAATGTTCCACTGAGCCAGTCAAAAAAGTAAGATAGTGATTCTAGTGGAAGGTTTATATGTATACTATACCCGAAGCGAAGCAAAAGTGGATTGCTAGTATATGTCAATTGTATAATCGTATGTATGTCCGTCTCGTTGTCATGTCATGCATGCAATTGCATAATCATATGTCTGTCCGTTGCGTTGTCATACCAGAACTACTGAACTGATTTGAATATTTTTTTCCTGGCCATCCCATCAAATTGGTTGAATGGTTGAACATGTTACAATTTAACCGATTGTGCTATAATAGAGTTAGTTTTTACGCTATGAAAAACTTTACGCTGACAGGGTCGCAGGCGGAAAGATAGTTACATACGATTATAGCGCTTTGTCCCATAATGTCCATTTTTTGTGAAATGATGACCCTTGGTACGGTCCTGTATCAAGCGCATTGTTTGTTGACCGCTGCCGTGTTTATGGTTGCGAACACCGACGCTGCTCCACTAAAAGATATTTATTCACACTTTTTAGGCATGTAGGTAGAGTTCATTTGGATCTTTATGGAGCTCGTGTTGTTAAGAAACTTGGGCGCTGTGTGAACAGTTTACTGGTTTATGTACATGTGAAGGAGAAAGAGAATGTATGAGACTTATACTCTAAGACTTAGAGTTCGATCCTCACTCGGTACAACAAATATTTATCGGTAATATAAATATTTGTTTGATGAATATTAGATACTAAGGCCTTATCGTAGTTTAGAGTAGGCCCGTGCCCCAGCAGTAGGGACGGATGATGATGATGATGATGTCCCATGACAGGGTGTGTTATTAAAGTATATTTGTACGAGCATTTTTTCAGTTTGAAAATTACGTAAGAGCTCAAAATAGCTTATTAAATAGAATAGAAATCGAGGAATGAAAATATTCTTTAGCCACATTAAGAATCGCTAACCAGTATTGTCGTATGCTCTCATGGCAGACTAATAAACTCTAAAAAAAGTGATCCATCCATTTAGGACATAAGTTTATCCTTTTACAGCACGGATCCCTAAAAAAGTATATTTCACGTGTTCCAATTGTGTGGGATCAATGCTATTCCTAGTTTTGCGACATAGCAAGGTTAAAAATAACAATTCGCGACCGAGATTGTACATGTTCGGCCAAGTCATGTGCAAAAACCCAGTTGGCTGGAACGGGGTGATTCTAATAGTGCGGGATGGCTGGCTCTCTCGATATGATTAGCGTCACTCAAGTTATAGGTGAGAACGTGAATTAGAGGGGGTTGCATGTACCTAGTTGACTTAATTGAATATATCTTCAATAAAAAAAAAATCATACGTAAGTATTAAAGTATTGCACAAATTGTACAAACTCCGCATGCTGTATAAAATGAATATGAAAATGTAGAGTCTCCTATAATAGTTATTAGAGCCAAACATCCAAAGCGAACCTCCCCTTTGGTTCCCGCGAAAAATGGTCTTGACAGTCAGACAGACAACAAAAGGGTACAAAATACTCTAAGGGTTCCATTTACTGTTTCGTGTTTTGGAATCCTGAAAAATGTTCTTTGTTTTCGTTCAATATGAACCGTGGCCTGTGTGTGTTTACTTTAATTCCAAAAATCATCAATATCCTATCGTAATGGAAAAATGCTGGGTGTATCGTTATTGTTTCACGCGTTTCCCACATTTTTACTCCTACACGTTCGCAAAATATACCAACATTCCGTAATGGCGGTAAGTGAATAACGAAGCTCATAATAGCTAACCGAATACAAGTGAGTAGGAAAAGATACTTCCCGACTCTGCATAGAATTAATTTAACGTGAAAACGTGGGTAATACAACAAATACGACATAAAAGCATCCCTTATCTGGGCGGAGTGAAAAGGCGAATATAAATAAATCCAATAATCCGGGGCTGAGAGAGACTTTGATGTCTGGTTTGCCCGCGAACGCAATTCACCGTTTGAGTGTTTCTATTTAATGGCCGTAATAACAAAATTCAGATGTGGAAACGCGCGCGTTATACTTTGAACGCAGTCGGATCTGAGCGACGTCCCCTCAAGACCTGCTTACTATTAATATTGGTTATGCCGGGCAATGTTTTTAAGGAGTTATGATATACACTGTGAATAATATTATGTGGGAGATTGGGGTATAATTGTATCATTTTAAATTTAAAAACTAAAATAATGAACACTGCATATTTTTGCGCGTGCGGCTTAGTCATTGAGTTGCACCTGCGCTGCGCACGTGCGGCTTGGTCATTGAGTTGCACGTGCGCTGCGCAGCTGTTTCCCCGCTCCTACCCAGCCAGCTGTTATAAGGCCTATAAAAGGGCGCTCAGGACTTTCGACAGATCAGACGTTGTCCAGCTACGGACACGGCAGGACGTCGGTACTTGGAACTATCTAAGTGTATAGATTGCGTAATAGTACGACGTCGGTGCTCTGAACTGTCTTAGTATTCAGGTATTGTTACATACTAAGCTTATTTAAATGTACTACAGATTATGTAGATTATTTAATTTAATTATAATTTCCTTAAATAAATAATAGTTAAATAGCTGTAATTGAATTCATGTTAAAATATAAATAGCTGATTATATAACGTCTTTTCATTAATCTCCCACATCAGAAGTGGGATTGTGTAAACCCAAACTACGCCTACAAAATAATGATTTCAGGAATACCGAGAGATGGATCATATTCAGCCGGAAGATGAACGCCTTTTGGGCCAAACTGCGCCAGAGACGAATGCTGCGTGTACATCACCAATCCTCGAGCAAAGGTCATCGCAGCCCCTCAATGGTTCTACGACGGGCCACAGCAGAGCGGTTTCCGGAGAATCAACTCGCTTCGATTCTAATCCAAGGACAGGTTTCGTTCCTTTAGATTTTATGCAAAAAATGATGCAAGAAATGATGACGAACCTTATTCAAACCACGGCAAATGCCATCAGCTCCCCTTGTAATACAAGACCAGCTCCTCGTATGCGAAACCTTGAACATATTTATGTCCCGGCATTCGACCCCGACGATCGAAGCGACACCATTCAAGTCTGGTGCCAAAATATTGAAAATCTCACATCAGAATATGAACTCACTGATAGGGAAACCCTAAATTTATCCAGAAAAAACTTGCGTGGACGAGCCGCCGAATGGGCACGTCGCAATTATACGGATCTGGTTACCTGGACCGAACTTAAAGCTAGGCTTATTGAAACATTCGCAGACGAAGCCCGGTACTACGACGACCTACTTCTCTTCATGGAATACACGAGCGAGCAAGCTGGCAGTATGGCAGAATATGCAACTCGTAAATGGGAGTTGGCGAGAAGGGCGATTGGCGTGGAAATGACTGAGCAGCGATTAGTCGAAGCAGTTATTTCTGGTATGTCTGATTTTCGTATCCGTTCTGACTTGTTACGACTCACACCAAAGAACTTGCCACAGTTAATTCAAAGTCTTAATTCGTATAAACGAAAGAGACCTAGTAAAGACTTTGATATCAATGTTCCAACTAAACGATCAAAACCAAATTCCTTGGATACCAACCGGCAGAAGCGTTGTCACAAATGTCATAAGCTAGGTCATTTGCAAAAAGATTGCTTTTCAAAAGTTACTCCCGTTGTTCCGAAAAACATTCCCGAGACATCCAATGCACCAAAGTCTACGGTTAAATCATGCACGTTCTGTAAAAAACTAGGACACACACAGGAAAACTGTTTTGCTCGTCTGCGTAACAAACCTAGTAACGAGAAAACTGCCAACGTCAACACCTTAATTGTAAACAATACGAACGCTAAAACTGTCTATATTGACAGCGTTAACTTTTCATGTCTTCTAGATAGCGGAGCCGAATGTTCTCTTATGCGCGAAAGCGTAGGTGACTCCGTTAGTGGCAAAATTATTTATACCACAACAATTTTGCAAGGCGTTGGAAATAATTCTTTCTCTTCATCACGAAAAAAATTCTGCACAATAATTATTGATGGCTTAAATATTGAGTTGGAATTTGTGCTTGTCCCCGATGGATTTATCCAATATGACATGTTACTTGGTCAAAATTTATTTAACATGTCTGGTATACAGATAACTTTTGTAAATAATAATGCGACAATATCTCGTAACTCTTATCACATCAGTGCTATCCAAAAGTTTGATCCGAATTGCTTGGTTATCGATTCTAACTATAAGACACAGGTGTGTAACTTATTAAATTCCCGACATGACATGTTCACTTCTGGTAATGCAGTATCTCAAGTCACTACAGGTGAATTGACTATTCGTCTAAAAAATCCAGACAAAATAGTTCAAAGACGACCATATCGCTTGGCTCCAGCCGAACGAGAACATGTTAAATCAATTATCAACGATTTGAAAACTAATAAAATTGTTCGAGAAAGTAATTCACCGTTCGCTAGTCCTATATTATTAGTCCGTAAAAAGGATGGAAGCGACCGAATGTGCGTAGACTACAGGGAACTGAATAGTAACACCGTTCGTGATCACTTCCCTTTACCCTTGATAGACGACCATATCAGTAAATTATCGACTGCCAAGTGTTTTACGATATTGGATATGACTGCGGGGTTCCATCAAATTCCAGTAGCACCAGACTCAATTGAAAAAACTGCATTCGTTACGCCCGATGGTCAATATGAGTTTTTACGGATGCCTTTTGGACTCTGTAATGCACCATCTGTTTTCCAAAGAGCCATCACTAAAGCACTTAAACCCTACATTGACAAATTCGTCTTAATATACGTTGATGACGTTGTAATTTATTCAGATAATGCTGAGCTAGGCATTGTACATTTGCAAAAAGTACTCGACGCCTTACAGGAAACTGGATTTTCTCTTAACATTAAAAAATGTAGATTTCTCCAAACAGAAGTTGAATACTTAGGCAGAATTATTTCCAACGGCCAAGTAAGGCCAAGTCCAGGAAAAGTCCAAGCACTTCTTAATTCTCCAGTTCCAACAACGGTAAAGCAAGTTCGTCAATTTTGTGGTCTAGCAGGATACTTCCGAAAATTTATTCCGAACTTTTCCCTAACAATGATTCCATTGTACAATCTCACTCGTAACAATACAAAATGGAATTGGACAACCGAACAAGATACTGCTAGAAATACTATTTTAAAGCACCTTGCATCTGAGCCGATTTTATCATTATTTGATCCAACAAAACCAATTGAGCTTCATACAGACGCCAGTTCGGCAGGGTTAGGCGCAGTCCTTTTTCAAAAGCATGACGATAAATTAAGAGTTGTTGAATACTTTAGTGTGCGCACCACCGATACCGAAAGTCGCTACCACTCTTATGAATTGGAGACGTTAGCGGTTGTAAGAGCTATTAAGCATTTCCGACATTACTTGCTTGGTAGACCATTCGATGTTATTACCGACTGTAATTCTTTGAAAGCATCGCGCAATAAAAAAGAGCTGCTTCCTCGGGTGCACCGGTGGTGGGCATACTTACAGTCGTTTGACTTTAAAATTGAATATCGCAAGGGGGAACGTATCCCTCATGCAGATTACCTGAGTCGTAATCCAACAACTCTAAACATAAATAACGTCTATAATTACAGTCAATGGTTAGAGGTAGAACAAAACCACGATTTGGAAACCAAAAATATTATGCAATCTATTAAAAATGGTACGATTGATAAAAGTTTAGCTGCAAGTTATGAAATCAATAATGGATTATTATACCGAATTTATACAACAAGGGATAACAAGACAAAAAAATGTCTTTTTGTTCCCAAAAGCTATCGCTGGCACATGGTACAAATTTATCACGACTCCCTTAAACACCTTGGCTGGGAGAAAACTCTCGAAAAAATTCGCAATCAATTTTGGTTTCCAAATATGACTAAATTTACTCGGAAATATGTTGAAAACTGTTTAACTTGTAAGATCAACAAAAGTCAATCTGGTTCGCGACAAATTGCACTCCACCCCATTGAAAAAACATCGGTGCCTTTTCACACCGTCCACATGGACACCACCGGAAAACTGAGTGGCAACAAACCCAACAAACAGTATGCAGTTGTTTTTATAGATGCCTTCACCAAATATTGCTTTTTAAAACCAGTCAATAATCTTACGGCCACTGCCACAGTCAATTGTTTAAAAGAATTAATTTATAATTTTGGTACACCCAAGCGAATTGTTTGTGATCAAGCAGCTTCTTATACCGGTAAAGAGTTAAAAAGTTTTTGTGAAAGTTGGGGTATAGAATTGCACTTTATTGCTAGTGGTGTGAGTCGTGCAAACGGGCAGGTGGAACGGATGATGAAGGTCTTGACTGACTGTTTTACTGTGGTCGAAAATACCACCAAGAGAAGTTGGAGGGATGCAGTTGGTGAAGTGCAACTAGCAATTAATAGTTCTTTTAATAAAAGTACTGGCCACACCCCTTTCCAGCTTCTCATAGGTTGCGATCAGTCACCACCCGCCATATCAGCTCTAATGAATAATGTAGAACGCTTAGATCTCGAAACTTGTCGCCTAGAGTCGAAACAAAAACTCGATGATCAAGCATGTGCTTTGAAGGAAAAATTTGACAAAACCAAAGCGCAAATCAAACCGTTCAAGGTTGGTGACGTAGTATTGGTAAAATTAAACCCACGTACAATAAACAAGCTCGACAGCAAGTTCAAAGGTCCGTGCGTTATAACCCAGGTTAATGAAAATGATAGATACACCATCAAGGTGCATGACACGGGAAAAGAATTGTACGTTGCTCACGACAATTTACGTTTGGTCTCGCCTGATACAGGGCATTTACTTGCAGATCATATTACAAATGAAAATTGATTTCTTTTTCCTGTTTTTTGACTGTCTGGTGTGCGGATGATTGCCTGGCCAGCAAGCCGTTGGTATGCTCTACAGTCAAGATAATGGTTTTGGACATCAATTGAGGCAGTGATCATGAGATTTGATCATTGTAATTTCAGCCATGTGACTTGGCTAGTAATTAAAATGTTTGGTCATGTGATTTGACCATAGCCATGTGATTTGGCTAGCACCTATAAATTAAAAAGTTTGGTCATGTGATTTGACCATAGCCATGTGATTTGGCTAGCACCTATAAATTAAAAAGTTTGGTCATGTGATTTGACCATAGCCATGTGATTTGGCTAGCACCTATAAATTAAAATGTTTGGTCATGTGATTTGACCATAGCCATGTGACTTGGCTAGTAATTAAAAATTAAAATGTTTGGTCATGTGATTTGACCGTATCCATGTGTTTTAGCTAGTAATTAAAAATTAAAATGTTAGGTCATGTGATTTGACCGTAGCCATGTGTTTTGGGTAGTAATTAAAAATTAAAATGTTTGGTCATGTGATTTGACCGTATCCATGTGTTTTAGCTAGTAATTAAAAATTAAAATGTTTGGTCATGTGATTTGGCCGTAGCCATGTGTTTTGGCTAGTAATTATTAAGAGCTGGTCTGATCGTCATGAGATATGTCAAATTTTTGTGAATCTGTTAGAATACAAAGTAAATTGAAATATTGTAAAATACAATATGTAATGTAATAATATGTGATTTAAAGAGAAGGCAAGCCATATCGGCTGCTTGTCAGTATGGCCGTGTGGGAGATTGGGGTATAATTGTATCATTTTAAATTTAAAAACTAAAATAATGAACACTGCATATTTTTGCGCGTGCGGCTTAGTCATTGAGTTGCACCTGCGCTGCGCACGTGCGGCTTGGTCATTGAGTTGCACGTGCGCTGCGCAGCTGTTTCCCCGCTCCTACCCAGCCAGCTGTTACCTGCCTATAAAGGGCGCTCAGGACTTTCGACAGATCAGACGTTGTCCAGCTACGGACACGGCAGGACGTCGGTACTTGGAACTATCTAAGTGTATAGATTGCGTAATAGTACGACGTCGGTGCTCTGAACTGTCTTAGTATTCAGGTATTGTTACATACTAAGCTTATTTAAATGTACTACAGATTATGTAGATTATTTAATTTAATTATAATTTCCTTAAATAAATAATAGTTAAATAGCTGTAATTGAATTCATGTTAAAATATAAATAGCTGATTATATAACGTCTTTTCATTAATCTCCCACATATAGGTACATTAATATTAGGCATTTATTTATTTTAATTCCTCATCAACTCCGATCCAATAGTGCTTTTTCATAAAAGCTGAATAGGTTATTTTTTTTTAAATAATAAGATATTTATGTTTTCTTTCGTTATGCACACGAAGGAAATTTTAAAATCAGCTACCTCGACTATATTTTGAAAATGAAGGATACACTAGATAATATCTATATCTTTATTCTCATCAATTCATTAATAAATCGCGTTCTGCAATATAACAGCATCTCGTAAGATATTTAATCAAGATTCATAGTACCAAAATAGACGAGTAATCTCAATATTAACTCTAGATTCTCGTTAATTCCGAATTTATATTGCAATAACACCGTCGACGTGACTTTGCCGTGATTAAATCTGCGATCACGGTACTAGTAAAAGTACTTTGGCGATAAAAATCTCGCGTAAAACTTGGTATAAAGAAGTGAGGATAATTGAAAATCCTGATCTCTCATTAAAATCTCCCGACTCCGTCCGTTTCAGGATTAAACACGGGCATATCGCAGTCACGTCTGGATGCTCTGGACGGTTTTTAAGTGTCCCCATCCACTTTTTATGAGGCATGCCAGTTGATAGAACTTTGTCCAGGAAGGTGAACGATTGGCGCATGACACTATTTGATATCAGACATCTTTGAATAATGCTAATTGAACTTTAGGTTTCGTCGTGAATTGATTGTACAAGAAGGAGCATTCCCTTAAGGGTTGCTTTTACTAGTTAAGCATAAATAATTTTTCGTCATCGCGATGTTAGCAAAAATGATGAGGTGTGAATGAATGTTAATAAATTTTCAGTTTCACGGTTAATCTCTTAAAAGGCAGATACTCGAAAGCTAACACATTTGTACAAAGTTTCAATATATACAGGCCACATAAATCGTCTTCAGATAAAATTTTATTGTAAACACAAGTATCGTTTTGTTGCTAAAAGATGTATAAAAATGAGGCTGCATTAAGAAATGTGCTTTGTTCCCATCACGCAACGCACGCGATGGCTTGTACCAGTTTAATGCGGCGGTGGCGTGTATGAAAAGTTTAAAAGATTTTTATGGTTGATAATGTGTTGTAGTGTCGTGATTCCTGTCCGTATGTAGGTGAGAGTAATTAGCAGGAACATGTTCTCAAATACTTAGAGAAAGAACTGAAGGAGGTTTGCCTTCATAACTGTGTCTCACTCATCTTACACTCTTTTAAATTTTCAATTTTTTTTTTTAAATTGGCTAACCAGACACCTTGGTAAAGCGTCAATAGCCCAGTGGTTAAGGTCGTTGCTTGCCATGCGAGAGGTCGCTAGTTCAAACCCCGCCTGGTACCAATGTGTTTTTCTGATTTGAAATTCATATGTACCATCATTCGACGCTTTAACGGTGAAGCAAAACATCGTGAGGAAACCAGCACACCTAAGAAGAAATTCTAAGGTTGTGTAGTCGACCAACCCGCACTTGGCCAGCGTGGTCGACTAAGGCCTTATCGCCCTAGTTTAGGGTAGGCCCGTGCCCCAGCAGTGGGGACGTATATGGGCTGATGATGATAAGTATTTTACAGTTTAAGTGATGCATGGAATTTAGAATTTGGGACCTTGTTGATCGGCAAATCAGCGCTCAAATATAAGTAGAATTGTTTCAATCAAAAAATTCTCAAATGTAATTTGGTTTTTGAAGGTGCTATTTTATTTTATGTCTCTTATTTCTATCTAATTTATTGCGTTTCCAGCCGCCAACCAATAAAACTTTTGATGCTAGAGTATGTTTTCGATCCTCACAAGTTCTAAAGAATCTGTCAAGTTGTCCTCTAGACGTCCTGAAGAATTTCTGTCACTGAAACGATAGACGTAATTTTTAGTTATTCACGGTGGCGACTCCAATGATATTGTGATGAAAAGGTGAAACAACAATAAGGTATTATGATGACTGCTCACAATTTATACTCGTTACTGTGAATATTAGTAAATACCCTAACGATATACCTTATTATCAATAAAGTATTGTTAAAATAAATATTTTTCTTCGTTACGTGGCTCTAGCCATGAGAGCAGAATAAAGAAAAATTGTAGTATATTTATTCAGCCATGTTGCTCATTACGCCCATGGATATTATCATTCCTTATCGCCCTAGTTTAGGGTAGGCCCGTGCCCCAGCAGTGGGGACGTAAATGGGCTGATGATGATGATGATATTATCATTCAAATACATTAGTATTTTACTTGTTTCCTACTTACTTACAAACATTTTTCAATTAGACATGTCTTCATTATTAAAATAGTTACTCTTATTGTACGCACAGAAATCCATTTCCAAATAGAGACGATTATTAGGGATAAATCTAAGGGAACAAACATTACTCGCACATTAATGATTTCCCGATTTCCAAATCTATCCTTCCACCAGCCTACGCTCCTAATCGTCATTCCCACGGAGTCGATGTGATTGTTCAAAATAAACTGAACTTCGATAATAACAGTGAAACATCGACTAAGCCCGGCTACGAAGTAATTATAGAAGTAATATAAAGCGAAAATGTTTCCTGCATTTACACGCTTCGGGTCGTTCACACACTGTTTAGCATTTGCAAAGTATAACTCGGAGCGGGTTTGATATTCCAACGTGCGATCGGAGTAATAGTAGGCTTTGGAGTAAATAGTTCAAACATTACTTAGTAAGGCATTTCTGTGTAGTTGTGGTTATGTTAAAACACGATGTCAGTGCTGGTTTTTCTCTTCAGCGCTGCTTGTAAAATATCCATCGAATACATAATATATACTGTGAATATTTTTCTCAAATTAAATGAAGATCAGCCAATCCGTGAAACAAATCGTAGTGTATGTACAAACGCACTCTCTGTTCCCTAACTCCGTGATCGCTATATCCACGAACTTCCTGACTTCAGGCGGAGTAATTTCTAAACAGAAAATAAAATTTGGTACGAATCGACTTGAACCCGGGATCTTTCGGTTTTTACGCGGCGCTTGTCACCAACAAATATGCAGTCAACGGTGTAGTCGTAGTCTTAAAAAGTAAGCGTTGTTTTCAAAATAACGAAAGCAATGTGAGCGAGCCTTTACAACGGTTAGCGCTCAACAAAGTTTCGCTTTCTGTTTGATTTAAGAACCCCCCGGCCCGGTTAAGTAACTGGTTCGGGCTGGTTAACAAATCGCTGCTCCATACGTTTCAGTTTAAAAATAAAAACTGGTTAAGTGCGAGTCGGATTTGTGCATGAAGGTTTTTATACGTTTATAACTAGGAGATAATTAAGATATATTCTGGTTGCACTGCATAATATAACATTTTATTTCTAGACTATCGAAAGTTTTACAAATTGGCAAATATAATATTCCATTCTAAAATGACACAATTAAGCTCCAAATTCGAAAACAAACGGCTAGTTCTGTACGGGTAAATTTAGATTTAGAGTGCTGGCACTGTCCTTAATAGTTTTATCAATGCAGAGCTAGCGAATCAAATGTTCAGTTTGACTGGACTAAAGGTATTATTGGAAAGTTCGATTGAAAGAGAAAAATAAAATCATGGAGCGCCCACTTATCACTCTACCTGTCGAGATTGTCGAAAAATAATATCGGCACACAGCATCTTCGTACCCTTTTAAAATCTCCCCCACACAAGCTGTCAGCGGCAAAACGACATCGTTTAGTGGGAACCTCAATGGGGCCGTTATAAAGTTTAAAAAATATATGAAACTCAGAGGGATAGTGGGTGTCACCCTAATACCTATTGCGGCCAACAAAGGCGTGAAAAATGATCGCGAGTGAGAAGACATGAATAGGATAAAGGTACTCCTTATCTGTGAGCATTCGTATTCAGAGTATTTTTTTTTTGGATTTGAACGTAGTTGAGGCATAATGTTGTTTGAGAATGAAGTGTTGCGTCACTTGGTTGGCGTCTAATGGCGGCGATGATGTCCTGAACATGCACCATTAAAAATGAATGATAATAACCATGAATGATCACGGGCATCCGATGATAAGCGTGTCCTCTGTTTTTGACAGTCCTTCGAAATAAATACTCTACAAATATCATTTCAGCGAATGATGATCGGAAAATGAGGATTATTATGTTGCTACATTAAGTGTACGAATATGTAATATTACTGTTAATACAGATCCAACTCGAAGCCAGTAATTTCATGTTTTAGTGAAATAATATTTTGATATAACTAAACAGTTTAGGTTATTTAGATAGGTAAGCCGTTTGCAACGGGCAAACTTATATCTTATACATACAATATTTCAACTTCATGTTATACACTGAAATCTTAATTTCACTTTTAAAATACTCGGTACCTATCCATGCATCGCTTACTATATGCCTACTTTATACAAAATAAGTTTTTGTTGAGCTCAAGCGTTAAGTTGGTAAGTGTATTTTCTGTGTGTTACGTAGATTTTCTAATTTTTTCCTCATCCCCTTAACATATTTTCAAAAACCGTTAGGTGCGCTTGTTTAAAATCTTAAAGTTACGAGAAATGTGAGAGATAGACTGGGTAAACGGTCCCCTCCCTAATCCACATTATAGTCACGTACAATTTCCTACCGAGGTTGAATTGTTAAATAAATGCATGCCAATTTTTAACGTTTGAGAAAATGCTTGCAATTTTCAGGTATTTTACTGTTGTCGCTATTCGTTCATGATTCATTGATGTATTCATAGTTTTGAAGGACTGAAGGTAGCTTAGATTTGTTCAAGTAGGTAGGCATGTACCTTTTAGAATAATTTGTTTTTTTTTGTACAAATAAAGTTAAAATTTAAAATAAAGTAATACATATTTATGACTTAACAGAACCTCTGTGCAAACTGTACATTATTATCTAATAATAAACAGGTTGCACACATTAAAGTATAAATTCGAAATCTATAGATCGTTGTATTTGTTGTTATTTCAAAGTAACCCAAACATGTGTTCATGATGTGACGGGAAAACTTTACACCACAGTAACTTTTTACCCATTTTTATGGAGCCACTCCGTATTTCGTCGTGCTGTCGTGACGGCCGTATAACTTGAAGTTACCTACACACACTGCAGCGTAACTGCAGTTTATCACCTCTTCCCTCGCGGTCACGTGGTTGTTTTATCATTGTCACCCCGTGTACATGAATCCACTAAATTGCTTTACGTTCCAGAAGTTTCCCTATTCGTTTTAAGCGTTGCAATTTAAAAGAATAATGAATCGAATCGTAAACTAAACGCAGCCAACTTTGTTGTCAGTAACGCACTGGCCATAAATACTGGAAACGGCCGCGATTTTTGAAACAAAGAAACGATAACTCGGAACATCGCGACATTAAAATTCGAGTGTTGCCAAGATAGTAATTTTACTGTCGGTATTAATAATAAATGCTTGCCATGATGACAGATGTGTATTTTTAGTTTTTATCAGGAATATTTTTATGTCTCTGTATTCATTTATGTCTATCTAATGTCTTTCATAATTGGTCATAAAAGTTCCGATGTTTACTTACGGAACTAATTAATTGGTGAACGAATCGTATTACAAATTAGTGATTATATTTGATATATGTCAACTAATATTTGTACAGAGAAAGAATACCGAGTAAACAACAACAAGAAACTAAATATGTGTGTTATATTTTTTGTCTAGTTATTTTAGTAAATTCGCGTAATCATATCTATTAGTAGCTATAAATATAATTATAACTTGAACTATGAAAAGAAGCGTTTTAACTTTTAAAGTTATATCAATATACCTTGTTAAAATATTTATGTTTATTTTCATTCAGAATATGGATTAAACCAATAAAGCTTTAAACTTCACGGCCCGACTCAAAGCATTCGAGAAAAAAAACCCATACCTGTATTTTTTTAAAGCCACTTCAGGCAACACTGCAGCCCACAGAAGTTTTCCAAATTCAAATCACATCGAAATAGTAACGAAATCACCGATGAGGTTCATTGAACTTTCCGACTTGTGCCTCGCGTGCTCTGTTGGCGTGTTGTTATATTAACGGTCATTATGAAATTTCCCAATAATAAGCCCGTTGAAACATTAGCCGGCTGGTACACGGAAACAGAATTAATAATGGCCCAACTTTGCGGTTAATTCAGTTCGCCATCTGAACGGAACGTCGGAAAAATACATCGTACCTGCGGTGCTCGTTAAACACTCCGCTTTGAGGGCAAAGCAAACGGGCATTATGAAATCAGTGGGCGACTGTGCGAATCCGTAATAAAAGCTCGACATTTTATTTCTGATCGAACTTTAGAGTACTTAGGTAGATATCTTGATATATTATTATGGACTGATCTTCGGTTTGTTTTATGATACTGAACTTCAAATGAAAATTTTAAGACAAAAACAACATTATAAAATTTGACTCTCGTAGACACTCCTTTTATTTAGAGGTCTCGTATAGTAAAATTCAATTGAATTCATTTTTTTTCGAAATCTCAAACAATGTAAATAATGTAATATTAGTGAATAACAATTTATTTTAATCTGTTATTTGATCATGCATTGTCATTTTAGCGATGGAAAACAAATATAAACACTTTCAGAACATAGAACTACCACGTCTTAAAATGTAGACGACAAAATAAAACAATCCCAAGTCGATTCACTGTTATGCAAACAATTGCATTAAGTAAGACATTTCACTCTACAAGGAATTTAATAAACTGCCCCTTCGTATAGCGAGTTTTCTCTTACTATGTGGCACAACGGATTCATCAATGTGTCTATTAACTCCTGCGGGCGCAAGGGACCCATTCTTTCATTTATTGAAATTCACTAAAAAGCCCGCAGATAACGTAAATGTAGCTTCGGTTTTAGTAGCTTTAGCTTCGTAAGGGGACTTTAATGGTTCCGCCTAATTCGTTAAATAAATGTCGCGTTACCTTGGACATTGTTACAGTGGACTGTTATTTACGAGAAGTTAAGCTCGTTAAACTACGTTTATTCGATTCGTGTAATAAAATCGATAACGAGCTATTTTCAGACTCTTTATGTAACTAACAGAACAAATAGGGATAATAAACTCGTAAAATAAGTATAACTTTTTACAATACTTGCTCAGGTAGTTAAATGTAACTATTCAATTAGGTATTCAGTTATTGAAATCACGTGAGTAACCATGACAGTCTTTAGATTATGATAAAGAGCTTTCTCCTTACCCCGCCTACTTGAATTCTTCTATCACGTAATTCTCTTCAAAAATCTCTTAGACTGCATGTACGCGGTGGCGGTGGCGACTAGAACAAACGACTCGTGCGATACGGTAGAAATGTTTGCATTTATAATATTTGAAAGGCAACTTCGCCATTGAATGGAAATTGGACAATTTAGTCAGTGTCAGTCATGACTCTATGACTTTTCAGCGCTGTAAGCCTTAGGCTTTTAAATAGACCAAGAGTCGCAATTGGTACATGTAGCTTGTTTTTTTGGTTGTGGCAACACTACGAATGACAGCTGATTTCGTTTGTCCCGGTTTTAATTAATTATTTTATTTTATTTTCTCATTAATTGGCCCATTTAAATAGTACTAATTACTTATTCTGTGTTATAATAAGTGTATGTGTAAAAGTATAACTTAATTACTAAGTATCTTTCGTGATTGTGAAACAGCGACAAATACAAAGCGGATGACAGTGCAAGTTTGAATTTTGTGTGATCGTTTTTATCTCTCAAAGCAGGTAAATACTAATATCTGTGCTAATAAATACTATTATCGACTGGTATTTAATATATTTTAGTTAATTACGTGTCGTTTTTTACGCGATAAAGTTACATTTATTACCTAAAACATTGTGTAAACTTCTCATTGGTACCGCGATTTCTGGTGATTGTTTTATTTTGCTTTGATAAACATTGTAAACATGTTGACTCGTAGCAAAGCTATTTCTCGCCAGGCGGGATCTGGGACCGTCTCGACGGAGACTAAACTAGACCTGGCTTTGCGAGAGTTAAAAGCCACCAAGGAGGAAGTTACTCAATTAATTCGAGAGAGAGATGAAAATGAGAAGGAACTGTTGGATGTATTGGATAGGAGCAGTAAGTTAAAAAAAGATATGGCCGAACTACATACTCAACATATTACTGTAGTTGAGGAACGGGACAAATTGCAAACGATTGTTGATGGGTTTGGTGAGTGCAGTCAGGAGTACGTCCACAACCTGCGGCGCGTTACGCTGCTGGAGCAGGAGCTGCAGGAGGCCCACCACCACATCAGCCACCTGGAGACCGCCAAGCAGGAGCTCACTGCCTCCCAAACCCAATCCCTGTTTGACGAGCTAGTCGATAGTGCACCCAGCCTTGTTCCTGATGCAATTAACATTAACCCCACTGTGACAATAGATTTGACCAATGACACTACTATCTGTCCTACAACCACAGTTGGAAATGTTAAATGCAGCCGGAATAAATTAAGAAAATATTTAAAAATTAATAGATTTATTAAAAGACCGAGAAGTTAATTAAAAAGCAACACTGCTCATATGATAAAATTAAATGTATTAAGGAAAGACAGCGTTTAGGTGATGAGTTAGATTTATATACATTAACTTTAGATAAACACATAACGACCTCTGAGGAAAGTATAGGTAAATTAGAACTTGAGATAATAAGTTTGACAAACTCCTTGGACAGCATGACTAGTAGGTATTTAAGCTGTAAAAAAGAGAATGAGGAACACATATTGGCTCTGAAGAACCTTTTGGATACCTCAGTGACCAGTGGTCAAAGTCTAAAAAGTGAAAATGGTTCTCCAGTCAGTTTGTGACTCATCATACTCACCCTGCTGTGATAGTTTGTTGAATTTATCTAATGCAGTCCACTCCAACGGTTCCTATACACATCCACTTCAGGCATGTAGCAAACAGGTATCTTTTGTAAGTAGTACCAATAACCAGTTTGTTATGTTTAGTGACGAAATAGGTAAAAATATGGGCCCATTAATGAGTAATATTATGGGGCAACCGATTCATAATTATTGTTTTCCTAATACACAATATAATGAAATTATTAAAAAAGTGAGTAAATTTAATTTTAATAGGGACACAACACTCATAATATTTATTGCAAACAGGGGAAATGTAAATAAAAATGAATTGATTAAAAGTTTTAGTTATATGAATAATTTAGAAGTAAATAAAATAATTTTATTTACACTTCCTTATAGTAACAGTTTGCCACAATCAGAAAATTTTATTAGGTATAAATTGAATATGACATTGCATACCATGACATTTAATAATAATAATAAGTTTAATTTAATTGATTGCAATAATAGTGTATTTGACATGTGCAAAGGATTATTATTGACAAGAGATAGTTTTTATCTTCCTAAATTTTATAAAAGACAGATAGCTTTGTCACTATCATATTGTATTAGTATAAGTAATTCAGCCAAGAATTTGGCTACACAGTCTGCTTTTATTGAGCAGAATAATGACATGTTGCCTAACGATTCCTGGAAAATGTGTCAGGTAATTTAAATTATACCATAAGACAATAGAGGATAACTCTAGCAAATTAATTGTAAGGACAAAAGGAAAGCATAATAATTTAAAAATTATCCATCAAAATATTCAAGGCCTTCCTGGGAAGGAGCTTGAACTTGAATTATATTTAAATGAAATGAATATACATGTTGTATGCCTTACAGAGCATTGGTTAAGACAATATGAGTTACTAATTAGTATTGACAATTATAAAGTAGTTAGTTCGTTCACAAGAGAAGATGCCATTAGAGGTGGATCACTTATTTTATTAGATACATCATTAGCGTCAAAAAACCGTAAAGATGTGACATCCCTCTCTATTGAGCGAACTATTGAGCTTTCTTGTGCAGAGCTCGAGCAGTACATCATTGTCTGTGTCTATAGGCCCCCATCTGGTAACTATGTACTATTTGAGTCTACTATGGAGGAAGTTTTGAAAAAGGTATGTAAATGCAGCAAGAAAGTAGTTGTTTGTGGCGATTTTAATATTAATATTTTGGATATTGACTCTCAACTATCTACTAGATTTTTGAACTTATTTAAGTCATTTGGACTTAGTAATTTATTTATTGAACCAACTCGAGTAACTCCTGCAACAGCTACTTGCCTTGATAACATATTTTGTAATTGTGAAGTGAATGATAAATCTATTATTAATTTTATTAACTCTGACCACAGTGGTCAGATGGCAATATTTGAACACCATCATTACAATCCTTCATTAAATTTTACATACAGGCCCATTACTACAAGGCGCATAGAAAACTTTAAGAAAAACATTGATTATAAATTTTCCCATTTTCAATATAATCTTAACCAAAACATTGATGTATCATATAAAAACATGTTTGACATAATTTTTAATGAATTTAATGGGATTTTTACTAAAAAACAATAAAAGCTAAAGATCCCAAGTCCAAATTTAGTGATTGGGCAACTAAAGGCATTTACAAAAGTAGAAATAGATTATATGAATTATATGACATTAAATCACAATCAAATGATATTAATGTTATAAATTATGTTAGAAATTACTCAAAACTATTTAAGAAAGTGTGTGCAATTGCGAAGTCTAATTATTTTAAAGAAAAAATTAGTAAATCAAATAATAAAATAAAAACTACATGGAAAATTATTAACAAAGAGACTTGTAAAAATAAAACACATGACAACAAGTTCTCTCTCATAGTTGATGATAAGCATATTGATTCTGATAAGGAAGTTGCAAATGCTTTTGAAACCTATTTCTCTAATATTCCTATAATTACTACAAGCAAACTAAACTCTTGCTCACACCAAGCTCAATCCCTCCTTATAGCAACTGTAGAAAAATGTTTAGTATCTTTTAAATTTACCCAAGTAAATCACAAAATAATTTTGAGAGCCTTTAAAGAATTAAATTTTAAAAAGACTGAAGATTTATGGGGTATTTCTGTGGAACTATTAAAAACAATTATAACCACAATAGCCCCGCATTTAGCTATCGTATTCAACATGTGTATAGAGGTAGGTCATTTCCCAAATTTGATGAAATTTAGTAAAGTAATTCCTTTATTCAAGGCAGGTAATAAAAGTGATCCATCCAATTTTCGCCCTGTTTCTATACTACCCGCACTTAGTAAAATTTTCGAAAAAATTATATACACTCAATTAATGTCTCATTTCAATGAAAATAAGCTATTACATAAAAACAATTTGGCTTCACCAAAGGAAGATCCACCACTGATGCGGGAGTGGCACTTGTCAAGCATATCTTTGACGCATGGGAGAATAAGCAAGATGCAATAGGCATCTTCTGTGACCTGTCAAAAGCCTTTGATTGTGTAAATCATGAGATATTGCTAATGAAATTGAATCATTATGGAATCTCAGATGAGGCGAATAATTTGTTGAAATCATATCTTAAAGATAGGGTGCAAACAGTTAATGTCAATGGAGTTGATTCTTGTGGCGCTCCCATTCTCATGGGAGTGCCTCAGGGCTCAATTCTGGGACCTTTACTGTTCTTGATTTATATAAATGATCTTCCTTACTTAACTGCGGATCTATGTGAGACGGTACTGTTTGCTGATGATACATCTTTGATTTTTAAGGTTGACAGAGGTAAAAATAACTACGACGAGGTAAATAGTGCCCTCTCGCAAGTTCTGCGCTGGTTTAATACAAATAATTTATTGTTAAATGCAAAAAAACTAAATGTATAAGATTTACAATGCCTAATGTAAGAAAAGTTGATACTAACATTATTGTAAATAAGGAAATTGTAGAATTGACTGAATCTACAAAATTTTTAGGAATCACTATAGATGCTAAGTTACAGTGGGGACCTCATATCTCTGTTCTGGCAGATAGACTTAGTTCAGCTGCGTATGCAGTCAGAAAAATCAGAATGTTGACTGACATTGAAACGGCAAGATTAGTTTATTTCAGCTATTTCCATAGTGTTATGTCATACGGTCTTCTGCTGTGGGGATCTGCTACAGACATTCAAACCATTTTTGTACTACAAAAAAGGGCCATCAGATCCATATATGGTATAAGACCGCGCGACTCCCTTAGAGATATTTTTAAAGATATAGATATTTTAACCGTAGCTTCTCAGTTCATTTTAGATTGTATCGTATATGTTCATAAAAACATGCACTTATTAAATAAAAAGTCGGATTCTCACAATTTTAACACCAGAAATAAATATAAGCTTTCCGTTCCAAGACTCAGGCTTCAAAAAGTTGGAAAATCATTCATAGGTTTAAGTATAATATTGTTCAATAAAATTCCGCAAAATATTATTGAATTGCCGTTGTATAAATTTAAAGTCTATATTAAATCTTGTCTTTTGAAAAAGGGGTACTATAAAGTAGAAGACTATTTGAATGATAAGAATCCATGGACATGATGAGCTGCTCGCTTGGACATCCAAGAATTATGTAACTTGTACATATTATTATTTATTTGTAATTAATTAACCTGTGATTTGACATGCGAAAGAATTTCATGAAATCTACTTGCAGAATAAATTATTTCATTTCATTTCATTTCGTTTCAGCCATTTTGGGACCTTCTTAATGTCATAAGTTAAATCTGTCCCATTGTAATGCAATATAAAAATTGACATCGATTATCCGCTTGCAAAGATAACCTATGTAAGTACACTGCACATAATCCAGACTTATATTCATTCTTATATATATTCCACCAATCAAAATCAATTGTTAAAAAAAATTAAAGACCAATTTCTCAGTGTCTAATTTTTCTGAAAAAAATTTGTTACAGCTCATTTCTCTCTCAGTTCGTTTAAATTGAATGCTATTTATTTTATTAATCTCAAGTTTACTGTGCCTTAATATATATTGTATTTAGTTAAGGTGAAGTATAGAGGACATCTGGTAGAGTCGGATATTAATTGTATATGTAAATGTTGTGTAGATTGAAGGGCTAAGGAATAGATAATTTAAGTTTTTCTGTGCTTAAACCTTGAGTTTGTTAATATAAATGTCTTTAATTACTTCGCGTTAATAGTCACTATTTGTATTTTTAGGGAAACCTATTATTAGCCTTGCTATAAGTGCAATGTAATGTGTATGTATGATTATTTTTACCGGTGTTGGTTTTTGAATAAATAAATAAGTTGTTTGTAATTAATAAGTTCGCTCGCGACCATGGTTGGTGTAATCCAGTTGAAACGTTGGGCAGTAAGTAGCAGAATTTGCTACTCCTAATATCGCGTGTAGACCCATAAAGACTAATATATATTTAGTGTAACTGAACGCGAAAGCTCAAAATCATTAAATAAATAAGTATTATATTCCGAACGGAAATATTATGGTCTCTTCTCAACGATGTGAACTTATCTCGTGTCTTAGATGTTTATCTTTTAATGTGATACTCAATTACTTACACGAATACAGCGTTACTGGCCTCAAGAGAAATAAATCACATCGTCCAAGTATCGCATAAACAGAATTGGTTCCGTGCAATTTCGGTAATGCACGAACTGACGACCAAATATAAAGATAGCGTCGAGGATTTTGATTGAAGATACATACTACATGTTTTCTATGTAACGTAACATCCCAAGATGTCGGGATCAGAGTTCGATGTTTAGTAAGTAAAAATAACCGCTTACTGTTAAGTTATTTTGACTTGAATAAACATGAAGCGTTCCCTTTGGATTCCACATTTTGTTCTTTTTTGAAGAAAAAAAAATTCATCATTTAATGAAAATACATACTAATGGAAACAAAAATGCGTCATAATCTTAAAAGTAAGCTTCACAATACCAAAACTCGTTTTGAGTTTGCATGGAATTCAACATATTATTATTATGTACTCATAATGTAGCGAGAAATTTGGGGCACAACAAGCTGCGAATCCTCGAGACATTCCTTTATTCCTTACAAGTCCCTAATGCCGCTAATCCTGTTTTAATTTATATGTAAATTCATTCCCGGCATATTATCTCTAATATTCCGTCGAATATTCGGGGTTCTCAACTTTTTTGAGATATTTTAATATTATAGCGATCTTGCGTTTTATTGCGTCGACTTTATCTGTTATCCTGGAGAGATGCTGTAGGTACGCAATGATTGCCGGGGAGAATAGGGTGGGATGGCACAGAAGAAAAATACATAATGAAGTCCCAACGAACCCACTCCCCTAGCTTTGTTGCCATTCTTTAAATGTAATCAAGGGTGCGCTTGTGAACTGATAGATAATAAGAAAAACATTTCCATCTGGCCGGTTGCTTAACTTTTTCAAAGTCATTCCAGTAGTGAACGTTTTGTTACACTGTTTTCTTGTTAAGACTAATGGAGTGAAATATGAATGCGTTAATAGGTATTTGTTTATCGGAGTGTAGCTTTAAGAGATATTGTTTACATTGACAAGTACGCGATTGAACATTAAAAAAACGTAATATTTTTTTTTGTAATGTTCTAAATGCGAAAGTTACTTTCACCTCAACATTACACAATACATTTTAATGTTTTTTTTGTATACAGAAGCTTTAGAAAGATTAACTTTACCTAGTTTCACCGGACTTTTTTTAGTTTTAAACGACTTTATGACGGTGTCGTAGAGGGAAAGCCAATTTTTTATATGTTGAGAGTTAATTGATAACATATTCATTATTTTTAAGAACAGTTGTTTGTTTTTTCAAAAACAGTTGTTTGATTTTTTATTGAAGTAAACTTAATTTTTAACAAACAAAATGGAGCACAACACTTTCGTAAACCATTCTTAACGCCGATTGACAACTAGGCGGCCAAAGCGAAGTAAACAAATGCCTGCAACGTCAGTGGTTGTCTTTGTATGCTCTCGGCAACTGTATCGCATGGTTAATTACCATCACTTGACACTCGCCGTCGTACCCACTACCTGTTAGCTAATTGACAGTGGAACAGCCAGACAACCGAAGCCAGCGGCCGGATTTACCGCGAAATTTCCGGACTGAGAGAAACCTGACTCCGCTTTCGTGATTTGTAACAAATTACCCGCAAAAATACGCCGGCGAGTACGTCACTGGTTTGAAAGGATAGACTGTGTGAGTGAGTTTTTTATAGGATTGTGTTTGTTTATTAACTTGAATGAATAGACATTTGCAAAACTATCAACATTGAGGGTTTTTCAGATCGAACCAACCAACTTATGGCGTAACAATGGCGTCCGTTCATAATGAACAGTGATTGGTTCATTTTGACACTTACGATAACATTTTGACGGTTCTTGTCAATTATTACACCAATGACAGTTCTGCCAGATAGGTTTTCTACGTCTCATCATCAATTTATTCGATCGTTCGATCTGATAAACCGGCTTTATGTTTTCAGAAGTCTAAGAAAGTAATTAAGCTACGTAACATTTTAGACTTTCGCGTTCCATTACACAAAATATTAGTCTTTATGGGTGTACACGATATTAGGAGTAGCAAATATACCTCGCGACTATCACTGGTGTATCCCATGCGAAAAGTCGGGCAGTGAGTAGCCTTGTATCTGCTACTCTTAATAAAAATTAAAAAAATTAACAGTCAAAGTTAGTTTGACCTTGGCAACACTCGTAATTATAAAGCGTAGAAATATCAAACTGAATTGGACAAGTTTAAAACATGAGTAATTTTTTTTAAAAAAACAAGGTATTCGCTTTCAGCCATTCACGTGGCTCGTATCGCGTCGGATGCATTGGCGTCGTTGTCGGGCCAAGCGAAATGTTTCACCGGTACCTGCGAATAATTCCCGCGAACGCAGTAATAGATTTCGAAAAAGCGGAAGAGAAGTCACCCATAAATCCAGCGACTAGTGAACATCCTTTTTAAAATATCAGAATATGCGACAGCGAATGAAAAAAAAAAACTAGCCACCGAATGATACGGCCCACCATTCCCTTGTATCCATTTAATTAAATTGAATATTCAGAGTCACCGCCCGAAACGGACATAGCAAAATGGCTAAGCGCACTTGCAACTTTTTCACAAAAAGGAAGAGGAAGTTAAACTCAGGTCTTAGATTCCGTATAAGTTCTAATACATTTGCTCCTCCAATCTCGGTAATTCGTATATTTGTACGGTGACCTAAAATACCATATCTTTTGTTCTCTTACAGACATACGTAGCATAGTGCGCCATCCGATTCTACTGCATTACTTGAATACAATTTAAATTGTCACAGGCTACCAAATGAATGTCTTTTTAAAACGCTGAATTTGTCAGACAGCCAAGTCTTTTCGAAACGTTATAGTAAATTATTCAGGATTTACGTTTATTGATTATAACAGATTATGTTTCAGTAGCTTTAGTGTATAACTGGCTCGTTGGCTTAATACTTGCCCCAGTCGCTTCCACCCAGAGTCGAGGGTTCGACCCACCCTGTACAAATAAATCATGATATTTTTATTTATTTATTTAAATATAGATCTGTGTCTAGGTATTATTTATGTCTATTAGTTAGTGCTTCTATTAGTTCTGATATTTTGAAGTGAAGTGCTTATGTACTATGTAGAGCATTATATCAATCGGTATGCGATATCGGATATAATGTAGTTTTAAAATTACTTGAAAGTTGTAGGCCGCGAAGACTGAGAGTAAATTTCCTTATTATTATTATATTATATAGTTTACTACGTGTGCTCAACCTGCAATCCTAATCCAGGTGTTCTCCTGACTTTTAGATGACCATTAATAGATCAACGAGAAAGGTAAACACTAATACACTCACAAATGTGATTAGACTAATTGGAATGTAAAAAATATTCACTCCACATGTCAAAATTGAATACAATAGGAATTATGTCATGTTTCACAAAATGATTAACATAAATAATATTGTTATTCGACAAAACACAACAAAAATATTTTTGTTTATGTTACTTAAAAAACAAATGTGTATTATAAAAAAATGTTCATGTTAAACTGTTCCCATTATTTGACGCTTTAACGGTTAAAAACATCATGAGGAAACCAGCACACCCGAGAGATTTATCAACGGTGTGTGAAGCCATGTCAGAGGCCTACGGGCGGCTTAAAAACTCGGACACCAGGTTCATCAACCATACGATAAGAAGAAGAAGATAAATTGTTATTACCTGGAGTTTTCAATTGAGAACACAGAGTCCTAAAAGTAGGTTGTGCTATGCGAATGAGATTAAGCCTTATGCCTGTGTTGATCTTTATGGTATCGTATTTCGTCCGCCAGCTTGCTCCGAATGGCGGTTACTTCGGACTTAATAGTTTTAATAGCTTTTTTTTAACGAAACAGATAAATACCACGGGGTTTATAAAAGAAAATAACGCAGCTCTTTAAATGGGCGGGTCGTTTTGTATGCTTAATTAAGACTTGGCTAAATAATTAGGGCTGTCTTGTACAAAGTCACTTGATATTTCATTTGAAGCTAGATTTAGTAATAAAATAATAAGTATTCTCTTAAGTAAATAGTAGTGTTTGAAATGTTATAGTCCTACACAATTTGAAACTATCATTTTAGATTATTCACTTTGTTAAATCGTTGAGCGAATTCATAAGTTTTGTAGCTTAAAAGCTTATAATGGAAAAAAAATAATTGATTATTTACTTTCTACTTTACTACTGCTACTATTACTTTCTACTTAATATTTAATTGGGTACAATTTAGAACTACATTAATAATGTGAATTTTCATTTAATGTCTTGAATGAAGCTTGTTTATGTGAATATTTATTTTTACGTTTAATATGATCACGTTGTAGGTAGTCGGTTAAGTTTACTTA
This sequence comes from Maruca vitrata, assembly GCA_039566165.1. Classification (NCBI taxonomy): domain Eukaryota; kingdom Metazoa; phylum Arthropoda; class Insecta; order Lepidoptera; family Crambidae; genus Maruca; species Maruca vitrata. The sequence continues at coordinate 8,503,646 of CM076921.1, forward strand.
CAATAAAGCGATTGATTTCAACGTTGTTCAAATAAACAATACATTTAGGAGCGTGTAAGCCATAAAAAATTATACTACCTAGTTCCTTTTAAAATCTTTGCTTAATATTCGCTCTACCTTTGAATCAGAGATAATTCAAAAGATGCAATATTTGCATTTGTACGCAATCCCCTGGGAAATATTAGCACAGTGTCCAGGCATCTGCAAATCTGAACAGTGGCCGAGGGTTAAGATTAACGGGCAAGGTACAATTTTATTAGCATTTTTTCCTCTTTCCGGCGTGCCAAGCTCATTTCCCCCAGAGTAAATTTATTGGCGGTGGCACAGGCGAAGCCGTGAAATTAGTGATGTAGAATAGACTCATAACCCCCTTTCGTATTTGCTTAGAGGAAATTTAATTTCCAGATTCGATTTAAAACGCGAGGTTTCGAATTGAATACCTACCTTGGATTTCGACAGTCATTTATTTGGGTGTATTAAAGGTCAGGTGCCTGTTATGAAGTGCTGGGATAAGCAGTTTGAAATTGATTTATGTGGATGACGAAGATCGGTAATGCTTTGTTAAGAGAAATAATATGTTGCTTTAGAAATACGATTTATGAAAAAAAAAAATTGATAGCTAGAATGGAGGACGGGCAGACATGTATGAGACAGGCCAACCACTGGAATCCAACTGGTTTTCATTGGACCCACGACCAATGAAAACCAGACGAAGAATAATATTTTCAAGGATAAGGATATACCTTATCCTTGAAAATATTATTTCATTTGAAAAATATGATAAATTTTTTTGCGATTTTCTGACCTCAAATATAACACAATGCTGAAGGTATATAGTTGATATTGATCTTTTGGTGCTTTCTGCCCGTCCTGTTTTACTAAAGCTAATGTTGTTGATAAAAGAAATAAAAAGTTACTACATAAAATAACATTTTAAACTTCTTCCAACCAACACACATCTTGACTTGATTAATGTTGAACATATGTAGATAAACGTAGGCTGTAAAATTTATTAAGAAATAGCTGTGCCCGCAACTTCGTCTGCGTAGAATAGTAACTTTTGCCTGCATTTTTAATTTCAGGAAGATTTTTTTTAAGAAATTACAGGAAAAATAAATAAAGATACAAAAATTATAAAAACTATTACAAAATAAAATATAATTAAACTTTGTCATTGATTTGATAAATATCCATTAAAGAACCTGAAATTGTTTACAGATTAATAGGTGATAAACAACATACATATCACATTTTTCATTACAAATCGGCCAACTAAAAGATAAAATTCACTCGCACTATACAATTTTTTTTTGTCTAAGCAATAATCTAGCCTGAGAGGAGAGTGGTAGCTAGGACTCACAAAACAATTTTACGCATTTTAGTACTAAAATCACGATAAAAACTTTAATTTATTTGACAGGAACAGGGTTCAATGGTTGCAAACAGCATACTGTACCTATGTAGTGATGTTTGATATCAGGATAACTTCAAAAGGTAAAAAATACAAAACTACCGATCCACTGTCTCAAAATATCTATAAAGAATGTGTGTCGCCATGTGACGAATTTATCAGTATTTGCTTTGCTACTTTGTTTTGTGCCACTTTTGCGCATTGTTTTTGTATATTTCTCGTAGATTGTATTGTATTCGTAATAAAAACAATGAGATAATAACGTAAAGCGCAAAATATAACTTTTTGTATTTGAAACAATTTTGCGAAATAATAGAGCATAGTGACATCTCTTTAACTAACCAAGAACTAAACACTCATCACGTCATATCAAATATGACAGCATTTGACATGACTTGCCAGCTAAGAATGTGATAGTTGGGGAGCCCAACGGGAGTTTTTGGAGTATTGATCAGACTCAGACTCTGTCTTGTAAGATTTTTAAATGGGAGACTCCTTGCACCCTTTCATGTACCTCTGCCGTGTATGTACACTTCATACGGGAGGGAAGGGGTGCGTGATCGTAAATAGGATAACTGCTGATGCTAATTACAAAGACACTGTTAAAAGAATTGGGCAGAATTATGAAGAACTAATAATCTCTGATGGTTTCCATGGGGCGATGACCGTAGAATCGCGCCTATAACAACAATTACTAAAACCTTTGACACAACAAAGATCCAAGGGGCACTTGACCAGTTTTCTAATGATCTATGTGATTTTATTTGTAACGATCTGTATATACGATAACTTTCTTTAATTTTATAATGTCCAACATTTTTACGTGAATGTTTATAAATTTCCCTTTATTTGCTTAGAATAGCGATATCTCTCTATGTATATAAACATTCAGATAATATCGAACAGTCTATCAATTGGAACAACACAACCCACCAATGTAAGCCAGCAAGCAAATATCGGACAACTGACCACCTCCATACCGAAAACCAGGTAATAGAGAAATGTAGCGAATTCAATAAACCTTTAAACCTGGCCTTTGTGGATTATTCAAAGGTTTCGACGGTATCACCCACATCAACCCATTTAGCTTTCTCTTCTACAGCAAAACATCGAACCCACATATAGAAAAACTTCTCCAAATCATTTAACAACAAAGCACAGCCGATATCAAACTACACACTGAATGCCTGACATTCAAAATACAAAAAGAGTTAAACAGGCTGACTCCCTATCACCAAAGCTTTCAGTAGCACGCTCCAAGAAGTCTTCAGGTCACTATGATATTCTTAGGAAACAAAAGGAATTGGTGTAGAGGATAGGCGACTGATAAACTTTCGCTTTGCAGATGACATTTTCCTAGTCGAAATACGTATACATCGACAGAAATTGAATTAATGCTCGAACAACTGAGTGCGGAAAGCGTTGACGTTAGACTGACGATGAATAGATCCAAAACCAAGGTCATGACCAACAGCATCACTGATTTGGTGGATTGCAGTCAACAGGCAGGTGAAGCAATATGTAGAGGAGCATACTTGAGCTAGGCAGTCTGCTTCGAAGACAGGCAGGACAAAGAAATAATCCGTAGAGCAGACAACGCCTGGAAAAGCTTCTGGTCCATGAATGGGTATATGAAGGGTGATCTTCTTATATCACTGAACCGCAAACTCATCGACGTTTTCATAACACATCTTGGTCCCCCACCGAAAATCAGAAGTCCAAACTCAAGGTTTTACAAAAAGCTATGAAGCGGAGTATCGTAGGTATTAAGTTAAAAGAAAAAATTAAATATACCACCATCTACTCCCGTACTGGTATTGTTGTTGGTCAAAACTGATGTAGCAATGGGCGGGGAATGTGATATGAATTGTGCGAGGATGAAGAACAATAGATGGACCAGACTTGTTACACATCGCGTGCCTGAAGACGATTTTCGCCGAAGAAGACCTGAGAAAAGGTGGTATGACGATCTGGTCCATGTATCAAAGAACTGGCAAGTCCTAGCATTGGACAGAGAGCAGTAGATGAGTTTGAAGGATCTTTGCCCAGCAGTGAGGTGATACAGGTTAAGAAAAAAAATTACAGATTATTATACAGCAGGACTTCGATATCAACTTGAACCTCCTGCATAAAAATGTAACGCGCTGAAGTATCTCAAGATTATGGATTTTTCAACACAAAACATTAATTATAACTTTGTGGTCCAAATCGTTACAATGTCATTTTTTAGGGATTATTTAACATGCACTTTGAATGACTGACACGGTCAAATAACTTTTTTTTTTCAACAGCTTGTTACCAGGTAGCCCTCCTGCATTAATCGCTGTCCCCCCACTTATAAAGAAAGTGTAATATACTTTTTGTAATCTTTCTATTCCGATTCCATGTCGTTCGAGTAACTGCAAATCTAGCCATTTACCTCCCCTACTATGACATTTTGCTCAATAAAGTAGTCCGTATAGTCCTAGTCAGAAGGTTCATTTTGGTCGATATAATTTTACCATTTTTGTACGTGATCTAATAAAGTTAGATTTTTAACTATCCTACAGGAATTTCTGTGACTAAAAGTATTTAAGATCTTGACCGGGGATGTATGGTACCACCATGCAAAATTTCATTTAAATCGGTGTAATAGTTTCAGAGATCAGTCATTTATTTCGGTTTTTTGAATATCCCACGGGAACCAGTTAACTGTCAGTGATTTAAAGTATCCTATGCATTTTTCCGGAATTTAAAATACCTTCGTGTAAACTTTCATTTAAATTGGTTCAGCCGTTTAGGAGGTCAGTCGAAACAAACAAACAAACAGACAGAGACACAATTTTTTTTAAGTATGGGGATGTGTTCTGCTACTCTCAAAACATATCCCTGACTGGTTTTTTTGCATTTTTCAAAAAATTACAAGAATTTTTACCTCTACGTTTTTATTATAGTATAGATAGTAGATCTTCACTAAGTATCCGGTACTTGCGAAATACTTATCTGATGTAACTGCCAGCACCTTTGAGCCTTCACATAAAATATTAAATAGTTATTTAAAAAAAGCTTAGTAGCTTAGGAAGCTCCCTTTCTTCATAAACATTTTGCAGTGTAATCTGACCCCGAAACTTGTTTGACCGGACTTGTTTATATTCGGATGCGACAGTAAATACACGTCTCAACGAAATAGTTTTGAGGGTTACCATATATCACCGTTGACCGAATATTTACAAGGGTCGAAGACTAAAGTATTATCCGAAATGACGATAACTTGTAAGGAACTTTGGTTTCACAATATTTTTGCGCACATATGCAGCATCTACAATACTTTGCCAAAGACAATAATATTAGGTACCTAAGTTTTATGATTTCGGAAATGTAACTAATGATTAAACTTAGTGGTGGAAAAATTTCAAACACAATTGAATGCATAGTATTGAAATACAGCTTTTCTGGCGCTCATACTTAAAATTTATGTATGTATGTATGTATGTAAATTGAGCTTAATAAATGAAATAGTATGTATGCATAAACATTAAGTACTTACACAACAGTTATTTCATACGGAGACAGACAAAGAAATTTCCAGAGCTGACGCATACCCATATGTAATATTCCGCATACCCGCCAGAATTTACAAAGGAAAACATAATGCTAGTTCTGTTTTAATTAACCTTAGGGGTGTGTAGAGTTATGTCTTCCTTCCTACAACGACAACGCTACGAATTAATACGGTTAATTACTATGTTAGTCCGGGAAATGTTTGAGCTTCGACCCGGAATGGCTTATAAGGGAATTAAAAACTCGTTACAATTTGCGGACAACTGCCAAGACTAATTCGTGAGGGCAGAACCGTATGTCAAATTTTAAATCCATATTCGGAACTAACTTTGTAATTAATTGAGGTGAGCTTTAAAGTATGTTGGTTATTACAAATGTAAGAGCAATGGCTTAGTGCACGGGTTGAATATAAATTTGGTGGGTTATGTTGTAAACTATTATTGCATTTGTTGTTCTGTTTGAAAGGTGTAGTATTCACCCCGGAGTCATGACTTATGCGGATAGATGCTCGGAAAGCACGTCAAGCTGGTGGTCCTACGCCTTCTCATCGGTTATGTTGTATTGAACTACGAAAGTCAAAGATCAAAGTACATATGTTGCGTACACACTTGTCTATTGCTCAGTTGATTGATCTTTATTGAAGTTTTTTTTATATTATTCGCTTTGTCGCTGATGATTTTAACAGCATAAGCAGACTACTCTTGGTAGAGAATTTGAATAACCACTCCATCGGACTACTGACCGGTAGAAGGAGTCTGCAGAGAAATTTATTAGCTTGAGCAAGCCAACTCTTTGCACTATATGTACTTTCATACATGAACAGATTACCTACTGGTGGTGGGATTTGGATATTTACCTATCAACTTTAGTCTAGGGATTTTCAATCAATCAATAGAAAGAAAGCCATTTGCGCCACCATAAAATTTCACCACTCATAAACTCTCGAAAATCGTACTTTAAAGTGACGAAATAACCATTAGAGACGGTCACAACGAAATTTCAGCGCATCGAATATCCCATTTTATAAGGTAAAATAAGTAACAAACAAACAAAATTAATACAAGTACTCAAATACAAGAACAAATAAAAGAAAACGAGTTCATTCAGTGCCGAATCGCACCGAAAACAAAGCGCAAACAGAATTGCAAAACGGCATAACCGTACAAGTTCTAATTGAAAATGTTCCTGATATAATAACTCGTAACTCGAAGCCCTCGACTCGCATTCCCAAGACATTGTCCGGGTTTCAAAACACTTCTAACTCCCGAGCTGTTATAAGCAACGCAAAGTATCTTTACTCTGTAGAAAGGTGCCACCACGTCAGAATTCTATTAAGAGCGGCTCAAGTTGTTTGCCTCTCGGGCATTGTTTATGTTACATTCTTCCTTATTGTGAGAACCTTCCAGAACCTACGATATGACATAGTATTCGCAATTTTCCCGCGGCCCACTTTTGTTGGCCGTATCGTGAACTTATGCCTAACACCTGTTACTATTATGGAGTATCCAACGGTGGATTTTCTCTGGAGATCTAAGCAGAGCCTAAAATATAAGCATCGTAGGGGGAGGTGATAACTTACCAAGTAACGGCAACTTTACTGAGGTCTATGTAATTGAAAGCTTAAATTCTGTGATTAATTCACTTTAGATATAAATGTGATCTGGGATATACCTACCAATAGTTGTCATATGGTTTCGTACAGAAAAAAAACAGTCTGAGACGATATTTTTGAAGCGGGTATGTTATTTTGCACCATATTTATTCATTTAATAAGTAACCATATATTAATATATATTTTCAGGCTTTAGACCAGTAACAACAATAGCAACTCAGACTTGAACCCGTTTCAAACCAGCATATGTACACCTCACTGGGATTATAATAGTGCATTTTTTCATTTTGCTCCATACCTACCAGCCCAGTACCAGCTAATCGGAAAAGTTATAATAAAATTTAATGTTTAATGCGTCCACCGGCGGTTAAGGAAGAATACCGAGTCGTTTCTACATTTGCAAACAGGTAGGAGTTGGCACGACGCTATGCTACGGTTCCAAGTTCGCAGCCACTGGCCCGAACACAAACTTGCTACAAAGTTGATTGCTTCGCAACCGCACTCGAGACAACTTTCGCTCTGATTCCAGAGTTCTCTTTAGCGTTATTCATTGAGATTCAATCCAGCTAAGTGATTACATAGGTCTTGGCGCGATCGACAAGTTTGCTCCCGATAAAATTGAAGTTTAGAATTTGTGGTGGAAATCGTCGGGACATGTGTGAAGCTTATTAATGAGTTAGATTCGATATCAAAGACAAATTCTGTGTGATTTAAAAAAACTTCCGAATATTTTTGTCAACACTTAGAACTTTATTTATTTTGTTACCTACAGTGGTTTGCCGGTAATGAAACAAAAGCCAGCCAGTTACCTCAGGCTTTTTATTTAACATACGCAGTATTTAATCGGATGTAACAGCTTTTCTAGGAATCAGGTTTCATACTACTTATTTTAAATTCATGTTGTAATTTTCATCCATGAAACTATACCTACTCATTAAATAAAATACGGAAAAATAACTTATAATATAAAAAAAATATACAATTTTCAATTTTTATGATTAGTCTCTTGATGATAATTATATTATTATTACGTTTTTTATTATATTTAGAAGACAAACTTTAAATAGTGCTTTGTAAGATCGATTATTATAGTTCAAGTATCAAAAATATTACCAATTCATTGTTACTAAATATTTATTTTAAAGTTACTTCTGGAATAAAAATACTGTTTTCCAAGAAAAATATCTAAAAAGAAAACCCAAATTACGTCGTCAAATTGTTTTTTCGTTCTTTAAAATACAAGTTAGTACACATATTACTTCCATCAAATTTAGTTTCCATAAGTGACAATCAACAGTGCCTAAGAAGGACATTGTTAAATATTTATCCTCCATAAATCAACGGAAAAAATCTCCCAACTTTCGTCACGTTCGGCCCCGATACATTCGGCCAACTAGTTCAGACTCCCGATTTGACATCAGAAATACAAAGAGGCAATCAAACTTTTTTACTATTGCACAGTCTTATCTCGCCTAGTTTATTCGTGTTCTCAAGTGGGCTGGATCAACGGATGTTTTCGTCTCCAATACATGTCACTTTCATTACGTTCTTATGTGTATTCTCGAGGCGGGATATGAATACAGGTTTATTTTACTTATTTTCCTAACGCTGAATTGAACACGAAAATATTGGCTAAAAATACGATGATGGTATTCCCTTAAACGTTGGTAGTAAAACGGTCCCATTTTTGCACGTAGAAACTAAAAACAAAACGATTACCTTTTAGCCGTAATTGATTGACTCTTTGGTTTCAATACGATAATGCGATAATACTTGAAATTAATGATCATTTCCGTACCGTTTTCGGTAACGGCGACTTCAAGCATTTCAAATATGTAGTTAAATATACTGGGATATTAAATATGTGACTGATTACACACAATGTACCGATTCCGAACCTAGTTTTTAGAAGCACTTGCATTTCTTGTATCAGAAAGAATAAAAGAACACACAAGTAGACTTAATAAGATAACGAACCTATCCAGACACAGGTCCAACTCAAAATTTCTATCAGTAACATTTGACTATCGAAACAATAACAATTTAAACGCCAAACAATATGAGATTCTAATGCAAACTGTCCCAAATTGAATAACAGCAATAATCCGCTACGATTGCTAATCAAATATCATTTATACGGTAATCCGGCGATTATCGTGATGTGCCGTTTAACTGGCTACTCGGATATCAACCGCGGAATTATGTGTTCCATGAATGATAATCAGCAGCGCGGCTGATTGGTCACATTTACGCCGAAAATGATCGAATGTTTGTCCAGGATTTAATTGTGACACGTACGCTATGTCAATAACATCAATCATTGTTATGAAAATTGGCGTAATTATCTGTCCGATGACAAAAATTTGATTAACATGTTGTTTTAGTCAGTGGTGACGAAATTAATGAGTATATTTTAGTCATCTAAATAGAGGTAGATGTAGCATACTTTCCATGAAAGTTGGACTGAAATCTTCAACTACATAATCTGCTGATAACCAGTTAAAGTATGGTACTAAGTGAAGTATATTATGATAATTTATTATTGTCATCATCAACTCATATACGTCCCCACTACTTGGGTACGGGCCTACCCTAAACTAGGGCGATCAGGCCTTAGTCAATCAACCACGCTCGCCAAGCGCGGGTTGGTCGACTACACTTCCTTAGGATTTCATCATAGGTGTGGAGGTTTCCTCACAATGTTTTCCCTTACCATACCTTAATCACCTTAATCGGTGTTTGTTCCGTGTCTGGGTGTATTATTAAATATATTTAAGTTTGTTTGTGTAACCACTGTTGATCCTGATTTCCGCAACACAAGTGCTTAAACTACTTACCACGGGATCAGATCAATGTTTGTGATGTTGTGTAATATATTTTTTTTAACCGTTAAAGCGTCGAATAATCGTACATATGATTTTCAAATTTGAAAACACGGTGGCACGTTGAACTGGCGACCTCCCGCATGGCAAGCAACGACCTTAACCACTCGGCCATGGACGCTTAATATTCTAACGAAACCTTTGAACACTTAGAAGAAATCTATAAACATTTAATAAAAATGTAACGATCCCTGTTTGTCCAGATGATAATAATGATGAAAAATATTATAGCAGACCTTTATCAACGCATAATTAAGTACTTAAGATAATTATTTTTGGAAATTATGTCTATTTATGTGTGCATTTTGTGCACGCTAATCTCTGATGATGATGATGATGATGTTTGTAGGAAATCGAACCCAACCTACTATTTTTAAGTTTGTCCGACAATAAATTGGATGGCACAATTTTCAGACAGGAAAAGAAAATTACTGCACAAAATGTGACCTATATTAAAATACATAGGTATTTAAAATGAAAAATTTAAAAATCCAACTGTAGTAAAGCCTGCCATGTGCCAAACGAAATTGTCAGAGTTTCACAGGTTTAATTCAAAATTCACTAGCATAAAATAATTAAGGCCCGTATAATGTACAAAAGTAAAATGAATATCAGATATACCTAGTCGAAAAAGATAAAAAAATTGTACTTGCACGCAGTTTTGATTCAGAGAAAGGTATATACAAATGGTAAAAATGGGACTCAATTTTAATAATCTTTTTGTATATCACGGTATCATCTAACTATAACGCACGAACCGTTATAGCTAGGCAGTTGTTGTTTTACCCTTATAAGAATAACTTATTTTCAATCTCTGAAAAGTAATACAAAAAACGTGAGTCGACCAATTTATAAAATTTAATTCAAATAATAAAGCAGATAGCATGGCAGACGGACGAATCAACGCCAAAAAATAAAACAAATCCTGATTACACACGATCGACATAGTGAATTTCCACCGTCATAGAATTCAGAATACTTGGCTGAAAGGAAAACGGTACGCGATTGCTTACTTATAGCCATTGAAAACGTTAAATGCTTACATCGTTTTGGAGATAAGGCTGTACCTAATATTATATCTGGTGTTTAGTATTATTGACCAACAAAGGGACCATGAAAAACAAATGAGAACGTTTTGTAGCTTTTTCATTTATTCATGGCACTATACCAGAGCCGCTCTAAGTTGGCCGATTTGCTACATGTCAGACTGAATACACTAGTGAGGACAACGGTAAAATTGCCGAAGTATATAAGTAACAGTTATTTCCACTTTATAACCAAGCAAGGTCCAATTATAACAATTTTTTATTAAAACATTAATTCACATCCAGTAGATTGAATTGAAGTTTCTTATTTAATAATATATTTATTTTTGAATACAATACTTATTAAATCCTTCATCCTATTTTTAAGAAATACCTAGTGAGTCACTATGAAAACGTGTCACACGGCGTAACCTTGTAAAAGCGTAATACAGAGTGGAAATTTTACGTTTTCTTTCTATAACTCAATTATTTTAGGTAATAAAAGACAAATAATTAGGTGATTTGACATTTTGAAATAACGTCTTATTTTTAAAAGTTGTTCTTTATGAGTCGCTAAATATGTTCCTCTTAACAAGGATAAATGCAAAATAAAAAATAAAAAGTGTCAAATCAGTCATCTAAGAGCGGCTCCGGTATAATGATTTTAACAGAATACGATGCGAGATTTATTTGGTAAAAGATTGTGTTGATATGTCATTAGATTATAAAAAATAGATATTTTTACCATGTGAATAATATCTACTCCAAATGATCGACGAAACAATCTCACAAATATCCCCAATAAATAAATAACATTTGGTATTTGATAAACTGCGCTAACTATGTATTTCATATAGAAGCCATCTAATATCAAACCTATCAGTTCTAAAACAACATTCATAATGAAAATGGAAGTCGACTTGATGGATCTATTAATTCGGAGGCTCGTTTGATCGGAAAAAAATATTTATGAGATCAATAGCGTAGATTAGAAGACGTATTTACGGATATTTGTTTCTGTCGGAGCAGATTGCGCGGAGGACAGAGAGATATTATCCTTCCTTGTTAAATTATATTATCAATTGGTTCAGTTCGGCGACCCTCCTCCGGCCTCGTTATCTTTTGTACCGTCTCAACAAAATTACCTTCGATGTAGCATGTAAATATCCCCCCTTATTGACAGAGCCTTTTGTTGTTCTGTACAAGTTTGTGAAGAAACTCTAAATGAAATGCTCAGCTATTCATAGCAACGGCGCATTTTATTGTTTACACAGTATTTATAATGCTGCATTATCGTCTTTAAAGGCAGATTTGTCTGCTTTGATTTTCGTACTCGTATTGGTTGTGTTTAAATAAAAATGCTACGTATTTATTGGCACTGCTGCCAACCATAGAAAAATAAATAACAGCAGCCTCAATTCCATTCTTCTTCTTCTTTTTAAAAGTAGATGCAATTCCTCATTCACAGAATATGACAAAAAATATAAAGTTTGTTTGTGTTGGGAATAACAAATTACATTGACGACGACGACGGCCTTCATCTGCGATTTTTATCATTCAAGTAATAAAGAATTGTTTAATATTTTTTTCTTTTCTCTTAGTTGTATGAAACACAATGTAATGAACCGGTTCCGTTTAAAAACGCACATCAAGTTGAACTTAGCTTTTGAAAATTACCGCAACTACCAAAAGTGGACAAGGATGATGAAACATGAAACCGCAAGAGAGCACTATAGTCATTTGTATGCCTAGTCGAGGTCACGCAGTCACAGGTATGTATTAGGATAACAGCGTTGTCGTACATTAACAGTGAGTAATTGCTGGCTTAGCGACAGAATGCGGTCCTGGCGCGACTTCGGTTGCCCGCAAATGTGGGTACACTTGTGCGGTCAGTGGGCCTTGTTTAGTTAAACTTTGTTGGGCTAAGCTCTAAAAATTTAGAGGTATTAGGGTTATAAATTATCAGTAATATTTTCGATAGGAATCAGCTATATAGATAAATTAATTTTCCTGTTTAGTTTAAAAACTTAATCGTAAATTTAATAGAACAAGTAGATAGAGATAATACTTCATTAAATCTTCCACAATGTTCTGATCAAATATTTTGGCACATTTATTTCTAAGAAATTTAAAATGTACTAAATACATTTTTGATCCATTTAAAAATATTGTGAAAACTTGTTATACTATAATGCTATCTAATCAGCCCGTATGTGTCTAACACAGCATTGATACGGGCTGTCTAGCACAAAAGAATAACGAAATGCAATAACTAGCAGTTCAGTAAAAGCGTAGAGCAAGTACAAAAGGGGAGACGGCCTATGCCACTGTGCAAATTTGATTTTAACAAGGTCCTAACCACATCACTTCAAGATCATTTGTAGGCCTAATGGTCTAGGGGAATGACGAGGGCCCGAAAGGGCGAGCCTGGCGGTGAGTCTCTGTCCGATGCCGCGGCGCCACCAACGGCCGAGATGTTGCACCGCAGAGCTTTAGTGGGTATACCCCTAGACACCTTCTCAGGTGCAGCTTGTCGCAAATCCCAGTGCAAGCCCGGGGTGCTCCGCTCCGGTAAAACCCCTGGACGGAGTGGAGAGTAACGCATTTCTCCGCGAGATAAAAATAATAGCCTGCTGTTAAGCGAGAAAAATAGAAAAAAATATATATATATTTAGGACGAATCCACACACGGCCACCTGACCCTAAACTAAGTAAAGCCGGTACTATGGGTGTATATTTATAAATACATAATATACGTACTTAATACTCAGACACGAAACAAACACAACTATTAAATAAATAAATGTTGAACATGGGAGGGGATCAACCAACGACCCTGATAGCCTGGGCCACCAACCACTGTTCCACCGAGTCAGTCTAAATACCACCTACCTACACCCCCGTATATTACTTGCATTGTTTAAAAAAAACAAATTAATTACAAACCTCTTTGTATTTGATCCACTAGTGAATGTTACTCAAAGCTTATTTGTGGAACAGTAGTACCACCTGTGTCATTCGAACTGGCGTCGAAACCAATCGTAAGAGGTGTTTGTGTAATGCACTTGTGCTCAGATGCGCTGACTCTAGTACTTCAATGTATCTCTATTGGGATCGGTATTTCAAGACGAAAGCGGCCAATGACGCGAATCGTGAAAATATATTTTCTACGCTCTCACCAAGTCACTTTATATACATTTTTACGAGTACAAGTTATAAAAAGGAGGGATTGTTTTAGAATTACAAAATAATATATTGCGGTGTTTTCATCAAAGTCTTTTTTATAATAAAATTATTGAGGAAGTATCATATTTTTTTCATTGGGTTATCTTTTATTATCCTTACTAATATTATGAAGGCGAAAGTAACTCGTCTGTCTGTCTGTTACGCTTTCACGAGTAGAGTACTGAACCGATTAAAATGAAATTTGGTACAGATTTAGTCCAGAGCCTGAGAAAAGACATTGGCTACTCTTCAACCGACTGTGCTATAAAGAAGTAATGTTTTACCCATTAAACGTCTCTATGCGGACGGAGTCGCGCGGAAAGCTAGTACCTAAGTTTATATAAGTTTTTGATCTATTGGAAATGGGAGGATACTAGAATGTGCCGATTTGATAGGCTAGATGACCAAACGTAATATGAGCTGTTTTTAACCGACTTCAAAAAAAGGAGGAGGTTCTCAATTCGTCTGTATGTATAATATTTTTTTTTTTTTTTTTTTTTTTTATGTATGTTCACCGATATTTTCGTCAATTATAGACGGATTTCAAAAATTGTTTTTTGGTTGGATACAGTTCACTTCCGAGGTGGTCCCATTTTCACCAGTCCCGGATCTGATGATGGGATCCAGGAGAAATCGAGGGCAACCCTAAAATTTTATAGGGACATGTACCGCGTTTTGCATATTATCTGAAGTTATATTGGCATTTGCTACTGGAAATCATAATCTTATGAGGCTGAGCTGATGATGGAGGGTCAACTCCATAATACTTAGGAGTAAAAGGAGTAAAAGGATAATTCTTTCAATACTGTATACATATTAAGACTACTAGTTATAATATCAGTAGCATTATAGGTGAGCTGAACTAATAGGGTGACCAGTCTAGGATCTGATGATGGGATCCAGGAGAAATCGAGGGCAACCCTCAAATTTTATAGGCACATGTACCGCGTTTTATATATTTTCTGAAGTGATATTGGCATTGCTTCTTGCAATCATAATGTTATGATGCTGAGCTGATGATGGAAGGTCAACTCCTTAATTGTTTGGAGTAAAAGGATATTTTTCAATACTGTATACATATTAAGACTACTAGTTATAATATCAGTAGTATTACAGGTGAGCTGAACTAATAGGGTAACAAAAAATTTAACACTAAAAAGTATGAAAAAAAATTGTAAACAAAAAAAAAAAACCGCCTTCAAAAACCCGACTCACTAAAAATTACAAAATAATATAATACGAACATTTATAATCATCTGGGTATGAATTTTATATGTTTTTGAAGGCGGTGCCAATCAAAATTTTGAGCAAAAAGAAGCACTCTGTGCTTGTCTGTTTGAAATATAAACGGCACCGCCTTCAACAACATATAAAATTCATACCCAGATGATTATATATGTTCGTATTATATTATTTTGTAATTTTTAGTGAGTCGGGTTTTTGAAGGCGGTTTTTTTTTTGTTTACAATTTTTACATATTTCTATTGAGTAACTTACGAACTAAATAGTAATAACATACTTTTACCTAGTCATCTACCTTATAAGTTTTTATTTTTGCTCATACCCAATAAGTGACAAGATACCATAAAATATTATTGAAAATAAATATCACACAGACTCGAAACTAATACCAGTGTACTTCACTCAATCACTACTTCTTACTCTACAATCGAAAACACTTTGTCGCATAAGAGAGGGCACTAATCCTATCCAAATCGCCATCGAGCCAGTACTCGTAAATGCCTTTGATCCTGATTACAGGAAACGGGAAGTCACTAAAAGGATAGAGCTAATTACTTGTAATTTTATACCAAACCTTTTCAAAATTTCAATACACTGCGAAAGGTTCATTTTGGCATTCGTATCGATTACAAAAAGGGCCGAGCCCTGCCCGTCGTTACGCCCATCAAGAGGCTATCTGATTCGCGGAAAACCTCATTCACACTGTAATCTGAAAGGAGCTTCTGAAAATAGTGTCATTGAGTTATTCGCATCATTTCCTTTCCTATTATTTCATGGTTCTTGATAACTACTTACTTTATTCTTATAAATTATAATGTACTTCACTACATACTTAGTATAAAACAAAGTCGCCTTTTCTGTCCCTATATCCCTATATGTGCGCTTAAATCTTTAAAACTACGCAACTGATTTTGATGCGGTTTTTTCCAATAGACAGTGTGATTCAAGAGGAAGGTTTTTTATGTAAAATTTACCCGAAGAGAAGCGATGGCGGGTCACTAGTATTCTTATAAATTATTATAAATTTTATTATACTGTTGTGGGCTACCAATTAAGTACGCAAAAGTCAAGAACATATAATAACCTCAAATATGTGGAAGTCAAAGTCAAAGCACTTATTGCCAATAAATCAAAGTATTTACTGACTGAAACGCGCCCGTTTTATAGAAAAATTACATTAGTATCTATTTATCTAACTTTTTTCTAACTGACATACGATGATAGCTTGGCGTAGCCTCGTCATCATTACCGGACTCACGGGGGACCGGATGGCTCACACACCTAAAACTATGTACCGTTTATCAAATTAAATAAACATAAATTATATTTCAGACACAACTTATAATAAAAAAGTATTCAATGTTTTGTTAGTTCTTTTGTGAATCCCAACAGTCAACAAAACGAAAAAGCCCTCCTACAGCGGTACGCATTAACAAAGAGCAAGACACCGACTTAGGTCCCAGGAATCTGTTACAGCTTCTATCTAATTTCAGTGAGATCGTCTGGTTGTTCCTAAGTGGCACCTGTCTAGGTGTCAATTAGCCCTCGCCTTATAAGCAGCGCGTGTGCCTTACTTAATTGACATCTAGTAGGAACAGTCGGGAACAGAGACGGTGTGTACCCGTATATATGTATTTATAAACCTTTTCTGGGCGTTGTCTTGCTCGAATTGGAAGTTAGAAGGGAATAAAGGTTTGTGTCTGTAAATAAATAAACTTTGTCTTTATTTGCAGTAAATTGATTTCGTGATTGCGATCGCGAGTGATGTGATTTCGAGGTAAGTACCGCTTTTGCACACAGGTACAAGCTACGAATAATACTTAACTACTAATAAATTATTTCCAATAGTTTTAAGAGTAATATAATATATATAACTAATACCTGGAGATAAATAAAAATACCACGGAGAAAACAAAAGGTTCATAAAAAATTCTGGAGAAATAATCTCATACTTTTCTTGTACCAAAATAATGATAAGGGTAGATAGTATGCTGTTGTGCTAGCAAATAGTATCGAACTGGTAATAATTGAAATTCAACTGATAAATAAATTAATAAATCCTGGCCAGCGTGGTCGAATATGGCCTTATCGCCCTAGTTTAGGGTAGGCCCGTGCCCCAATAAATAAGGCGTCCGACTGATTTCAACTATGGCGGCTGATCTCAATTAAGATCAACCAAGTGTGCAGGACAAATTATAGTGCACAATTATGCGCGCAAACACAAGTACACTCTTTGTTCCCTTACTCTCGTAATTCGGTGAGCCAGCAATCCTACATGACCGATGAGAGATCAAGCGCAGGACCACCGGCTTCACTTGCTTTCCAAGGCACGAGCGTTCAACAGCCAACTTCCTAACCCCGGGCTGAGTAATTTCATTACAGAAAAGCTCACACAAATTTTGCCCGACCTCAGGCTCGAAGCGGGGACCACTCGATCTTTACGTAGCGCTTGCTACCAATGGACGATCGAGACATTTGCCTGTGCCCCAACAGTGGGGACGTGTATGTGCTGATGATGATGAAATAAATAAACACAACATCACATACATTGATCTGATACCGTGGAAAATAGCTTAAGCACTTATGTGACGGATATCAGGAACAGCAGTGGATACACAATATATCGATACTTTAAATCTCAAATGGCGTAACCACCAAAACACTACTTTTCAGGAGAGCAGAAAAACAAAAAAAAAATGTTTTTTAATTCATAACTTTATCAATTTTAATACAATGAAAATATTTTATACATCAAATGTCTTAGAATTTTGAGATAAAGGCTTCAGTAGGAACTCTTTGTACCTAAATCTTATATTTAAGAAACTAGAAGTCGGTTACAACTTGTGAAAATATTACAAAAAGGCGTTTACGCCCCATAAAAATCACGATTTTTAAGAGGTGAAGGTCGTATCTCCAATAAAAAAATGTTTTTTGTGCTTTAAACTCTATTAATAATAAAATAAAACGTAAAATATTCACTCTGTATTACACTTTTGCAAAGTTACGCCGTTTGACACTTTTTTCATAGTGACTCAACGCGTAATTTTTAGAACAGGATGAAAAATTTTGGAATATGGGAAACTTCACTAAGATTTTAACGTATCTAAATCGATTAATTTTGTCATTTGAAACCCCCGCTGATGTGTATTCACCATACATTTATCTATGTATTCAGCCATTTGCGTACTTGTGCGCATAGATTACGTTCCTCGGTGTATTTATTATTTTTTGTGACCGTTACGTTGACTTTGGCGCGTTATTGGTCTTTGATTCTGATTTGTGTTTGGACATTGATTTAAAATGCCGAAACAAGGAAAAGCAACAAATAGCCAATGTCTCCGCAATCTTAATCCCCCCGCGCATCAATACTAACAATAATAATGACAATCATGTGTTCAACGATGTTGGGTGTAAACGCCTTTCTTTTGTATTGCAATTTCGAAAAATAGCGTGTCTTACGAGTTACGCCAGAAAAATTATGTCATTACACCATTTTTTGACATTTCTTTCACGTCACAATAATTTCTAGGGGCGTAAACACCAAGTAAATTAGACAAAGCCTTTTACGACCTGTTTACCTTATGAAAAGTGTTCAAATCTATAAAAACATTGGGTCGTAATAACCTTTTTTTTTGCGAATTTGAGGATTTTAAATATACAGATCGATAGAAAAAAAAACTGAATAAAACTGCATTTAAAAGTCATTTTGACCAAATTGGCGGTTACGCCATTTGAGATTTAAGGTAGCGTTATGTTCGTAATCGAACCCACGACTCTTGGAACCGTAGGTATTGAGTAATGAGTATGGGTCACTAAGCATTAATAGTTATGTAAATATGACGAAGGTAAAATATACAAAATCAACGCCAGAACCGGAGCCCGCCTTAAAATAGGATCATCAGGTCTTACTCAACCACCTACATAAGCTATATAAATAGTACGCGGCTCAAGTTGATTAATATTAATAATACGCGGCTGGACGCCGGCATCGCCGCAGGTGCTAGAATCAGAATAAACCTTCTAGTTTCTCATTAAGACTACTACGTGTAATCGTAAGAGGGAATAACCTAAGATATTGTTTATCATCGCAGTTTATTAGCTAGTAGCTGCTGTGATTAATTAAGACCATATTATTTTTCTGAATAGTTATTTTAAGAGCTAACTGCTACGATTATTCTACTTGTATTCCACTTACTTTAAATCTGTCAACTATGAGAAAATTGTTAGTTTTTTGGAATCAAATATTAATTATTTTAGGCATAAATACACCGATGTAATTTATAAAATATGTAATAATTTTCTGCAATTTTTATCACCATAATAAAGTGTGATTAAAGTTGCAAAACTACCACAAAGTTATCGATATTTAAATCATTAGGACTAATTGTGAGATGCTCGTTTCTTCTGAAGACATCTGCTCTGTTCGAAGCGACAAAAGTCAACCCTAATTCGACAAATCTTCTAAATGGCACGTCCTGAATTCCCAACAGAAACAACGGTCCCAAAAATAGTATTTAGTACTAATGACCCCATATGGTGGTCACACCATAAAGTTTGTGTGTTAGTTCCTTTGGTTAGTTCGTTGTCGCTTGTAATTTGGCCGCTTTGAATGCGGGCGACTCGACCCATTTCTTGTTTGCACTAAGTTTACAGTCACAGAGTTTGACCAAACACATATGGGAGTTATCGAAAGTCGATAAGTACCGCCTGCGAAGTTAGAACTATGGCCATTGCTAAAGCAATATTAGCTGAAGTCATTAAAGGATTTCTATAATGTAACGTGGGCTTTGTGAGGTACCGTGAATACTAATCTTGGGGATCGCATAACATCAGTATGCATATATTTTAATGACGATATTGAGATTTTGAATAGGTAGTATATTCTTTATTTTGTGTTTTTTTATGATGCATCGGCCTTATTGTTAAGCCAGTTCAAATCTCACCATGTCTGTTTTCCTCATTTGAAATGTATATGTACTGGTCACGCTGGAAAGTTATTGGAGATGGAGGTTATAATAATCAGCAGTGGACATCAACAGTGAGTGACGTATGTCTGACGCTCTGATGGTGAAGAAAAACATTATGAGGAAACCTGCAAATTCTAATTTATTGCGTAGAGTCAACAAACCTGCACTTGGCCAGCATGGTCAACTAAAGCCTTATATTTTTTAATTTATTTCAGTGTGTACTGAACCTTAGAAGAAAAACTAAACAAAAGACGCTCAATTTTTGCGGATTCAGCCAAAAGCGATCACACTAAAATCATAAAACAAAACGACATCGCATGCCCCATGAAACTCAGCCGCGACACCGTACCGTTTATCTAGATGATGTCGTTATCTACATCATAACAAACGGCCGGATGTAGACAAGATGTTGAAATAAATAAAAGCAACGTGTGTTGCTCAGCACTCGATTTCCGACGGCTGCTGCTTCCGCCCTCCTGCATGTTAGGAGAAACGATATTTTCTCGCCCCCATCTGTATTGATAGAAACAACCATTTCCCGTTAGTAAAAAGCATTATTTTATTTTATATAACTTGCGCATCGCTGTTTGCTGGAGAGTAAGGTACTGTACTTTTCAATATTATGTTTATATATTTGTTTATTTATGTATGTTTTTAGTAATAGCTAGATGTTTGGTACTACATATTTGTCATTAATAAGAGAAGGTATTCAATATTCTATTTGAGACCACCTAATTATTTTTTACTATTAGTCATCATCATCATCAGTTGGGGCAGCAGCATATACGTCGCCACTACTGGGGCACGGGCCTACCCTAAACTTGGGCGATGAGGCTTTGGTCGACCACGCTGGCCAAGTGCGGGTTGGTTACTTTTAATATAACTGAGATAATAATCTAGTCACAAAGGCCTAAAGTATACAAATATTGTAATAAGATTAACTGTCGAGTTTCCCAGAAGTCTTCTCGGTAAAATCAGTGTTCCGAATCAGGTGGTAGTATTACAACTATTCATGTAATAATTGATATCGGACTCGTCAGAATTCATCGCGAAAACCAATTCGATTCCAATAAGGTTGTGTGCTTGTGAGTAACCCTTAAAAATAAAATAAATATCTGGGACATTTCAACACACGGTCATCTGACCCCAAACTAAGCAGAGCTTGTACTATGGGCGTCAAAGACTGATATACATACATAGATATTTTTAAATACATACTTAAATACATAATTACACAAAGACACGAAACAAACACCGATGTTCATCACACAAATATTTGACCCGGGTAGGAATCGAATCCACGACTCTTAGAATCGCCAGCCAGGGTCACTAACCACTTTTCCACCGAGCCAGTCAGTGTAAAAATAAAAGACTATCACGAAAGAAGGCATCCTCAGTATTCATTTGGCACTCCGCACGTGTTGTACTCAGATTTGCCGGACAAACTATCGGAATGCGAGCTCTAATTCCAAAGTCAACACCCTCTCCAACGCCGGCCCGGCAAGTTTACACGACACCCGAACTATTTAGCACTAACACGTTTCTTGCCCTCGCAGATACAATTGACATCATTGATTTATTTGATTTGTTGCGCAATTCTCGTTCGCGTTGATTTATTCAGAATGACCGGATTTATCCATAGTATGGTGGACGGTGAAGTGTTACTGTTGATAGTGTTTTGTTCTATAATAAACTAGACTATAAGGTGTCCGACCGATTTCAGCCATGGCGGCCGATCTCAATTGAGATGATCCAAGTGCGCAGGACATATTATAGTGCACAAGTGTGCGCGCAAACACAAGTGTAATCTCTATTCCCTTACTAAGACGGCAATCCGACACGACCGATGAAAGATCGGGCGCAGGACCAACGGCTTGACGTGCTTTCCGAGGCACGGGTGTTCAACCGCCAACTTCCTAACTCCGGGCTGAGTAATTTCCTTACAGAAAAACTCACAAAATTTTTGTCCCACCCCGGACTCAAACCTGGGACCACTCGGTTCTAACGCAGCACTTGCTAACAATAGATCAACGAGGCAGTTGCAGAGGCAGCATGGACTCGACTACAGAGTAACTTAATGCAATGAACAATGCTGATAATCAGACTATAGTTACTGGTATGATATGATAATGGCAGTATTTTGCTATACTTAATACTGAAACCTGACAGTGACAGACAACAGAAAGCTTTGCCATAGTGTGCAAATAAATAAATAAATAAACTACCTTCTCTGAGCGTACGAATAATCTAGGTTTCACGACTTTATAATCTGTGCTTAAGCACACTTAAATTTATTTATTTATTTTAGGAAGACCAGGATTTACATTTTTAACATAGGAAAATAATAATAACAATTAAGAAATCACTTATAAATCTATCCTCACAGATAAAAGGAGGTAGGTTAAAGTTAAAAATTATAAAGAGTAATACTGCGTACTCAAATACGGGGAATTGCAGTTCATTCCTCCCCTTTTCCTTCCCTCGTCATATATCCTTGCTACTCGTGGGATCGCAATGACCTTGTTAAAACAATGCACAAGGCAGAAAGGCGGAGACGTGGTCCACAACCCATCACGTCACGTTTCCCACAGAGGTGAAAAGTGGATCGCTGGAAGTGATCTCTGCCTACCCCACTGGGAAAAAGGCGTGATTTTATGTATGTATGTATTCCTTCTATGCTTATTTGGATTTAAATTTTAAAGGTTTACTTTGCTATTATGTATGCTTAATAAATAATACGAATGTTAGGTAGGCACATTATCTTCTTTTGATTTAGCGCCAGTCTTGGGAGTTGTCGGCGTCAGTCGCAGCCACACGACACCGAACTTCCCAAATTATACTTCCGCCACGATAATTTCCTTTCTAATGCTCAAGTTGAAAAACTCTTCAGAAACTTGAGGCCGTTTCTTGAATTTCTTATTTCTCGCAAATCTGGGAGACATAAGTGTTTTTTTTGAAACCATATTTGTTCATGAAACTGTAATTAAGATTAAAAACATATTTTACACCATTAAAAGTTTTTTTAAATAGATTTTTAATTTCTTTAGAAAAACCTTAAAATACATAAATACGTATAATTTATGATTAAACGAACTTACCTGTACGTGAAGTTCTATCATAATTATACGAAGGCTTCGTCCGAAGGGATTAGCAAATAACACTTGTAGTACCTCTCAGTGGTTCGCCTTTGTCACACTATATTTGAGGAAGAAAAAAAAAATAATATCTTTGACGTTTGGTCTGTCACTCACCCGCTTCATTAAGTTTAGAGTACGAGTATAGCTGAAAATATTTCATTTAAAGGGGGAAAGCTTTCGCAGGGAGGGAGGGTTGCTAATCCCTTCGGACGAAGCCTTCGTATAATTATGATAGAACTTCACGTACAGGTAAGTTCGTTTAATCATAAATTATACTTAGGCTTCGTCCTCGGGATTAGCAAATAACACTTGTAGACTTTGAGAGAAAAATAATGAAATATTTTGTTTATATCTAATTATATAAATCAGCATTATCTATTGGAACAATTCAAGCATCTGGTCTTAATCATTAGGTTCCATTAACAATTGTTCTTGCAAAAGAAGTGTCTTCATCAGCATTTAAATAACTTGTGGTTCTATTACAGAACCGACAGAATGTATTCTAGGAGCCGCTCCAAACAGCGGTCCGCCTAATTTGTTCTAGACTGACGCCTAGGCGATGAGCCGCGAATGTGGCTGCGTGGCTCGTGCTGTGCGCAGTGAATACGTCTACATCGATACTACTATCGAGCAAAATCTCCTTAATCCACCGACTTAAGGTCTGGGAGCCTACTGCTTTATATAGCTTTCTAAAAGCAATGAAGAGGGAGTTGGCCGCACATATTTCGGCCTGTCCTTGAAAAATATTAAAATAGGTTACAGGGAACCTTTACGTGTTGTTTTAAGAAAATCAGGAATCTTTATATTTATTTTGGTAGAGAAAATCTCAATATTATTTATACTATTTTTTGACAGTTTCAGCACACTGTGTGCAAGAGCTATGAGAAAACCTTTGAAAAAACCTTTTGATTCTGTCATCTTCTAAATTATATTTCTTATCAAAAGAACTATTGCAGATCTACAGGAATTAAGAGCCCATATTGAGCTCCCTCTTCATGAAGATGATCTAGAAAATTTAATGATTTGTGCAATCGGGACGTTAAATGTATCGATGTTATAAACAACACAAAAATGAAGCCTGCGCCCAAAATAAACATCATATTGTTTAAAGGATTTTGTGGATATTGATGACAACATAACATCAATTGCTGACGGGGGTACACTCCTCCTTAACGCCGTCCGCATAAGAGCCCTGCCACCAGGGTAAGCTTGGTCTATATGTCGCAATCGCTAGAATTAGAATCGATAGATTAGATAAAATTGGATGTTAACTACATGCTTTGAAAATGATCTTGTCAGATAACAAGATAATGTTAAAAAATGGGTACCAGGGCTATGTATGGCCACAGAGGTATGACGACTATGCCCCAAGCTTTACGGAAGTAACCTTTCTCAATGTTATTAAGATAATCATCAATGAGGAAAAGTGTTAAAGGACATATCCGTCCATGAAAATGCATTGATTGTCATGGCATCTGGGTCTATATGCAGAGAGACATAATTTTAACATTTATTATGATACTTCTAGCGAATAAGTCAGCTTGGAGCTCCCCAAACTTCAAGATTATTTTCTGGTATGCCCAATCCGCCAATTCCCATTTTATTCGCGACATTAGCACTATTGCCATAATTGTTTTGTAATATTTATGGGGTGAAGGAACCGGATACCTCCAATTCGGTTTACGTAAGAGATAGCTGTCGTGTTTTCAATGCGTAGTAAAATTTGGCGGTTTGTAAAATTTTCGACAAACACTTTTAACCCGAAAAAAGCTTGAATATTTAGATATTTGATATGCTACATCTTTTCTTGAGCACTCCACAACCCGCCATCCTTCTCTCTCCCACAGGTAGCCCCCCACCCCGTATTTGAGACATCCGAGAAAATTTCCAAGTCATGTATATCGTCTTTTATCATACAAAATGATTTTTCACCACATTAAATTAGGTTGCAAAACCGTAAGTAAGTTCATAATATATTTATCGTAGTTGTTATTTAATTTTTAATTGTAAATATTTACTCCTTTCAAAAAGTTTTGAATATAGCCAGCTGCTGTATTCAACAGCAGGACAAACATAAACTAATAATCAATCATTTGTGCAAATTCACGTATCTTACATCAAAAAAATTTTCAATTTCCGGTTTAATGCGGTCAATTTTATGTATAGATATTGTGACATGGAAATTTTCTGAATCCAGAATAAAACCTAAAAAGGTACATGACTTGTTTGGTGTCATAAAATTCTTCTCTTTGTTTATTATAAAACCAAGAGAAGTGATTAGATTTATAGTTTGTTTGTATTAAAACAAACAATATTCGTATGATTGTCCTATTAGCCAAAAATCATCTAAGTAATTAGTTGATTAGTTCGGCAGAGTGTAAAAAACGGTCTATAGGTTTACCTCGTGAAAACATAGGGCGTTGCACTCAACCAAATGCTAATACATTAAATTCATGTATATATTGGTCAAATTGAAATCTGAAATACTTTCTGAAATCAGGATGAATTTTTATTAAATAGTAAGCGTCTTTTAAGTCGATCTTTGTCATGTAACAATTTCTTGTAATTAATTTTACAGCTGTACTGTAGACCTTCAATCTTGAAATAATCTGCCTTTATAAATTTATTTAAATTTTTAATTTCAAAATGAAAACGGTATTTACCATTTGGCTCGGGCACTAAAAATATGCTAGACAGAAAACTGTCCTTCTGTTGGCTGACATCTGGATATGGCTGTAGTATATAGTTATCTATTATAATTGCCTCTGTAAAATTTAGTTTTTCTGTATAGAAAGAATTTTACTTTTTGCGACAGATGTTTGTGTAACAGGACAAGTAAACGGGATTGTATAACCTTGAATACAAGACAAATTTATTGCACGACTTAGACATGATATGGCAGTAGCAGTTTGATTCTACCTAATTTCGATACTTTTATCGCGTTAAGTATTTACTTCGGAGGTAGCCGCCTTTATTTCTGCGCTTAAAACAGGTGCATTGATAAGCCTGCAGTTACAAGGCTGTAATGATTTCTCATTGAACTCCTTACGGAGTTCTTTTAGAAATCCCATGCGTAGAAGTATGCTCCAATCTGACCGCCAGGTCTTTATGAATTTTAGCACTATAGGTATTGGAAACATTTGGGTCGTCTCCTAATATTTCTAGGATGTTGTGATCCAGTATTGCATTGTTGGACTCTAAATCCTCCTCAGTAGGTAACGCGGTGGCGGGGAAGGCCAAGCAATTTTATAACGTTATTACGTTCTTGCTCTGCATATGATGTGTGTATGTTAGTTAAGAAACAGACCAGAGTACTGTTCGCAAAACGAACTTGCTGGGTAGTACAGCTCCAAAGAGAAGTACGCAAACCCTTATTTTACAAACACATCACACTGTA
This sequence comes from Maruca vitrata, assembly GCA_039566165.1. Taxonomy (NCBI): domain Eukaryota; kingdom Metazoa; phylum Arthropoda; class Insecta; order Lepidoptera; family Crambidae; genus Maruca; species Maruca vitrata. The sequence continues at coordinate 8,530,084 of CM076921.1, forward strand.
ATGATTAAATACAGTGTACATAATTAGCAAAGAAGCAGCCCATAGTACTGTTCGTAATGCTAACTTGCTGGGTAGTACAGCTCCAAAGAGAAGTACGCAAACCCGTATTTTACAAACACATCACACTGTAATGATTAAATACAGAGTACATAATTAGCAAAGAAGCAGCCCATAGTACTGTTCGTAATGCTAACTTGCTGGGTAGTACAGCTCCAAAGAGAAGTACGCAAACCCGTATTTTACAAACACATCACACTGTAATGATTAAATACAGTGTATATAATTAACAAAAAAAAAAAAAAAAAAAAAAAAAAAACAAAAACTCATAGTACTGTTCACAATGCTTACTTGCTGGGTAGTACAGCTCCAAAGAGAAGTACGCAAACCCGTATTTTACAAACACACACTGTAATGATTTAGTACAGTGGACAAAATTTTCTAAGAAACAGCCCAAAGTGCTGTTCACAATGCTATATTGCTGGGTAGTACAGCTCCAAAGAGAAGTACGCAAACCCGCCTGTAGACTTAGAAAGAGGGTAGACCGTTATAGTAGCCCTTAGACCTATCGTCATTCTCGCAGTCCTACAGATCACCCGTGATCATGGCGCTTGCAACAGTGCCGAATTATCGGGAGCTCATTAAAATAAAACAACATGGTAGATATCTTGGACAGCCTCAGTTTTCTAAACCCCAAGAAATTGTTCGCAATACTAACTAGTAGAGTAGGTAGTACAGCTCCAAAAAGAAGTACGCAAACCCACATATTAGATAAGTATATATAACATGACTTAGTTAAGGAAATAACATTTCCCTGACAAAACGTCGTCAAACATTTTATAAGTGTGTAGTCACTTTGTAAACAACGAACTCTCGGCTTAAAATGCTTTGTTTATGTAATAATTAAATACAGTGTATATAATTTGCTAAGAAACAGCCCAAAATACTGTTCGCAAAAAACTAACACGTTAGGTAGTACAGCTGCAAGGAGCAGCACGTAAACCCACATAGCAGGTAAGTATATTAACACGACTTACTTACCCGGAAATATCCTTAAAAACACATTTCCTTCACAAAAAACGTCGTGAAACTTTTCATAAGTGTGTAGACACTTTTGTAAACAACGAGTTCTCAGATAAATAATAATTTATTGTGTACTGTAATGACTAAATACAGTGTACTTAATTTGCTAAAAAACAGCCAAAGGTATTGTTTGCAAAACTAACTCGTTAGGTAGTACCTACAGCTCCAAGGAGAAGTATGCAAACCCACATAACAGGTAAGTATATATAACACGACTTACTTACTCGCAATTATCCATAAAAAACACATTTCCTTCAAAAATAATCTTCAAACTTTTCATAAGTTTGTAGTCAATTTTGTAAACAACGACCTCTCGGATTAATAATGCATTGTGTATTGTAATAATTAAATACAGAGTACATAATTAGCTAAGAGACAGACCAAAGTTCTGTTCGCAAAACTAACTCGTTGGGTAATACCCAAACCTGACATGACAGGTAAAAACCCATTATATAACACGACATTATCACATTTACTTATGACAATAATATGAATATGTGCTTAATATTCTTGATTACAATACGATTTGCTTACTAATTAGAGAAAGTCTTCCAATAATACTTTTTGTAAAATTGCTTTAGTGGGTAGGTCACATCTTCAGTGTGGCACGAAAAAACCAGCATATAATTGAAAATAAGGTTAAAAATATAACGATAAAATTAACGTTTTAAGTTAATACGACTGACCTTGAGACTCCGAGCCGGACCGGTTATCCTATGATTTAGATCTACTCCTAATGTGAGATTCTCGCAGAACTTTCTTTTCTAATTTTCTAAACGTTTTAAACAGATTTTCGTATTTATCCTCACTTTTCCGTTTTTTAGCTAAGGCATTGTAAAAAATCACTTTTAATGAAGACACTACGTGTGATCGTTGGCGACACTAGAAAGCGAATGAAGCGGGTGAGTGACAGACCAAACGTCAAAGATATTTCTTTTTCTTCCTCAAATATAGTGTGACAAAGGCGAACCACTGAGCGGTACTACAAGTGTTATTTGCTAATCCCGAGGACGAAGCCTAAGTATAATACGTAATTAGTTCATTGTTTGTCGATTTAGCTCCTGCCTAGTTTGACCCATAAAGTTTTTTGATTAACAGTATCAAATGTACGTGTTTGATGAACAAACAATATCAAAATTTCAAGAAACAATTTAGTTTACAATACAAATTACTAATTGATTTAGTGATTGAATTGGTCTCACGTATCAAAAATTGGTATCGCAATCTGTATAATAATTTGATATCTATTGAATTTCAAAGGTTTCTGGAAATGTTATCGAAAATATTTCTTCCCTAAAAATGGTATGGAACCTAAGCATTTTTTGATGTTCAATATTTAAGCCCATAAGCGTCTATAGGTGTTATGTAATTTATTGAAAACTATTAAGATTGTATAAGTATACATTTCCTGTGTAAAAATGCACTCGACGAAGTATCTACTAAACGAAACATTAGTGTGATGATACAGGTTTATTGAAAAAATATAATATATTATACTTATGTAAATTCAAATGTTTTACCAAAGGGAGTAGGTAACTACGCCGTCCATTATTAAATTAATCCATAAAGTCATTTTAGGCAAATAAAGTTTCTGACTGACTATTACAGACTGACTAGACAAACAAATACTTTGCAAACAATTTTTTTCAGTACTTGACAAGGCAATTATTCTGGATTTATGTTACAGATAGTACGAAAAAGCCTTTATTACACTTGATCTTCTTAGGAACTCGACTAACGAAGGATATAATCTCAGGGTAACAACTTCTCAATAAATTGTTAGGGGCTATTAGTAGATCACTCGACATTCATTAGCGCTCTACATAAGGGCTACCTACAAATAATATATTTAACTAAATGTAGTATATTATTAACATTTTACGTGAAACATGAACCAATTTGCTAAACACATTTAACCGCATTTAGCCGAAATTAGTTTATTTAGAGGGCAATTTGTGACAAAACAACTAAATCGCTTCGCTTATACAAAATTACCGTTGAAATGTTATAATAACTACCTGACCAACAAATAACAATGAATATTATGCAATATACTGGCTTGATATACTTTAATAGTCTAATTTTTTATATACGATTTTTTGCATTCAGAAGAATAATTCATCAAATCGAGACTTTAATAGTATAATAGTAGAAGTATTTATTTTTTATTTCTTCTCCTTTTTATTCTTTATTGAAAAGTCAAACTATTAAAAGAAAATGAATTTTGGGTAAGTAAGCACCTGCGCAGGACGGCTGGTAGGAGCTGGATGCGAGTAGCCGAGAATAGGCGGGAGTGGCGAAGGCGTAGGGAGGCCTTTAAGTGAGGCATCTAGTGAAAATATATAACTATTTTATTGATTTATTTATTATTTACTGATTAATTCACAAAATTACCTAGAGGCTCTAAGTACTATTTGGCGTGTGCAGTAGAAAATACAATACTTAATTGACATAAGTTAAGTTCAAATCTATGCTTAAAAGGCATTACATGTACCTATCTATCGCGTGAATATTAATTATATAAATACCTAGATTATCTAAATATATAAAAGGAGAAACTGACTGACTGATTGACTGACTTATCAACACACAGCCAAAAAGGCTAAACATAGGCACTTGAAATTTGTAAGGGATGTAGCTTATGTACTGTAGAGGTGCACTAAGAAAGGAATTCCCGAAATTCCCACAGAAACAGGAAATAGCGGGTTTACCCTTTTGCATGAAAAACCTGAACTGCTCAAGTAAGACGCTTAAAATTTGGCATGCAGATAAGTAAAAATACCTTAGAAAACTTAATACTTAGTTGCAACAGGATATTTCAAAATTCCCGTGGGAAAGGGTGTTAGCGGGAATAAACTTTTGTATGAAAAATCTAAACCGCGTTGAAATCTGGCATGCAGGTATCCTTATAAACGTAAAGCTTACATGCAACGCGATATTGCACAATTCCCACGGGAACGGTTAGTTGTATAAGTATTATGCAAACTCGCTGATCCTGCAGTCAAACGGGTTGACAGGTTTGCAAGACATAATTTAGTGTTTGAGTTTAACTTTTTTGTTTTTAATAAATAATAAACAAATAAAAATTAACACAGACTTTTTATCAATTCTATCATTTAGTTATATAGGTATAAATGTTGACCCTATTCCTTATTGTACTTGTAGGCAACCCTAGGCTTCGTTTCGATGGAGCTGAAGCTCTCGGTGTGCTATCCTCGTGGATTCAGCAATACTCCCACCGAAGTGGAATATCGACATAATTTTATTAAATTTCGTCGGTCGGGAGCTCATAGCGATTCAGTTCGCAACTTCGTAATTTGCAAGTTTCGACGTAATATCTAACTATGCAATAATTCATAAGCCATTAGATGCTTATTAGCAGGTAATTTACTTCCACTTAAAATATTAAGACCACCATAATGAAATGTAACAATTTTTTACGTGTGTTACTTGTATAATTTGTAAATGCAGTATAGGTTAAGGTTTATAGAGCTTTATTATCAACAAAGACAAATTTTCCATGTGATAACATAATATAAAGTAAGTAACTTGCATATTTCATCGTCATTATGTTAATTATTCTATTTTTTTTTATACATAATGGGTTTTAAGATGAGTAATGGTCACGTGAAAGTACAAACTACTGCACATAATCAAATTTAGGTAATTCGTGAAAACATGTCCCAGTAATGCTTTCGAAAAACAAACTTGGTCAGATAAATAAACACAACCAGACAAACTCATTTATGTTAATTACAGTCGGGATTCAGATTGCGAAAAACTCGTCGGAAAGCAGAAAATCCCAGCACATTTGACATTTGGATACGTCATAAAAGAAATCAAGGCACAATAAACACGAAAGAGCATTTCCTGCAGCTGTTTACAGCTCACCTGGGAAATTAATTACAAAAATACGACGCCCTCCCTGGCGCGCCGACAGCCAGAGACAATCTTTATTTATTTTTAAATTTAAAAGCTTCCAGTCTCTTTGCTGATGGCAGTACTTATTGGTGTAGAAATTAATAAAGACTGTTTGGGGCGTCGTTTTTTGGAAGCGGTTAAGGTAGATGAGGCAATATTAGTCTTTACTATCTCTTGAATTTAAGTTTAGGATAAGTGGGTGGGTATATCATGGGAACATTATTATTTTTTTCGTTTTGTCCTGAATATTAGTGGTTTACTAAAATACCGATAGTTTTTACAACGAATAATAATAAAATAAAATAAAAAATAATAAAATAATTGCCAAGGTAATAAAATCGTTTAAAACTATCTTTCGACTTAACCTAATATTTTCTTTAAAACCCTTTTAATTAAAGAATTATCAATACTTCATTGCCTAGTTTAATGATAAGCTTTCCAAAATAAAAATTTTATGAAATAGGATTTGTAGTGTCTTGTCTCTCCCAGGTGTCGTGGGTTCGATTCCCAACCGGGAAAAATATTTGTATCCGTTTGTCCCGTGTCTGAATGTATTATTTATATTTGAGTATGGCTGTTTATTCCGCTGTTTCTGTCACAAGTGCTTAAGCTACTTATCACGGGACTAAATCAATGTATGTGATGTTGCCTAATATTTATTTATTAACCAGTTACGCACGTGCTTATATCTGAAAACAGTATGTAATATAATATTTAAAATAATTATTGTGTTGCCTCTAATTTGAATCTAATATTTTAAAAAATTGATTACCATCTTCAAAAATATTTTGATACGTTGTTTTAAAATATTAAGAAGTGGTGTAGTCTCGTTTTACTCGTGGAACGTCTTTCGGACAAACATTTTACGCGTCAAATATTTCGACCAGACATTAAGGCTACTTGATATCAAAAGTGGTGCTTGTATTTCAAATTAAATTTATAAGCAGTCTCCAAAACGAGATGAAAGAGTCGAATAATTCTCAACATCTTGAGCCGCTCAATCGCTATAAACCACTCTAAATTCGCAGAAGCGGGCTCGGTGTCAGACTGATTTCCGGGCTTTTAAGCCAATAGGAAACATTCCCAGACCTGCCGCTATGAAAACTCGAATGTTATCAAACAGTGAGAGAGTTGCTCATAAATTCGAAGGGCCTTTTTGCTGTAATGCCTTTCATATTTCTCCCGAAGCACACTGCGGGCGCCGCTCAAATAAATTACAGCCATCAATAAAAATCTCAGCGAAGAGATCCTACGACTTATTTAATTTATATTCCATCAGAGCCGTATTTATCAAACATCGACGCTTTTGGAGGGCTATACCGATTTTTAGCCGGTTATTCTTTTTCCGTTTCCGTTTACCGATGTACGTTTGAATATGTGTTTTGGTAAAACTCTTATGACGAGCTTAACTTGGACCATAATATAAATAAGATGCTATGATTTTTTTCTATAAATACAGGATTATAAATATTTATGTTAGACTTAATACATTAAGGGTTATAAAATGAATTATCTTATTGGTTATAGACTAGGTCAATAAACCCTTGTTAATAATACAGGCCGACCTAATAAAAGCGTGTTAATAATAATAGTAACAATAAGGAAAGTAACTTAACTTTCTTTATTCAATTAACTGCACAAATTCTCTTTTTCTTACAAAAGGTTTTGTATCTCAAAACAAATTGCGTTTTTTCATTAGATCCATACTTTATTTCGCTAATTTAATTAGTTACTCCTTACGAAAACAAGGATAAAGTAAGGAATGATTATCTTAATAAGCGATTGTGTGGAATATGGCTTTGCAATTTCACTTAAACAGTCAGCTTTCTATTAAGGCTTTTGTTTGGATATTGAATGAAAGCTGGCGCCATGAAATAAACAAATTCATTTACCCGTAACAGATGGCCAATAATGAAGACAATGGAAGAGGCGACTGAAATGAGCCATTTATTACGTAATACGAGGAAAATTAATGTAGATAAAGTAATTTAGATAGAATGAGGGGCTATTTCATTTGATGTCTTTTTATTTTTCCACACGTAATATCACAGAACACAGGAAGAAAAGATGTAAATACTCGCCTATTTTTGGGCCTTGTAATAATATCTTTGTTGGTTAAACAAAATATAAATCCTGACCCATAATGTAGTTTTTCTAATTCATCTAAAATGAACGAACATGTCAAAATTAGCTTGAGAATTTTTTTCCTTGGCTATTAATCCTTTATTGACTGTATTAAAGTCGTTTTCGTACTGACTCTGACTCGTTTTGTTAGTGTTTAAAATGTCACAATATTCATACAATTACAACACCTTAGAATGTTGACTACTTCAATTATAGATGAAGTGGGTCAAGGATTCATTTGGTTTGAATATATAATATGTAAGTACATAAAGTACATTGTTGTACCTAACTTGTTATCATACAGAAAGGCAAATTAACAGAGTATTTTAGAAAGAAAAAGCAAACTATAACACCATAATCAGAGTATGACTGTATTATGTCATTCAAGATCTAGTGATTTAAGTTGAAATTCTTATTCATCTACACTTTAGACCACTTACTTTCAAAACTACGCAAAACCCTCCCTTTATTATAAACAATCCAAACCTATAGCAGTGAATAGTTGGACCATGAGCCAGATTTGGCTGCGATGGTAATATCTATCATCATGTGCAACGGGTAATGGATAGATTCGCTGGCCATTAACAAAGGCTGCACATCGATGCTTTTACATTTCATTTGACACACGGCCGATTTGCTTGCGCAGCAAACATTTTCACGCCGGTTATTGGCAATATAGTTTGGTCATTTTATAGAGGGATGTTTGAGAGTTGGAACTGGTTTTCAGCAATATGAGCCGCGTAACATAGGGTAATAGAATCGATTCTTTATTTCTCCTGAACTGTGCTACTAGTTTGTGGGATTATACATATATTCTGGAGTTTCAATATTAAGACTGGACACGAGAACCTCAGGTATTAGATTATTATCTAAAATTATATTATTGGGTGTATAACTGAATAGTAATTCTAATATTATCCAAGTTAAAGTTCCTTGATTGCAAAGGATGTCATTTTGAAATGACTCTTTCAGTCAGTATTTAGTAAAGAATTTGATATACTCGAAATAATCCTATAAATAAAAATGGTATACAAACAAAAAATCGCACATAGTTTTATCAGCAAATATCTTAATAGAGCGTAGGAAGTGTTATTTTGGGAGCGGAGATGAAATGCCATGAAAATAGGAACGGTAGTGGCTTCGCCTACACAATCCCAATCCTAATATTTGTACCATTAGTCGTCTTTTACGGCGAGAAAAAAGTTTAGGTGAAAAGGGCGAATCACCAGCTATGGACCCGTATGTTCGGTTTCGAGAGAGAGATGAAGGCAATGCTATCTGCTAATTGCCCAGACCACCTTTGCCCAGACCGCTGTGTGGTTTCCATACAAAAGCCGTCAATAGGGCTATATGAAATGGAGGGAGGCCTCGATACGGAAACTATCCGCATATTGGCCTTGATGGGCCGTCTGCCAATTGATTATAGTATCTCGCACTACGGGAGTGATGAGGTGTTTCCTTACTACACATGCTTAGATATATTCATTTGCCTAGTATAGGTTGTATGAGACGTTTTTTGTTTTAAATCCTTTACAATCTAAACTAAAATTTTGGAATGGAAAATTTACTTAAGTAATCTTTGCAGACTCTATGTTCACCATGGCAGATGAATGCTGACATAGCTATGGAATGTACAGCGTGAAATTTTAGTGGTTATTTTCTCGTGGCAGAACGATTTGCCTTTTGTAATACCATCGAATCATGCAAATTACTCCTTGGAAAAAAAGTTTTTTTCAAAATTTTTAAATAATAATTTTCCAACTCGAGAACGAGGGAAGCTATCGATCTTTTATAAGATTTAACGTAATCAGGTACTGCTTGCCGCATGAAATCGATGCTTAAAGCTGAAGAAGCTCTACGCCCCAAGTAATTAAGCGGTTCGAACGTGCTTTCGAGTTTCGGCTAAACCTTTCGTTAAACCGGCATTTATTGATTTTAATGTAAAATAACTGCACAAATCTATTGTGCTACTAAGATATAATAAAAAATTGTATAATAAACATTTCCTAAATAAGTAAAGTTTATGTATGAGTGTATACGACACGTGTTAGAAAATTTTTCTTTCACCTTCTAGTAACCTCTGATGTAGACTCAGAAAGAATCGATTGAACTTATATTATGTACGTTTAACGTTCAGTACACTGATATATCTCATACAACACATAATGTAATAAAAAATCATAGAGCGATCCTCTGATTTGGTTACTCCGCGCAAATATTTTATGATTCTGTTGGCATAGCTTTGTAAATAAATTATGTGAATTCTGCGAATAAGCGTTGTAAATATTTATCGGCATGTCTGTAATTGCTCAGATAATTTTCAATTATTGTTTTACATTTCTGTATTTGAAATTTAGACTGAACGATACTATAAATAAACATTCAGGTGTTTTAGGTTATTTCGCGCTTCAATTCGTTGCGATAGCGTTAGTTCTGAATTTGTTTTTGTATTGACAGCAGATGGAATGGAAATAAGTTCAAAGGCATGCATAAGCATAGAGTTTATTTTCACTTGTGATAAACCGAAGTTTCAAACAATTTGTCGCAAAAAACTTTTCCACCGACCTCAACGTACATACGACCTCATTTTATCTCCTGTTTCCGTAAGGGAAGGTTCTAATCCGGATTAATTAATTCTCAACTGTGGAAGTGAGCTGAGAATCCAACCGGTTCGATGATAAATCCCGGTCCTATCTATCCACTGTAAATTATATTCGGTAATATGGAACAAGAACATTTGGAACGCACAGAAGCGTATTTAACGGAACAGAATTGTTTGAACAGTATTGACTTAGTAACAACGGACTATAATGAATTAGCGGAATAACGGACTGTGATGAATAAGCAGAATTACTGGTTATTTCTTAAAATATTATGATGCAATTCTATTTAAATTGGGTATGTAGATAATTTGCACAAAGTAAACATTTTAATTTTCAATTCATTCTCTAAATTACTATCTAAACACAAAATAATCTTTTTTTACACTGGCTTCTATGAAACCCTACCCTGCATAAAGATGACTCGTAGTTACAATGCATACACACACATACTCAATCACTATCCCACTCATTGGTCACAATTTGTATTACTTCTATAAGACAATATGACGGAGGAAACGACCGATAAAAATTTTATATCATTGTCACATCTAAAATCAAGTCCCCAAACTAATCTCGGACTTTCCGGTAAATCATGCAGCAAAACAAATGACAAAACGGAAGATGCGTCCGTTGCTAGCCGGTTGGAAGTATCAATACCTTTACTAGTTCTAGCCGGTTGGAAGTATCAATACCTTTACTAGTTGAGACCAGCGAACCGTGGCGGCGACTAGTGTTGTTTCAAAAACAGAAGCGCAGGTGTCGGCATCCAATTTAGTGGCGTCGGGGCCCGGACAACGATTTTCATTTCCCGAGAAAGCCATATGCGACACGTACCGATTACGAGTAGAGCGCGCCGGACATACGTTTTGTTCCAGGTTGTAATAAACAATTTGTTTCGAGTAAAATATCGCTCGAAAGAAATTGGCATTGGGGAATTAAGTTCGTTTCGGTACTGTGCTGCGTTTTGATGTAGTACGCGGGTAATGTGTCCAATTGACCACCACATTGAGAAGTAGCTTAGGTAAACTAATGTTTTTGGATACGTGTAAAAGCTTAGAAGCAGTATCTTGGTTCTGTTTTTTTTTGCTCTTTGGTGATTAATTTAGACAATAAAAATCTTAATAAAATGTAAGTGAACATATTTACCTGACTCTCGGTAACTGTATAGTATGGATAGTATGAGTATCGTCTGTAACAAAAATGTAGTAACTAAAGAATTATTTTGACTATAGATTTTGACGATATCGCATGATACGCCATAATAGCTCTCTTCAACTCTCAATCGTGATAAAACTGTTAACGAGATGAGATTCTTCTATGAGATTGATGTATCATCAAGTCATAATATTCATAAATAATTTGACTTTTCTGTATCAGTATCTGTGTGCAAAGGTTTATTAAAAACAACATGTGGACCACAAAAGTTATATACCATTTCGGCCATTCTCCCGCGCCTATTGTTTACTTCAGACCGGGATCGGCCTCGTACTGACTACAGGCTGACTCTTTGCGACCAACTTTTTGTAAGCAAAAAGTATTTGTGAACCTATTGTACAAGGTTCTGTAGTATCTGCAGTATTAGGTGTCAGAATATGTGCTAGCGGTAAGATTTGCGCTATAACATTTTTAGCATAAAAAAACGTAACCTCATCGTATTTATTTCATAGTGTTGCTTCAAATTATTTTATTTTTAATGAATTTCAGACAGATTGAAAATCAAACAATCTTACTCTATAATTTCAAAAAAAGATTGATTAAGTGGTCATTGATCTTCGCCCACCATCATTTCACCATCTAGAGACAGTCACACACATAACCGTATAATACTACCAGAAATGAATAAGCGTAACGCAATTTTTCGCGTTAAAAAAAAGATAATCAATGGCGTTTTACCGATTCCACAACAGATTTCTGAAAACTTCGGGAACGCTCCATCCCGGTCTGTGTGGAGATTGCAAGATATTTCTGTCCCCGCGGTGTCATTTGCCTAACTTTCCAGTTTGAGTGAGCTTAAAACTCCAAGTTTTTGTATGGAGCGCCGGTGGACTTGTTCAGATGCAAGATTTTTATATTTGGATGAGAAATGTGCTCTTGCTGCCTGAGAATAACTTTATTCTAACGGTTCTTAAGAGCGGAAAGATTGTCTAAGATGACGTATGCACGTACAAACATACTTGTTTTTGAAATAACGTCACATCATAGATAAAAGAGAAGTTTCTTGTGGCAAAGATTATATTTTTGATTCTTAAATTCCTTTATATTTTTGTATGACAGCGTTTGTACTTTACTTAATTGAATTAATAAAGTTTGTGAAACACAATCGTAATTTTAAAATCAGTACTCGTACAAGTACCTATATCCCGTAATAACGTGGGCTCTGGTACTCAAATAGAATGTTGTGGGTGTTATTAATTGACGGAAGCAATTAAGTATTGTTATATTTTCAAGGAATCGTGTTATACTATTCTATTTAAAATCGTATGCCATTGAATTTAAGTAATAGCTATAAGTTTGATTATATTTGAGTGTATTTTATTACACGTGCCGTTTTAGAGTTCATCATCGTCATCAGCCTATATACGTCCCCACTGCTGGGGCACGGGCCTACCCTACACTAATATAAGGCGATAACTCTGGCCAAGTGTGGGCTGGTCGACTACACATACACAACCTTAGAATTTCTTCATAAGCGTGCAGGTTTCACGATATCTTTCTTCAGCGTTAAAGCGTCGAATAATCGACGTTTAAATTAAATTCGGATATAATGTATTTATCATTCAACAGTCCGAAACTAAAACTTAAACTAACTATCAAACGGATTGATGTTAGTGAACTTCTTTTCTAAGAAGCGCCTTTCAAGTTGACACTTTTATTTAGTCACAAAAACATAATAATATGGAAGGTGAAAGAGTTGAGTCTCATACAAAAACTCGAGAGTTTAGGCGATAAATAAGAGATAATGGCCCATTTCTCGCAAAAAATGTTATGAAAAAAGGATTTGCTATTATAAGGGAGAAGCCATTGTAAGGATATTAAAGTAGGTGCGGGCTCTGTGGGTGACTAATTTCCACCAAATAGAGTTATGAGCTATTTATTATACGTTAATGTTATTTATTACAAAACTTAAGTTTAAACATGTTGAGAGAGTAATAATAAAAATAAATAATCAGAATAATAAAATTTCTATTGCGATTTGATACACACATGCTTCTATAAACACTGTTAGTTTTGTTTAAATGAAAAAGACTATTTTTATATAGCAAACGATATTTGAATTAGCACTTAGAATAAGTATCAAATAGTTTTAATCATAAGATTTTTGTAGTGTATGTCTTGTTGGCTGTCCTTAGGTAAAATATAAAAATAAATTATACACATATCTGGATAACATAATTTAGAATAATTCACTTAATTTCTGACAAAGTAGAATAATTGTGACAAATTAACAATCAATGCTGAAAACATATAAACTGAAAACAATCAACCCACGGCCAACAGTTGAAACATAGGCGCCATAAAAAAACAAATGACGCCTCAAAATAAAACTTTGACGAAAGTTTTTAAAAGCAACATAACTCTATCACCTAGCGCATGGCGGAATCATAAAAGCTCTCCGACGCAGCACCCGCTTTAATCAACTCAAGCATAAAAGCATGAATTGAACCCGCACATCACCGGAAACATTGTTATCTGACGCGAGTGTATCAAGAGTAACACTTCCATATTAGAATGCATCTCGAATGTAACCTTTCCATATTAAATAAGTTAATAAATATCGCACATCATTACATACACTGTTATGATTCCGAAATAAGTTGCTTAAGCATTTGTGTTACGGATATCAGAAGCAACAGTGGTATCCGCAAATATACTTTAATATATTTGACACGTAGACACGGAAGGAACACCTTGAGCTAATAGCATTAAAAATTACAAATTAAAAAATACACCTTTGTTCATAACAAAAATATCCCAGTGAGAATCGAATGCACGACTTTCGGAATTGTAGCCAGGGACACTCACCACTGTTCCCATATTTTATAACTATCATCAGTATTAATTCGAATTACTATGGGCGGTATGGGGTTCAAGGTGGTTTTCTGTGAAATAAGGAGATTATTTATTCTTTACATATACCCCTATAAAACAAAGTTACTTTTTGTCTGTCCATCCTGATGTTGGCTTAGATCTTGAAAACTATGCATTGGATATTGATTGGAATTGATAGAAGGATTCAAGTGGAAACTAGTGTTAAACAATAAATATGTAGTATGTTAGTTGCGATTTTACCTATTATTAAGGAAAATGAAAACCTACCAACCTACTTGTTTCTTTAGTAAACATTCCGAATAATAATAATATTAGTAAGATTCCGTTTTCATTAATAGCAATTAAAAACGGCTTCCTCATAATAGTCACATAATTCATTCATTCATTTACTCTTACATTAATTATAATGTTTTTTTTTTCCATTTTCCAAATTAACAAAATCAAATTGTCAAGTTTAACTCTCCCATTGCCTACTTAAAACCGTGAAAATGTTAACAGTCTGCCAACTGCCGTCAATCTGTTAACCCTTGCTCTCATTTACTCAAGTACTAACTTTGTTAACTCTAAACTCGCGAACATGACTTGAGCTAAAGGAAACCGATGTTGGCTGAAACGGGGTAAGAACACAAGACTCTTCGTTGGGCGGAACGATTAACGCATTCGTTCACACTCTCTTGCTTCGTTAAATAGAGTAGGCTTTTTCTTACTAACGATCGTTTCACGATATGGGATGATATTGTGTTTTTTGGGTTTTACTAGGTTATTTTTTTTATTATGATGAGTATGTTTAGTATTTATATAATTAAATATATGTTCATATTCAATTCTTTCACTACACATAGATATTTTTAATACTATTATCTTAATTAAATAACAACTATGGCCAGAAGGCCGTTGTAGTTAGTATACTAAGCCTAAGAATAATCTTTTATCAAATTAAAATTAAGAGTAACCATAACCATCGAACCAAGAACTTTAAAGGATCATGGGAACAAATGGATTGAATCTGGTATCGGCGCCAATTGAAATAAATTTATAAATCGTGCAACGACGTGGACGAGCCAAACATCATCAAAGCTCACAGACTTCGCTGGCTCGGCCATCTTAAGAGGATGGACATAGACTGTGTTGTGACACGTGCATGCAGGGGACGTCCTAGTGGTCGGCGGCTGGTTGGGCGTCCAAGGTACCGCTGAGAGGACGAGGTCGTTTAGGATCTGCGCGAGCTCCATGCGGACAACTGAGGTGGCGCAGGATCGGCCTAGGTGGAGGTCCTTATTACCGGAGGTTAAGACTCGTTATGGGTTGCTGCGCTAGTCTAGTTAGTAAGTAAGTATAAATCGTGCAAAACGTACTTTAATATAGAGTAATAATAACTGAAGCTCTAGTTCTAAACCACTTTCTGATCATGGTACGTTTCCGTTATTAAAAAAACTATAGTATAAACCTTGAAAAGGGCTATCTAACAATGAAAGATTTATTTTGTTGCAACCCATTTTAAAAGTCGATACCAAAATGTCCATCACCCTTTACCTTCACGAAACAGGCTTAAATACTGCGCACTGTGTTACTACAATGTACAAGCTTCCTAATCCAACAACCTGTCCAAAAACGGAAAAGCTCTCCTCGCAAATTTTATTGACATTTGTACGCAATACCCCGTGTACATAGCGAACGCCATTTAACCGAGCATCAGTTAGAAATCGACACACACAGAATAATCGATTAATTCATAAAACGAGCCGGATGGTTTCCGCATGAATGGAAAACCAAACGAGTCGAGCTTTAATTAGCAAAGCGATGAACAGAACGGTTGTGTAAGGGCCCATTTACACAATGGCGTGGAATAATCGCAATGGTTCCACGGCGGGGACTGACGATAGTAGACTACATACCTTCCGGTCATTTCAAATACAGAATCGTCACTAATATCATAAATGCGTAAGTAACAATGTCTGCCTAATCAGGGACTCAATGCCATCCAGTCAACAAGTTTAAACTGCCTCGTCCTGGTCCTGACCTAGAAGTCCCCGGCGGCGGCGGTTGCACGCCCGTGTCTCGGAAAGCACGTTAAGCCGGTGGTCCTGTCAGATTGCAGTCTCACCGAATTATGAGTAAGGGGAGTGCATTAGTGTTTGCGAACACACTTGTGCAGTATCATTTATAAAGTATCCGACCGATTTCAGCCATGGCGGCCGATCTTAATTGAGATCAGCCAAGTGCGCAGGACATATTATAGTGCACAAGTGTGCGCGCAAACACAAATGCACTCTTCTGTTTGCGCACACACTTGTGGACTTCTTCTCAAGACGTGGAACGTCGAGAAAAGCGATATAAGCTACTTTTTAACCGACGTTGTTGTAAGGGAGTTTTATTTTACGAACGTATGACGTTCAATCATTTTTTGTTATTATTGATTAGATCAATACAATTAAATACTAGTGGAAATAAAATAGCAAACACACAAACTACGAGTATAAATAAATATTAAAGCAAAAGGAATACTGTAATTATAAACACATCATAAAATTAATAATTTACGTTCGTTTCAAATATGAGTAATGAGTATATTAAGTTTTGCGTGAAATTATTGCTCATACATTATATTATTTACTGTGCATGACGTGAGTATCGATTAATACACAATTTGCTAAGTATATTTACAAAGTACACCTACATTTCAAACACCCTTCATTCTGTCTTTTATAAAAATATGATATCGAGAAAAAAATGTAACGTAAAAAGTTTCCCCTACATTTCAAACGCCTATTTTCTTTTTGCTTTTAGCTCCATAAATAAATAACATCATAACGTAAAACTCTGAACAACTTCCATTGTGCCTTGATATTCTAAAATATGCAAGGTATTAAAATAAATTTGCCAAAGCAACACGCACTATCTTCTTGTCCCGAAGACAATGATTTATTCACAAATCTTGGTAGACGAGCGCTTCAAACGTTAGGCTCAGAATTTCATTGAAGCAACTCCTAATATTAGAAAACTGAAAATGTTCGGGATATTTTTATTTCATCATCATCACCACCCCATTATAGTCCACTGCTGGACATAGGCCTCCTTAAATGCACGCCACTTCTCTCTCTCCGCGGCCACTCGCATCCAGCTCCTACCAGCCGTCCTGCGCAGATCGTCACACCACCTGGCCTGCGGGCGTCCTACACTACGTTTGCCGAGACGCGGTCTCCACTCCAGAACTCGTCTACCCCATCGGTCGTCGGTTCTACGGCTGATGTGGCCAGCCCACTGCCACTTCAGCTTACTAATGCGATGAGCTATGTCGATGACTTTGGTTCTCTGACGGTTCGCCTCATTTCTGTTTCGATCCCGCAGAGAAACACATCGTTTTATTTCATCGAGATCCCTTTATTTTGGCACGGCCGTAAGCGTCATGATCAAGGGTCAACTTTTTAGTTTTCTAATGTGTGTTTCCATGACAGTATAAAGATTATTTCCCTAATATTATTATGTCGCGCAAGATAGTGTGCAATGAATAAGGGCCAACAGAAAGGAAAAAATATAAATAATATGATTAACCTATTTAATTTTAAATATTTTGTGTAAAGAATAATGTGAGTTCTTGTTGTTTTTATTAGGTATATTTTGTTTAAATGCGATAATAGTTGGAATATTAACTACATGACAAATATTGAAAAAAATGCGAACGTAACAAGACTATATAACTTGATTAAATCATTGATTAATCAATATACAGATAGAGAGATACAGGAAGCATAAACATCACTACGCGGCCCTTTATCATAAAGCCCGCCGTTTCGCCGCCAAAGCAAACATGGAGGACATGACATAAAAAAAGATGGCCGGCTTCGGAAAACCGTCCGTCTGCACCGCGGAGTGGGAAAATAAAGAATTTGTGTAATGCACGCCCGCCGGCGGAACCATCAGGGAGGATGTGTCCCGCTATCTTGTCGTGCGACCACTTCTTTACTCTTGCACTTCTTATTTATGGTTGAAATTCAGATACAAGAATAAACTTGCCGTTTGACGTTACACGATAACTGGACGCGGTGAACAGTTGCTTTTCAAGATGGGGTGTGTAGATTGCGCTTTTGGTAGATTTTGATAATAAATTTAGCCTATCATGCGTAAAATTACAACAAAAGTGTTTTTAACAAAAATACCTACATAAATATTTATTTCATCTACGATAAATAATAAAAGAAACATCATGTTCATTATCCATTACAATAAAAAAATATCGCAAAAATGTATACATGCGCATAACTTCAGAATTACTGCAACAAATTGGATGATTCTTTCATTTTTGTACTCGTTATTTTATTTAGTTTTTTGTTATTATAATTTTTTTCGTTACTGTATATTCGTTAATCGATTTTATACAAATCTTTTCTTTCTTTTTTCATAAGATAAGGCGGTACGAATTTAGCTGGTTAAAAACACTTGAATATATTTATTTGCTAAAAGAAAATTTGAGTAGCATTAACCTTTTATGTTGAGCTCTTTTAGATAATCTCCTAAAGTTGTGCAAACGGTACGAATCCTATAGAAAACTTTACCTGTCTTATTATTAAACAAACCTTTCCAGTATTCCAAAAAAGGGCATTCACAAAAAAGTTTCCACCGTGTTTCGTAAATAACGTAAACAAAACACAATAATTACCAAACTTCTTGGAAGTTCCGCAACCCGCTTCGTGTTCCTTTGTATTCCTCGAAAGAGCAATTCTAAATTATTATTTGTTTGCCTAATGTCCGCAGTAGAAAGGTGTATGAATAACTCGCAAATCACACAGGAATGAAATTAGCTCAACAATTCAATCGAGTCGGCTCGAAACGATTTAATGACCGAATTGCGTGTGGGTAATTCTAATTGGTAAGGCGACCGCGGCGTTATAGAAATATGAAATGGCAACCTTTTCGATTGTTACCGATCTCAACGTAACGCCCCCGTGCCAACGAGTGGAATTAGTACAATAAAGCTTGATTTATGACGCTTAAAAGCTCTCTCGATAATTTGCCTAGTTTCATAATTAATTCTGTCAGATTTTTCTTGTAATTAAAAGTGATTTCATCCTTCTGTAAAAGAAATAAAGAAAGAGCGAAAACAAAACATTATCAATATACAAATTCTTGTATCTACGTAAGCAAATGTGTATTGATAATGTTTTTCAAGCTACATGCAAATACATCGAAATTGATATAGTGAGCTCATTCGTAGTATCTTGGGAGAATCAAATAACTTGCTACTTAAATATAATACACTACAGTAGAAGACACCTCGCTTGAAAATATGGTTCGAATTCCCGTGAGTCTATAGAGTAGAATTGCGGGAGCGATATTGTTCTAAAATATCAACTTTAATGTCAAACGATCGATCAACCTTGTTTGTTATATTCTCTGAGGGTTCAAGGCGGCTGTTGGTTCATTTCCCTGTCTTGAGGAGAGGTGCAATTATCGACCTTCTTTTTCCCATGGGTATTGTAGACTGAGAATTACTTATCTTCCTGGCACAGTCGGGTAATGCAAGTCAGATCTTTATACCGTTGGACCTACAAACTATCCTAAATAGAATAAATGTTTATTGGTCACATACACAATTACATATAACAAAAATAATTACAAATAAAATAATAATAATTAACACAACACAGTAACATAACTATTTTAACATCAGTGACCAACAACTGCAGAAGCTCAAGAACTCCTACATAAATTAAACCATTAATTACGAGATGATACTTTTATCCATTATCAGATTGCATAAAACACACGTTTTTATGTTTTTATACAAAAATAGATTCCGCCCGAAACTTAAAACGTCGTCTCGTTCTAGCTAAAACATTTTAAAGTCCCCTAATGTATAATATTGTAAGTGCTACATTTTTACATGCATTGTATGATATAGTCCCAGGGAAGTCAATGCCGACAACTTCGGGTAATCCATTAAAGGGGGACTCAACAATAACAGAATGTCGCGTCAACGCGTACCAGCCTTCGCCCGAATGGAACCCTCTTCGTGAAATGGCCTAGTATTCCTTGGAGACTGAAGTTTCGTCACAGCAGGCATTTTCTGATAAGCATTAAGTGCGATGTGGATAAGTTTGCCCGTGCCCGTATCGTATATTACCTATTAGGGCAGACATCATAGTAAGGGATTGCCACGTTCCCTTAGAGATCAAACTCATTAATATAAAGATTTAAAAAAAAATATTACCTAATATTTTCACAATGTTGTTTGCGTGAAATTTTCACTCGTAGTTTTATCCCGTTAGGATATGAATTTCACAAAATACTGGGTTAATGAGCACCTAGTTACTCACTAAAAGATACTCCTAATATGACCTGAGATTTAGTTATGAGTGAGTGAGAGGTAAAGAAGTAGAGACATAGTTTCCTAACTGCCATACGATGATGGCTTGGAGTAGCCTCGTCGTCATCACTGGTCTTGCGGGGGAGCTTGGCTTCTCAATATCATGGATAAAAACATCAAGCCTCAACGATTTAATCAGGGAAGATTACGTTGCTCACCTAAAGCACGCAAACGCAGGAAAGTTCGGAAACTCGGCAAAGCCTCCCTTATCAATGAAAAAGAAAGGATTAAAGTGGGCAAAGTGACATAAATAACTCGAAGTACAGACTCAGATGGATGAGAAACTTTTTATCTGAAGTAAACAGTGCTAAATACCTTTATCTTGGTACTTTCATCTCAGCCATGGGGAAGTTTGTTGTTCAATATGTCTGAGTTGTGGCTAAGTCTAAGATTAGTATAGTTGAAGGAAGCGTCGCTTCAAAGGTTGATACCCGACTCGTTAGGCACATGTCAAGTTATCTGAAGCCAAAAATGCAAATGTTAGAGTTTTTTTTTTGGCTTATCATAAATTCCAATGAATCCGCATTCAATGTAACGGTAAAAAAATTAAGTTGTTTATCTAATGGGTAGTGGTCGGTGGTTAGTTCACTTAAAACAGGTCACTTAAAAAAACAAAATTTATGCATACAATTTTTCAACTAAAATTGTTTTAAAATATCTAAACAACTACAAGAGTTGCTTTACTTGGTACTATATCATACACATATTGGGTGGTTATAGAATTACAAAGTAGTATTTATTGTGTGACGCAGGGCTACCTTCATTAATCACATGAGAAGTTTGCAGACCTGGCTATGACGTAGTGTTCCATCACAACACCATCCTAACCAAACACACGCAATAAATTATTCAACAACTAAATATGACGAATGCAAACAATGGTATTATTCGCCCCGAAACGTTCCGAATAAACTTTAAGAAGAAACTTAGGGTACACCTTGTTTCAAACTTCGGCGTTTATACGTTGATTATTTAAGCGAATGATTCAGTTTTGTTTAATGATTGCTAAGGTTATACATACTTAAACATTAGTAATTATTATTTATGTTTCTATTTGTAAATTTAACTTAATTTTTCAGTATCCTATTTTCGTAGAAAATAAAACAGTAGCCTCAATAGGCTTTCCAATGAAAGAATGAAAAACTTAAGGATATGGGTTTCCACAAAGTTGTTTTATATTTATTAAGTTTTACTTCTACTTATCAAGAAAGGTTGTAAAGAGAAACTATATTAATAATTTTTAACTAAATAATTCAATTAATATAAGCATTTTTGAGAAATCCAGTCCACATAATTAAGTATTATTCGGATCGTATCCATGTAAAAACCAATACACTCCCTTTCTACTTTTCCTGAGAATTAAATAATTCCCAGTAAAATGATTACAAAGAGAAATTTATTTACCATCAGCTCAGCTCAGAACAGGAACACTACAGAAAAGGTCTATATTTAAATAAGGCACGTTTGGTTTTTACCATGCGCTAGGGAAATCAATGATCCAGATTCGTCCGGGGCGTAGAGCACCGTTGACCTAATAAAACAAACACAGTAGCCGGCAAAAATTAATAATGTGCGGGAAAAATATAACGGGAACATTTTAATAGCTGCCAATTTTGATTAATTTTAATTAAAACCGAGGATACTGGGGGCGAGGCGAGGAAATCAGGCCATTCAAGCGCCTTTTTTAATTTGGGCGTATTGACACGTTACCGCTATATTGATCGTGGACAAGACGGTATGGTGGCTTTGATATCCATAATCAAAGCTCAGGCTCAGGAAGTAGACCAGTACATTCTTGTACTATATTTTTTTTTCCTAATTGGTTGAAATTAATCAGGAATTGATAAAATATCTTGACGTACAATATGGCACCCAAAGTGAGTCCCATTAGTTGACGAAATCTGTTATGGCTGCGGTTAATTAAAGCGACCATAAAATTAGTTTCTTTTTTTCATTAATGATTTGTTGTTTTGTTTTAAGTTCTGTAACTTTCTGTGTTTTCTCGCTTAGGTGAGTTTAAAACTCCTATTTCTATTTACCCCGCTTGTGTTCTGGAGCCGGTAAAGTTTACATTTCGAATTGCGATCGATGAGAACGCCACAGTCCCAATCTCACTTTCGCATTACTCCACCTTTTGTACAATCCACATTTACATAAAGAGTCCGTTGGTCCTTGGGGTCTCCTTGCCGGTTCCCTATTTTGTGCTTGAATGCGGCTGTGGCGAGAATCTGACGGAAACTGGGTTTTATTTGGAACCGCAAAAAGGGTTACGTTTTTACGCCCCACTATTCGGGGTTTGTTTAATTGGAATCTATTGTGGAGCCTTGAATTTTGGGTTGGCTTTTGAGCTGCTTTCCGTTAAGGCAAATGCGGAAGGGGCTATAAAAGTTCAAACGATTTCATAGGTAAGCGGGATTATTTTTCAGATGGAGTGCGGTAGATGGTAGGATAAAGAATCCTATATGTTGCTTTTTACGTGTTCTAGCACATAATATTACTTAATTGCAAAGACTGTTTCATGATAAAAATACATTTTATTTTTAAAATCATTTATGACTTCAACTGTTTTAAAATGATTAATTAAATATTTAAGTTAAAGTTTTAAACTTGTATAAAAAAATTACAAAAATATAAATTTATATAGACTTTACTAAAATATTAACATACTGGAAGTATGTTAACATTGAAGATCTTTCTCTTTATCTAATGAAATCTGTACATTCTGTAATGTTGCAAATATATCACCTGCCAAACGTCATCATTCACAACCCACCCCACGACTGACAGATCCCGCTATCTTTTCACAGATCACTAAAAAGGTTCTATTCCCCCCGAATGAACTATTCGCTCCTCGTTTCTGCCGTTCGTCCCATAAACTAAGAAAATCGGCCGCCACGGACGATCAGCCAAAGTAATCTTCGCAAGCATTCTACCTCCAGGCGGGAAACAATTTTCACTGATGTATTTTTTTTACCACAGGCCCGTGAGCTCCGTTATTCTCAAGTAATATGGGACTCTAGTTTCCCAGCGTAGGTAATTCCCGGAGTTATTTCTCTGTTACTTTCAGAAGCGGTTTTGCCGTTGTCACGCGTTTCGTTCCCAATGTTTTTGATCTACCTTGAAACGTTTTGATGTTGGTCGTAGAGCTATTTTGGAGCAACAAGGATTTTAAGCCCGACTGCTTTTAGTTTGTTTTAGATACGTTTGAAACAACTGATCAGTTCTATGTGACTTTTAGTTAGTTGCCTAACAGATTTTTAAACCTTATTTATCTGAGTGAAAATAATAATACTGTTTAAATAAGCTTAACATATAAACAATAATTTCAGATATATATTTTTACTTATGATTCAATATTTAATCCAAAAGCCATTTGCGAATACTACAACTGAAACTTTGAACTACTCTACATTTAGTTAAATCCCTTATTAATGTATTCATAGCTAGTTGGATTAACAGATCGGATTATTCATCAATGCTAGCAGGTCTGCTAGATCTATGGGCTTAAAGTTCATAACATTGTAACGAAGACTTGGAAGATAAGTTTTAGTTATCATAACTCTGTCTATACTATTCTAATCCAATCACACAGGAACGCTTCTGTCAAACATAATTTTACTGGAATATCATCTAAATTCTTAAATATTTTTTAATTTTCATAATTTTTACAGTCTTTAATTACGGTAAGTACTAGGTAAATACCAAAACCAGCGAACGAGTAAAAAATACTTTAACTCAAAATTGACAACATTTAATGAACAAAGGCGGTATTCAGTACCCAAAAGACAAAGTTAGTACTCAGAAAACCTTAGATCAAATCAGGTACATACGAATGGTCAGTCCCAATCAAAAAGTTAGCAAAGTCCCGTGCCAAAGTACCGGAAAAACTAAAGCCCCGACCATATTTCCTGTCTGTTTCATAAATAGAATAAATTATCCCATCGAGAGAGAGGTAACTTACTTATTTATCGGCTCAGAACGGAGCACAGGTGGGCATGGGTCTTATAGACGGTTTACGTGCCCCCTGGGTGCCTTGTGAGGCATAGGCGGCATGAGACCGTTGGGCTAGGCACCTAAAGGTACGGTTATAACACCCTATTATATTAATGTCGTGAAATACGATACACGGGTTGTGCTGACGTTTGTCGAGTCGGCCGCAAAGGTTGGGTACATTGTTGAGGACTGGAACTTGAGGGGTATTGAGATTTCGTCAAATCAATTTGTGCTTGAATGGCGCCTGGAGAGGTACACATAAGATACGTCTTTTACAATGACGAGTGATGATCGCCTGACAGTTGTAACCCACTGTATTAATATGAGATTTAAAAAGCGGCGATGGCCGACTGATTAAGGTTTGCCATGTGAGAGGTCGCCAGTTAAAATTCATCTTATTGAATGTTCGACGCTTTAACAGTGAAGGAAAATCATCGTGATGAAACCTGTACACCTATGAGGAAATTATAAGATTGTGTTGTTGACCAAGCCGCACTTGGCCAGTGTGGTTGACTAAGGCATCGCCCTAGTTAAAAACAGGCCCGTGCCCCAGCAGTGGGGACGTTAGTTTGTAAGCTGATGATGATGAGAAGGATTTTTCATTATTCCCATATAGCATAAGTAACATATGAAAGAAATTGAGATAATTAAGTATCTATAATAAATAAATATCTGGGACATTTCCATACACGGTCATCTGACCCCAAACTAAGCAAAGCTTGTACTATGGGCGTCAGAGACTAATATACATACATATATATTTATAAATACATACTTAAATACTAATCACACCCAGACACGAAATTGTTATTATCCACAATATCTAAATCAGAAATCAGTTAATTTTTGCAATCGACTTCACTTACGTGCTTGGGAAAATAGCATAAAACACCCTCGTCTGCAGCGCTATTATTCAAAGCAATATTTCCTCTTAGGGATGTATATCACTCTTTTTTTCTTGTCTAAAAACCTAAAGCCAGCTATGGCCATTGTTGTTTTGCTTTGGTTTTTCAGCGCTGTTCAGGTGTTGACTCAAAAATATTGCTGCTGCTATTTTGGTGAATGAAAAGTGCAAATTGGATTTTAGTGTACCTAGTCGTTTTTACGATGAAGTCAATTCGAAAAGTGCTGTGTTCGCAACTGGAGCACGTGCCGGCAGTGTTTCATATGCTTTTTAAGAATATTTCTTGAAAGTACAAGTGTGATTTAGAGAAGAATAGGTTTTTCTTGAGTGGTTGGGTGTATTTTGGCATTATTACTCAGTAATAACTTAAAACTGGCGAGGTATTAAATAAAAACCTTTCAACCCTGTCATGATCACAGCATACAAAAAATCATTGGTTTGGGACGTTATGTCAAAAAAAGTACGTAAATATTAGGATTCCTAATATTTATCCTAATATTATGGCTACTTACTGCCCGACGTATTGATTGGGTTACACCAATCATGATCGCGAGCGGTCTGGCTAATATCACGTGTAATTAGACCGATAAAGATTTAAATTTAGTATAATGGAACGCGAAAATATAAAATCTTACGTAAAGTACGTATAGTCCAATATTTGCAGGATTTTTTTATATATATATATATAAATGGACTTTACTCCACTTGGTTACCAGTACTGAGGTCCACAAATGAGGCCTTTATAGATAGGCAGACACTAGACCTCATTAAATCTGTTACATTTACCCTGAAGGGCCTGCTTAAATGCCCTTAAATATACATTCTCCTGCTCGCTAAGAGGTTAACCATATTGTCTCTATTGCCTTACTTAGAAAGCTTATTAATAATTCGATTGGTTTTTCCATTTTTTCTGTGCTGATTTAGTAGTCTATATCTATACTAATATTATAAAGAGGAAAGATTTGTATTTTTGTATTTTTGTATTTTTGTATTTTTGTATGTTTGTAATGAATAAACTCAAAAACTACTGGACCGATTGCAATAATTTTTTCACCATTAGAAAGCTGCATTATTCAGAAGTAACATAGGCTATATTATATTTCTTTTAAAATTAGGGATCCTTACTAAAACTCCAATAATGTAACCCAAGGTGTAAAAAATAGACCTGAAAAATTCCTTACGTCGCCTACGCTGCGAAAACTATTGAAGATAGAACAAAACCATTTACTAAGACTTTGCAGAACTCATCATTATCTACAAAAAATGTCGCGACAGCATATGTCTAAATATTATAGTTATGTCACAGCAAGCGGTTTTTTATTCTAAAAATTTAATTTATATGCCGCCGCTTGAAAGGGCTCTTTATTTGTACCTTGGTATTAATCCTTATCAAAATAAATTACTTTATATTCAAGACGGCTTCAATACCTTTTTATTACTTTTTGAATTATTCAATTCGGACATTTAGTTCGGAAGATATCACGAGTTTAAAAATGCAAGTATTAGAATAAAGTCGCGTGGTAGCCACCGCGCTCAGCTAGCCAGCATGCGACGTAGGCTCCATGTAAGCGTCACTGGGGTACGGGGGAGTCAATGTAATATGTAATATAATAATATTATAAAGAGGAAAGGTTTGATTTTTTGTTTGTCTGTTTGTTTCGAATAGGCTCCGAAACTACTGCACCGATTTGAAAAAATCTTTCACTGTTGGAAAGCTACACTATCCCTGAGTGTCATAGGCTTTTTTTAGATAAAAAAAAATGGATTTTTCTTACCGGATTAAAATAATATATTACATAGAGATAGAGATATCCCCGAAGCGAAGCGAGGGCGGGTCGCTATGATAAATAATTATACTTCGGCTTCGTCCTCGGGATTAGCAAATAACACTTGTAGTACCGCCCAGTGGTTCGCCTTTGTCACACTATATTTGAGAAAGAAAAAAAATATCTCTGACGTTTGGTCTGTCACTCACCCGCTTCATTCGCTTTTTAGTGTCGCCAGCGCTCACACGTAGTGTCTTCATTAAAAGTGATTTTTTACAATGCCTTAGCTAAAAAAGTGAGGATAAATACGAAATTAGAATAGAAAGTTCTGCGAGAATGTTATTGTCGGAGTACCTAGATCTAAATCATCGGATAACCGGTCCGGCTCGGAGTCTCAAGGTCAGTCGTATCAACTTAAATGTTAATTTTATCGTTATATTTTAACCTTATTTTCAATTATATGCTGGGTTTACCAATAAACCAATTTTACAAGAGTATTATTGGAAGATTTTCTCTAATTAGTAAGCAAACCGTATTTGAATATCAAGAATATTAAGCACGCATTCATAATGTTTTAATAAGTAAATGTGAAAACGTCGTGTTAGATATGGTTTTTATCTGTTATGTGGGTTTGCGTATTTCTCTTTGGAGCTATACTACCCAACGATTTAGTTTGGCGTACAAAACTTTGGACTGTCTCTTAGCTAATTATGTACTCGCTCTCAATAGTCTAATAAATAGATTACCAAGTCGCTGTGGCCGAATACCGGCCGGGAGGTTGATGATGATGATGATGATGATGTACTCGGTTTAAATGATTATAATTATGTAGTACACAACGAGAGGATGTTGTTTACAAAAATGACGACATTTTTATGAAAAGTTCGACGACGTTTTGTAGGGGAAATGTGTTTTATAGGATATTTCCGGGTAAGTAAGTAGTGTTATATTATATACTTACCTGTTATGTGGGTTTGCGTACTTCTTTTTGGAGATGTACTACCCAACAAGTTCGTTTTTTGCAAACAGTAGGTACTTTGAGCTATTTCTTAGCAAATTATGTACACTGTATTTATTCATTACATTACACAATGCATTATTAATCCGAGAGGTCTTTGTTTACAAGACTGACTACACACTTATGAAAAGTTTGACGACGTTTTGTGAAGGAAATGTGTTTTTAAGGATATTTCCGGGAAAGTAAGTCGTTTTATATATACTTGCCTGTTTTATGGGTTTGCGTACGTCTCTTTGGAGCTGTACTACCCAACAAGTTAGTTTTTGCGAACAATATTTACTTTGAGCTATTTCTTAGCAAATTATGTACACTGTATTTATTCATTACATTACATAATGCATTATTAATCCGAGAAGTCGTTTTTAACAAAAAGTGACATCACACTTAAGAAAAGTTTGATGACGTTTTGTCCGGGATATGTGTTTTTGTGGATTATTCCGGGTAAGTAAGTGATGTTATACAGATATACTTACCTGTTATGTGGATTTGCGTACTTCTTTTTGGAGCTGTACTACCTAACGAGTTATTATTGCGAACAATACTTTAGGTTATTTCTTAGCTAATATGTACACTGTATTTAATTATTACAATGTGATGTGTTTGTAAAATAAGGGTTTGCGTACTTCTCTTTGGAGCTGTACTACCCATCAAGTTAGTTTTGCGAACAGTACTTTGGGCTGTTTCTTAGCTAATTATGTACACTGTATTCAATCATAACAGTGTGATGTGTGTTATAAAGTACGGGTTTGCGTACTTCTCTTTGGAGCTGTACTACCCAGCAAGTTAGTTTTGCGGACAGTACTTTGGGCTGTTTCTTAACTAATTATGCACACTGTATTTTATAATTACAGTGTGATGTGTGTTATAAAATACGGGTTTGCGTACTTCTCTTTGGAGCTGTACTACCCAGCAAGTTAGTTTTTGCGGACAGTACTTTGGGCTGTTTCTTAACTAATTATGTACACCGTACTTATTCATAACAGTGTGATGTGTTTTATAAAATACGGGTTTGCGTACTTCTTCTTGGAGCTGTACTACCCAGCAACTTAATTTTGCGAACAGTACTTTGGTCTGTTTCTTAACTAATAATCATGTTCAGAGCAAGAACATAATAACGCTTGATGGGGTGGCTGCGCCCGAGCCCGAGGCGCACGTCAGCCGCGACGCTGCGTCCTCAGCAGAATGCGAGGTCATGCGCGGCGCGAGCGCGGGTCCAAGGCGCTGCCTTTGACTGACGGCGGCCCTGGCGCTTCCTCCGCCGCCACATCCCACTCCGCCACTGCGTTACCTACTGAGGAGGATTGAGAGTCCAACGATGCAATGCTGGACCAGACCAACCTCGAAATATTAGTAGACGACCTAAATGTGTCCATTACCTAGGGCGCGGAAATTCATAAAGACCTAGCGGTCAGATTGGAGCATGGAATTTCTAAAGTACTCCAAAAGGATTTTAATGAGAAAAATTTACTGCCTTGTAACTGCAGGCTTATCAATGCCTGTATTAAACGCAGAAATAAAGGCGGCTACCTCCGAAGGTAATACTGAACGCGATAAAAGTATCGAAATTAGGTAGAATCAAATCGCTACTGCCATGTTATCATGTCTAAGTCGTGCAATAAATTCTCTCATTACTAAAGCTGATGCAGAACCAGATTTGGTGAAGCTATTGATGGACCCCCTCCGAATAGGACCAAGCCATCGAACTCATCGAGGCCATCGGAACATCAGCCGTCGCGCGGCCGGCGCTAGACGAGGTAAAATACAGGCAGATTGCCTTATTTTATGACCAATGGACCCTAATCGCCAACGTCCAACAGTCAATCAGTCCTTTCTTGTAATAAAGGTTATAAAATCCCGTTTACTTGTCCAGTTACACAAACATCTGTTCCAACAAGTAAAAATCTTTCTTATACAGAAAGTTCAACTTTACAGAGGCAATAGATAACGTAATATCTACTGGAGCCATATCCGGGTAACAGCCAATAAAAAGACAGTTTTTTGTCAAGTATATTTTTAGTGCCCAAGCCAAATGGTAAACACTGTTTCATTTTGGAATAAAAACATTTCATAAATTTATAAAAGCAGATCAATTCAAGATTGAAGATCTACGTTCAGCTAAAATTAATTACAAGAATATGCTACATGACAAAAGTCGACTTAAAAGACGCTAACTAATTAATAAAAAGTCATCCTGATTCCAAAAAGTGATTCCAATTTGACCAAAATATACACCGTGAAATTTTAGTGGTTGTTTTCCCGAAGCAGAACGATTTACCCATCGTAGTACTATCGAACCATGCTAATTATTTCGTGAAAACGTAAGAAAAAAATCTCAACTTTTCAAAAAAATATTATTTAACTCGAAACAGTGAGAAATGATAGTAGTAGTAATAGTAGGTAGATACCTACGTAGATTGTAATTTATTACCCTAATGGCGGCGCGGCGCGGCGGCGCGGCGGCGCCCTTTGTCGGACTGCCCCGACAAAGGACGCCGCCGCCGCGACGACTCTTTGATAGAGCCGCGCACCGGGCGCGAGCGCACTACCGATACCTACGGACTCCTCAGTCCCGCTGCGTGCGCCGTCCGCTGCGCACGCACGCACGCCGCTCGCCGCCCGCCGCCTACGCATGCGTGACGCGATACCGTGAGGTCAAAATGGATCGCCATTATGTTTATTCGAATGTGGAGTATGTGTCTAGCAGATGTGGTGATGTGAACCCGCAGGTGCCACAGCACCGGACGATCGTAACCGCTACCCAGCGGCTGCTCGATCACGGGCAGTTTGCGATGAGTTGAAAACTGGTATAGTGGACGCTTTCAATGTAGTTAGACGTGACAGAGGCACTATCAAAATCATAATCTAACCAGATAAAACGTGCGCGTTTGTGTGTGGAACGCAGTGGCTTACATTTTGATAATTGCTCCGGTACCAGGAAGAGTAAGTACTTGTACATAATTTGTGAATAGTGAAATTTCTAAGGTTAGGTAGGAAATTCAAATCAGTGTAAATACGTTGATTTTCATTTTTTAAATACTTTATTACCTAATTCAGCAACAAATTATTACTTTCAGACAATCTTAACTCTTCTTTTTGATGACCCGATGTTTATCCATTAAAACATTATGTTCGTAATTTAGTAGGCAAAGTATTTACGATGGTCCTAAGCCCGGTAAAGTACGAAGGAAATATGGAAATCACTTGTTAGTAAGTTAAAATCAGCTGATTGATACCAGCAATCGGTATCAATCAGCTGATCGGACGGTCAATAACCTGTCGAATCATTAGGCCTGTCCTCCACCGGACGTTATTTTAGTACTATTATTTACGTTACTGTTATTACAGTTTCAGTTTACACGTTACCTGTAAAAAAAATTACCGGTTAATAAATTGGAAACGAATTTTTGAGACATGTTAGTTCGGCATGTGCACTTTTACAATAAAAGTTAGTATTTTACGATGATTATTAGTGCCGTACCGTAATAAGTATCGTTACCATTTAACGTTAAAATAAGTATCGCTACTTATTCAACGGTAATTATTTTCCCATTCCAATAGTATCCTTTTTGAAATAACTTATTTGTACTGAAGAGAAGTGGAGATTTTTTTGATGCTCCGCTGCATCGCTTGCTCCGGACAGACAGCCTTATTATTTAAATAATAATAACAATTCTAGCAGGACGAAGCGCGGCTAGTACTACTGGCGTTAGTTGGCGTTCTCGAATTCGAATGTTTCGTTTATCACTTTTGTAAAACTGACATTTATTGATTTTAATAAAAAAACTGCATCGATCTATTGTACTACTAAGACAGAATCATTTTGCTGCGGGAAAACAACCACTAAAATTTCACGGTGTATATTATGAATTTAATGTATAACTATTTGGTTTGGGTACAGCGCCATATATTTTCACTAAGGTAATGAAACCGTGTGAAATGAATGAAGCCCGTTTGTTGCGCTCTGCCGGACTAATATCAACAAATTACTTAAATATTTTCCAAATAATTTCCATGTCACATTGCCTATATTTATAATTAACTAGCGACCCGCCCTCGCTTCGCTTCGGGTATATCTCTATCTCTGTATAATATATAGCTGTGCCCGCGACTTCATTCGCGTGGACTACAGGATTTTGATTTTTTATTAACTTAAAAGTAGTCTTAGTTACGTAGGGTGATGCTCGCTAAGTTTCAATCCTAGTAAAACTGACAAATAAAGACAGTTGCATCATTTTTATCCTTAAATTATGGCGCCTACCTACCCTCTAAGTTAGAAAAGTAATCAAATACTAACTTGAAGTCTAAGTAATACTCAGTTTAAAAAAAAAACATCAAAGTCATTTCAGTAGCTACGGCGTCATACGCTTCCTGACACGATCACGCTAAATTTCCGCAGAAATGAGCAATTTTCCCGCCGTAAAAAATCCGTTCAGACGTTAAGGCGTGAATGAGGTAAACTATTAAAACAAACGATTAAAAATCACTAACTTAATTAGTTTTCTGCATACTGCCCACGCCTTATATACGATACTGCCCACGCCTTATGTACGATACTGCCCACGCCTTATATACGATAGCATGAATATTAATAGCCTATATCCTTTTCTAGGTTACTATCTATCTCCTAACTGAATTTCATCAAAATCCGTTCAGCCGTTTAGGCATGATAGAGCAAAACTCCCAGCAAAGACCATAAAAATAATCATTAATTATATAGTGTGTGAAGCCATGTTAGAGGCCTACGGGCGGTTTAAAAACTCTGACACCAGGTTGTTCATCAACCATACGATAAGAAGAAGAAGAAGATCATTAATTCAATTCAGTTTTCTGCCTACTTCCTACCCCCTAACTACGATGACGTGATCATTCATCATCTTATATCCGTTTTTAAATAACCATCTATTACCCTACTAAATTTCATCAAAAGCCGTTTAGCCGTTTAGACATCAAAAAGCAAAAGTCCTAACATAAACGACAAAAAATCACTAACTCAATTTAGTTATCTGCCTACTGCCTACCCCCTAAGAACGATGGCGTGATTATTTATGGTCTACAAAAATTTCTAGGTTATCATCTATCACCATATCAAATTTCATCAAAATCCGTTCAGCCGTTTAGACGTCAAAGAGCAAAAGTCCTAACAAAAACGACAAAAAATCACTAACTTAATTTAGTTATCTGCCTACTGCCTACCCCCTAAGAACGATGGCGTGATTATTTATAGCCTATAACCATTTCTAGGTTATCATCTATCACCATACCAAATTTCATCAAAATCCGTTCCGCCGTTTAGACGTCAAGAGCAAAAGTCCTAACAAAAACGGCTAAAAATCACTAACTCAATTTAGTTATCTGCCTACTGCCTACCCCCTAAGAACGATGGCGTAATTATTTATAGCCTATAACCATTTCTAGGTTATCATCTATCACCATACCAAATTTCATCAAAATCCATTCCGCCGTTTAGACGTCAACAGCAAAAGTCCTAACAAAAACGGCTAAAAATCACTAACTCAATTTAGTTATCTGCCTACTGCCTACCCCCTAAGAACGATGGCGTTATTATTTATAGCCTATAACCATTTCTAGGTTATCATCTATCACCATACCAAATTTCATCAAAATCCGTTCCGCCGTTTAGACGTCAAGAGCAAAAGTCCTAACAAAAACGGCTAAAAATCACTAACTCAATTTAGTTATCTGCCTACTGCCTACCCCCTAAGAATGATGGCGTGATTATTTATAGCCTATAACCATTTCTAGGTTATCATCTATCACCATACCAAATTTCATCAAAATCCGTTCAGCCGTTTAGGCGTGAAAGAGTAACAGACAGACAGACAGACAGACAGACAGACAGACAGACAGACAGACAGAGTTACTTTCGCATTTATAATATTAGTAAGGATTTCCGATTTATTTCTTTTTTTTCTTTCACAAATTTCATTGAAATTGAATTGCACTTAAGATTGAATTATTAGTTTCTGTTTGTCCTGCTGTGGAATACAGCTGGCTATTTACAATTTTTTTTTTTTTGAGCGGATTAAATATATAGGTTTAAAATTATATAACAACTACGATAAATATATTATGAACTTACCTGCTGGAGCCTGGAGGAAAAGTGCAATACAAGAACCATTTTGTAGGATTAAAGAGGATAAACATGACTTGGATATTTTCTCGGATGTCTCAAATACGGGGTGGGGGGCTGCCCATGGGAGAGAAACGGCTGGCGGATTGTGGAGAACTCAAGAGAAAACGCAACATATCAGCTATCTAGAGATTCAAGCTGCTTTTTTCGGGTTAAAAAAGTTTGCCAAAAATTTGACTAACCGCCAAATTTTACTACGCATTGACAACACGACAGCCATGTCTTACGTAAACCGAACAGGAGGTATTCAGGTTCCGCACCTCACAGATATTCTAAAACTGTTTTGGCAATGGTGTGAATATCGCGGACTTTAAGTTATGGCATGTTACATAAGTTAGTCAAATAACATTACGGCCAACGCAGAATCTAGGCGTGTCGGATATAGAATGGAATTAGCGGATGGGGTATACCAGGAAATAATTTTGAAGTTCGGGGAACCCCAAGTCGGCTTAGTACCTCTGTGGCCTACACAGCCACAGTAAAACATTCAATTTTATCCTCTAATTCTAGACATCACGACATACACACCAAGCTTACCCTGGTGGCAGGGCTCTTATACGGACGGCGTGGTTAAGGAGGAGTATTCCCCCGTCAGCAATTTATATTATTTTGGCATCAATATCCAAAAATTTCTATAAACAATATGTAGTTTATTTACGGCGCTGGATTAATTTTTTGTGTTGTAAATAGTTTAGGAGGTGATAGAGTCAAATGGTTTTTTCAAAAAGATATTTCGGTTTCGACCTCCATTACCTAAGTATCCCATAACATGGGATACTTCCATAGTACTTATTATGCTAGCCAATTTTACCCAAATGAAACATTAGATATTAAAAAACTTTCGAGACAACTCATAACACTCCTAGCTTTTTTGATACTATTAGTACAAAGAATATTGAGTTTTTCTTTACCAAAATAAATATAAAGATTCCTGAATTTCTTAAAACAACACGTAAAGGTTCAATACAACCTATTTTAGTATTGCCATTTTTCGAGAGGCCCGAAATATGCCTGGCAAGAGCTTTACTTGCTTATTTAGAAAGAACAAACCTTATAAGGAAGGATATTGACTCATAATTATAATTATAATAATAATAATAATTTGTTTATTAGCAAGAAACACGATTACATAATAAGGTGTTAAACATTAATTCATCGCTTTAAGAAAGATATTTAAAGCAGTAGGCTTCCAGACCTTAAGTCGGCGGATTAACGAGATGTTGCACGATAGTAGTATCGATGTAGACGTATTCACCGCGCACAGCTCGAGCCACGCTGCCACACCCGCGGCTCATCGCTTAGGCTCAGTCTAGAACAAATTAGACGAACCGCTGGATGGAGCGGCTCCTAGAATACATTCTATCGGTTCTATATAGAACCACAAGTTATTTAAATGCTGATGAAGACACTTCTTTTACAAGAACGATTGTTAATGGAACCCAATGAATCAAACCAGATGCTTGAATTGTTCCAATAGATTATGCTGATTTATATAATTAGATATAAACACAATATTTCATTATTTTTCTCTCAAAGTCTACAAGTGTTATTTGCTAATCCCGAGGACGAAGCCGAAGTATAATTTATGATTAAACGAACTTACCTGTACGTGAAGTTCTATCATAATTATACGAAGGCTTCGTCCGAAGGGATTAGCAACCCTCCCTCCCTGCGAAAGCTTTCCCCCTTTTAATGAAATATTTTCAGCTATACTCTCTTTCAGCTGTACTCTAAACTTAATGAAGCGGGTGAGTGACAGACCAAACGTCAAAGATATTTTTTTTTTCTTCCTCAAATATAGTGTGACAAAGGCGA
The DNA here is from genome assembly GCA_039566165.1 of Maruca vitrata. Taxonomy (NCBI): domain Eukaryota; kingdom Metazoa; phylum Arthropoda; class Insecta; order Lepidoptera; family Crambidae; genus Maruca; species Maruca vitrata. The sequence goes on from CM076921.1 coordinate 8,565,873, forward strand.
ACCACTGGGCGGTACTACAAGTGTTATTTGCTAATCCCTTCGGACGAAGCCTTCGTATAATTATGATAGAACTTCACGTACAGGTAAGTTCGTTTAATCATAAAGTATATAACACAACATCACATTGTTGTGTAATTGTGTAATATACTTATTTATTACACGATAAAAGACTGATTATGGTGATAAATACCAAAATAATTTTGTTTTTAATGTTTTTTCCGGTTGACTAACTTCTTGAATGGCTGAAAAGATTTTGACGGGACTTTTATTGGCAGGTAGCTGATGTTACTCCATGTAACTAAGACTACTTTTAAGTTAAAAAAAATCAAAATCCTGTAGTCCATGCGAACGAAGTCGCGGGCACAGCTATATATTATATAGAGATAGAGATATACCCGAAGCGAAGCGAGGGCGGGTCGCTAGTCGAATATAAACAGACCCGGTAAAAGATATCATGACCAATTCGATAATTGTATCAGACCGTCAAATAGTAACGTGGGAGTTGGGCTGAGCATGTAACAGATCTATATTGGACCTCCCTTGAGGTCGACCTTCCGGAATATATACCAATATACCAACCGAACGTGTGACTGCAGAGCTCTTGATATGTTAACAATATAAGTCGGGTTTTATTACAGTTTCGGAACAGGAGAAGTTGGGGCTGGGAGCTTGCATCCACAGAGGACAATGGCTCGTTAATCATTTCAGTGAAATTCTTGGACAATGTGATGGAATTTCCATGTTAATATTAAAAAACTGATCTTATTTTAATAATTTTAGTGTATTTGTAAAGAATAATTGAAAGAGAAAGACAATTTATCAGACATAGTTGATGTTGAACTAATTTTTATCCTTAGTAATATTATGCTATAAGGAAGTAGAGTTTCTTTCGTTTAACGCACTCTTACGACAAAAGTACTGAACCGATATAATATGCTAAATTTTGTTCACAATTAGTATTGAGCCCGACAGAGGCTACTTTTAGCCGTTTTCCCTTTAAGAAGATTTTTAACTCCTAGGATAGAGTTCCAAACAGAAGTTAGGCTTTAATATATTTTTTACTGACTTCAAAAAACGGAAGGCTTCTCAATTCGACCGTTTATATGCTTTTTCTATTTTAAGGGAATCTGTAGGACAGTAAATAAATCAATTCATATCATAATACTTGAATATTGTTATATCGCATCAGCATAAGTTTATAACTTCATATTGTTTGTAGTAAGCAATCCACTTAGCACTTAAGCCCCTTACTAGTATGAGGCGGCGCGTTAAGTCAAAACTGATACTTATTGCACCCACACGCCGGTAAGTTGCAGGTAACTGCATAACTTACTCTGGTAACTTCTCAAGCTACAACTTAGTTGCGCAGTAGGTACCTATCTCTACTACCTTGACCGTTACTTACTATATGATAGATGAACTGTTTTAATAACCCATTCAACCATAACGTATGCGACTGTTCATCGATTCAAATATGAGACATAAAAAAAATTATATAAGTATTTATATTTCTTGATAACATAATGATAATAATATGAAGCATCATTAGTTTCAAAAATCTGTGCATGTGAAGTGATTTAACATTAATCAAACAAGCATTGTAAGTACATATAACGCTTAGAGTATGTTTAAAGTAATAAGATACAGAAAAGCAAGAAATTGTTTATTTTTTTACATTGGATATTTTTTGTCATAAATGCCAAAAGCCTCCAATTGCGTCTCAAAACTCTTAAAAGCTAATCCAAAAATACACTTCACTTGCTACATGAAAATTAACAACAGTCTCTAACTTGTGCAGTTATACTAGTAAGACTGAAGTTTCCCTTGCACGTTAATAGCGTACGCCGTAAAGTTAGAATATTGGACTAAATTGGACATGCAGATATCTAAAATGGTCCGTCATATTGTTGAGAATTACTAAAATAGAAGCTAAATTCAGCGCTGTTACAAATTGTCGTAGTCAGTGATGAAATTGGAAATTCGGCCGCGCAAGCCAAATCATATCTGAAATCGCAAAGCAAAGTATTTTATTGTGTATTTGGCAGACTTAACAGGTAAATGGCAGAGTTATGTATACATAAACTTTGATTTATCAAAGGGCCATTGTTTTGTGCATGACTTGCGTGTGTATTACGGATTTCATAATTTATTGGTAATATAATAAAGAAATATGTGTGCTATGTAGGAGTATAGGAATTAAAAGCGTACGAATAGTAGTTGTGTAGTAGTGTTGTAGGGTCTGTGTGGTAGTAGTGACTAAATTTGTACTACTACTACTTCTAGATATTCAAGAATGAGAGTTTTAAATTTGGATCCAACTCAACCAGCACATCAACTCTCATATAACTAATAATTGATTCAGTATTCGGCCGTTAAGCACCTAATTTATAGAACACTCCGGCCATTTTATCCCTTTTATGTGGCATCCACAATTCATATGTTAATGAAGACGCAAGACGGATAGCGCTCGTGGCATTAATAATAATTTCACATGCAGCATTTGACATACTGCTGACACCGGCGGGGGTGACACATGACATCTGCCTCGGGCTCTGTTGACGAGATGACGCTTTTCCTTCATACACACAACATGCTCGCGTGAATGACGTCGTCGTTTTAATGCTGACTTGCTTCCTAATTGTCGCGTGAATTAATGACGTAGAAAACAGGCTTTGAAGGAAGTTTGAACCTAGAACTCATTTTCATAACTCGATTTCATACGCAAGCGGATGTGGGCGATTTTAGAATTTCTTTCTTGCTTCCTTGCTTTCTTTCTGGTTTTCATAGTACCTATGTTATAGGCAATGTGTATAATGCAGGCATTCTATACAATGCCTATTGCCTAGGGAATGTATAGAATGCCGAGGTTGCTTAGGCAATGTATGAAATGATACTCAATGTTTGAAGTATTTCACACTTTACCTAGGAAATGTATAGAATACCTAGGCATTGTATAGAATGCCGGTTGAAGCTTAGGTAATGTATTTAATCGATTTGTCTTTTCCGTAATTTGGTTTGTTAGATAGGTACCTACTGATCTTTTGAGAGCTTATCCTAATTTTAACTGTCACAAGCAGATAGCGCTGATTAAACATATTGCATTTTATCGTTTGGTATGCCGTGTTTTTTGCGTATTGAGCGTTTGTCACATAGGAGTTCTAGGACAGACTAGTTTAGCCTAAGCTTAACTAGTTTTTCCGTCACAGGTATATAGGTGGTTTAAAAAGTTTAACACAAATCGGACTCTTTCTTTAACTCAGTCTAGGGTGCCAGGAAGACCTGAGCTCGCAAGTACTACATAGTTTATCCAAGGCCAAACGAGTTTGTCTTGATATCGGTCCGATAACATCTAAATGTATAAAAGAAGAAACTGACTGATTGACTGACTGACTGACATAATATCGACGCACAGCCTAAACGGCTTAACGTAGGCACATGCAATTTGAAAATAACGTAGCTAAGGTACCGTAGAGGTGCACTAAGAAATTAATTCCCGAAATTCTTGCGAGAACGGGAATTAGCGGGAAAATCTTTTTGTATGAAAAATCTAAACCACTTAAGTTAGATACTTTAAATGTGGCATGCAGGTACCATAGTAAACTTAAAGCTTAGTTGGAACAGGATATTGAAAAATTCTTACGGGAACGGGAGTTAGCAGAAAAAATCTTTTGTATGAAATAATCTAAAACCGCGAAAGAAATTTAATAAACTTTAATAAACGAAAAGCTTACTTGCAATGCGATATTCAAAAATTCTCATGGTAATAGGAGCAATTGGGAAAAACCTTTTATATGTAATATCTGTAGTTCACGCGAATGAAGCCGCGGGCACAGCTAGTGTATGAATATGATCTACAAATTGCAACTACTTAATATCTAGATATTACTGTTCTTGAGTTAAAACCTAGTGACAGATGGATGGATGGATCATTTATGGATTAATGAACGGACTCAAAACCAATGCTACCGAACCCCTCTACGCAAAGCAATAACATAATATTCAAAATATACTGAGGTTAAGGTTGATTAACTATGTCTGAATAAGTAATAAATAAAAATGCTTAAGGTCCTACCCGTGGTCGTTCATTATACACATTACCTGATGCACTTCGGGCATTTTGTACAATACCTAGGCAATGTGTGAAATTAATCGTATTATACACATTGCCGGAACGTTTTAGGCATTGTATAGAATACCTAGGTAATCTATACAATACCGGATTATACACATTGCCTATAACATATATAGTTTCCAAACGAAAGTGGTCATGTTAGTTGTGGTAGTAAGCGGTTATGATTAAAGTAGCTTAACATGATTATTGATAAAATTGTAATCATACAACTCAAGAATGTGCTCAATTTCAAACTATACAAGTAAAAATACGTTCAATGAAATCAGAGAAAGCATAAATCCGGTTGAATGAAATTTATGTAAAGTGTAGGTGTGTTTTTTTACGACCACCTAAGAAAACAAAGCATCTTGTTTTGTGTACAAATGTAATATACACATCCAAGAAAAACGGAACGGAGAGCTTTGTTCTAGCTGTCATTCATGTCCCTTTTCTCTTATCCTGTACATCAATTTGGATTTAGACAAAAACATGGAACTATTGAGCAGGTTCACAGGTTGATCGATACAATCAGTCATACGCTAGAAAATAAGAAGTACTGCTCGGCTGCATTCCTAGATATAAGCCAGGCATTCGATAGAGTCTGGCATAGTGGCCTGCTATACAAGATCAAAAAATATCTACCACACTCATTCTACTCCATATTAAAAAGCTACCTAGATAAAAGATGCTATGAAGTAAAACTTAATAGTTCTACATCTGATCTGTTCGAAATCCGATCGGGGGTACCGCAGGGGAGTATTCTAGGACCTGTGCTGTATCTCATCTACACAGCCGATGTTCCCGTGGATGACCAAACCCTTATTGCCACATACGCCGATGACACCGCGATAATGTCAGCGAATGCCAATCCAGTAATCGCATCAGCAAATCTTCAAAGACACATTAATGAGATAGAAAAATGGCTAATGGCCTGGAGGATAAAGGCTAATCAAAGCAAATCAGTTCACGTCACTTTCACGCTGAGAAAGGGTGACTGCCCCCCGATAACACTGAATGGACAACAAATTCCACATGACGTCACTGCGAAGTACCTAGGTATGCATTTGGATAGAAGGCTCACTTGGCAGAAACATATCTGGAGCAAAAGAAAAGCCCTAGACGCAAAACTTCGATCTATGTATTGGCTGATTGGCAAGAAGTCTCAGTTAACCAATGAATGCAAGATGGCTGTTTACAAAACTATCTTGAAGCCCGTCTGGACATATGGCATAGAATTATGGGGTACAGCAAGTAACAGCAATATAGAAATCCTGGAAAGGTTCCAGACCAAAGCTATTAGATATATGTTCAACATACCAAACTGCATACAAAATAAATATATTCTTCACGACCTGAGTCTTAACACTGTGAAACAAGAAATCGCTGCTCGAAGCTTAAGCTATCAACAAAAATTAACCACACATGTTAATGCTCTAGCTAGCAAATTAAAGGGTTCTGGATGTACTATATACACAAGACTTAGAAGAAACAGTGTTCCAAATCTTTCAAAACGATTTGACAAAGAATAGTGAGAGTGGTCAATGGACAACTCCCTTGCTTCATGAAGACTAAATAATCAGACATAGTTCAGACAAAGAAACAACTAAATGTCTCAATGACAGCTTGCTGTGCTAAGCGGGATACATAATAAAAAAAAAAAATTCATGTCCCTGCCTCCCCCAGGCTTTGAATATTATTTTATGTCAAAGGATATTTTGTTCAGTAAAAGCGCCGATGAAATAAAAGATGTCTTGTCTTTGGAATTTCAATAATGGATGTTTTGTATTTATCTTCGGTTTCGGTCTTAAGTTTTGATTTGTTTCTCTTTTCATTTGATATTCTTCATCTGAGTGGGGAATATTATATGTTCATATTTTACATTTTAATTTATTATTTTATTTATATAATTCACTGATGCAATGATAGTTGAAAGACTCGAGACAACAATATGCAAAAAATAGTCTTTATGGGTCTACACGCGATCGCTCGCGACCACGATTGGTGTAACCCAGTCGAAACGTCGGGCAGTAAGTAGCTATGTAATTTGCTACTCCTAATATCGCGTGTAGACGCATAAAGACTAATTTTAGTGTAATGGAACGCGAAAGTCGAAAATCTTAAATATGCAAAAATGTTTTATTGCTCATAAAAAAAATGTGAAAAAGCTTTTCGTTTCTCATCATGTTTGTTATAAATTTGAAATACTCCTATTGCCTAAAGCAACTAAATGTTTGAACATGCAAAATGAAATTTACACAACTGGAAGGTACAGACCATGTGAAAGTAAAATAGTACAAGTAACTCGCGAACCCGCATTTTGATACAGCGGTGTTTATTTTCGATTTCACTCTACTTAGTATACGCAAAGGGGAAGCATAATCAGATTAAATTGAATGCCGACAAGATATGCCTTTAAAATGCAATTTCGAGTTATTTTAAAATTATCGCATTCAGCAGATTTCATATTTTTATATAAATGAATACATTAAAAAGTTAAAGTGACTTTTTATCATCTGGTACTTAAATAATTTTCAAACAAACACAAAGCTTTTTAATTTACTTACTTGTTTTATGAAGTCATAGTTAAAAAAGTTTGAGATATGTCGTACCCTTTTATCAAGTAAATTATTTCAAAGCTGAATCTCATATTTTTGCGTTTACTTTCAGTGACGATAACAAAAAGCATGATAAAAATAGCACCCACATTCTTCATTTGTTTCCGCAAAATGTTGCCGGTTGGACGTTCATTTTTAATTTTGCTCCTGTTTTCCACTTTTGTTCTAAGTAAGTGTTTGTTCATATGTAAAACAACATTTATATTTCACATCTTGTTAACATTAAAATATCACCAATATTTTATGTAAAGCTCCATATCCCAATTACATGTTTATGTCTTAGATTAAAATAATGGAAGTATTATAGTGTAAGGCATAATAAAGTTAATATGAAATTTTGTTTGCCAGTTTTCAATGATTAATTGATAATGCGTAGAAATAGTAGAGAGAAGACAAATATTTATTCATGTTTTCTTTAAGTATTGATGCGTTAATTAACAAATTTGTTATTGAATCAAACTATATAGGTATTATTTAAGAAACTAAGTGAAGTGTAGTTATTTTAAACTGGTTGAATAGATGAACGTTTATTTTAACATAATAAGAGACTGATTTATAAACAGCTAGTGTATGCTTGGCTCGGTGGAACAGTGGTTAGTGGTCATTAATGGACCCGTGGGTTCGATTCCCCGGACAATTATTTGTGTGACACATATCGGTGTTTGTTCCGTGTTTGGGTGTGTTATTAAAATATATGTATTTAAGTATATTTGTGTATCCACTGTTTGATTCTGATATCTGTAACATAAGTGCTTAAGCTACCCATCACATGATCAGTTCAATGTATGCGAAATTAATTTATTATTAATAAGCTTAGGCACTTATTTTTTTATTTTTTTATATTTCATTTTGTCTTTGCAGGTCAGCGTAACAAATCAAAGAAAAGCAAGAACATATTTGGGCTGCTAGGGTATTTACAAGGTTATAAAATTGGATATAATTTTGCACAACGATGGGCCCCAACCGTGCCGATCATTATTCTTCCCATAGTTAATCAGCACCAAAGCGTGAGTATTATAAAAACAATGCACGATAATAAAAACGAAGATGGTGAACATCTAACACATACAGATTCACCAGAAAAACTTGTGTCTGATAATTCTACAGACATAATTAACATATATAATGACACAGACGCAACTTCCAAAGAAGAAATAAAAAGGTTTGCACCCATACCTAATGACAATCAGTCAGCAGCTGATGAATTTAGACAAGCAAATATTCCAATAAATTCCACAAGTGATCTTAATGCAGAAATGATTAATGCAACAGTTGTTATGATAAAAGATAATTCCACCGATGTTGAATATGACGATCCAGACTCGGGTGAATCAATTTCTAATGCAACTAAAAACCCAGTGACGGGTTTGTATGCTACTGCAAATTATAACAATGAAGCTATTGACAATTTGACCTTCACAATTAATCCTGATAGTACAGCCTTACCACCCGCAGGAGATAATAGATGGGAGATGTTCAAAAATATTACGGATTCAACGTGGAATGTACCAGCAACCGAGCATGCGAATAAATATCAATTGATCGCAACTACGGAAAGATATGGGCCGTATGCCTCTGCCTTGTATCAAATTAACGATATTAATCAAATTTCCTTGACGACAGAATATTATACAAAGGATGACCAATTGCCACCTGTACTTGAAGATAATTGGCAGTTCTTTTCTCCACACAAAATATCGATTGATTCGGGATCATTCAAACCGTTAGCTGGTTTATACTACGACGGATACTTGAATACTCCTGTAAAGAAACAAGAATTTTTACCAAAGAATTGGTACAAATATTACGTTTGATCTTGAAATATGTTTCTTCTGTGATCTCAAGTCAGGAGTATTGAATTTGACTAGAGCTACGAATAATATCTTTAGCGAAGTCACAGAATAATAAGGTTCTCAAATACCCAGCTCTGACAACATCGTAAAATCTGAACAATACCGGTAACTATTGCAACTCGACGAGGCTCTAAAATTGGTATTGTCAGAATGTACTCGTAAAGCAAGCATCGGCTTTTGTATTCCAACTCATGTGTGTAACATTGTTACGTGTGGATCGTCGGTAAATGAGGACGTTTTATCGTCGGTCGCGATGCTATTCAGTGTTAATAACGTCTTTGATGGCTTCGAATTATTAAGTTCTCAATGTATCTAAAATGTTTTGATGAGGCTTTCCTATTTCCTGCAAATGTTTAAGTATTCTTCCTTATTATTTTGACTGTATCGATTTAAATATCCCGTTTAGTTAACGGAATTATTAGTCTACTTTTTCTTTTGACTAAAAAAAATATTTTCATTATTGTTATATTTTATGTATGATATTATTATCTATGTTAACTTTCGTAATTTTATATCCTTGATTTAAAAATATAAATAATGAGTAAGTAGTTTTGGTTTGATTTACTAGACAACCTATTTTTCCCATGGATCAGGATAAGAAACGGAACTTAGAATAGCGTTTGAAATTTAAAAAAATCAACTTGTCACTCTTTCTAAGTCACTGTTTCCGTGAAACTTTGGAGGAAAACACAACAGAGACAGCTAAGATTCCTTATTCTTCCGTGGAATCTACAAACCTCGACCGTTCATCAGATTTCACGACGGGGTATGTTTAGAGCTCACCGCGACAAGTAAAACAGAAATAAAAGCGCACGGCAACTTCCTCAACATTTATTATTCAGCCGACAAAGTCACTCGCCATTCCAAGTTCCCTGTAGAATGTACTCAGGAAGTAGATTTTCCTTTAAAGTATTATTGTTACGACACAAGAAAGGAGCAGAATCGATTCGGGATTTGAGTTGTTTCCGTCGTTAGTAAATTTTAATGTCAAATTCGTGATAACTAAAACCAATATAGCACTGAATTCGTTCTTGGTAATGTACATTCAGTACTGTATATTTAATTTTAAAATTCCTTATCTTATAAACGCTATACTAATTTGAAAAATAAAAATTGTTTTCATTTTCTTTGTCTGTAGTAATAATTGGTTTATTTCAAGTATTGATTGTATTAAATATACCTATAATGAACATGAACCTAAAATAGGCACCATTATCAAGTTCGTATTTATTTTTCTTGTTAAGTAATGTATCATCATTGTTGACAACCATTACTTTGAATTCCTATTTCTCTTCGAAGAAAAATATTTTACGACTCAAATGAATACAGGTAGTTACTACTAGGTAGCTCAGTGTAGTGCGTTCATTTTAATCACTGTTCTAATTAAGAATATTTATTATCTACGTTGTAAATAAACACAATGGTCAATACAAACAAAAACGGCAAGTTCACGAGCAAAGCTTTAGAAACTCCATCACAAATCAAAGTCTCATTAGTCAAGTTTAATTGTGCCCATAATGAGGCTGGTCATCAATATTCAAAGTCTGTATTTGTGCCCAAACAGGGCCCTCCGACAAATCGTGGACCAGAATAAGTTATTAGGGGACACAACTTCACGCATCGACCCCTTTTTAAAGGTTAATGTCTTACGTCTCCCTTCCTATCACCTGAATACTAATATTATGTTTACGGTCTGCGTCTCTATGAAAGTTTAATAATCTTAGAAATGGTTGTTTAAACGGCTAGCGGTTGTCTGAACGAGGTGCGCCGATAAGCAAGTTTTAATAGTACCGTTTGTGGTTAGATACTGGAGAATACACTGCTATGTTGAGACCATTAATTACTTGTTAAACCTACTATACTGTCGCTGTTACATTAAATTTTACGACCTTGGGCAAGAATTATACCTAGACAACTCAAAACTCAAATAGGCTAAAATATCTTACTACTAGAGAGGCCGCTTCAATGATCTTTACAATGGAGAGGTCGATAACTACGAGGTCGTCAGTCAATGGCTCTCCAATTTTAACATTAAAAATAATACAATTTTAAGCGGGTAGAGATACTAAGGTCTGTACATTTTGTAAGTAAATGTAATTTAGATTTGCATGTCAAATTGATTCCATACTGCTCTGAAATATATTCGTTAAAGCATATGCCATTATCTGCTTATTCCTCCCAACTCAGTCAAAGACATAGTTTTTATTGCGAACTAAGTATTGTTACAGGTGTTATTTTTAAAACAATGTCAGGTTGATATGCAATATAAGGCAATAAATAAATATTACACACCATCACATACATTGATCTGATCCCATGGTAAGTAGCTTAAGCACTTGTGTTACGGGAATCAGGATCAACAGTGGATACACAAATAAACTTAAATATATTTAATAATACACCTAGACACGGAACAAACACCGATGTTCGTCACACAAACATCGGTGCAATATGAGGGCTGAAACTGTTTAGTTTTTTAAAGCAATTTAAAACTCATCCTATTATGTAATACATATGCAATATGCATTACATAAAATCTATTAACTTAAATATATATAACTTATACTGTTTTGCCAATTATGACGACGATTGGTCAAACATGTTTATATTAATAATAATATAAACATATTATACTATGACTACGAGCTATGTTTAAAAATAATAGGGGTATTTATAAACTGTTGTGCTAATAGCGCACGCCGTAGGTACGTAGCTGCAACAATAAACGAGTTTGGAATATTCCAGAATGCAGCTGCAACGGAATGCGTGGAGTAGGGCGAACGGTTTCAAATTAGAACATACTTTGTTGTAAATTTCGCGGAACAAGCACTGCGCAACGTGTTTAAGGAACTAGCGACTTTCCTGATTTTGTAGGGGCGAGTTTCGAATACTTGTCCGCTACGACTCACTTCAAAGAAACGAGACTATTATTGTTTTTGCGCGAGCAGGTTCGCAAAGGTTTGAGGTCGCACAAATTTATTCATACAATCGTGATTCAATTTCAATAATCGAGATGTCAGAAATCTGCACTTGACACAGACTCGATTATTTTTTAATCGTGAGGAGAATTTGAGATGTCAGCCATCTGTAGTTTGACACTCGATTAGATTTTAATCGTGGGTAGAATTAAAATCTAAGTTGTTTTGTTTCTGTCTTGGATACAAAAAATAAAACTGTTTGACCTACATAATCTAGGTCTATAAGAAAACATTATAAATTTTCACAAAATATGGATGAATGATAGGGAGTTCAATCCTTGTGGTCAACAGAAAACATGGGCAAGCTCACTTAGGTACACATAAAACCAAAGAAGGTTTAATAATCGAGATAATAGCAGCTAAAGATTTATCTGTCATAACCTATTTTTCGTTCGATACAAATCCCTAAGCGCCACCGTTACAAATTAATTTTCCATCGCAAACCGCCCCGGGTGGGAGCAACTAATTATAAGACTCATCGGTTCACCTCATTCTGTATTAGCCTGACAACATTGATACAATCTGCTGAGGCGCTGCTTTGCTTGTCATAATAGAGTAATTGTAAGCTTTGCCCTTAAGGCGACGTTATCGACTCATTCGCCACCGTACTTTAATAGTTTAGGGAGCGACTGAACGATTCGATGTTGACAGTTTTCGTTATTTGTATGTGTTGATTGAAATTAATGTGTGTACTTGATACATTAATTTCTTTATGTTTTGACCATGTTTAGTTAACAACAAAACATTTTTTTAAAGACCCTTCGATTATGTTTGATATCCTTTTTTTAAATATTTTTAAAGTATAATGTCTACTTTGTCATATTTTTTATGTATACGTTTTGGAGAGCTTTTTTTTTAATGTTAAATACTTTGTTCTTTTGCCAGTGTAGAGAGGTTGGAAAAAGAGGTGTATCGAACACTAGACATCAGTCTTTTTAATTTCTCTATTACAAAACTATAGCATGATTCGATACTATGGACCATGTGTGTATTAGTCATTAAAAAAGTACTTACTACAGCCGCTAGCAAACATCGTCACTTAAACCCCCTCAAATCATAAACGAAAACAAATTATCACCCAAATTATTATGAGTTCACCTGTGATCATGGCGCTTGCAACAGTGCCGAAATATCGGGAGCTCATTAAAACAAAACAACATGGTAAATATCCCGAACAGTTACAGTTTTCTAAATTATCACCCAATAATCAACCCTTAGTTCGGAGGCGATCTCTCGCATCGCATAAACAAAGCTATATGCAAACGTAATGTCTTCACGTAAAGTAGGTACGCATGTAACATTTACATATCTGTCGGGTAATGAAATCTGAGTCGGGATATGGCACATACGGAACTCGGATTATTGAGGTGGCGTCAAACTCCCCCGATGCGGCGTGCGTATTATTTACTTTGGGAAGTATGTAACACTCAACGTGCGTTCGTGTAACTTTTGTTGAGATTTAGTAGGCGGTGAGCGTCGAATCGTTTGCGGCGAGAGCTCGGAGGGTTACGGTATAACTTTGCGTTGTGGCGCCCTGTTGTGTCACGTACGTGTTTTTCAAGGTTCTATTAGATCTGTAAAGCAGCTCAACCAAGGTATAATCAGACGTAAAACAAAAACATGGTTAAGATACTTATGTTTTGGATACCAGAACTTATTACCTTTTTGGGATTTCCTTCCGCGTGAACCGTGCGTCACTTTTTGAACTTTTATATAATGTGAACTTATTGAGATGAAACAAGCTCAAAATGTGAAGTTGAAATTTGATTTGAATTATATTCCATTTATGTAGCCAATAAAAGTTTTATTTTTTATAATAATGTATATCAAAGTATATGCCGTGACCGGTTAGGTACATACCTATTATAAATGTATTGATTTGTGTCTTATCAAACAAAGTAGGATTGTCTCATGTAGCTAGTAACCACTTTGATTGTTCGTTTCCCTAACTGCATATTCAATTTTCCACACAAAGGAAACAGGTATAACAAGACGCCAAAGCTCGAGACGGGATCGTTTCAAGACTGTCTCTCTTGTGTCTGTAAGATATTTGATATTAAAGCATGTAAACGCATACCGATGAACACATTCCTGCTTGAATAGTGTCAATATAATTGTCTGTTCGATTATTATCGGAGGTGGTCCAGCAATCATTCAATAAATATCTAAATATCTGGGATATTTTCACACACGGTCATCTGACCCCAAACTAAGCAGAGCTTGTAGTATGGGCGTCAGAGACTGATATAACATTACCTAGTTCTTTTTCGATCCATATTTTAAAAGAGAATTCCAAGTCGTAGACAGCACTGGATAGGTTTCGAAGAAACCTTTGCCCAACAGTGGGCTTGTTCTTTAGAAAGTTAATCTAAATAGGTATGCTAACCTTAACTTTCCAAAGTTGACATATTTTGCTTATTTACAACGAGTTTTGATGTCAGATATGGTGGGAAGGGTAAAACGTTTCCTAGAATAAATATTTTTTAAAAAAATGTACTGTAGAAAAAATTATGCCAAGTAAAAACTAAATTTTCTAGTTATATTGAAAACGGGATCAGAAAACACATAAGTAAGATAATCTTATGCATAATGGAGTATGATTTAATGTCCAAACAAAACAAATGATTTTTATTGGCAAGCCGACAAAGCACAAACGCATTTAAGAACATAATATGCAAAAACGTGTGTTGTTTTTTTGACAACGCTCAAATGAACACGATATTGGAATATATTTTGAACATGAGTAAATCCTTTTTGAGTGAAAAACAAACGGAAACTTGATCACCGGTGATACCATGAAGAGGGTGCGGTATAAAGGATTATTTACCGTTTCTCCCCACTTTGCTCACAACAAAAGATACTTGAAATATATCAAAATGTTTCGATGGATATAGGTTTAATTTATCCAAAGGGTAATTCGAAATGTAATGGGGTAATTAGCGGCAATATAAGCCAATGCAGTTGGCATTGACTTAAGAAATACAAATATTGGTTATAAGAGCTTCATTTTTAGTGATCATGTTAATATTTACCACCAAATAAAAAATAAAAAAGTATACTTCAGCGTAGCTCCCATATTATAAGAAACTGTACTTAGTTTTTATTAATGAAATAATAATACGTGTGCTGCAACTGGCCCGAATTTGATCAGCAGTTTTTTTTTAAAAAGAAAGTGAGAATAATTACTGTAGTGACCAGACCGTTCGTTCAGTAATATATTATTACGTGTTAACTCAAGAACATTTCATTACTTACATAAAAGCTTTGGGCTACTACGCCTAATTGACTTTGAATTATTGAAATAGGGTAAAAACACATTACCAAATACATCGCGTGCTGAAAACCGAACTGGCCAATAAGAGTCTAAGAAAAATAGCCACTTAGTACACGGTTCTCACGTTTAATTATTTTGGAACAATCCACTAAGCCCGTTGAAATAGCTGAGGAAAAGTACCTTTCGCTGGTAACCAATTAGTAAAAGTAGGCGCCTACAATGGTTCCGAGTGATCAATAAATTATTAACCTACACAACTACGAGGAATTTGGAAAGAAATAAATGGACTCCTGTTTGTATTTACTTCGTTTTGTTTGATGTTTGTCTTTTAAGCGAAGTAACGATGGCCCGTGACAATGAATTGTCTACAGGTATTTGTTTGAGAATTTGATGAATGTAACGAAATTATTGATAAAAGAAATGTTTCACTGACTATTTTATTCCTGATCTTGTTAGTATTTTTTTATTTCTTTAGATTTAGCTAGCATATAATAAATATTACACAACATAACAAACATACATTAATCTGATCCCGTGGTAAGTAGCTTGAGCACTTGTGTTACCGGTATCAGAATCAAGAGCTACACAAATATACTTAAATTTTATAACATATAACAATAGACAATAGGCGATGCCAAATAAATAACCATTCACCATGAAAAACAACCTAATTAGAAAAACATAAGTAGTTAAGTAGATAAAAGGTTATAATTTTCTTTTTCATAAACATTAATAACTCGAATTTACATATATTACTCATTTCATGCTTTAATCATTCCGATGCAAAAAGTGTATTGTTTCTTCATGCACAAACCCACTAACAGTCAATTTCAAGAGAGAATGGAAATTGATTGAAAAGAAACAAATGGGCCAAGTTTCTCGTTCAATCCATCACTCGATGAGAAATTGGGGGAAACAAATATCAACGTATTTGAGTACAGAGGGAGGTAAGAAACAACAGTAAATCAATATAAAACAGTGGAAAAATACTAAGGTTTGATTAATAGAGTCAAAAACAATAAAACATTTCATGAAATAGATAGACCATCTTACTTATATATCTGTTTTCTATTAAAAAATAAATATAACATCATTGATTAAAGTCATTGTTGGTAATGTTCAAGAGTTCAAGATATCAATTCTATAAGTATACATTACCTTTCTTTTTTTAATCCTAAAAATAATGAATATTTCAAGTATGAAAATTTTAACGATTGAGATTTTCAGGCCAATCAAGACGTGCAAATAGGTCTACTGATATACGATACCTTTACAAAATTCGGTGTAGCCGTTTGGCAAACTTTGAATAGACTACGGAGCTCGTCTAGACGTTGTTAGAACAATAAATAGAGGTGCGAATACACCGGTAGTACCAATATAATCGATCCATGTGTAAACTCCTGCCTTTGTCTCTTGCACGAGAAGTTATGTTCGATCCCAATTTCCCGTGTGTTTTTCTTGTTACTCAGATACGAAAAATGAGATCAATCAATTTGTCTATTTAAATACAGTTATGTTCTTGTTTTTAGGTACCTTTGGTTGTGATGGATGAATTATTAGGCTGAATATACGGAGTAGGTCAATATCAAAGTAACAAAGCAATTTCAGGTTATAACTATTCCAGATTAAGCTGCAACTTATGTCTTATTTGATGGATATAACCACTTTAAAGTAGCACGTCAAAATAACCTGTACTAAAATAACTCGAAATCGAGAATAAAACTTTATAATTCGAAAGCTCGAAGAAAATCCTAGAATAGGCGTGAGTTATGCACGTAATAACAGGCAACACGGGAAGGAAAACTTCTTCTATGCCACTTATAGCAAAATCTTACTTCCTGCGGCAGCTCTGAAACTTCCTTATAAACAGTTGTGTAGAAAGGTAAACAAGTTTAGTTTAACTCTAATTTCGACACTCCAAGGAGACGAACATACAAACTTCTTGCGTCTAATTAGGATATAACTTGGGGCCATTCATTTCAATTTAGTTTTGGGACATTTCCACGAGTTTCGAGATAAAGCTAGATTAGGATGGACTGTCAGTCGAGCAAGTTGATGATTAAGTTTCTGCGATACATGTAGGAGGTGTATACGTAATTGGAACCTTTCCGTCCTTTGTACCCGTTGGGGTCCCTTTGAGTGCTAAAGAAGAATTAGTGGTAAAGCGAGATTGTCCGTGTAAAGCTTTTAAATTTATTCGACAAGAAACTACGTTACCCATTTTACTCAGTGTACGTAATAGTTTGTAAAGGAAATGAATTTCTCAAGCTATTATACATTTTTATAGAAAAAAACCATAAGTTTAATAAACTTTAATACGACTATGCGATAAGTCTTAAAATAACGAGTGTAGTTCAGATAGAAATACACCTACAATAATATGGGTACGAGCAAATCCAATGAGTATACACCTCATGTTTATACATGAAAGCTTAATAATATGTATTACGGACAATAAATCCAATTTTTTTATTATTTAATAACACAAGTCGAGTCGATGGATATTTAATATTTCTGTTGTAATTGTGTAGGACATCCATCAATTTTCAGCTCTTCGCGAATTTTTGAAAGCTTAGGTTACTCTCTTTTAGTGCAGGGTGCACACTGCACACACCGAACTGCAAACTATACTTTCATTATACCAAGGTACTTTCTAAGAGCAAAATGAAACTGTCATTATAACTCATTCAATTTAGATAACTGAGATGTGCCAGGAATCGCGTCAATATAAGTCAACATGTTAAATTTCCCTCACATTTTTCAAACATAGGCTAGATCTGCCCCTGATTTTATATGTTTTAGGTACACGGACGATCAGATTTGAAGCAAAATAAAATACAACATTCTGACCTTTCTTATTGAATTAATCTCGCATGGCTGATCCTTTTGTCATAGAAGTCAATCGTTTGTCCGAGTTTATCCGTTACATTCATTCTCAATCTAATAATAGAACGGGTGAAAGGGTCCCATTTTCTACCAGGCTTCTGAGGACCATGTAAAGATGTTACACATATACCCTATTCCATAGTAACAAGAGTCATATTTCAATGCAAACAGGAAGACGAGCGGCCAACTGCGTGCCTTTGGTAGAAATACAAACGCGTGTTTTATGACGATCACTGGGACATGACATACAATAACTACGGATAAATAAATAATTTCACGTCAATTTTGTTGCGATACCAGGAAAATGTCTAAATTTTAGTGTTGTTTAGCATCCTTTCCTACGAACTCCTATTCTTCTACTAGCACACTTACTTATTTTTCATAAACCGTAAATATGCCGAAGTAGTAACTTACGATAAAATAAAAATGAACCATCTTATCTTATTGCAAATAACTTGAGTTGAAATTTCATTACATATAAAAATATACGATATCGTCGGCTTAGAGTGTAATCCTGCTAAATCCGATATTTGAATACGGTGTATGAATTTGGCCGCAGACTTAGTAACAAATTCGAATGAAGAAAAAGCATTTTTTATTTTTGTCTCAAGTTCTGTTAAGTTTGTCTCAATCGTCAAACTCGCCTGTTCTTAGTACCTACCTAATGAACAAGCACTGCCTTATCTAGTTTATTACCTTTATAGTACGTAATTTTAAAATCAGGGAGAAATCAGTTTACGAAGTAACTAATACCGTGAACTGAGATGATAAGGTGAAATTTAATCCCGTTCCCTAAGAGCACTCCTGCCTTCATCCAGTTTTACCGAGAATTTTTGAAGAACTGGATAAATTACAATGATTACATGGCGTCTAAGCATCGCCGGCCCCGCTCGCCGTGATTTGTTGGGAAAAAAAGGTAAAATCGAAGATTTTCGTACACAATCCCGGAAATTTCCATATCTAAATGGAAAACCGACCCCGAACAATCAATTTATCCTCCAATATCCTCCAGCGGTTTATACCACCTGTACAATAAATATTTATACTTCGCCCCCCTGCCTCGATTTGTATCGTTCCGCTATTCTTGCAGGAACTGCGCGGAACAATGGCGCGATGGTAATTACGATTTGAACTGTTTCGTTAGCTCGTGTTCTTGTACTTTGACATTGGGTGTGAACTAATATTGATAACAGGTCTTTTTTGGTTAGACTAGGTTAGGTTAAAGAGCGATCCGCTCTCCCGCAAATCCGTTGGCGATGACGAGGCTACTTCAAGCCATCATCGTATCGCCAGTTTGACAGTTAGGAAAAAAAAGTTTTATATTTTTTTTTGCGTCGGTGTATTCTACTGCTATGCTTCATTTCGCCGGAAATACAAACGAGGTTGAACGAAGGTTTCCATACGAATTTTGTAAAAAAAAAACATTTTTGTTATGGGAGTCCCCATAAAATATTCGTTTTATTTTCTGTATTAGTATTTGTTGTTACAGCGGCAACAGAACAACCTAGAGATACAACTTAACCAGATATTAAGGACGGATAGACAAAGAAGTCTTACTAATAAGCACCCGTTTTCGCTCATTTGATAGGGAACCCTAAACAATTAAGTAGGTAGTTTAAGTTTGGGATTGACATTAGATTGACCACGTGATTTATCGCGTCTATTGGCATTCCCATACATTTTATTCAACTTCGTTATCGTTTCGATATTGTTACATTGTCTACGCCCCCTGATATTACGTCGTTGACGAAAACTAACTTTCGATGTTAACTTTTATGTTATCAGCTACTAAAATTTGCTGAAGACTCATATTAGTGTTCACTGTTCACGTATTAATCGTAAAATTAGGTTTGTATGTTTGCTTTTATAAACACACTAACTAGGTTATTCTGAAATTAGGATTACTAACATATAAATTATACGCAATTTGAATCCATAAAATAAGTGTTATTATCAAATGTTCGCGCAAAAGTTCTGGTTAAATGCAAAATAGGTAATTGTAGGTTAATATTATTTTAAACAAAGTTAATTTAATGTGCCGTTATAAAGGTAGTGCATATTAATCACAATGATTCCGGTGCCGTACCAAAAGCCAATCTGTTGCTGCGAGCGTGTGCACAAACTAAAGTGATTCAGAACAGTCATAAATCATGAAAAAGTGTACTGAATAGTTTGCTGCATTCGTACCGCCTAACGGAAATTTATCGCCTATGCCGAAGTACTAACAGTAATAGACTTTCAAAAATGTTTGTACGAATGTTGTGACGTCGCGGCGTGCCGGCGTAAATGAAAAATACGTTCGTTAGACACGGACTTTTTGAGACCGCTATGTGTAATTGTTTTCATCCTATTTTTTTAAATGGAGATTTTTAAGTAAATAAAAGGTAGCTTTTTAATGAAAATATGCATTAAAAAATTTTATAATTCATATCAATTAGAATAGCTGTATAACTTGGTGAAACGAAAATATCAAATTAAATTCAAAACCAGGCACACAAATGTATTTTTCCTGAAACAGTTTTTGGTTCGAAAGCAGTATAACTTTCGAATAGAAGAGTATTTACTATTCTGATAATCCTATACAATACAAATATAACACAATACTATTCAATACAAATATTCCCAGTGATAGCCATCGGAACCATGAATGCAAGTGGTAAAGCCCCTTCAGATATTGAAACCAGGTATCTATTGGAAATTCGAAATTACCTTCCTAGAAGTACATATAACGGAATGAAATAACTGTCAGTGAAACATGTTTCACGTTTTAAGTAAGTTTTTGGTCGGTTTCACTTGCAATTAAATTAAATTAGGGGAATTTGTTATGCATTGACGCCTTCATTCAACGAAAAATACGAAAAAGAACGGTTGGAATTAAACAATTTTTACAATATACGCGAGTTTAATCCGTAAAAAAATTGTAAACAAAAAAAACCGCCTTCAAAAACCCGACTCACTAAAAATTACAAAATAATATTTCTGGGTATGAATTTGTTATGTTTTTGCCGTTTATATTGCAGCAAGCACAGAGTGCTTCTTTTCTCTCAAAATCTTAACCAATAAATAATAAAAACATAACAAATTCATACCCAGAAATATTATTTTGTAATTTTTAGTAATTCGGGTTTTTGAAGGCGGTTTTTTTTTTGTTTACAATTTTTTTTCATACTTTTTAGTGATACAATATTTTTCCCCCTTTTAGTTCAGCTCACCTGGAATACTTCTGATATTATAACTAGTAGTCTTAATATGTATACAGAATTGAAAGAATTATCCTTTTACTCTCAACTATTAAGGAGTTGACCTTCCATCATCAGCTCAGCATCATAACATTATGATTGCCAGAAGCAAATGCCAATATAAATTCAGAAAATATGTAAAACGTGGTACATGTGCCTATAAGATTTGAAGGTGGCCCTCAATTTCTCCTGGACCCCATCATCAGATCCTAGATTGGTCACCCTATTATTTCAGCTCACCTGTAATACTACTGATATTATTACTAGTAGTCTTAATATGTATACAGAATTGAAAGAATTATCCTTTTACTCTCGACTATTAAGCAGTTGACCTTCCATCATCAGCTCAGCATCATAAGATTATGATTTCCAGAAGCAAATGCCAATATAACTTCAGATAATATGCAAAACACGGTACATGTCCCTACAAAATTTGAGGGTTGCCCTCCATTTTTCCTGGATCCCATCATCAGATCCTAGACTGGTCAACCTAATAGTTTAGCTCACCTGTAATGCTACTGATATTATAACTAGTAGTCTTAATATGTATACAGTATTGAAATAATTATTCTTTTACTCATAACTATTAAGGAGTTGACCTTCCATCATCAGCTCAGCATCATAAGATTATGATAGCCAGAAGCAAATGCCAATATGACTTCAGAAAATATGCAAAACGCGGTACATGTCCCTATAAAATTTGAGGGTTGCCCTCGATTTCTCCTTGATCCCATCATCAGATCCAAGACTGGTGAAAATGGGACCACCTCGGAAGTGAACTCTATCCAACCAAAAAAAAATTTTGAAATCCGTCTATAATTGACGAAAATATCGGTGAACATACATAAAAAGAAAAAAAAAAAAAATATTATACATACAGACGAATTGAGAACCTCCTCCTTTTTTTGAAGTCGGTTAATTAGTTTTATCTCAAGTGTGTGTACAGTCAGTACAGTCGCGTAAATAATAGAAAAACAAATTTTAGCTGTTAGGGGAACTAATGGGGTTCATAATATAAATTATACAAACAGATCAATCTTTTTACAGGTTACAAAAACTAAAAATAAGTGGAATATTGATTAAGGAACAATAATCGTGATGAACCTAGATCTGCCTGTTTTGCACCTTTTTCATCGTTAGGAATCATCAAATAAAGAAGTCGATATTTCTTGACTTAATTCATCAATAAACTCCAAATATTTATTCATTTCAGGATCAATCTCGGAATTATAATTTTTGGAAATTTTATTTATCCCTTAATCTCTTACCATTGGTATAAGTTTAGATCTTCTTTTACTGGCCACATCCAGATTGTAGACCTACTCTTTAATAGATACAATTATAAGCGAGCGAACTAGTCAGTAAAGTGGGATTGTCATAAAAATTTACATAACATCTCACTGTTTCTCGAGTACACTGTGGTCATAGGTACGTTGAATAATAATGTCTTCCCTCCATCAAGGTTTACATTGTAAATCTGCCCTCTGTGTGCCGGAGTCGGGGGTCCAATTAACATTTTAGTAGCAAGTATATTATTACCTCGTTTTAATCCAGAATTAGTAGGTGAAAGGTTTTTGTCATTTTGCTTCTACATGTACATTTTACCTTAGGGATGATGCAAGCTACGGACTACTCGACCTTTATACTAAATAATATGTAAATAATTAGAGGTGTGAGGGCTGACACCTTGACTTCTATTTTTAACCGACTTCAAAAAAGGAGGAGGTTCTCAATTCGTCTGTATGTATAATATTTTTTTTTTTTTTTTTTTTTTTTCATGTATGTTCACCGATATTTTCGTCAATTATAGACGGATTTCAAAATTTTTTTTTGTTGGATAGAGTTCACTTCCGAGGTGGTCCCATTTTCTACAGTCTTGGATCTGATGATGGGATCCAGGAGAAATCGAGGGCAACCCTCAAATTTTATAGGGACATGTACCGCGTTTTGCATATTTTCTGAAGTCATATTGGCATTTGCTTCTGGCTATCATAATCTTATGATGCTGAGCTGATGATGGAAGGTCAACTCCTTAATAGTTGCGAGTAAAAGAATAATTATTTCAATACTGTATACATATTAAGACTACTAGTTATAATATCAGTAGCATTACAGGTGAGCTAAACTATTAGGTTGACCAGTCTAGGATCTGATGATGGGATCCAGGAGAAATCGAGGGCAACCCTCAAATTTTGTAGGGACATGTACCGTGTTTTGCATATTATCTGAAGTTATATTGGCATTTGCTTCTGGAAATCATAATCTTATGATGCTGAGCTGATGATGGAAGGTCAACTGCTTAATAGTCGAGAGTAAAAGGATTATTCTTTCAATTCTGTATACATATTAAGACTACTAGTAATAATATCAGTAGTATTACAGGTGAGCTGAAATAATAGGGTGACCAATCTAGGATCTGATGATGGGGTCCAGGAGAAATTGAGGGCCACCTTCAAATCTTATAGGCACATGTACCACGTTTTACATATTTTCTTAAGTTATATTGGCATTTGTTTCTTGCAATCATAATGTTATGCTGCTGAGCTGACGATAGAAGGTCAACTCCTTAATAGTTGGGAGTAAAAGGATAATTTTTCAAAACTGTATACATATTAAGACTACTAGTTATAATATCAGAAGTATTCCAGGTGAGCTGACCTAAAAGGGGGAAAAATATTGTATCACTAAAAAGTATGAAAAAAAATTGTAAACAAAAAAAAAACCGAATACAAAAACCCGACTCACTAAAAATTACAAAATAATATTTCTGGGTATGAATTTGTTATGTTTTTGAAGGCGGTGCCAGTGAAAATTTTGAGGAAAATGAAGCACTCTGTGCTTGCTGCATGAGATATAAACGGCACCGCCTTCAAAAACATAACAAATTCATACCCAGAAATATTATTTTGTAATTTTTAGTGAGTCGGGTTTTTGAAGGCGGTTTTTTTTGTTTACAATTATGTTTAAATAAGCTTGCTAACAGCTGACCGGTAATGGGTACAATTAACAAAAGGAATCAATCAGTTTTAGAGTAATTCTAGGAACATTTAATTGACAAAAGAAACAACTTAGTGATTTGAAAAAAATACAGTAGTTAATTGACAAAAATACTGTTCTTTTCATGTTAATGTATCTAAGTATATTTAATAACCGTATTCATAATAATTGTAGCGGCTTTTTTCCTTAACATAAAAGTACATTTTATCTGGTATACCACAATAAACCCGGACCTAAGTTAATTGGCAACTGCCATAGTAAAAGCGGAAAGCCATTTTATTTCTACCACATTTACTCTGGTTTTCACACTTAAAGTTCCGAGTAGGAAAGATTTATTATACACCGGGAACACTACAGGTACTTTCCGAACGAATAAAATAAAAAAAAAAAATCTCTAAGTGCAAGGTAAAGATGTAATAAATAACTGATGTTAAATTGACTGCGAAGAGCTTATGGCCCTGAAACTCGAAACAAAACTAAAAGGGAAATTCGCTGCTTATTTTCTTGTCGAGTTAGTGGGACTTGCTATTGGATATTAGTTTGACTTGGCAATTGAAGTTTTGCGTTACAACGGAAAGTTTCACATGTCCTTTTCACAATCTTTGTTAGGAATAACGAAGGACACAATTGATTTCCTGTTAATGTTTATTTATCGTTTGTTTTTAAACTACCTACTTGTAAAAAGTATTAAAGAAATCCAGCAAAGCTCGAGAGATAGACTTTTATTTAGTGAACGTCATCTTAGATCGTAATAGCTAGATACCTTATGACTGACGGACCATTTTCCTTAATGGATCAACCTATGGTGATTGTAACCTAATTAGGTACTTATTGTTGTTTCAAATCTGGCTGACATCTTTGTACAACCATCAAAAAATCATTGCAAAGATAAATATTTCGTGCGCAAACCCATTACTCGTCCGCAAGAACAGAATTTTCTCGTATATCATCCGTTCCATACATTTCACAGACAAAATATTAGAACAGCATTTTCCGCAAGTCCTCCGATTCGTTAAAACAAAGGTGGGTTATCAGAGCCCAACAAAAGCCTGAGAAGGGGCGCTTTTCTAATGGCCCAGATTTTCAGATTAATTTTTCCGTGCGACCGTGTAATAAAAAGCAGTTTTCGATAGTACAGGAGCCCGCAGGAAATTCAACGCATATTGCAAAAGCTTTGTGTTGTGGTTGTGGCCAATGCTTTAGTGTCGTGTTCTTTAACCATACCAATATTGCTTTTTCTTTTTTCTTTTTGGTGCTTTATGAGTTCATAAAAAAATATTTTACTGTTATTGTTTAACATTGTTTAAAACATAGAAAGTAATGTGAATAGTAAGATGAAACGTATCGAAACGAATCATTTAATGTAATAGATTAAATATTTTTTTAATTATTATTATTTAACTCAGGAAGACCATTACTTGCCTTATCGCAGCAATAAACGCTTCATTTTTCAGGGCAATAGTAAATTCAGTTAGAAAGAACTATGAATTAGATTCTGTATTCCCTTTGGAAATTTGTTTTTTTTTTATTATTAAACATGTTTATCTGGAACTTAGGGCACAGATTAAACCTAGGGTGCAGGTCCGAATCGCACTTGACCGTCTTTATTTACGCTGCGACCAAATCACCGCCTCTTGTACTAAAAAGCGATAACAATAGCACACCTTCACGTGGACCGCAAAAACTTTTTTAAAGGCGAAGAATATCGCATTTTACTCGGCGCGATTAGGTGCGTTTTGTGCCGGGACATTTTTAATTAAGAATGTTCTCTAGATTAATTGTTTGGAATGCGAAATTACGGAGCTTAAACGTTTATTTTACGGCTTCAACACCATAAATGCGTGCTTAAGCACGTTGTATAATATTATCAATGCTATTTTTGTTTGTTATTTGCGAAGCTGGGGTGCTAATTCAGTCGCACAGTCAAGTTTATTAAAGGTATGTACATATTTGCAAAATGTTAACTTGCTTGAACAATTAAGATCTAAATTGAATTGGAAAACTTTGCGTGACCTAATAGGTTTGTATGAAATATTGAATCCTTTTATCTATTGAAAAAATCGCATCAATATTCGTTGCGTGGTTTTAAAGATTTAAGCATACATAGGGATATAGGGACAGAGAAAGCTACTTTGTTTTATACTATGTAGTGATATTAATTTTTTTTATGTCCGACGTGGATCCGACCAGATCACACTAAAAGTTAAGTTTCGAAAAAGGTATCCTATTAAAAATCTGAAATCGTATCCATATAGCCCTCCAGAATAATAATCAGACCGAGAAACCAGAATCTTAGTAGAATAGCAGTTGAATGATACAATCGAAAAATATATATCATTTAACAATAAAGTACACGTTAAGCAACTGGGCATTAACCAGTACAACCCTTAAGGATTCTATAAATTCGTCTATAAAAAAGGCACGAGCCAGTAAATTTTGATATAATGCGCCATTCTACAAAAAGTTTCGGTCAAGGCTTATAGCTTTACGACTCGCACAAAAGGGATGGAACTGTAAAAGTAAATGTCAAATATCAATAAAATTAGTTTTACGCCCACCAATTCGACACCGGAAAGTTTGCGAACGTCTTTATTGGACGTGTATGGGAGAATATCCTGGTATCGTTACCAGGAAAAATGTGCTCAGGAATAACGGATATTTTTTCATCTGTGCGTTTAAAAAAATATTCGAGAATATCAGTGATATTGGTGACGTTTATGATCAAAGAAACCACTTGTGCGGCTGCTAATTTTAATGGGAAAATTAATATGACAGTAATTTTAATTATATGAAAATTTATCTTCTTTTAGGTAAGGTATTTCTGTATTTATAGCCTGATAAACCCTAATATCTAATACATCTTCCAGTTCGGAAATTTATATTTTTATTTTTATCTGGTTACATTAAACTCTATGGCTTCTAAGTACGAAACTTGGTATGTACCAAATACACTGATTGTAATAACAGGTAATATGTGAGTGAGTTTAAAAAAATATACTTATAAGTTTACATAATTTTTACGGGTGTTGACTCGCTTCGCTTCCGGTGAATATTACATTAAAAATTACTCTTGAATCCTTGTATGTATTAAAAATAAAGCATCAAAATCCTTTACGTAATAATAAGACAGAGAAAATTACCTTTTAAGCTATTGCATAGGTTTTATCGCGGGCTTTGAGCGCGGCGACCGAACCAAGAAATTCCGTAACGAAAAAAACCTCACAATCGTCTAACGTCGTTTCAGTTCGGTAGACTTCGGCACGGTGTCGAGACGAGCTGCTCCGAAATCGGACGATTGTAAGGCACGCATAATAATTATGGTAGATAAATAAAAATAACTTTCAACTGAATAAATAAGAAGCACCTAACATGCAAAAGTATCGAACAGCCAAAGCAAGATTTGCACAAACAATACCCGGTATACACAAATCTAGTAAACCGTGCACGCTTAGCCAAACCTAATTCCCAGTTCAATCCAATATCCCAGTAATCGTTTGGGGCGTCGGTGGCCCCAAGAAATATAGATAAAGTGGGTCACAGTTAACTACATCGTCTCCTGAGATTAATAGTATCATAGTGTCTCGAAATTTCTCTACCTGATAGCACTTGCGGTGTGGCTGGGCCCTCTGTCTTTGTATCGGGGTAAACATGGAGGAGTAATGGAATAGTGAGCGTAAATGGACTAAGAGGCTTGCCCTAATGGGGGGCGGTCACTTGATAATTTTAAAGATGAGGTTAGTTTCACGCGTGGAGAGGGAAATTAAAATGTACGGTACTTTTTGGAGTTGAAAATCGATGTTATATGTTTATTAACGTATATTTTGTATAATGGGAAAATGGAAAACCGTTCAAAAATCTTTTTTTTTGGTAAAGTTTTTTTTCATTTACTGTTATCATATTGTCTCATTTACTTATGGAACGGATAAAAATATATCAAGTTATTTTATTTAAAAGCTATAATGGCTTTGCAAGCAAAGGATTAATGTTAAAACGGATAAAAAATAAATATCCATACCATTATTTTAACAGATATTACAGTTTGTATAAAATCTGAAAAAAAGATTCATAAAAAAGATAACGAAAAGTATTAGCAATGAAATGATACAGTCAACAAATTAAAATGTACTTTATTGTTACCTAAAGTACTAAACATTAGAGCCTACTCTTATTAATTTACATATTTTTTAGTTTTACTCTTTGAGTATTGTATCGAATTCTATTATAAGTAAGTAAGCTCACAATCAATCCACCAAAATAGTCCCTGTGACAAAGACAATGCACAATATACTTAGTTAAAAAGCCACAAAGGATTAATTCGATCACAAATAACGCTGGCCGTTTGCAGACGAACAGTAATAAACTCATATAACAATGCCGCCTTAGGCTGCACAGTACAAATGAAAATACATTAGCAAGTCTCAGAGGCGACGCAAAATGCTCGTTACGTACTTACGACAAAGGAGCTGACAAAGTACGCGTCTGCTAATTGAGTAATTCCTTTAAGACATTCGTTATGATTATCAACTAGCGCAGGCTCGAGGGAGCTTCGGGGTGCTTAGCACTTCTGTTCTGGATATGTGCGATATTGTATGTAAGAGGGGACTGCTGCAACGCGGAGTTGAGAAACTGAGACGCGGTGTATGATTCAAGACTTCCGTTCCATTTGATTTAATATTATTCATTGTGAGATGAAGTCCCATGATGAGACTTCGTCCCACAATGAATAATATTAACTATAAGTAACATTGATGCTTAGTAACCCGGTGGTTTAATAGACATAAAGTACTTAATGTTGGACACATAATTAACGAACTTTGTCAAAATGATCGAAAAAAATATTGACGGCTGGGTAGGTGTAATTTTAACTGGGAAGATTTAATTTGTCATGGTAAATCGGAAAGCTTATATACCTTTAATGAATTTAAGCAGAATATTAATTATATTTTATAATTATAGAAACACATACAAATATAATGTATACTAGTGACTCGTCCTCGATTCGGTGAATTTTATATAAAAACCTTCCTCTTGAATCACTCTAACTATTAAAAAAAATCGCATCAAAATACGTTCCGTAGCTTTTAAAGATAAAAGTATACATACAGACAAATAGAAACCGGGAAGCGACATTGTTTTATACTATGTAGTGATTACAGGTAGTGTTACACTAATTGACCGAACTAATTCAGCATAAATGAACCAATGAAAGCTGACACAAAACACTAAACAGGCAATCATTGATTTGTTTCCCTGAAAATAATTAGCACCCGTCATATACAAACACAAGCTTTGAAGTGTAATTTGATACTAGACGTAACCAAATAGGTATTTGACACTAAAAGCACTTAAGTGCTGTTGAGCTAATCAAAATATCATCACTATCTTATGTGGGAATGTCTAAAGACACAACACACGCACCATTACAATAGTAAAACTGGCAACTGTAGAGTTTGATACATACATACATACCATACAAGTTATATGAAATAGTAAGACTAAAGCCTAAAAGAATTGTGTATCACGGGCAACCTTTGTCAAATCTATTATTCTTAAAAAGAAACGACACAGTATTTCAAACCCAAAACGTTTATTGACACGACAAAGAAGCCCAGACAATTGCAAAATAAACGGCAAAAACTGGCTGAAACAAAACTATCAACATTAGCTGTTACATCACAATTTACCTCCATTTTCCGTAGTTGGTCGCTAGTTACGAACTTGTTTCCTAACTTCCATCTGGCAACAATGACGCAAGGGGTGCTCACAGCCTCCTTCCGTTAACGTTTTCTGAGTAACTGTTATTAGACAGACGCTGCCGTAATTTCAATGCCGTTTTACACACGTTCAAAGTTCCCAGATATAAATTAATACACACTTAATGAAATTTTGTATATTAAAACTTTCGCTGTAGCGTGTGCAAATGAAACTCAAACTGGTAATGTGATGTTGTGTCTCGCTCGTGTGACATTTGCCCAGGACACTTGTGCGATAAAAGCCGTGTATGAAAATAGTTTTGCTTGAATTACCAGTTCTATTACAGTTTGCTTTCAAATATAAGACAAGTGAATGTACCTAAGTGCTCTTTCGTGAAATTACGTGCTTGGAATTATCTCATATACCTACATTAAAGTAAATATCCTCTCGGGTGAAATATTTTGTGAAAAGGTCTTTTATTATACGAAAAGTATCATAAAATGGTGGATTACGTTTTCGTAGTAAATCGTTCATAGGTAAATTTTATGAGTCAACGTGAACATATGTCGGTGAATTATTAAATTGTAAACCACCCGGCAGAGCAATTACGACATTTTGCCAAATGTATGCTAACGCAAAAACATACCAAAATTCTGTGGATATAAGGAGTACTTAGGTCTTTTTGTCATGTAGAATTCTAAGAAGCCTTGAAAAAGGTATTCTCTAAGAAAATCCTGATTCGAATCTTTATAAGTCCATGGTCAATGTCAACTTTTCTTTTATTATTATGATTCTCAAGTTGCTTTTAAGAAAATACTACGAATATCTAATAAAAGGAATAAAAAAATACAATAATAAAGCTGTCTTTATATAAAAGTATAAGATATTCTGACGTTATTCTGAGCAGTTACTTTTTCAGTAGGTACTTAATATTTGTATTGTCATTAAATTTCTATTTTATACTTTAAAGTCAAGCAATTGTAAGATTTAGGATACAAAATAAACATTTTTCTTTCTTTCTTTTACCAGTAAAACTTGGACAAAACCTTTTTGAGTCCGCAAAAATGTCTCTAACTCCGATCCAGGATATCGAATAACAAATCTCCCGTATCACAGTTACATCTAACATCGCAGAGTCGGCAACCAATCGTGGTGCTGTAATCGAGCACGTTGCAAATAAACTTGGCACGCGTCCGGCGCTCTCGGCGCGGACTTGGCGGCAGCATGCTTTGGTATCGGGAGTGCTTGCATCTCGCCTAGTGTACTAGTAGAGAGGCGATGCGAGATATCGATAAAAGGTAGTCAATTATAGAAGTGTTTTTTTTAATACTCAAAAAAAATTAAGTGTTATGCCTACCATCCAAAACGATGAAAATCTCGGAGGTAGATGCCAGTACTCGCGACCAATGGGTTCCGCAAAAATGCACAAAGAAGAATTAATTTTAGTCAGTTAATTTTACTTTTTCAGTGGTTTTCCTCCATACTTTGCCTAGCAATCCAGGCAACCAATCGTGGTGCTGTAATCGAGCATGTTGCAAATAAACTTGGCACGCGTCCGGCGCTCTCGGCGCGGACTTGGCGGCAGCATGCTTTGGTATCGGGAGTGCTTGCATCTCGCCTACTACACGGGTAGAGAGCCAATTGCGAGATATCGATAAAGAGTGCTTGCATCTCGACTACTACACGGGTAGGGAGACGATTGCGAGATATCGATAAAGAGTGCTTGCATCTCGCCTACTACACGGGTGGGGAGACGATTGCGAGATATCGATAAAGAGTGCTTGCATCTCGCCTACTACACGGGTAGGGAGACGATTGCGAGATATCGATAAAGAGTGCTTGCATCTCGCCTACTACACGGGAGGGAGACGATTGCGAGATATCGATAAAGAGCGCTTGCATCTCGCCTACGACACGGGTAGGGAGACGATTGCGAGATATCGATATAAAGTGCTTGCATCTCGCCTACTACACGGGTAGGGAGACGATTGCAAGATATCCATAAACGGTAATCGATTAAGAAGCTTCCTATTGAATGTTTCTGTTTTGGTTTTTTCGTTTTTTAATTAATAATTATATCTACTGTATTACAAGCATCTCGAAGTTCAAATGCCAGTGAAGTGCAAGTTAGACCTAAGCCTACGCTTCACATCATACGAGTACCTGCCCTAAAATCAATCCCAACTGGCGAAACGTCTATCTCGTCGGAAATACTCGTAGTTAATAATGATTTTGTTTTAGGTGTATATCACAGCTAAAATAGTTGGTAGGTGGGATTCAACTGACAAATGCTTTTATAAAATTATAACTTGGAATTTAGTGTAAATATTCATAGCTTTAAATCAATAATCTGGTAAGAAAATTGTCAAGGTAAAATATTTGTTACAACATCTATCATTTGCACGGACTGAAATATTTTAAAACTGCTACGAAACTTTCAATGTTATACGAAAATCTGTATTCTCAATCCGTCTCTACACGACGGAACTTACAAAGTGCAACTTTTATTAAATAGGTTTCCTTGGAAATTTCCAAGCAAATACGATATAACGTATGTCGAATACGATAAAGTTAATAAAATTCAAGATAGAAGTCGGGACAGCGATATCGATAAAGTGTCTGCAGTTTACAACCGTGCAGTAATGCAACTGCGTCCAATTCGTTATCGGTTCCTACTCCCGACGAGGATTTGTCGGACTCCTGCGAGCATAACAATATAATCACAATATTATGCCTGAAGGAACGTTTGATACGAACGCAATGATGATATTCCTTTGTAAGGCGATGTAAAGTTTTGTTGATGATAGACTTGTGTTAGGTGTAATTGAAGTTACCATCACACATCGATAGATGGCGCTATGTCGAAGCAGAAGTTAATCGCGCTAACATCAAAATCAGTTTATTTTTTTCTTCAAGGGGCAATAATTATACAAAAAAAGCGTTAATACGTAGGCAACATAAACTCATCCAGCCGGTTCTGACATTTCAACCACCTCCTTCAGAAACAACATGAAAAAAATTTACATGATATTGATCCACTTTACACTTAACTATCTTCGTATAATGTGTGCACTCATGTAATATTTACGGGGTAATTGGCTTCGGGAGGTTTAATTAAACAGAACGTCTGTTTGTTCATATTAACGAAGCAATCGATGCGATTGGTTCATAATGATAGCAAGCTTTTTATTATGATAGCCCATCGGAAGCAGCCATTGTGGAAATTACTTTTTCATTTCTCATTCAGCCTCGATATATTTTTAATTTAAATGAATTATGTGAGTTTAACTTATATTAAGCATTGTGGATGTCAATTATAAACACAGGCCTGAGAATTTCGTCGTGTGTATGAAAATAAGCCAGGACTTAAAAAGTTCATCAAAATATTTCGAGTAAATGCTTCAAACAATTTTGTCAGTCTCACAGAGAATTACGTACTATTAACCCTTTGACCAAGCAACGATTTGCACGTCTCCAGTTCCTTCCTGCTCTGAACAAAGTACTAATATGCTTGCGAGTCAGAAATAAAGTACGTAACAAAGTTTACAAGTTGATCCTGCGGCACGAGCGCCACAAATCAAGCCAACTCTAGCTTTAAAATATGTTGCCCGATCGATCTGAACTTAGAGACTGTCTTTGAGAAGACTTTTGCGTTCATGTTCAAATCAATTGAAATAAAAATGTAAACACGGTTCTTTGAAAATTTTGAGCTTTTTGGTTACACGAGCGGCCGAGAAGTTGACTTTTTTTTGAATTCCTAAAAGAAATTATTCTCTACTCTCTACTCATTTATGAAAAAAAAAAACATGTGGAAGTCGTCTGTCAAACAAAACAATTGTATATGACATTCACATAGATGCTCTGGTCTTTGTGTTAAATAGGCAGTGATTCTAACAGGTTTCCTTTCTCACTTTTAACATCAGCGAACTTTAAAATGCTTCATATAAGATTTTAAAATTGTAGTTTTATCTTGAAATATGCGGGTAGTCTTTTATAAAAAAAGACCCTTAGTTTGAACTCAATGTAAATCATTTCGAAAAGACCTCTAAAAATATAAAGGGTGAGCCAAAAGTTGAATCCATACATCAAAATATTGATCTACTGCTCTCTAGAGGCTTTTCAGGTACCTTATTGGTCTATAATACAATTTATCTAGAACTTTCTGATAATTTATGCACAAAAGAAATAAATAGGCAAGTAAATATTTTAAATACATAGCGAACACAAATGGCGCTTAAGACAACTTCGACAAAGTTTTTTTTTAATGGGAATCTACTATTTTCAAGAAAATTTTGTGAAAGCATTCTTAAATTGATAAATAATTAATTAGAATTTAAGTTTGACTTGTAATATTTCAGGCCAAAAATATTTATAAATAACATACTATCAATAGCGTCGATGGCCTGCTAGTTAAAGTCGTTGCTTGCCATGCGAGAGGTCGCCAGTTCAAACCCCGCCACGTGCATTAAAAATTTTAATTCATATGTGCGATTATTTGACGCAACAGTGAAGTAATACATCGTGAGGAAACCTGCACCGCTACAAAGAAATTCTTAGGTTGTGTAATCAAACATCCCGCACTTGGCCAGCGTGTTTGACTAAGGCCTTATCGCCCTAGTTTAGAATAGGCCCGTGCCCCAGGTATGGGGACGTTTATGATGATGAATATACTATCATACTGATATGGCTTTACTTCAACAGTTTGAAATTAAAGGATCTATTAAGACTTGAAATTTTTTTTTTGGTAATTATACTTTTTGTAATATTCTTCTTCTTCTTATCGAGTCGATGGCAAAATCAAACGTGATCGGCCCAGTATTCGGCCACACGAATCGCGTTGTCCGAGGCATCCATCAAGTCACCAACGAGCAGGTTTCCGGACAAGGGACATGCCATTAGATGGCACATGGACTGTGGCGTTCAAGAGACCCATCGCGTTGACAATCAAAGCCGTCCACACATTCCTGGACTGTCGCTTGTCGCTGAGATCTGTTTGTAATGTTGCGCCGACCCCACTTAGTTTGGGACAAGGGTAGGAGAATGATGATGACTTTTTGTAATTTAACAAGAGACAGACGAAGGCGTTTTTTTTTATTTACCTATGGATTAAATTTTATTGGACTGTGAAATAAAGCTTATCATATCTCTTTCCGTAATTGCCATCATTTACTAAATTATCTTGAATCCGGCATACTCTCAAAGTCCCCGGAGATTGAAACAAAAGCCTTGAAAGAAATTATTTTGAGGATTACAAACAACGAAATTTAGTAAGTTCGTAATTTATTCCGGAGCCTATGGAAACGTCTGTCTTGCGAGATATTGCTTAGTTGTTTTGTGTTTGGTTAGATATCTCTGAGAGGAACAATGGAAATATTTCAAAAGCTACTACCTACAATCAGTTTCATTGGAAAACTTCGGAATTGAAATTAAGATACTAAGAAGTATTAATTCATCAGCAAATGCTTAGCTTAAGCTAAATAGCGAGGACAACATTTAATTAATTACTTACGAAGAGATTTTGTAAGTCAATACGAAGGCGGCAAGATGGGTAGCGTAGCAACTGACGGATCAATTTATGATGAATTCGAATAAATTAAGTGTTTTGTTAATGTTTCTTATTGATGAAGAAAGTTCTCATTTATAGTCAACACTTTAGATATCCTTGAGAGAAATATCTTTGAAAATA
Organism: Maruca vitrata; assembly: GCA_039566165.1. Lineage (NCBI taxonomy): Eukaryota > Metazoa > Arthropoda > Insecta > Lepidoptera > Crambidae > Maruca > Maruca vitrata. The sequence goes on from CM076921.1 coordinate 8,601,206, forward strand.
TTTAGAGCATAAAATTTTTATTGTAATTATTTTGTATCCTTTTGTCTTACTCTTTAGTAAATTGGGCACTGCTTCTTTAACTGAAACTTGTCGACTGGATTTTATGTCCACAAATTTTAGTTGCGATCTAATCTAATCTGATTTTTTTGGCTGGCTCGGTGGAACAGTGGTTAGTGACCCGGGTTCACTATCTACGTTTCCAAGAGTCGTGGGTTCGATTTGTGGTACAAAAATCGGTGTTAGTTCCGTGTCTGGGTGTGTATTTAGTATATTTGTGTATCAACTGTTGATTCTGTCCTTTAACACAAGTGGTTAAGCTACTTACCATGGGATCAGATCAATGTATGTGATGTTGTGTAAAAAAAAAGAAAAAAAAACATCTAAACACTCAGTGGTTTTATGTTAAAAACAAATCAGAGTCAAAGTTTGCTTAAATTACCTACAACTTACTATTACGAACAAGACGTAACGTATTTTCCCTCCAGTACGGATGACAGAACCAGTAGTAAACTTATAATATTACCTGCGCGTAAGTGATAATCGCTTAGGCCCGATCTCATTTTCATATAAACAAAAGTCTCCAATTCGATTTGTCTGTGATACCCAATTCAGATTCTGAATATCTTGAAAGGTATAACAGATGCATTTCCCAAAAGAAAAATCGCTCTGCAATCGCGAGCAATACCACTTTCCGGGTTCCTTCGACAATAGATCGGTACGGAATTCCCGTTTACCTACTCAAACGTCTTTAGGAGCTCTTCGGAAATGGCCCATTTCCTCGCATACCTATAACCACGGACAGTTTCATTACTGACGGATTTTCTGGGAGACTTTTGATACTAATATTTTTGCTTTCGTTTGAACGTATTTCAAAGCAGATATCAAGTTTTAATGAGCACTAGTTAGGAACCGATAGTGAGAGAGATTTTTATTCCAGATAAGGTCGCATGTATTCTGAAACTTTTCCCTTTTGTATGAAAGGTGAAGTTGAAGTAGATTTTATGCAGTTAATTCTTTTATACCCTTCATGAGATAATTTTATTTTTTTAACTTCATTTGATTTAATTGCACTATGAAGTTTAAATTTTGTGTTGTACATTAGTGTTTGATTTACTAGCAAAAGCGGCCAATAAGACATATTATTTGGTAAAATTATTTTACTATCATGAGCTTTTTATTATTTATTCTGTTCTTGGGTACTTAAATCGTAATCAATTACTTTTTTTAAAGTTACAACAAGCTTTTTTTTTAGTAAATGGAATAAATCAAGTTTTATTATGTTTCAATAAAACATTGTTTATAGAAAGCACCATAATACGCAACCAAAAAAGCGCTTCGACTACTAAAATATTAAATCGGGTTGTACCAAGAAAAAGTGAAATGGGCGAATTGGACTGGACAGTGGTTGAAACCTAATTTACAGACTTGTAGACTTTACTTGACCCTCTAATCAGATACTAAAGTCTGGTAACAAGTCCAAAACGTCGTATTCTATACGAAATTACAACCAAAATCGTAAGTTGTCGAGTTTAAAGCGTCCTCTGGCGGCGCTGCTATGTAAACAGCACCCTTGGCCGCTGTGAAATGTTCCATGAAATTACCTTAGCATTTTGCCAGCAATGAAATTCGTTTTCCCGTGGCCAATTTCAGCGTTATCCGTTAAGGCAGGACTCTAAATATAACTAGTTTCCTCTTTTATTAAGTCGATTAGTTACTCGTGAAATTAGTGCCCCGGATGGTTTAAACGTTCATACATTACTTTATATCACTCACAACGTGATGTTAGAGGTAGATTGACCTCATAACGAGGTAAGTTGTTTAGGTGCATTTTTCGCATGTCAGAAACTAATATAATTATGGTTTATACTTTAAATAATATTCACAAATATGAGAAAACACGTACGAAACAAACGAACTTAATTATGAGTCGAGGGTGGAAATTGAAAGACGACGACTCCTGTGGCAAGTGACGGAGCACTACCAAGTACACCATGAAGTATTTATAATTACTGTATTTGAGAATAGAGATAAGTTAAGGTCAACTAAAGTGCTTTTTTAATTTACTTATATTATTAAAAAACTGAAAGCCATCCGGAAAATTACTTAATCTCTTATTTTTATTAGAATGATAACGATATTTTTTATGCTTTTTTTGTCAGAACTTTACCGAGCGTACATTTATTATTATCATGCGTATGTTGTAGAAAGTAATATATTATAATAATAGACCGTTTCAATTCTTTTTCATGGGGATGCAAAAGCGACCCATAATTAAAATTTTAATTAATTTTAAATGGCTTTTAAATATGCAGACGAAATTCCCAAACAGCCGACTTACCTTAACATTTGTTACTCGCAAAAACGTTATTGAGGAGATCCCTTCACCATTCTCGAATACCTCAGCCGGGAATGCTTGCCATAGCAACACAAGATTCACATTCCCTTCCGTTCGAGCGCTCCACCTAATAAATAACGGGTCATCAATAAGTGAGAGGCCCTCGGTACCGTCGCGAACAGCCTCCCATCCGTCAATATACGCATACTTATTAGAACCGCCCGTGGTTTTTTATTTATTCACGCCGTACGCGCCGCGCTTGTCAAGATTCGGAACCCTTTCTCTCGAATTTGTTCGCCTTTGTAATCTCACTTACGCAACTGAGTAGCGAAAACTGGGTGCTCGTTAAATACAAAAAAAAACAAAACTTACAGTATTTTATAGGCATGGATGAAATCAACCCTTTGATATTGTCAAAGTTTTGAGTCTTCTCAATCGGAAAGAAATTGGATAAAAGTTCGGGTCAACTGACCACAATGAAATATACAAAATTATGAACAAAGTAATAACCTACGTAAATACATCCGGAAAGATACCATTGTAAATAATAAAAAAGAAATTAAGAATGAGTGTATTTGTGTATTGAGTTACTAAAATGCTCTCATAATTTTATAATATTAACCCTTAACAACCCACAAGTGTCTCGCGGACACATTTTTGCGTTTAAGTTTTGATAAAAACTAAAGTATTTATATTTATGAATCGGCCTTTTACCTATTTGATCTCCAATGTTTTAAGATTCTAAAAGTGCTTTTAAAATATTTATAACATGTAAGATTTATTAGTTATTTTAAATATACAAAAATAGTACTTCATCTACCCACAAGTGTCCAATAGACACAATAACATTTTGTTTGAGAATGTGAACGAAGATTGTTTTTTATTTATATTAACGTATAATCTTATGATATCGGGTGGGTCATAAAGATTAATATTTTATAGCCATAATAATCTGACACCACTTTTTTGTGTTATAATTGTCGTCGTCGTTTTCGTCTCGCATATCAGTGATTAGACACACAAGACACCACATAATAGTCCTCTTATTCAGTATTATTCAGATAAATAGATAAAGGGCAACCAATAAGATGTAAACTTCAACTTGAACATGTTTACAGTAACGATGAAAATACTTTTGTGCATACTGATTCAAGATTGAAAAAAATGTGACAGATCCAGCAACTGTAAACGGTAATGAAAGAATTATAGTTATAATTCTTGGAGTGAGGGTGATGATTATGATTCATGAGTGTAGGTGGTAGAGTTCAGTATAAAACGAATAAAGAATAAAGGTACGTAGCAAATTCAAAATAAATTTATATTAGATGTTATTATAACGTAGTGTAGGACGCCCGCAGGCCAGGTGGTGTGACGATCTGCGCAGGACGGCTGGTAGGAGCTGGATGCGAGTGGCCGAGGAGAGAGAGAAGTGGTGTGCATTTGGGGAGGCCTATGTCCAGCAGTGGACAGAAATGGGCTGATGATGTTGATGATGATGATGAGATGTTATTATATGACTGGAACACACGCAAAATAAAAAACACAAAAAAAATATTTATATGTGAAATTGCAACAGTATTGGTAACACCTCATACACGGAGACAAAGTATGGAAAGTCCATCAAGTAAGCACTTAGCAGCCATGAACCATATAGAAGCTTACCTACTCAATTATCTGAATCTGCTGTGAAAAGGATAAAGCGTTGTTAGTTTACTCTTCGATATTAACAGCGTTTCTATAAAGTGCTGTGAAAAGTGCAATCATATAATGACTGCTACAAATTTTGAAAAAATATACATCTGTAACTCCACAAGTGCAAAAATACATTACTGAAGTTCATTCTCATATCTTTTTAATTTAAATAACTTGTTTTTCACTCATCACACCTTATATTTCTCAAATGTGTCTGTTGGACACTAATGGTCAGTTTCGTTACAAAAGCTTACTGGGTAGTTAAGGGTTAACGTAATTGAATTAAGCACATACTTTTCGTACGGTATTAAGCATTCACTCAACTATTTTATGAATGGTTTTTGAATTCGCATCGACAGAACGCGAATAGCGGCTACAAAACTTTGCACATCCATCTTGTTCAAATTAAGCCAATCGATTTTAGTTACAACGAGTTTAATTACAGTTTTGAACGATGGTTCGTTAGGCATACGGAATAGATGTGGCGCGAAGTTGAGTGAATATCTTATGTATGTTCGTACGTTGGATGGAGGATATATAATTATCATTGGTGGGGAGTTTCGGCAACTTCTCTTGTGGTTTTAGTTTGTCTGTCTTCATTAATGGTGCAAATAAAGCGCTATTCAACTCTACCATTCTAAATTAATAATATACCTCGTCATCATCAGCTGTCTATATACGTCCCCACTGCTGGGGCACGAGCCTAACCTGAATTAGGGCGATCAGGCCTTAGTCAACCACCCTGGCCAAGTAAGGGTTGGTCGACTACAGAACCTTAGAATTTAATTGTAGGATGATAGAAACCCTCACGATGTTTTCCTTCACCGTCAAAGCGAACATACCTCTACTGCAGCAATATTTGATCACATTTCAATGATTACATTTTTGTTAGATAATCAAAACATTGATACAAATTTGACAAATTAGACCATCGAGCTTTCGAATAAGGATTGCGTGTATTTTTCCTGGTATAAAAATCTATTTATTGACATAGGCTGGAAAAATACACGGTGACAGGTGGGTATAATTAATTTCCCTATGAAAGTGGGGTGCTCCCCTCCTAAACTAATTACTAGGTTGACTCAAGAGTGTATATTGATTTCTGGTATAAAAATACACGTTAAATTATTAAGTAAGGTAAAGTGTAATTAGAATTTCCTTCGCTTGTTGAATTGATCTTGAAGGCCGTATGAGTCTCTACTTACTTTTTGATGAATAATATAATGTCGGTCTCCATTATTTTGGTGCTAGTACTTAACTGTTTTCAGTTCATAGATACACTTTTTGTATAATGTATATATTTTTAATAGGTAATATTCCCATTTTACAAAAGGTTGGTATAAGAACAGGCTCAATATGATGTACTGTGCCTGTCGACCTCATATTTGGATCTCACTACCGCTTACCATCAGGTGTAGTGAAGGCATCTTGATTGCCTATTATGAAAAAAAAGCTTGTAAAAAAAAGAGCCATCGTTGAATTTATTTGGGGTGATAAAAATAAAATAAAATTCCTTCCTTATCAAAATGACCATAATACAATCATGACAAGAGCAATAGGTACAAAAGCATTAACGACTGTGGTTTGAAACTAAATCCTATCCACTCGAATGATTAGGATTGGATTTCAAGGTAAATGACGGACCTATTTGTTGTAAATAATTATCATTACACCACTCTGTCCGCCAAAGCGGAGTCCGTAAAATAGCAATTCTCCTAACTATTTTCCGCGGCGGAATGTGTTGAGAAAAGAAATATGACGCAATTTTGGTAATGCTTAGTTGTCGAGCCACAAGGGAATGAAAAATTCAGGGGGCCTGCGTACATTACCCCACCACATTGCTAAGAGCATTTGTTCCCTTCCAAAATTTGAAGCGTTGAATATTTTTTGCGAAGGAGGTAACTAATGGGGTAAGCTAGTACGACCGCTCTTAGTGCCGTATTGCATATGTTACAAACGGTTTAACTGGTTGTTTTGAGCAGCGGATTACTTGCATTGTATTGTATGCATATATCATGCCAGAATGATGACAAGATTTTGGGGGCGAGAGTCATTCGCATCTCGGTAACTCCGGTGATGATGACAAGGCATCAAGCCTTCAAGTAGTCTGTCAGATCAATAAAATGAAAAGATCATTAAAGAGAATGAATAAAGGTCGTGCTATGCTACCTATTCAAATAAGAATTCAAGACAATTAACTGGTCAATAACGAATAAATATTTGAAATAAAACTAATTGGAACTATCCCGTCACTAAGAGCCCTGTATTAATTATGTTTATAATTATTATATGCGAGTTGTTCTTTGTACTTCTTTTGTCTGTCATATATGTGTGTTTTTGCTTGAGTTTTGTGTTGATATAATTTGTTGTATTCCTATTTGTTTATGTTATGTGGTCAATAAACGATTTGTATTCTATTCTATTACTTATAGTTGAAAAATATAAATAAGTAGTGTGCGAGCAAATAAAAGACAATACTACAAAAAAGACTGCATGCAAAATGTCTTGTTACGCCAGCCGGTGGCTTCCCAAATTAATATTTAGATTGGAAGTTCTTCGGCAACTAAACGCCGCTGTGGTTAGCGACTTGCACTAAATCTTTCAGTTCCCCCGTAGTTGCAGTTTCCGCCCCACGGAGTAGCGTTATTTATGGGAAAAATCACTATGTTCAGATGCAGTAGAACTAATACACTTAACACTTGTATTGAGGGGCAGAAATGTTAGTGCCAGCTGCTACAGTGGTGTTTGCTTGGTTTCCTAATTTGTTACTGTTGTTACACACGATATTTGTAGAGCTTTCTCGTATCTGTAAAGCTATTGTGGAATTTGGCTGTATTCAGTTATATTTACCTCTAGTTATCATGATAATAGATTTTTCTTCAATTCTGATTGTTTTTGTAAATAAAATATTTTTAAAATATAAAATAGACTCTTATACTCGTTGAGGATTTGTCGAATCACATTATTATGGCTGCTTCGTCCGTCACGTGCAGAGCACAAAAACGCCGTATAGCATTTATATAAGTCATAAATCTGGGAATAAATAAAAATAAAGCGCTCATAAGCCGAAGGAGGCCGCTAAAGACGTCAGGCAATCTCTATAAATCGAGGATTTCTTCATAAATATCCGTTGACCCGCAGCAGGAGTTCTTAAATTGATTCTACGTGATACAGAATACGGCGAGTCGGATCGATCGCTCATCAAGCCGCGGTAGCAACGAATACAATAAAGGTAATAAGATAACGCTTCGATGATTTTGTGTAAAGGTCTGTGACAATGTCTTGATTTTTGATGAGACGGTCCGTTCGAATACTTCGGCGAATCATTTTATTTTTACTTTTTAAAATAAACGCATAAAGTGTAAAAACATTAGTGTCAAATAAAAGAAGTTGTAAGTAGGTATCATGTATTCGCTTGAGTGGAGCCCATAGAGGCTGACCGCTTGCGGTGTTGTGAGTGAAGGCTATGCCAGGTTCCACGACACCGCCAATAGGCGATGAGGTACACCCCTGTGTAAAGTAAGTAAAGTAAAAAGATGTTTATTTTCTCTCACAAGTAGGTTACAGAGTGCTTAGTCTAGGTGAGTACAATTTGTACCAGGTGTTTAAGTCGGTTACCCCCTGGGCATTGCAGTCCGTCCATGCAGGAGTCGCGCTCGCGGCTGGCATTTACCATCTCTTCGCCAGTCGCTGGGGAGTCTGACATACCACTCGGAGAGAACCCCCTCTCAGGATAAGTGCGCAACGCATTTCACAGGGTTTAAAAAAAATAAAAAAGGTACCTGTTAACTGATGTGTAAATAACAACACATTTATTGCTTTCGTTTGATACCACATGTGAATCTATTAACGGCATAGCTTCTTTAAAATGAAATCTTGAATTCTGCGAATAAAATGGTTAAAAAATATTTTATTGCTCAGTAAAATGCTATTAGAATTTTAAAACTCAACACCTATTTTTAACCCCATGTCAAGGATAAACGTGAGCTGATCACAAATGCAATATCGTTGAAAAACCTTGGTGACAGAAAAGTTAAACCTTCATGCCATTTAGTGATTTAAAAATGCTTTTAACGTTTTCTTGCAGAGTAATCCTATTTATCTTATCAATCGAGGTTTAGGACGCCTTAAAAGTATCAGAAGGTAATAATATTTTCAATTCGATCTAATGTTTTCTAAATCTTCGAGATGCAATTTTTCTTTTGATTTTTGTTTATAGAAATTAAAGTTAAGCGTTCACTTGATCCGCGATTATAAGACAGATTTTTTAAAGATAATAACTATAGATATTATTATTCTGAATGACTAGCATTTACAAATAGTAAAAAAGTTATTGTTTTGCTCCCTTTACCCTTTTTCCGGTTTTAACGGTAACGTATTGAACAATACTCTTTTAATTTGGTAATCAATAAATTAAACTTTTGCAGATACTTTATTGTACAAGTGGATTTGATGCCTACTTAATACTCTCCGAGGGTATTTATTATGTTTGTGTAAATAATACTAAACACTTATGGAATGTAATGGTGAAGAGATAATAATCTTTTAATATGATGAACTTGTTTACTAAGACACTATTTAAAATCTACTAGTTGTGCCCGCGTCTTTATTCGCGAGGACTACAGGATTTTTCATACAAAAGTTTTTCCGAATAACTCCCGTTCACGTAGGAATTTTACAAAATCACGTTACAAGTAATAGAGGAAGATCCCAGAGCTGCCAGACATCACTTATTTTCTAATGGACAAAATATACTATTGAGTAGTGGTGGGGTGTACTATCATCATATGACTAGTTGCTACCTTGACCAGACGGCCATTTTTCAGATATCAACCAATCAAGGTACATAGAAACACTGCTCACCTCACTTAAATTCTAATGGCTGATTTTAACATATATTTCACAGAATATCATTAAAAATCAGGTTTTATTACTCCCAGACACAAGCGGTCGGCGGTTTTACCTTACAGACGCTTTAAAGCTATGAAAAAAATTTTAATTTTACTTATTTTGTGATGCTTGATTTTGATATATATCATTCAAACAACTATTTTAAAACGTTTTGCAAACGGACAGACCGATCCAAGGGGCCAAACATTCACCAAACCCAACTGTTTTAGATTTTTTTAAATTGAATTTAGTTAAGTTTTTCTAATAAAATAGTATAGTATAGTAGTAAGGTACAATTCTATAATTATTGCGGTCAGATGAGCACTTTTTAGTTGTTTGAATAACATTATATAAAAATCAAGCATCAGAAAATAAGTAAAAGTAAAATTTTTTCATAGCTTTAAAGCGTCTGTAAGGTAAAACCGCCGACCGCATGTGTCTGGGAGTAATGAATCCTGATTTTTAATGATATTGTGTGAAATATATGTTAAAATCAGCCATCAGATTTTAAGTGAGGTGAGCAGTGTTTCTATGTACCTTGATTGGTTGATATCTGAAAAATGGCCGTCTGGTCAAGGTAGCAACTAGTCATATGATGATAGTACACCCCAACACTACTCAATCGTATATATTTCGTCCATTAGAAAATAAGTGATGTCTGGCAGCTCTGGGATCTTGGACCATAAGCTTTACGTTCATTACCTTTTCATTACCTGCATGGCAAATTTCAATCATCTATCTTACGCGGTTTAGATTTTTACCGTCCAGTAGTTTTTGCGTGAAAAGCGTACAATAAACAAACAGACAGACAGACAAACATTTTTTAAATCGTATTTTTGGCTTCTATTGTTTTTATAAAGATTCCCCATCTTAGTTTTTTTTTAATATCTATAATGTACAAACATGAGGTTGTTATAATTTTATTAAATGTAAAGATGCTCTCTCGTCCACACACTGATAAATCCTACCGGCTCATAGCTCGGTTCTGATACTTTAACGACATCCTAAACCTCCATGGATAAGATAAATAGGATTGAAAGAAAACGTTAGAAGTATTTTTGAATCACTAAAAGGTATATTTTAATCTATGCTGTCGCGTCCACCCACTTATAAACCCTACCGGGTCTTACCTCGGACAATGTTTACTATATACGACACCGAAGTTTTACCTGCCCTCTCCTTCCCAGTGACGTAGGTAGTGTGACGAGAATCGGAAATGGGTCCCGAATGTTTTGTGGTTATTTCGATTCCACCCAGAAAGGGGTACACTCTTGAAATTTCAAACGGTCCACGGCCAGTTTTCTCGTTAAACATTGAGGTGTTCTCAGGGGAAAAGGGTTTTGTTGCGATCGCGTAAAAATAGCCTTCGGTTGTTCCTAGGGGTTTCTTGGTATAAATGATGAAGATGTAGGTATTGGTGTAGTCACGTCCTGTTTCTATTTGCGAATATGTTAAAGCTCTGCGCAAAATATTAAGCATTTTTTCCTGTTTCTTAAGAGTTTCTCTTAAAAGCAGTTGTCTGATCATTGGATAAAGTTTTCTTAATTCTGCCATTATGTCTTTTAATTGATTATAGAGCTCCAACCCGCGACCCTAAACGAGGAAATTAATTTATCGCTTAATCATTTCTTACAAAATTATGGGGACCTCGGTTAAAAAGTAACCAATCGTTGGGCTGACACTGAAAATCAGCGTCGTGGTCATGCTGAGTGAACGCCTATTTGGCACGTTTTAGTCTAGTTTTAAGTTATTTTCTATTTCTTTTTTTGTTACTATGTGAGAATGTGTTAAATAAATATATTTCTTTCAATGTCCTTTTTCATTCATACTCTTACAAAATTAATTAGGTTAATTTTGGTTACTTTTAGTTTTTTGAAAAATATGTATTGATGTGTAAGTATGCTTATGAAATAAAATACAGAAGTAAGGTTCATAATTATTCATACCCCGATAATTATAAATATTAGTAAGGTAATGAAAAAAAATAATATACGAGTTCACATAGTCTACAGCTCAGAGAAGGCTAGCAGCTCTTTGTTTCTTCTATTAGAACCAGTATAAGTGCAGCATTCATATCAATGCTATGCAGCAAGCGAGCTGGCTGAATTTTTAACCCCGGTTAGTAGGGCAGTTTGTCTGTAGACTATACATACATATTGCTTTGCTTACTGCAGTTAGTAAGCATAGCAAATAATATAAAAAGCAATTCAAATAACTTTTCTCTGATTGTAATAATGGTATTAAAACTTCGTAAAAGCAAACTAATTTCACTAGTTGAGTGTATGTACGTACAGACAGAACATCAAATTGATACCAAAACATTTTCAGTCAACTACATATAGTAGGTACTCACGAACTTAATCCCTCATGAATATTTTCCCAAACTCTTTTAACCCCTCACGGGGACACACATCATTACTCTAAGCCCATAACAAAATTCACGTTCGCCATTAGGCTAAAATATCTAAATGTTTAACCATCCCATTGATATCCCAAACCGCTGGAGTCATTTATTATGCATTGCCCAATTCACGAAAAGCGACTAGGAGCCGGTATTGTACCACTGAGACTGAGTTACCTAAATAAATAGCTACAAATATCTAGCTGTCTATCTATAGAATGTTGTTGACACAGTGTTGGCTGGGTATTATTGATGGGCATAATTTATCGCGTTGGCCACCCCGTCCTCTAAGGGGAATGCGAATAGAATCACGGAGTTCGGTACCACCCCTTAATTTATGATCCCGGTTCTGAACCTTTGATGATTGCTAATTTTTCAGCGGTACCGCGAGAAAAAATGATTCCCCTGAACTTTCTTTGCTTGCGTCCACGGGCCATAAATATTGATAGGGCCACGTTTATTTGTGGGTAGTGTGACGAATTGGTTCATAACTGGCGAATTTATTAGATAAACTTGGGAATGAATAAAGTTGTTTTGATATTTTAACCGTTGCGCGTAAACACTCGGAATAAATGTAGCAATTTATTCCGAGCGTTTATGTATCAGGTAGCATACCTGCACGTATGAACGTTAAACCAATATAACCAATTAAATACACAGGTAGGAGTATTTTTTTATGTATTTGTTAGAAGCTTCATCATTTTTCATCTTCATCTTTAAACGCCTAGAGGTCCACCAACTTTCATAGACGTAATATTTTTTAAATAAGCATAAAAAAATTGTAGAGTATCTCTTAAATTTGTAGAAAATAATAAATTAGGCCAGTTTTTAGCGTACATGTAGTTAAAAAAAGTCTTTGTTCTTGCGAAAGATAATTGGTTGGTACTTTTTTTCATGTTAAATACTTGTAGTATTGAGCACATTGAATCAAATCAAGGCTCAAACGAGAAACAAAGCTGAATTCCTCACAAAGAAAAGTAGATTCCGGATTGAATGTAAGAAGTCCCCCATTAATCGGATGAGAGAATCGATTAGTATAATGAAATAGACTTCGCCATTCTTACGTCGTCTTCGAACACACTACGAATGTCAAACGCCAGCTGTCTGCGGCGAATGGACAACCGACTGGTTCTAGAAACCAATTTTCCCACTGACTAGGTAAGTAGGTAAATACGTAATTTCATGGTGCATTAATTTCGAAGTAGATCATACGGGTTCCCGGCGAATTTGCATTTGTTTGTCGTGACTTATGTTCGCGGTGACGAGGCCTTTTTACTCCAACGAGGCTTTAAGACGTTAAGACGATTTTTAGAGGGGGTGAAATTTGAGGAAAATATGTGTCGGAATAACATGAGCGTTTAGTTTGATCGCGTACACCAAGCCAGTTGAAGAGTTTTTCGTTTCATTTGAGTTTAAAGAAAAAAAAATGTATTTCATTATTCATTCGTCGGCATTTATTACTTTATATTTTTTTAATGGAAACACAATTACATTTTTTAGTTTTCATGAATTTAATATGGATATAGATACTAAACTGTAAGTAAAGTTAATGTTAGGTACTCCGATATTGATCATATCACATCACGACTGTTGGCAGCGTGCTAGATGTATTATATTTTTTGTTTCTAAAGTAAACATTGTGTTTTTGTTTACTTTAGTAACAAAAAATACAATGCTTACTATACAGTAACCATTGGGTTTTTTGAAGCTGCTATCATTTTAATTAAAAAAATACAATGCTTACTATAGTAACCATTATACAGTAACCATTGGTTTTTTTGAAGCTGCTATCATTTTAATTAAAAAGTTCATTACATATCCAGGTACGCGGATCAATTTACCACCGGCACAATTTGTAACCCGCCCGATTCAGAGAGACAATCCAACATATACGTCAATATTCGCTCGCAGACGCAGACTCGTCTGAGCCATGGATACACTGAGCGAAAAAATAATCTACGACATTTAATTTTTTACCACTATTTCTGATAAAACTCGCGTAGTTGTATTATATTTTTGTAATTACGAAAGTAAATGGTGATTTTATATAATATAACGTAATATACGTTATTATATAGATATAATGCTAAAAAGAAATTCATTTTTTTACACCTCATTGCGATATTGTTCATGAAAAGTGTAAAGAAACCAAACCTTTTGCATATGATTTTTATGCTTGCATAACAGTCATCGTCTTACGTCGCATGACTTAAGTTACGTGCTTTCGACACGACGTCAGAATCAGCAGTTTGTTGTCAGAAACTATATCGAGGAGACTCCATCGTTGCACCACTTCACCTAATATTGACTGGCTCGGTGAAACAGTACTTAGTGACACAGGTTTACTCTACCTACGGTTCCAAGAGTCGTGGGTTCGATTCCCACCCGGGACAAATATTTGTGTGACGAACATCGCTGTTTGTTCCGTGTCTGGGTGTGTATTAAGTTTATTTAAGTATATTTGTGTATCCACTGTTGATTTTGATATCTGTAACACAAGTGCATAAGCTACTTCAGATCAATGTATGTGATGTTGTGTGTAATATTTATTTATTTATTATTATTTATTTTATCCCAAGCAATATGTGGTACACTAAATTTGTTTCCTATTTTATCTGTGGATGCTACTTGAACTACGGTCGCAATATCTATATGTCAACAAAAATCACCCGTAACCCCTAACTTGATGCCACACTATAGAACATGGCCTCTGTGTATCTCTATCCTTAATTCGACACGTGTGCAATTCCGTATGTGTACTTATGAGAGTTAAAGCTCGTTAATAACTCGGCAGACAATTTTATTGTTTGTTTTCCTTAATTGAGCGATAAATATGAAGTTCTGATGAGGGATCGCGTTTTAATGAAATCTAGGTCTTGTTTGGACACGAGTATTGTATTTGCATTGAACTATTTACTCCTTCAACAGTGATATTGTCCTCATTATTTTTTTTATCAGTTTTTAAAAAAGTCGAGTAATAATTATTTAAATAAATCAAAACGTTACAAGCCATTAATGTCCTTGGCTATCGAGAGGTTATTTGGTAAAATAAATAAATGTAAGTTTTTAGACTTTTGCGTTCCATCACACTAAATATTATCCTTATGGCGTCGGGCAGTAAGTAGCTATGTAATTTGCTACTCCTAATAACGCGTGTAGACCCATAAAGACTAATATTTAAAATAAATAAAGATGTCACAACATCACTTTAATCGATCTGATCACGTGCTAAGTAGCTTAAGCAGTGTGTAACGGATATAAGAAACGACAGTGCTTACACAAATATACTTAAATATATAAATAATACACCCAGACACGGAAGAAGCGCCGGTGTTCATCATACAAAATATATTTTCCGAGTGGGAATCGAACCCACGACTTTTGGAACCACACAGGGCCACGAAACACTGTTCCATCGAGCCAGTCATTATACAGACAGTACGTTAAAAAAAATATTACAATTAGAAAGAACATTAACTCGTTTGTCAACAAACTTAACTTTTAAACTTCGTTAGTTCAAGAGAAAAACTCTTTACTGATCTACCAGACAAGGGATAATTACGAAATTTCAAACGAAACGTACTAGACGTTATGAAAGTACGACTATTTGATTAACTAAAAGTCTAATTCTAGAAAGTTTACAGACCGCCGATTTGCTTAACATTCCAGGGGCTGTTTAATTAATTTCGCAGTAATTTAGGTTTGTGAACAATTTTTATCAGTCTAAATGGAATCTGGAATTCGATATTCGAATTTGAATGAGGTCCGAAACTCCTTTCAGATGTAATACAATCTCTCACGAGTAGACGGAGATGGTTGAAGGGCGCTAGAATCAACGTTCCGCCTGTGTGTACCCATCGTGTCTAAGTCACTCGAATCTCTATCGATACAAAACGTACATCTCTCCTTGTGTTAGCCGTAACTGAATATCGATTCATATTTTAGTAACGAACATACACGTATAATCAATTAGGGCTGCAACATGTGTGGGTGTTGTTTTTGTTTCAAATTTAATCTTGCTGCAAATTCAGCGCCATTATTAATGTTGTCAGTAGGTCCCACGCACAAGATTAGCGCAATATTTGAATGTGAATTAGTATAATATAATGTCGTTGTTAATAGCTATAAGTAAGGGTAGGTATGGATATATTGTGCTCTGCTTCTGCATCGAACAAAATAATTGACTTTCGAAGATTCAAATATTACTTAACTAGCCAAAAGGTTTCATCACATCAAAGTGATAATTCTTGCCCTCAGGCTGATGTAGCACATGCTGAGGCCTGTACCTCGTTGACCACATTTAGTCTTAATCTGTTTGTGTTAATTCTTTGTTCTTCTTTTGTCTGTCATATGTGTTTTTGCATGAGTTTTGTGTTTTGAAGTAATGTTGTAATTCCTTGTATACTTGTTTATGTTATATGGTCAATTAATCATTTGTATTCTATTTTTGTGCATTTAAATTATAAACGTACAAATGCATAAAAAGTATACAGCATGTACCCGTCAGTAATCTTTAAGAAAGGGAATGAAGTAGGTTGAAGTCAACCATTCAGATGGATTAAAATAACAAGAACTTCAAATCAAATCACTACCTTGAAAATACTTAGTTGAGATGTCATTAGTACCCCGGACAAAGAAATCGCGAATATGATCTCAAATTAAATTTAAAATTTGAAAAAAATCGCATTCATGACCTCGCCTGAACGGGGACTTGAACCACGGGACCTTCCGATATCGCATCGGACGCGAATTTTTCCATTTTAAATTTACATTGAGCTTTAATAGCATTAAAAACAATAAATAAAAATGATCTCAACTCTTTGAGGGATGATACATTCGTTTAGCAGCCCTAAGAAGGGTGTAAGTAGAAGCCTGGAGGCTTCGGGACAGCCCGACGTGAGACGGACGTTTGAATGACCGCATGCGCGGCGGTTCCGAGCATGTTTTATAATTGTTATGTATCGTGTTTCACGGTACTGTGCGTTTGGTCCAGTCGTTTGAGTAAACTTTGTTGACGATTTTGTTAAGGATGACTGGGAAATTAAAAACTATTTACACGCATATAGCCACACACACCACATACATACTAGGTACATACATACATACATACATACAATCACGCCTTTTTCCCAGAGGGGTAGGCAGAGATCACTTCCAGCGATCCACTTTTCACCTCTGTGGAAAACGTGACGTGACGGGTTGTGGACCACGTCGCCGCCTCGCCTTGTGCATTGTTTGAACAAGGTTATTGCGTTCCCATGAGTAGCAAGGATATATGACAGGGGAAGGAAAAGGGGAGGAAGGATACTATCGCCTCGGATGATTTGGACTGAGTCGATAGTAGCTCGAGGAGCCGGGGTCGCTTACCCGTATACCGTTCACCAACCACCGGACAGATAGTTGTGACTGGTATCCCCTGACTTACACATACTACTACATACATACTAGGTAATGCCCATTATTCCCGCATAAATATTAGTCTCTGTTTCTTATATTAATTCTTAGTTTATTTTAGATTCTTTTAAATATTTTAATTCTTTATAACCTTACATTAGAAACTGTTCTGATTACTGCGATACAAACCTAGAGTGTAATGCAGCGGGCTGCCTTAGTGTTCACAGTTAGTGCGTATGATTTATCATATAATTCGTTTTGAGATTAAATTGTAACCATTATTACCTACATATGCTAGTTTAGTATGTAGTAAACTTGTTATGAGTATATAGTTAGTATAACAGCAATACGATTCAATCTTATGTTATTTCTTTTTGAATAGATAAAGTATTATAATAACGCTTCCTTGCGTACCTACAAAAAAGTAAAACTTGCGAAAAAGTTCAAAAAAACTTTTGAAATTAAATTAATTTTACGGATTAAACTCGCGTGTATTGATATTCTAAACATTATTTAGAGAACCGACGTTTCGAGCTCAAAACGAGTTTAATCCGTAAAATTAGTTTTATTTAAAAAACTATCAATTTGTACATAAAATTATAAGAATAAGGAGAAAATATAATTTTAACTTAAACCTACCATTGGCTATGTGTGTAAGTGGGGAAAACCACTGTAAATAACCAACACTGTTAACAAAAGAAAAATGTTAAAAGTAAGAGTCGGAGAGAATAAATAAGTACTCTGTTTTTTTTTAAACATAATTATATTGTTCAGTCTCATTAACCCATTTCAACCTATCCTTTTACTTAAAACAAAAAACGGTTAATACAAACTTTAAAAAAAAAACTGCAACAATACGGGCGCTCTGCTAATAACCCTTCCGAGCTTAAAGCTTGCAAAAAACATTTTATTACTTTATTACTAGCATGCAAGTGCAACTCGCGTGGCTTTGCGACCTGGAAACGTAATGACCAACCACAACGCCCAAGGGAAATCGGGGACACAATCTTAACTACCACTTCAATTACTGAATCAATAAAGAATAAATGTACCTATAATTTTTCCTCGGAACATGTTACAATCTTTGCTGGTATTCAAATTGAAATGTTACGATTTCGATAAAGCTTGGAACTAGTTTGTCTTCGTAGCGCAAACAAACTTTGTAAAAGAAATTTGTGGGATCTTATCTTTTGCATAGACTTAGATTGTTTGGAGCGCAAATTTAAATCCTATATAAGATATGAAATATTAATTTATATAAATTACTTATGGACGGATTGACTGTAAGCCTTATTATTATTTCTCTTATTTTAATTTAGTCATTATATAATGGACGGAATCAACTCGCCCTAAGAGATGATTTTAACAATGATTTTTCTTAATTTTCCAAGCCATTTTCCTTGTTTGTTTTAATTTCACCAAATAAAAAACAATTCATTCCCATTTTTATTTATTTCATCCCTAACGGAGGGTCCTCTTATAACGTGTACAAGGAGTCCCTAAATGAAAACCAAATTGTTGTCCTTTCATAAGAAAATAAAAAACCACCGTTTTTCCAAAACATATTTTTATACCTCAATAGCTTGGTTCATTGTGGCTGTGTAGTAAACCCATTATTGTCTGCGCTAACAATATACCCCTCGTAACACAATCTCCCGTCATGCTTTGTGGCTTGAGCATTGTGTACGCGGCTTTACCTTCAAATTGTAACTAATGAGACCGAAATATGATCGCGATCACGTGAATTCCTGATTTGTATAACGCTTTAATGATTACCTGAGAACATTTACCTGGTAGGTCATTACACGAAATTGATGTTCCCCAAAATATCGGGGGCAACTTGTTTTGCAAGATCAAAAGAAAAAAAATGTTTTCCCATTTTTCACGGTGGCGAATATAATTTGATTTCCGTGGAGGGATGTCGGCAGTTGATTTTAAATTTAACTTCTCTGAACTTGGAAAAGTGGAATGGATTTTTTATGTACCTCCAAACATTAACTGTTTATTTTCGTGGGAAATTTTCTTTGCTTAGGCATTAAGGAGTAGAAGTACTTTCGACGGACCTGTGGTCTGTATTAATATAAGGATCTTAAACTAATACTGCCCCATTTTTTTGTTGATTTTAAATGAATTATTTATTCGCTCATATAAATAGATTATTCGACCAGTGTTTCTATATTTGCTAATATTAATTATGAATTAATTGAGTGTAAGCTACTTAAGCTCTCAAGAATATTTTGTTTCCAGTAAATTTTGTGTATCACGTTTAAGTTATAGTACTAACCGCTTAACTTACCACTCACTCCATTAGCTATTTATCGAGGATCGGAACTACAGCGGCTTCCAAGTTGGGGTAGCCGTATAATCGGTCTTTGCAGATTCGTAATCCAGATGATCACAATATCGGACCATGGAGCGATATTCCGTGCGACCGAACACAGATTGTCGGTGACGCAATGCAATACCCAGTCCTAAACCGTTTGTATCTGAAACCGATACAATACGGGGTTATTGGCGAAAATATGCGGGGCGGTTTGAAATGGGAGGGCTGGTTAGTTAGCTCCGTAACTAGGGCAAGAATTTCAGAGCAATGTCAATCGCGCAAGACATTGACAATGTTGTTAAGGATTGGTGGGGTAACCGAAAATCTGAAGATAATTTGTGATTCATTAAATTTCCAGGTGCTTTTCAAATAATTGCTTTCACAGTGTAGAAATGAATAATATTTATTTTCATAGGGACACCTTAAATTTTTCATTATGAGGCTCTCAAAATAAAAAGAGCTCAGAGGAATTATAAAGAGCATTACTGATGTTACATATTATCATGGGCAAATTGACAGGGACACCCGCTCATTCGATTAAAAGTAACATAAATTAACCGCTTTTTGCTCGGTAGTAGATTGATGTACTACACTATATGTTTTAAAACCGGCCAAGTGCGAGTCGGGCTCGCGCACAAAGGGTTCCGTAGCAGCAAATATAATAAAAATCAACCTATCTCAAAAACTATAAGAGATACTTTGATCAAACCAAAAATCGTTGAAAGAGTTAATTAGCATGCATCACCTCTATTTTTTTAGAATTTTATACCCCGTAGTTATAAAAATAGAGGGGGGACATACTTTTTACGACTTTGAGAGCTGATATCTCAAAAACCGTTCACTTTAAGAAAAATGTTTTTAGAAAACTTTATATCATTTTAAAAGACCTTTCCATTGATACCCCACACGGGTATGTACATCGAAAAAAATTTCATCCCTCAGTTACATGTATGGGGGCCCCACCCCAATTCTTTTTTACTATTTAGTGTCATATTTTTGTAGCGGTTCATACAACACATATTCCCATCAAATTTCATCACTATAGTACTTATAGTTTCCGAGTAAATCGGCTGTGACAGACGGACAGACGGACAGACGGACAGACGGACAGACGGACATGACGAAACTATAAGGGTTCCGTTTTTGCCATTTTGGCTACGGAACCCTAAAAATGTACGTTCTGCATAATAATGTTATGGAGAAATTACCTGAATGATCGATGGCTTAACTGCAACTTCTAAAACTTGTAATATAAACCTTTTTTTTGTGTGTCATTTTCGATTCTGTTTTGTTTGTAACTCCTAATGTTTATTTCTTTTGTATTTCAAAATAAAAAAAATATAAAATCTTACAAAAAAATAATATTTCAAAAATACTTTTTTTTATTTCAAAAAGACATTTAATGTAACCATTTTTAGTTTACAAAATAAATAATTAAATTAAAATATTGCCAGCATTTTTGTACTCTTACTCATAATAATTCATAGTATTAAATAACTCAGCTGCCAGAAGACGCAATGACATTCATACACTCCATTACAAAACCCCAAAACTTTTCGCAGCTAAACCAAACGTCAGCTGGCAGATAGCAAAAAAAAACATGGCGTAGTATTAGAAGCATACATACGTCCGGACGGCGCTTGCGAACCGCGTTTATTTATCGCCGCTTCACACGACAATGCTGCCGAGTGCTAATTCTCACACTTTATACGCCCACTCAGGAAGTCTGAGGTGTAAATAAAACATTCATTGGTGTTTTAAATGAAAGGTATTGTTTGCGCATTTTGCGTGTGAATTAAGAGGGTTTTAGGTAAAAAATGTAACAGCATAGTGAGTTTGAGTTAGACCATTGTTGTTTTTTTAGTACTAGACAACCGTCGTAAACGAGGTAACTAAATACAAAAAGACATTAGTAACAACACGAAATACGTGTCGGTGTCGTCCGGGTGAATATTGAATTTATGTATTTTTGGTGGACTATCGTGGACTCTAGACAACCGTGGTAAATGAGATAACTGAATAAAAAGTCATGAATAACAACTTTATTTTTAAGCTATTGCATAGCTTTTATCGCGGGCTTTGAGCGCGGCGACCGAACCAAGAAATTCCGTAACGAAAAAAACCTTACAATCGTCTAACGTCGTTTCAGTTCGGTAGACTTCGGCACGGTGTTTGTGTGCGTGCGGTCTCGGAGTTTCGGGGACTCTCCGAAACTCGCACGAATCGAGACGAGCTGCTCCGAAATCGGACGATCCTATGCAATAGCTATACCGCGGCAGTCCCCGAGTGCCACATGTCTTTTTTATTCTATAGTATTATATAAGTAGTAGGTAGCTATTATAATATCCTTATAAATGCTCAAAACGATTACAAATTAAGTATTATTTTACTCTACCTCTGCACTTTCTTGTTAAAAAGTTGAGATATCCGTTCGTTGAGCCTCCGTCAGAAAAACAAATAAACTACACGCCGAATATGCAGCAGCTTATGGTTAAGTACGTGGGTATGTAAATGAGCATTAAAACAACAAATAAAAAATAAATAAAAAAGTAAGTGCTATTTGAAAAATCTGATATCGGCCCGTTTTGCTCTCAACGACTAAACAATTAGGCAACGCACCGTGTGTTCAGAAGCTTTGTAGGTTGTAGGTAAGTATGCGTTATCATACTATAGTTTTGACGTGTCACGTGTCTCACGGATTGCTTATTAGCCCGAGCAATCAATTCACGTACGCAGCATTCGGCTAGATGATTTGTAATGGACGTCCTGCGACGGGCCAGGGGTGTCCAAATGTCCGTTAATAAATAGGACCACTAGGACAAAGTTTAGTCTGTTCGTGGAAATGACAAAGTGAATCAAAAGTTGCTATGACGAGGGTGAAACTGAAAAGTAGTTTGATTGTTGCGTTTGTCAGTTGATTTAGATCGTTCATAAATATTTTAAGTTAAGTGAAACTCGCAATCTTGGGAATTGATTCATTGATATAATTGTTTTTTTTTATATGTTTAATTTGTGTTTTACTGTGTTTAATGTTAAAAATTCAATTAAAAAAACGGTTAAATAGTAAAAGTTTACGAACTCTAATCTTTTGGATTATTTTTCATAGAGAGTACTGAAATCAAACCAAAGGTTTTATTGGAACATAAAGAGTACATAATATAATATGTAGAATATTCGATAACAACTGCGGTAGTTTAAAAGTACTTTTTTATGAATATGTCAAAAAATGCGTGGAAAGATTTACAGTTTTTTTCACAATCTCTATCAAACTTTCAAATCGATTTACTCTTGTTTTTGCGACCACATACCAATGTATGTAGGTATGTTTCAGGAAAGCTCTTGACCTTTTCTGAAGATCTAGGACTTTTCCCACAGAAAGCACATCAGTAGGAAAAGTCCCATTGAAAGCTCAGTCACAGTACAGTATCGCACGGGGCGTCTCCAGACGGCTCGCAGCGGACGGGCGCGCGTGCTCGGTGTGCAGTCGCATCCTGATTTAGAGCCCTCACTCGCTTGTCAACTCTGCTCCTAATATCGGCCTGGAACAGTAAAACTGACAAGTATTTTGTTAGAGCCAGTTGGGATACCTCGTCCTATCTAAGGTGTTTAACTGTCACTCCAATTTTAATTATTAGATAGTGAACGAAATAAAATGTCACCCTGCATCAAACTATGTTATTTTCATTACCTAGGCTTCAATGTAGTTATATGCATAACTGAGTTGATAGACTACAACGAAATTTTAATAAGTTTTCGATGTATTTTTCTCACTTGGTTGGTGACTTATATCACGGGTTTTTAACGGAACCTTTTTCAAGCACCAGTCTCTCACATTCGGGTTTCATATGATACAAATTGTACTCACCTAGACTAAGCACTCTGTAAACTATTTGTGAGAGAAAATAAACATCTTTTTACTCTACTTTACTTACATTATGACTGCTTTAAGAAAACCAATCCATCCGAATACATTTATCCCAAGAAGCATATTCATAACAGAGAAGCCTCAGAGAAATCTCCGCAAACATTTCCCTCCGCCGAAGAAGACGTAAAGGCCAGTTTATGTTAAAATGGACTCAGTAGCGCTTACCGAAGCAAATATTTGCCGGGGCATTCGCTGTTTTTTGTCCAACTATACAATTGTTTGTCATGTTTCCGGGGGGGATATTTATGGGTCCGCGCAACCATGACCGGCGAAACACAGGCGGAAACGATTCCAACGTAAATAAGGGCAAAAACGATAGTCTCCACTAGAATGTCGCGAGAACGCTCGAATATTGAAAACGAATTGTTATTTACGAGGTAAAGTGTGGCGACATTTTTTTGGCACCTCGTGTGTTTTTATTAGATAACCAGAGTGTAAGGAGTTTTGGGCGCGGGGTGTGTTGTTTCAAGTAAACCTCTTAACTGTAAAGATTTAGAAGATATTTCATTTATGTTATTCTAAAGCATCAAAATTAATAAATGAAAATGTTAGTGTATTTTTTTCAATACAATTTTGTTTCAAACAAGTCTCATTGTAAATAACCTAGATTAATCTACATTAGTTGAAAGTAATTATGTATTATGTAGCCATTTATTAAATTTCTAATTGTGAAAAGGATTTTAAATACAACAACATATACAAACTAGTTTTAGTAAAATTAAACACTGATTTATGGGGTAAATTAAAATAATATGTATAATTATATCACAGTGAATTGGGGATTAAATTTCATAATATATTATTATACATAAACTCGCATTATGCTGTGAAAATATTCGCAGCTGCGTTCGAAATAATAAATAAATAAATGCAATATCAATAGAGCATCCGTTGTATATCAATTTCAGTATTTTATCTATGTGGCCTGATATACCACCATTCTATCAATATACCTACATGAAACAATCAAAATTTAATCGTGTAGGCATTTACTCGACTTATTTATATGCTAAAGGTATGATTGCATAACGTCAACTTAGCTTTACCTACAATAGGATTTGGCACTATTTCGATGATTGAGTAAAAAGATGGTAATGAGGTATGGTATAAGGCCATATAGCGGCCAATATTAATGGAGATTGGCCAACTTAGTAGCCCATTTTTGGAGCAGAAGAGTGGGCGTAACCACAATTGTATTTGTTTTCCCTCATTTTCATGGTTCGGTTAGAATTCATCACACATTCCCACAGGACCAGCTTAATGTACTTTCTGAAGTGTGTGAATTTACTTAGCATAAAAACCCACTACAGTTTGACCGATTTAAAAACCTCTCAGTGCTTATGCAGCGCTTGCCATCCATAGTCTAACGAGGCAGTCAAAAATAAGGCGTTCGACCGATTTCGGCCATGGCAGCCGGTCTCAATTGAGATCAGCCAAGCGCGCGGGACTTAATTATAGTACACAAGTGTGCGCGCAAACAAAAGTGCACTTACTCTTATAATTCAGTGAGACGGCAATCCGACATGACCGATGAGATGAGATCGGGCGCAAGACTACCTTAACGTGTTTTCCGAGGCACGGGCGTTCAACCGTCAACTTCCTAACTCCGGGCTGAGTAGTTTCAATACAGAAAAATTTACACAAATTTTTCCCGACCCCGGACTTGAACCGGGGACCTCTCGGTCCTTACGCAGGGCTTGCTACCAATAGATCAACCAGGCAGTCAAAAACAGTCACTGAAATAATTAGAAACAAATAGATAACACAACTCAAACAAGTTTCTACACGGAGAATCCTTGTTCTCGTAAACTAATAAATCGGAGCGTGTATCGAGCGAGGTGGAAATGTTCCCGTCGGTGAATCCGAGACCCGGCCAACGCCATGTCCCATAAATGTTTCCAAAGGCGAAATGCAAACGTCCTTTCGGGAGAATGAATCAACATGCTTGCGGTCTGCATTCTCGTAGTTTTATTTACACTCATGTACGTACGTGTTGTGATAAAAACTGATGGAGTTACCTAGTACGTTCGTTTCCGAGATCGTCATTTGTTTCTCTAATGAAACACTCTTGAGGATTCGAACTGGACGACGATATTATCCTTTAAATTCTACCACAGATATGAGCAAGGACTTTAAAGTGCATACGGCCAGTAACATAAAGTCAGTGACACAAGACACATGAAGCCAATTTCACTTAACTATTATAGTATTACACTGATTATTTAGTAATAATAATAAAACCCCTCTTATCTTTTCCTCAATCAAATATCATAATAGACTTATTAAATATAAATTAAAAATTGGAAAAATTCACATTCATGCCTGACTGGACGGGGACTCGAACCCACGATCTTGGGATTACGCGCCCCACGTACTACCAATTATACTATCCAGGCGATACGTCATGTATGTGAATGTTTCCGTCACTTTACCCGTTAGCCACGGGTGGCGCCCCCACCGATTGCGATCAACACTATCGCTTTCACTTTTTAATTTACATTAGAGCTCTGTGTAGCACTAAAATCACTTATTAAATATCTTAACTTAAACTTGTGTTCGGTATATAATGTTTTTGGAACACAAACTTTAAGAGAACTATTCAGCAGGCTGTTGACTAATAATGAATTTAGTTACACTATTTGACACTCTCTGGTATCTAACAACATACTTATATAGGTTGTATTCCCACCTGGTTGCAATATTGTATGATTGACACGGATGTACCATGTCAGGGGTCTTGGTTTTGATATTTGATATTCAAAATTATTGTCCTTTGATAATAATTAATGAAACAATAGTGTTCTTATCTGTACTACGAAGTTGGTTATTGAATTTTTGTCACATGTAAACATGTATGAAATGAAAAATGAATTCACCAATTTATAGGACGATCTACGACTTAATCTAAGTACAATCTTTCTGAATATCTATAAAATGATTTTAGGATTTCCCTTTTACATACCGTACGTACTAGACACCCAGGGTCATATCTGTTGTCACAAACGAGTAGCGCCGATACCTCATAGCGCAACCCAAAGACCTAATAGGCATCTCGCGACAAAGCAAAAAGGCACTAATTCAGGTCTCAGTCAGCACCCGGTGTACTTATTTCACCATTTTGCCGGAACGGTGAAAATCGAGTTTCAAGTGTTCGGAGTAGTGGCGTCGGCATACTGCCGGGCCACGTTCGCTTGTATTATGAAGTCCTATTTTGCACTGACATTTTTCGTTCACTGCCATACGATTGGATTTTTGAAACGTGTAAATTTGATAAAACACGGACCGCTGGGAATGAGTTAGCACTGTAGAACGGGGATGCAATATTTCTGCTTACACTTGTGTTTTACGTGACTTGAAGTAGTATTGAGTTTGTACCCCAGTTCTAGATGTAGCGCTTAATGTCAATTTTGTAGGGGGTTTTTTCATGTTTGTTTTTCATTTACTAATTTAGGTAGTTCCCCTGTATTTACGAAATTGTGATTATTTAGAAAAACGGAAAAATATTCAACTGCCTCACCGCGGCCCGGGGATTCGAACACCCGTCCTTCCGGGAATCGCGCCCAGACGTGCATTACCATCACACCAGACCAGCAGCTATTAATTGAAGCCGTCGAAATGAACTTTTGAACTTGTGATTATTCATTATCTTTAAAGAATGAATATGTACTAGCGCAAAAATAGTACACCATTAAATACTTTTTCAAGTGTAAGAGATACTATTTTTTTTAGTTCGCTCGCGACCACGATAGGTGTAACCCAGTTGAATCGTCGGGCAATAAGTAGCTATGTAATTTGCTACTCCTAATATCGCGTGTAGACTCATAAAGTCTAATTTTAGTGTAAGAGATACTACTCTAAATTTTAATAAAATAATGATTGCAACAACATCTAAAAAGCACTTACAACTTAATTAAACGTGTATAGCTTCAAACAACCTTTTACCAAATGGCGCAAAGTTCAATTCGATCCGGCTAGAATTTCGAATAGCTACATGGAACTTGATAAAATATTCCGAGAATTATACTTAGGCTAATACTAATAGCTACAGTTTCGTGTGAACATACCAGGTGAAGCTAGGCGTAATTTACGAAGAAAGACGTGAACATGTAAGTGACCAGTATCAAACGTAGATAGTATTGTACGTGTAGTTACAATAATCATGGACTTTCAAACTAAATTACAATATAAAAATTGCATAATACAAATTAAAGTTGAAGTGTAGCTTGTCCGTTTTGATTTAATTTGATTAAAAACGGATACTGTTAAAAAAAGAAATGAAGCAAAATACTACATTTTCAATTTAGTATTAATTGTTTTTTATTTAATTTTAAGTAAAGCAAATAGCAACGCATTTGTTAATTTTCACAATTCTCATAGGTTCTCATAGGGTCTCATAGGTAGACTTCATCGCCTAGGTTGAACAATTTTTGAGTGCGCACAAAAGTACAGACAAACAAACATTATACAATTCATTATTTTGTGTTCTATTGCGTTCATAAAGCCCCCCTTCATGTGATAGTTATTCTTAAAAATCTCTGACAGCAGCTTTTTACGATTATGTCTAAATAAATATCACCCAACGATGATGATGATGATATGCTATGAACCTGTTTGATTGTTGATATCATTAGCTCCTTAAATCCCTAGTTAGTAATTATACGTAGGTACCAATAATTTGCACGTGAATTGCTGTGCCGCATCAAAAACAAAACGTTGCAAAACATTGTATTGCCATAGAGTAAGCATCGCATCATCAGCGGTTGATGTTACGAGGAAATTCCTGAACGGACATGAAGGCGGCGTCGTCTACGAACGTGGGAAGCCGTGGAGTAGAAAGCTTAAGCCAGATAACACAATGTTTTTTCTTTGCATCGAAACTTTTTTATGAAAAAAAAAATCGAAATGTAATTTAAGGGACATAAAAAATTAAACATCGGACAGCAAAACATTGATGCAATACTTTTTTTTTACTAATTACCTCAAGACATTTTTCTTTTGGAAGGGATATTTGAAAATAACACAGAATAGAGTTTTTTATTTGCTTAGTAATTCGAACTTGGATTAATTAGTTGAAAAGTTGATATTGGCTGATAGCAAACGATATAATATGAAAAAATTGAGTTTTCAATTTGATAATAATAGAGTAGTAGTTGTAGTTTGTGAAGTTTCATCTCATAAGATGCTAAAGATTTCTTAAAAAGAAAACGGTACCATTTCACAAACATTCCACACGCTTAACCGTACAATATCTGTCTCCATATTTCCCTACTGCTTGATGAATAAAGGTATCTTGGGAATTCAAAATATGTCCACAGCGTCAATGCCACTCCACTGAAAGCTACTGAAAGCTGCTGAAAGGTCAGTCGTTATCGTAGGCATTTGAGGTGGGTACAACAATTCCGCATTATTATAATATCTTCATACCTACTATTACGTTGATAGCAGTGGAAGGTTACGTGTGGTATTACGAAGATGGATTCTAGTATAAGTGAAAATGAAACCGTTAAGACACATTTGATAATAAGCTTAATATGAAGCTTTAGGACTATATGAAGTCAATAAATAGTTTTATTTGCTTTTGGTTTTATTAAATCTTTCTAGTTATTTCAAATATTAATAACGGCGTTACATAGTCAGATTTTTTTATTGTCAAAATAGGAATGAAGAATGGAATTGAATAACAGAATTAAATATCAATTTAAATAAAAAAACCATTCATCTTCTACTAAAATGGCACTTATATGGAAACTCCCTATCCCTAAGGGATCACTGCTATCATAGCATGTTATAAGCCGACAACATATTCCATGGCTTATCAGATATTGGGTGACGAGTTCATTTGTACCCATGGCCTAATTTGCGGAGTTATATGAAGTTACCGAGGAGGTGAGGTGACATACCTTTACGACCTCCATAATAAGATGGGGTATGTTTACGTCATTCATGTTTAATTTATGAATTGAGTCTCTCATCCACCTCTGTTCTTAACAGTGCAGCGGTCTCAGGTAATATATTTGGAGTTTTCCAGTGCGATGAAAACGTTACGTGATCTCAAGTGAGATTCGTCTACAAAGCTTACAAAACATCTCTATTATCCGAATGAGGGGCTTGAGTGTAGTGCTTTCTACTTGAATGTGCTGTAAAATCTAAATTGCTTTCGTTCAATTCGTGAAAGTAGGTACATGTTGCTTAATGGATACATGCATACTTGTTAAATTTGATGTACTTAATCATGTTTTTGAACTTAATTGTAACAAAACATTGGAATAATTGTCTATGAAAACGTAAAATAATATTGCTGCTTTAAGATTACCTACCATGACCTTTTATGAATATAATTGATTGTCATTGTTGAAGAAATATTTAGGAAATTTGATACTATTGTTGATTTGAAAAAAAAAACGGTGTTTAACGTTATGTTTCCTTAAAGGCCATTTTATAATTAAGGAACTTAATCTCCACCAAACAATACCATAGCAAAAATATGGTGTTAATGTCGTTTCCCGCTGTAATCCAAGTGGCTATTATAGCCAGAAACGGTTTTAAGGACCCCCGGCTATATTTAATACGGCAGCAAGTGACATTTTAAATTTAAATTGACGAATATATCAAAGAAATTACGAGCTTTAATGCCACTTACGGAGGATAGCTCGAGTCATTATTTGTGCTTATTTAATTCCTCGGAACGACCTCTTAGAGGTCTTTTATTAAAACAAGAGAATGGCGGCTGTTTGTTTAAACATAGTACAAGATTATCAATTGATAGTCATTTGTAAAGTTTAATAAAAATATATTAGTCTAAGATCCCGTTATAGAACGACCTTCACCGAGATGCTTGTTTTTGGTATGGCATGGTATATTGTAAACATTTTCTTTAATATATTATACAAACACTAGTTGGCTCCATTATTTTAAACTAGTTCAATGAACAGGTCACTATATTGTAGTCATTTAAGTCGTAGATACATAATCTTATAGACTTCTTCTACGTCTTCTCTACCCTAACTTTTATATCGAAGTATTTGTTTAACAACTCGATTTTCATTAAACATATACAAAGTAAGCAATTCGACCTTATCGTTCCAAAGTTTCCTGTTATAGCCAGACGAATTTAACCCAGCTCGTTATTTACAATAAGGGGTGTTTTGTTTGACTAGTGCTAGCCCTTAACTACCACCCATCAGATTATTTGCATAGTAAATTAATATACTGATTGCCCAAGCCGGCTTTGATGTCAGATCGCAAATAAAAATTATGCAAATGGAACGTCTAAGTGAAATTATTAAGAACGAGAACGAGAGTACTTGAGAACGCTCGTGATTAAAGCTTTGAAATCGATAATTAATCATTGTGTTTTGCAGTAAAGGTCGTAGATAAAGGTACTTCATTACATAGTATAAAACAAATACGATTTATCTGTTTATCCGTCCTCATGTAGGCTTATATCTTTAAGAATGCGTAACGGATTATAATGCGGTTTTATACAATAGGTAGAGTGACTCAAGAAGAAGGTTATACCTGAAGCGAGAGCGAGTCGCTAGTTATTATAATTATAAAGATGTCATTATAGTCTTAACAGTGCATCCAGTTACTTTTCTTTGATTAAAATTTTCATTAAGTGTTAGTAAGCAACATTTGACAGCAAATGTATTTGTTAAGAGTGAAAAGCAGTCTTAAACGTCGAAGAATGCTAACTAATTTTATCGTATTTTTTTTATTTTGCTCTACTGATTATTGCGGTGTGGATTTACCGTATATACACTGCTTTGATGGTCAACTCTATGCAAGCCTAGTTTACTGACCTCTTCAGCCTTACGCAGGAAGAGGAATTCGTGGAGTTTTTCTATAACAAAATCACTCAGCTCGAAGTCAGATGGTTAAAGTAAGAAAAATAGTCGAGCCACCGAAATCAGTAGGACACCTTACTTACAACTATTTACGCACTAAAGTAACAGGTCTCAGAAAATAATAAATAATTGATAAGACTAGCCCGATGGTACAGTGGTTAGCGACACTGGCACTGGTTTCAAGGGTAGTGGGTTAAATTCCTGCCCGGGACAAATATATGTGAGACGAACATCGGCGTTTGTTCCGTGTCCCGGTGGTACAGTGGTTATCGACTCTGGCTACGGTTTCAAGAGAGGTGGGTTCGATTCCCGCCCGGAACAATCGTGTGATGGACATCGGCATTTATGTGTCTGTGTCATGAGTGCTTGAACTACTTATTTCAGAATCAGAACAATGTCACATACATTGTTCTGATATTTATTTATTTTATTAAGTTTGGATGTGAAATTCAACCCAGTATAAATTGTCATACAGAACGGTTGTTTTGTTCGGCTTTCACACATACAAGTGGCACATGACACTTCTCATCTGCCTAGAGGCAAAACAGGCGGCATGAACTAAGCTTCCGCCGTTAGTATCGCATGCACTATTCGCTTTGGTATTTATTAAACGTCCACTCGGTGCAGATTTGTGGACACACTTGTATTAGTCCATTTATAAAGAATACTACGATTCGTTTGCGTACGACCGGTTTAATCTTAGCTAACTTAGTCTACGACCTATGAACTGTTCGGCTGGTTACAATAGAAAATACAATGTTTTTTTTTATTGAAGCTGGTGATATGGCTTTCCATAACAGTTTTCAATTTCGATTATTATATTTTTAATTGGTATATACTTATTTTTTTATCAAAAATATATTCAAATTGACATAAGCTTTTTCCATACCTAAAATAAAGAATGCGATGATAAAAGTCAAACCGATTGTTTGTCGAATAGTTTTCACTGAGCCGTCAATTTTAAATATTTGCTTGTTACGTATTCATCCATCCATGGGCAGTATTTACCGATGTTGGTAGAGTAATCAATCTATCAGGGTCTGATAAAATATAACACGATATATCGTACAAAAAAACTGTAAAATACAGCTTAACGCTCTGAATATGTATTAAGTTTAATGCACGCAAGAAAAAAGATTGCGATCCTCTTTTTTTAAGTCCGTTAAAAGTAGAAAAAAAGCAATAATTTATCACAATAAACCTAGTAAAAAAGCGTCTATAGCCAAGTGGTTAAGGTCGTTGCTTGTCATGCGAGAGGTCGCCAGTTCAAACCCTGCCACGTACCACTGTGTTGTTCAAATTTGAAATTCATAGGTAACGATTATTCAACGCTTTAACGGTGAAGGAAAATATCATAAAACCGTGCAGGTTTTATGATGTTCTATGATGAACTTACGAATAAATTCTTAAGTTGTGGAGTTTATCGCCCTGGTATAGGGTAGGCCTGGTTTAGGGCAGTCCGTGCCCAGCAATAGGGACGTATATGGGCTGATGATGAAGTAAACCTAAAACTGTCACCGCGATTTAGCATATTAAGGTCTACTGTTATCAGTAGATCTTAAAAGTTTTTTTTTACTCGACTTATTTAAAAAAAAAATATCTATCTAAAACTTCGTCTGTGTATTTTTTGGAACCAAACGTTATATTGTGAAATTTAACCTTCATTAAATAAAATATGCAAAATATAAATAGATCCTACCCCGGAGGGACGCCCGTACGTCCAAAATGTTGTATAGATTACAATCCACCTAACAAAATCCTGTTACAAATCAAACAGAAAAACGAAAAGTTTTTATCCTTCACTTAGAGGCGAACCTTTCCCATTTCTATTTGAGTCATGTTTCTATAAAAAGCCTTCAGCCAACAAGTTATGGCTGAGAGCAAGTTCTGAGACGAGTATTTTT
This sequence comes from Maruca vitrata, assembly GCA_039566165.1. Taxonomy (NCBI): domain Eukaryota; kingdom Metazoa; phylum Arthropoda; class Insecta; order Lepidoptera; family Crambidae; genus Maruca; species Maruca vitrata. Next base: position 8,633,917 of record CM076921.1, read on the forward strand.
ATTTTCTTTTTCGAAATTTGCGAATGTTGTGTTGTTCTCCGGAGAATTCTCTGAACTTTCTTGTTTCGATGCCTTTCTGCAATATATTGGAACGTTGTTTTATTTAGCCAAGGGGTTTCTTTATAGGGAGTAGTCACGTACTTTGGTAGTTACAGTCGGAATTCTTTAACATAATTATTTTTTTATTAACTATCTACGGAGCGGGGTGCTTGGAGCGTCTCTCGATTAATTAATAAGAACTTGTTGAGTCAGTTATCGATATCGGAGTTGAGTCTTTGCTGTATCGAAGCGATTATCGCCGCTAGTCAATTGCATCTTTGGAATTGTTTTAGTTTGAATAGTTTAGTTTTATGATCACTTGAAGTTAACGATGTTTCCATGAGATGAATAGAAGGAAGGGGTTATCAGAAAAAGCAAGTTGTTAATTTAATTATGTATTTAGTCGATAAGAGCTGAAACAATACTTTTGAGCCTCTTTTTACTAAAAGAATTGTGTGAATATAAAATAAATACAGAGTATGTCCCTGTGCTCTCAAATTATAAATGATAGACGAATAATAGTAAGTAAGAGCTAACATTGCAGTTCTTAATTCAGTAAAAAGCGTTTTTACTACCATCAAATCAATATTTGTATTTTTCTTGTATGTAGTTTACACATTAGTATTTAAGTGTCAATTATTTCCTGATTATTCAAAGAAATTATACGCACCAATTTATCGGGCTATTTTAATTTGTAAACAGTATTTCAGCGCACAACATTGTTAAATGCAGAATCGACTTTACTCTGTAAGTGCACTTAGACGTTGAGCAAACTATAATAAATTTCGACTTGTACCAAAGCAATAACGGTAGACTTATTTAGCTCACAAAGAAACACTTGTGTGTATTTACACAACAATCCACTAGACGGCCAGACTTAGTGGGAACACTAACTAAGCTACATTCAAACGAACAATACTATTGTTTCTCGAACAAAATCCTTTGACGAGTTCCAATAACGCTGGTTATTAAGTAGAAGCTGCTGTGATAGATGTTTGTTGCCGCTCCTTCAGTTAACAATTCAAATGAATTAATTAATGTTTGATTGTTATTCCTATACTATGAGTGCAGTAGTAAATTAGTATGTTGGTTCAATGATTTTTCTTATAAAATCTTTTTACAACACCCTTTAATGGTTCCTAATGCAGATGTCTATGTAATACGACCTGATTAATGATGAGCTATTATTAATTAACCAACTTATTTTGTAATGGCTGCTCTTTTTTTTGTGAAATAAATAATTATATCTTTTATTTATCTATTACTAGTGACCCGCTCTTGCTTCGGTATATTATACATAAAAACCTACCTCTTAAATCCTTATATCTAATAAAAAGATTAATTTTTGTTTCAGTAAAATACCGTTATATAAAATGAAAGTATCACTGTATAAGAACGATAAATCACGATTTAACCACCATACTGGCCCGATGTATGAATGAACGGCGCCAACTAGGGCTGTTCCAATGTTAAAAAAAATTTAAACTATAATAATAATAAGGCGTCCGCCCGATTTCAGCCATGGCGGCTGATCTCATTTGAGATCAGCCAAGTGCGCAGGACATATTATAGTGCACAAGTGTGCGCGCAAACACAAGTGCACTCTCTATTCCCTTGTGAGACGGCAATCCGACTTGACCGATGAGAGATCGGGCGCAGGACCACCGGCTTAACGTGCTTTCCGAGGCACGTGCATCAACCGCCAACTTCCTAACTCCGGGCTGAGTAATTTCATTACAGAAAAACTCACACAATTTTTTACCGACCCCGGACCGGGGTCCTAACGCAGCACTTGCTACCAATAGACCAACGAGGCAGTTAGTATAATGTGAACTATGGTAAGTACACTAATACAGCAACAATTTTTTTTTAAATCTAAAGTAGTGAAAAATTCCGCCGTGAAAGCAATATAACATAGCAATGAGTTTTACCTAAATCTTCTCAGTGCGTGATACAGTTACGATTATCCATGGGTTCCAATAATATTACTATTAGTTTCTTAGTTGGCTAGCCCCACCCCTACAAGCGCATAAAATAAGTATGTATCACCATAGGGTGCCATTCTGCACGCACATAGAATTCAGATCAACCAGGTTCCTTCTGATGGACTTTTGATGTCATCCGAACGGCCAGCTCCAATAGCATCGGGCATCGGCTACACCTTCGAATCGCGTCGTAAAATAACTGAGAAGGGTGAATTTTTAATGTTTTAGGGGAGTATGGCAGGTTTAGGGCTTGGGTCCAAATGTATGGTTTTTCGGTTTCGATTTCAATTCATTGATTAGAACATTTTCCATCTGTTTCAAACATTGGATCCTTTTTTAGGGTTCTGTATCCAAATGGTAAAAACGGAACTCCATTTCTAAGTCACATCTGTTCATAATATGTGTTCGTCCGTCCGTCCGTCACCAGGCTGTGTCTCAAGAACTTTGATAGCTAAACAGTTGAAATTTTCACAGATGATGCATTTCTTTCTGTATCTAAGTATTGCCGCTATAACAACAAAATTAAAACAAAACATTTTTTTTAAATTAGACATCCCGAAATTTATCACTCTACCTGATGGTAAGCGGCCGCGGGACCTTAAATCTTAGTTTGGCACTGCTCTTTATTTTCTAAGTAATTGTCACCAGCCACCCTATAGCAGCACTCTGTGGCGTGGTGGCATAAGTCGATTCATACAGATAATACATGTGGTCTTCTGATTTCATTTAACAACTATTGATTAATTAATAATTGCATCTAATTTGTTTTCAGCGCTCTACGATTACATCAATAACAATTTTAAGTTTTAGAACATACAGACATAATTATAATTTGCATCAAAGATATATTAAATTAATTTTAGTTATAGGTACCAAATTTGTAACGAGTAGCTAATAACTATAGTAATAACAGGTCAATGCCCCGAAGAACATAAACACGGTCCATTAAACATTCAACAGAGGAATATGCTACATATTCAATACAAGATGCTATACTAAGATGGATGCAACGTCTTTATTGCATTAGTATGATGACGCCCGCTACCTAAGTGTCTAGCCCGTGTCTTACACATTTAATGCACTTTGTGCATGAATTTTAAACGCGGACACATAAAATGTTTGCAAGTGTGGGTCATTTGTTATTCTTGTAACTACGCTCAGATGCTCGTAAGTACTAAAACATGTTGCGCATTTTTATTTTTCTTTATTATAATGTCCTTTTCAAATCTAGAAATGCCACGACTCCAGTCTGTTGGATAGAAACCGACCAGCATCGTGAAAAATAAATATTTTTAAAAAGGGTAACTACTCTTATGTTAAAAAAATAAATGGGAACACATGACGTAGTTATATAACTAAAATGTAATCAAACATGGTCAAAATAGAAAAGAATAATTGTTTATTAAGTGCAGATATCTCAAAAGTACCCTATGGTAGTAAGTATTTTATTACCGCAAAATCAAACAAACTAATCGACGAATGGCGCATTGACCCAAAATGAATAATGGCCTCCGACAGTAAACAAAACAAATGCTACTACACCTACATTTTATTCTAGCAGATCGAAAATATTTTAAAAGCCTAAGTTAATTTTCTTGAGAAAATCTTTGATAAATCTTCTCATACATCTTTCTTACGCAACGAGCGCGTGAACGCTTTGCTCCCCAGCCTCTTTTCAATGTGCCCTCTCTGTGTCAGCGCGAACTGGTAGCGAAAAGTGTTTCTAAACGCCTCTCCACTCTGGCCTAATGAGGTCGTTCCATCCATTAAGCTATTTAGTAATTGGGTGTGACTCTGTCTGCTGCAAACGGCGCCATGCGGAACAACACAATAATTGTTCAATATGCATGGATTCGTAATTGGTATTACAGCGCAACGCTTGCCTTTTGATTCGGTCCTGGCTATGCTTTGTGATTCAAATATTGAGGTCGATGACCGCCGATATTGGAGTATTAATGCGCTACCTAAAGACTGAACGGCTAAGATTGGCTGTAACTTAACATTTTGTGTCTGAAATGATTCGTTAAGGCATAATAGTCCAGTCATTTAAGCTTAAATTAGGTAAGAATCTCGGAATTCGAGATACCCAGCTGCAAGTCTGTAAATACTTAGATATTGCCACCCTAAAAGTGGTCTCAAAACCTACAATGGTAGGGTGTACGCAACTATTAAATTTTCATTCAAGGTCAAATGTCACAAATATCAGTTTTATGAACTTTTGAGCGAAACGGGAAGTTTTATCATAAAAGTGTGTAGGAGAAAATTACTTATCTTCTATTTATCTATAAAAATTGTCTCTACGTTTTTTTCCTCAAATTCACCATTTCAGAGATACAGCGATGCAAATAGTTGAAAAAGTTGTATTTTCAAAAGCTTCCAGACCCCCGTGCGATTGTGCTAGACAGTTAAAATTTTCACGAATGATGTATCTTAGTAGCCTCTATAACATCTAATACTAGAAAAAGCATAAACCAATGTTTAAGTGGGTTCTCATACAAAAACTATGGTATTTTTTTCTATATATCCTCCACCTTGGAAATGTCCTGATAAGTTATCAGGACATTTCCAAGGTGAGGATTCTGCATTTGTGCTTATTGGCCATATATCAAAACATAATGTACGCAAGCGGTTGGCGACTCGTCACTTGATACTAATCCTATGTCGATAATTTCTATTAAGATGGAACTTTTGTCACAAGATCTCAACATTTTTAACATTCACTGCAAACATATTTTCTCCTTTCCGAGCTTGGCAATGAAGACTGAATTAATGGTCTTTCTTTATTCTGTACAAAGTACATGTATATTTGATGCGTTTGGATAATGATTGTTGAATTTGGCAAGCGCTGGTGTTATGATGCCAAAGACTAGTAATTGTAGCAATAATTTAATCGCAGTAACGAGGGCCTTTCCCAGAAATTTATTTATAACTAGCGGCCGCACACGACTTTGTCCGCGTGGAAATGGTTTTGGCAGCAGTAATTTATTAACATAGCCTGTAATGTACCTTGTAAAATTTGATATTATTAGTGAAAGTTTCGTCAAAATTGGTCCAACTGTTTCGGAGATTAAAGCGAATAAAATCACAGACAGACAAAAAAAATTAAACTTTGTTTGAAAACTAAGTTATTCTAAATATTATTTAGAGATTCGACGTTTCGAGATAAGAAATAATAGATAATACTACTTATTAAACTGTGTTTTTGTTATTGGTACCGGGTATCCATACCCATTTAGTAAAAAGCCTATTTTAAAATTACAAACAGGCACTCACTCACTTTTATGCAGTTGTATAGATGCCGACATGCGGTCATGGCAGGCAAACTTTATGTGGATTAGCTGACTACGATTATATTTATTAATAATATAAACATCACGTACATGCATTTACGTCCTGTATGCGAAAATAAACGAAATCTATGTGAATATCGAGCAACTTGTCTCTCTCATCATTCACATTTTATTTCTGAACTAATGATATTAATTGTCCTTCATTGAAAATATCTGAAACCTAAACCCACTTTCTTCGCAGAAATACCCAATTGTGGTATTATTAACACGATCCATTGTGAACGAGGCCTGGAAACTTAATAAAGAAAGTTTATTTCCACTTCCAGCTAAATACAGACTCAGTTCTTGTGGCAAATAATAGGTCAATATAGTTCAAAGGTCGGTAACAAAAGTAGTGATTTATCGTTAGAAGTAGCAGGGCGCGTCGATTGCGTGATACCGTCCCCAACAAGTCTTTCACGCCTCCGCTCCTGGCAGTTGAAATATCGATAAGGGTGCTTTAAAATATTGAAGTCTTAAAAGCAAAGAATGGTTCCTCTGGACCGGTTGGAAGGAGAACCACCTTGATTTATCGGCCGTGAATACCCCGCGCGGCGTCCGACCAACTTTGCTAATTAACCGAAAGATTAATTTCCCTTTTCCCTTAAACAATTTCCCTTAAAAGTTACAACAGTTCGAGTCTTTTTTCCGGTAATTTGAATAAAAAAGTGTTTGACATTTTTTTTTTAATTAAACTTCTCGCAATAAAGATGACGTATTCATAAAATTTTGCGGCGATCTTCTTGAATCTAAAATCTGTTTTAAAAATTATGTTTGGAAGATTAATTTTATGTTTTCTCCATTGGCAATATTATCATCTGTCATATATTTTTTAGATCCTTTGAGCTCTAGAAATGGCCATTCAAGATGCGACTTGTCTTATTCCAATATATAAATGAATTTTTAAGTTGATAGAAATTTACATATATATTTTTAGAAGCATACAAGAATTATATTTCATCTTTAACATACTCAATAGCAAAACAATTAATTTGAAATAAAACTTATTTTACAGATTAAACTTTAATTTTTTTTTTAATTCAAATTACAGACAATACCAAAATAATGTATGTTTATGTTTCTAGCTCCATTTTGTATTGCACCCAGACTAACAGACTCTCAGTACTGTCTCAAGGAGCTATACCCAAACCTATAGTTTGACCGCAGGCCGCTAACTTTACTCTATATCTTCTGCTAACTTAGCTCGACTGCATTTAACTTTAAGGGCTACCAGCACAAACACATTTTTGTTAACAGATTACCTGATTTTCTTACACCTGATTTTTTATGAATCTAATTTTGGAATTGAAAGATTTTTTTTAGTACTGTTCTATCATGTACGGTACGGTACTTCTCTATTTAATTATTCGTAAAACTAGTTTCATATTATGCATTACACGTATCATTATCAGCCCATATACGTCCCCACTGCTGGGATCACGGGTCTACCCTAAACTAGGGCGATAAGGCCTTAGTGAATCACGCTGTCCAAGTGAGGGTTGGTTGATTACACAAAGTACACAACCTAAGAAATTCTTCGTGGGTGTGCACTTGTGCAGGTTTCCTTACGATGTTTTCCTTAACCGTTAAAGCGTCGAATAATCGTGCATATGAATTTCAGATTTGAAAAACACAGTGGTACGTGGCGCGGTTTGAACTGGCGACTTCTCGCATGGAAGGAACATAACCTAAACCACTCGGCCATCGACGCTTTTTGTTACGCATTACACGTATAAACTCTACAATTGTTATTTAGCTACCATTAAGGAGGGTTAGATTACAAATGCCAGACGACTATCAGTTTTCAATTATTTATTTAAATCATAATGACGTCTTATTATTTCGAGATAGATATCTTGTTCTTTACGTCCTTAATTTAATGTAAAATTAGTTTTCCGTGCAGGTAGCGCTGTTTTTAGCATGGCAATACGCTTATATTTAAGTTAGTTAAATAGTTTTTGTAGAGAATGGAAACAGACTGAATAGGAAGAAGCTCGATGAATTAAGACTAGGTCCTTACAAAATCATAGAAAAAGTTTCAAACTCAATTTACAAGATAAACACTGGTTATAAGAAATCAAACTTTTTCCACATCTCGAAGCTGACCCCAGCCCCTGACTGCGTTTGAAGAATACCCATGACCGGCTTATCACAGCCAGGTATATCGTGATGATGCATCATCTTCTCTAAGGGGAGATGTAAAGAAAACCATACTTTTCTTTATTTGTATTTTCATAAGTTTTATTTTCATAAATTTTCCTAAAACGTCAAACGTCATACGTCATACGTCATGCCGTGAAAATGTAGCGGTTAAATTAAATTGTTAAATTATTTCTAATATTGTGATTTAGGAACAGACATTGTAATAATAAACATTAAATGTCGTTTCTCTTCTTACAGGTATGTAAGATTTATCGTAATTACTTTTATTTCATGTAATAGTTGTAACATGTAAACTAATGAAATAAAACTCTTCTTACAGAGAAACTCAATTGTGTTTAATTGACACCTATATCACAGGAAAACATATATTGGATAATTTATCTTATATGTATATTAAACAAGATTGTTGATTCATTACAAGCAAAGTAATTAATTAATATGACAACATACCAAAAAGCTTGTATAAGCAATCAAAATCTCGGGCTTGTCTGAAGGGAGAACACTGCGGTTCATTAAATCGCTAAGCCTATATTCATATCAAGCAAGTTACACGCTAACATTGCTTCATTTTGAATGGCGTTATGCAAGACATTGTCCGTCTTTACTATGTTATTTACAAGAATACACCGAGAACTTTTAGTGGTAGTATTCACGAAACAGAACTATGAATTTACCTTATCGAATCATGATTGTTTTTTCTTGAAAAAAAAAGAATTCAATTCATCAAAAAAAAAAATTATCCATCTCGAAAATGAGATGTGACGTGCTTACGTCTTAGCAGTGCCTGCTTAGGCACTGCTTGCCGTTGGAGATCGATGATTAAAGAAGAAGAAGCTCTACGCCCTATAGAATATAGCGATTTGAGCTTGCTTTCAAGTGTCGTTTATTACTTTCGTAAAATTGCTATTTATTGATTAGCATAAAAGCAACTGCGAATTTTAGTTTTAAGATCTAATTTTACTGCGGGAAAACAACCAAAAAATTTTAACGGTATATTATCATATCGTTAGTAGGAAACCTTTATGTGATATGGGGTCAGAAATTCGAAAATAATGTTCAAAAATCAAGGATTTAAGATAAAATTAATACTCTTTGCTGTACAGAGGCAAGTCTTTGTTTTCGCATAGCATGCATTTTATTCTAAAGGTATAAAATTATACATTTCGAGATTTATATTTGAAAAATAAAAGACATTATGTTATTTGAACTGTAGCATTTTGATAGAGGAACAGTCGTGACTTGAATAACAAAAACAAAAGAATAATAAAAAAAGTCCATCCAAGTTTATTCAAGTTTTGATGAGATATTTGTACAGTAAACTTTTAAATGCTAGCAATATAGCATAACGACGTTCAAATGTGAAACTAAATACAGTGGAAGGCAAGATTAGGGTCCAACAGCAAATGAGTTTATGGCGTGATAGTGAACTTTCATTGTGGCATTAGGGATCAAGCTTCAGTTGTTCATACTTTGTAATTAAATATGAGTATATTTTTACAAACGACTGCTATTTGTGGGCGTGTATTGTTTAAACGTTGATGTTTTATTTTTGGCGGTCTTAATTACGTAGTGTGTTTTTCAGTTTTATTTTTATTTTTCACTCTGTTGTTGATAAGGATACCTACCTAGTTCAATGCTTGCATTTGAAAGTAGGTGTCAAATCTTTTAACCAAGCGTCTTATCATTAATTCTGTCAGTGATTATTATTTTCGTTTTTAAAAACAGATGTACTTACATTAATTATTTTATCAGTTATTTATTGAAACTTTCATTTCATAATTAACCACGAGCGCTGTAAAAAGGTCGACAACAATAGGCACGAGTTTAATCTTTAAAATTCGTTTTATTTCAAATAAATTACTGTTTATGCACATGAATAAACGACTATAAGAAACACAATATTATTCTCGACTCTACGACTCGTTTGTCAGATAGACAATCAGAAGTTTCACGAACAGATATATTAAATAGACTCAAGAAAAAGATCCGAATGTGTCACCGTAAGTTCCTTCACAATATTGACATTTGTGAACACTTAGTTCGCTCGTGTAGACAATTATGTAATTGGAAACTGACCCCAGTTTAACGGATTACTGGTTAGGCCGCCAAGGGTGGCGCCCTCTCGTATCTTCAAGACCCCTCTTTTACTGAGCTACGTAGTTATTCCAATAATGATGATAAAAAACGTTGGCATTCTATCATAATGGAATTTTGGTTTTATTTGACTTTATACTATAATACTTATAGGTTATGGATCTGGCTACTGGATACTGAAACAATATTATCAATTTGACTTATGATTAAAACGATCATGTAAGTTTCTCATTCATAACTTGTTAGCTAGTTTTGAATAAAAACCGTCTTGATAGGCAAATAGATATAATAGATAATTAGTAATGTTATCTTAAGTAATATATGACATTTAAGTATGTTTATCTGTCGCGTTTTTACGACTAGAGAATTAAATTAATCGATTTAAATGGTAAATGAATTGTCTTCAGACTGAAACAACTACTTTTTGACCGATCGTGATGGATAAACGACTACGCGGATGGAGTTGCTGTTGGAAAGCAATACACAGAAACTTTTACTTTTTAAACCCGTATCATCCCACTACTGGGTAAAAGTCTCTATCTAAAGCAAAATTTGCCAGTCCTTTGATTGGTGGACCAGATCACCACCTTTCTTTTTTTATAGAGAACGTTTTAGGATGGAACTCCACCAGATGTTAACCAGTCGCGAAGTCCACAAATGAGGTTAATAGGCACAATAAACCCTTTAAAGCATGTCGCTTTAGGACGACCTATCAAAGGCATCTAGCAGATATTCTAAAGCCATCGCAGAGGTACCTACAGGCGAATATGTGCCTTCAACGAAAGACATAATTTCTTGGGATTTTTCGGCGAAAACCGTCTTCAGACAGAAGTTTATAACTGGTATATCAGTGCAACAGAGCCCTTACTGCCTGAGAACGCTCCAGCCCTCACACGGTGACATTTCCGAGGGTACGTGGAGTGAATTCTGCAGTTTTCCCAGACGACCGCCGCAATTGTAATTGACAATGGGGTGGCATTGTATTATTTAGCAATTTTCCCCCTGTCTGATTTTGAGAAATCAGGCCAACCGTTTTGGGGACCGTCAAATGCATATGAATGGAAAGGGCAACGGCAATAATTTTATCGCTGAATATGTATGCGTGATTAAGCTTGTAAAAGTTTAATAGGATTTCGAGGATTACAACTGGAAACCATAATTTGATACAATAAATTTTTAGATTAAATAAATAATGATATTAAAGTTTTTTTTGTCATAATAAACTCTCGATCTATTACTTGATAAACATCTTTCATCTTTCAAGTTTTCATTTAATTACTTTTTGATGTCCAATTAAAAAAAAATCTTTGAAGCTTATTATATTTATCCAAACGTTATAATTAGATAAATTTCGGTACATACAGCTCTCTCGGTTTCCTTAATTTCGTAAGTTTCCGTTGTTGAATTTTCCCGACTGCAGAGCTTCTCAAAACATCTCTTAAGCGAATATAATCTGACTATTGTACGGATGCGAGTTAGTTAATTAAACCGGAGTTGCTAAGAAAATCACCCAACTTAATGAAAAGCGTTTTTATCTGAAACTTTTCGTGCATTTCTGCATACTGGTGAGATCGTTGTCGTGTGATTATAAAATTTTATTGTTTTTATTTGCAGAGATAAAATGTACATTTCTGAGGATAATTGTGTAGGTTCTTATATACTTAACTAGTGAACCGCCCTCGCTTCGCTTCGGGTAAATTTTACATACAAACCTTCCTTAAGAATCACTCTATCTATTAAAAAAAACCGCATCAAAATCCGTTGCGTAGTTTTAAAGATCTAAGCATACATACGGACATACAGCGAAAGCGACTTTGTTTTATACTATGTATTGATTGATAATGACGATTACATGTACTTTTCATACATAAACAGACTTATGTATGTATTCATGAGAATCATCATCATCATCAGCCCTTTTCTATCCACTGCTGAACATATGCCTAATCATGAGAATAAGATAGATTTATTACCACTGTTGTATATCATCCAGTTTAATCAATTTGGATTATATTTTACTGCTAACAACGTGATGCTGAAAATATTACAATAAAAATATCTTACGCTTTTACCTTACTAAGAATAAATTGAAGCATAATTTTCAATTCAAAACTTCGGAGACATACGAAGAATTAACGCCAAAATAAGCAATACGGCCAATAATGGCGACGCGAAATGCTAAGGAGTAATTGGAGTGGAATAGATAATTACGGACCCTAGGGGACGCCCTCTCCCTCCTCCGAGGGCTAATGTTAATGCGTAATTGAAATCGTGATACTGGACGGATTTGTCAAGTAATAACATGGTTAGGGGTCCAAGAACTGAAGTGTGAAATCTTGTCTTTGCATCTTTTATCACCCTTAAGAGATGTTTAAATAGCATCGCGCTAGCCCCATTTCACCCTTGGATTTGGGGAGATAAACTAGAATGCATTAATGTGATTGATATAGGTACCGCTTGTTTTATCTGACGCCGGTGTCAGTGGAAGATTAGGGCACGGGAAAGAAGGGGGACTCGTGTTTTATTTATTTGCTTTTTGATTTTTTACTTCTTGCTACCAAAAATTCGCGATAAGAAATAAAATTGATTTTTCTCAACTTGTAGCTTCAAAAGACAGATAATCCAATTAAAATTCTTACACATCTTTTTCTATTGAAAAAAAAAACGATTTTGTGATGTGTATATCTAAAATCATAAATTTGAATAAAAGCAGACATTTGAACGGCCAAATTGACCCGAATAAAAACAGACCAACAGGCAGCGCTAACTTCCAAAACATTTTAGACTTTCGCGTTCCATTACACTAAATATTTGTCTTTATGGGTCTACACAATAATGACCCGAAGGTCCTCTCCACAGATCGTCACTATCATACAAGAATGGTGCGAGAAGCTATTGAAATAAAGAAGCACAAGAATTTCAATAGGGAAGATGGATTTAAATTATCGTCGGCATGGAATCCAGTGATTAATAAGTGCATACCGCGGAATGTTACGTCTAAAATCAACCCGGATGCAGTGAGTGTTGTGTGTCGGACTAATGTGGGTAGCTGTACTAATGACATTAGTGCTGGTTCGGGGGTGGATCAAGATATTCACAACCGCAATGGCAGACGAAGACGGGCAGCGCCAGTTCGCTCGCGACCACGATTGGTGTAACCCAGTCGAAACGTCGGGCAGTAAGTAGCTATGTAATTTGCTACTCCTATTAACGCGTGTAGACCCATAAAGACAAATATTTAGTTCAAAAACATTTCCACTTCTAAACCAGTATCATACGAAAGCAATCAAGCGGCGTTTAAATCACGATGCACGCAACAACACGGCCATTATTCTCCCGCTAACTATATCGCGTTCATTAAAATTTCTTCAAACGTGCGTGCGATAAACCGAAGTGGATACACCCGAAAACTTCGACTTATCTATCCCACGTAGAAGGTCGTTACATAGAAATTATGGCCGTGGTTAAACACATGCTACATTTACTCGAAAGTTCATGTAACGCCCGAATAACTTCGAGTTAGTGGGAACCCTTCCGTCGGGAAAGCAAAAACGAACCAATACGTTCGATTACGAAGGAGTTATGGGACGCACGCTATGACCCGTTCGCATCGATTAGGCATTAGATCAAAGATGTTAGGGTGGCTGTAAAGCATTCATCGTTTACCTAGTTTTAGGTCTACATTTATGCAGTTCTATTATATAGTTTATGTACATATCTATGAAGTAACCGGAGAAAACTTATAAAGCATCTTTGCCATATCTAGCAAACCAATTTCTAGAATACGACAAATAAATTTAAGAGTGGTCTTGAAATTTCAAATTAATTTGGTTCAGTTTTTTAAAATAGCTTCAATCTTTTTTAATGTCTTATTTATTTTGAGAATTTACAAAAAAAATATCTATAGCTTCACAATAAAAAAAAGGCTTGTGCTTGAATACAAATTATCGCGTATCAACGAATTGGTACTACTAATAATAACTCCCTTTGGCAGTCAAATTGTCATTATAGAATTGAGATCAAGCTCCACTGGTCCGATACAATGGCATCGTTGAGAATAATAATTACGTCATGACAATAATAATAGCAGCTAACAATATGGGTGGAACGGAAATTAACAGACCACATTGCATTCCATAATGCTTGTAATTAACGAAATAATGCGAACCGCGACGGAATATTCATTTAACAGTAACATCAAAGAGAAATATTGTGCATTCGAATGAATGATACGTTTAATTATGCCATTTATCCCCATAACGCTGGTTAAAGCATATGAAACCGGTTTGTATCCGACAAAAATGTAGGCACCGGTAATAAGGTATTTCGAGCTGGTACTCGAACAATAGACTACAATAATGAAACTTTTCACTGCCACGTTGATCTTTTGGTAGGAATTGCTACGTTATGACCGAGAGGCCCCGGTTCGAGTCCGGGGTCGGGGAAAACTTGTGTGAGTTTTTCTTTTAAGAAATTACCCAGCCCGAAGTCAGGAAGTTGGCTCGCCCGTGCCTCGGAAAGCACGTTAAGCCTGCGACCGATCTCTCATCTGTCATGTTGGAATCACAGAATTATGATGGTAAGAGAGAGTGCACTTGTGTTTGCGCGTACTTTTGTGCACTATATGTCCTGCGCAGTTGGCAAATCTCCATTGAGATCGGCCGCCATGGCCGAAATCGGTCGCACGCATTATTATTAACTAGTGACCCGTCCTCGCTTCGCTTCGGGTAAATTTTACATACAAACCTTCCTTAAGAATCACTCTATCTATTAAAAAAAAAACTGCATCAAAATCCGTTGCGTAGTTTTAAAGATACATACGGACATACAGCAAAAGCGACTTTGTTTTATACTATGTATTGATGATACTCAATGAAAACTTCTCGTAAGTAGTATACACTTAGACAGACATATGTATTTTATTGAGTTTCATAAAAAAAATCACATAAAATTTTTCATCTTAACAAGCAATTAATGGATTGCAAATAATGGACAAGGTATTCGGAATTGGTCGAACAATTTTTTTTTTCACATAGAACCGAGATTTAAAAAAGGGGAAATAAATTAATTCAACAAAAAGTGTACTTTAAAAAAGCAACATGCTGATACCTAAATAAGTCTGTACCTAAAACATTTCATTTGCAGCAATTGAAAAAAAAAACCCGTAAAGCTTTTTTGCAATCAATTGATGGAATGATATTACGAGGGACACAAATAATAAAAGCACTCGGCTGATTAGTTTCTGATATCGTCTTTTCAGTGAACTCATCAGCTAAATATGCATAATATGTATGCAGTAGGTATAAATTATTTACTCCAGACTATTATTTCTAAGAAACCGTTTCAAGGGCACTTTTAGATATGAACGTTAATATCGTAGCAATTGATTACTCTGCTTTTTGTGACTACATATGAGACGGTGCAGCTCTGCCTTCTGTATGAGGCACAAGTTCGCCCATATGTGGAATATTGCTCTCACCTCTGGGTTGACTGGGCAAAATATTTACTTCTGACCTGACCAGTCTCGCAGTTCTATAGTTGACCTGTGATCATGGGGAGCTCATTGAAACAAAACAACATACGGTGGTGGCAGTTAACGGACTTTTTCAATTTTCTATAATATTATGAACTAAAAGAACAAAATGTATGGGATTGACCACGTGATTTATCGTGTCTAATGTCAATCCCATAAATTTTATTCTTTTCGAACTTCGTTATCGTTTCGATATTGTTACTTTGTCTACGGCATCTGTTTCTGTACAAATTTCATTTAAATCGGTTCAGTAGCTTAAAAGCACAAAAGACAGAAAGAAACTACTTTAAGATTGATATAAGTAACAATTGATTTAGTATAACCTTACATTATACAACAAAGTAAGGTAAATAAGGTATACAAATTGTAAAAAAAATTGGTAAACCGTTTTTCGTTGAAACCGCAAACTCCGAAATACAATAGCACGAAAATTCCCAATCTCCAGAAAAAACATCGCATCGAAAACAGCGTTGGGTAATCGCTGAAATATTTTTAGTGGCCCCGTGTCGTACACACTGTCAGAATTTCCATATCTAAATGGAAAACGGCCCTGTACAATCAATTTTGTACCCACATTCCATTTGAAAAGTGCACCTGTGCGTCTATATGGATTTTTTGTTTTCGTTTGTAATCGAGAATCGATATGTGAGAGTACTGTTAAATGATAGTTGCAAATTGAAATTTGAATGCATTTTCTACTTGTGGTAAATCAAATATAATCAGTTACGGGTACAACAAAATTTTGAAGTACCACAGTTGAAACTACACTACACTCGTGGCCAACGGCCGACTCCTCGAGCTACTATCGACTCAGTCCAAATCATCCGAGGCGATAGTATCCTTCGTCCCCTTTTCCTTCCCCCGTCATTTATCCTTGCTACTCGTGGGAATGCAATGACCTTGTTAAAACAATGCACAAGGCAGAATGACGGCGACGTGGTCCACAATCCGTCACGTCACGTTTCCCACAGAGGTGAAAAGTGGATCGCTGGAAGTGATCTCTGCCTAACCCTCTGGGGAAAAGGCGTTTATGTATGTGTGTGGCCAACGGGTAAAGTGACGGAAAATTCACATGCATGACTTAACGTCTGGATAATATTATAATTGGTAGTACGTGGGGCGCGTAACCTCAAGATCGTGGGTTTGAGTCCCCGAGAGTAATAAAACACGGTCATCATCATCATCATTATCATCATTTTATAAATTCAAATCATATTAAACGCTTTTCAAATCATTTCATTACCAGCCATGTTTAATAAACAACCAATGCAGCGTATCGCGGTATTTGCAACTGGAAAGTAAAAATTAAGTCATAAAAGTATTTTATAAAGTAAAATTGTATATCAATAATATTCGCTGGTACGGCTGCCATAGTGCCCGAGCAAAGCTCAGAAAGTTTCATTCCCTCAAGGATTCAATTCTAAAGCTCGCGGTCCTGAATTGGCTTCCAGGATGTTTGTATGACATCAGTAGTATTGGTCAACTCACTTTCCAGAAAATTTCCTTTTGATTAGGTTATTCACACTTAACTGACTTCGGTGAAATAAATAGTTTATTTATAGTTGCGAATTGAGTATTTTTTTTAAATGTCTACAGATAATTATAGCCTGCCCAGGGATTTAAACTACAATCGTGCCAAGTTTGTTTAAAATTCTTTTAGCCGTTTTTTTTTTGCCAAAAAGCAAAAAAAGGAACTCTTATAGATTCGTCATGTTTGTCTGTCCGTCTGTCCGTACGTATGTCACAAACATTTTTTTGACTAATGCGTTTACAAAATTTACAGATTGCATTTTGACAGTATTGATCATTGATCAGCGTCCAATATTAATTCGAACAAATACTCAATGTACTTATTATTGAGCTCTATCTAGAAAGGTTAATATTTTCTTATAATATCTTAATTACATATAACAATGACATTGGAATTATAGTCTGGCAAGCATTAAAATCATTTAAAAATACTAAATCACAATTAATTCGTATCCCCAAATTAAATGTCAAACTCACGAAAATTTCTGATTTCAGATAAAGTGGATGTCAGTCAATGTCGAAACTTTAAGGTTTCAAATTCTGACATAATATGATCACAGTTATAACGGAATTTTAAGTTTATCGAGCTAAATTGAACGATTTCAAAGTATATTAGTGGTTTATTTTATTTATTTAGGCATTCAATGTAAAATATTATATAAATTGAACAACTGGGTCGATGAAACAGTGTAGTTAGTGAACCATAGTCACTAACTACGGTTCCAAGAGTTTCTTGATGAATGATGGTTTTATGACGAACATCGGTGTTTGTTCTGTATCTGGGTGAGTTATAACATGTATTTAAGTATATTAATTGTGTATCAACTGTTGATTCTAATGTGAAACACAAGTGTAATTTTTATACATGCGGACATTTCCAAGAATACGTCGAACTAACGGTCCAATGCTGAAAACAAAATGACTTTGACTTTGATGAATTTGACTGCTATGTCAACGTTTTGATATTAGATTCAAACCTCTCATGCATTTTCAATTGAAGCTTTGCTACATGACACATAATTTAAAAGTCGTTTAACGGTTTGGTTCATTGACCTTTTAAGTGAGATACATTCATTGCACAGTGGGAACGTTACTGCCGCGCTAACGTACTGTGTCACAGATATCCCTTGTTGTTCCCAAGTCCTGTTACGATCCAGGCTTTAATTAGTTCATCAGATAATTTAGTTTGCGCAGCGCTCGTTACTCCAACGAAGTGGACGGCTAATGCAGTCTGAGCCTATAATTTAATTATTCGACGAGACAAATACAAATTAGTCGTGTTGTGTACCTGGCACTGTAGAAATCTTCGCTGGAAATTTTATTGGTGCCGGTTTATAGGATTAGCGATGATTATTTTTTAAAATCACAGAATGCTTACAAGGTGGGATTTTATGGCTGATGCAGTATAAGACACGCATCAACAAAAGTTGTCTTGTTGTTGTATTTAACTAATAGGACTTTTATTCTATTTCATTATCGCACTGAGACGAAACAAAACATCACCTTTGTATGTAAGCATACCTCCGCTATATATCACATGCAACTAGTAAGGTCCGAAGATATAAAATGTGAACAGGTACTTACCCAATTTTATGTGGCATTTTAAAAGCTACGACTTTTAGGTCCAAGCTGTTGGTCAGTTGAATATCGAGTCTTAGGTATATTTTTATTGACACCATTTACTTTTTTATTTCAATTATATGGTAGGTATTTGTGGACGTGTTAAATAATATTATTCTGGACATTTAGAGCATATTAATGGAAACTTAATATTGATCTAGTCTTGCATTTATTATTATTACTTACCCAATACAAAATATTATTATTTAACTTTTCTGAATAGAATTAAGTTCAAACCTAATAAAAGCTTGTAAAAAAGGTAGATACGCCTACATTTCTTCTCTCTTTGGGGAGTAGATTAGAATCTATATTGTTTGAGATAAAAAAACAACTAAAATTTAATGAGATTTTTCCTGTTTTTGCTTTATAATTTTTAGGACGACGAAGTAAGCGGTATAAAAAAAATTGTATGACCATAATGTAATAACTTAAATGAGGCGATTTCGGCCATGGCGGCCGATCTCAATGAGGATCAGTCAACAGCGCAGGTGTATGCGCAAACACAAGTACACTCTCTGTTCCCTTACCCTCATAATTCGGCGAGACGGCAATCCGACATGACCGATGAGAGATCAAAGTGTCTTAATGTAATAAAAAAGTAAAGATAGCTTATGCTAATGAAATTGAAACACAGGAATATTTTTAGAAATGACTTTAATCCTCCTTTTATTTGGAAATAATTACAGACTTTAAAAATCTTAAACCTATAATTTATTTACACCCGATCACTATTTAGGTATTTAGTTACAATTTTCGTAATGCTATTCATTTTTATACATAATGAAACAATATTTTTCCTAAATTAGGTATATCAATGTTATACAGTTCGTGAACGCTTACCTATTCCTATATTTTTACACCTATATCACATTTTCATTTTATAACTATCATTATCATAATTATTCATTATTTATTATTATATTCACATTTAATCATAGATGAACCATTCACTTCCATATACAAAAGTTAGGTGTTGTTTGTAATATTCCGATTTTTACTTTTCTTTAAATACCAAAACCCCATGTTTTCACAGTATTCAAACCATTTCTTTTCATTTTTAAAATGATGAAGGTTTTCCTTAAAATTGTATTGTCAAGCATTTTATGTACAATTAGATATGTAATTGATGAGAAAAATTGCGAGACTCAATATAAACAAACTATGTCTTGTGGATTCTGTATAACTACAAATAACGTTAATAATATTATGTACATTTTCTATAAAGATGTTAGCGAAGTATCTGTCAAATAAAACTCGAGAATTAAAATAAGTAGGCATTTTTTTTTTCATTTTCTAAGAGTTAGACCAAAATCTTTGGGGAGGCACTTTCGCCAGTTCAGTCTTCATTCTAAGTTTACACAAAACACAGTAGTTATTAAAAGACTTTCGGAGATGGCCCGATAGGCCTGACGCTAGACTGTAGTCTCTAAGAGATCCGGAGAGGGTCAACAGAAGCCGTCTTTGAGGTCGGGGTATCCGAGGTCAGGCATCGCTCGCCTGGACCCGTTCCCGCGCTGCGAGTTCAAGTTTTCAACGCGCATGCCCCGGCCGCCGCGGCCCAAACTGGCGTACCTTGTATCAGCGAGCTTATCCCGTTGTGCCACCTCGTCGTAATATCTCGCGTCGTTCAACCCAGCGCTGTACTTCTGGCTTAAGCTGTACTTGTCTATGGTAGCGTATTTTTGTACAGTGGCGTATTGGCGGTTGGCTTCGGGCACGCCGTTCGTTTTGGCTCGGTCGTAGGGTCTTTCTTCTGGGGGTAGGGCGCCGTCGAGTCTGGCTTTGAATTCTTTGTCTTTTCTCCGGCGGCGGCGGCAAGCGCAAAGGGATACTAAGACAGCGCAGAGGAGGAGGCCTGCTCCGGCGGCGGCGGCGACGTAAGGCGGTGGCAGGGATATTCTGAATGAACAGTTGGAGTCGTCTTCATCGTACCCGGATGGGCAATGCGCGCTGCCGTCACACCACAATGTCAGGGGTATGCATGCATTCAGCTCCGGACAGCTAAACAGAATAAAATACATGTTTAATATGAAATTATCAACATTTGAAAAAAACTAATTTTACGGATTGTGTAGTGCTCGCGCAAATAAAAATAGACAATACTAATTTATCAACACTATGTGTGTTATGGAAACGGCAGTAGCGTTTCCATACCACGCATAAAAGTTGTTTTGGAACATTTAGATAGTTTAGCGCCAGTAATCGCTATGTTGCGGTTAGAATAACTGGTGTATTAATGATTTCTTTACTCGTAATCAAGAACAATATTAATTATTCTTTATTAATACTATTTTCATAAAATAAGCTGCGTTAGACTACTAACCTGTATCGGCATTCCAGGGAAACTGCTGCAGGTACAAAGTTCGTATCAGGGTCGTGTTCGAAAGTCGTCTTCTTCATCAACTCGATCCATTTAATCGAGTAATCAGCTTGTTCGTGTTGCAAAAAATCGATTACATAACTTCGAGCGTGGGGTTTCAAAGACGATTCCAACGGCGTTTGATCTGAAAGCCACCCGGGAGAATACAGTTCTATCGTATTTGGGCCATCGGGGCATATCTCCCGGAAATGTGTCGTGTCCCTGGCCTCGTAAATGAATAGCCGATTAGGAGTAGGACAGAACGGAGAGGTGGTCACCATTTCATATCCAGGTATCCTTATATACAAGTATCTCCCTTGCACGGGGTTGACGTCATCACCTCCAGGTTCAATCAGCCACGGTCTATGAACGCAAGCAACTTCAGCTCTTACGCTCTCGGAGATAACGTTGCGATCTCCGACTATTTCCGGGGCTACGGATGTGTGTCTCTTGTCGAAGAGTCTGATCTCACCACTACTCCCTCTTAGCTGTCTCTTACCCCACCCTGAGGAGCAAACAGTCTCATCACCGGGCCCAGTCGGTACAAACTTGTATTCTCCTTCAAAGGCGAAATCGTCATAGTCTTCAGTTATATTCATCATTGTCACGGTGAAGTTTAGTTCCACCACGGGAGCAGTCAAAGTGTGAATGTTGAGTGGTTCCGACCGATTTGTGCAAAGACAATCCCTTTGTATAGGCACCCCTTCCCACGGATATTCGGTAATTATAATTTGCGCGAGTCCTTCGCCCCCGATTGTTCTTTTTGAAGGCCTATCGCATTTCCATCGACCGGTTCTGGAATCTTTATGGGTGTTACAGTATTTATTGCCGAAGTAGGTGCTTGTGAAAGTTATTTGAACTCTTTCCCCTTGTTTTGCTTCAAATCTGTTGACAAACATTTTTCTAGATTAGTGTTTAAGTCGACTTTCTTTCGTTCCAGTTTATGTTATTCGACAAAAGGATTCGTATTTATGTTTCATGATGGATGAACTCATTTCATTTCATAGAAATGAACGATTTAATAATTGACGATACCTAACCGAACCTTACCTAAATTTAAACATCAATTATTTTAAACAAATACGTTTAGCAATTTCTTTAGCTTTAATTTCTATGCACACAACAGTCGAGCAAAAAATGAGCAATTTAATTTAACTTAGATCTAAAAATAAGCGTTTACCTACTCATTTCAAATTCCGTACACCTCTTTGAATTTGGCCCTGACAATCACTATAATTTAATTTATAAAGTAAAAAATTATTGTATCATAATTTTAGTATAGAACAAAATAGAATAATCGTATACGTGGGATAACTTACTAAAAAATATATCAACAATTAATTCTTAAAGTGTTATCCTCACGCAAAAAGCTACATACCACTATATAACATTTTATCCAAAAGTTTGAATGACTGTTCAAAAAGTTCAAGATGGCCAATTTTATGTTCCTTAGATCATTTCGACTAATTAGAATGTTACAATACATCTGTAGCTAACGTTACCTACTAGTACAAAAAAAGTAACACCACCAAACAAGACATAATAGAAAGTCACAACCACCGTACCTCAAGATGCAAGTCAGATTCTGCGCGCCGCCCCGTCCGTAATAGAATATTGCTCTGGGAGCTTGGAACCGCCCTGAGTACGTCTGGGCGGACTTGAAGACCCGGTCGCATGCCGACCGGGAATCGACTAGGGGCTGCCCTTGCTCGCTCACGTCCACAAACTCGTATCGAAGCAGGAAGGAGACCGGGTACAGGGCGGAACCTTGTCTCAGCTCCTGTGGGAGAGACGCGGATTTTAATAACATGTCTTTGTAAGATACAGGGTAATGTGATAAGTAATTTTAATCAAATTGTTGTGATGACGTTGTAAAGTTTGAAAAAAAAATCTTATAAGGCCTTAAATGGTATGACATGAAATCTGTAACACAACAGTTTAAGCTTCTTAGCACGGACTCAGGTCAATGTATTACCATGTTACTATTGTTATCTGTTTGCATACCAATAAATAGATCAATAAAATGTCACACCATGTTATGTTGTGTAATAACTATAAAAATAATGTTATAAGAATGTTTCCTTAATTCATGGACATCAGATTCCGAGCTAAGTTGCTTGCACGGTTAAAACTTAAATAGATAAATAAACATAATTAGAAAGACATTTTTTTTTTAATTTAAGCGTCATTGAATAATATTGTAGATCAGCGACGTTAAAATAATATATCCCACATAATAATTTACGACGTATGCGGTATGTTCCCGAAGGTAAGGAAATACATAATTCATAAAGACTTTCTGAATGGCAAACTCTTTTAAAAGTAATAATATCACGAATATACCTATAATAAACCTTAATAAGTATAGGACACACTCTACTTCGCCTTTTCTGGGAAATTATTGTCCCTAGACATTCTCATAAACACACGTTTTAGCCCCGAAGGATCTTATGAAATAATATTATGTTTTGCTTATCCCGGCCTAAGGGCGATAATACATTGTAAATCCTGTTAGTTTTAACCTAAAACCAACACCTATGTAAAGTGACTTAGCAATACTTAGTAGACACGAACAAGAAATACTGTTTGTGCTACCTACACAGATAAGTTGCCTTAAAACTCAGTTGTATTATGTAGATGGTTCTGCTCAGCTGAGTGATCGCTAAACAGATACACAGACTTAACTTTCAGTGTATGTTTGTTTTGAAAGCGCTTACTATACGAGGTAAGAACTTTTGCTTACATGTACGCAACATTTTAGAGTTAGGTGCTTATGAACTTGAGAGCAGTAAAGTTATTCACTTTACGGCTTTACTATTTACTACTAACATTACAATAATCTTAACACAAAGAAGACAGATGTTATATTTTTTGGTTGTTATATATACAGTAGAAC
The DNA here is from genome assembly GCA_039566165.1 of Maruca vitrata. NCBI lineage: Eukaryota > Metazoa > Arthropoda > Insecta > Lepidoptera > Crambidae > Maruca > Maruca vitrata. The sequence continues at coordinate 8,657,465 of CM076921.1, forward strand.
CCGTTTAAGACGAACACGCTTAATACGATTTCCCGCATAATGCGCCACTTTATGCCAGTCCCAGCAACTTAAGATACATTTTCATACATTTCTTAACGCTTAATACGATTGTCATCCCGTTTAATACGCCCAAAACCGACAGATCGAGCGCTCTAAAAGCGCATTTTTATTTTTGAAACGCATGCAACAGGGCCCGCGTCGTATAAACTTTCTGTAACGCATGCCGTAGGGTCTAATGACTGAGGTGCTATGTATGGGAAGGAGTCCCCGAATGCCTTTCGACTGAGGGAAGTCCACTAATTCGGGCTTGGGTATGACTGATTTATCAACCAATGTGAATGTAGTGACAATAATGTGAACGATGGTAGTGGTGTCGTGCGTAATAAAAGACTGAGAAAGAGAGTAGACCGATATGACCTACCGTCATTCTCTCAGTCCTACAGTTCACCCGTGATTATGGTGCTTGCATCCCAGACAGTTTCAATTTCCTAATGTGTGTAACCATGACAGTTCAAAATTATATAATGTGAATGTAATTTTAATTACACACCGTATTGAATGTAATTTATACGTACAATTTTATGCCTATGATACTGAAATTTTAAAATATTACCTACATGATTATATAATATAGTTCGTGTTATTTTCCCTATCCCGCATAATACGCTTTCCCACTTAAGACGCGTTTTTGATAGGGTCCCTGAGAATTCGTCTTAAGCGGGTTTTACTGTATTGAAGTTTTTTTACTCATAAATTGTTGTTTGTAGTTTATTTCACCTTTGTACGCTCTTAACGCATGCAGAGCTAAGCTTTAATTGTCTGTTACAGTTAGCTTGTAAGTGATTTATTGTTATTTTCGTAACCGTGTAACATTGTAAACAGATGTTGGTAGGTCTAAATAAATAAAATAAATAAAGACATAAGAGACGAGTGCTTGACGATAGATAAGGAATATTCTTTCTTTTGTAGTCAATAATACAATTATTATTTCAGACACTAATTACCATAGACCTTTGGTATAAAATGAAGTACCTTACATAGTACACACTAATAAATTCTCTTTTTACGAATAAAAAATAATGTCTTAAATTTTAAGTAAGAGCTCGAGATAGCTTTTAAAAACGTATGTTGTAACTTTTTACATATACAAATGAAAGTCAATGTAAATAAAATTAAATAGTCTATAATATTTAAGTAAAATTCTAAATGTTTCATAATACCTACCTGCACGCAATCTACTTAAGAGCACGACATCTTATTTCAAGGCCAGCTAAGCCCGCACCACGCGGTATAGTAAAACTTCAAATATTTAGTTAGCAACTTACTTCGGTCCTTCCTCTGTTGAATTTAATATTGAATAATAAAGCAGTTCCCAACTACCGACTTTAACAACTTGCTTAAGACCAGGTTTCCTATATTAAAGTAGGGCGCTACTATTTATAGACGTTTGAGTTGCATACTAATGCTACCTTCAACTTCTCGTAATATCGGAAATGAAAAAGTTATAAAAGGTTTTTTCCAGCGGAAAGTTATTATATTACTTTTGACGGGGTTCTATTGGTTTATATCGGGATAAATATTCAATGCATAGATAATGGTACACGTTGCATTCAAATCTATTGATTTAACACCGGCAAAAAGATTTAATGAATTAATTTTACATATTTTTACTTGCTTTTTGTTGGATAGATTCATCCATAAAATGGTACCTATTTGGCAACCACAAAGTTACCGGTTACTGATAATATTTTAATACTTTGAGCTGTATTCTGATTTAACACTTCGATTATTATAATCTATATCACAGGCGCTTATCAATATTTCCTCATGGACGGGTTCTGATCCGAGCATGATACGATACGAAACTGTATACGGTAATAGTGCCTAAATATAACATTATAAGGACCGAGCTTTAGTATCTAAAAGCAGCCGCCCGCGATTTCGTACGCGTTAGTTTTTTGCACACTTATAATTCTATTTTGAATAATAAGTATACAACGTAGTATCTCCATAAATGTGTTTTATATTCAAATGTATGCAATATTTTTGTAAAGTTTAATTGAAATTCATTAAATAGTAATTGAGTGAAAGATTAAAAAACATGCATCCACACAAATAAACTTTGCTATTTATATATTTGTTAGATTACAATATATGTGGGAGAATCTTTGGACTCCATATGAATAAAAGCTTGGAAACAATCGCAGTTTTCGTCCAACAGAATGTGCTAATGACCCCTCCCCGAACTGCAACGCAACATTTGTTGCGCATTTATTATCATCTGAAGCGGAAACTAACGACCCCCATATTTGCCCATTAAATCGCACGTCCGACACTGTGTACATAGAGGATGCGTTTCACTCTATACACTCGGGCTGACAGGACACTAAAGCATTCCATCACTTCAGAGTACTGAAGCTAGCACGTACCCCTTGCATTATTCACTATGGCAAATGCATCTGCGCGCGTGACTTATCTACCCTACCGGATGAATGTTTCACCGGCTAGAAAAGTTTCAAATGTAGCTGGGGAATAGGGGAACTGAAAGGGACATGTATGATCAGAAGTGACTGTAAATGGTTTATGTTATACTAGGTTTCCGCCCGCAATTCCGCCTCTGTAGTCGTTTATCATCTCATATTTATTACTTCGAGTAACTCAAAGATCAGTCGTTTAAAATCCCTGTATCCCCTCTCAGGCTGTAAGGTATTATATTATGTTTGCTGATTGATTAAAATCTGTATCAATTTCGTCGTGAAAGCGCGACAGGCGGACAGAGATACTTTCGTATTTATAATACAATATTGGTAATAATAACACGGTAATGGTCGCTAGTTCTCATTACTTAAACATAGCTTTGAGCGTTGTGTCTAATATTGGATGGGTTACCTAATAATGATGCTGTCCAAATATTTAAGTGGTGTCTGTCAAAATTTATCTAATAGCAAACTGCGCAGGATATACAGTGTATTTTTAGGGGTGAGAGCCATCCGAACTCCCGCAACTCCGGTGATGATGACGAGGCTAATCCAAAGCGGTCATCGTATCGTCGTCTTAGGGAAAAAAAAGTACAGTGCATATTATTACATTCATCTCAGAGACGGCTATGCGACATGATCGAGATGACATTAGGCGCAGGACCACCATTTTTACGAAGCACGTGTATGGTCACAGCACCACTAAATATCTGACTCCAGGTAAAGTAGTTTTATAAAAGTATTTTTTTTAGATCTCTGATTATTTTGAAACGACCTTGGATGGAACTTGGACGTTGGACTTGTCTCTGGTAAACCAATGAGACAGGTGGGTTACTTTATTAAACAAATGAAATACCTAGTGATAGTACTGATAGAAGTGACAGAACGGTTAGGGCAGATTAAGTGACGATAGTCGTTATTTATCGACCATCGTTAAAGCTTCGGCGGTGCCGTTTTAACAGATTGTAATTAATTATTATTCAAACGTTCCTTAAAGCTGAAGCTATTAATTTAGTGTGAATGGTTCGCGTCGAAGCTGATGATTACACTAATGATTCTTTCGTAACGAGTTTAAATTAATTTCTCATTTATCTAAATCAAGGTTAAGTATGTACTTAACATTATATTTATATGTTTTTGAGTAAGTGTTAGTTATGATATTTGTAACACAAGAGCTTTATCTAGCTATAAGAATTATGTATGTATCTTGTAATGCTTTTGAAAAAGTAATGTAATTGTTAGAATCCTATGCAACAATATTGATTAGTGGTTTCAATAGTTATTGCAAAATAACAGTGTTTATCTAATACCAAACCAGTTATGGGAGTAACGGATAGTTACCAGATAAATCATGCATGTTACTAACGACAAAACAACTCAAAAGCCCCGTGGGACCGCAATGAATAGCAAAAACCGGTCGCATCCAGTCTCTCCGGCATCCGCGCGCCACATTTCGCATAAAAACTACAGCACTGTGTGTCGTCTCTCGCTCAGTGCATACGCGAGTATCTCGGCCAAAATGGAAGGTTAATATTTGCTGACTCTAATTAGCTCTCTCTGAGCATGGCTGGTGGCTGATCCTTACGAATCACAGACGCGGAGCACGAGTGCTGTGTTAAGCTACGTAGTAATCGTTAAATTCGCAGTCTGACGATATTTTTACTTTTGAAAGTAGGGCCGATCATTACAAAAATATTTTGTGCGTTTTAAATATTGAACGATCAGATTACCTCAATTTAATATAAAGTCGGCTTAAAATTGAGGTATTTATATTTTAATTGCAGCAGGATTAATAAGGAATATTATAATTGTCCATAAATATTATGATATTTTATGAAAACCGTTGAAATTTATTTTCGTTTTTCACTTCTCAGTGAGTTAATACATTTAATTTTACTATTTTATTTGTATTAAAATTGTGGTAATTTTATACTTAATAATTTTAAATCTTTTAAATGTTTGTTAATATAATTAAACAAAAATCTCAATTCAGTGTCGGAAAATCACTTCAACAGTAAACTAAATCAAATGTACTTATGAAAAAAAGCGTTGTTAATTCTAGATATTTAAAAAACTGTTTATTTCATTTTGTTTAAATTTTCGCTCAAAGGATAAATATTATTTAATCATTAACTACACTGTTAAGTATAAGATCAGTTATTCTAAAAAATAACTTTTTTAAAAATTGAGTTCAAATGTCTTCGAAGGTGGTCATGAAAAGAGCTTCCCAACGATATACGTCTTGTTGTTATGGGTCGTTGCTACCAGTCCCATTCATTCATTTCTACCCTTTCTTCTTTTAACGTTCCGGAGAATAGTCCAAAGAGGTCTCCTTTAAAAAGAACTCACCTGTAAAATGGTAAGTGCCGGTCCAGTAGTGATGTAGCTCTCTGAAGGTGCGCAGGGTCTGGTTGCCCTGGTGGCGTTGGACAGCAAAGCGTGGTCGCACAGACGAGGTGACTCCTCGCGGCAGAAGGAGCCGAGTAGAGACTTCTTATCTGTCATCTCCAGCTGTTGAAAAGTAAACGATATAGCTAATCTGTGTAATACGTAATTAAAGTAGCTAAACAATACAGTTAACATTGATAGTTCATTAATCTAACGGCGATCTCCTTAACATCCTTACATACAGTTCAGTTCGCTCGCGACCATGATTGGTGTAACCCAGTCGAAACGTCGGGCAGTAAGTAGCTATGTAATTTGCTACTCCTAATAACGCGTGTAGACCCATAAAGACAAATATTTAGTATTCTTACATAAGTTTGACTTTGTCTTTATCAATTTTTTTTATTTTTTTATTTTACGCTACGGTGCTTAATAAACGTAAAGGAAGATATATTTCTACTGGTCTGGATTTATGCTTTTGGCTGCTTAGTTTTTTGGTTATATTAATCGTCATTCTTATAGTTATTATCATAGACACATAATATGAACAGTGTGTTTTGAAGCTCATTAAATTATTAAAAGTAATAGTTTGTGGATATTACGGTAAGTAAACAGTATTCAATATAAAATCTATTCATTCAAACAAGTGACGTTTAGTTGATTAAAATGCGTCTATTATTTTATTAAAGAAGACCTGCCTACGGTGCAGAACATAAACGTCAGTGCATTCAGTTCAGTGGGCAGCAGTGTGGCACAGTTCTGACCTCTTTTCATTGGAATTGATGTTAATTCGAAGCAGCGAACAGCCAGGTCTCCGAGCGGAACACCCAAGTATTCGCAAAAGCCGATTGCGCGGTTATCTTAACGAGTATGCGACAGATCTGCATAAACAACGCCATTATTCTCCAAAGCCGCACAGTTTCTATTTACAAAATGTATTTGCAGCGAGGAACTTCCCTGATTAAAGTGCCAACAAAAAATAACTTAACCGCTCATCCATTCTTAATGTAAACTAAGGAATTCCGAATGAATGAAACGAAACACCGCACTGCAGTCGGTCGAGAACCCGGTAAGAGTACTCAGACACATTAAAGAAAATTAATGTTTGGCTGCCGACATCAAGGGGAGGTTGAGGTAGCCGGGTAGTTGGCAAAGTGAAATGGCACGGATAAAGGCGAGAACGCCACACAATTTTATATCGCTTCTGTATTTGTATCGCGGCATTAGTCTCCCTGAATGCAAAAGTTTCGTACAGCGCGCGATGAAGTTAATCCACATTTCATTACTCTATGCGCTTCGGAAATACTTTTTGTTCCGGATTGCGTTCGAGCTCTGCTATGCGGTTAGATAACTTCTTTGTGATGCGAAAATATGAGTTGAGTAAACTACACAATGTTATATTCTGACATTGCGTAATACTGTCGAAGTAGCACAGCTACGAAATGCTATGTGTGACATCGGTGCTACGAGATTCCGTAGTAGTCTGAACGCTACGAGTATTAGTGAGATAGCTACGTTTGCTACGTTGCGCAAGAGATGGCTTTCATAGCGATTGTCACAGGTTCGTAATAAGGTGTAGTGCTGCTTTAAACGAGAATTTACATTCAAACGTAACCAAGCCTCGTTTTCTTTATTTACACTAACTGTAACGGGCGCAGCTATCATGTTATATTGTAAGTATAGAAATTCAATTTTCCACATACATACACTGTAACAGCTAGCTATTACCGTAAGTTACAAGCAGTAACCATCCGACATAGAATACTGAAGAGATATTTAGCCTTCTAAAATAAAACTTTACGCTATTACAAATAGGGTTCTAAATTCAGTACACGTTATGCTTTACCACATACACAATTAAATGCGGAAAATTTGATACGTGGATAGTAACTGCCCAATTATTATTGATATCGGGTTTAGCATTCATGCATGATAATATTTTGGCTTAATTGGCTTATCTTTGTTGAGATTGACCACCGAGGGTACAGATTAAATCATTATCATTGGACTATTATTTAGGGTCGACCATGGAGAGGTAGATTTAGGATTACAAATTATGTATGATGAAATACATATTGCTATATCGATAGAACATTGCTATTTAAATAACATTATCTAATAATATAAAGCCACAGAATAACTACTGGTTAAGAATTATTGTCACATAAAATTGTATTTTATACATTTAGAAGGTACACAACCTATTAATTAATTTCGTCAATTTTGAGCATTAATTTGTACTTTATTCATTGATAGGTATTTTTGAGTAGTTTAGTACTCAAAACCAAAGTCAAAGTAATTTTTTTTATTTATATATGCATTTACATGCACTTATAAATGATCGGTATAGTTAATAAATAAGTAATAGATAAGAGATTCTACCACCGGTTCAGAACGCTGATTCTACCGAGAAGACACCGGCAAGAAAATCGATAGTTACACTTTTTGATCGATAATCACATAAAATTGTTTAAAAACTAGCCATATCATACAGTTTGAGTACCTATGTCACAGTAGAAAATGGAAAAAGAAAAAAACTTATACCACCTTTACTATCAATAAACCCAAAACTACTGAAACCTCAACCGATAATTTATTTTATTTTATTAATTATGGGTATTTGGTCATAACTCTAGATTCAATATATTAATATAACAATAAACAATAAATATTTCACAACATCACGTACATCGATCTGATCCGGTAAGTAGCTTAAGCACTTGTGTTACGGAAATCAGAAACGACAGTGGATACACAAATACTTAAATATATTTTAAAACACACCCAGACACAGAACAAACACCGATGTTCATCACACAAATATTTGTCCCGAGTGGGAATCGAACCCACGACTCTTGGAACCGTAGGTAGTGAACCTGGGTCACTAATCACTGGTCCACCGAGCCAGTCATGTATAAGTACATATATAAAATATCTACCTTTCTGTCCAGATCCGCGTCAGGAGCAGCGCCGTCCCATATGGTCAGTTGCGACGAACAATCCTTTTGCTGGTCAAAGCCCGCGGGTTCGGTCCCCGCCGAGTGATACTTCACAAACGACACCCACACTATCTCGTTTGCGCGACCCTAAAATATAATGACCATTATAATACAATTTTATTATTGGTACCAAAAGTGTTTTACCCTGACAATAAATTTAGAATCACTATTATTATTAAACAATTATAAGCAAAATTGTTTTACAATCACAATGTATCTAAGAAATGTTGAATGAATAAAATTTTGACGAAAATTACTTTTGCGAACAGAAAATTACGTATATATACGTGATAACTTTTTACCTACTTCAGCTCATTAATATGACACCTTCGATCATATTGAAAATAGTTGTTATAATTAAAGTTTCTTCTTATGTGTAATCTTATGTTATTACAAAGTATGCTAAAGCCAATCACTCGAATCATCACGCTAGAATGCAAGTTAAACGTCTTATTACCCGGTAGATAGGTTATACAAAGCATACATTTCCCACAACTCGCAGCTGACTCTGTTTTGTTTAGTCAAGAGTGCACAACTCACAACTAAACAAAACAGAATCGGCAGGTACACCCAGCAAATTTCCAAAGGTTGTCTCGTGTTTTACCTGAAAATAGTAGACACAGGACGTGTTCGGCGGCAAGGAATGCCTGGGGTTCCGGAGAACGCCGCTCGTTTTGTCCGAGGAGCGAAGCACGAACCGGCAGCGGCCGTCGGAACGCACGTACGAGTGGGAATCTTTGTCCACGTACAGAACCTGCGGGGAGAAACAGGCATGACAAAGGAATTCGTGTGTAAAGGAAGAAATATTTTAACTGGTTTGTCTACGGTTTATAAGTAAGATCAAGTGGGCTGAACGGATTTTTTTACATACTTTTAATATTTTTTCGTCTGCTCATTATTTTTGGTTACATACGGACATATATTGTAGGTGCATCATTTAAGTAGTTTTAGTAGTAATTGGGTGTATAGCAATTAATAAGACAAAGAAAAAAAATAGACAATGGTTTCTGTTTCAGTCCTATTTGAAATGTATTAAAAAACATGAGAATTGTTTTTTTACATAACTGCGCCGTAAGGAGAGTAACAAAGAGAATTCTAGTCATAAATTGCGTTGCCGTGCAGCGTCATCTAACCCAGCCAAGTTAATTATTAATAAGAACATTCCTTAGATTTCATGAACACATTAAATTCTTCACAGAATATGTTCTTAAAACTTGTAACTATGTTACTAGAAAACGTCACAAAGAGGAAGGAAGGAAAGATATGAAATCCGTTCAATATGAAACGCTCAAGCTCTTCAAGGAGATAATAATATAGCAGGCGTACATTGAATCAGACAGAGATTATATTGATCTAGACTCTCGTGACTCCAATCTACATAATATTGAACAATTTCGTGCTAGTTTTATTATTCAAGAGGACTTTATTAACACAATTGAGTGCTACTGGATTGTATAATGCCGTGAGTGGTATTTGAGCAGCGAACTTAGAGATACTCAAAATAATAATGCGTTTGTAGAATCGTTCAATCGTTTTCAATCTTAATTCTATAAATACTCAAAGTTGTTTGTAAAATCCTACTACTTTTTTTAAAACAAAACTTCTTAGATTATTCTACTCCATTTATGGTAGACGGCTGCGAGGTACTCATATTATGACATTGTACGATTTCCTATTTTATAAAACTTTCATTTTTAATGTTATGAATATATTTTTTTCCCGTTTTTCCTATCCATGCCTATAAATATTGAAAACTAAAATTTCTAAAAGAGTGTTAGTACTTACTTGCACTTCCAATTCGAATCCAGGAAGGTAACTCAAAGGTACTGGATGGAACGGATTGTCGTATGGAGAAGTATGAAACTCTAACAGCATGTTCGGCCCTCTACTGATGATGTCAGGGACTGCGTCTCCTCCACACAGTCTGACTAGGACTGGTGAGTCTCTTGTAGCTCCATCCCACACGGTCAAATAGTCCTGTACCACATTACACTGGTCCCATATCCTGTTAAACAAAATTCAAATTAATAAATATACAGGGTGTAACAGGAGGGGTGGATCATCGTAAGTCAATCGATGGGGGACTTCAATACCTATCGATATAACCCCCATGTATGTTCAGCGATTTTCAATAGTTCCAAAGTTATTGAGATTTTTGTGAAATTTTTGTAAGAAGCCGGAATTCAGTATAAAAGTCTTCAGTGTAGCTTAACTACTGGACCTGCTTGTATGTTTTTTTTTTTTCTAGAAGTAGTTCAATAGTGGGTCTTTATAATTACGATACCGATTTGAGTCATAAACCTATCATATTGGAGTAAAAAAATAATTCTTCTCAAAAGTTTTACGAATCGAATTGTGTCTACCAACTTTCAAAGCCTCCAGTGAAAAAAAAGTGCCTGTGTTTTTTTTCTAGAACTTATTTTAAAAACTACCTACATTCATGGATAGTATACCCTGAAAATTTCATACCGCTATTACCAGAGCACCACAACGAAAATTGAACGCGAATGGCACAGGTGCCATAAATCAGTGTTATTATTTTTCATGAAAAACTTTAATTTAAAAAATAAATTGATATGTTTCAGCAAATTTATGCTATGTTAGTAACATTAGTAGCAGTAATTTTACAGAATTGCAAATTAAAGGGGTGAAAATCAAACAAAGAAAATGTACATAATTTTTTTTTTACAGTAAGTGTTCATAATGGGCTCCATTATTGGCTATGCATAAACGAGTACGGCACCTTTTTACAAAGGTTTTTCGGATGTTGCAAAATGCTACTACTACATTTTGCCTTGTCACAATTTGGGCCCCTGAACAATTTTACAAAAAAAGAAGCATTCCATAACCTACAAAAAAGCTTTTTAAGAAAGTCTAAGCTATGCATAGCCAATAATAATGCCCATTATGAACACTTACTATAAAAAAAATTATGAACAACAATTATGTAAATTTTTTTTGTTTAATTTTCACCCCTTCAATTTGCAATTCTGTAAAATTACTGCTAGTAATGTTACTAACATAGCATAAATTTGCTGAAACATATCGATTTATTTTTTAAATTAAAGTTTTACATGAAAAATAAAAACACTGATTTATGGCACTTGTGCCATTCGCGTTCATTTTTCGTTTTGATGCTCTGGCCGTAGCGGTATGAAATTTTCTGGGTATACTATCCATGAATGTAGGTAGTTTTTAAAATAAGTTCTAGAAAAAAAACACAGGCACTTTTTTTTCACTGGAGGCTTTGAAAGTTGGTAGACACAATTCGATTCGTAAAACTTTTGAGAAGAATTATTTTTTTACTCCAATATGATAAGGTTATGACTCAAATCGGTATCGTAATTATAAAGACCCACTATTGAACTACTTCTAGAAAAAAAAACATACAAGCAGGTCCAGTAGTTAAGCTACAGTGAAGACTTTTATACTGAATTCCGGCTTCTTACAAAAATTTCACAAAAATCTCAATAACTTTGGAACTATTGAAAATCGCTGAACATACATGGGGGTTATATCGATAGGTATTGAAGTCCCCCATCGATTGACTTACGATGATCCACCCTCCTGTTACACCCTGTATATAAAAACATATAAATACATTACTTGCAACTAACATGGTTAGTAGTTACACAATAGTGCCCATGGTAAATATCTCAGACGCATGACATTTTTCCAATCACACAAAATTGTTCCTATAAGAAAAGTAAGTTTCTTAAGCACTTGTGTTACTGATATCAGAAACAATAGTTGTAAACATAAATTTACCTAAATGTATAAATACACGCATACACGGACCCAACAACGATGTTCATCACACAAATATTTTTCACGGGTGGAAATCAAACCACGACTCTTGAAGCCTGCCATGTACCATCGATCCGGTCAATATACTCGCAGATATAACGAACCTTATCTGTTTGTGTTTCACATTAAAACGATCAATTTCAATATTCTCTTAATTATGCATCAACAAAGATAGCAACATAATGACCGTTAGTGGGCTTTGTTGCCTAAAGCATTGTTACAGAAACAAGGTTTATGTTATGATTGTTAAACACTGCCAATAGCGGCTAACTGTATATTGTGTGTGAACTTTATTTGGTATGACTGTTTACAATACACGTAATTACTCGCTTGATTTGAACATCTATTACGATAAGAAATCAGAAAATGTCCGGGATATTTACCATGTTTTCTTATTTTATCGAGTTCCGATATTTCTGCTCGGTTGCAAGTGCCATGATCACGGGTCAGTCAATCAGTTGACCCGTTAAATAACGAAACATTATGAATTTCCCAGACCGTTTCAGTTGTTTAATGTGTGTAACCATGACTGTTAAAATTTTATATAATTACTGTTGTTATTGACACAAACCAGAACAGATCATAATTTTCGTAACAAAAAAAGCCTTTGAGACGAAAGACGAAGAAAATCCGCTTCAATAAACAAACACAGATTACACAACGAACGAGAAATTGGCCCTAAATGCCATGAAATTCGAAGGTAAATGATGCAGAAACCTCGTAAAAACTTTTACACGAACAAAATCAAAATGTTTTGTCGCAGCATGTTGTCGATTTTTGTTTGGAACAAGTTAAATACGAAAGTAAGATATTTCGCTCGATAAAATTTCAATACACATTGGTTTCGTCATGCTTTTTATTTAAAGTATGCTTTGTAACTTTACCGAATCGGATGTCTCGTAAATTCGTAACTTTTTTTATACTCATTAGATTTATATTTTTATACAACTCACCACACAATCTAACCTCATGCAATAGGAGGCAGGTAGTTACATATCAAAGTAATAAGTATGTTTTTATATGTTAATGCAAATATATGTATTTTAATTTATTTACTTACTTTAACACTCTTTGACTCCTATCGTACTTGACTATTTGGTCTTTGATATGTATTTTGTGACTATTCGTTTGTCTTACAGCTAATAACACGTGTTTATCCGCTGGTATCTGAAACAAAAAATATATACTCGTATAAACACCAATTTTGTAATTGCACGCTAGTTGTGTTGAATATAAACATATCTGTACCTATTTTATTAATTTTTTGTTCTAGAAGTAACATTTCTGAATAATTCAGCTAATTAATGAAGAAAACAAAAAAATATTTTATCGATATCGCAGGCTGAAATCCAAATCAATTTCATAAGTCGTAAGTTTATCAGCCACTTTGACAACAGGTAGGCCTCGCTAAATCGCTTTGATCTCCAAGATTTACTAAAACGGAACTACGGGCCTCGGGTTCTCGGAAAAACCACAAGATCAAAGCCTGAATTAGTAGAACATTTAATTTGCTAAGTCGAGTTCATCTTCGGGCTCCCACGTGAATACATATTTTATTTACAACGGGTCGCGCGGTAGTTGGTGTGAAATTTGAATTAAATATTAATTGTTACAACCACAACGGGTATATATAAATCAGGTAACTGCGTGTTTACGTTTAATTTTTGATGTAATGGGCCTTTGAATTTGTTTGTCACGGTGAAATGTTCTTTTAGAAATGTTTTCCAGTTGTAAATTTATTTTATGACCCAATTTTTCTGCACAAATTGTATTGTAAAAGTTAATTCAACTATAAATATTTAGACAACATATTATTATTAGCTTCTTTTTTGCAAAAATCTTCGTATGCAATGGCTAAACATTAATTTTAATTTTGACAACAGCACATTTATAATATCTGCCATATCAGCGATAATAATTAAAGCAACCTTGATAAATAATTCACATGTAAGCTGTTGTTTTAAAAATTATTTGAGTGGTACCGTTACTTCTTCTTCGGTACACTCTAGTCTGAGTAGTCCTACCCACTATGCAGGTACTATAACGCAGTAGATTTGAACGGAGCCTCACCACGTATCAAACCCCGGGACACACTCACCTTAGTATGTTCAATGCGGTACGTGCAAGTCGCGTTCCTCGGATACACCCCGGGAAAGTTCGGAGATTGGATGCGGCACGCTCGCAAATCGCAATCGCTCAGTACTCGGTCGCAATACGTCCCTTGCACCCTCTCTCCTCTCCAGGCTCCGACCGTCGCGTTCCCGTACCGCAAACGGGCTTCACTCCGCCTTAGAAACTTGTAAGCTAGCTTGAAGTCGAAATTGTAGCCCACACCCTGGAAACAAGTGATATATCAGCTACTTTTGCGGTGATAATGCCGTTGCGGGAGGTTTTACTTAGTAGTTGCAAAATCCAACAGACTTGTATGGTAAATACAATTTTCAAAAGCTTTTTGACTGAAGCTCTCATAGGTCGTCTTACTCAAATATGTATTTAACAGGTTCACAGTCCAACAGCCCACATATGGGCTGTGAAAATTGAATATCTTTTGTGTCTACTTCTCGTATAGTGAAGCGGTTTAGTTAGTAACAACTCTTTTATTTTTTTATAGTTTTTAAGTACAAACAATAAAAAGAAAATTGATTGTTTGACATATATTCTAATTTTTTTACGAATTTAATAGCAAACGACTATAAAATAAAATCTCTAAAAACCCGTGTTGAATTGTAAACTATCATTAGTGCTCGCTGCCAACAAAATACCGATAGAAACCAAATGATTGACAAGCTAAACCCTCTAAATGGTAGTATCCAGTCACTCAGATGTGGTCTTGTTTGAATAAAGCCGGGATTAAGTATTGCCACGGAGGACTTAAAACCATATATTTGGTTGGACGTATAAAAAGCTTAGTTATTAAATGGGAACGAATATAAATGGATCTTGAATAGACATGCTATTAGTAAAGTGTATTAAACTAATTGCCCTTGTAAAGTAAGTAGATAGTGCTCTACATTTTGTTATCTATATACGAGTTATTAAAGAACTTGGAAAATTTTATTTTCAGAATAAGCAGTATAAAGGAAATATAAATAAGAACCTTTAATTTAAAACCTGTGTTTTTATACCGTATGATGCGTTGAGTTCCATTATTAAGTTCCATGTACAATTTCCATGAAAAAAATGTGAATAAATAAAAATATCTGTAACGTATGTTTAAAAACATCCGCACGATTCCGCGAACATCAATCCGCGTTCCATTATTATTTTATCTTTTATTAAATTAGAGAATCGGCCAGCTATAACATCCATTATTGTAATTGTGGAGTAAGCCTTATCCCGAGAGGCGTCGGTAATAGTCGCTTAATTAATTGATCGAAAGTTCAACCCTTGGTGCACATAATACGGCTGCCAGCGGTAGATAAAGGAAAACCACCGAACCGTTAAAAGCGGGCGATGTGAAATATTAGTCAAGTCACAGGCGAAAACATGTAGTTAGTTACATTACGTCAGAACAAAGGGATGCTTAGTAAGTGACTCTTAATGAAGATAAATATCGCTGTTCATTTATACAGATTAACTTTGGTGTGTGCAAAAACTAGTAATTAAACATAAACTTGTCGGACCATGTGAACAATGTGTTCAGAGTTAAGCGATTTCTGTTGCTGAATGTACATGACTGTGGTACTAATGTCAGTTGTATTAATATGTATGATATAATACATAAAATGTCATCATCACTTACGTGAACCACGATAAAGGTTTTATTCTCTAGTAAAATATTTTATGAAAAATAATATTAAGTAAGTAGTTGCTGTAAGCTTTTCATGACAAATGTGCTTTGAACCCAACAAAACAGTATGGAAACGGTGACCAACGAATCGATGAAAAAGGTAATCATGTCTTTATGACTGGTGACGTAAATGGAAATACGTGGCAGATAGCATCGGAGCCTATGTCAATACTGAATAATTTGTTCCTGGAATGGAGCGTTCTGTAATTACGACTTATTTACATTTTTCGTTCCATTGGTTTACTTTGTAGTCCAGACTTTATTAAAGGTAGCGGGTTTGTGGTGAAAATTACAATTCGGCGCCGAAAATTAATGATTGAAATTGGTTGGAAGAGTGATTCTCTACGATTTACTACATAACAGTTTTGCTGAGATATAATGCATTTTTGCCAACGGTTATATTGTATTACTTAAATTTTCTCTGCATTCGGTCTTCTTTTATGCATTCGGTTTTTCTGAATACAGATTTCTGAAATGTTTTCTCTTTGAACAATTTTAAGTTCACTATCGTTTTTTTTATTGTCAATAACGCACTTCAAAACATAATAAATATTCGTATATTATCGACATTTCCACGAACGGAATACGAAATGGCCATAGCTACGGAGGACAATTTCCTTTCCAAATAAAAGGTCTTTACAGTTTAAGATAAAAAAAAACCTACCTCAAAGTCTTCTTCCTTCTAAATTTTTACCGGTGTTAAAATCATAGCATTACTGAATTTCCGATGTATCAAGTACCGGTGATGATGACGAGGCTACTCCAAGCCATCATCGTGTGTCAGTTAGGAAAAAGATCCATAACTGCATGTAAAATGTCTACATGAATATAGGATTTTCGATTTTTTTATACATCTAAGATTATGTATTATGATCCTTACCTGCTGACTCAACCGGTCCAGTCTTAGCGTCATGTTGATGGAATCAGACTCGCTAAAGTACACCGTGTAGCCCCAGGCAGACCCACACCATTGCCCTGTGGGGGGTGACGGGCTTCTCTCCACGATCGTCATGTGTCCATCCGGACAACCGTCGGACGTGAAGGACACAAACTTGCCCACGGTAAACGTGTCGAATGTTAACTGAAACAAATGGTAAGTTGACTGGCACGCATTTGGTTGTAATAATAATAATTGACTAAGGCTTTATCGCTCTGGTTTAGGGTAGGCCCGTGCCCCAGCAGTGGGGACGTATATGGGCTGATGATGATAAATGATAAATATAAATAACATTTATTGGAAAAGCTGTGAGACAGCATAGGCTTTAAAAAATACACCTATGTATATAATTTTAACAATGAAAATAAAAATTTGTGTAATAACGATAGACTTCCCAAATAAACGCTTAAAAAGCAAGCGCATATAGAATTGTACTCTAATTAGTAGGAGGAAAAAATCACTTTACTGCCATTTACTCGTGTTACTGTGTGAATACCATACATTGGCCAGACATTGACTCAGACAGTCAGTCTCAGACGTCTGCCTATCTAAAACCAGAAGAATTTCCCCTGACCTAGAGATGTCTCTAGAAGATTCCAATAGATCCCCTGGCCTAAAGATTACAAGATAAATAAATTAATTAATATTTCACAACATCATATACATCGATCAGATCCCGTGGTAAGTAGCTTAAGCCAATCAGAAACGTCAGAGAATACACAAATAAACTTAAATATATAAATAACGCACTCAGACACAAAACAAGTACTATTATTTGTCCCGATGGGAAATCGAACCCACTACTCTTGGAACCGCCAGCCAGGTTCACTAACTACTGTTCCACCGAGCAAGTCAAAGATAACATTAACGATAAATCGATCTGACAATAATACCTGTATGATGTCTCCATAGTTTCCTCCGGTGGCGGTGAAGTTGAGATGACAGACGAACGGGAGGTGGTCTTCTCGTGGCCTTCGCACTTCTAACTCGTACGTGCGACCCACGTCCCCCATGTAAGTTCGGTTGCAGGCTGAAAAAAAATACAATAATTAGTACATAATGTTTGTTACCCATCTTTACTTATGGACCGATTGCTATATTTAATTTTACTATTGCTGTTAGATTGGCTCTTAATTTTTGTTAAGCTTCAACTAGAAAACCGAAGTGTTTTCTATTTTCAAACATAAGTTTGCCTTAACTTAGCATGAGTTAATAAGCGCATGCAGATACACGGGGCAGATACCAATGTTCATCATACAAATGTTTTATGGGAACGAAACTCAATGACTCCTGGCGTAAGAGCCAGGGGCACTACAACGAAAAAGATTAAGCCACTGACTCTCATGTGAGAAATTACTTTAGTGCAGTGAACTAAAGTAATTTTTCCCATGATAAACGACCTCACGCGAATGGATGGTAGTAGAGCGAGCAAGTAGCTATTCATTATATAATTTATATTATAACTTTTACCTAAGTTAAAGTTAAAGAAAAAAAACTCTAACAAAAGATGTACCTAACTCTTTTTAATTCGAACTAGAAACTTGGATCTTTTTATTAAAACACTTCTCCATTCCAAGAACCGTGTTGTAATATTATTTTCTTAGAAACAGTCTTCGTGAGTAACTCTTAAGAGTTCTATTCTCAATCAAAGCCGGGATAGGATAAATCAGTGTAGGTATAGCTCAACCTCAATATTATATACCAATAAACCTAAAATAAAGAAAATAAAAAGTAGTCACATGATTCTGGCTTAGACAGCCAGAAATAACAAATTGTTCAGATATAGATGCTGACCAGAAATTCATTTGTAAATACGAGCAACTCGTTAGTAATTTTTATAATTTGTTTTTTATAAGAATTTAATTTCGCTTTCTCTGTACCTTTAACCCTATGTATGCTTGAATCTTTAAAACTAGCAAGACGAAGGATTTTATGTAAAATTATCTCGATGCGAAGTGGGGGCGGGTCACTAGTTTCATATAAGAAAAAACTGATCAATAAGCTCATGGTACAATATCAAGCTCTCTTGGCATCATGATTTATGGGCGGTGCCTATAACAGTTTGAAACCATACTTATACCTTACTTGTTCCTCTTTTGATATCTACTACTACGAGCATTCCGCTTTTATAATTGAGAATGTCAGAACTATTTGATGTCTTCTTTCAATCTATAGACTATCTTTGTACTGTGTGTTGAGTAGTTTTTTTTTTTAATATTTTACTACATCATATACCTACATTGGTCTGATTCTGTGGTTAGTTTCTTAAGCACTTGTGTTACGGATATAAGAATACACAGTGTACACACAAATATACTTAAACACCTATATTTAATAACACACCCAGATATGGAACAAACACTGATGTTCGTCACACAACTTTTTTTCCCGGGTGGGAATCGAACCTATGACTCTTGGAACCGTTAGTGAGCCAGGCTCACTAACCACTGATCCACCGAGCCAGTCGAAAGTATAGATAAAGTTTTGATGTTGTGTGTGAGACAGGCAGATGTGTGGTAGACAGGCAGATAGAGTTTATTTCGCACTTTTTTTTATTAAGTAACCTTGCTTCTACCACCTTACATTCTATGCCAACATTTTGTAATTGTGAAACTGCAGAAGCCTATTATCGTTCCATGGGCAAGTGTCGTAGCCGTTTAGGGACTCGAGGTACCCACTGATTGATGAATCCCCGAGGGGCAAGAGTGTTGGCTGGCTGGCTAATTTCCAGCTAACTATGGAAGTCGGATTGTCCGGTCTAAATATAGCCAATTGCGCTACGAAATTGTATCTGTTTAATGTTGTTTAGACTTTCGAATCATTCTTTTTGATACTTTCTTTCAAGATACACGTATTCATTATTCGTGATGTCATTCTTACTTTATACATAGAGCTTATATAGCCTAAACTAAGGCTTGTATTGAGATGTAAAAAAAAGGTTATTTACAGGGCAATGACAAATAAAATCATACATTGTATACAATATTCATACTATAAATGCAAAGGCTTATCGTGGATTCATGTAATAAATTGATGTAAGTATGCTGGTTTCTTAGTTTTTCACGCAATCCGTCAGAATAACTACGATTCATAAAGATATATTGTACATTATTCAAAATATTAGGATAACTGACTCTATGTACGAAGTCGCGGGCCACCGCAATTCAGAAATAAACAGTGGAATTTGAATCTTAATCCCTCCACTCAAGATCCTTGTGCAATCGTGAATAGTTTACTGTGCAAAGCTAAGATAATCCTCATTGTCAACGCTTGTCGTGAGCTATTAGCCCAACACAACACACAAGTATGGCCGATTAAAATAATAGCAGACATTTGCTCTATCTAAATATCCCCATTCATTTAAGACATTAGGCTGTAAGCATTGTAAGACAATAAACTCATATTTGACAATAGGTGGCTTGAGTTAAAACAAGTTCATCACAATGATATTATGGGCTCATTTTATAGACTCCACCATCAGCCCATAAACGTCCCCACTGCTGGGGCACGGGCCTACCCTAAAGTAGAGCGATAAGGCCTTATTCAACCACGCTGGCCAAGTGCGAGTTGGTCGACTAGACAACCTAAGAATTTATTCGCAGGTGTGCAGGTTTCCTCACGATGTTTTCCTTCACCGTTATAGCGTCGAATAATCTTTATTATTATTACCAAATATGAAAAACACAGTGGTTCGTGGCGGGGTTTTAACTGGCGACCTCTCGCATGGCAAGCGACGATCTTAATCACTCGGCCATCGACGTTTATTTTTTAGTCTTACTAAGGGAACCCCATTAGGCAGATAGTGAGCGGCAGACATTTTGCTTCAAGTTTGCCTTCCTATGCATTTTCAACCGCGCGGGTCATTCGGTGCGTATCAGGCGTATACAGAAGAGTCAAACCGTCGCAAACTGTATAACCACAACGTCGTATGGACAGTGTATTTAAAATGTATAGGGAGTCGAACTGTAAACACACTGACAGCCGCTTATTGTTAGCCTAATTAGGACGACCCCCTTAATAACGAAAACGATAATACTGCATGAAATTTACAAAAAAGGATTTCTTATCATGCTGTTCTTATGACATTTTAATAAATTCCACATACAAAACAAGTATGTCCTATTTAACAATACATACAATCTTACGGCTAAGTAAAACATATTTTCGAATATGCTCCGCGCAGCTAATTTGATCTTTGACCTTTTTGTAACTCAAGCTTGGTTAATTTGCTCAAAACTTTGGTAGCTAACTGTTAAAATAAATTAGACTGTATGATGAGATCAGGCGTATCGCATCGGTGGGTAGTCATGGCTTAAAGTGATGGTAATTGATTGATAACCCTTTCCATCATAAAGCCCCTTAAACTGTCAAAACAATGCTGGGTTATAATTAAAGAGTTAAGATGACTAATACTGTGAGTTGCGCACCGTCGTTCGTTCAATCAACAAAATTATTAATTTCGTTTGAAATCAGTTAAATTGTAAATGTATTTTTTTTATTAGTGAGAACATTTTCTGATCTAGTTTCTGAGTGCAATTAGTAATCATTATCAGTTTGATAACGAATACCAACTACATAATGCTTTGCGTATCAAATATCATTAAAAATGCAAAATAATAATAAGTCACTAAAAAATCGTTTTACTCGTCTTCACTCTCAACAGAATTTACCAAATCTATGTCTTGATTAAAAACAACGTTCTTACTACTTTTAATGTTTCAAGAACAAAAGTAAAGGCAAAAACATAAATTAAGATTCGCAGCACTATCCTACAGAAATCTTCGCACAACAATTCTGCTCTTTCTAAAAAAAACTTCACCCCTGCTAATGGCGTCCTCACAAAGATGTCTGACTTAAGCAAAGACAGCAAAAGGGAGTTCGTGCTGTTTACGATTGCTGTTTTTTGAGACCTAGGCCCTGATTTAAACAAAGTAAAAGTTACATCTATGCATATTATTAATTTGCAATCATAACTAGTAATGATGTTTATTAGATCATTTATACTTAAAAACAAACGAAATGACTATTTTTTGTATAATTTTCTTTTCCTTTATTAATATTCATGAGTATTTATATTTTTTTCCCTAACTGACATACAATGATGATGGCTTGGAGTAGCCTTTTCATCATCACCGGACTTGCGGGGGAGCGTATGGCTCTCACCCCTAAATATGAGCATTTTGCATGCAACTTATAAATTAGCAATGATATGACTATCACAGATTCGTTACTCTACCGAGAAGACATCGAATGTCACTTTTTTACCCCAATATCATGTAACAGATTGTTATCTACCAAGTTGTAATTGTAAAAAAAACATGCAATACATTTGCTAATATTAAATACTATGAGTATGAGTACCTTAGCTGAAAGACATTTTGAGTGCATGTTAGCAAACTAAAGCTTAAATAGAGAATAGACACGAGCCACGTTACTAAACGTCAATCTTTGAACGTTCACGATCGAGCCACTAGTTCGAGGTATCAAAGTAGTTTGACACGCAATAGTCCAGTCATTTAAGCTTAAATTAGGTAAGAATCTCGGAATTCGAGATACCCAGCTGTAAGTCTGTAAATACTTAGATATTGACACCCTAAAAGTGATCTCAAAACCTACATATGGTAGGGTGTACGCAACTATTAAATTTTCAATGTCAACTTTTGAGCGAAACGGCAAGTTTTATCATAAAAGTGTGTAGGAGAAAATTGCTTATCATCTAATTATCTATAAAAATTGTCTCTACGTTTTATTCCTAAGATTCACCATTTCAGGGATACAGCGATGCAAATAGTTGAAAAAGTTGTATTTTCAAAACCTTCCAGACCCCCGTGCGATTGTGCTAGACAGTTAAAATTTTCACAACTGATGTATTTCGGTAGTCTCTATAACATCTAATACTAGATAAAGCTTAAAACCTAAATGTTTAAGTGGGTTCTTATACAAAACTATGTTTTTTTTTTACTCACACTTGGCCGGTTTTTAACGTGGTTACCCCAGTAAACCTATTCCAGACGACACCTTTTATACGTGAAGAACACGTTGTTTATATGGAAGCCTAGTTAAATAATTGTTTTATGTTGTTTTTAGTACTATACATATACGTTTCAGTACTACTATTATGGGTCAAAAAGTACGAAATAACCAATTATTAGAATTTCTGTTTGAAGTATAACTGAAAAAAAATACATTTTAAAAATGTTAACTGTCCATCTAACTCGATTATGAACGTGAAGATCCATATTAACCAAATTTAATTTAATGAAACGCAGAAACCTTAAATCTTCTGAATACTGAAAACAACACAAAACAATTATTTAACTAGGCTTCCTTATATACAACGTGTTCTTCATGTATAAAAGGTGTCGTCTGGAATAGGTTTACTGGGGTAACCACGTTAAAAACCGGCCAAGTGTGAGAAAAAAAAAACCATAGTTTTTGTATGAGAACCCACTAAAACATTGGTTTTAAGCTTTTTCTAGTATTAGATGTTATAGAGGCTACTAAAATACATCATTCGTGAAAATTTTAACTGTCTAGCACAATCGCACGTGGGCCTGGAAGCTTTTGAAAATACAACTTTTTCAACTATTTGCATCGCTGTATCTCTGAAATGGTGAATCTTAGAAATAAAACGTAGAGACAATTTTTATAGATAAATAGAAGATAAGTAATTTTCTCCTACACACTTTTATGATAAAACTTCCCGTTTCGCTCAAAAGTTCATAAAACTGATATTTGTGACATTTGACCTTGAAAATTTAATAGTTGCGTACACCCTACAATATGTAGGTTTTGAGAACACTTTTAGGGTGTCAATATCTAAGTATTTACAGACTTACAGCTGGGTATCTCGAATTCCGAGATTTTTTCCTAATTTGACTGGACTACAAGCCTTGTTGAACCAGTGACCGACGAACGTGTAAATAAAATATGAATCGATGTTTCCAATTTCTTTCTTTCGCCCGAGACCTTTTTAACGGTGGAAGGAAGCAATCTGAACTGAGAATGTATTAGTTTTGTATTTTTAGTAAATCGAACTTTGTAGACAAATCAGAACGTAACTTTTTTTTTAATTGAAAGTGAAACGCTTAATTAAAATCATCTTACATTATTAGTGTTTCAAATAATATTATTGTATTATGACTATAGACTATAAATATTAATGTTTGAAATCTGTTTCCCCGTTAATTTGCGCTACATAATGATTCATTTATTTAATCCCCCATATGGCCTGAATAAATCAAAGCGTTTCAATTGTGTTTGAGTGCTTCGCGAAAACGCTACCTATGTTATAAATGAGGTACATAATTAAATTATCATAAAATATATTATTATAACACGTCCACAAAATTACGTATTTAATACATTGTTTGCACATAACTTAATTTGAATTCAAAATTATTTTTTATAATGCAAATCATATCTGTTTCGGCCTCATATACTTTAATAAATAATTTAAATCAAAACGCCAAGTGGCACGAAGAAAGAACACAACAGAACAATACCATTCGCAAGGACTGAAACGAGTGAACACTCGTCTTTTGCCTTGTAATGTGCTGACAGGGCGGACAAAAGGCGGATTTTTTTTTCAAAAAGCCCACGGAAATATGGCCGAACCCCCATTGTGTTCGCTTTATACCGATCTTTTTACTTCTCATTTCCTTATTTCAGTGTTGAAAGGATTAACAATAGTACAGGTACCGTGCGGGTATTTATCATGACTCGCGCGATTTGGGCGAAACTTTTGTTTTGTTAGATTTCGCCTTTGAATGGGAATTTTCGTTTCAACCATATTCTATTGTGATCTAAATCTGTAAAGTAATACATGTGCATAAAAATAGTTGTTTAAGAGACCTGCTCAGTGGTTAATAAAAACGTTATTAGTTCACCCAATCGGATTCAAAGACAATTTCAATTAATACAAATCAATAGTTAGTAGAAAATCAAACATAATCGGCCCGGAATCCTGCCGCGTTTTGCCAAAAAGAAGTATTAGAATAAAAGCTAAGCCGTAAGAACTCAAGATAAAACGTTTTCTATTCGTATTCACCTATAAGACTACTAGTATACTCGAGTTACGGCGTCTTAAGCCGTAATACATTACGGCGCCATAGAAAAAGAACTAGCGTCACATATTGAAAGGACTTAAATAGCAGCACTCCATTCTCCACAGCCTACGGCCTGCCAACAAACCGTTTACGTTGTAGGACCTCCAAAGTGTCTTTTGAACAAAAACAGGCCCCAATTCAGTCCGTCCAACATTACTCCAGCCATACTATTTCGGTGGCCGTAAATACGTTTTTACGCTAGAAATGCGCGGAACGATAATTGTCTTACACAAAAGAGCCAAGGATGTCCTCACAAAGGGGATTGAAGGAACTAGATTACTCTCAGTATCTACAATTTCTCCGTGAAAAGGCGGGCTCGGTTCTGTCATTTCACACTTTGATGTAGATGGGCTATTCTGATCGTTGGTTCTGGTTTATTTTTAATTGAACATCGTCTACATTGGTGTTTCAATTCAGATTTGTAACTACAAACTTAAATGGCATTATTGTTTTTACTACATTTCGGATCTACATTTTTGTGTTCAGCGCTATAACTAAAAATTTGCTTTGTAATTATAACGTTATCATTCTTATTCTACTACGACTAATATTGTGAAAGTGAATTAAATGTACCTACGCCTCTTACAAATAGAAAATAATATTTATTAAAAAGCTTATTTTTTATCCCTCCCTGGACAATTTTCCTGAAAGTTCCATCATTAAACATAGATCATAATTATCGTCACTTTGCCGTCCTAACGAATTTCAGGGTTTTAGAACAACAACGATGTGACATTTACGTCACTATGCGTACACAGCTTCGGTTCACTGTAAACATGTCATAAAGCTTAGTATCGTAGTATGTTGCTGATAAACTAAATGTAAATTATTGTAGGTATTTCATACCAATTTTTTGATATAGTGTAAATTTATACGTTAAAAAAATGTTTTCCTTTTTTTATCATAATAAACGTGATCAATCTACTTTTTGACTTCATGTTTTAGTGGTTAATGTTGTTTATTGTATCAAATGTTCCTATTTGTTGAACACCTACCGCTATCTAGTGAGTGTTATAATAACTAAACTATGACTGTCATTTTATGGTCTGTGGAATCTGTCTCGAATGTGTGTTCTTTTTAATAAACCTCACTTGTCTTTGTAACCGCATCCACTGCGCACCACCACCACCACCACTACATATTATTGATATCAATGCTTAACTTATCTACTCATAACGCCAACTAGACAGAAGATTTAATACAATGTTTTCTTCTTATTTGCAATTTATATGTATTAAGAAATAAGCTATGAGATAGTACAAATTGCGACTAGTGTGTCTGTGATGCTAAATCTGGAATTTCATTTTCTTATTCGAAACATTTTAGAACGCCTAAACAAATTGTATTCATGACAGTGGAATATTTCAAGCTAATTATGACATGAAACATTATATTTCGCAAGCAAAATATATTTATTGAAATTCTATAGTATAAGATAATTTTTGTGGCTTGTGAGTATTGTTAAATTATTGAACAATACAATTTTGTCTGCAAATAAAGTTTAAATATAAGTTTACGAGCTTTTAAATTCCCACAGTTCGACAGTTTCTTTCTGTCGCAGGATCATAATGACACTTACATACATAAATATTGTACAGCACAAGACGATTGAAAATTCGAGAGAGAAAAGACGAGCGATTGAAAATTCATATTATTCAGCGATAGGTACTTTTGAATACACTACCTACTTCTAATGTCTTGCGCGTGTAACGTCATATTGTGATGGGAATACCTCGCTCTATCCACATGTTTATATTAAAGATTTAGTAGTAGTGAATTAGAGAAGCTGAAAAAGAAGAAGGAATCAATTTAAAAAAAACTAATGCTCGATCGCCCTAGTTTTGGAAGATCAGTGGCAGTGGGGACGTTTATGGGTTGATGATAATGAAGGATTTTCTTAGTACATTAGATTTCACACTATAAAGTGTTTACTTTTTATAAC
The DNA here is from genome assembly GCA_039566165.1 of Maruca vitrata. Classification (NCBI taxonomy): domain Eukaryota; kingdom Metazoa; phylum Arthropoda; class Insecta; order Lepidoptera; family Crambidae; genus Maruca; species Maruca vitrata. The sequence goes on from CM076921.1 coordinate 8,683,910, forward strand.
TCGGTATAACATACTGTTACACTGTTCCGTGACAAACCTCCGTCCATTTTGTAAGTACCGTTCCGGACTTAGCACCTTATTAAACGGGACGTGGGTTTTTTTGTTAATTGAAGCTATATTTCGGGGTAATGACCACCTACGTGGGAACGGTTAAAGGCAAGCTCGTTCAACGGGGCCGTAATTAAAGAACGTTTAATGTTCCCTTGAATATTTGAGGGCCATTTTGAATTGCCCATGCGATTGCTGAGAGCGTTTGCACGGTTTTAGGTCAAGTTCGTAGACTTCAAGTGTGGAATTGTAAATGATAATACAAATATATTATATATTTTACTTATTGACAACGGACAATGATTAAGAGTCTATAATCCGTGATCATGCCACTGTTGCAACAGTGCCAAAATATCGGGAACTCCAAAAAATAAGGAAATTTGGTCACACGTCCCGATCATTTTAGTTCACAGTATGGTCAAATTCCTCTGATCGATTAAAGAAGGATCCGTTATAAGGATCTTGGAACAGCTCTTAATAGTTAAAATATTTTCCTCTTTCTTTTATAATGGAAGAGACTTGGACTTGATATAGACTGCGAATTTAATGAATGCAAAGCTAACCATATTTTTCGCGGTTTTCTCCCTCTATCTCTTTTATTCACTCACGTAGTGAGCCATTATCAAACAAATACGACGCCATATTTACGTGGAGTCATAACTATTGAATTAATTTAACCTTTTAAAACATTTAAAAGGTGAACTCTATATTCCATCGATTCTCATCGTCCATTATCTGAATAAATTGCCAGTATATTTTTCACTTTAACCAGGCTATACATTTATAATATTTAGCTCAAATGCGCTTGATGGAAATACACCCATTTGTTAAGTGAAAAATTCATGATTGCATTACAATCTGTAACTTGTAATAAAAACATAACTTTGACCTGCATTCATATGAAACAAAAAATTTAATAACATTTTTAACAATTATCTTTTAGATAAAAGAAACAAAAAATATGTTTATTAACAAAAGCGCACGTAAAACCACCTATATAGCCAAAGAAATCAGAATCCTTTACATAAGAATAAATTGTCAATAAGTGTTTAACTTTGAATTTCAGAGCAGAAACTATTTCTATTGTCGTGCGACATTCAAAAATATATTCTTCTAGCGGCCTTATTTCTAGCCTATTCAAATTTTCAAGCTCTAATTTTACGACCTGGCATTTGCGAATACAAATGGGCTGGATCTGTAGACTACGATAATAGAATTTAGGTACAAAATTGCTTTACTGCGGACAAAGATAAATGAAATTGTTAGTTTAATACATAGCTTACTAATTAAGTTTATAGCAATTTATATAACATATTTGTTAGTCCGATAATATGAAATGAAATTATTCATAAAACAAGACGTAATTTTTCAGTTACTTAAACCATTTTGTATATCTCGCGTTAAGCAAGTACCAAATACTTTCATCCCACGTTTGTTATCAAAATATTAGATTCCAGTAAACTCTTAGTAATATCGACTCTTATAAATAAATACCTCCAATTTCTATCCTTATTACGAGTCAAACGCTCTATAACGATATCGTCAAATCCAGCCGCAAACGGGATAGTTCCCCTCTGAGCATTACGTAAAATCCATAAACATCGAGTATAATATGTTTTGGCCGGGTCCCCGCATAACTCCGGGGGATGAATATTACATAAAAGGCAAAGGAAGCCAAGTCAGTCCAGCGCTGACACAGCCACTCGGCTGCCATGCGACACTTCAACTTGTGGCCATAAAATTAGCGATTGATCTACTCCAGTAGTCCAGTTCTCATCTTTTTCCATCCAGAATGTAAAACATAAAACCTGCGTAGGTGGTATGGTAACCCAATTGTTTGATTACGACAAAATATCTCTACTGGCTTCATTACCGCCTCTAGCCAGTAGTCAGCCACCGCGCATTCAGTGTGAAACAATATTACAGTTCTAGCTGCTGTAAGTGCCCTCTCCTTTACATTTTATAGAGGCCAATACTTGTTCATTCACGATTGCCAGAATTTCCTTTCAATGATTCCTGTTTATCGTTATATTAGGTATCTAAGTATTTTGAGTCGAAAAATAATACCTGTGCATTCTATTCTATGACAGCCTCTACATTATTAATTAATTAGAAGCACAACGTTTTACCAATCAGGCCGTCCTTATCAACATAGTTAATAGCAACGTAGTATAATATAATTATGTTCATGTTTTTAATGCATAATCATAATACCTATTTAAAACTTTGAAAATTTTAAGTCACAGGAGTGAGCTTGATCTTTTCATGGCCTGAGAGGCGTAGTATCCATGAGTACCTTTTCTTTTGTGACAGATGTCTGCAAACCCACAAGAGGGACATATTAAAATGCGTTTCAATGACCTAATGCGAAGCTTTTGACAACAATGAAAGCTGCCCCTTTTCTACAGAAGTAGACCTTATTAGGGCTTTAGTTAAAATAATCCTTGATTTTTTCTTTATCATTTTGATATTTACATAATGGAATGTGAGGGTAAAGATCGGTATTGTGTTATTGATACAAAGATATAATGAAAGAGGTAACGTCACATTTATAGGGAAAAAATGGGTTTCGAGAATTTCCAACCTTGTCATTTATAATTTGATAAGACATTTTTCCGTGAAACACAAGTGTGTGATCAAATGTATGTTTCAAATGAAGAATATTGTTGCAAAATTTCATTGTATAAGTCTCATAAACTGTATGCACTATACATCGCAGGATTTTCCAAGGATGAGTAAATAAGTATCTAATTGTCAATCATGTTCTACAGTTAACTGTATATTGACATTATCGTAATTTTCTCGTTAGGTGAGACATGAGTGAAATGCAAGCCCGTTAACTTATTGTATATCTGGATTACTGATAATTACTATTGAGTTAATTATTTCATGCTGACATATTTAAGTAATAATAATTTAAATCAAGATAGATCTCCTGTGACCGAGCCCTATTAAGAGCTCAAAACGAGAGTTGTCTAAATAATTATGTAAATATTTTACGCGATTTATTCCTTAAAATTACTTTTACGAGCATTTAAAATGAGCAAATCTGAGTTTAGTAACTAAACTGACCTTTCTAGTACCGAATACACCTTCAAAAGGCCTTATGCTAATACAGACCTGCTATTGCCATTGGCGTATATAAAAAAAATACTTACGCGTACAAGCCTTCGGTTCATCGCTCTTATCCCCGCAGTCGTCCTCGCCATTACAATACTTGTCCAACGATATACACTGTCCCGTGTCGCACAATAGTTCGCTAAGCCTACACGGGCCCGCCCCAGCGTCCCTCGGAAATTTCACTCTTTTCAAAGCCACCATGCTCAAATCCGAAGAGTCCACACTGTCCTCGTTTACAAACTCCTCGCTTAAATCCTGAGGGCTACACAGCTTTAAGGAAAGTAACACTATCATGAATAGGAAGGTTCCATTATTGGTGACATTTTCGAAATTCTTTAGCAAACACATTTTTGGTACTCCGCCGTTCTCATGTAGCGTTAGATTTTTGTCACAACATTTTTTCTGGTGGCTGGGCTTTTTTCACCAACACCTGAAACAACAACAAAAAAGAGGTTATTACCAATTGCTGTACCAAAATTAAACATCATTTATGATTTTGTTATTACAAAATACTCTTACAAATAACAGCACATATCACGGATACTTTTGTAAAAGTAAATAAAAGCTATCGAGGGATAATTTATTCCCACTAAAAATCTATTTTGTAAAAGACGATATTTATACCATTTACTCAAATATTAATACTAAACGCACTTTTAAAATTCACACAACCTATTCCGCTAACAATCCCGAGAAATACAAATACCTACCTACACTATGCAGTTTATTTTACTTAAGTCTTACTGCAAATCCGATAGCGTACTATAAATAAAAATAATCCTATTACATCCTGAATAAGCAACGCAAACACGGCTAAAAAGAGCAAATCTCAATGCAAACGCTTACACAGACATATAGAGGTACAGTAGGCAAGTGCAAAATTAGAATCGACCCTCGGTAAGTGGGGTAATACATTCCACCCTTTCCAACATGTGTGGAGAACATAAATTACGTGCACACCTGTAAGCCAGATCGTCTAGATAAAGAAATTTAATATACGCTCCCGATGCATAAAACTGATTTATGATTTACGGCAAGAGTATGCACTTAGCTTGATTTAGAGGGGGATGGAAGGCGAGAATGTACGTTGGCAGTTCAATAAGTTTAAGTTTCCTTTTTAGAGTGACGTTTTTTTATGAATTCCTAAGTGTGTACGTGCATAAGCAGGTATTATTTATTTATTTTTCTTGGTAGCTTAGAACCAGCTTTGACCAAATATACTAAAGTTGAGGTTTCAAATTGGTTAATCATAAATAACTTGTCGTCACTATAACATAAATTCAAGCTTAGTTCATTTAGCATTTGTCTACGGAACACTAGAAACAACACAAATATATTTTAATGTTATAACCTCATCCTTATTTCGGAGACGGAAAAACGATTATCTTATTAGCCTGACGTAAATAGTATCTCTATACTATCCCAGTACACAAAACGCAGATTACAAAAACTTATACATATAAAAGGTCAGATTGTAACCAGATTAAACTATCTTTGATTTTAATACCATCGTACTTAATCATAAACTAACTGCGAAGTTAAAGTTAAATCAGTTTGCTAAGATTTATTTCTTTAATTAACTAACAAACGTATTAGAGGAAGATCCCAGAGCCGCCAGACATCACTTATTTTCTAATGGACAAAATATATACTATTGAGTAGTGGTGGGGTGTACTATCATCATATGACTAGTTGCTACCTTGACCAGACGGCCATTTTTCAGATATCAACCAATCAAGGTACATAGAAACACTGCTCACCTCACTTAAATTCTGATGGCTGATTTTAACATATATTTCACAGAATATCATTAAAAATCAGGTTTTATTACTCCCAGACACATGCGGTCGGCGGTTTTACCTTACAGACGCTTTAAAGCTATGAAAAAAATTTTGCTTTTACTTAATTTTACTTATTTTCTGATGCTTGATTTTTATATATCAAACAACAATTTTAAAACGTTTTGCAAACGGACAGACCGATCCAAGGGGCCAAACATTCACCAGACCCAACTGTTTAAGATTTTTTTTTAATTGAATTTAGTTAAGTTTTTCTAATAAAATAGTTTGTAAGGTACAATTCTATAATTATTGCGGTCAGATGAGCACTTTTTAGTTGTTTGAATAACATATATAAAAATCAAGCATCAGAAAATAAGTAAAAGTAAAAATTTTTTCGTAGCTTTAAAGCGTCTGTAAGGTAAAACCGCCGACCGCATGTGTCTGGGAGTAATGAATCCTGATTTTTAATGATATTGTGTGAAATATATGTTAAAATCAGCCATCAGAATTTAAGTGAGGTGAGCAGTGTTTCTATGTACCTTGATTGGTTGATATCTGAAAAATGGCCGTCTGGTCAAGGTAGCAACTAGTCATATGATGATAGTACACCCCACCACTACTCAATAGTATATATTTTGTCCATTAGAAAATAAGTGATGTCTGGCAGCTCTGGGATCTTGCACCATATTTCCGCTAGTGTTATAGTACGGATGATAAAATACCAGCATTTCTCTGGAGTTGCCCACCTATAATAACAAGTTACAGGAATCGGCTTTATCTCAAGGAATGCAATAATACTTCCGGATTGATACCCGGCATTTTGAAAGCTTTGATTTAATAAAAGATTAAATAATATTTATGATTGTATGGTTTTTATACGCGTATTTTTTTTCTAAAAAATTTAAGTACACTTCAAAGTGAAAATAAACTTTATAGACAAACAGACATAAATTTATTTTTAAATTCTAGGGCCAATATTTACCTATATTCGTTTGCGGATAAATTAAATGAACATGGCACACGCATTTAACTAAAATTTGGAAATTTTTAATTAATATACAAATATCAATTTTGAAGATCACCAGTTTTCATTAGGATTCTAAAATATGATACTGAATAAACATCATTAATTAAAATTATTTATCGCAATAGGTAAATAATGTTCAAAGAAATGATATGTTTATTAATGTTAACTATTGGTAAATCGAATCAACGACTAGGGGAAGTAATCCTATGTTCTAATTACTATAATAGGTATACTGTGTACTACAATAGTACTTAGTACTTGGTACTCTGGTGTAAACTAGCCTGTACTCAGAATTGAAAGCATTCCGCAAATGGTTAATTATCATAGTCATTCATACATTTACATATAAGCTTAAAAAGGCACACCAACAGAAAAATACAAAACATAAAATAATTACTATATTACAAACATAAATATGGCAAACAGCTTCCGTGCTTTGAAGTCGTTCGCAAAATTGTGAATAAGGATACTGATAGCTTTATGTGACACTAACTATAAAAAAAAAGTTATGACGTGTGCCAAAATATCATGCGGGATTTTCACAAGATTCGGGTTGTCATAACACGAATACAAATCGTCATAAGCGCCTGTAATCCGACTCCCCCCGACGTTCAAATGTAAATTTTCTAAATTCCTTCATTTCAATCCTTTGGCGAAATCAAGAATTCAAATCGAGATTCTGATTCTTGAGTACTACGAAGAAAATATTCGGGCTCTTTACGTCCGTCTACTTTATGGTAATGTACAAGACCATAAACCCACAGAGTATTTTCTCTTATTGAAATGCAAACCTTATTTACTTAGGTACAAGATTAAGGGTCCCGTGTTTTCAGATATTCAAGTTGCCGGTGCCGATGGTGCAATGTGGTTATATATTGTGAATTACTGCTTCTCCTCTCAAATTCAATCATATGGATACGACGTTTACCATCAAAATATTGAATAGGTATACGAAAATCTAAGATCTTTAAAAGGTTTTTATTTCCTAAGGCTTCTCTTTGGCTGTCATTATAAGCCAAACATTAAGCAGAGTGATTGAGTAAAACGTACCTCGACAAGACGCTCAAATCTAACTCCATATGCAAAACTTGAAAAGTGCAAATCCGATGCAGCTAAAGCGTCGATTCTTTTTATTTAATCAAAAGTCAGAAGATATCATGCATCCAATAAATATTCCAATGCAGAATCCTATGCAAATCTATCGTGGCTCGTCACATGAGTTCGATCGTTCACGCACGCCATCAAACTATTCCATTGGTTTTACATTTTACCGTATTATCTGCATTGCTCATATAGAATTGCAAATTTAAACCCTTTGTAAGCGCTCTGCATTTGGAAACACAAATTCGCTTTTACGGCTATTTGCATGTTGCTGTGTTCTAGTGGCGACTTCCGAAATTCTGCCGCGATTGCTTTTGCAATGCCGAGGGGAATCTGTTTTCTGTAACCCATCAAAACTTTTTAATACTTCTTATGTCTTTATTTCCTTTCGCGTTTGGGTCTACGCCGGTGGTTTTCTGTATTGTACCTGCTTATTGTAAAATTGAATGAACTAAATACACATTTTTATATCATAATTTTAATAATTTAATTTCTAGTAAATACAAATAGACATTTTTTTATATTTAGCTACCTAAAGTAGCGGTTAAGGTAATGATAGTTATTTTACCCCGATACCAAGAAGAAGAAAAGTTAGTTACGAAACAAAATATTCTTTGTCCTTTCTATGTGTTCTATACTTAACCATATCAAAGTTAAACTTTCGTAACAAGCTCTCTCGAGGTCAAGATCCATATCAAACCCAGAACCCAGAAAAAGTTTTAAGGGTTCAAGTGATACAAACTTTGAAAGAAATATTCGCTAAAATATCAAAAGAAGTATCAATCAACTTACTGACAAAATCTTACTTATTGTTTTTTAATTCCTACATTTTGCCATAAAACTGCATACGTACACACATGAATATAAACGATATTGTGATATATGGTGAAGGAAAAAGTTGCAAGCTTTAATCGTTAAGCGCCTTAAGCGTTGTCTTCATCTCTACATCTATCGGTAATAAATTAGTCAGCTCGATTGCCCGCACAGATAGACATTATATATAAGTAAATTTGCATAAGTAGATGAACGTTTGTGATTACCAATGTAAGCCTAAAATCAATAGTGGTCGTCCTACATTATACCTAGAATATAATGTTTAAAGATATTATTCTTTGCTTAGTAAACGTAGAACTTGTAGAGAAGCAGCGATACCTCACATTAGTGGTACACACAGTAAACAATTACTAGTTTCTTGTCTGTCCTGTCGTTACAACTGTGTCTGAACAAGAAAATAATATACATTGTGTAGGTATATTTTTTTCGAGAAATCTACATCTTTGAAAACGATCTACTTTAGTCTACCGATAAAACAGAAAGACTTTGACCATTCTCCCTGTAATGTGTTCAAAAAGTCGGGTTGACATTATATCTACCATGCAAGTATCAAAAGTAATAATGGTATTTTATCTTTCAGTCTTAATTCAACAAGCCCTTTGAAAAAGGCGTGATTCTATGTATTTATGTATGTATCATCAAAGCAAGATTATGATGGTATAAGATGTGCCTATTAAAAATTCATGATTGTGGTAGAGACTCTTCATCTGTTTTGATAAAAAAATGATATTTCTAAAAGTCTGATTATATAAAAGATATTCATTTATAGTAGTCGTTTAATAACAACTTTCGTTATTTCTGATTCGATATGCAGCAAGTTGTATTAGAAACTCAATTTCTATAATAAGCTTCTTTCAAGCTAAGAAATAACGCATTCAATGGAAAAGTTTCATATAAAGTTTAATTTAAATTCGCTATGTTCAAGATCAAATGCTTAAATATATTTAAAATACCGCGTTAATTATAAATATAAAACAAAAAACATTTTTATATTGTTCTTGTTTTCATCTACCTAATTACCAATTTAATTTATAAGACGAAAGCTCACAAAAAGGCCACTGCTGCAAACTTGGCAAAAAAATTAATCCGAGTCCATTACTTGGCACAAACAAAAATACAAATTGAGCCATCGATCCGGGGAAGAAAACAAGACAATTTGCCGGACAGTGATAAATTAATGAGTAAATAAGCGTTGATAATGATCGCAGGCAAGAACTGGCCGCGACTCCGCCTACGGCACCCTCTGTGACAAATGACGGTGACCTCGGAAAAAATAATTGGCCCATTTAAATTCCACCTTTCGCTCTAAAGCCAAACAAATGGACTTTTTCTATTTAGTCTCAGCTCGAGACCTCAGACTGGAGAATAAAGTTTGCGAAACTACAAGAGACAGAATAGAACGAAATTTAAACGTATATGTCTCTACTTTTTAAGATTGTTGATAAGTTTATCTATATAAGTTAGTAAATGACGACTTATGGTTTTTTAAAATAAGGATAACAATAGGATATGGTACCTGCTATCATCAACTACTTTTGAATTTTACATTTGCATCCGAAATACGTGTATGAATGAATATCGTCAAAAGAGGTTGAAAATGTTGAAATACTTGTTGTAAATTAGTTACATGAAAAATTTAAAAAAAACGATCTATTTATACACAGTGGGATATATTTGTGGCATATTAGCAAGAGCGCTAAACAAAAACTTTCTCTACACCGCGCCAGATACGAATAAATTTGGATTAGTTAACGAGAAGTAGTCGGGGATTACGCTAAATGCTCATTAATTCGACGACAACGCCAAAAGCTAGTCGAGTTGATGATTTATTTTTACGTCTTAGTTTGGCAATTATGTATTCACTAGCTTCCTACCCGCGACTCAGTTAGCGTAAATCGTTTGCCGTTTACAAAACTGAGTACATTAAGTGAGTTCTTGTGGTACCAAAACTCAGCTAAAAAGCTTATATCTTTCCAAGTCTCATGTTAATGTAGTCTTAGTGAGAATTTAAAATAAAATTACTTTTCAGGTATAAAAAAGTTGCATCCAATTCCAGATTTAGTGAACAAAAGTAGATAACGGAAAGTCAGCAATACGAGCAACATCTGCTCACTAATAAAGTACCAGGCAAATCCTATCCATTATACAGTTACCCGTAACTACAAACAGTTATACATAATTTGAGTTTGAGAGAAAATTCAATTTTGTAAAGCACAATAAGCAGGATTTTCGCGTAACGCGCTTAATTGATAGCCTGTCATTACAGTATGTGGACGCCAATGTTAATTACATTTTAATTTATAGTCGGCATTCTCACTACTGGAATTACTGCGCTTGCCATTTTATGACTTGATATTATGTAAAGTAGTTAGATGTTTAGAGACCGTTAGATACAATGAATGGTATTTGGTAATGGAGTAAGTGTGTCAAAACTTCACAAATTAGATACATTGGATCTGGTCAATTAGAAAAGAATTTCTTTTATTTATTGATATAATTTACTTGAAAACATGATTAAATTATAAATTTAACAAACGAAATTGATCCAATATGAATCACGTTAGTCTTGTTTCTCACAGATCCTTGATAAAATAGTATCTACTCATAAGGATTTTACTTTTGTGGACTAACTTTTTATCTGTCCATCATAAGACATCGAATAAAACTGTAGTTAGAGTAAGAATGATAGATACAAAATTAAAAAACAACTAAAATTTACTTTCAAACAAAATCTTAGCTATTAAGTAATATGCTAAGCTTTACTAGCTTACTAAGTTCAAAATGCTTCCAGTTGTCGCGTGATCTCGAAACTTCGTAACAAAATGAGTTCCATAGATGGCATTTAAAGAAGGTTCATTAATTTTGAAACTACGAACTATTTCTATGCGTGCCAGTAAAATGCTTTATGACTATTCGTGCAATGAACAATCAGAAAACTGCAGTGGCATGATTTCATATAATAAAATGAAGCATAATTAATGTCGTTACCGTTTAGCCGCTTACTTGTATTGTTCTTTGAAATATTTTGTGATACCAAAATTAGTTCTAGACACGTAGGTACATTTATATATAACCTACAGCCTTTTTTATTGCGCCATCATAAAATTACTTACATAACATTATACCATGTGTTCATGTCATTGTGATGTGAGATCCCTTTTTTTATTTTAAAAGGTCATATACTGCTAAGTAGCCTAAATAATTTGAGAGAAGATAGCTAAGTAAGACCCTCGCCCATAAAACCTTGAATGTAGTACGTTACAAACAAAAATGTTGTTATGTGCATACATTCTAACATAATATCCGTTATGATTTACTAGTAGATTGTAAGAGATATCAAATATTGCGTTTTATTTCCAAAGTGGTAAGATACAGTTTCGAACTTCCGCAGTAACCAAGTAAATGCATCGTGTATTATGAATTATCTTTGTGTGGTAGCGTCCAAACGAAAAAACTTTTTTGGCTTCCACTCAAGACTTGTTGTAGACGGAAGAGTCCCACAAGCGTTTGCTTCATTATTTTATAACGACACACAATTCCTACAAGGAAGTTTTTAATTCAAAAAGTGCAGTCGTAACTTAAGAGACATTTGGGGTAACGACCGGTTCAAAGTAAGGCATTATCTACGCATAGAATAGAATGAAAATTCTGTATTGCTTTTTAAATTTATAATAAGAATGGAGTCTTGAATCTAAAACTGCTTATGACAAGTTTTGCTTGCAGCTTGTATTGTAATTATGCTCAAGTGATATATTATAAATACGATTATATGATCAAAATTAAAAACAACACAAAGATCAGTTAATTATATCCATTACAATTTGGCATAGACAAACCTTTAACTATATATTACCAAACAGGTAATTTTGGTCTTCAATTAAAAAAAACAAAAGAAAAAACGTAGAAGCGAAGGGAAAAAACCTTAAGCCAGACTTACACATAGTAATATGTAAATCCCTAAGCTGTCACAACGGTACCAGGAGCTTACGTTGACTGACGAGTAGGGACGACCATCCCGGATCCCGCTCAAATGATAGTTCCCGTCAGACAAGGTGTAGTCGCCTACCTATCTCGGACTCTGTAATTAATTACAGCCTTTACACGATCTTCAAGTTCGGAGTGAGAACCATCCCTGTTTATTAATGCGAGCCATTATTCAGAAGCCACAGATGAGACTCGGCTCTCGAGCATAAAACATTCCTGAATTATATTCATCTTGCCTCGTTAAAAGAAAGTTCAGTTGAAAACTTGACTTTCATGATAGTTGTCGTTTGTTTAAAGGTTTTAATTATTCGCTGAGTTCGCTCGTTTTATCGAGTTCTATTTGGCTTGATGGCTCGGTTCATTGTTGGCATTTAGACGTTTGCGTGGGCAGTTTGCAGTAATTCAAATGGAATGTGTACCTGGTTCGAATTAAGTTAGCGTTTTGTCAAAAAGTAAGTAGAAGGACTTCTGAAGTAGAAACTGTAATAATAAAATTATTGCGTTGAGTTTTAAACCATTTAAAATTATTCAAGAAATAAACTGATGTACCTAAATTAATCGAATAAAAAGATAAATTAGTATTTCGAAACCTTTCAAAAATATATTATTAAACAACTTCATATTAATGAAATAAAGTTTGACAATTAACAATTTGTAGTGAATAAAGTATCTTCAAGCAGGTGCCCGAATCTATTAAAACAACACTCTCACTAATTGATTTTCATTAACTAAACACAGGGCTCTAAAATATTTACGAACTTTCCAATATCATTACATTAATTGAGTGGGCAATTTGAGACTTTAAAGCTGGTCCCTAAACTTTCTTAGTTAGATGCTCTCGCGATAGCATTGACATGCAAATTCCAAATGCCTCCGCCTCTGTACCTAGAGAGAACCCTATCTGCATCTATTAGTTAAATCCCTTAACTCTATACAAACAACTATAAACGTATACATAAGCACAAACAGCTTACATCGAGTATATAATATATGTCGTAGGCAATTTGTATACTGTGTCCAATTACGAATAGGGCTGTAATTTTAAAATCTTAAAGAAAATTATCAAGGGATTTGATTTTGTGATTTTCAACATCATACATCGAAGTTAGGTGGCCATATTCTCAAAAATAGTAGGAGAAAAGTTTCCCGTAATAATTTAGTTAAGACTTATAACCTAAACTAAATAGCTAATTAAAGTTTTACATACCGTGGTATTTTACAGACCGTGTGTGGTATTTTGTAAAACGACAAGCATTTGTAAACTGACAACGCTTATGATTGGATGAATTATACAATTTGTATGCGACTTAAACAATATTTTCGCGATCTATTTCGAAATAGTTAAGTCACCGCCTGCCAACTTTAGTGCAATATTTTCACATTTGACTCATTCAGACCTAAATCAAATGCTTATTTTGTAATATTTGAATATCTAAATAAAGAGAGCAATAACGAAAACTTGTTATAAATACAATCTTAAATATTCACACAACAGTCCCATTTATTAACATTGAGAATAATTGAAATAAATATTATGGTATGGAACACCCTCATAGATTTGCACAAATATTTTGAGTGGATACAAAATAGGATAAATTTGATTTTCAAAGTGCCAAGTGCCAATACTTCCTGCTAGTTTATAGTACTGATGATTATTTAGTGGGGGACATAATAATGGTAGTTCATAAATTTATCAATATTAATTAATGAGAATGTTCAGAGAAACACGACATGAATATTCCATTAAGGCAACAAATGCTAAGTGTTTCTTGGATAACATGCTCAATGTTGCATCGATGTGTGAATTATGTAGGTCTTAGATATTGCTAAATGGATGTTGACGAAATATAAAATACTAGCTGTGCCAGCGACTGCGTTCGCGTTTCCCCCGTTTTTTACACATTTTCCATTGAATCTTTGCTCCTATTGGTCGCAGCGTGATGTTATATAGCCTAAAGCCTTTCTCGATAAATGGTCTGTACAACGCAAAAAGATTTTTTCAAATCGAACCAGTAGTTCCTGAGATTAGCGCGTTCAAACAAACAAACAAACTCTTCAGCTTTATAATATTAGTATAGATTTCATACATTCATATATATTAATACCATATTTGTTGTGAAAAATGTCGTATTTTTAATATAGCGTTACTAATATAATAAACAATTGTGTAACTAAATTATTCGTTGGCTAATAGGCGTGACGACTGAGTCAAAATCCTATTTATTTATTTATTTATTAGGTATACCAACGATTACAACAATAATACAAGCAAATAGTACAATACAGGGTGATAGATAATTGCATAATCACTTATAGGTATACACCACATGCATATTATTCTATTTAGTCCGTAAGTTAGTTTATACAAAAATATGGGACACGTATTTTTTGTTTTTCAATTGATTGAAAATGACAAAATTATAGCTTATCAAACTTCTGGAGTGGGGGCTTGTGACGTCACAGTTACGCAAAAATTGTACCTAAACGTGACGTCATACGAAACTTCTAAGCACTATATCTTCATAATTTCTTGTTTGTGAAACAAAATAAAAAATACGAGTACAATATTTTTAAATAACGGACTAATTATATACTTTTAGTCGTCTCGCCTATTCTGGATTGATTTCGTTTAAATGAAATAAAATAAAGAAGGGCCACTTATATCTCGCTTAAGGATTATTTATGCAAGTCGATTTTAATATTAAGTCAAAGTTTGCTCCATAATAAATTAAACGAACGAAAAATACTGATAATTTTTATGTATTATGTATAATTTTTTATGGCGCAAACTTTGACTTAATATTAAAATCGACTTGCATAAATAATCCTTAAGCGAGATATAAGTGGCCCTTCTTTATTTAATCTATACTAATATTATAAAGAGGAAAGATTTGTATTTTTGTATTTTTATATTTTTGTATGTTTGTAATGAATAAACTCAAAAACTATTGGACCGATTGCAATAATTTTTTCACCATTAGAAAGCTGCATTATTCAGAAGTAACATAGGCTATATTATTTTTTTTTAAAAATTAGGAATCCTTACTAAAACTCCAATAATGTAACCCAAGGTGTAAAAAAATGACCTGAAAAATTACATACGTCGCGTGCGCTGCTAAAACTATTGATGATAGAATAAAATCATTTACTACGACTTTGCAGAACTCTCCATTATCTACAAAAAGTGTCGCGACAGCATATGTCTAAATATTATAGTTATGTCACAGTAAGCGGTTTTTTAATCTAAAAATTTAATTTATATGTCGCCGCTTGAAAAGGCTCATTATTTGTACCTTGGTATTAATCCTTATCAAAAAATTTTTATATTCAAGACGGCTTTAGTACCTACCTTTAAATAACTTTTTGAATTATTCAATTCGGACATTTCTTTCGGAAGATATCACGAATTTAAAAATGCAAGTATTATTTAATTGATTTTAACTTGAAGGAATTTTGAATTCGCTTTAAATTCGTTTAATTAAGTGCCTGAAAATAAGTACGGTAAATATGTACCTGATAATAAATATTATATTTTAAAGTAATATTTTATATAGAGATAGAGGTATACCGAAGCGAAGTGAGGGCGGGTCGCTATTTAATATAAACGATATCAATCCAGAATCATATTTTTTTCCATTTGGAAGTTCCACAAATGCAAATGGCTAAAGCATGTCTTCTTCAGAATTTCCTATAAGATTGTAATAAATTAATGGAGCTAAGTTTGATATAATCTCTCCACCGCAGAATCGCGCAACCAGCCACATGATCCGAATTATAGACGACGGAGAAAAATAGATCGACATTTTTCATCAGCGAACTCCCCTCGCAACTCGGAAGAAAGGCATATCTTCTATATCAAACTTGTTAATAAGGAAATATTTTCCAACTACTTGGCTGTTGCGATACTTTTTGATTTTTATTGTGATAGCTTAGTGAGTGTAGTCTGCGATGCTAAGTTAAAAAGCTTACAATCTCAAACAAAATAAATTGCTGATTATATTACGATTTTCACTCGGTATTAGCTAAATTCATTATTTTAAATCAAACGAAGGTAAATTTGATATGTTTGTATATAGTTCAAAATTAATGAGTAAAATTGATGTTTAACCAAAACATGCAAATGTGAATTGATAATATATTAAACAGGTCACAAATGATGTAGTTTACCTGAACCAGGAATAAGTATTACAATGTGCACAGTACATTTGAACACAAGAACTAACTTTACAACAAAACAGTTGATTAAAGGCCAGGTGGAAACTTTGTTCACTCTTTCAGAACAGCTAGATAACAGAATAGCTCGGAGACCCTTCCAATAAAGCACGAGATAATGTCCTTCCATTTCATTTGGAGACCGACACTACTTACTTGTTAAAGGGTCATGTAAGAAACATAACAATTCGTCTTTGTTTTACGAGCTGCTTACTGTTGGTCCGTCCCTTTGGAAGAATTAAATTAGAAAACGGATAGTTTTACTTATGCCAAGTTACTATTTTGCACTTTTTATGTCATATGTGGTCTATATACTATACACTGTGATTCTGCTATTTCTTTCTAGAATCATTTTATAAACGTCCAGTTTCAAACAGTACCTTTAGTAGTACACAGCTCGCACAAAATAAATTATTCTATTGTAACCTATTCCAAAAATAAAAGGGCAGCTTTAAATAAAAAAAGAAAAATGTATTTGGGCAAAAAAGTAAGATATAATACTAAGTTATAAAGCAGGCAAAATTACTTTTGAACAATACGCCTTGGCTCCCTACATAAATGAGAATGAAAAAAATAATGACGAAAGTAATGAGTATCATAATTCACACAGAGGCTGCCCCAAATTTGTGTGACAGACTGGTTTGTTTTTGTTTCCCCTTATTATGTACTGCAAGGAAGCTCAGTATATTAAAAATACATTGATGAAGTTTTTTTACTCAATCAACGGTATAAGTGCCGTTCACAAAAGTAACACTTCATTTATATTGAGTATCAAAAAGAACAAAGCATTTTATGGGAAACGATGTGTGAAATTTGCTTTTATTTTTCCTTTATCTGCTTTTTTAAAATCCGAACGTATTTTATTCAATAAGTTGCGACTGAAATGAATAAACAGAAATAAATAAATAAATATTACATAACATCACATACATTGATCTGATCCCGTGGTAAGTAGCTTAAGCACTTGTGTTTCGGAAATCAGGATCAACAGTGGATACACAAATAAACTTAAATATATTTAATAATACACCCAGACACGGAACAAACACCGATGTTCGTCACACAAATATTTGTCCCGAGTGGGAATCGAACCCACGACTCTTGGAACCGTTGAATACTGATTGATTTATTAACTCTCACAATCCTGGTAATGTGAGCTAATAGCAAACAGAAATAAATAGCGTTCATTAAGTACTACATTTTCGTGACACGAGTGAATTTGTATGCATAGTAAAATGTTAAAACATGCCTTCTACATAAACCATACATCACAGTGCAATACCTAGATTCAGGAGCAAAATAAGTATATATAATATTTGAGTGAAACTATTTTTTTCATAAGTGTTTTAAGAGCGCAGAACATCTATCAGCAAAACAATTTACTAAACAAACAACATTCAGAAAGGAATAAACAGGACATTGAGGAGACCATGAAAGGCCACAATTTTCTAAACAAACAGAATATGTTGGGCACGGTTCACTTGTCTCAGGCAGTATTGTGTTTTGTTCGGGCCATCACAGTGTTTTTCGAGCATTTGTTTCCTTACGAAACGGCAGTTAAGAATATTTATTGGATGAACTTGTGGCGTGACGCCGCTTTTTAGCCAATTGTAGCCATTTCTGTATCGCCGTACCCCACTTCAGGCTAACATATCGATGGTTATAAAAGTTCTCGGTAGTAATATCAATTTGTATTACATGCTTTTACCTACAATATCGAGTGTTTCGAACATTGAAATTTTACATGTTTATCTATGCACCCACATAACGCATATTACATTCAAAATTGTTTCTATTGTACTATTAAAATTAGAAGTTATCTGGACAGTACGATTACGGAATTATTAGAAGTTACATTTTTTTACAGTGCTTTGTAATCAGTGTTTGTTAACTTTAGCCCTGTGTGCAGTTTTTAACAAGTGAAGATAAAGTTTCAGTTGCTGAAAACTGCCTTTTTTCTGATAAATCAATTTAACAATGTGGAACGACTCGAAAAAATAGTACACAATTTTTTATTATGTGTGCAGATGGACTGCTGCCTATTAGCGCATAACTGTGCTAAATGAAGACTAAAAGAGTTATTTATAAAACAGGCTAAATAAATACTTTAGCACTTATTTTATTTCAACAGTAGGTATCTGTTAACATACAAAACATTCCTTTGAATAATTCCAATAGCCTTCATTATTACTATCGAACAATTTGGTCTAAAAATAATATCTGTACTTGAATACTAAGCTATCACAAATACCTATATCCGTCTAGTAATCGATAAACTATCGCGACGCCTACGAATCTTCTACAAATGTCAATGACACGAATGACATACTTTTTTCTCTCTCTCTCACAAGAGATAATCCATATAGTAAAGTATTGACAATTTAGTATGTAACAAAAACCCAACCGGAAATAAGAGGAGGAGTATTCAAAGAAAATATGAGGCAGCAATATATTATGCTTGTAATCCATTACAATATTATAATTATAGTAGCAATTGAATGACACACGTCTACGAAATGTGTTGGTATGGTTATGATAGTTGGTACTGTTTTAGTGTATGTAAAGCTGGTGCGCCTATTTTATTTATATGCGAGTGCCATGCTTAAGGTTCAAGCTCATCAAAAAACATATTCTCTAAGTACATCTAATTAGAAACTAATGAACACTATTGAAAAGTAAGATTACGAGCGTTAGTTAGTGCAACAAAAATATTAAGGTCGTAACAGTATTACGACCTTAAATTGTGGGAGGTAAATCTTTTCATCATCATTATTAGCCCATATACGTCCCCACAGCTGGGGCACAGGCCTACCCTAAACTAGGACGATAAGGCCTTAGTCGACCACTCTAGCCAAGTGCAGGTTGGTCGACTACACAACCTTAGAATTTCTTCGTAGGTGTGCAGGTTTCCACACGAAAATAAATCCAAAATCTACAACGATTCCATCTCTACCGTATGAAGGTAGAGACAAAAAATACACCGGTAAAAAAGTCCCATCCACTGTACTTTCAAAATTCTAATTTCGAAGACCCCATCACATGTCCGAGCCATTTCCGCTGAAGGGCCATCAGGACTTAATAAAGTAACAGGCTCATCTTCAATCCGGGCAGGACTTATGCAAACGAGTGACGGCTCCTGAAACGCCTGCCCTGGATTAGTGGGATGCTCCGCTCTGTTTTTACAATGCCACATGGTGTCAGGGGCTTTGAACGACGGAAACACCCTTTGTTTTAAATTGCTTGGCCGAATGGACAGTGTTTTGATTAACTTTGTTGCTCATTTTATTCGGATTGTAGAGTTTTAAAAAAAATTATGAGGTGAAGTCGTATTAAACATCAAAAGTAGACAGAGTCGCTTGTAATAAATAAAGAGACAATAAAAAATAAAGTTTGTTCATCGAAAATTTGAATTTTGCATTGTTTAAGATCATTCACACGGCAACACTAATAAATACAATTTGTCAATTATAATAGTTTCTGAAATATTTTAGTACAACACCAACACAGTAAGGACACTCAACAGGACAAAACCATTTTAGTTATTTAATTGTAAATTAGTGACAAAATGTGAAGTGTTTGCGACTCAATATGAACACAAGAATATAATGTCCTCCCCTTAAAAGAAAAGTATTAATGGGCACATCCTATACTTAAAACAAAAAAATATTAAGCTGGTGCAGCTAAATATAAATTACTCATTAATTTTTCATGATTAGATTTTTTCATGATGTTCTTATCATACATACGTCATGACATACGTCATATCAAAAATAAAATAAGGCAACGAACTAAAAGTATAACGACGAAAGAACATAATAGGATAATAACTCAACGGCCTGACCTAATACGGCAGTATATTCACCTATCTCCATTTGGTCCAGACTATCTAAAAATTCTCGGTGACGTAGTTAAGATATATTCGGCTCGCACATAGTCTGATAAGTGTATATCAGTTCTAATCTCGTGCTTTTACGTCTTTGTTTTAGAAAACGTCCCTTGGGCCTCGGCCGAACCGATTCAGTACATTATCTATGTCAATACACTGGAATGGAGAAGCCATTTTAGGAAAACATTTTGGTATATCGCGTGTATTCTTATATTAAGGGCCCGTGTGGGACCCATTACGCGGAGATTTCTTATCCCACAGACGAGTATACGTGTGGAGTAATGTGCTTTATCTTTTTTTCGGAAAGGGCCAGTGTCACATCTACCTCGATCTCCTACGAATATTTTCTGTGGTCAGCCAAATATTCATAGGAGTAATAGTTTCCTTATACCGTTATGTGGATGCGTTATTGTTAACCGATGGATGGATCCATCCGTTTACAACTATTACAAGATAGTAAAATTGAGTTTATACCTTTATAATTCAAAAATAAAATTCTGTTACTTGTACTGTAAGTGTTTTAGTTAGGAATTTAATTATTATGTTAAGAAAACCGGATGTAGTGTTTGGATCCGTCCAGTGCATGTCCACATACTCCTACTTTCTACCTTGTAGACTATTAAAGATGTTGTATGTCGGTTATTTCAAGTATCCCTTTAATATTCGAACACACCAATAGATTGCCAGCCATTTCATATTCCAGAACATTGTCACCGTTACGCCCAATAGCATCATTTGTGCTGATACTGCTAATACTGTTATACCCCACCGAATAACAGCAAGGCTACTTACAGTTAACGTAATCCGGTTTAAGCCAGTACAAAGTAAGTGCTTCTAATACGGACACTATTTCACGCAGATAATTGCTCGGCCACTGGGCGGGAGATTAAGGTTGGTCGCGAATACGACCAACGATATACTAAGTCTGAGCTTAAGTTTTTCCCCATTTTTATAGTACGAATAGATACGGCAGTATTTTTGTTATTTTTTTACTGGTTTTGCAATAAATTCGTTCAAAAACAAAAAAGATGGTATAATCATGAATAAGTAAAGAAAGTAATTTTAGACAAAAATATAAAATACAAGTACAATTATTTAGATATATTTCACTGTCACTATATAGTTATGTTTTACAATAATTTTAATAATTGTCGCAGTATCTGGCATTTTTTTCTCGAATTTTGATTTATACATAAAATGTTGATAATATACATACATTATTTGCTTATGGCAGAATCCGTCAATTTTTAATGATTAATTATTACAAAAAGTTAAAAAGTTCATACTCATGCAAAAGCTCTTTCAACGAAACACAATTGAAAGAAGTCATTAGAGTGATAGAAGTCTTTTGGTATTTGTAGGCTTAAAATTTTGGCAAGTGCCTTAATATGGAAAATTTTATTTTCAATGAGCGTGGGAATGTGTGCCAAATTATGGTAGTTATGAAAACAGAAAATAAAACGCAAAGTAATTTGCTTTCCAATTGAATCAACCATTGCTACATTTTAAGTGATTAATGTTTATAAGGATTAACGAAGATGCATAATTTATTCCTCGGTAAAAATGTCTTTAAACTTCGACAAGCGAATTAGCTAGTAGCCGAATACACAGAAACCACACGAATACATTAACATTATGTATTCGGTGAGACCACATGTGACGGTCTGTTTTAAATAATTAATTTCACAATAATAACACTCCGCAAACGCCGCACAGATGGCTTACCTACTAAAGCTTAATGTAAAAATAATAAAAGGGTGAAATTGCTTCAATAGAGAGACAAAGTACACCCGACACTCTTAATCCCCCATTCGTTAATCTGAATGTTAAAAAATCAATACGTACACATTGCATTGTGCTCTATTGAAATAAATTTTACCGGAAAATACCTTTTATGTGCAATATAATAGGGACAAAGTGCAAAGCAATAGCCAGTTAATGACTTTTGAACTACGGTTCTTTTGACGGTATAATTTTGTGGTTTACGAACTGATATTGAATAGACGTAACTTTTTACTTAGTATTTTGAGTAGATTGCACTAGATTTACATTGCATTGCTACGACTCTTGGTTTCCAACTTATTAGTTAAACCAACCTAGTAAAGAAATGGTAGGAAACAAAATTAGCTGCCAAATTTTTAGTTTAAGCTTACTAGTTATTGACTTTGCGTGCGTACTGTAACTTTTGATTTTCAACTTATTAGGTAAACCAACCTTTGAGAAACGCAAATATTTGCGCCGGCCCACAATCCAAACGAACGCGAGCCTACATCTATAGATCGTCCATCAGTATTCATGCCCATTGGCCGTATTTAAAATTCAAATAAAGTTTTAACTCGTATCCTCCCCAATTCATGCCGTTTGATTACTGTTTTGATTACAAAAGGGCTGGACTACACAGAACGGGCGCCCCACGGTCAGTTGATCAATAGTAAGCCCCCGGCATCTTTCTACAGTTTTCACATATTCACGATCAGACTACTCCGAATCGGAGTTATTGTGCTTAAATGCGATTAAACGATTGAATATTTAATTTCGGAACTCTCCCCTATTTTAAAACAGACTATTGTTGAAATTCGCTATTCAAATTGGGCCTTTATTTGGTGAGCAGTAGAAATGCAGTGAGCGTAAAATTCACTATATTTTAGGGGAAGCTTTGGTCAGAAAGTTATCATTATTGCTGGATCATTATTATAAATATGTAATGAGAGAGGGGTGATGAAGATAATCTATTGTCCTATATCCCCTTTACGATTTTATACCAATTATGCGTTTGGTGCACGTATACAACAGCAAGACAAAAAATCATAATTAAAATATATTTTTTACACGGGTTAACTTAAAAGTCACGCTTGCTAAAGCTTTGAAACCAAATTATTCTTCGCTTGTTCTTAACAACTTATTTCGATACATTGTAAACGGTGAAACAGTATGCTTTTACCCAACTAGTTTAGTTGAGAGATTCAGAGATATATTTGAACTCTGAATGGTCCTTTGGATCCATTGCAATATGCATCTATATTCTGTTCCTCACTGCGTAGGCGAATCGGACATAGACCATATGCAGTCTAATCTGCTTGAGAGATACAAAGAAACTGCCGGTGCAAAGAGATCCCTGCCTATAGAGAATAATCTCGACATTCAGGTCAAGCAACATTCAGAGAGCTTATGTTGAGAACTGTTTTGCAAGCTTTCAAGTGGCTTAAAAGACTTTTATAGGAATATTCAAGTTTTATCAAGATTTATCTTGAAAACATACTTCAATTTTTTTCTGCTTGGTCTGCTTTGCTTGATTTGCTTGACTGCCGTACAAAACTTATAGTCGTAACTTATCGACATATTTTATTAGGCATACCTAATAAATTATAACAGCTCATCTTGGAAATTTGGACTTCGGATTTATATCTTAGTCTTTTTATTAACTTTCTGTATATCAGTTATAAAGTTACCATTCTGCCTAGGTCATAAAATAGTCAAATGGTGTATTGGTTAAGTTAATATTTGGAATCGCTTTACTTAATACGGATAATTAAAGTTAAATTAACTTGCCTAGACACCTTCACTCCACTTCTAGATAAGAAGGCGGTAGATGAGTTACGTACATACTAATATCCACTCTACCCATAATAACGAGCTTCATAAAGCTTTTCAAATATAATAAATAGACTCGTAGATAGATCCGCCACATCGGCAAAACTTCAAGGCAACGTTTACTCAAGCGACTCGCAATTAAATTTATAAGACATCCATTATTCATAAAGTGCGACATTTACGTAAATAATAAAGGCTTGAAATAATATTTTTTCCTTTTCAAACCGAATGGAGCGTCGGAATATTATAATAGAGCGTTTTGTCGGGCGACGCTGGGAAATGCGACGTTTTAATTAAGGGTAAATAGGGGAGTCGTTTTAAAAATCTGTGGCCATCGTGTGCCCAAACAGAATTAAAATTTAAATTATCTCGTTTTGTTGATTTTCAGAATTAAAGGATTTGAACATTATCAACCTCTGTGTATGCTATTGTATGAAAACCGCGGTCGGATGAAAGCATGGTCTATTTTTAACTAAGTTATAGATGCATACTCGTATGTGTGTCAAGTCTATCATTACTCAATATAATACTGAATGACTTGCATTTAATATAAAATTTACACGTTGTTCATTATATAAATATACATCAAAAGTAGATGAATATAAAAAGGATATTCTTTTAACCAGCACAGAAAAGAACATTTTAAAGTAACACAACGCATATTAAGATAACCGTTTATGGGAAAGCTCTACTCTTTCTCATCTTTAATGTTATTTTTCGTTTAGCGGCTGGTATATTGCAATTTCGATTCCACACACATGCATTGTTAACACAATTAAAAAGCCATTTCGCATAAAATCTTATGGAATATTCAGGTTATTACTAGACAGTTGAACCGATTGTCATTTATTTGCCTCTTGGTCCTGACTGGCTCGGTGGAACAGTGGTTAGTGACCCTGGCTGGCGGTTCCAAGAGTCGTGGGTTCGATTCCCACTCGGGACAAATATTTGTGTGATGAACATCGGGGTTTGTTCCGTGTCTGGGTGTGATTATGTATTTAAGTATGTATTTATAAATAAACATGTATGTATATCAGTCTCTGACGCCCATAGTACAAGCTCTGCTTAGTTTGGGGTCAGATGACCTTGTAAGGAAATGTCCCAGATATTATTTATTTCGAAAGCTATTTTTATATTCTAGGCGAAACATCGCTCCTGTATCCTTTGTTCATAGATCTCTGTCGTTTCAAAGCAAAAGTGAATAGCCATTTTCTGGCAAGCGTTCTCTATCCGCCGTATCTTAACTCTCATCTGGTGAAATGCAGCCAAACGTAAGTTCAGGTCATAAAGTAGTTTATGGATTCTGCCATTTTCATATTTACCGAGGAATATATACCTAACCTAGAGCGTTTGAGTGGGTAAGTGGGTTCTGATGGAAATTGTTTTGTATGTCTCTTTGTGTATAAGATATCTGCGTAGATACTACACGCATTATGTACGCTTGTTAATGATAAAAGTATAATCTATATAACTGTATGAAAACCCTAACCAAAAGCATACTGGCAGCACTTGTCTTCCTACCTAATCGAAATGTGATAATAGTAAAACTGCTACTATACTTAACTAAACGTTTCAAGACAATTTTGATTACACATGAGGTTTTAGGATTTGTTCAATATCTTCTATCTCCTTAAAATTCTTTATATAACTACTTACGAATCCGGGATCGGATTATTGTCGATCTAGATGTTCTCTCATTTGAATTCATCTTATTAATATCCTCATTGAATTAGGAAGGAGAAAACTACCGTATACGACATCCACTGTTAACTTAACAACATTGCCCAGCACAATTAACCGCTAGATTTCACAATCTACCTATACAGTTGCCAAATAAAACGTCACCAAACTGTATTCACTCGGCTGATGAGTCGGAGGCATCGATCTCACAGGCGCACAGTTACTAGGTCAACTAGACGAAGTTACTTCTACGTACTCGTAGCTACTCACTTATTGGTATTGGCTTTGTTAATTTTTTTTTTGTTTTTGGTTAAGTAAGGAATTCCTTTATTATACTTAAAATATTCAAAACTCACCAGAATCGTTTATGTCAACCAAGTTATAACATATGCCTTCAAACAACGTCTTAGAGGTCAGGGGAGTAGCTGAAAACGAGCGTTGCCAACACACTCCTGAGTCAACATTACCTGAGCTCCTTCCCTTTGTCTCATGCATGCAACTTGTACTTATAGTTTATTTTTTTTATGTTAAAATTGGTAACAAAAATAAGGCGTCCTACCGATTTCGGCCATGGCGGCCGATCTCAACAGAGATCAGCCAAGTGCGCAGGACATATTGTAGTACCCAAGTATGCGCGCAAACACAAGTGCACTCTGTTCCTTTACTCTCATAGTTCGGTGAGACGGCAATCCGACATGACCGATGAGAGATCGGGCGCAGGACCACCGGCTTAACGTGCATTGCAATAGACCAACGAGGCAGTTACAATTGGGAATACGAGACAAATAAATGTGTTTTTATTCTTATTCTCCCAAATAATATCATAAATGGCGTTTGGACGTAAGTACACACAACGTCTAGACGCGGACGTTCTGAGCTGTTTATGTTATATGTCAGTGGGACCGTAAACTTTGATGGCTTGAGTCAATGAGCTCTAATGGCTTGTAAGCATCCATCGGTTTCCTGAACAGGGTAATATGGCGAGAATTGGATATCATAATCTTCGTGTAATGCAGGAGATCTGGGCACTAACATACATGGTCAGTAATTAAAAAGAATACTTTTAAGGCTTTAAAGTTCGGTAGTAGCGCTTGAAATTTATAATAGCTCATGTTGATTTCGAGTGAAAAATAAAGTTAAGCCGATCAACTAAACAGTAATTAAAATATATTCTAAATCTGACGTCAATTAAACGCTTATTGTGTGAAAATAGTTTACTACATAATTAGCAGCAGGTAAAATTTACACAAAATCTCAAAGTACACATCACCGGTAAATATTGTTCATTCAATACAGCCACGATTCATGTGTGGTTCAGAGAGTACATAGCAAAATCGATTACTCGACCCTATTTCAAAACCTACACTCGTAATTATTAGCAATCTGCGAACGCGTGTGTCCCATATAAAAAGAGAGAACAGAAAAATCCGCTAATAAAATTACGCGCTCAGGAAAACCGGGTCAGTTATTAATAAAGATATAATTTCCCCTCGGTTATGGCGCGAATAACCATCCGTTACGCAATTAAAGCTCGCGAAACGCTCCGGTGTCCATTGAGATTTGCATACAGATATGTGATTATGGCAAAAATGGCTTTGTGCCGTGCTGTGACTTGCATGATAAATTATATAGATAGACAACTAGAGTATAATGTATGGCTGGCGGAACCGCGATTGCATATAGTTGGATCGCAAAGAAATAACGAGAGTCATTTGTTTGGAACAGCTCAAAAAATCTAATTTTTAAGGTATTGCATAGCTTTTATCGCGGGCTTTGAGCGAGGCGACCGAACTAAGAAAATCCGTAACGAAAAAACCTCACAATCGTCTAACGTCGTTTCAGTTCGGTAGACTTCGGCACGGTGTTTGTGTGCGTGCGTTACACATTGTACGTCTCTCGCACGAATCGAAACAAGCTGCTCCGAATTCTGACGATGCTATGCAATAGCTATACTGCGGCAGTCCCCGAGTGCCACACGTCTTTTTTTAACAAATTTACATACTTTGGTCTGATCCCGTGCTAAGTAGTACTTGCGATACAGACATTAGAATCAACTGTGGATACACACGTAATTTTGTATATATAAAAAACACGCCCAGACAAGGAAGTATACTCAATACTCGTCCCGAGTGGGAATAGAACCCACGACACTTGGCGCACGAGATAATGATGCTATCCAATGCGCTATCGAGGCAGTCCATAGCAACAGTATAGTCATCATCATCATCATCATCATCTTCGCGATTTCCCGGTTGCATCCTTGCGGAGCCCGGGGTCCGCTTTCCTACTCCTAGCTCTCCACTTCGCACGGTCTTCGGCATCCTTTACGGAGAGTTTGTTGGCACGCATGTCATCCACTACGACGTCAAGCCAGGCCTTCTTGGGCCTTCCCCTTCTGCCAGGACCCGGCGGTAGCGACATGGCTAGACACTTGTTCCCTACGTAGTTTGCCGGTTTCCGTAAAACATGACCGTACCAACGTAGGCGGCACTCTTGCAGTTTATCAGCGATGTCTCGGACATGAAGGCTGCCGCGAATACGGGAGTTCTTTACGCGATCTGCTCGCGTAACTCCCGACATCCAGCGCAGCATCTTCATCTCCGTGACCCGCAGTTCCTGCTTGTGCCGCTCAAGTAATGGCCATGCTTCACTACATAGCAACAGTATAGTATATAAGGAAAGAGACAATGAAATATTTACATAAGACAAAAAAAATATTATCGCATTTCGTCAGTTATATTAAACTATTAATTTCATGGTATCTCACGATATAATTTTAACTTCCAAAGGAATCGATAAAGGAATAGAATAAAAATTATTTTGTATCGTACCTAACTATAGGATAGGTATCTAAAGACAGTCTCTACATAAAAACTATTTAGACGGGATGGAGGTACAGACTTTAATTTGTGAATAAATAATGAATGCTCCAGACAGTACACTCAATGACTTTAATCTCAAATAGATTAAACATGAACTTTTTGTGATAAAATCAGGTAAAATATTGCAATGAACGGAATAAGTCTCAAATGAAGGCACCGTTTGGGCTAACGGCTACTTATCATTCAGTGATTTCGTAGATGTCGATGAATAGGATGATATAAAAAAAATATTTTTTAAAAAGCCTAATTTTTTTTTTCAATTACATTCTATGAGCTTAGTGAGTACATTATTAAATCAGGGACTTAAAAATATGCTGCATACGCATAGCTTACTCTCATTTGATACAGCCAACAAAAACGGAAGGATTATTATTTTCAGTAAAACGACAATGGAATAACACGAGTTCACTACAAATTGTGATCATTTGCTTGAAAAGACATTTCTAAAATAGGATACCGGGACCCGATTCAATTTCCTAAAACGCCGATCGTACGCGGACTAACGTTTTCCAACAATGACCAGCCACCACGTCTATTCCTCCACCTGACCACAACGTGGCGTCTTCAATTTTCACCCTTGGTCTTCTCGTTATAAGTTTTATAATACCCTGAATCGAATCCGTGAGCGCACAGTGAAAAATGCGGGGGATGATCGCGGAAACATTTTATTGTCATGTTGAAGAATCTCTGTATTACCCACTATGTAAGCGGACATTTGCTAGATTTATAAAGAAGCGTATAAAGATTAAATACAGTATATAAAAGCAGAAAAAAATAATTCACGTTCTAAAAAAGAACGACAGGTTTTGTACTGTACAAATACTGACCAGTCAGTACAGTATATAATCAGAGTTAGAACATATAAAAATAGTAGAATATGACAACTTATATAAGTACTAATAATTGCTATTTCTGTTGAATTTCATATAAAATTATACCATTGAGTATTGTTACCATGTGACGGTTCCTAATGTACCTCTAAATGCTACGTTTACAATAATGGACGCAGTTACTATGTAATAACTACCCAAGAGCATAGATGGCTTAGTGTAGTTATGGACTACATTACTATAACTGTATTATTATTGGTGAGGTTTATCCGTAGAAGTACTCATGTATCTGTAGTCTTAACGAAAAAAACCAACAAAGGGTACCGTACCAATTTTTTAAAATAGATACACTTTTGTTGTATGCGACCTCCACCCTGAACATTTGTTTTTTTTTGCATTTAGTTCTTACTGTTATATTTAGTATATAGTGACAATAGAAATATAATTATCATCTATGAAAATTTTAACCGTCTAGGTACAGCAGTTCTTGAGACAGTCTGACGACATACGGATGGACTACGAAGCCTTAGTCTTAATAATACCTACAGTTCCGTTCTTCCCCTCCTCAAAAACAATACTACAGAATGCTGTAGTAGAGTAGAGTTACATAGTACCGAACTTGTAGTTTGCCTTAGCTGCTACGGAATCCATCTATTGTTACCGTAGCAGCTATGGCAATTCAAAATGAATACACGCACTTTTCCCTAATCGGTATCCGGAATCAGAACCTTTTGGTCCTTCTGTTGCGCTCGCTACTAATAGACAGTAGGCAGTCTTAACTACAAATCCGGCTCCCCGGTAGTGCGTACCTAACAGTTTCCTGAGCAGGAAACGACCACCTGGCAAAGCCTTTGTGCTACGAAAGGTACGTTCGTTACGGTAACCTGTTGATTTTTGGTGCTACCCATGCATCTCCGTTACAATAGTATCGGGAACTACAAAAGGAAATGCACGCTTGTTCATTTGAAGTTAT
Organism: Maruca vitrata; assembly: GCA_039566165.1. NCBI lineage: Eukaryota > Metazoa > Arthropoda > Insecta > Lepidoptera > Crambidae > Maruca > Maruca vitrata. Next base: position 8,713,859 of record CM076921.1, read on the forward strand.
CAACCTAAGATAAGCGACATGCTTTTTACTTTATTTTAGTCTTGACCACCAAACACGATAAAGACTACACATTATGTATTTAAGTATGTGTTTATAAATATATGTATGTATATCAATCTTTGACGCCAATAGTACAAGCTCTGCTTAGTTTGGGGGCAGACCGTGTGTGGAAGTGTCCCAGATATTTATTTATTACTTTCATATAAAGTCCTAAAACTTTTGTATATAATATGACTGTCACAAAATTGATTTATGTTTTATACAAAACCACTTTAACGTACGAAGTAATGATGACCATCTTAAGAAACTTCGCCAAACTCTCAACATCACATCGGCCTCAGATATAATGAACTCCTTCAAGACCTAACTCGGAAACTAGATTTATTTTTCCATTGTGCCACTCAAGAGGCTACATTGTCCGCGAATCTAGCAGAAGTGTTTTATATCGTTAAAAAGTCTATTGATTCAGGGACAGTCGACTTTCCGGTCACGGCGGGGTGAATGAAATAGGCCACTTCGCAAACAGAACGCTTCGGTCACAATGTTGAGAGCGTAGCTATTTGTAACTGGAAAAGTGGGTTCGGATTATCTCCGACCTGGACATTTTATTAGTCGTGACAATATGTGAAAACTTCATGGTCATTTTTAACAACATTGTTTTACTGCGAGATAATTCACAATTGTACAGTGAGTTAATCAATAGGTACATATACGACTATATTAGATAACATCAGATATATTGGATAAGATCATTAGAACTGAAGAATTCATATGTACCATCATTCGACGCTTTAACGGTGAAGGAAAACATCGTGAGAGAACCTGCACACCTAAGAAGAAACACCTAAGGTTGTGTAGTCGACCAACCCGCTCTTGGCCAGCGTGGTCGACTAAGGTCTTATCGCCCTAGTTTAGGGTAGGCGCGTGCCCCAGCAGTGGGGACGTATATGGGCTGATGATGAAAAAGAAAAAGCATATATTTTTAAGTGTATGTAACAAACAATTTTTATTTCACTTATATTTTTATTCTTATAAACAGTACATCGCTATTTTTAAAGGTAGCGGGTGATTAATACTTGTGATCAATCAGTATGTGGCGACATCCGACAATGAACATCGCACAGCAACCAACAGATGACGCCTACCCAACATCTCCATACTAATATCACAAACACCCAATATTAGTATGAAAGCCTACTACTCGCTATTAAAGTTTTTCTGGGTACTAAGTAAATACAAAAAACCAAGATGGTACATCGGACCATGGTCCCCGAGCACAATCACCCAGCTCGACAGAAGATCTTCCCTTTTAGGATCACTCCTAAAAATATAATATTTTCTCTGTCATTTTTCTTTTTCATAATGGCACCATTGAAAAATGTTTCGGCTGATATTAAGCTAAATCAACGAGATACCCCAGTCCTAGTTAAGTGTTACACTGACTGTCTTGTGGTATACAAAGGATTGTCGATGTTTTAACGAAGCATTTAGAAGAAACATTATTTCAAAGAAATTACCGTATGTAAAAAACAAAGCTTGATCATAGTAGCTATGTCGTCCAGTGATACACGCAATAGAACGCAAAGTTTCACACTCAGCACTGTGTACCAGTGTAACATCTCTCAGTTCGATCACATTCAGAGCGCTATGACATTTCCCTTCGACAATGGAAGCACGGCCCGCGCCAGACAATAAGGCCAGTCAATCGCGGTATCGCCGCAAACACAGATATACTGTATACTGTTGTTGCACACCGGACTTTAACTCTGGTTTCGGATCCTATTGTGATTTGGGAACAAGTTTCCTATCGAACTTGTCGATCTTGAGAGTTCTGAATGATGAGGAGTTTACCCGACATTTAATCAACAGCGCAAACCACGTTTACACGTGCTTCAAGTATATAAGTTACATGTAACGTTACTTAAGTTGTTAGTGAGCGTAAAAGCAATTCATATTACGTTATACCATCTTTATTTAGCCAATACGTAGTCCGCAATGTTATTGGGAGGGAACCCCATCTCGCAGTAAAGGTGTGTAATGCATTTCATCGCGAGAACAGTAAATTTATGTTCAGGGGTTTAAATAAACATTAAATATATTTCGATGACTGATTTTAAAGTATTAAATTTATTTGGGTGGGCTGGTCACATCAGCCGTAGAACCGACGACTGATGGGGTAGACGAGTTCTGGAGTGGATACCGCGTCTCGGTAAACGTAGTGTAGGACGCCCGCAGGCCAGGTGGAGTGACGATCTGCGTAAGACGGCTGGTTGGAGCTGGATGCGAGTGGCCGAGGAGAGAGAGAAAGGGCTTGCATTTGGGGAGGCCTATGTCCAGCAGTGGACAGGAATGGGCTGATAATGATGATGATGAAATTTATTTGTCACTAAAATCTGTCAACTACTAGTTTGCCCTAGCGCGTTTTTCCTTAACGCTAAGAAGTAATTACAGTTGACCGATTTCTGTCTGACCTTTGCTATCCAATAGGGAAAAAATGCTCATTTTGGATTATGACTAAGCATAGTAAGATAATTCCGAATGTACCGAGATCCTTGCTACGTTTCCTTATGATGATCGAGTAGTACAAATATCATTATGATTCCCCATTGGTAATAAAATATATATGGACTATTGTGCCTGTTGACCTCATAATATTTGGATCTCACTACCGCTTACCATCAAATGGAGTGAGGTCATCTTGTAAGCCCATTAAAAAAAATACAAGTAATTCGTTCACAATATTAACTAATTTGACTGGCTCGGTGGAACAGTGGTTAGCGACCCAGGTTTACTACCTACGGTTCCAAGAGTCGTGGGTTCGATTCCCACTCGGGACAAATATTTGTGTGACGAACATCGGTGTTTGTTCCGTGTCTGGGTGTATTATTAAATATTTTTAAGTATATTTGTGTATCAACTATTGATTCTGATACCTGTAACACAAGTGCTTAAGCTACTTACCACGGGATCAGATCAATGTATGTGATGTTGTTGTGAAAAATATTTACAATATTAACTGCGATGCGCTGACCAATACGAGTAAGTGTTTTTTCATCTTGGGACATTACCTATGATGTATTGTACTTTATTAAGTAAGTACTAGCTTTCCGCCCGCGACTACGTCCGCGTAGAGAGGTTTAACGGGTAAAACATTACTTCTTTATAGCGCAGTCGGTTAAAAAGTAGCCTATGTCCTTTCTCAGGCTCTGGACTATATTTGTACCTAATTTCAGTTAAATCGGTTCAGTACTCTATGTGTGAAAACGTAACAGACAGACAGACAGAGATACTTTCGCATTTATAATAATTATATTAATATAAGGATAATTGTTTTTTTTTTGTTTGAATTAAAAACATCTAAAACATAATGGACTGGATTCTAATGAAGACAACTGCAACTACTCTAGGAAGACTGGGTCCCAAAAAAAGCACTTTACTACTTTTTCTTCACCATTATGTTTGCGTGCTTATATGGCTAAAAAAAATATAATCAAATATTTTCACTGAGCATGCACGAGGTAAGTTTTTCTATGAAACCACGAAACATTATTCCTAGTAATGTAATTTTAAAGCAACGTTTAATTCATAGAATTGAGGACAACAATATTTTACGTGGTATGAGCATATTACAGAATAAAATTTAATTCGCATATATTGGACTGCTTACTTACGGGCGCTGTATTACTCGTACCTACGGTCTATCTAAAAGATAGATAAATTAAATCAATAATTATTATTGATTGATAATCCAATACACAAAAAAAAATACATAGTAGTTCACATTTAATTTTAAAAGGACCTTGGATTAACGTCATAATTATGTATTTTTATTATTCACGAAAACATTTCTAAATTCATCGTTTGAAAACATTAAATTTCTAATAGCTCTAGTAAAATTGGCACACTGTAACGTTCTCAGATGCGTTTTGCAGATTTATCAATTTATAAGAAAAAAATAAGCATTTCCGTCTGTCCCAAAAGTCCCAATACACTCATTAAAGTCTCAAAAAACGCTAAGTAAGAAAATCGGTCTGAATATTGTATTTCAAGTGAATATAGTGGTTGTTTTTTTAACAAATTCTTGCTTAAGCGGTCATGTGAAAAGAAGTCATTATTTACAACACATTTTCAATAAATCCGTTACAACATCAGTCACTCATGTTTTATCCATGTAATTGTTTATCACACCTTTAACTCATTCAAAAACCTTTGTAATACTTTGTAATATTTAAACAAAGATGCGTATCAAAACGTTGGGTGAGTAATAAATTATAATACAAATAATAAATAGTAGAGGGTTATAGTGAAACATCATCATCACCATTTGTTATTCTGAATTAAGCTTCCGAAAATATATTCTAGCCAGTGAATCGTTTGCCGTTTTATTGTAGATAATGAACCTACGTACAGCCCCATTAGTTCTGCACCTCCCAAATGTAGGCAGCGATAAAACCGCAAACCGAATGTTCGTTCCATAAAACCAATGGGTATTTTTGTATTCGCTCAAATTCTTTTGTTTTACGTTTTTATTCTGTGTCCAGCGATTCCAGTATTCGTGTTCTGTTTTCCGTACACCTATAGAAAACAATGAAAAACATTCTTTGTCCTGAAAAATAAATATCTTCTAGCTATGAAATCACGGCCAAAACTGTATTATTTTAGTTTTGATGATTAATCTTAGTAGTAACATGTGAGTAATATTTACCTTATGATGTAAACTGGGTTAGTGAAATGATAACTCCATGCCAGCACACGCATTCAACAGTCTTATATCAATCACACCACAACGTCACTCCGTCGATGCGAAAAAAAGTAATCCCTTCCTCTATATTACACTCCATACGCCGGAATAATTTACATCGCGTTCAATTTACCGCAACACGTCTAAACCGGCCCAATTTGCGGGCGATCCGACAAATTAGTGTTCAAAAATTGCATAAAGCCGCCTTAACAACAGTCTGCTCCATACAAAGGGGGTGTCCTCGGCATACTGTCTCCACTTTCACGAGTGGATGTCACAAAGAGTCGCTTTTATTCACATCTAACAAAAAATAACAAAACGTCACGATCCGCCGCTGGGTCTATTGTCCGATGTTGAGTAAGCGAGTAGAGCTACGGCGTAGTCACGTCGTAGCCGCGCTACGGCTTGCTCGACACTGGCGGGGGCCAAAGTCCCGGATCGCTCACTCACACAGCTTCGCCCAGCTCGCGGGTGTATCCTTACACGCACCCACACTCTCACACCACTTACAAAGCTCCATACGTGCGAGAGGGACAGTAATATTTCGGGCCTTGTAAATGATGTACACACCGATGGTGATTTACTCACACAGCTGCTCATCCGACGCACAAGTTCTTTCATGCCCATACTCATAGAAGCGATTTAAACTTGTAATCCCTAACGATGATTTGAATTTAAGGGATTTAGTTCATACCGAGGCAGGAATGGATTTTGTATTTTTAGGCATTATGATAAATACGAAACTTCGTTAGGGAAACGCGTGGTAAATTTTCTTTCAGCAACCGCCATTGAATTTGCATCGTTTTTCGCGAACGTTTGCGTTTTCATTTGCTTAATGACTTTCATTGAAGACGAGATAGCAAACAAAGGCTGTAGGTTGCTTCAAAGAATTAAGACCGTCTGGGACTAAAGATTTCACCTGATTTACATAATACGGCTTCCTTTGCTTCTTTAAACTATTATTTATTTCAGTGTTTAAATGATAGTTTTTTGGACATTAATTCATTATGTACAATATTTATATATCTGGGTCTGGATATGGTATTTATATATTTAAATTGATATTTGTATACCTCCATTGTTTTATAAATCGGTAACACAAATTATTTAACTACTTAGCACGGATAAATGTATCAAATATAATATGTAATGTTGGGTAATATTTATGTATAACTGTTTTACTTTGATTTATTAGGTTTACTATAAATTCGAACATGATATTGAAAGTTTACACTATAAAACAGTACTTAGTTATATGGAACAAGAACTCCAACCTTGTTATTTAATACTTTCAACAATGAAACGCTTAATTTTGGATATAAATTTATTTTAAATATAAGGCAGTTAAAATGATTCGTCGATAAACTTATTCCAACTCAGTTTATCTCTTGTATGGCTTCCGCGAGTAAACTCAAATTTAATTAAAATACGGCTCATGTTTTGGGCAAATATTGTTACTTTCAAACCTTTTTAAGCCTATCGATTTACAGTTATTAAAGTAAGCAACTTTCTTAATAATGTTTTGGGAATCCTACTAGAAGTTAATGTTATAAACCTAGAGACAGTAGTTTTTTCTCCGTATACATGATTCAATGTTATCAGACTCGTTACTAGTCTTATTTGTTTTGAAACACTGATTTATAAGAAAAAATATAACAAAAAATATGAAAAAATAAAACCTACGGCATTATCTATAACCAAAACGTTTTAATGCAGAAAGAGATTTCTTCAAGTCATACTAAATCTTCAATGGTTAATTCTCAAAACACTCTCACTAGTTTGTCCGCAGAAAAGTGTATTAAGCTCTAAAAAAAATTTGCTTTCTTCATTTGCTTTTACTAATCCTATAAGGAAAATCTTAGGGAAAATCTATGAACATTATTCGTAAGCCTCAGGGTTTTTGATGAAACAATGATTTGATCTTAATATAATTTTAAACTGATCGTTACACACGTTAGAAAACTGAAAATGTCCGGGATATTTACGATGTTCTACTACTAGTTCTTTTCGAACTACCTAGTAGTTCACCCATGATCATGGAGGTCATTAAAATAACATGGTAAATATCCCAGACATTTTCAGTTTTCTAATCATTTAGTATTCTACATATGAAAATAAATTATTTTTATATTTTAGTATATTTGTGTATACTTACTTGCGAAATCCTTAACAAAAGTGCTTAAGCAACTTACTTCGGAATTCGAAACGATGTGTGTATGTGATATTTGGCACACTATCTCTTTGCCTACAGCTGATAGGAGAGAAAATTTGTTTAAGATTACCCCGAACGAAGTCACCCCATCCTTCAAGCAGACATACAGCATTGTGGAAGTTTCGCCGAACAAAATTTAGGTATCAAACTCGAGTGAAAACTTTTCAATGAAGATGTCGCAATTAATTTTCGATAAAATTTGGCTCGTTAACGTTGGAAAATTACAGTCTTTGAAAGGGCTCTAATTGAAATGCACGAAAGTTTTTTCATTAAGCTTGTATCTCGGCCTTTGTGACATGTCCATGTTAACTCAACTGAGACTATTGGAACATTTAATTTACTTATTTTGTCCTAGTAGACCGGATGGAACTTGAAGAATTAACATATTAAATTGTACGTAACTTTTCAGTCGTTTTTTTTCAATAAAATATTTCAAACGACTTAAATTAGACAGACTCGGTGGAATAATGGTTATTCATCCTGACTACGGTTCTAAGAGTTGTAAGTTCGATTCCCACTCGGAACAATTATTTGTGTGATGAACATCGGTGTTTTGTTCCGTGACTGTTCTGTTTAGGAACGTATATTTAAGTTTGTATATGCTAACTAAATTAATTGTCTAAAATTTAAGGTACCAAACTAAACAAGAAAGTAGCTTAAGACCATGGCATTTAATTGTCAATAAAGGTATCAATAATCTGTACTCGGCAAATTAATATCCGTCTTCATTACTCAAATATTTATTGCAACGTAACTGCTTCCTTTATCCTGTTATTCCTTTTCCCTCTTAATAAATAAGTGAAATATCGACGAGGGTGCTAATACTGAGTCGTTTCCGTCACATGACGGTAACGCCCGGTCTTAACTGCTCGCTACATCTTCGCTTGGCCAGTTTTCTTTCACTCACCATAGACATAATAACGTTTCGAGGCAGCAAGAGATAGGTAACACAGTGATTATAGTGAGGTAACTCAAGCGCAGTTTATAGAGGCGGCTGAATCTGTAAATTGATGCGACATACATAAAAACATACATACATAAAATCACGCCGTTTTCCCAGAGGGGTAGGCAGAGATCACTTCCAGCGATACATTCCAGCGACATATTGTCGCATTTTTTAAGTTTCAAAAGAAAGATTTTGAAAAAGGGTTCATTTGTTTTTTTTAAATGTTATAGCTCAAATAATAATAAATATCTGGGACATTCACACACGGTCATCTGACCCCAAACTAAGCTGATCTTGTAATATGGGCATCAGAGACTGATATACATACAAATATATTTTGTTCGCAGGACTTTATCGGGCTAGTTACTTAATATTCAAAGTTGATTATGAAGTAGGTTAGTAGTAGGTCATGTTTGGTCAAGAGATATCGGTTGGGTATCGGCGTTTTAATGTTTAACTTGTTTAAATTATTATTTTATTGTCGCATATTATTAAGTATCATTACTGAACATAGGCTTTGCTAAATTTACAATTTGAACTTCATTTTGATGGTCTTTGTTGATCGAAATAGTTTATAATACAAAGAAATTGGTTGTGTAGTTTGACCAACCCGAACCTGGTCAGAGTGGTCGACTAAGGCCTTATTGCCCTAGTAGGGTAGGCTCGTACCCCAGCAGTGGGAACGATGATAAATTAAATAGCTGACATTATAACGCATCATAAATTACTTTTCCTTTCTTTAAAATGTAACTGATTGCTCTAAAACCAAACAAGGCCTGCAAGTTGTTAATCAATAATTTTCAATCAATAGCCACTTAGTTACATAAATATATTAAATACAAAATTCCACAAATCCTTTTAGTTAATTGAATAATAAAACACGTAAGGCAACCGCGCTGAACGCAGTCCTGCGGTCAAAAGCCTTGTCCTAATTACTAAACACCCACTCATTGGCACCACGCGATTAATCAAATTGAAACGTTTGCGGCCACTGCAATTTTCAATTGAAGATCTATTATATTGAATTGTGGCTGTTCAGTACTTCGAAATTGTTTCCACACGAGTACACCTTTACATCATATGGTTTGGTGTACTTTGATTCAATTTTTTTTGGCTTTATTATTATACTAGTCAACCGCCCTCGCTCCGCTTTGGGATAATTTATACATAAAAATCTTCCTTTTGAATCCCTCTATCTATTAAAAACACTGCATTAAAATCCGTTGTGTAGTTTTAGGGATTTATAGGGACAGACAGTGGGCAGCGACTTACGTACGTACATAATAGTATTGTCTATTTTTATTACGGGTAAGTCTTACCCGTGACCACGAGCGCTGTAAAGACCTCGAAACGTCGGATCTCTAAATAATGTTTGGAATACACGCGATTTTAATCCGTAAAAATCCGTTTTATTTCAAAAGTACGAACATAATTTTAGAATATTTTAGCTGTACATTAGCAACTTTAAACTATGATAAGGCCTAGAGTACCACACAAGAATAAAAGTTGTCTTCACTCGTTCTGGTATTCGATGCCATAGCCGAAATCGGTTGGCTATTCATTCTAACAGTTCCCAAGTCTACGGCACTGTCCCGAATCGGGCGGTAAGTGCGATGCGAAAAGAATGATCGCCCGCTAATGCCCGGACGGTACGAAGTGTCCGTGTCGCCATGCAGTTTTATTGCACCCGGGAACCCTCGCCGAAATGTTTGATTATTTCGAAGGCCCATCTAATCGAGTGGATTGTTTTCGCAATGCTTTTAGCGCGAGACGGAATGGAATTAAAAATAATCAACTTAGCCTCCGCTTTCCGTAATTCTGTTAGATGTGGAAGCGTTGAACTGTTCTCTGTTTAATTGTTTTGGATGTTTCTGAACGGATTTGCGATTGGATGTGACATGTTTGGCAGTACATAAGACGAACAATCTATTATTTTTCTTCAGAATGCATACATTTTGTACTACAATACTTTTTCACAAGTGAATTTTCGTTTGTGCTATTAACTAAAATAATAAAAAATATACAGAACATCACATAAATTTATCTGATCTCGGGGTAAGTAACTTAATCCCTTTTAGTATTGTCTATTTTTATTTTAATCCCTTTTATTACAGATATCAGAAACAATAGTGATAAACACAAATAATCTGAAATATTAGAATCATCATCATCATCTGCCCATAGGCGTCCCCGTACGTACGTCGTTGCTTGCCATGCGAGAGGTCGCCAGTTCAAACCCCGCCAGGTACCAATGTGTTTTTCAAATTTGAAATTCATATGTACCAATTCGACGCTTTAATGGTGAAGGAAAACATCGTGAGGAAACCTGCACACCTAAGAAATATTAGAATATAATATGTAAATTGTATATTCAGTACAGAACAAACATGATCATTACGATGATTATCACACAAATATCTGTCCCGAGTAGCGCATATAGCGCATGGAACAGGGACACTAACTAATGCGACATCTAGTCAGTGAAATAGATAATACGATTAATATTCCGAAACTTAGAGAATTCACTATTCAAAATCTAGCATTTACTGTCTCTGTATACGACGGAAACTGAGATAAGCGGATCAATATCAAACATTCTTGGTTTTGGGTCCACTGTCAAGAGACTATATAGTTCATAATTGTATCCCGGTAGATTTATTACGATACAAAGCACCATATCTCGTCCTTAACTACAAACACAAGTAAGCTTTACGTTTGGAATGTACTCTTAGAAAAATCACAACGAAATGCAAACCAGAACTCAAAAGTAAGTTGTTGCTCTCGACTATAACACAAAATATAAATCCATTTGCAATGGTATCCAACAGTCTTGTGGTAGAAAAATATGGACATTTTAAAGCCATCCCGTTGACAAAAGAACATTGCGCTCTGTCGCTGAATTCTTGGCGAAGAACATTTTCAAAAAGAAAATCCTTTCTAAAACTCGGCCCCATATGCTTTGGAGCTCGTTTAGCAAAGAAAATGCGATTAAATTAAATTTCCTCTAGTACCGTCAAAGGGCCGGCCGATCGTCGCAATATCTTAAGCTGCTTCAACGCGATCGCGGTCTTCACTCTAAACGAGTTTTTGTTCTTAACTATTACATTACCTAGGCAAAGACTGTTTGTTAAGAAAACAAGTTTCGCCTTAAGTATTTCAATTTAGAAGACGGAGCTTAAATTGATAACGCAGCACTTTATCAGGCTAGTTACTTAATATTCAAAGTTGATTATGAAGTAGGTTAGTAGGTCATAGTAAAACTTTACTCATAGGTCGTCGCATTCATTTCGCAGTTTCCAAAACGTACCGTTTTCACCACCGTGTTGTATTAAGATTGTGGTTACTCAAGAGTGTAATGTAGTTTTAATGTAGGTACATGAATTAGAAATCAAGGTTCTTTAGACAAAAGGGATAATATCTCCTTTCCAGTGTAAATGTTTGGTTAAGAAATATATTTTAGCAGAGAAGCGTCGATGGCCGAGTTGTTAAGGTCGTTGCTCGCCATGCGAGAGGTCGCCAGTTCAAATCCTGTGTGTTTTCAAATTTGAAATTCATATAATGTATACTATTTCTTTGTAGCTTTAACAGTGAAGGAAAACATCTTGAGAAAACCAGCACACCGACGAAGAAATTCTAAGGTTGTGTAGTCGACCAACCCGCACTAGGCCAATGTGGTTGTTGTTGTTTAAGACCCAATCGCCCTAGTTTTAGGCCCGTGCTCCAGCAGTGGGAACGCAATAGGGCTGATGATGATATTTTAGAATCAAGACTATTATATTTTTCTTTAACTGGTACTATGTTATAATTTCAAATTAAAGATTTTAAGTAAATCATTAAAAATCAATAGACATTTATCATACTTTTATTATATTTTTCAGTACTTTGAATATCAGCATATATATATTTTGTCAATACTTATTTTTAACAACGACTTATCTCAGAATGAGTCTCTGTATCACTCATAAGCGTTATATCTGCTCATTAAAGACGCATTATAAGAACATTGAAACCGACGGTTTTAGTTATTCTAGAAATTTGTGCCCGTAATTACTTCACGGCATAAATAAGCCGAGTGGTTAATGAGAGTGTGTGGTTTCGGTAAATTGTATAGTAAATGTTATAATACAGTTAATACTTATTATTTTATGTACCTACAAATTAACATATTAGGTAAATACATAAAATAATAATTTTATAATTGAACACGTCTTCTTTGATTTGATATTGAATACACTATTGTATCGTCACACAAATATTTGTCCCGATTGGGAATCGAACCCGCCACTCTTAGAACCGTCGGTAGTGAACCTGGGTCACTAACCACTGATCCACCGAGCCAGTCAAAAGTCAATACAGGCAAGGAAAATATAAGATGTATTGGTAGGCGGCGACCAAGATCAGTTCCCTAAAACAACCGAGTATTTGCGCGAGACGGCTGGTAGGAGCTGAATGCCAGTAGCCGAAGGTAAACAGAAGAGCCGAGCATTTGGGGAGGTATATGACAAGGATTATGATGATGATGATGATGATAAAAATAATGAAGATAGAATTAAGTTGAATTGAACATAAACTTTTATGGAATAATGCAATAGATAAAACTTTACACATAATAATTGTGAAAATGTCTGTTTTCACAATACACGTAAAACGGACAGATGATATTTCGGAACATTAGCAATGTAAATTTCACTCTTGTCGGTAAAAGGATTAATCACAAGCTTGTTTAATGAATAAATCGTTTATGTGCATAAAATATGGTGCGCCATATGTAATTAATTTACGACGATGCTCAGTAAACTGTGAAATATTTACGCTTTTAAATTTAAAGTGGTTATATGAAAAATTTAATAAATGGACAATTTTGTTAGCTGGATTTCCTAACTATGTAATTATTAAAATCATTTCAAATGTTTCAAGTGAAATTATTGATTTTTATTATTAGTAATAATGTTCTACAGCACATACCAAATTGAATACTTGGCAGGTGCCTATTTTATTCAGCTAGTACTTAATAATAAATAAATTGTTTGATTTCCAAAAAAGTTAATGTAAACAATGTAAACAACGTAGTCAGTGCTAAAATTGACTTCGTAAAATTTTGACACCAGCTATCGTTATTATATTTAATGATATCATTTAAACACGAGTGAAAATGAAACAAACAGAATATAACAGTAGTCTCTAAAAATTTATTTGAATCCTGTATCTAGAATAACGATCGAGCGTACCTCACATTAGAAGCCGCATTAGTATTATAAAGAGGGAGCGGTACACAAATTCACAACATCAACGTAAATTTTCAATTCCTTTAAAGGTCCAATATCCAGGAGAGCTCGGCTTAACGTATTCTCGTCTTAACCATCGGTGATTGGTGGAACAGGCCTGCAAGTGTCTTGGCACGTGACCCGGGCAGGAATGTGGCAGGGAGAGGTGCGATTTACAACAATTTTACAGGAAGACGTGATTGATACAGCCTTCAAACGGATGCCGTGTAAAATCGCCTTTGATCTGTTCATTAATTAATCGTACTATTTTAGTACGTTTCACGGAATATTGGTATGTTGTTATGATAGAATGGAAAATTGTAATTAATTTATCACGTTGCCTTCATTGTTTTGTAACTTTAAGAAATATTTTAGAAGTTATTTTGAATTCATAAAGTATTGTTATTCATTGTTCAACAACTGAGTGACAGGTTAGTAATTGAATTAGCAAAGTACTGAAGCATGAATTGTTTTCTTTCAAGATTGTTATTGATTTACTACAATAGTATTTACAAATATCCTCATCACCACCAAGTCAAAGAAAACAAATAATAGGAAATGGGTCGTTCCATTTTTCTTGATATTTAGTAGATTACCATGACCTTTTTATTTTTTAGTTTAGATTAAGATTAGTTAATCCATTAGAAAATAAACATTTTAGCGAGTTGCGACATTATTGTTACGAAATGATAGATCCTTCCACATCCTGGTTGTTGGTACTAGATTTTATTGATATAAACTTAAGGAGTAAAGGACAAAGCTATTTTTTGTTCCTATCCAAGGCTCTTTAGATAAAAAACACGGCGATAGAAGCGCTGAGAAAAAGTGAAGACCACGTTATTAAATGGTGAAAACATATACCAAACACAAAATTGTTATAGACGACAAACATACGTGCATTAAAGAATACGTTTTAGGTTTTTTTGTTAAAAGCAGTTGTAAGAAAAAAAGCACATATTGCATAACTGCTTCTAGGTGTTTTTACAAGATTTTTACGTATTTAAAAATTGTTTAGTGATCCCATTTAGTTTACTTCAATTTCGATGTTCGTAAATTGTGTGTAACAATAATAATGTGCATGTTTTAGTCTAATTTTGCTACTGTACTGGTTGAGTGTTTTACATTGGTGCAATAAAAAAAATTACCACTCAACACCTAAGAAACCCCAATGGGGGTATCGGAGTCCCCCATACCCAATATGTATCCCTCGATCCAAAAAATTAAAGAGTATAGCGAAATATTAGCTCCCTATTTTCACATTCACATATAAATCGAAATAAAGCTACAGAAAAGCAGTTTGAAGTATCAGCGTTAGACTTTACCGGGCAAAATCGAAAGGCAAGCAAACAGATGTGTACAAGATGAAAAAAGTTTGCAGAAATCGGGAATGGGGGATGATTACAGTACACAGAATGGAGTTGCGGCGTTATTATGAACTCCCTTTGTACTGATTCCGAATGTTTCCCTTTAAAAGTTCCTACCAAGTTTATGGCTTAGCTCGGATTGTTATACTTACACAAAAAGTTCAATTTACATCGGATCTTGAAAATTTTTATTGGTCTTTCTTGTTTTTCTTTATCTTAAGCGCCCGGTCATGGCCGGGGTGTTCCAATAGACTCCGAAGTTAAGACGTAATCTCCGAATCAGTCGAGTTATCGACCATGATTGGTGTAACCCAGTTGAATCTTCGGGCAGTAAGTAGCTATGTATTTGCTACTCCTAATAACGCGTGTAGACCCATAAAGACAAAATTTAGTGCAATGGAACAAAAGTCTCATATCTACATATCAAAATTATACTAAAATTATGGAAAATTACTTTGAAATATTGAAGAATTACTTCACATCATTATACTTATACACCCTGAAATTTTAGTGGTTTTTCCGCAGTGAAATGATTCTATCTTACTAGTACAAAAAATATATTAACGCATTTTTTTTTATTCAAATCTATAAATACTAGTTTTACGTAAGTAATAAACGAAACTTGGAAGCACGCTCGAACCGCTTACTTAATTAGGGCGTAGAGCTCCTTTAGCTTTAATTATCGATTGCGGCGAGCAGTACCTTATTACGTCACAACTCGTAAAAGAACGATCGCTTCTCACGCTTTCGAGACTTATGATTATTTAAAAAAATATATTTATTATTTATTAGTATATAGTTTATCTACGGGGAAACAACCACTAACATTTCGTCGTTGTATGGAGCGATATTGAATAATTGAAAATCATTTTATCTTACTTTTTTTAATATGGCTAACCACGAAAAGCAATTTCTAAACGACAATTCATTCCTAAGAAAAACAGCATTTCACGATTTTATTATCAGAGAAGTAGGTTATCCATTTTTTCAATTCAAATAATAGATAATTTATTATAATTTAAAGCGTCTACGAGCATACATATAGTTTTCAAAGTAAATATTAAGTTTTCATACACCAGCAACATTAACTCGTTAAGCACGAAACTTGGGCGCGAGAGAAACTTTTCTCTCAAGTTTCTTACAACTGCAATTCTGTATGCATGTGTCAAAGCACTTACTAGATACGCTCATTATTAAGCAAATAATAGTTTCACCCTATTCTAAAACTAATTCGTCTATGCTTTAGTAATAAAAAATAATACACAACATCGCATACATTGAGCTGATCCCGTGGTAAGCAGCTAAAGCACTTGTGTTACATATATCAGAATCAACAGTGGATACACAAATATATTTAAATATCTAGGTGTGTCCAAGATACGTAACAAACACCGATGTTCGTCATACAAATACTTGTTCCGGGTGGGAATCGAACCCACGACTCATGGAACCGTAGGCAGAGATCCTGGCTCACTTACCAGTGAGTTGTGAGACTGGCTCCATTTATCAGCTGTAATATAGGTATACATTTTCTCAGCACTTTTATTAAAATAAATTTAAAATCGCTTATGCAAACTTAAGCACTCGAATCAAATGAAATCTCGATACTATATTTTTAGAAAATCAAAACAATTGAACCGTTGCTTTCTGAAAACAAAAGCAGTTATTCTAATTTTCAAAATATTTAAAACCCGCTCGTGCAAGCATAAGTAAATATATAATCTGGACCTTCCCGACATTCGAACTTTTATCAGGCTACTGTATCGCAAGGTAGCAAAAATGGAGAAAGACTGATTACCACATATACGTCAATCGGACCATATAGGTACGCAATGTATTACTTTAACACATTACTTTTTATTAGTTGGCAGAGTTACAAATCAAGGGGTAAAGGGTTTCGCGTAATTGCTTTCAGGATCTGAGTGAGAAAGGCTTTGACAGATGGAAACGATTTGTTTTCCCAAATCATTTGAACCTAAAGCCTGTAGAATAGCATTCATTCTATTATTTTATATACCTACGTTAGAAAGTGTTCAATATGCATGAAATTCTATAGGCATGGATGCTCACAGTATTGGGATTTGGGATATAAAGATAAATTTTGATAGAAAACTAAACTCTCGGACTATGATTTATTCAGATCCCACCCATTAAGGTCAGGTAGGTCAAAAAAGCGATGTATATTACTTACTTTTTTTAACCTACGGATATATCCGGACTGCTATGAGTCATTCAAAGTGGCTTCCATCTTCAATATAGTTTATTTATTTATTGCACATTTAGGAGCAAAGTACATATTTGTTATGTACTACACAGCAATTAAGTTCTTCATAGCAATTATAACTGAAAACTTGGTTACGGACAAATACTACTTATTTCCCCTATCACATAATTGCATGTAGCGCAATATTCAAAGGTATCATATACCCAGTATTACGTATTATTAGGGTGGAACCTGACTAATAACACGTACGCCTCAGATTAGTCGTTCACGCTAACAAGAGTTCAACTTTTACAATTAATACCCCAGGGCATTGAACCGATCGATAGCCATGTTATCTTTTGTTATGTTTACATGATTTGATTGACTATAAGTACGAGTACTACTAAACTTACTCATCGAACATCTACAAGATGCGGATTTAATGTTTTACGGAGATTAAAACTTTCGTCTGAGAATATTAAACAGAAAAATAGTAACGAAACCAACGAAATTATTTTTTTTTTAATTTTCGTAAATTGATATTTCTGTTCTCGTAGGACTTCTATGACGTAACGCTTAAGTTCAGGTTACATAGTCTTCCAAGGTTAGGTTATCCCAGAACTTTGGAAACAAGCTTCACTTGATCACACCCCAGAGATTTATTGAATTAATCTTGCCATTACTGGAAGGAAAAAGTCCTTGCCCCTACTTACCCAAGGGATACTACGTGACGTATTTGACTAAGTTAAATGTGCTCCAAAGATGTATTAGAAAGGTAGTATTGGAACACGCGTTGATTTCTATACTTATTGGTTTTATATTTGACTGGCTCGATGGCGCGTTGGTAGTGATCTTGTCTCGTAGGACATAAGTCGCGGGTTCGATTCCCACTCGGGATTTTTTTTTCTGAGTATGTTATTTGCTTATTTAATTATGTTTGAGTATACCACATTTGTATCTGATATCCGTAACACTAAATAACTTACTACGTCACGTTGAATGTGCTCTTAAGTGCGGTTTTTTTACATACATTCTTAAATTTTTTATCAATTTGTTGAGAACCTTTAAGTAATTTCTTTATTGTTAGGTAATATTGTTATCCCATGTTAAAAATGTAAATCCTGATCTTCTTAAAATAAACAAATATGATCAATGTTTGCGATGGTGTGTAATATTTAAACAAATATACCTATATCTTTCTCCTAGCGTTATAAGAAGTTAAAGATTAATCCTAGACTACAGTGGTTGTTTATCAGGAATAGTTCCAGCCTTGGTCATACAAATAGGTTACGTCTTCCTGATAGATGAGTAGACAGTATTGGCAAAATACCAGGAATAGTTGTATCTGAGTAAAGTAACAAACTAAAATACACGCATTCCCAAATATTTGGAAGAATTCAATTCATAACAAAGGGATTCCTTGAATTTTTTTTATTTCTGCTGGCTGCTATTTTGAAATTTAGCTGTGTATACCTAGAATAACAATTCCCGTTTTTAATTTTAAAAATACCATGCATAGAAGTGTCAGCAAAGTGGAGTAAGACAAAGTATATTATACTATTAAGTGTTTTAATAGGTATTTGACCCTATCCCAGTGGTTTTGAAACTGTGCTTCTGTAGGTGGGTCGCCAGTTCAATATTTGCCTTTTACGTAAGTACTATGTTATAAACTTATATCCGAATCCTTATTATAGAGATGCGTACAAACGTTATATAGAATTAATATTTGTAACACTGTAAATATAAAACAATATAAAAAAGTAAAGGGTGGCAAAATATTTTTTCATGTCAGAGGCATCAAATAGATCGAAAAATATATTTAACGCCTCAAACCAAGGTTTTTCAATCAATTTGACGCCTCTGTTAGGGCAGGCCCAATCCTATCGTAAAATGTTGCAAACAATCTAGCTAATAATAATAATAACCAGTCATAACATCAAAAACTCAAAGTTCCCCCCACATTATCTGACCATAATCTCTATCTATTCTATTACTCAAACCGCTATAAAATTAGACAATAAACTTGTAACGGTCAGAATTATCAACGCGTACAACCTTTTATTCAATCTAACTTCGCGAACGAAATAGGGCTCGGTAATTCGGTGTTATTTCCTCATTAATGCGACTCTGGAAGTTGGGTCGGATTAAAAACTCCCGTGGGAACCCACGCCCGAGCAATTACCCTGGACAAGGTAAAAAGGCGTCCCGACCCCTAATTGAGAATAAGCATCTTTGCCTCCCTCAATTCTTATGCAGTTTTGACGTGAATCGCGAATTAATTTTGGCATGGTGGTTATCGCGTTGTAAAGAAGTCATCTGATATCTACTCTGATGGAATAATTTGATGGGGAAAGATGGCGTCTTTATGGTATGAGCTTGAGGATACGATTTGTCAAATCGTTATTATTCACTTGTTTTTTTATCTTTTTACAACTATTCGTGTATTATGATATCACGGTGGACAATATAATGAACACACAAAATATTATCCTCAAGTTTAATGCATACAATTAGTTTTATATCAAACAAATTTCTGTTCTCCTATAATCTGATCACTGTCTTAATAATATATGCTATAACCGAAATCTGTTGAACATTATTTCAGAACTTAATCCACTATTCCGTCAAAATAATTAAGCTCAACATCTTTGAGTTATGAGAGTCACAAAGCCAAACCAGACAGCGCACCAACAAAGCCCATATTCAGTGCTGAAAAAAACAATTCTACCGGTACAACGCGCGACTAATTCTCAAAGCAGCCGCGGCGCTAACTCACTGCTGATATTAAACCGCGTTTCACACACGTCCCGTCATAAATTTCTCAAACTAAAGCGCGTTTGTTGGTGAAAAGTGAGGGAACTGCTGTGACAGTACTTAGAGGCTCTAGGAGCGAGCGAGACGGGGTCTAACGACGTAAGAAATGTCGTTAGGCAAAGGCAGTATTTAGCACGGAGAGTTGAAATGTTTATTATTTATATTTTCGTGTTTACTTTGGGTATATATATAGCTGGGCTCGGACCTACATATCTGATAATATTTTATTAATCAACTATTAACTCAGGATCTCGTTGAAACACAAAATCATCAAAAGTGATTTCAGGCACTCCACCATCAGCCGACGGTTCTTACCAATTCATTGTACGAATATTCATAAAAATGACGTCTGCGTATTAATATTAAATTTTCATAAATTATATCTAAACAAAGTGCCACAAACCTTCCTTGCAAAATTGGTAAACTATATACAATAGTGAACTTGACTAGAAGCTTTTAAATATGTGAACTCATTATCTGGTTTATACCAGGAGTTTCTTTATTTTACATTAAACGTTCAAAGAAATATAGAAGGCCAGCATGGTTTTAACTGACTATAGTCGTCATTTATAATTGACAATTAACAATATCAGACACCAGTATCTATGACGTGAGGTCATCCTAATAATATAACAGAGATAAAAACAAAAACAAATCTAGCTTATATACTGGACACAAAGCTCAAGCGCGCTATGTTTTAAAGTTCATAACATAATCAGGGAACCGAATCGATGTAGTTGCAAACACCCTTGCTAATTTAGCGCAAATATGAGCCGAGTTGGGACTTCTAAAAACAGTTATAAAACAATAAATGGCGCTGTGCGAGTGTTTGCGCGGCGCGCTCGCTAATTTACAGTTGATATTAAACCGCGGGATTTCACACGTGTCCTGTCATAAATTGCACCGACTACAAACATGGATAGGGCATGAGTTTTATTCGTACAGAATGTTGAAGTTGTACGCAAAGCGTGCTGTATAAAATACGAAAAATAAAAGAAGTTGATATTTTATTCTCCACTTTTACTTCATGTTAAGCAAACGAACATCTAAAAACTAATTTAGAAGATTAAGATCATTTAAGCCATTTGGCAATAATAAGTTATTTAAAAAAATATTGTTTTCTTTAGAAACGACAATACCTACACACGTTTGCAATCAACGCTATGTGAAATGATAGCCAAATAGGGTCGAAATACTTCAAAATTCAATATTTAGGTCAAGAACTTCTAAAAGAAGTTTTAATACTACATCAAATGTAAGAAAATATCAGACTTAAACCATATACCACCGGACCACATATCACCGGATTCTTCAAAAAAGTAATACCTACTGTCTTTATTATTCATATTTCCAAACGCATAACACGCAACCATACCTCCAAATATCAGCGCAACATTCAGCATTGCAAATCCGAACTATCCATTGCAAACATGCTGTTTTCCGACCACCGAAAAGTGAACTAAACTCTAATTTACAGCGGCATTAAAACCGCGAGCCCACGTGGCTGTCATAAATTGCGCTGACACGGTGAACGATTTGTTCTAGCGGGTGCTAAACGATTTGCCACAACAATAAAGTTGCGTCAGTTGGTGAATTATGAGCAGGTTTATACTTTAAACCATCGGAATGCGATTGGAATGTTTCAAGTCTTCTGCGACGAATATTGATAGAGATTGCTTTCTTTTTGATGCGATCAGGTAAACGTCACTCTCTTGACTAGTGATTAAAAAGATATTAGAGAATACGGGACATTATTAACTCCCAATGAAATATGGGTCAATCCGTTTAAAAGTGAACATAACCAATCCTATTTATGGGTATTTTAAAAACTTCCTGCACGTATGTACTTTTGAGGCTATGACGTATCCAACACAAAATTACCAATTTGACTGCAATGATTAGTCTATCAGGGTGGAAGTACGACTAAAAAAGTTACCAACATTTAAAGTACTCAAACTGCAACCCCTAGGTTCCTATTACAACTGTCTTTATCGTGGCCAGCGTCAGACTGTACCTTGTTATCGTTCCCCCAATATGCGCCAAAACAAAAAGGCGGACAGCATTATTACATCCCTATTGTGCACTTTATACCTAAAAAGCCCAGAGTATCATTATGCATAAACTGGTATGAGCCCAGGTGGACGGGCGACAAGCTTCATCTAACCCTAAAATGAGCCTTAATGCTGAGGTGGAAGGTTTACTTTTGACTGGCTGCGTCAGCCACGTCGACTCTTATTAAGTTTGGCTCGTAAGCTTCTTATCAAGCAGTGTATGGGGAAGATAAAACGGACCGCCGATGGCCCCTGTCTAGCGGAATGCACTCGGTACAGTCACGTACAGATACTACTGCGGTTACGCTGTTTTGAATTGGACGATATCTGAAATCTGCCTCATGAATATCAAGTCTGTTTTTAAATGCTTGTTCCATTCCTAATCCCTTTAGAACAAAAGTTCAACCGATAGCTGTGTACAGGATATACTACCCAGCGATTAAGACTTGAATTGATAACCAACCTCGAAAGTTATATGAATATTGGTCTAGAAACTAATGAATACTGTTGTTATTCCCAATACTTATTAGTTATTTTTTTTTTCAACAATAATAATTAATTACCATCGAATTAAGTCTTCTCTAATAACCGAAAACCATAAACCAATTTTATTTTTCATAAAGTAAGATCTTTATTAACATCGTAAATTAAATATGCATAAATGTACAATATCTAACAAACAAATAACCTACCTCTAACGTCACAAGAGTCTACCCGGACGCTAGTATGCAAACATTTCGTATCACGCCCATTAAATTGCCTAGTTCACTGTACCTGTCTTAACTAGTGGGATGGAAGACCACAGCTGGAATCCAGTTCATGACATTTACATTTGACAGGCCCCGTATCACCCCCACGCCACCTCGCATTCAGGCGATACAACCTAGCCTCACACCTATGCCACACATTGGAATATTCTGACCTCACTCCCACATAGCCGTGGCTCTCGAATTAATACAGGTAATTTCGGTGTTCGTTTTAAACGGGCAAAAACTGCTGCCAACATTCAATTAGTCACTTTATTACGAAAAATGTGCTGGAAACCTGTTAGCCGCGTGATGTATTACGGCGTAAAACAGAAGCCTTTATAAAAAGCTTTTTCCAGGTATAACACGAAACCTTTACTTAATAGGTATCTGAGTTAAAGTATATCCTAAACAATACCTCTATGTTTATATTATGCCATAGCTCATAGACTATGGTGTCTGGTAGGTACTCACAAGTTTAGTACCTTTCCAAATATGTATTTATTTTAGTTCTATTTTAAATCCTTATAGAGTGTAGTCTGAACAGTTTATGGTATTCATGTAGATACTTTATTCTTAATGGATCACTGATGATATTTGAAGATGGATAAATCGATATAATTACATAGAAAATACGTATCCGCGCCTATTATTTATTTATTATTTTAATCAAAGCCTGTATGTGCTTTATTTAAAAAAATACCAATTATGGTTTCCAAATTCGTTGTGAATAAAAACTACCCCTAATAAATTACAGACTCTATCACTACATATGAACGAATACTAGCTCAATTCGGATCACAATTAGAACAGAAAACATCACACTATCCCACTTCTATGAAAACTGATGCAGCCTTAGTTAAAAAATGAAGCCTACGTGTCACACAGATCAATTTACTCGGCTGGACACCTATTCGGCACTATGTGGGAACTGCGCCGTGTCATATCCCCGTATTTGAAAGAGCATGCAAAAATATTTTTCCCCAATATGTCCAAGTTGTCATAAAGTTGTTACGGCACCGAAACGAGGGCACTCCTGCTGCTAGGCTGGGCTTCAGGTGTTTGAAAAAGAACTGAAATCTATAGAAGGTATGGACTGGAATAGTTAAATTTTGGGGATAGGTTTCAAACCATTTGCTAACCACAATCTACCTAGTAGTAGGTAAATACCTATTTCAATATAAGACATAACTTATTATGAAAAACAGCTATCCTTTTTTTATTATGTAATAATTATACTAATTACTTCAGGTAATTTTAGTTGTACAAAAAGAGAATGAAATTCTCTTAATTTTATAGGAAAGTAGAACAATGTCATAGCATGTTTTCAGCTATGTCATGTTCAACTTTTTTACGCAATTAAGCAATTACATTTCCGTACCATTTTATAAGTAGAGAGTTTAATTGATAAGATACTCAATGATATAAAGTACACTGTAACAACATTGCAGTATCTTTGATACTGCATTGCTTAACTGCCTCGTTGGTCTATTGGTAGCAAGTGCTGCGTTAGGACCAAGAGGTCCCCGGTTCGAGTCCGGGGTCGGGCAAAATTTGTGTGAGTTTTTCTGTAATGAAATTACTCAGCCCGGAGTTAGGAAGTTGGCGGTTGAACGCCCGTGCCTCGGAAAGCACGTTAAGCCGGTGGTCCTGCGCCCGATCTCTCATCGGTCATGTCGGATTGCCGTCTCACCGAATTATGAGAGTAAGGGAATAGAGAGTGCACTTGTGTTTGCGCGTACACTTGTGCACTATAATATGTCCTGCGCACTTGGCTGATCTCAATTGAGATCGGCCGCCATGGCCGAAATCGGTCGGACACCTTATATATATATATATACTGCATTGCTTACAGATTGCATCAACTTATAGCACTTTAAGACGTAACTAAATTAAGCTTATCGTATTAAATATAAAACGCAAACTTCCAAGGTCCCCATCATAATGAGTCATAACGTAATTTGATAAGTGTGCGTCTCCTTGTTCTATTAGAATAATTGGTTTAAACTTGCCGGCCTACTGAAGAATGGTATAGGCCACATGAATATTCATAGCGGGTAATCACGGTAGCCCAATACGATTAATTTCTGTCGGCTTCCGAGAGTTAAGACAGCTCAATGAAACTAGCTGCCATCAAATTTTGTGTACGCAAGTGCGGTTTATCTCAGCGTACATAACTGATGTTTCAATTACAAAAGAGGTTCATTTGTGTCATGAATTAAACTGAGGCGATAACATTTTTTTTTGTTTAAAATGAAACTGTTTTAGGCAAATGTTATCAAATTCGTTCATCAGAAATAGGGCATAGACCCGACTCTGTTCGTAATCGCTTCTAATAAAGACCTTATTTACTCGGTAAAATTCTAGGAACATCAAGGAGATCAATTTGATTCGTGTGACAAAAATGAGGAAGATTGATTTTATGTTCTTCAATTGTTGTATTAAGATTTTTCTGAAAACAACAGTTTAATTACGCAGCGTGTTTTGAATACAAGACAAATGTCTACATCTACCAAAATGTTCTGCGAATTGGCAAAAATATTTGTTTATGTATTCGGGCCGTAAAAAATATTTTATAAATAAGCATCAAACGATACAAGGGAAATAGAAAAACGCCGCATTCTAAACAACAAGATGGTGGATGTCAAATGGAAAACTCATTTCACTTTTTTTTTGTGGAAACATACACGGAAATGAGAATTGTCACTCGGGTTAGTGGGGACGTTACGAGTGGAAATTGGACTTGCGATGTGATGAAAGATACACCCATGTGTATCATAATGGTACTCTATGGGACTATTGTATCATTGTCAAAAAAAATTTGGTATTGACCAAAGAGCATAATATCTGCAATCTGATAGTAACGTGGTATTTTTTTAGGGTTTTATTTGGCAACGCAAAAAATAATTCAGTCAAAAAACAATATTTATCACACGAAACGCCTAATTAATGAAAGACGGGTTCTACACGAAGTACCTACTTATATAATTTTAAGTAGGACTCATAATTTTCATTAGCTTTTGAAAATGTATAAATGTTCAATATACATCATCAAATTAATCTACAAATGTTTACATTACATCTTATTACTACAAATCATAATTTTTCGGATCCATCAGAAAAATAAGTTATTGAGAAAAACTGCTAGTACAAACAAAACCAGAATATAACTTTGGACAAAATAACCCAGAGAAGCTGGCCAACTTTATAAACTGTACAGTGGGAATGACTTTGAATCCGAGGCGCTAGTTGCTGAAGAATTAGAAGTTTATAAATAGTTCACGGTACGCCTTTTTGGATTAAGAGGGGGTCGTGTCGCATCCAGGTGGCTGTTCTCACGGATGCTGGCGATAACTAAAGTTTTCCCATCAGTACCAACGTTTCACGAAATCTCTGCAGCACTGTCACAGCTAAACGTGGGACAGCACCACATGTAGGATTTTAGACTTTGATTTTTCCTAATTGACTTACGATGATGGCTTGGAGTAGCCTTGTCATCATCACCGGACTTACGGGGGAGCGGATGGCTCACACCCCTAAAGATTTTAGACTTTCGCGTTTCATTACACTACATATTAGTATTTACGTGTCTACACGCGATGTTAGGAGTAGCAAATACATACTTACTGCCCGTCGTTAGTTCAAATGTGTTCAATAGTTTAGGTAGTTTTTTTGCTGACCTTTCATTTTATGAAACCACAATCCATTATTGATATCAGGTGCATTTCGTCAGCTTCAGTATCGGAACGCTGAAAAACTAGCATAATGGGAAAAAAATCCTGCCCAAACCTGATCCAAAGAAGCTTCGGAATTTCCATTGGACTTTTTTTACAACAGATAGCCAAAAAAGTTTTGTTGTACCTCTATCTTTTATATCACTTAATCGAATAAACGTATGTTTAGTTCACACTTCTTATAACGTATAATTAGTTAGTAATAACACTTCATGTGCAGTGCTACAAGCGACTTGTCACCTTCTGTTTACCCTTCCTATACTGTGTAAACCTGCTAAGATAATTCCTGAATAAACAGCAGAAATACGTTGTACGTGTTGAGATGTTTATTCAAAGATGTGATTCCTGTTGACATCATAGCACGTTATGCTTGCTCTGACACAAATTAGAAATCGAGCTAAATACAACAAGCAATTCCCTTAAGAATAGAAGCTCATTATTGTACATAAAGTACTTGCATAGTTCTTTAAAACAAATAAGAAACAATGAATTGTATCATCTATCATTGGCGCGAACACCTACACATCACTACATAGTATAAAGCAAAGTTGCTTCCCGCGTCTTCTATCCCAATGTATGCTTAAATCTATAAAACTACGCAACGGATTTGATGGGTTATTTTAATAGATAGAGGGATTCAAAAGGAAGGTTTCAATGTATAATATGCCTGAAGCAAAACAAGGGTGGGTCACTAGTTTGAAATAAAACTAAGGTTATGGATTTCATTTTTTATTCGAGCTTTTGAGAGAATTTTTTCGATGTGGTATTTCCAAGACAAGCTAGTGTCGAAATCCACGCCCAACAAAGTACCACAACTTATTGTATTAATAGGTACATCGTTAAATACGACATTAATATCTAGCGACTTTTTTGCCGCGGCTTAAATTGCATCAGCTTAGTTTTAGTTAAATTTAATTCTAAGTTGTGATCTTTTAGCCAATTGGTTATGGGGTCAAGGACACTGCAAAGTAGGCTTGTTAGGTCATCTATATTATTGCATGGAAAAACAACCGTTATATCGTCCGCATATAGAATACTTGTACTTTTTATTATCTTTGGCAGATCGTTGACATAAATCAGGAAGAGAATGCAGCCTAGGACACTACCTTGGGGTATTGAACCCTCTACATTCTGAACTTCAGATGTAATTGTAGATATAACGTTACTGCTGTTATCAAAATGCTCTATTTCAACACTTTGTTTTCTATTTTCTAGGTAGGATGAAAACCATTTATAGGCATGACCACGTATACCGATGCCATATAATTTATTTAAAAGTATTTTATGTGAAACCCGGTCATAAGCTTTACTCATATCTAGCATAATACTAATTGCATATTTATGAGTATTAATGATATCCAATATTTCGCGAGTGAGTGCTACTAGTGCCGTTACTGTAGATTTGCCTTTTCTAAACCCGTGCTGGTTACTATCAAAAATATTATATTTCTCGCAAAAACTGGTGAGTTGTTTACACATCGCTGTTTCAAATATCTTTGAGAATGTGGATAACAGTGCAATAGGACGGAACTGCGTCACATCCTGTGTAGATTTTATTTTCGGTACAGGTTTTATAATTGTTTTTTTTAAGAGTGATGGAAAAGTAGCTTCGCTGAAAGATTGGTTTATAAGGAACGTTAAGGGCATTACTAGCTGTTCATGGCAATGCTTGATGAGAGTCGGGGGAAATTCATCAAAACCATGGCTTGTTTTATTTTTTAGATCCCTAATTATTCGCTGTATTTCTTGAGGACTAATTGGGTTTATATACAAAGTATTAGAAGTATGGCTAGTTTCGGACTGACTATGTAGTTTATGGTCTACAATGCCATTTGATCCCATAGACAAGTAGTAATCATTTAGAGTATTTGCAACTAGGTGAGGCTCAGTTATACTATTATCATCAATCTTTAAGGTTATATTCCGCCTCTTATTTTTATCAATTTTTTTAGTGCTTTCTTTAATTATTTGCCACATCGATTTTGTTTTGTTTTTAGAACTTGCCATTCTTTTAATATTATTATTTCTTTTAGAAGTGTACACTACCTTTTTTAAAATTTTTTCATATTTTTTATAGTAATTGTAGACTGTAGGTTCATCACAATATGCTATAAGGGTTTTTAAAAACCGTTTGTTTTTACACGCTTTTTGATCTCAGTGGTTAGCCATCACTTACTTTCGCTTTTTTTGTTTTTTCATTTTACTTTTGGAATTGTGAGATTAAGAATTTCAGTTAGCTTTGCATGCAATGATTCAAAATTATTGTCCATATTATTATCCTTTTTATCACATCTATCCAATTGATTAAAAGGAGTTCATTTTGAAACGCATTTATATTTTTATTGTTAAATAATCTTTTATAGGTAAAAACATTTTCATTACAATTGAGATGCAGCTGCAAAAGATTTAATAAGACCCCTTTATGGTCACTTATACCATACTCTTTAACATCAATAGTCAAATCTTGCTTATTAAAATTAGTAAAGACTACATCTAAACAAGTGGAGCTGTTTTTACAGATACGAGTTGGTTGTTTTACATTTTGGTAAAAATTATAGCTTTTAAAGAGATTAAGTAACACTTTTGTTTGCTTATTACTACTTAAAAAGTCCACGTTGAGATCACCTCCAATAATAACATTTTTTTTAGAAAATTTAGTCTGTACTATAAGCAATATTTTTTCTAGTTGGGTTAAAAAAATATCGACTTCTCTCGAACTATTAGGCCAATATATAGCTATCAGTATAATATTTAGACTAGGGATGTTGATTGCACACATTTCTATCACATACTCGATGGCCTGTGATTCTATTTCGATGCATTTGGTACATTCTAAGTCACTTTTTAACATGATGCATACGCCCCCTCCTTCGCGGCTAGATCGACAGAATACGCTTGCTACGCTGTAACCATCCAATGCTAGCAGATCTAGTTTTTGCTTCGTGATCCAAGTTTCAGTTATACAAAGAGCAGTTATTTGGTACTCTTCCACAAGGGCCTCAAAAAGATGGAATTTATTTTTTATACTACGAGCGTTTTGAAACAATATTGTCGGGCTAGTTACTTCGAAAGGAATAAGTTTCCGCCTGTTCAGGTAAGTGTGTTCTAGACATAAGGGAATCGTGAAATACAATTATACTGAATATAATATTATCCAAATCACTTAAAATAACTCTTAAACCGATGAAGTTAACTTTGCCTGAATGTTTTGAAAACATTTTATACGAATATTCTAAATTTTTGTTAGAGTCTAGTATATAACAATATTCATATTTTTTATTATCGTTGTATAACAAATTATTAAACATTTCAATCCTTCTATTATACAAATTTGAATAGCTTTGGAACTTCATTGTAGGCAGACATACAATAATGTTTGTATGCTGAACTTCGAGAATACGTTGTTTTAACATATTTACAATATTTCTATAGTCTTTAGAGGTATTAAAGTCATTTTCACCTATTATAATTACACAAAAGTCATTCATAGTGAAATCTACAAGTTTTTGGTAAAGTCCAACTGATAGCTGATCTATGCTGCCATCTGGTATGCGATAGTGACAACATATATTTTCTTTAGAAAGGTGGTTTCTGACAATCTTGGATTTTCTATTGTAGTTGATACTGGTGATCAAACATATCTTGGAGCAGGTCGCAGACTCAGAAGTGGGACTTCCAGTGTCCTCCCTGTTATTCGCCAATGCCTTGTGTTCGGTGTTGTCTAAAACATTTCTATGTATGTTTATCTTCTTTTGCATCAAAGTTTCATGTAAATTCAATTTATCTTTCCTTGTTGTGTATAACTGACTTTTATCTCTAGGTATTTTTTGTCGTGGTTTTCCTAAAGGTGTAGACATACGTGAGTTACTTAATGTGTCCAGATCTTTACTAGTATTAATATCATCAACAGTTATTTTTTTATATAATTTTATGATTTTTTCCTGTTCTGAATTTTTTTTATTCAGTTGGGTGTTTATGATGTTCAAGTTCTCTACTTCATTATTTGCTATAAGGAGTTCTCTTTCTAATTTCTCAATTTGCATTTTTAGTTCATAAATAACAATGTTTTCTCCAACACTAAGTTCTGGGACACTAGTAGAATTTTTCATTTCTAATTGGGAAGCGTTGTCCGCAGAGATAAAAGACGCCGATAGGTCAGGTAAGGAAGATCTTTTTCTATTCCTTGTAGTGACAAAATTTGTTGACTCTTGTAGCGTGTCCATGTTGCTTTCATCTTCCATTATGGAGTTAAAGGAATTTTCTGTAGGTATGTTTATCTGTATGGGATTTATATCATTTCCGTATCTACAGCTGTAACATGTTGAGCATTTCCATTTAAGTCTATTTTCCGCGGTCATAAGGAAAAATCGCTGCAAAGATACATTTGTGCAATCCAAGTGGTATACTTGTTCACAGTTGTTGCATCTTAAATGTTGACGTTCTTTTATTTCTTCATTACATTTTTTGCATATAAGCGCCATCTCGCGGCCGTCTGCTAAACTAACACGCCAAAACTAAATAGCAATCGATCGATCGTCAAACTAGTATGCTTTTCCAGTTAGCATGTTATTCTGCTACTCCACACTAGATGTCGCTACTGTCTTTGTAAACAGTTCAATGCTTAACTGTGCGGGTAAGTACTTAATCTCGGCAACAATTTTTGTATAAACTGTTATGAAATTTTAAATTGTGCGCACTGTTCACATGAGTCACTAATGTTTTATTGACACTGACCGTTGTATTATTGTTTTTCTGAACTTTTTGCGCAACAATATCGACTATTTATTCAGTTCTGGAAAGGTTTTTTACACTATTTTGGTTTTGAGTTTTTTGCCACATATCGTCACAACATATTCACACAAACACTATCACACGATATTCATAGTATATAGTTTGTAATATGCATATTTGTATGGATTAGTCACTATACTAAAGATGACGGTTGGCTAAAAAGTTCGAGTTCATTATGTACTCGTACTACCAGTTCTGTGTTCATATCTGGATTCGTATTATACGCGAGTGTAATCTGTACAGTGTTAATTCAAATGTGTAGTGTTTTAATTCCTGATTTAAAAATTATTGATTGTATTGTGGATAGAGGTAAAAAACAAAACGCCATAAAATTCGACATTCTTTTTTTTGTTTTTGAAGGATACAAGTAATTTTCCGCAGCAGAAACGAGGATCAATTTAAAAACTATTGGAGCTCAGCGGCTCGCATGCCCGCGTGGTGGTTACAAATTGGTTTTTCTCAGGGACATTAGGCAAATAAACAGTATTCCGCGCACGCAATCCGCCCCTGATGGCGCGTTAAATGTGACTTAAACACTCCGATGAGTCGTTGCGATTTTCTTCGGCTCCTTGTTTTTGACAGACGACGATGATTAGGGCTTGTTTTTTGTTTTGTTTTTTTCTTAATGGCCAAACTCATTGGTACAAATGTCGAAGTTTACAATTCGAATTGTCTTCCATTCGGTTTAACACACATGTGTTTATGTGTTTCATTGTTTTACGCGTATAACACAATGTTTTTTTTTCTAAAATAAGCCTCACCCACCTTTAATGAATATGTTACGATTAATGACTCAAGTTCACTATATTTCACTATGCTTATCAATCACCTAAATTTTTGAATTTATTTTGTTATTTTTTATTAGGAACATAGCTTCGCATACTTAAAGTTATACTAATACGCCCTATAAAACTGCTTTTTCATTTCGTGTATTTGCTCAAAGAGCACACAGCAAAGAGCTTTTGCTACGAGATTTATCTTGCAGATACGTTCAACCGAAGACTAATATTTTGCTATCACTCGCTAATAAGAACAAAGGCTAACACATTATTAAATTAACCATGACCACTACTATAGATTACCAATTGACTGGCTCAGTGGAACAGTGGTGAGTGGCCCAGGTTCACTACCTACGGTTCCAAGAGTCGTGGGTTCGATTTCCACCCGGAATAAATATTAGTGTGACGAACATCGGTATTTATTCCGAGACTGGGTGTGTTATTAAATATATTTAAGTATATTTTTGTATCCACTGTAGATTCTGTAATGTGTAACACAAGCGCCTAAGCTACTTACCACGGAATCAGATCAATGCATGTAATGTTGTCTTATATTAATTAAAACGTAACGTAGGATTTATTTTAGATTTAGGGCGCGGCCTCATTAGGCGAGCAGTACGTTTCACTCGCATACTCATTTTATATGCACCCTAATCCTTCCGATAAGCAGCATGTGAGCTGCTAAAATGTATAAGAAGGCAAACTGGAAGCAAACTGTCAACCGCTTACTATGAGCTTAATAGAGACGTGCCCTTAGTATGCGTACGACAAGTCCAAAAACTGACTGTACCATCGAGTCAGCTTATCTTAGTTCCGAATAGTGTTATAAACGTGCTACGTAGGATACTGTCGAGGTCACCTGACCCTGCTCTTGTCGTTCCTAGTCGTAAATTTTACGACCACATCTCGATGGCTTTCGAGAATAGGCGTCTACGGAAGGGAATTTTTCTGATAAAATAATAACGGGATGTGGGGAAAGAGAATATTTTGTGCCATGTAAACAGGTCGTGTTTTATTTTAAGAGCGCTTGTTAAAGTTTGATTAGTAAGTAGAAAACGTTTTACAATCACAAGTTAAGAATTCATCGAAGTCGGAAAACCGGATTTAATATTTAAATAATAAACCCACAATGATGAATAACTCTGAGATGTTTTCCGCGAATCAATCAAAAACCGTACCGAAGTGGGTAAAGATTAATTCATATTTGAGCGATTTCAAAGCTAACTCTTCGCTACTTTAATTTATTTTTAATCCACCGTAGTCCAAGTTCTGTTTTTTTTTTTCTATACAGTCGAGTTACACTCTAAGGTTGCAAACAGTGGCGGCCGCGGAAAACGGTACAAATGCTTATGTTTGTATGAACGCTGAACCCCGCGCGGCGCGAGCCACCGTTACCACCATTGCATTCGCCCAGTTTGCAGTCTAAATGCCTATTCACACTAGCGATATTTTGGGCGATTTCACAGCGAGGCGATATCGCAGCGAGTCCGCGGCGTTCATGTGCGCGATCGCTGCGATATCGCCTGTAAGGCCTTTTTAGGGTTCCGTATCTAAAAGATATAAACAGGAAAACAGGAATCTCCGCCGTCCGTCTGTCTGTCTGTCTGTCTTTCTTGGAGCTGCATCTCCTAAACCGTGATAGCTAGAAAGCTCAAATTTCAAATTTTAGTATTTTAATTGTATCATTTGTAAAAATTTTGTTGTTTTTGGAAAAGATAAAATATTAAGGGAAAAGAAAAGTAAGTAAAAAGTAAAAGTAAATTGTAAAAGATAAAATATTAAGGCATCACCTTTCATTAAACGTTGTTATTTTACATAATTGGTGCTTCCTTCTTCATGCAAGAGTCTGACATGCACTTGGTCGGTTTTTTTAGACGCGGAGAAATGCGTGATCTACCATCACTAAGGCGCAGGGGTTTGCCTAGAGCGGTGTGTGGGACTCCCGGCCGCCAGAGACAGGGACAGGGCCTTCCCTGTCCCTGTCTCTGGCGGTCATCGGTATACCCACTAAAACTCGGCGGTGATTTTGTATGTATACCTCTGGGACACCTTCCCTGGAGCAGCCGCTAGAAGCAGCCTAAGCCTTATAACTGGTGTTATTGGCTTTTAACAAGATTACTTATTAAATTGGATTAAATGAAGCATGTTCATTAATTTTAACTAAATATATTATTTTTGTGGACTGTGATGCGCTGATAATGATGATGGTGGTGATATTATATTTCTGTACATAATTTGCACATAAAATAATATTAATATACATGTAAAACATTAACTCCGCAAAGCGTCATTACCAATAATTAAGCCAACAATAATAAGGCTATTAATTTCTCAACAAAATGTTTTCGGATATTTAATTAATAAATATAATGACAAATACGTTGATCCACTCCAGCAGATGTTACGTATTAATAATTAAATATGAGTTTTTAATCAAATAAATCCTTTGGTTTAAACTAAATCACCTGATTTACCTCAATTTAAACGGAATAAACAATATACTTATACTTAGTCACCAAATCGGATATGTTAGGTATGTTAAGACATGTTAGCTATCTGGCATGATAGATACTTGTATACTGCGGTAACATTAGCAGCCTCAAGCTTAATTTTCATTTGTCTCTGTGACTCTACGTCTTATAGAGCATAGCGTCTTGTAACCAGCTTATATAGCCACAGCATCTATACACCTAAATAAAATTGAAGTGTCTGTTTGTAATATTAAAATAAAGACTTTTTACTAAACGGGTATGAATCTGTATCCGGATACCTGTAACAAAAACATAATTAAAAACATTTTTGTCTGTCCGTCTGTTTGTTCTTGCTAATCTCCGTAACGGCTGGACCAATTTTGACGAGACTTTCAATAAGAAATAGTTAGTTTAAAAAGGTGTAATATAGGCTATTTAAATATTTTACCGCCAAACTTAATTTCCACGCGTACGAAGTCATGGGCGACCGCTAGTTATTAAATGACATTCAAAGATATTTAACTATCACGTTCCCCGAATAATCCCGTCATTTTCAATGATCGTTTGTTTCACTGAGAAGCTAGAACCTTAAAAAACTGCTACAATGGTGAACGTGAGAAGAATCCAAACGTTTGCTATACAAAAAAGGTTTAATTAAAACTCGCTTTCATTCAAATGTTCAAGTGTATTTGATTAAAAATAACAGAAAGAAGTCCATTTCGGATCTGAATAAACATTCGGTAGATAGAAAATGCGATGTTTCTTTAACGGGGTTGCTTTACTCAGTAAATCCTCAATTAGGATACCTATTTTCAAAAAACATTCCCTTCTCTCCTACTGGATTCGCAATAAGACATAAAATTAACATGATTATTCGTTTAATTCCGTGTATTATCGGTTTAGTTTTAGGTGAGTAGTAGTAGGTAGGTTATTAATTATAAAATTGGATAAAATATACATTGAATATAAATATTGAGAGTTATAATGTTCAATTCATGGTGTATTTGGAGTCGTGTGTGTGTGTGTGTGTATGTGTATAATGCATATCTTCGTAACTTAATGTAATTTTTCTTACATAATATTCTTTATTTAGTATAATTCACTTATACGCAAATTTTAATTTTTGTTTTTTTGCAGTAACTACATAATATCGACTTTACACATTTTTGAGAAAGAGTCTTGACAGACAACCATTCAGGTGACACTGTTATTCATATCAAGTTCCGGAATCAGACAGATGACCAAGAAACGATTCCGAAACGGAATACGTCATTCCCATTAAGTTTCGCAACCCTAAAATCCAATAAATCCATCCACGGAATAGAGAATCGAAATAATTTCGACTGTTCCTCAACCAGTAAATAAATACCTCTAATCTGGCATCACCTAAGTGGTACCGGGTTAGTTTGCCCGTACCGAGTGTTTGGTCTCGATCTCTTTCAATTAACTAAAGGGCACTCCAGTATGCTCCGAGATCGGCTTGTGCCCGTACTTTTACGTTTCAGGGTTCCGCTTAGCAAAAGTAATGTTGAAAAGGATTAGTCGTGACTAGCGACGCCTCTGTCCCTGTCAAAAGTGTCCTTTTGGTGGACAGAGGAGAGTTGTTACAGCGCTGATTCAATAATTTTAAGATTAATACACAAAAACAAAGGAGAACACCCGATTCCATACAAACTTGGGCCCAACGTTACAAAGCTGAAAGTTGGCCATCAGACAAAGCATATAAAAGGTTTCCATGAGACGAATTTTCAGGTTGATCCGCAATGGCCAAATCACTAAAAATACAGTGAATATTTTTGAGGTTATCTGTTTTTCTATTATGAAAGAAAGCTTGTAGGGTGTTTCTTTTATAAGTTTTGCATTACAGATTGTATACAAGCTATCCAACAGTACAGATAAAGTGGTAAAATGTTATCAAGACATAGGCTATATGTCATCCATATTGGTCAGGGAACCTTGTATGTGTCCGTGAAATATGATTTTGTGATTTGTTAAGTTGTTGGGTAATTCTGAATATTAATAACAGAATATTAACAACATATATTCCCAAGCGTCGTTGACGGCGCTCAATGCCCGGTCAACCCTGCGCCCCACTGCACCGCGCACACACGCAAGCACGCTACATAGTAGGTAATGAGAATAAATCTATGGATATTGCAATCATTCGACTTATGAAGTCATAGTCTTATATCTTAGACATTCTCCTGGGTGTCAGTCTCCTCCTCATTTATCCTGGGTGGGATTCGAACCCATGACCCCTGGTTTAGAAGCCAGAATTCACTAGCGACTGCTCCATCGAGCCAGTCAATTATAAAACCAATTTATTAGATTTTTCATTAAAGTGAATAATGTAGTAGGTAACTCTAAATGCATATTTGCTTATGGCTGGACAGATCAGTTCAGTATAAAAAAATAAATATAACAAAAGCAGGTCAGCATAAAATAATAATACATTATTTTATTCATCCATATCATCATAATACATCTAAAAAAATATAGCATCTAAAACTGTGCTTCTTCTTCTTCTTCAGCCCTGTATCACCCATTGTTGGGT
Organism: Maruca vitrata; assembly: GCA_039566165.1. Classification (NCBI taxonomy): domain Eukaryota; kingdom Metazoa; phylum Arthropoda; class Insecta; order Lepidoptera; family Crambidae; genus Maruca; species Maruca vitrata. Next base: position 8,750,529 of record CM076921.1, read on the forward strand.
ATAGGCTTTCCATTTGACCCGGTCTTTTGCTGATCGGATCCAGGTCTTGCCCAATATTTTTGTGATATCGTCGGCCCAGCGCATAGGTGGTTTCCCAACGTTTCTCAGTCCGAATCTAGGTCTCCATTCGGCAATTCTGCGTGCCCATCTGCTATCCTCTCTTCTGCACATATGTCCGGCCCATCTCCACTTCAACTACGTCACAATCGATGTAATGTCCGTGACTCCGGTACGTCTCCGAATGATCCGAATGATATTTCGGATGCGATCTAAATAAATATGTTAAATAATAAAACATTTTAATTATTAATCGACATCAATCAAATCGATCAATGTCGTAGATTCTGTTTACTATACTCTATGGATAGATTTCTGTATCACGTTTGCGAAGATAGCTACGTTATTAATAAATAATATAAATCAACGTTTACAAAACCTGTAACATAAGGAAAATACAAAAAAATCTGCTTTTTTCCCTGTTGGCCATTGCTGTTTTGGCTAAGATTTCTATAAGTTAACTTACAAAAATAGACCGATTTTTTGATATATAATTTAATACTGTAACGTTGGGCCCAAAACGGTGGTTCTCCTTTACCATACAGAGTTTCTTTGATATTCGTGCACAAAAATGTAGTGGTATAAAAAGAAGTAAAAGTCAACGGCAGGGATTTTTAACCTGGTATTTTTTTAATTTAAAAGTTGCAAAAATTCGCCCGCCTGAACGGGGACTTAAACCACCGGACCTCCCGATATCGCGCCGGTTGCTCTAACCTCTGAGCTGTCCAGGCACTTAGTCATCAATGCGAATTTTTCCATCACATTTTACCCGTTACCCACGGGTGGCGCCACCACCGGTAGTGATCAAACACTATCGGTCCGCAAACATTTCATTTTAATTATTTACTACCACTAATAATATAATAATTTAAGTACTATTTTATATACGTAACTAGTTACCCGCACTCGCTTACTTTAAAAAATCTTACTCTATCTATGTATTGAAAATGCATCAAAATCCGTTACGTAGTTTTAAAGATTTAAATATACATGGATATGAATAAGGACAGATAATTCGACTTTGTTATGTACTACTAGGTTATGAACATGATAAAACGATTTTTAAATCATCTTCATCATCTCAATCTTCATCAATCAAGTTGTAATTTTTGTTCATATTTATACTTACTACTGAACCCTCACAGTACAAACCCTGCGCACGCTTGACTGTTCCGTGCTATTCTGTCAAAAAAGAAACAAGTCATTTATTTAAAAATCATTACGAAAACCGGACTAATTAACTAAGAGCCCAATTAAATTTTGGCTAAAAGTGGTTTAAAGTAAATGACTGAAGATTCTGTGATCTTGACCTACCCCTAGATATATTAAAGATGGGATTAGTATGTATCAGGTAGCACTATTCGATTTCAGTATATACAATTTGTAGTATTACCGTCTGCACAGTTTATGTCAGCAAAGGAATAGAGTGAGCGAACACACTTGTACACAACGAAACACTCTGACTAACATGCAAATCTATGGACTTATTTATTTATCATTGCATTATGTCGATACAAAGGAGTCTATTTAATATGGAGTACCTTATATGTGGATCTCACGGCCGCTTACCATAAGGAGGAGAAGGCTCATCTTGAACGTCTATTTTAAGAAAAGTATGACAAAATGCAATCTATCCCAAAAAAAAAATATATTTGATTCCATATTGCACACCATAGTTACAAAAGGTCTAGTATACACACACTACACCCTACCATATGTAGGTTTTGAGACAACTTTTAGGGTGTTAATGTACAAGTATTTACAGACTTACAGCTGGGTATCTCGAATCCGAGGTGAACCTACTATAATGACTAGACTATAGATTAAATTCGGATTACATGTATCCAACTTCAAAAAAAGAAGTGAAAAAAAAACAAAAACATGTTTAATTCCTTATTTAAACAATTGCACCCACGTATCCTTTAAACCAAACACTTGTACCAGCGGGCTCACGTTAGTTTGCCGCACTTCCACGCCAAGTGGCTAGCGGTCGATCTCTTTCAATTAACTCGAGGGCCCTCCACACCCGGCCCTGGTCTCTACTTATTACAAATTCGGGTCACGCTTTTTGTTGTCTGCAAAATAATCTACGTTAAGTTGCTCGCTTTATAAAATCACGAGTGCGGGTAAACATTTTGTTCGACATGCCCGGATTGGTGCGGCCGTGAAATGAGAAATGAGCTTAATGAAAAATAAGGTTACCTTTAAGAATCTACTTGTTTTATCTTAAACTTTTAACAGCTTTGCCATTGACAAGGCGTGAAACCGTGTTTCTGCATGCCTTCAGGGAGCGGGCGACATGACCAATAAATTCTATTGTGTCCACCTCATATTAACTGGATCTCACGACCGCTTACCACTTGGGTGAAAAAAGTTTTCTTATCGAATAGGGTATTTGACTATTGTTTCATTTTGATATAATTGGATGGACCTCTCGAACACAAAGACACTGTTGAAAGTATCACTTTGATGATTCAATAACTCGACGAGATATTACAATTTTATTTGCACATTATTTGGGCGAGCTCATAAACGCTCCATACAAATCGCCCCTGGCGTGTGACGTCACTACGCAAGTTCTTTGTATGCAGCTCCTAGGAAGTTTGTTCGGCAGGTTTATCAAAAGTTGCGTTTATGGATATGTTTTCATAATGAAAGATGTTACTAATTCTGTTATTTATAAGATGACAACGAAATTTTAAATGATTTTCGCAATTTTGAAATGGACTTGCCCACCCAACTTTAAATGTCTTTTGCTGTCTCATGTTGCCAAAAATTTAAGTTTCGATTTCATCAATAATATTGATTTGCTTAAATCTTACTGATTATCATAAAAATGGCAAGCATAACAACCACTGTCAAATACCCTATTGGTAGAACTTTTTACGCATATCTAAAATTTGTATTTAGAAGTAGATTTTAAATTCAAAATAACTATTCTTAATTCAAAATTTTGATATTATCATCTCTGTACTCCTCCTATGTGCATAATATATTACTAACTAAAACAAAACACAATCAAAAGCTCGCTATTTACCATAGAACTACAAAGATATTCTTGTCAAACAACAGAAAAGTTCGTTGACGAAGCTTATTGAGTCAAAAAGGATTTTTGGAGGCGAAAAGCTGTTTTTACTGTACTGGATTAACAAGCAAGATTATCAACTTAACAGGCGGTCGTTATCATAAATACTTACTTATTATACTTTACAATTCGACAAAATTCGAACTTATCTCAATCAGCATCATCATCAGCCTACAGTTTTGTCCACTGCTGGACCTATGTCCAACCTATGTCCAGACGTGGGGAGTCCTATGCTTCCCCATGTCTCCTTAAATACGTTTTTAAAAAAAAAATTACAACTCTCTCTATATAGTGTATGATATCAAGTTCATGTGTTTCACCTTTGAGCTTTTTGTAAATAATTCCCCCATAAATGTAAACTAAATACCTATAGCTATTGTCTAATATCTAGATATCCAACCAAGTTTTCGGTGGATATTTAGATTATCACAAAATCGTTACAGATTTATTAAGAGGAAAAATACACTTTTAATATAACACCAAAATTTGTGTGATTTGAAAAAAAAAAACGTATTTACATTTGCAGTTAAAAAAATTACTTATATAATGACGCTATGATGTATCATAAACATATAGTATACGAGAAACATCCAATTAATGTGGGTCATTCGAGAAATAAGTGAATATTTACCTTGTGCCTCAATAACAATAAACAACATCCCCTCAAGTCTTTATTGATCTTGTAAGCATTTATTGCTTCGATCCCAATACGGTAACAGGGTGTACTCTATCCCCATTTATACGACTTAATGTTTCCACTTCCATAATTACCCGACAAAAAAAAAATCCAATCCAATCGAACACAATTCCTTACCATCCTACATCCAAAGAAAACGTAGACAATAAAAGGTATAGTGAAACACAAAGATGTGCGAGACACGAGTCTTAGGTCGTATTTTTTTCTGGGTCATTTTTGGTAAATATAAAAAAAACACAAATAATTCAAAGCAGAAATCGTGATATTATTTGCTTTCTAGCGAAAAAAGTTCAAGGTTTTATTTAGATTTTTTATTTGCCCGACATGTTCGGAAAAATGTTTCTTAAAAACCAAAGTCATTGTATGTTTATTTTAGGTAGTCAGTTTTTTTTAGAATAATGTGGACCGAATGATCAGCATTCGGTCGTGCCGACAATTTTGGTGTCCTCGCTGACCAGTTAGCATAACTTAAAAACTTTCCGCATATCACAAGCATCGAATATGCGCGACATATCGAAGACAGTGCTACGCTAAAACCAGCTTTAACACCACACAGAATCGTCAACAAGCAAAATTAATGCAAAAAAAACCAAGTCTCTCACAACACTAGTAACACCGCGCACGATTCTATTTGACTGAGAAATCAATTTGTTCCACCGTTTTCATTTATGCGATTCAAGCGGTCCCATTTATTCCGACGCAAATTGGAAAGGGACCGACTGAGTTGTCAGCTGCGGCTTATGCACTTCGTCTCGACTTAGAGACAACGATACAGGGCGAGAGGTTTGATGCGACAAGGACGTAAATGGACAATGGCAATTGCAAATAGTGAAAGATTGGACAACCGGGCTCTTTGGACTCAATGGAGAATGTTACTATGTCCCCATTTCTCAATGGGACACGTTGAATGTAAAACGAATTTATATTCTAGAACGTAAAATTACGAAAAAAAATTTTTTGCAATGTACTGGATGTTGTGGTGTGACGTCATATCACAACTTCATTTTATAAAAAGTGCAAACGATCAGATCTTTAAACACGTATAACTTTTTCAATTTTTGTTGTATGTCCAAACTAATTACACATTTCGATTCAGATTATCGAACACTTCAAAGATACCTATACCAGAGCCGCTCTAAGTTGGCCGATTTGACACTTTTTATTTTATATTTTGCATTTATACTTGTTAAGAGGAACATATTTAGCGAATCATAAAGAACAACTTTTAAAAATAAGACGTTATTTCCAAATGTCAAATGCACCTAATTATCTAATTATTTGTCTTTTATTACTTAAAATAATTGAATTATAAGAAGAAAACGTAAAATTTCTACTCTGTATTACGCTTTTACAAGGTTACGCCGTTTGACACGTTTTCATAGTGACGTAATGGGTAATACTCACCAGGTATTTTTTAGAAATAGGCTGAAGGATTTAATAACTATTGTATTTTAAAAATAAATATATTTTAAAATAAGAAACTTCAATTCAATCTTCTGGATGAGAATAAATGTTTTTAATAAAAAATTGTTATACTAGGGTATTTGGCTATTTTTTTATTTTGATATAGTTGGATGGACCACTCGAACACAAAGACACTGTTGAAAGTATCACTTTGATATCTGGATAACTCAACGAGATATTACAATTTTAATTGCACATTATTTGGGCGAGCTCAAAAACGCTCCATACAAACGTCGACTGGCGTGTGACGTCACACGCTAGTTTGTTGTATGCAACGCCTAAGAAGTTTGTTCGGTAGGTTCATCAAAAGTTGCGTTTATTGATATGTTTTCATAATGAAAGATGTGACTAATTCTGTTATTAATAAGATGACAAAGAAATTTTAAATGATAAAATTTAATTGTCTTTTGTAGTCTCATTTCGCTAAAAACTTAAGTTTCGTTTTCATTAATAATATTGATTTACTGATTTATCTTATTGATTTTCATAAAAATAGCAAGCATAACAACCACAGCCAAATACCCTATTAGACCCTGCTTGGTTATAAAGTGGAAATAACTGTTACTTATATACTTCGGCAATTTTATCGTTGTCCCTCACTAGTGCAGTCAGTATGACATGTGTCAAATCGGCCAACTTAGAGCGGCTCTGGTATAATTATCTAAAATCATGAACATCCTCCATTGTTTAAGAGCTACTCGGATTATCGGATATCGGTTATCGTAGACTAGGCATTAGTTCATTATTAGTAGATACTTTCGTACATTACCAAATCATTTATATGAGTATACTTTGTACTGAGTAGTGGCTGTAAGCTGAATGATTTAGGAAAATGAGATTTGTAATACAGCTTTCAATGTGTTTAAAGCATGAGTGTGTCTACTTTTATCAATGAGAAATAACTTAGCCAAAAGCACAAGGAATTAACACATGAAAATTGTTTTCACGTCTCCTAGTGTAGGTACTTTCTTGAGGATGTTAAATTGCGTAAACAGGCGTGAAGGATACGACAACTCCAAAAATATTTTCTTTTTAATAACAAAGAATACATACCATTTTGCTATAACTAAAATAGCTGCCATACACGTCCAAAATAAGTGACGGCTACGTAATACATATCTTTGTTTCCTTAACAGGAAATAAAATACACACGTATAGATATAGCTAATAATAATAATAATAATAATAAATCTTTATTCAATATCTTTTAAATAATTTACATAACAATTGCAGGGATCTCCTTTTAAGTATTGCTACTTGTGTTAGGAGATCCCGCTCCTTCTTACAATTACAAAAGATAGTTTTACATTCAGCTCTTAGATAACATTTAATTAAGTATTCGATTTTATGTGATGTGGAACAACTATTTATTTAACATTATTAAATGTATGTATACAATAATGATACACAAACAATTACTTATTAATTAAATATGTTATTAAATTAATTTACAAACAAAATAAATAAAATTAAACAGCTCATTTATGTTTCCAAAGTGGAAACCAATGTGACTTATTTGAATTTAATACTGAATTTTTTTAGATTTAGTATAGTATAGTTATTAGATATTATTATTAATTCAATTCTATTGTTTTAAATTTAATTTTTTATTATTGCTGATGCGCGCGCGTGTGTGTGTGTGTGTGTGTGTGTGTGTGTGTGTGTGTGTGTGTGTGTGTGTGTGTGTGTGTGTGTGTGTGTGTGTGTGTGTGTGTGTGTGTGTGTGTGTGCGTGTGTGTGTGTGTGCGTGTGTGTGTGTGTGTGTCTGTCTGTGTCTGTCTGTGTCTGTGTGTGTGTAGGTGTGAGGGTGGGTGTGTGTGTGTGTTAAGTTAGGAATTAAAACTTTAGGAATTAATTGATTTACTTCATTATGCCATAAGGTTTTCTATTTCGTTATAGTCTTTACTTTGTAATCATTTTGTCAATATATTCTTGCATGAATGCGTTGTTTTCGGATGGAAGTTCAGAATTTTATTTAGCTTGTTATAAATATATGCCGATTGTCGTGTAAATTGTCTCTTGGCATAAGCGGTTTTAACGGGAGGCATTGGAGCTACATTAAAAAACCGTCTTTTATTGTTTCTAGTGTTATTTAGAGGTAGTTTTTTATGGAGTTTTAATATTGCGTGTAACACATATAGTTTTCTTACGGATAGTAGGCCACTAATGGAATATAATTCGTCTGTTGGAAATCTATGAGGTTTGAAAAAGATTACTTTAAGCAATGATCTTTGTGCTCTCTCAAGTTCCAAAAATCTTATTTTGGTTGCTCCTCCCCAGACTGTGATACAATAGTTGAGGATCGATTGTCCTAAAGATATATATATTTGTTTTATAAGATTGGGGTCGGCAACATGTCTAAGATTACTGAAAATCCAAGAAAAGCTAAGCGTAAAGGAAAAGGTTATTCACAAAAACAGGAAGCCCCGGGGGCGTTATGGCGGAATATTTGCTATTATTCGAGCGAACCCGGTTCTAAACTTTTCTAAAACGTTTCGAAACTTTGAGTTTCATTGTCCCGACTGAAAGACTCATTATTGGTCTTCCGAACAAATTATAACACTTTTACTTATGTATTGTACAATAGATTGTGTATTACAAAAGACTTCACTAATATTATTGGGTTTATATATTGTTATTAAATATCCCGAACCGAACAGAAAAAAAACAACTAAGGCAACTTCGGATCGAATGGTAGCCCTCGTATTTTGTCGTAGACATCTTAACTTGAAAAGTTCATTTTACATTATTTCATTCATATAGACTAAGCAATTTACCACACTTTAAAGTGCCTTATCACCCAGTTACAGCTTTTTAACAATTTTATCAGTTCATACAGAAAGGGAAATGAAACAATTCGCCACTACAACCGGAAACATTTTAAAACTGTGTCGGACAGAGTCAGGTGCGCGGGGCAGGCTAATCGAGTACTGTAATGAATCAAAGGCTGGACGCATAGTTCGGATAGCTTTTCCAACTGCACACTTTTATTTTTGTTCGCAGCAGTCTCGTTAGTTGGCTCTGAATTGAAATTATCTTGTTATTTCAATTCTCTCGTTTGAAACGTTGTACGTTTTGCTTTACTTTGTGCGGTTGGTAACACGTAAGTCCGTTTCGCGCGCACTTTCATCAATTTTACTTAAAACGAGGATTGGACTTGATTGGTCTGCATATGTTTAACATTGTAAAATAGTATATTTAGTTACGCAGTAGTAATACCTTTACTTTACCTACTTTAAAAAATAGGCATCACTCACACATAGCAATAACACGTGGTCTTTCAAATTAAATAGTAACATTAGTTTATATGAAGTTTTATCATATAATTTATTAACAAGTTATCCTTTTATTAACAAAAGAAATACCTACATAAAAAATAAAGTGCACATGTATAATAAATAAATTTGTCATTCCGTTTATTACAAAAATACTCAGCTTGCGGTTTTCAGTCTACTTTTACATTGAATTCTTGCGCCTCTTTAAGTATTCAAAGTTTAAAATATTGATGACCAAAACAAACTAAACGAAAAATAAAAAAACGTCAGTTTGTTTGTAGTGAAACAGACAACAAATCAATTTATTTGAAAACGAAACACAGGGGCTCGAATGGAAAGCAAATATTGCGCACTCTATTCAGTAACCTTTTGGCTCCAACATTGTTTATTTTTACATGCATACGTTAAATAGACTGTCAACAGAAATAGGCACAGGTGCCACATACGTCGTTTTTTAATTAAAACATTTGCGGCCAAATAAAGAATGAAACGATAGTAACTTAATAGTCTGCTGTATCCATTGTACGCTTCAAAAATACCTATAGTCCTATATCTTTGAATATTCCAATCGGGTCATGGCGATTAAACTTCTAAAAGTCTTCTCTGTTGAAGAATACTTATTAAGTATCCACCCAGTTTTTGATAGGAGCCTAACTAGTTATAAGTTAGCTACTAAAAATAACTTTTAAATGATAGAACGTTTGAGCAGAATTAGACCAAAACATTATTTTTAAAAAGCATATTTATTTAAGACCTTCATTTTGCCCGCGACTTTGGAGTCACTTTACATGACCATGAAAAGCGTTTTTGGATGCGTCTTTATTTTTTTTATTTAAACGCTGGATTATCGAGTAGAAGTGTTTTAATATATTTTATCAAATCAGTTTATTAGTTTTAAAGCTATCAGCCCTCTTGTTAGCAGTAGTTAGGTTTTCACATATAAATCACATACATACATATGAGTTTTAATATTAAAATTTAAAGAATACAGAAAATATTACTTCGGAAATATCAATACCAGTAGCTGTGCCCGCAACTTAGTCTGCGTGGAATTAAAATTATAAACCAACTTTCCAAAATGATAAGGTATCCAATAAAAATATAATATTACTTTATTAACCTCGCGAAGTCGAAACATTGTCTATAATACCACTTCACAATCCGCACGACATTATAAAGTTACGCTGTCTATCAAGCGGGGCCCGGGAGTCAATAACCGAGTTTTTCTATTAATTCCATCTCGGCGTATTCCGGCATCTGCCGAGGAATCGATTTAATGCCGTCTTTCCATTTATCTACATACAAATCGGAGCGGCCCGAGTAGCTGTCAGCCGCGTTGTCCTGCGACAAAAGGTTGGCGGCACGCTACTCGGCCTCTTTTTGCGTTCGACCTCTTCTGAATAACGATGGCAGATTGTAAATTAGCGTCTCCGTGAACTTCCCGATTCTCATTTATCTAGGGGCTATTGTTTGAAATTGGAATAAAATGGAAATGGCTTAAGTAACTATCGGCCGGTTCGTATCGTAACCGATCGATTGTCTTTTTTTTTGTTTGAGTTCTATGAGTAACGTTGACAGATTGAATTGATTGATCATTTTAGACTCTTTTTTATATATGAGTTGTTAGCTCTATTTTTTAACTAAACGTAGTAAATATCAAACATATTCAGTTGTTTAAAGTATATCTAGATTTTATAATGTTTGCTTTTATTAAGTACCTGCCTCTTTCTTCTTTGATTTACGAGTTAGTGTCAGAATATGTTGGTTTTTATTGAAATTGAAACACTTATCTAAAGTTTTTTATTCATTATTTAATTTAAATAAATGTTTTATAAATAAACTGACTTACCTACCATACTTTTTATTTTTTTTTTCCAAAATTTTTAGATCCTTCATATCTTAACCATTTCAGACTATTATAATTAGCGACTCTCGTTTTAAGAGATGTAGAGACGTTATTTAATGAACGTTTGACAAAATTATATTTTAATGCTTACTACCAAATATTAGGATATATTTAAAATGTGTAAATATCGTTAAAGCTGACTATTATATTAATGTAATATTATATTAATGTACCAAAATAGTGTGTTTATTGTGGAGAAAGTCAGAAATCAATCCGAAACTTAAAAGAATACACAAATAGGAAGAGAAGTGACTTTTGTCTTCCTTTAGCGTCCATTTTCAGTATACATTCCAGAAAAATACAAACACACGCTCCTCTTTTTAGTTGGATATCCCAAAAAACCATTCAACGCAGTTATTACGCCGCGGCAAGGCTAAGTAAGTCGCAAGACAGGCGACCCGCAATAATCGCGAATATTCACCGCCTATTCCCAGTTAAAAACTGACGCGCCCACCCTTATTCCGAGGTTTTCCTTCTTTCACGCTTTTTGCTAACGCGTTTGTGACACTTCATTTATAATTCTGCTTAATCCAAGTGAGTGAGTTCTTACCGAATGAATTTGTAATGTAAAGATTAATGATATATGCTACAAGTTCTTTGAAAGGCCTCCCTCCCTCTTGTTATATTCTTATCGTATTTATCAAAGCTGCTCTTTTGTAGTCGATATAAGAAGGTTTTTCGTCGCAAATTATATTACTCGTAAGTAGCTGAAGATTTAATGGGCTTTTGTTTCGTTCAAATATGGTTAGAATATTACTCGATTATATAAGTGATGCCATACCTAATATTACAAGTCAGCTTTGAGATAACTATTATGTTCTAAATTAAAAGTTTTATCAAACTTCGGTATAAGTAATTAATTTCTTACGATTCTTTACAATAAAATTTAATTACCAACTAAATTAATTATAAAAGATTGGCAAACATCGCAATATCCCAACCGATTCGCGCTCCTTATTGAAATGTAATGTTTAGACTCGACTAAATTTAATTGTCGAAGTTCAGATTGAAAAAGTTATGGCGGTCTCATAATTCCACAGAGCGAGGGCCGGTGCCTGGGGCGTAATTATTAGATATGTTTGTTTTGTACAATTTGGTTAATGTACCCCGCGCCGGAGTTTTACGGCTGAAATTTCGGGAACCTCTTTAACGTAGGTGGAAATTATTTCTTAAACTTTTACGGCTTCAGCGTAATGGGGATTTTTAGGCCACAATTTCATGATTACGCACGGAAATTAATGTGCACATGTGTAATTGCGGTAATAAGTTTGTGGCTCTTTTAATTTTGTTCTGCTTTTTATTTTGGGGAATACGTTTTTCTGTTTATGAGGTTTTGCTTGTGTATTAGAGGTAACAGTATGATTCAATGCAAAAACTGTATTCGGAAACTGTATTTTTAAATTTCTTTATCGAATGGTTGTTTCTTGATTTTGATACTTTTATTTCATAAGACAGAGCATCCTCTTCAATAAAACATGTTAATTTAAATATAAATAAATTAATAGAAAAAAATATTTCACAACATGACATACACCGATCTAATCCCGTAATAAGTAGCTTAAGCACTTGTGTTACGGAAATCAGAAACGACAGTAGATACACAAATATACTTAAATATATTTAATAACACACCCAGATACGGAACAAACACCGATGTTCGTCACACAAATATCTGTCCCGAGTGGGAATCGAAACCACGACTCTTGGAACCGTAGGTAGTGAACCTGGGTCACTAACCACTGTTCCACCGAGCCAGTCAAAACTACATTAAATAATTTTATACAAGTACTCTTAAAATATAGCAACACATAACTCCGTTTCTATCAGTTCGCGCACACAAGCAAGCCGTGTTTTAACTCATTTACCCAATTCGCAGAAATGCAATCGCGGGCTCGTTCGGGTTCAAAAATTATTCGGACGCACGGCCACATAAGTAGGTTTTATTTGGCTCTCATTAAGGGCAGCGACATAACGCGACCGATGGATCCGCAGCGCATGCAGTTATCGGATTATACCCGCCGCAGCGGATTGCCCGCGCAACGAACACGGGACGGAAACTTATTATTTAAGTTGTTTATTGTGCGTCAGTTGTTAATTTAATTTCATACCAAATAAATAATTTCTTTTCGCTTTCTTTCTTTCTAGTTACTCCTTTAAAGCGAAATTAACTGTGCAGGTTCAGCAACTTTGATATTTGGGAAAGCCTATGTCCAGTAGGCAGTTTTAGGCTTACGATGACGACGAAGACGACGAGTATTTATTTATTTATTTATTATTAGGACAACCTACAAGAAAAACACTGGTACAGAATAATAAAAATGAATAAAAACAACATAAATAATATAGTATATAATCTTGTTTATATTACTTTCGCAATTAAAGTTTAGTAGATACATTTTTTTCTATTGATACACCAAAGATTTCATAAATGACAAAAATGATGAAGCAGCCAGCATGTGTACCGTAAAACTGAAATTGTACCTTACAATGCATACAATCTATTGTGTAGCTCTAGCTAACCAGAGAGAGTTTTTCTAATCAAAAAATTATTATAGGTGGTTATTAGTTGGAAAGCACTAATCGTCGCATAAAACGTTTGGCTCTCATTAAGGGCGTAGCGACTTCGCAACGCATGCAGTTATTGCATTATACCCGCCGCAGCGGATTGCCCGCGCAACGGACACGGAAGCGAAGTTGTTATTTCGCGTAAATTACACAGTTAATTTTTGCTGACATTTGATTACTGGATTTGGGAGGGTGTTATTCATTGATTTTAATCTAGTTTGTTGGATTTGATGACTGTAACGGTTGACTGCTTTAATGTCACACGGGAACGTAATCAAACATGTTTTTGTAACGCACTAGCTCTGTTCCGTCTCTCTCCGTCTGCATAAAGTCGTTTCTTGTGCAATATAGTACTTCCAGTGTTAACAAAAACGGTTATCCTATCTCAAGTAGTGTACTACCTACCAATGTGACTTAAATCGGTGTTTTAGATTTGGCGTAATAAATTTTACTGACAGGCAGAGTTATTTATATTTTAAATTCAAATTACTATGTTTTAGGATAAATGAATTTGTTAAATGAAAACAAATGTTACACATACATCAACAAGTTTAAAAAGATACAAAAAAGTAAATAGGCCTCCTAATGTACGAGATAAATACACCAAACTATGCATACAACCATCATCAGCCCATACTGTTAAGGTGTATGCCTACCCTAAAATAGGGCGATCGGGCCTTATTCAAACTTACTGGCCAAGGGCGGGTTGGACACAACCTTAGTATTTCTTCATAGGTGTGCAGTTTCCTTACGATGTTTTTCTTCGCCGACAAAGCCTCGTACTTGCATATAAATTTAAAATTTGTTATCACAGTGGTTCGAGGCAGGGTTTGAATTGGCGACCTCACGTATGGCGAACAACGACCTTAACCTCTCGGCCAACGACTTTTTTTTATGCATACAATGCAACGGTACAGATAGAGCTAAACAGATTTTCACCCAATCAAAACAAAACACAATCGGTGGTTCTTCTTCGAAAAGCTTTAATTTCATGCTAACATAAAACGTTTAGAATTCATCTTCAGTTGTGTAAGCGAGAAAGTATATAATTCTCATTTCAAAGGGAATACTAACAAACTATTTATCGCAAGTTCCGTTTGCAACCGCCCGATGCGGATGTGAAGTGTGCAAACGGATTAGATCGTAGAAATATCTATTCGTTTCTATTACACGATCTAATTCTGATGCCGTTTATTGCTTTTCCTTCTTTAGCAATCTAAAAGGTACTTATAAAACTAGCAAGTGAAAAATAATAATTAACACTTATTTGAATGTCAATAAAGTTAGTATTACAGTCTTGCAGATTGAACACATTCGATTATACATATATATTTAAATTATTAATTATGGTTATGAAATTAATTTGTTTTGAAAACAAAAAGTTTCCACATTTCATGTAACTTTAATCTAATCGAAGACTTTGTATTACAAGCATCATTTTAATTCAATATTTAGTGGTTTAAGTCGTAAATAAAATTTTCTCATCAAGCTTATATACAATATTCATTCCATTCGATCCTAAAAGTTCAAAGCACTCAATAAATGAGTTTTATCAAGTTTAGTGTTACTATTTTCTTTGACTTCAAATAATAATAGCTCAGACTAATAAATTTATCTTAACATAATGCTGCTAGGATTTTCGGCCACGTATAATATTACTTATTCTAAGTTTCAATAGCGATCTAATAAGTTAGCTATTTCTGTAGAAAGAAGAAAAGAAATGTTTAATAAAAAATAGAAAATTAACAACATTTTTATTTATGCTCTACAATCCACACAGCCGTAAGTCAAGTTGTTGATACATAATAACGTCTTTGAATACCTTACTACCACCATTCTATTCTACATATTTTTTAACACACCCAGACACATAATAAACACCGATGATCGTATTTTAGACATATTTATTTTTGAATTTAGGTGACACGTGTCTCTTACGATTCCAAGAACTTCCTTAGAAATCATAATTTTCGATAATAAGCACCGTTTGTGTCAATACAATAAATTTACAATGGCAGTTTTTTTTTCTCCAAATAAACATTTAAACAAATTATTTCAATTTCTCTTGTAATCGAAATAATAGTAATAGAATATGGAGCTTGTTTCACTCAAAGTGCTTTTGCGCTCACGAGAAATTTCAATTTCCGAACAGTGACTGTCTGAGATTTAAGGGGAGTCTGTCGTTGAATAGCAGATACTACGAGAAACACCAGCAGTAGATTTTCTCATAGTGATATATAGGACAATATAGATGATTATAGATATATTATTTTAATCTATTTCTGAATGTCCTTACATTATTAGGAGATCCTCATAAATTTGCTGTGCCCGACAGGGTCTATAGTTGAACCTTACTTTTTAAGCAACACCTTTTGTACATTATAGAAAAGCTACAAATATTTGGAGTTCTCAGTTTTTAGGTTTTATTTTATTTATACTCTCTGAATTGTCAAATTTGTTTCGTAATCAGTTCATGTTTATTGGGCATCCTGTATTAGGCACTTTCTAAGTAAACGTCTGATTTTTTTTACAATAGTGTGACATTTGTAGTCGCGACTTGATACCAATATTAGAAAATCATGTCGCGATTTAAAGTCAGTACCATAAGTAAATAGATACAAGAACAAAGAATGATAATACTTACCTATTTACTTTACAAAGATCTATAACATTAGGGGGTAAGGGGGAGAACGGACCTAGCGTCTTTCCGACCCCAAAAGTCACCCTCACCTGCTCGCATTGGTGGTTCGTATGAATAGCCAGTGGTGGCAGCTCCCGGGCTGTCGCGGTGCCCCCTGCTAGATATCGGGCGAGGCTCTGAGCACTGGCGGTATAACCATACACCCGGCTGGGCAACCAGCGGGAAGAGGCGATAGCGGCCTTGGGGTCTAAATAACTCCTACAATGTCTGGGGCAGAAGGCAACGGGAAACCACTGTCACTAATTTCCCATGAGAATTATGGTTTTCTGAAAGACCATAATCACGACCACTCTGCTAAGAGTGAACGACTAAGAAGTATATTATTATAATAGTCAATTCTTAAGTCTCTCCATCAACATTTCCAATATTTAAATATTTTAATAAGGAACACTATTTTAATCCTTCATACATTTCAGGCCTATCGGTCCAACGCCCTAATTCTAAAACGGCAATGAAATATCTGACACTACAAGCAAAGCTTAAATTAGTGATCGTAAAATCGGCGCTCAAATATCCAAATACCGTTTCAGTATTTGGTCATCACTTAAAATAATGTGTAAGTAAGAAAAATAGGAACTCAACTGCGTTCATTTTGAAGCAGTAATAACTTAACGCAGCATTGTTCCCCACTCTTGTAACATGCGCTAGACAAGCAAATCATTAAGGACCCCCTCTAAAAGTGTGCTCTGTAAAGCGGGCAGCAGACGGGTCCATTAAAACTTAGATACGACGTCGTGCCGCTTAGTGGATGTTACGTAAATACTAAAGATTATTTTAAAATGCGCGTAGTACGTACTTTCGAACAAGAACGTCGAGAATTGAGTCGTAAGAATTGAAGAACCTCTTTGTAACTTCGTAAGACGTTAGTTGGGAAGCAAAAGCGGTAAGTAGACCAGAGTGGCAGCCCACATACTAATATAGCCCCTGTTAACAGCATCTTATAACATACTAAAAAGAAATATATCTTGGATTACTCAAGCTAAAAAGTCTTTTGATATGAATGTTAAGGTCTGCCACAAAGGGTTAAGATTAACAATCTAAATTAGTCAAATATCAACTACATTTTATGCAACGAAATGCTTCAAGTTGTAAAACATCGGAATTCATCTGTCTATTCGCCCCCATACATAAACTTGTTGTTTACACAGCAACGCTCCCAAAGCCATTTCATATAGATAGGTACCCATGCACAATTTGGCAGTTTACGAAACCGGATTAAGCCGTTTGTTTGCGAAGCTCTAAGCAGACATGCGCTAATGAAGGGATTAAAGAGAAAAAGTGCCCTACCCTCCAACCGCCTGAAACTAGATTAGCGAGGAGATGGGATCATTAGTGAACGATACACCTGATTAGGAGCTCTGCGCTGATACCCAGTGATGTAACGCTTTGTCTCACTTCTGACTTAGTGGTACCCATGATCGGGTGTTAGCTAAGTTAATAGACCGTGTTTTAATGACGCACTCTTTTTCAGGAGGTGCTTATGTGCGTTAAAAAAAAATTTCTTTACTCCGCCAAAGATGTAATAGATATACATAAAATCACGCCTTTTTCCCAGAGGGGTAAGCAGAGATCACTTCCAGCGATCCACTTTTCACCTCTGTGGGAAACGTGACGTGACGGGTTGTGGACCACGTCGCCGCCATTCTGCCTTGTGCATTGTTTTAACAAGATCATTGCGTTCCCACAAGTAACAAGGATAGGTATATGATGGGGTAAGGAAAAGGGGAGAAAGGATACTATCGCCTCGGATGATTTGGACTGAGTCGATAGTAGCTCGAGAAGCCGGGGTCGCTTACCCGTATACTGTTCACCAACCACCGGACAGATAGTTGTGACTGGTATCCCCTGACTGCTGGTATAATAGAAATTACTACTATGCATAATTTAAAGAAAATATCTATTTGTTATGTTGTACGCAATTATACTTGTGAATTGCAATTAAATCGAGCCAAAGATTACACGACCATTGACCATCACAGCCATATTTGTTTCAGGAACTCTTTACCATTTATTCCGGGTCAAATGCAAGGTACCGTTTGAGAAAGAAGCTTACTAAGAATCTTATACGATCTATCTGTTACAACGGCAAAGCAAACTAATACAAAGACGTTAGCTAACTCCTAACTGGCGTAAGCAAAAATATTTCATACGAAGAGTTCTCTGTAGCGCTGTGCTTTTATATGATTCACCAATAATCCATCTATTACGGGCCCTGGTTAAAGTTAATTCGGACAATCAAATCTACGGACGAAGATCGGAACGGGACAAGCCGGTTGTCCAACTCGCCGTCCGTATGAGGTTGTAATATTTTATAGATATTGGACCGCGTTTTCTGTCATTATCGTAAAAGGAGCGTCAGCAAGAAAACTATTCCCTCTCTCCTATTACTTTCATAATACTTAAGTGGATCCGATACTTGCGTAAAGGAAATTGAATCATTTATTGTAACGGCATAATACTGCTTTATCAGATAGGTTTCGGATAGACATATCTATGATTGTTTACTACAAAGGGTCTTAGTTGACCCGTTACATTAACACATAAGGGCTCATGGGACCCTCGGTATTCATTGAGCGATCCCAAGATATAAACTGAACTACACAAATACCAAAATACATTGTTTCTTACAGGTTTACAAAGTGCAATAAATATTTTAATTTAATTATTATTATAATATGTCATAAATTAATAAAAGCAGTCAGTGTTTTATTTAAAAGTAACTTTCTTAATCATATTAATAACTTCAAAATGAATTTTACTATCTCACATTATACATATTCTTTACGGGAGCCATGCACTCGGTCGGTCCCATTTTCGCGATTGGCACCGTAGGCACGATATCCCATTCACAGGATTTATTTTCGTTTTAAAACTGTCATATCCATCTCATCCCTAGTGAGGGTCAATCAGACCGCTAAGTGTTTTCCAGCATCATGTTTACCTGCAATATGTGGAGTGTTAATTTATTTATGAAAGAATGGAGTATTCTAGACGCTCGCTTATTATTGAAGCCTAAGCGTACATTACGTACTCAAGTACACATGTGTACCTAGATTTTTCGAAGTACCAATATTACTTTCACGATTAGGTAATTGTTTTTATCTATATGGTTCAGCTGCTATCCTCCAAACTTACTGCTTAGTATATAAGGTTATACATTACACAATTGGTACCTGTATAAAGTTATAGGTAACATCTTTAATGGTAAGGATAAATTAGCTCTCTAGAAGAGTATTATAGTCACTACTCTACAAATTTCAGCGCCTACCACTCCCCCAATCTTCAACGCTTGGGCCGAAAAGTAGTAGGGTGCATCCATGTGGAATGAACTATACATTAAATGTATAATATAAAGAATATTATCTTATACATCGCCGAACAGGAGAGCTAACTAAATATCAAAGAATTCTGCAATAAAATCTGATAGTTATTATTTAGTTGTAGTTGATTTGTTGTTAGATTAAGATATTTATTTATATGCGTCGTTTATGTGTAAGCTACAACAGTCACTCGGGGTACGGCCAGAATACCAGCGCTGCAGCGGCTCTCGGGCTGATGCGGCATATGCTGAGGCCTGTACCTCGTTGACCACTCATAAAGTCCTTACATGTGTTCTATTTCTTTGTGTGCGTTTTGTGTCTTGTGTATGTATCTATGTGTCATTGTTACCTCAAGTCGTGGTCAATAAATGTTTTTCTTTCTTTCTTTCTTTCTTGATAAACCTCATGTTTAAGGATTTAAAGAAAATGGAATACTCTTCTAAAATGTATTATATTTATATTTTTTTAACAATACATACAATGCCGGGCCTCGTCTTTGTTCGCATGTAGGTACAGTTCCTGTGAAAGTTCCACCTATGAATATTAATGTTGTCCACATTCAAACCGGCTAATGATAGTTTGCTCAGTAAATGAACATCGTCTATTCGAGTATTTAGACTATAATGTTGCCGTCCATTGTCAAAGGCAGCTCCTTCAGAATTATAGGTCGTTTGGTTAGATAATAGTTCTGAGTCTCTACTTAACGGCATTATAATAACCTGTTGTTTTGCTAGTATACAACAATATACCTTTTATATATCATATCTAATGTCATATAATGGTGATGAGTAAATTCTTGTTTTATGAATGAACATTTACACAGATAAATCAAAGTTCGTTTCGTTAATAATGCATAGATGCAGTTGACATTGAATAGGGTAAAAACTCTAGATTTAAAGAAGTATTTTTATTAAACTCTATTTAGCCGATAATCATTTTGGATTCGAGGAAGTGACAACAGTGATAATTATCTAGCATGCGTATATTCTGCCAAAATTCAATCAATCCGTGTGTTTTGATCATGTTTTGAACTACTATTGTATTTATCACAGGCAAAAGACAACTGACTGACTAGCTCGGTAGAACTGTGGTAAGTGACCCTGGCTCACTACCCACGGTTCCAAAAGTCGTGGGTTCGATTCCCATCCGGTACAAATATTCGTGTGACGAATATCGATGCTTGTTCCGTGTCTGGGTGTGTTATTAAATATATTTAAGTGTATTTGTGTATGTGACTATACACCTTTTGATATCCGCAACACAATTGCTTATGCAATTTACTTCAGAATCAGAACAACGTTTCCTTAGGGGTGGGAGCCATCCGTTCCCATGTAAGTCCGGTGATGATGACGGAGCTACTCCAAGCCATCATCATGTCAGTTCGGAAAAAAAATGTTTGTCATGTTGTGTGATATTTATTTATTTATTATTGATTGAATTGTTTGGATTGAAACCCATTGGATTAATTAAAAAACTATGATCATGGCCTTACGTACACAACAGAAATTTAAAGGATTCAACCTTTCAACTTCATACGTTTGCTGGACTTCTATATTTGCCCGCCCAACCGAAACTACACCGAATATTACTTAAATGTTTAACCGCCCCGCCAGCGGCCGCAACAAACGAATTATTTTTAACCGACGCAAACAAAGTGACGATAAATTGCAGGCTGGGCCGTTCGCGCCGCTCGCCCGTGAAATCATAAAATCAAAACTACAAAGTGAGGGAACACCATGATGCGGTATGCGTCACACATTAATCTACGGACGCGAGTGTGGATGTAGCAAACGTCCGGTCTGTGTTGCCAGCGGGACCTTAAAATTGGTGACAGTCTAAGCTATTCACACTCTTGGTAGTTACGTCCAGAATTGGTTTCTTTGACGTACTTGTAGAAACGTCACACGTTTTTTCATTAGTATTTAAACGAACGATGAAAATTGTTTTGGACTGTATGAAGAGAGAATAATATAGAAGAGAGAATAAGAGAGAGAAAATTGTTTTGGACTGGATTGAATTTTCTCACTGACCACCAAAAAACAATATCAGTCAGAATTATTATGTTAACATTAGTTTACTTAGATCATAAAGGAGAAATAATCAATGCTGCGTACAGTCTATTTGATTTAAAAATACCTATATAATTTTTATAGCAGTACTTATCGAAGAGCATGGACGTCTACATTTTACAGCATTTTAGGTATCTATATCAATTAGGCACTGATAGTCAATACAGGAGCATTAACACTTTTTTTCCTAACTAACTACGATGATAGCTTGGCCTAGTCTTTTTGTCATCATCACCGGACATGCGGGAAAGCGGATGGATCACAACTAATCACTGGATTCTTTCTAACTTAATCCATGATGAGTGTTCGATCGTTTCTTACGATTTCAAATACAGAATAATGATACATCTGCGTCTAATAAAACTTCAGTTGCCTGGAATTAATTTGTCATACGTTCTACAGCAACTAAACAAATACAGTAGTAGTAAAGTTGGATATTACGTAATCAATATTATTGACCGACTTTGCAAAAAAAAATAGGTAACAAAACGTACAAAAAGCTACGGCTAACGTGTAAATAATATTATTCTGGCAACACTAATGCGAAATGCCCGGCAAAATCCGTATGCGGACACGGACAGAGCAAAGCCCACCAAAAGCAGCTTTGAATTTGTCCCTGAACGGATTAAAAGCGGAAAGTTTGTTGCATGCATTTTTAAACGAAACTCCTTTTTGCATCACGATGTAGTTAATAGTTTCGCAAATTAAAGTTAGCAAATGAGTTTTGCGTTTTATTTTTGCGAAACTCATTTTCGACTCTGACGTACGCAAGCCAAATAGGAATGTCAATATTAGTTATGTCTCTGCTTAAACCATTTTGTACGCAGTATTTTCAAAACTAGTTACTTAATTACTACCTAAAATGTTATGATACATATTATTTAACAGGCGTCCGACCGATTTCGGCCATGGCGCCCGATCTCAATAGAGATCAGCCAAGTACGCAAGACATCAAGTACGTAAGTCAGGGGATATCAGTCACAACTATCTGTCCGGTGGTTGGTGAACGATATACGGGTAAGCGACCCCGGCTCCTCGAGCTACTATCGACTCAGTCCAAATCATCCGAGGCGATAGTATCCTTCCTCCCCTTTTCCTTCCCCCGTCATAATATCCTTGCTACTCGTGGGAACGCAATGACCTTGTTAAAACAATGCACAAGGCAGAATGGCGGCGACGTGGTCCACAACCCGTCACGTCACATTTCCCACAGAGGTGAAAAGTGGATCGCTGGAAGTGATCTCTGCCTACCCCTCTGGGAAAAAGGCGTGATTTTATGTATGTATGTATGTACGCAAGACATACTATAGTGCACAAGTGTACGCGCAAACACAAGTGCACTCTCTGTTCCCTTACCCTCATAGTTCGGCGAGACGGCAATCCGACATGACCGACGAGAGATCAGGTGCAGGACCACCGGCTTAACGTGCTCTTCGAGGCACGGGCGTGCATCCACCACCTTCCTGACTCCGGGCTGAGTAATTTCTTATTTATTTATGCATTTATTAATTTGGTAATGGCTTATGCTAATAGTAAGTCTTCATCTATTTGATCTACCGTGTTATTCTTATGAATTAAAAGCACAGCTCTTATAGAGAGAAATGTCTATTCATATATATCATCATTATCACCACGTTGAACTTCCGATATTTCATAAAACGAAGTACGTTTCCCATTTATTGATGTCTTGATAGGTCACTGTCACATTACAATGCTCACATTACACAATTCCCATCACACGTTTCCAGGTGAAAGAATCGACACGTCGATAGGAATTACTCGTAACGCAAATCAGCCGAGCCGTCGACTCTACACACAATAGCGTCTGAATATTTTGCACAAATGAAAGTTGCCGTCAATATTTTCATCGCACAATGGGAGGCTTTCTGAATGGAGTGAACACTCGTGCAAAGTAACATGAGGAGGGAAAATGAAAAAGTTGCCCGCGGAAATGTCCCCGATACGGGAATCGACGCAAATGGAAAAACTTTGTCCGATACGATAATTTTTATTTCGGAACGTTTTTTTTTTTATTTTGATTTGTTATCGCGTCCGCCTGTTTAGAGTTAGCCGGGTTTTTGGATAGCTTTTTAAAATAGAAAGTTGCTGGCTGGATTCCGAGTGCGGATTAACAAGCTTTTTATGACTATCTGAACGGATCATTTTGTGAAAGAGTAAAATTGAAACATTTTTGTTAATATCTCTGATATTATTATGTATTATATCAGAGATATTTACAAAAAACTTTAATTGATCTTCAAAAACCATAATCTTCAGCGTAAATGTTTTGCAAACAATCGAAATCAAACAGTTATCCATTATTTTCTATTCTAAAATCGAAATATTCGTATCGTATAAAATCTGGCAACAGGTACATATAGAGGAAGATCCCAGAGCTGCCAGACATCACTTATTTTCTAATGGACAAAATATATACGATTGAGTAGTGGTGGGGTGTACTATCATCATATGACTAGTTGCTACCTTGACCAGACGGCCATTTTTCAGATATCAACCAATCAAGGTACATAGAAACACTGCTCACCTCACTTAAATTCTGATGGCTGATTTTAACATATATTTCACACAACATCATTAAAAATCAGGTTTCATTACTCCCAGACACATGCGGTCGGTGGTTTTACCTTACAGACGCTTTAAAGCTATGAAAAAATTTATTAAGGTTACTTATTTTCTGATGCTTTAAAAATCAAGCTTTAAATATATGTTATTCAAACAACTATTTTAATACGTTTTGCAAACGGACAGACCGATCCAAGGGGCCAAACATTCACCAGACCCAACTGTTTTAGAATTTTTTTTTATCGAATTTAGTTAAGTTTTTCTAATAAAATAGTTTGTAAGGTACAATTCTATAATTATTGCGGTCAGATGAGCACTTTTCAGTTGTTTGAATAACATATATAAAAATCAAGCATCAGAAAATAAGTAAACTTAATAAATTTTTTCATAGCTTTAAAGCGTCTGTAAGGTAAAACCGCCGACCGCATGTGTCTGGGAGTAATGAATCCTGATTTTTAATGATATTGTGTGAAATATATGTTAAAATCAGCCATCAGAATTTAAGTGAGGTGAGCAGTGTTTCTATGTACCTTGATTGGTTGATATCTGAAAAATGGCCGTCTGGTCAAGGTAGCAACTAGTCATATGATGATAGTACACCCCACCACTACTCAATCGTATATATTTTGTCCATTAGAAAATAAGTGATGTCTGGCAGCTCTGGGATCTTGGACCAATAATTCACATGCCAATTAACTACTTACCAACATTTGCCACCGATATCACATCACCATCTCGATGTCTCTTTTTCTTCCTTCTCATTCTAAATGAAACAATCTACCAAAGAGTTTCTAGTTGTGCTACGCTCTCGGTTGTATTTCAAGGAGCATTTGCAAGTAGCAAGCGCTGTAATAACGCATTGTCACGTTGCACAGAGCAGTGCCAGCCCCAGGTGCTCAGCACGGCCCTGCTAGCACCAGTTACGCTGTATCACTTATTACGAACTTACCTACTCAACATTTGTAGCTGAATTTGTATACTTAGTAGGTATTTATCATATTACTAGAGAATGTTATGACAAACAAAAAAAACATCATTTAAAAACGTACCATAACATCATACGAGTACAAACAGGTTTTAAAATCTTTGAGCAGTCAGTTAGTGAGCGTCAAAAAAGGACAAAGGCAGTCCTTTTTTGGCGCTCATACAATTCAGTAAGTCGCTAAAGTTTTGTTAATTTACTTAGTAAGTATTCCCAATGTTTACATTTTATTCCTGGGCCTGTTGTTAGAAAAATATCAAGTTAGCTCATAAGCCTTTATAATTGGTAGTCACAGAACATACATTTTCCGAATCGGAACGTCGGAATGACGTTATGAATAGAGGTGCAGGTGTGGGTGTGCATCACCGGGAGAGCGGGCATACCGCCGCGACTCATCACTTATTACGACCTCAACTATCTCGAGGAAAAATTAAGTACACTCCATCGCAGGTTTGCGAAAAGTTATCAGAAATGGGTCAAAGAAGGTTTAGTGCGCTGCGTTTTGATTAAACTCACATTTCCGTCGGGACGCTTTTAACGAGCTCAATCTTAAAAGTTAGCTATTTTATCTTTTTTCTACTCATTTCAGACTAATTCATTTGACTGTTGTTGTATATTCATTGTTTTTCTGAAATGTCTACGTCTTGACGCATTGTTTAAGTTCCAGCTATCGTTATCCGTATAATTACTTTAATGTTATCTACTATTCAAATTATCTACACCCGTTAAATACCTACCTACGAATATACCATAAACCTTCCCTTCTTCAGGGATAATAAAATTACTTCAGTAGCACGTTATCTAAGTCCTACGGGATTACAGTCGCTGGAGTGTGAAATAAGTTATCTATTTGCTTCTATGATACACTAGAAAAATAAAAAACTAAACCCCAAGTAGGTTTAATAACATAATGTAAAAGTATTATTACCCTTACTTATCATTTCACTGATAACTATTTCTTAATGATAAATTAATAATAATATACCTTACCTATACTAATACATAATACCTCTATATTAATCATAAGATATTTTCTTACAAAAAATGTACTTCAGCGTACTTTGTTAGTAATAAAACGGACATTTCGTTAAAATACGTAGTGCAAAAGTAGATGATGCAAGACATTATGTCTAGTACTAAAAAAAACATTTATTGTCATAATATAGCCGAGTGTACCAAGACGAATTCCTTTGGTAGCGAAGAGAGTTGTAATTTACGAGTAATGCACCGGCCACATAGTCTTGCCGAACTTCTTGGTACTAACTTAATAGTGAAATTTTTGAACTTAATAGGCCGTAAAGAAAGCTTTACAAACATGATTTACGGCGAGGCACTTGGTACGAGCTTTACATTTTGAAGACGACACGGTTTTATGGTGTGTCTGTGTTTTATAGGTATTACAGGGCGACGCAGTTAAGCCGTCATGGTCCTTGCACTGCAAGATTATAATTGGATTATTTATACTCCTACTCGGTGGAAGACTTAACAATATACAAATTTTCATTAGGTTTTATACTAATTTTCAACAACAAAACTTTTTTTAGTTATGTCATAATATTATACATGAGTGGAGAATGGAATATGATAATGTGTCTCAATTACACAATGGAACATTATGTTTTGGCATATTGAATAAATTTTTAAAAACGAATTAATATTTTTGCACTTCAAATTATGAATAATATGTTTTTTCATTGCCAACGTTCTTTTTGTATGAAAAGTGCAAACGTTCAGAACTTTAGACACGTATAACTGTCTCGTAGTATTTTGGCTCTATGGCAAAATGAATAACACATATCGATTCAGTTTATCAAAGACTTCAAAGCTACATTATTACCTAAAATCATGAACATTATTCGTTCACCATACATGCAATCCATTAACGGAAACGATTATCAAGCTTTTGGCTAAACAGCCAGTATAGTCCCTTTTTAATAGGACCAAAACTATAATGTCATCGTGCATTTTGAAAGTTCAGACTTCAACTTGCACTGTCTAAACAAACCATCAGCGGTTAGTAGATACTAAGGAAACAACGCAAACCCACCTTTAAACTAAAGTACCTCTCGTAATAAGGAAAGTTCAGTCTACTCTAGTGCCATCATTTCATCAACTTATAAAACAGAATTCCCTATTCCACTCTAAAAACTTATCATTCAAGCACACTCGAACTTCGTTTATTCTCCTAGGTATCTCTTCAAAGTTAGCACGTACCGTTTTACACAAATGTGTACCTTAATAGCATCGAAATAAAATCTAACTGGAAGTCACACTTGCACTTATTATTTACTAGTACGATAAAGCTTTTATGACACCACTTTCTATTGTCTTTACTGGATATATCTTGAACTTAATTTCGTATTCTTTGAAATATGGAGACACCGGCTCCGTTATTTCTGACGGTGAATATGGACCAGTTTTATTGTTATACGTAAAAAATATGTATCTAGAAAAGTGACACAATGAAAGAATACAAGTTATAAAATATATTTGTCTAATCTAGTTACAAATATGAGTATGAACTTATTGTACGAACTTAATTTTTGAAGAAATTAGAATTTTTATCAAAAAAATAGAACACAAACAAAGTTTGCAACGCCCATCTGTTTTTTTCATTCCATGTTCAAGTTAATATTTCTTCAATACTAAAAAGCATTGTACAACACAACACAACATAAAATTTGACACAGCTCATTTTACCCAGCACCCAAAATGATATTCGCATACATTCTTCATGCACCCGCACGGGAATTAATTCCCACCTGTCACTTCCAGCGCTCGTCTCGACACGTCGTATTCCCGATCCGAATCGCGAAGTTGGGAGCACGTTGTAATTCCGATGCACTCCAAGATAACTTCCCAGATCGCGCGGGGCCAAACGAGCCGACAAAGTTGCCTCTAGTCCGCTCGCTACAATGTGTTTAAACGATCAAATATTCCGCCCATTTACGAAATGAAAGGTATCCTAGTATTCCCGGTGACAGAGCAGTAAAAACTGCGCAAGATGCATCTGAAATATGGTAACTAGTGTTTCATGTACTTGAAAGTCAACATTTTTATATTGTGTGGTTGAAAGACCGACAGTATCAAGGAAACAACGTTTTTTTAATCAAAAAAATTTTCCCTGGTTAATTTCCTATTCATTTTGATATAAGTTCTACCTTTTTAACATGTAAGACAAAAAACGAAGGTGGACACTTTGAAAAGATAGCCATTAATGCTTTATTTATCGAAATGGTAAAATGTTCATTGAAATTGTCATTTTATGTCAACTAGCGCTACATCGGGTATATTATGCATTTATAAACCTTCCTCATAAATCAACTCAACTCTATTAAAAAAAAACGATTTCGAATACATCTAGTCCGCGTAGTTTTAAAAATATAAACAAATACAGGGACAGTTATATACTATGTTTTCAAATCGTTTTACTACGAAATGATACAAAGGAATAAGGATATGAGATATAAATAGATACGGAAAAGATTCCAACTTAAACACAACATTTCCCTCACCAGCTTATGTCAGAAATACAAAGAATCAAATTCTCTGAATTCAGCTCATGAGGCCACCGGTCACGTTGCTGTCCGGTCAGAACTTGTATTGTTTTTATTGTTCTGTGATCCGGTACTTTTACGGCGTCTCCAGAATCGGACTGTCGCATGCCGCAGATGTTTATCCTGAAGCACTTTCACTTAAATTGAGTTCGGGCTTCCGAAATTATGTTCTTTTGTTACTCACAATGCAGCGCTGTTGCTTTTTCGTGTTCTTTGTTGCTGGCATGTTGAATAAAATATGGCGGAAAACCATTTTTGTCATGGAACCGCCATTATAATAAAGGTGAAATATAAGTATATTGTGGATGTTTATGGGGATGGATAGCAGTAAATAATAAAGACGAAAGTTGTAAAGTAATTTATTTAAATAATTATTAAAAATGAAATTAAATACATATAATAAGGTGATTATAGTGATACTTATTTAGGTATCGAATCCGAGATAATGGATTTCAGCCACGGAACAAGTATCCTATACATTTTGAATTTAGAACATTCTAAAAAAGATAGCTTTTTTATATTCTTTGACATTTTTCTTAGTACCTACAGAGATACAAAAATAATATTAATTTGAATAGTCCGGTCAATTTAGACATTTCGAATGTTACATAAATTCCCACCAAGCTGAAAATCGGTAAGATTGCTTAAAATATCATTAAAAACAAAATTTGAAAGTTCCCCATCTTTCCCCTGTAAGGAAAAAATGTTATTCAAGGTCAAAGGTAAAAAAATGAGTTTTTCGCGATTTTTAGCAAAACGGTAAGTTTTATCATAAAAATATGTATGACAAAATTACTTATCATCTAATTATCTATAAAAATTGTCTTTACACTTTGTTCCTAAGATTCACCACTTCAGAGATGCACAAAGTTGAAATGTTGTATTTTCAAATGCTTCCAGGCCCCCGTGCTATTGTGCTAGACAGATAAAATTTTTACGAATGATGGATTTCAGTTGCCTCTATTATCGCTAATACTAAATACAACATAAAACCATCACTTAAGGTGGGCTCTCATACTAACGCTTTTTTTTATTTGCTCGCACTTGGACGGTTTTTATCGTGGTTACCCTAGTAAACCTATTCCACATTAACGTGGTGACCATGGCTTAACGTGGTTACCACGTTAAAACCGGCCAAGTGCGAGCAAATAAAAAAAAGCTTTCGTAGAGAAAAGAAAAAGAGCCCACCTTGAGTGATAGTTTAATGTTGTATTTAGTATTAGATGTTATAGAGCCAACTGAAATACATCATTCGTGAAAATTTTAACTGTCTAGCACAATCGCACGGGAGCCTGGCAGCATTTGAAAATACACCTTATTCAACTTTGTGCATCGCTTTATCTCTGAAATGGTGAATCTTAGGAATAAAGTGTAAGACAATTTTTATAGATAATTAGGTGATAAGTAATTTTGTCATACATACTTATGATAAAACTTACCGTTTCGCTCAAAAGTGCATAAAACTGATATTTGTGACATTTGACCATGAATATTTTTTTGCACACGTCGGATCGATGGGGACTTTTGACATATCATTTGTAATGACGTATTCAAGGCCTGCACAAAATTCACCTTGTTGGGAATTAATGCAACCTTACCCATACTTTAGATGCTAATTTGACTGGACTATGAATACCGTCTGTCCATACATGAAAACAATTATAACATGGTCAGTCGCCAATAGGTACATGATAATCTACCCTAGACATATTACTGCAACCATGTAGCGTTATTGCTTAATATAGTTTCCATTCCGAGTCGATTGAAGCGTGACCGCATGAGAGGAAGATTAAGATTAACGATGGAGCTATGCTCTAGTGATGGGTAACGTAGTGATTTTTCCTCAGCTAACTCAAGCATAGAGTCTATATTGATGCGGCAACTCATTGACTTAACGTAACGTCTGTCCTTCAAGATTTTCGCTAATTTATAGAGGAAAAGCTTGACTGTTTGTTTGTTTTAAATAGGCAGATTTCAAAACTACTACTTACAGATTAGGCCAGGAAGGACAAAGGTATAGTATATTAGCAAACTTTGCTTATAAGGGATGGACCAAGTGTGAATTAAATATTATGATAGGTAAGATATATTATTGCACAATCGACTTTTTATTTCCAGGCAAGCACCAATTTACCAAGGTACTTAGGTACGTACTTAGGAAAATGTGTTGAAAATGAACTTGTTTTTTAACCAGTGTCATCCTACTACTGCAATACTGGTGCAAGAAAAAGTACGTTGTAACCCATAGCTGCAAAATGAGTTAACTCACTGACTTGACGCAGCGCCACGTAACCCATCTCTAATGTGGACGATATGCTCCTCCATTGTAGCGGCTGATTGAATGACGAACCATAAACAATGACAACACGTTTCTGTTGAGAGCCGGATCGGATTTTCAGAGCCATAAAGATAACGGCGGGATTGAACGGATGGAATATGCTTCGAGCTACAAACTTTTATATTGTAACACGTGAGGTTAGGTTGTGTGGATGCACCAGCTTTGTGGCATTAAAATTGATTTTTGTGTAGAAAAAATGGGAGTCTGTTTCTTATCCGAAAATCGTTTGTCCGAAAATCAAAATCCCTAACACGTTTGCTATAATCATCAAAATCCATAATATTCGAATGTACGAAATTTCATAATCCCTAATTGTCTTTAATTCTAATCATTTTTTGTCATAATATCGAGATCTATAATAATCAAATCTCCTAAAATTACTTGCTATAAAGTTAAATGCCCGAAGTGTTACATAGTATAATGTTCGTTACTACGAATGGAGCTTTATCATAATATTATTAGTCCGAATTATGAATGATTATTTATAATTTTGTTTTATTCAAACAATGTTTGGCCAAAAAATGGTTTCGTCAAATCATCATTTTATAAATGACTTACTTTTTGACCAAATGATCAACAGTTAAATTTTCATTTTACAAATAATTATTTTGCAAAATGAATATTTAACAACTGAGTTATCATACCAAACTACTATTGATCTAAAAAGTTTGATAAAATGTTTTATTTGACAAATGTTTCTTTTATTAATCGATCTGATAAAAGATATGGTACGGGTCAAATTAAAACACAATATTTGGAAAATCATTATTTTGATAAATTTGGTTAGGTAAGGTTAGAATTTTGGTTAGGTTAGGTTAGAACTGGTGACCATAAAACGCGCGAGCCGAGCGAGCGAAGCGAGCGTGCCGCGGCAGCGGCCGGCGAAGCGCCAGAAAATATTTACTACTGTTTAATTTCTATGTAACAGTGGATACACAAATAAAAATAAATATATTTATATATACCGATGTTCGTCACACATAATAAGTCAGTTTTTGTAAGATGGTACTGTTGTTAAATGTCTCGTTTGCCAAATGAATATTTAGGTAACAAATTATAGAATAGATTTGTGCATTTCACATATTATGGATTGTAATATTTATAGCAAAACATTTTAGGACCTTTAGTACTTTCGGACTTATGACGTTTATGGAAAAAGCCTTTTTATGTCTTTTAAACTTTATAGATTGTGATATTTATGGCAAAAGATTTTAGGGTAAATAATATTTAGGGATTTCGATTTTAGGGCAAGTGATATTATGATAAATGTAGTTAGGGATAATGATCATTCGGGCAAATGATGATTCGGACATAAAACATTATGAGATGTAAAATAATGGATAAAAATTTTATGAGATGAAATAGAGAACCAGAAAAAATATATACTGGTGTATCTTTCAGTCCTAAAATGTTGGGGTCGTTATAAGTTATACTTAGCTGGCCTCCTTAGAATTAGATTTTAAAGTCAACATCAAATCAAAATTACTTGTAACAATTAGTGTAGTAATAGAGCAAAATCATGGTTAAATATGAGCAATTGTGCGTATTAACAAGTAATTTTAATTAACTCTGTAATTTACAAGTGAAATATTAATTAAAACCTAATTTCGCTTACTCTCAAATGAAGTCTTGTTGATTTTCGGCGTTAGCACATCTCGTGTAATACGAGGGTCTAAAGTCAAGTCTGAAATAGAAAGAACGAGCCTGAGTGTGCTTGTGCGGGAACCTCATTATTCCAAAGCACGGGCCCTTTGTATGACGAAATAAGGTTCTTTAACAAACCTCACACACCACGTGGCGTGTGGGCCAGATAAGAATAAAGTGATTTTTTCTTCTTTGGGAAATTTTTACTTGGAACTCGAGACACGCATAAAATTAATATGTTGGATCACGTTAAACGAACGAACGTTTATGGAGTATACGTTAAATAGCTTCGCCAACGATGCGACGAAACGAGACGAATTCATATAAAAAAAATCCGACAACATTTTTTGCGTTACAAGCCTTGTATTAAAGGGTATTGAGATTTGCGTTGTTACTCTGCCTGTGTCTGTTAGCTGAAAATGAACAGTTTCTATTTTGCTTGCTCTACTGAAAAACGAACTTTTCCGTATAGCAATGTTTGTGTTCGGGAAACACAAAACAGTGCTTTTGCTCTGCTTTTACCATAATACCTTCGAAACTAGTACATGTGATAATTAGACTTCTAGTTTTTACCTTCACTTGCAAAAATATAAATCAACTTATAAATATATTCTTTATTTGCAGATCACACATAAAAAACTAAATTTTTTACAACAAATTAAAACTTTTAATTAACTTGATAAAATCATAACCAAACAAGTTGAATGCGGGTGGAAAATTAAGATTTGGCTCGGAGTTCTTGCACTCAATATGAGCCTTGCACTCGGGGATAACAATGCCAGGTACGAGTTCACAACGTAAAATGTACAAACGAAATTTTTAATTAAGCTAATTGCCTAGACGAACTTGGTCGTGTTTTGTTGGCCTTAATTAACCCTGTCTATTAGCTCGAAATTGGTATAATGAGACGAAAGGGGTTAAGTTATACGTCAATATAAATTAGAGTTCGATGGTAAAATAATGACAGTGTGGTCATATGCGGACCTCAGCACTTACAATACTTAGATGTGTAATTTTAAAACATGTAATTTGTAGTAATTAGAGGGACGTACAAATGGTAAATGTAGTGGTACCTATCTAATATTCAGATACTAACTGCTATTATTAGATTTAAGGTAAAGTGTTTTCAATAACAGTAGGGGTTAATTGGATGCGACGTATTAATGCAGATAAGAATATTATAATATTTCATAAAAATATCTCAACCCAATGTGAGAGGACTTGCAGCGCCTGCTTTACATGTAATAAAGAATTTGAATTTGAATTTACATTTTAGAGGACATCATCTTGTTAAAAGTCCGTCTTCTTCACGCCTCACGACAAGATAGTACCAACTCAAGATGTTCTTAAGGAAGTTGTCAACCCTATCCGTCTAAGTATCTAAGCTAGTGCTGTCAAATTATCGATTGTTAATACTATATTTTAAATGCATTTTGATAAATATATGAATTGAATTGAAATATGAATATGAATTTAATAGAAATTACAAAGAAAAATATTTGTTTGTAATTTCTATTCATTAAAAAGAAGTGAAGTCAATATTTAGGTACTGAAATATCTTCTGAGGCTATACACTAACAATTCTCTTTACGTGTTCATATTTAGCTTTAATAGGTCTAGGTACGTAATATACATAAAAGCACACTGCGTGTTCTTATATTGTTTTTTTTAAGCTTATACTATGTACCGAACAATGAAATCGAAATCTATATTTTTTTATAATAGTCCGAATTAACAAAAATCATGAACATCGAAAACATGTCCAGAATGACCTCCAGAGTCCAGAGTGACCAGAAAGTAAGCGGCCGTAAGGTTAGCAAATGAAGTCGACAGGCACAAAAGACCCTATTGATCTTGTATCATTCCTTCGAAATGTCAAAAATCAAAAGATCAAGTATCAAACTTCGCAGTCTTCATTCTCTGACCCAGTTCGTTGCGCCCGTCAACATGGCGGGAACAAACCTGGAATCCAGATCATTTTGATACTTATAAATACTACTTAATTTCTACTATTTGCTACCTCCGGTGAAATAATTGCTACCTTGATATTTTAAAAACTATAAGCAAAATTATCTGGTCTCGCCATTTTGATATCAAAATAGCGGGACCAAACTAAACTGTCCGCTGCTAGTAAGTACATTTGATTTTAATCTTTACTACCTCTTTCCTACCTTCACATAAATCATACCTCAAAGTTACTGTTGCAATAATTTTGAAGTTATGAAATATAAATTGTGGTCTCGCCATTTTGACAATCTGAATTCTTGAAAAAACGATTAGTTCATGTATTGTCGAATAGTCAAAATATACTACCGAATTTCTACTTTACCGTACAGTGATTGAAATTCATTTATTTTAAGTAGTTTTGAATAAAATAAAAAAATATAATTTTCGCCACTTTTAATTTTAATTTTATTGTTTATAAATATTCCTATAGTGTTTAAAATGGTATTTAAATAATATATAAAATGAAAATAGAATAGAATAGAATAAATATTTATTGGTCACATACACATTTACAAGAAAAAATTAATTTAACATAAAATAATACTAAATAACACAACATAATGTTTGACGAATCAAGATGTCACGAAGTTTGACATAGTATACACATACAATGTAAAATTATTCTATATTACTTCAATATAGTAAAGAGAAAAAAAAACATAAATAATTCTAATAAACATTTTAAAAAATACAAATGATGAAACGATTTATTCACAGTTAATACTGTCAATTTCGAACATATATAATGCAGTGTGGGATCACATAAGTACTACTTTTGGTGACTCTTTGTTTCAAATCGTCATAACATTCCCAATTCCCGAAAAATCTTGTACAATTTGATTTATAATGGCCTATACCATCTTTTACGGCTGGCAGAATGAATTCAATGACTGAGACAATTCGATAAGATGCATCATCTAATGTCAAATGCGTTGGAATTTCATATATGTTAACTGCTTCATTATCTGTCAATTCAAAGAATATTACTGGCGACAAACAATATGAAATGGTTTTAACACCTGTGCAACCAAAATAATCACAAGTTTTGATGATGTCTTGTATTGTTGCCGTGATTGACTCATTAAGGCCAGCAATACCCTTTTCTTTCAATATATCGATATCAAGTGGCAAAAATGCACAGTTTCTTCTCACTTCATTGACGGGACAATTTTCATTAGTGCAGGTTTTGATTGTTGTAGCACTAAATAGAATTTCAACCAATTTATGCTCCATTATGTAAGCTAGGGTGCAATGACAATTAATTTGCATTCGTGTCCCAATAGCTTCCATATCAAAAAGTCTTTAGAATCTCAGTTCTCGATTTATAAACATCTAAAATGTTATTTTTGTTTGCGATTTTTCTTATAAAATCAAAATAAATATGATTGATCTTATTAATTGCAACACGAGCTTCTGACTGATCTAAATATGCTATTGCCAGTGACTGTGAAATAGAATCAAACGCACAAGTATTAGCCGTAAAAATTCCATCACAGGATTTCTGCAGTGTGCCGTTCACTAAGAGTGGTATTTTTTTAAATTTATGTTTGAGAGCTGGTTTTTTAATATCACCCTTGCCCCTCCAGTTTTCAATTTCTGATGGTTCTTTTGAAAATACAGAATTAACATCACTTTCTTTGTCTTGTTTACGTTTTGTAATCTTGGGAACTGATTGTTTGGTCACTTTTGTCGTTTTAGGTATAACATTTAAATTTAAGTCACTGCATGCTATCTTTGTTTCTCCTGACAGAAATTCATAATGTTGCATTACAAAATCATCGATTCTGAGTCTGTGCGATTTTGTTTTTAAATTACAAAGAAGCGTTTTAATATTTTTAAAATAACTTTCATTGTTTGACGAACTTGGAACATCAATATCGCTTTTGTACTTATTTTTCATAGCATTAGACCAAAAGAGGTAACTGTTTTATTAATCTCCTTAAAGTATCGGACAATTTTGGAAAATAATACAAATTCTCTGTATTTTCGAAGTTTTCTGTACTAAGATCTATATACAATTTCTCAACTTCAATATGATGTAGCAACCATTCTATTTTGTCTCGTTCAGAATCGTCTTTTATTCCATCTTCTAATTCAACATCTTCACTTTCTATCTTAACAGGATTTGCATCAATTTCACTTTCTTCCGATTTCTGAATTATCTCAGCTTGAGTATTTTTCCGAAATATATTTAATTGTTTTAATCGTAATTTAGCTTCCTCACTTCTCAAAATGTTACCCTGGTTATCATGTCCACAAAATTTGTGCATAGATAATGTTATCATATCTTTAATTATCTCTTTGATGGTTTCATAATTTTCACAGGCTTTGATTTCCTTCAGACATCCTATGTAAAAAAACTTCACTCTGTCATCAACGTTACGAAAACAGGAAAGATTATATAAAATTTTAATAAAATGGCTTGTATCGATTCTGATATATGTTTGAGGTATGTCATCAGATTTACCATTAAGAATGTCAAAAGATTTATTAATATAGTCTTTTGTAGAATCATATTTGGTAAAAGCTTTTACCGAAGCACCAATTAGTGCTGATGAATCGTCACATACTATTTCATCAGGAGGAAGATTTGTCTTTGACCAAGCCATAAGCCAGTTAGCAATCGTTGCTAACGTTTGACTTTCTGACACCATTTGCAATATAGGTACGCTGCTTTTCAAAGATTGTATGAGACACACATATAAAAACAAATGCTTCGTCGTCTTGACATTAGATGTAGGACCAAAGTTTTTAAAAATACTGCCAGTTGCATCGATACTCATTATTGTTCTATGTTTTTTTTTATAACTTTTATAATATTCTTCTTGTAGCGAGGTCCAGTAATGAACTATGTAATGAGGATGTACCGCAATATATTTAATGAAATCATTGTAGGGAGGATTCTGTGCCATGAGCCACAGTGCCAAAGTTGGATTATTGTCCAGAAATGAAGAAATTTTGTCTTCATGTTTAATTTGACGCAGAGTTCCTAACTTAGGCAAATGAGAAGGTTCAATATCATGCTCGTCCATAACTGAATTAGCCATTTCGTTTCGAACTGCTACAGCTGAAGTATTTTTTAACTTATGTGCCAGCTCCCGTCGTTCAGTAGGCGATAGTTTAAGCTTTCGTAAAAGCATGTGCTTAAAATCAGGATTTTGTTTTGATATATTGCATCTGCAAATTACTATTTTATCCGTAGGCCAGGTTATTTCGACTCGAATACATGCTTCACATTCTTTGCACGTGCCACGACAAATAACTGACTGGTCAGGTTGTATAGATACTGTTTTGAAACGCCACGAGCATAGTTTCTTTGTTTCTTTCCACAGTTCTTCACGAAGAAGACCTGCCCATTCGTGTTTAGGTAAGCTCCATTTCTCACGATACTTCGAAGCTGATGTAGGAGCACTTCTTTTAACATGTTTTATGATTGGTTGTATTTTTTCCCAAGAATGCATATCTAAAAAAAAATTATGTTTTCCTCATCAGATAACGCTTCTTGAACATCATCAACATCAGTAGAACTTTCATTATTCTCGTCTATTTTTTCGACCTCATCATCACTTTCCTTTGAATCATGATTTCGAAAAAAAAAATCATAATTAGTTTTCAAAGACCAGTATAAACCTTTCGTCGTCATAGCATAGTTTAAGTCCTTTCTTATATCACAAAAAATTTGGTCCAAGGGAGAAGGAAATTTCCGATTTTCAAACGCTGATTTATAATTTAAAAATATCTTTTTTTGCTCTTCTAATGGCACTACACTCTTTCTTCCTCTCTTCATGATTATTTTGGCAAATTAACACGACAAACTTATTTCGTTGAGTATCTTTTGCAATTTACAAATTAAAGTAAATTGTCAGCGGTGACTAATCGCATCGTGCTGTACTAGGTAGGGTTTAATATACCCCAAATATAAAGCGTCGATGGCCGAGTGGTTAAGGTCGTTGCTTGCCATGCGAGAGGTCGCCGGTTCAAACCCCGCCAGGTACCAATTTGTTTTTCAAATTTGAAATTCATATGTACCATCATTCGACGCTTTAACCACTCTACTAACTACTGTCACCGCTGACAATTTACTTTAATTAAATACTTCAAATTAAACATGAAGACAAAATTTCTTCATTTCTGGACAATAATCCAACTTTGGCACTGTGGCTCATGGCACAGAATCCTCCCTACAATGATTTCATTAAATACATTGCGGTACATCCTCATTACATAGTTCATTACTGGACCTCGCTACAAGAAGAATATTATAAAAGTTATAAAAAACATAGAACAATCATGAGTATCGATGCAACTGGCAGTATTTTTAAAAACTTTGGTCCTACATCTAATGTCAAGACGACGAAGCATTTGTTTTTATATGTGTGTCTCATACAATCTTTGAAAAGCAGCGTACCTATATTGCAAATGGTGTCAGAAAGTCAAACGTTAGCAACGATTGCTAACTGGCTTATGGCTTGGTCAAAGACAAATCTTCCTCCTGATGAAATAGTATGTGACGATTCATCAGCACTAATTGGTGCTTCGGTAAAAGCTTTTACCAAATATGATTCTACAAAAGACTATATTAATAAATCTTTTGACATTCTTAATGGTAAATCTGATGACATACCTCAAACATATATCAGAATCGATACAAGCCATTTTATTAAAATTTTATATAATCTTTCCTGTTTTCGTAACGTTGATGACAGAGTGAAGTTTTTTTACATAGGATGTCTGAAGGAAATCAAAGCCTGTGAAAATTATGAAACCATCAAAGAGATAATTAAAGATATGATAACATTATCTATGCACAAATTTTGTGGACATGATAACCAGGGTAACATTTTGAGAAGTGAGGAAGCTAAATTACGATTAAAACAATTAAATATATTTCGGAAAAATACTCAAGCTGAGATAATTCAGAAATCGGAAGAACGTGAAATTGATGCAAATCCTGTTAAGATAGAAAGTGAAGATGTTGAATTAGAAGATGGAATAAAAGACGATTCTGAACGAGACAAAATAGAATGGTTGCTACATCATATTGAAGTTGAGAAATTGTATATAGATCTTAGTACAGAAAACTTCGAAAATACAGAGAATTTGTATTATTTTCCAAAATTGTCCGATACTTTAAGGAGATTAATAAAACAGTTACCTCTTTGGTCTAATGCTATGAAAAATAAGTACAAAAGCGATATTGATGTTCCAAGTTCGTCAAACAATGAAAGTTATTTTAAAAATATTAAAACGCTTCTTTGTAATCTAAAAACAAAATCGCACAGACTCAGAATCGATGATTTTGTAATGCAACATTATGAATTTCTGTCAGGAGAAACAAAGATAGCATGCAGTGACTTAAATTTAAATGTTAGGTATAACATTTAAATTTAAGTCACTGTCACAAACGACAAAAGTGACCAAACAATCAGTTCCCAAGATTACAAAACGTAAACAAGACAAAGAAAGTGATGTTAATTCTGTATTTTCAAAAGTTACAATATGAAAATCACATTTTTTATATATTTAAATGCCATGAGTTTCTAGTAGACCTATATCTGTAACACAAACACAAAAAAAACAAAATTTTGAAAAATTTTACTCGAATTGGCGGAGGCGCTACCGTACGCCTTTATATTTTTATGTTATTACATAGTTATTTAAGTAAGAAGTTCAAAATTATAAAACTGGACGTAAAGATATTTTAGTTTTTCCTTGATTCATACACCAAACACTAGTCGTATTGCAAATTTGAAGCATCTAAGCCTGCTAGTTTATTGTGAAGTGCCTTAGAATTTTGATGATCAGTTAGTCAGTCAGGTTCAAATTGAATGAAATTTAAAATATGTCGCTGGACTAAATGTTTTACACGGATAGAAGCATCAACGTCGCATTTGCAGGTACTGATCAAACCAACTTGCGCGTTTTTTTCTTTTAAAAATTGCAACAATTTTTTTGGGGTATAACATACCCCACCTCGTACACGGAAGGTAAAAGTGGGTATGTGATAAATGACGGCGCATCACTATTTGAACGCTAGTGTGCGTAACTGATGTCTTAGAATAAGAGTGACGTTTATGGCTCTGACGGAACGTCATAGGCTATGGTAGTGCGGCATAAAACGAAAAAGTTTCAGACTTTGAATTTGGGCAACCGTCCGTGCATCGTGAATCCGATGAATCGCTAATATTCTAAGATATTGTTAGTCTTTATGTGATCAAATGCTGCTCATCATAATTATATCAATGTTTATTTTTATTTCATATGTTTCATAGAAATTCGCGCCAATTTATAAACCATGAGAAGGTTTACTAACAGTATAATAAAATTTGATAGTAAATAAATTCTAGTCATTAGAAAATATGTATTCGTTAACAAATGATAGTTTGTAAGTATGGATGTGATATGGGAGAACTTTTACGTGTTTATAGATTTTTATAAAACGTGGTATGGAGGTAGCTAGCACACTGGAAAGACACCAGCGCTTTTTTTCGAAATTCGACCCTCATGGGAGTTTTTGGGGAGGAGGGGTTGAAACGTAGTATGGGAGAATGTTGACGGAACTTTCACTAACAAGGCATATAGGCTATTTTAATACATCATTGCTACCAAAACCCATTAATACGCGGACAAAGTCTTGGGCGGCCGCTAGTTGTATATAATATTTTAATACCATTTTAAACACTATAGGAATATTTATAAACAATAAAATTAAAAGTGGCGAAAATTAAATTTTTTATTTTTCAAAACTACTTAAAATAAATGAATTTCAATCACTGTACGGTAAAGTAGAAATTCGGTAGTATATTTTGACTATTCGACAATACATGAACTAATCGTTTTTTCAAGAATTCAGATTGTCAAAATGGCGAGACCACAATTTATATTTCATAACTTCAAAATTATTGCAACAGTAACTTTGAGGTATGATTTATGTGAAGGTAGGAAAGAGGTAGTAAAGATTAAAATCAAATGTACTTACTAGCAGCGGACAGTTTAGTTTGGTCCCGCTATTTTGATATCAAAATGGCGAGACCAGATAATTTTGCTTATAGTTTTTAAAATATCAAGGTAGCAATTATTTCACCGGAGGTAGCAAATAGTAGAAATTAAGTAGTATTTATAAGTATCAAAATGATCTGGATTCCAGGTTTGATCCCGCCATTTTGACGAACTCAGTTCGTTTTGAATGTTCGCTAGCTATTCAATGTCATTATGACATCACCATCGACAATCGACACACACTATTTGACGGCCACACTAATCTTGGTCAGAGCTCCCGTATCATAGTTATGACTCGTTCTCTCGGTGCAACCCCGTGAATTTTCGCCTCTCAAAGGCTGGAGCACCTCTCATACTTGCATTCCCAACAGCAAGTGGTTAACTAACATCCATTTGAATCTTGCCTCGTGTATACTATCCTCAAAACTGTAACCGGAAATTACCGGTAACTGTTACGTTTGCAATTCAAGACTAATTCCACAGCTTGGACAGTTAATTTTGATCTGATGTAAGAAGTACATAAAATGTATTCTAAAGCTTGAAACCGGGCTATATTGACTTAACCACTAGCTTTTTCATGTTGGAAACGACAGTCTCGCACTGGTAAAATTTAAATTATTAATGAAATTTCATAGTCAACTTAATATTTTAACCATTTATGAAATAAAATTGATAAAACAATGCACCAAGCAGAATGGCGGCGACGTGGTCCACAACCCGTCACGTCACGTTTCCCACAGAGGTGAAAAGTCGATCGCTGGAAGTGATCTCTGCCTACCCCTCTGGGAGAAAGGCGTGATTTTATGTATGTATGTTTATGAAATAGGCATACCTGTTACCTAAATACTTAAAATACACTTCATTTTTAATTCAGAATCCTAACTCAATTTAAGGGTCACTCAAACTCTCAAACGGTACATTTCTTTATTCAAGATTTACAAATTAAGTAGGTAGGTAGGTAGTTAATAGCGTAATGATAATAAATTCTTTATCTGAAAAACTATGCGCAGCTTAATGATATTAAAGGTGCATTCTATAAGCTAATCTTGATTGAAAACTTCTATGTTTAACTTTAGATAACAGAAGATACCGGGAAAGAATGAAGCTGATTAAACTGCGCAGCGCTGCCGGACGAGACGGGATTTCAGGAGGTTTAGAACGCGACTTATACTTGCTCCTGGATAAGCCATTATTTGGCAACAGGATTTTCTAGTTTTACTTTTTTATAGCGCATTCAGGAGTAGTTAGTTTAGTAAAATCTGGTACGCACTAGACTCTACACAGATTTATCAGTAACGTTTTGTGGTAAGCTCTACGTAAAATTTTGCTTATTTAAAGAACCACGTTGATATTGTTGGGTGATTGTAGGCGCAGGTATGTTCAAAGGCAAAAAA
The DNA here is from genome assembly GCA_039566165.1 of Maruca vitrata. Taxonomy (NCBI): domain Eukaryota; kingdom Metazoa; phylum Arthropoda; class Insecta; order Lepidoptera; family Crambidae; genus Maruca; species Maruca vitrata. Next base: position 8,793,172 of record CM076921.1, read on the forward strand.
TAAAATCTGTTTAAAGTCTAAAAGCTAAAGGATAAATAAATACCTCAATATCATCACACACAATGTTCTGATTCAGCAGTGTGTGTGTAAGAGTTACGAGTATCAGAAGCAACAGTGGAATACACAAATATTTTTAAATAGATATATAATCTCACCAAGACACGGAACAAACGCAAATATTAGAAAACTGAAAGTGTCCGGGATATTTACCATGTTGTTTTGTTTTAATGAGCTCCCGATATTTCGGCACTGTTGCAAGCGCCATGATCACGGGTGAACTGTAGGACTGCGAGAATGACGGTAGGTCTAAGGGCAGACATATCGGTCTACCCTCTTTCTAAGTCTTTTATTACGCACGACACCACTACCCTCGTTCACAATATTGTCACTCCGAATTCGATCACGACACACTACACTCACGGTATCACTTCTTTCTTCCTCGAAAACGGACACATTTTTATTTTTACATAAACGTATAACTGGATGCCATACATTCAGCTTTCTAATGTGTGTAACCATGACAATTTAAAATTATAAAACGCAAATATTCATCACACAATTATTTGTTTCAGGTGGATTCCCGTTGTGTAGGATAGAGGGCCACTACGAAATTCGCCACCGAGCCTAAAATTTGGTAGGTTTACGAGAAAGGAGGTGGATCACCCCTGTTTTTAGCTTGACACTTGTGCAGTGGTTTACCCAAGGTGGTGTGTGGGACTCCTTGCTGCCTATGGTAAAATAGAAAACCAGCAGCGACTCCTGGGCTAAGGTGTTATGCCCAGAGGTAATACGCAGCGTAACTTATCGGCGTAGTTGTCCCTAGCATAGTTCAACTACAACAACGTCACCAGCAGGCCGCTTTTTAAACCATTTACATGGTAAGGACAACCATATTGCCACCATAATTTAAACCTTAATCCTCAAAGATAAAATTCAAATGAATGAAATTTTCAACATAGTATACAACATATTATTAAAAGGTAACAGACTTCACTCAAGTTCTTCTGCATTATCCATGTTTTTAAGATCCTCTATCTGTAAGGATGTACAATCTTCTCGGCACTCTCGGATTCATATCTAGTTCCATGTCAGCCATCTTTGTATCCTTTGTGGACCGAGACCGTATGCTACGTGCGCTACAGGCTATTACATGGTCCTGTTTAACTTGAGGAATATTACGTTTTCGGGCCCGTATCACTTTAAACAAGGTGCACTGAACAGAAGGTTGAGAAGAATAGGTGGAAAACGATGTAAACAGCTTAGATTTAAAATGTAGCAATAAATTTGTAATATTTCTCCTTTTCCGGCTTACAAATTTTCTTCATCAAATTATTTTATTAGCGAGACACATTTTTTTAATGTTGCGTGATGGAAGTTCAATTGGATTTTACTCGATAAAAAAAATATCTGAGGATACGTCAGCCTGTAACATCGTATAATAAATTGAATTCGTTCTGAAACAAACCGGTCAAAAATATGTTACCTCAAAACGCGTAAGAACTAGTTCCAGCAGCTAGAATTTTTCACATCAGAATATTATGATTATGACTGTTATTTATTACATGTGTTACTTTGCATAAATCCTGGCCCGAAACAGCAGGTGTATCACAGAGTCCATTCCACAAAAAACAATTCACTGTGCGCTTTTGTTTACGTATAAAACAATTGTTAGCGTAAGCGAGAACAAATATAATGCGGGATAAATTTTAAAGGCACATATTTCACGGTACAGAGCTTACATTTCTAATTTTAACGCGCAGGGTCGAAATTTATGCGGCATACATGTGGTGCGCGTATAGAGAAGTGCTGTAATAACGTTCGGCATTCGGACGGCTCAAATATTTGTTTATTCAATTATAAATGTAACAGGCAAGCACCTGAGTCGTTTCCGACACGACCACCTTTTGGCGCGTCTGTACCTACTCTTAATGCAATATTGAGGTATTATATTCCTCTTAATTGCAGAGCAACGTGAGTACAACGTGGGTTCTAGGTGTACACAGCAAATTACTTGACACGAGAGTCAATCAATTATTATTCCGTGAAAGCGAACTCTATAATGTGATGCTATAGTTAACCACTAAAAGCCCATCGAGGATATTTCGGAATACAAAACTAACATATGAGTAGAAATGTGGTAAAACGTTCAACTGTAGATTGATACTTTTCAGAACAAAGTTGTTCTTCTCATCAGTGTTCAAACGTAGCGTTCTAACTGATCAGTTCCAAAAGCTGCTAATTATTGAAAAAGCTCAGTCTCAACGAGCTTTCGCGTCAGCCCGCAGCAGCCGTCTAAACTCGGTAAATATCGTGCACTGCAGGTGCATGCCATTAACATTTTCTACGACCCAAGAGAATTTATCGCACCGACGCCCCGCGCCGATACTTTGTCCGGCCGCCAGGAGGATTAAGAAAAGCTCACTTAGTTTGCATGTAACGGAAGACGTGATGCTCCTTTACTTGAACATACTTGAAAAAGTTGTATTATAATTTATACTGTAGTCAATACATAACACAACTATCTGTCCAGTAGTAGGTGAATGGTATACGGGTAAGCGACCCCGGCTCCTCGAGCTATTATCGACTCAGTCCAAATCATCCAAGGCGATAGTATCCTTCCTCCCCTTTTCCTTCCCCCGTCATAAATCCTTGCTACTCGTGGGAGCGCATTGACCTTGTTAAAACTAGGCACAAGGCAGAATGGCCGAGATGTGGTCCACAACCCGTCACGTCAACGTTCCCACAGAGGTGAAAAGTGGATCGCTGGAAGTGATCTCTGCCTACCCCTCTGAGAAAAAGGCGTGATTTTATGTATGTATATGTATGTTTGTATAAAAATACATATTTATTTAAATCTTGAACGGATTCTTAATGCAAACTTTTGACAACTCTTGTACCATGTATTTTGGAAAGCAATCAATAATTAAAAATTTTGTAAATTATGAAATGGGGCTGTAACGCATAACAGTTATATCTTATTTTATATTTACTTAAGAACTCTTGGAAACGACTGCGCAACATTTAAAAAAGTATTTTCAATGTAGTCACGATAAACAAGTATGTAATAAACTGAACGCGTATTCCATAGCATGAAAAGAAATCAAAATGATTCGATAAGATTTCATTTATAAGTCACTTCCCAGCTTCTGATTTTTCCAAGCTTACATTTTTTCATCGCCCTGTGTCAGTTTCCTATAATCGATTACTCTGATCGACACTCCGCGATCAAATCTCGGAAATAATCATTCATCTACACTTCATAATCTAGTCTTGGAAAGAAGACTTACAGGTTTTTACTTGTTTATTTTTTATTCAAAGCCTACTTTTACTTAAACAAAAAGAGGTCAAGATTCCCATCATTGGAATCCCTCCCGAGAACTTTCCCAGAATCACTTTTACTGTTCCCTCTATAACTAAAGAAATACTCAAGAAAATACTTGTTTACTTAAGCTAACATTAAGCAAAACCTCAATGTTTGTAACAATAATTAACATGTTCATAAAAATTCAAATGCTATTATTTCCACTCAGATATTCAAATACGTTTTATAAAACTAGCTAAATATTTTTTTTCAACATCATATCTTTAGTTCCAGTGCTACCAAAATTTATGAATACAATTAAATACTACTTACAACAATACTTTTAAATATTTCCATTTCCCATTGCCGCACTTTAGTACGTGTGGTAACAAACAAATTCCACGTGCGAACAACTTAGGATGCATTACACACGAGAACGGGATCTGAGGCATCGCAGAAATTTATGCAAATGAACCTCATCCACGTTGATGGAACATGCCGAGTACGAGCTTTAGTCTATTGTAAATAAATCATAGTTCTGCAAGCATACGTCATAACACATAGCTCTGCGCAAACAAACAAATCTTATAACAGAATACTAACGATGTGCTATGGTAAAGGAACACAGACGAATCCGTAATGGGTACTTCATCCAAACGTTTTCAGTACGTCGACATAGTTAGTTTCGTCTTATTGTTGCCAATAAATAGGTATATTAGCTGTAGTATTTATGCAAGAATTAGTATGCACAATGTAGCCTGTAATATTTATGCAAAAAGTGGACGCTCGGAGCAATAAATATACATAGTGATCCTTTTTAAGAGCTTACTTTCGACCAGGTAATATGACGTCTAAGTGCGTTACTAATCAATAGCTTTATTCTTGAATATATAGTCTTATAACTCCCACTCACATCTAGAGATGACTATATAACATCGACTGAGTGGGTAGAGTAATACCAACTAAATATTAACGACTGAAAATGTTATTATTTGATATCAAATCAAAAGAGGTTATTTATAGTAGAACACTGAGACAGATATTAAGAGATTACTGCCCGTCAATTGATAGATCAAATTATCTTCCATAAATGAACGCAGATGTTTTCATCCATATACATCGAGCAATGTACAAAAAAAAACACAGCCGAGGGCAAACATCTTATTAAAAGTGATCGTGAGCCCCATAATAGAAAAATGCGAAGCGGCTGACAAATCAAGAAAAATGTAAAATTATATCTTAAGGCCGTATTCGGGATTCAATTTATTATTCGGTATCGCGGATAGGGGGCGGAGTCCCATCAAATTTCGTAAGCAACTGATGCCCGAAGGAAACAAATTTGTCATCCACAGCAGCTTTTGTTTCGTTAAAGCAATATTGTGATTCAATTAATGATGTCAATATTTCACCGTCAGCCTATCTTGTTGTGATAAATCTACGCAGCATTTGACTTTTCGTTCGTTCATTAGTCAAGCGGAACATTTACGTGTCCATTTTTCGGTATGCTCATTAGGCATATCTTTATACCACTGTAATTAATTAATTATTATTTAACATAATAGACATATATTAGGTACAAACTAGAGGTAGGAATGGCCTGACTTTTAAGTCGATAATCATCAAAAAGCTAAACCTATTTCGGATTGACATTACACTACATTATTCATGGAACTGTTTTGAAATTACCTTACTATAAACTATTTTCTTTAAATATCAGTACATAGTTCTTAATTATCATTCTTTTCTGATAAGAGCAATTATTTGTTTATTTAGTAAAAGAAAACAAGAACAGGAAGTTAAAAAATGGACGTTATTAAGATTGATACTGCATCCAAATACAAAAGTTGTTGCGAACAATTTAATGACGCTTTTAAAGTAATAAATTGCTGAAACCGAATACAAACTTTACAAGGGAATTGTTTCAGAGCATGACATAAACACGCCTACTTAATTTGACTTTTTCTCAAGTTGCACAATACACTTTGAGCCGACACTCCCCGTTTTATATTTTACATTTCTTCCTCTAACATGCTCCAAGTTATGAAAGTTCTTATTTTTCTGTGTGAAGTATTTGGTGTTTCGTAAAGAAGTATATTTGGCTAAAAGGAATCTGTTTAAATGCAGATAAAAATCGTTCTATTTTGAAGTTCTTTATTCTTTCAGACACAGACAGCATGACGCAATTATATTATGGGTGATGATTGCTGTAATGCACTTTATAGAATAAAGGGTACTTAGCACCAGGTAAACACGTTTTATTTCAGTAAAATCACGGAAATCGTGTCACTTTCGTCTACCTATGGACACTAAGTATAATTATATCTTAGAACCTATCTAATGACTATAGCAATGACAATAATGTTCAAAATTTAATCAGTGATTATACTTTGAAATTATAAATATAAACTTTAGTAATTAAATATAATAAACTAAATGTGATTAAGTATGTATTATGTAGTTTATGTGCATAGTAATGAGCTAAGATGTGAAGTGCGTCCTCCTCTCTTTTATGTTGCCGTGCCCAATTGGGTCTATATTAATAGAGTCTTGGTTTTAGATGCTAAATTTAGGACCTTTTGTATGGAGTGCAATAAATAAAAAAATCTCCTGCTTGCCCAAAGATAGAAGTAGACTAGCAAACGCCTAACGGATGCGTCTAGTATTTTGTCTCCGCGCAAAGTATCAGGAAAACATAAAGAGACCTTGTAAATCGATGACCGAATTGGCGTGAGGCCAGACCTCGCTTACCAATACAGGACATTACAAAAATCTGTTGTTGCACCATTTGGCAGATCCCACGGCAAGCCGCGCACGTACTAACTTTATTTTAAAGATTTCCCATAAACGCCTAGGCTACTACCGTTATTATTTTTAAAGCGAAATCATTTTTTGGTATTCCCAAAAATTCATTCGCGTTTGTTTTTGGACTAGTGGTGAAGTTTATCGCTAAGTTAAACTCCAATGACTTCAAGTTTTAGCTCATAATCTGTATTCAAAGTTATATAGCTAGTTCCTCCGGTAGTCCCTCTGAGAGCACTTATCTTCGTCATCCAGTCGTCTTTGCAGAACCTTTAACAGGCAGTATTTTTTTTAATTCCATCTTATTTTTTTATTTAAATATGTATTTGACTCCCAGGATGGCCTCACTCCTCCTGATGGTACATAATATCCTGGACCTGTTATTTCATTTCGTATTACTAGTAGATATAAAAAAGCTACCACATTATGTCACACACGAATTTTTATGTAATTAATCCATGTTTAATTTTATAATGCAAATGCAAACGAGTATCGAGTTCTCACATTGTATTCAAACCAACATTATGATACAATACAGCTCGTAATAAAACATAATGAAATACGACGGGCCCAACCTTCTCGTTAACATCACGACTGGGATAGAGCTTATGCTATTGTTTTAGTTTGAAATTAACAGAATAACATCCTCTAAACCCACTGCAGTAGCATAAATTATCCCTGCGAAGATGTACGTCCGTACATTACGCCTTCCACAATCACCACGCTGTGGTCACAACAGGTTGCCGGCGGTGTAGCAACATTTTTCGCACCTTATTTCAGTCTTAGAATTCTTAATGGTCCTTTACACTTAGTTTGCAGGGGAAATATGCGATATATAACAATCAGTCAAAATATTTATTCATGCAAACAAAAGAAATTGCTTTATCGCACGGTGTGTTGGATTCACACGCACTTACCTAGAACCTTACAAATAGAATAGTAATGGGGATTGACGCTTTTTCAATATTTGAATCGTTCTCATAACTACGAAAAATTACTATTACTTTTTTCGCAAAGTAACACAGCTTCTTGTTAATCACGTATTTACATACATTTTTTTACTAGCTAAGATACACACAATCGTAAATAGCATGTAACGTATCCAAAATCCAACATACAGATAATTTATAATCATTTGACATAACTTGACAGATAGTCGCAACTCGAATCACAGATCAAAGTTCCCAACACCAATCGATAAGAATGCCAAGACGAGCGAGCGACAAGCAATCCTTTTTGCGAGGCCGGACTAATTCATAACTGTCTTCCGCACAAACAATATGTCTGTAGTCCCAGGTACCGATTGCCGGCGCAGGGGCGGCGCCTGACGATTTCCCAAGCGCGTGAGGTGCATACCGTATCGATAATGCCCGGGGCTATTACATGTCGCGTTTGAAAAATCTTAGCACATGGGATCTGCGATAAAGTTATATAGACATTAAGGTGCACAATCCTTAGTCCTTGTCTGTCATGCTTTAACGTCAAATTAAGTGAAGCGCTTTAAAATGACTGACTCGGTGGAACAGTGGTTAGTGACCCTGGCTGGCGGTTCCGAGAGTCGTGGGTTCGATTCCCACTCGGGACAAATATTTGTGTGATGAACATCGGTGTTTGTTTCGTGTCTGGGTGTGATTATGTATTTAAGTATGTATTTATAAATATATATGTATGTATATCAGTCTCTGGTGCCCATAGTACAAGCTCTGCTTAGTTTGGGGTCAGATGACCGTGTGTGGAAATGTCCCAGATATATGTTTAAATGTCCCAGATATTTGTTTGTTTGTTTAAATAAAATTGTTAGTCAGATTCCAGAGATTAAGATTCTAGACCAGGAAAATACTCTGACTATTTTAACTGACTTTTACAAGGGACTTTTTTTTCCTGCGCAATAAACGATGAAAGGAGAGCTAGTGTAAACTGACTTTATGGCAGTTTTCGAGTTACTTTTTTCATCTACAGGTCATCAAAAACCCATATTATTATTGTCTTCATCTAGGAACTCGAGCCTACTCTAAAGAAGGGCGACTACACTATATAACATTTTCATAGTCATATTTTTTGAAAGACAAGTTCTGTACTGATTTATATGGTCATGTAATTATTATTTTTGCACCGTTCTACCCACGGCATTCATTGTTGAACCGAATAGAATGAGTCCGAAAAACCCTCGCGAAATACATATACAACAGAATACCCTGTACAACTATATTTGCTCAAAATAAAATCTTGCGTAGTTTTTTATAAAAGTGCAGTTACGATGTGCTGGCTAGAGCATTGCTTGGACAAAAAAAAAATATTGGGCGAGTGAATCCTCTTTTAGTTGGCCGATTTGTAATGAAAAATGTAGTATGTTGTTTATCACCTATTAATCAGTAAACAATTTTAGGTTCTTTCCTGGATATTAATCTAATCAATGACTAAGTTTAATTATATTTTCTTTTCTTATAGTTTTTAAAATTTATGTGACTTTATTTATTTTACCTATAATTACTTTAAAAAATGCTTCCTATAATCAAAATTCTGGCGAAAAGTTACTATTCCACGCAGACGAAGTTGCGGGCACAGCTAGTTTTTTATAAAAGTGCAGTTACGATGTGTTTTAAAAACGCAGATATTTCCAATTTTCCGGCGTCCGCGATGAATTTTCCGATGTCAAAATGCGGTATTCCTATGTCAAAAGAGTGTACGAACCAAAACTTTCACAGGCGAGTGTAAAAAGTGAATTTTTCATGCGCACACGTAATACGTGTTTGAGCTACAAAGACTCGAACGCCGGAACGCTGGGAGCGAATTAGCGAGCCCGCGTTAGCGCTAAGCGACAAATAGCGGTTTTCGTAGATAGAATATGCCACGGGATAGAGTTTATTCATGTCGGATTGCCGTCTCATCGAACTATGAGAGTGAGAGAACAAAGAGTTTACCTGTGTTTGAGCTTACAAATATTGTAAAATTAAAGTAGTTAAAAATACGCAACAAAATAAAAATGATAATAATAAAGCAGATCAATTACATTCAAATTCAGCAGATATGAATTTCTCAAACTATATTATTAGGCAGGTAAAGTTTAATTACCTAAACCTACTTTTTGAAATTTTAAATTTTTCAAAACAGATTTCTCACTAAATACTATTTACTTGAAAAACGGTTAAAAGAGCGAAGCGTTCTAACACAATTTTAATCCCCGGCTAAAAGCATAAAACCGTTTCCGAACGCAAACCAAATTTGGAACTGCGAAAAAAAAGTCTCAAACGAATCTCAAAGGACAGTATGACTGGCTGCTTGATAATTGCCTCAGACGTAAGCGCCTCGCAAATGATGCGTCCCCTGCAGTGAGGGGTAAGGGAAAATTGCTATAAGTTATGCAATTTCCCTACGCACCATTAGCTCCAGGCTGAGACGGGAATTTAGTACTCAACGCTTATTGCAACGTCTGCAATGGATTTACTCGGATGCCGGCGCGCAGATTTTTGCGAAATATTTTCTTGTTGTGCCGCTATTGTTTTAGGATTGGCGAGTTAAATGAGATATTGAGATTTCTCAGAATTTTTTGGTATTTTATGTTGAAGCTGAATTACTTGTGTACTTGTTGCAACCAAAGTAATTCAATTCGATTTGATAAACAGTTGCAGAGTATTGAAAATAAATATTATTAAAACAGGGAACACAATTAAATAAAACTCAATAAACGTACAATCGGTAATAATGCTTAGATAATAGTTTTTACAGCGCACTCTATTATTTAAACGAAAATATCATTCCCTGTACTTTGTTGTGCAAATAAAATTAACGTTCTGTATGACGGAAACAAACATTCGCCAATTACAAGTTGCAGTCGAACAAATATTACTGTCGTGTTCATTATAAATACATGACACTACAACATTCATCATCAGGTTTCCTAATCGAGATCTTCTTCTTCTTATCGTATGGTTGATGAACAACCTGATGTCAGAGTTTTTAAACCGCCCTTAGGCCTCTGACATAGCTTCACACACCGTTGAAAAATCTCTCGGGTGTGCTGGTTTCCTCACGATGTTTTCCTTCACCGTTAAAGCGTCGAATGTTTGTACATATGAATTTCAAATTTGAAAAACACATTGGTACCTGGCGGGGTTTAAACTGGCGACCTCTCGCATGGCAAGCACCGACCTTAACCACTCGGCTATCGACGCTTTTTTTCGCATCGCGATTAAAATCCATTATATATTTAACCAAACCGAAGGTCCCTGATGTGTGGCGGCAAACAGGATCAAGCATGTGAGGTCATATTACGACGTCGTAAAAACGCGTAAGTGACAGATGAGTATCGGAACAGTGACTTTTACTTGTTGCGCCCTTGTTCACGCACTAAAAATAAAGTTAACTGTCGTCCTTTTACAAAAACAAAACTCTTTACTTTTCCTCTGAAAACGCACAGCTCTTACAGCAAAAGAAAAAACAACTAGATCTTTTATCCGTCCATTATATTTCTTAGGACACACTTAGGGCTCGATGGCGCATTTAATAGTGCCCCAGGCATCGGGGTTCGATTCCTATCTATGCGATGATATGTTCATTCAATATCTGGTTATATTATTTATATATTTCACTGCTTTCCTGATATAAAAGCGAATCTGAACAATGAAGATGACGTTATGAGATACACATTTCCTTTTCTTTCACATGTATATTTTTTTACTCTTGGAGTGACTGAGTCCATTATTAAGGTACGTTGAAAAAATGCATACTTCTTTATCTTGTCAAGAAATTGGGCCAATCTATTTACCATTTTTAACGCCTGGCGACCCATTTATCTTGACGCAATTTATTAGCTAATTTCCTATTACAAGTTGTTTTCATTTTATCGTCACTCGGCACTAATTAAGTTTAGGGAACGAGGTCGTAAACGCGGCGCAATTTGAGGCGTTTTATTTGAAGGCACGGGCCTTCAAATCAGGTGTCTAACTGAATAATGAATGAGATATGCATGTTTGCACTACCGACGGTTATTAAGAGCCCAATGCGCCGGAGCTATTTTGTTATGAACGAATTCTGCATATGGATGTCATCCTACGATTATAAGTAGCGACATCAGTTTGCAGGTGCCGTCAACAACAGTAGTCAGGTACACACGTTGGATACTTTGAGCTATGTACCGTCTTTATTTAGAAGTCCTTAATAAGCTTTAAAATAGAACTGTTAACGTTTGTGATTGGATGACTTATACATTTGCCTGCGACATATAATATAGTGATGTGGATGTCACTGGCCAATCATATAATTGCTTTTTTTATCTTATTTATTCCATCAGGGAAAGGCACAAGGATCTAGCCCCGATTTTTTCGATCACAAACGGCGCCTTCAGTGTACAAACGCTTGTCGTTATGCAAAATGCCGTAAACGATCTGAAAAAGTCGTTATTTTGTAATACAAAACCTAACCATTTCCCTAGCAATGTAGTTTAGGTTACAAACCTAATCTAACTAATCCATTCCCGTTGTGATGTAGTTAAGGCTAACAGTCTAATCTAAATTACTAGGGAATCCATTCTCCCACTATTCTTTTTTTAATATGACCACCTACAAGCGATGCATGATATCAAATATGATACATTTTAGTTCACATACAATTTGGCTTCGATATTTTACAAAACCACAAACGTTTGTAAAACTCAGGACAATTAATAGAATTACAGAATTTGCCTGGAACATGGATGGATACCTACTACTCCTAGTTAAACGGATTACCTCCAAACTAGAAACGTAGGAAGCGGAATTACCAGGACACGCTAAAAATAAAATTCTAAACGTAATAGGGTGCCGGTCTTGGTCGGAACATAGCTTATTTATAAAGAACAAACCTGATTAAATTGCTGTGGAGGACGCCAAGCTGCTCGGTATCGAGGTCTAGAATTACAAAAAAACCTGACAAGAAACATTCCTTATTTCGCAGCTGGTAAAGTTTAAAATTGAACGGCGTGCGACACTGACCGTACATTAATCTGCGTGACGTTGTGCGCCTCAACGTGTGGGAACAAATTCGGTTTAGTGGGTGTTACGGTTAGAAATATGGTGCATTTTTAAACAGCACGTGATGAGAGTTCGTGTGTACTCTGCCTTATTTATACTCCAGTTTGCGCCACGGATTTTGACGGCTGAACGTAGGTTGTAAACTTTCTTTTGTAATGTTAAAGTTTAAAGTGTAATTTCCCGGGTAACGTTAGTTCCAGCGAGTAATAACTTAAAAGTGGGATATTTTAAATGCCACTTCTACGAGTTCGTAACATTTCCGGGTAAGTTTTTCCTGTCTAGTAATTTGAAATACCTATTATAAATAAGAAATTCATATTTATCTTCTCTCTGATTTATAAAGTCGAAAACACTTATATACTTAATTGTAGGTAAGAACTAGTTTCCTCACCTCAGTCTTTTCGTGAAATCCTGTTTCTGCAACACATATGCCTGTAATCCATTTTGTATTAAGCTTAATACTAGAAATACGACATTTTTATTAATATTATTATTCTATGATTATATGAACGACCTTGTCTGGATCCTTTTCCCTTCCAACAGATACAATTATTAATTTTTTGAGCTTTGGTTTTTACGTGTTGGTGATAAATCTTCATAAAATGTCATATGTTATGCCGGTGTCGGTTCGGCCAAAGCAATCATTAATCATGTTTTCATTGTTCTGTGTGTAAAAATACGCGTATGCTACGTACTGAATGGGGCGTATTAGGGATATGGCAGCGTATGTCATGGAACAACTATAATATAGAAGCAGATACAATCATATTATAATGCTGAAATCATCTCTGGTTATAGTTCTCTGGGAATTACTCAGTATATGTAGGCACTGCTAATACGAGTATTACTAGTAAAATCACCAATAGCTAGTGATGAAAATAGTCAGTCTTAGGCTTAAACCACACTACGGCTAAACCGCCGTGGATTATAACCGCCTGATTTTATGAGTAAAAGAAACTAATGGAGGCCGGACTGACGGCTGATTTTAAAACCGCGTTTTGTTACAGAATTGTTAGCGGGAAAAAACCGCGCCAAAAATCGTGGCTAGTTTCGCGGTTTTTAACCGTAGTGTGTGCGTCTCGGGCGGTTTTGCGGTTTCACGATTTACCGCTTGCAGGAAAAAAACGTAGTGCGGCCTAAGCCTTATATGACAACCGACTGAGTCGTTTTATTTAAGACTAAAAGCTAAAGTCTTACTTTTAAAGCAAAGCAAAAACAAAAAGACGCCGGTCTTATTTTAAACGACTTAAATGACTGAGTCTCTTTCATTACTATCAACAGTAAGTATATGTTTGACTGTTTACCTAATAAAACGATTTATATATAATTTTGATAAAATCAGACCATCTTACCATAGAAAAAGCCACTTTTTTACTAACTGTGCTTTAAGTGCCAAAATAATGAAATAAAAACTTACTTCTGAACTTACCTCTAGTCAGAGGAACGATAACAAATAAGTTTTTTTTCAAGATCAGACGATTTCATGATCATCTAAAATATTTTCAAAATTAACATACCTAAACATGTTTTTGCTCGTCAACCTTTGGAACCAATAAAATATCTTACCCAGCAAGTGTTTTACATATCCCATCTCCATACTGGATACGTTTACCATAATTCATAATATTAGCTCGTCCGCTAATTGCAGTAGAGAGAACGCCACCCGACCTCGGAAACCTAATAGCGTTAACTACCATTATAATTTACCTTCGAAGATTCCAGGATACAAATCAGGGTCGATTTAATAGTGGCGCATCAGAAGCCCAAGTTTGCAACATGATTTCATTTTCACCCGGTATAATTGGATTATCCGGGTTGTTCAGTATATCGCAAAGCCTGATGCATAGCCATGAATCTTGTCGTGTGAATAAATCCTCGCCACTGACTACTGTGGCCATAATAGAAGCGACAGCAAATCTAATTTATAGACATTGAAATAATTCGCCATATGTTTACATAGGTATCAGATTTAATATGCTAGTTCGCCCGGGACCACGTTTAGTATAACCCAGTAACGTTTGGCAGTAAGTAGTTATTAGTTTTTTAATCGTTTTTTGATCCATGTTATTAAATTTTATGGAAAGCAAAAGTCTAATATCATATAAGTAGTAGCTAAAAGCCGTTAAGAAGAACTAGATAATTTATAAATTTATTTTAGATTCTCGTAAATACTGGCGAAAGGTAAGTATAAAATACATGCAAACAAAGAATCACGCCTTTTCCCAGGGGTAGGCAGAGATCACTTCCTACCAGTTTTAAGGATAAATGAAAAAATATGGTTTACTTAAAAGTCAACATCTTATCGTTCATTTGGTGAAAGCTGTGAGGACTTTGCTTATCAAATATCAATCTAATAATTTAGTTTTTAAGATTTAACATGTCTCTTGGAAAATTTGACTGTTATTTTTCTTGATTTCGTAGTGTGTATAATATAAGGAAATAATCAATCATTTCACAACCTACCTATATTTTATTATACCCACTCTTCTAATTAAAGCTTTTGCATCACTTTAATTGTATTCCAAATGGATGTGTTTTCAAAGATCCAAATATGAAATATGAGTTCCAATTAAAATACCCTAATTGAATACAAATTTTCCTTACACAACAGATGCAATGGGCACCCCAGCTCCGCGGGGGTAGATGTATATCCCACCCTCAGGCAACAATAGGCCATGGCGTAAAATCAAAGGCTAAACTACGTGCTCCATTATTCTGAACAAATTGATGGCAAAGATATCCTGTTAGGTAAGGCATTAGAGAGATAATAGAGTTAGAAACAATCGTTTCATTGTTACATCTCAATGGTTACTTTGTGTAAATTTGTCGCTTAAATTCAAACTCGGATGAACCGATTCGGGACATTTCAAGGATGGTTAAGAAATCCATTTTCTAAAAGCCAGATAAGAACGAATGAAAAATATTACAATGGTATTATTTAGTTTTAAAAAATGTTGGTAGTACCTTCGTTAAAAGAAAATAAAAACGCGATACGAATTTTTATACACAAATGTTTGAAATAAAACTAAGATTACGGATTAAACCGGCCTGTTTTACTATTATAAATATAATATTTAGACAATACTAAGTATACTATTCAAAATGATCTCTAAATATCTGCTCTCAATGTTATAGTAGGGTCAATTTCAACAAGTCCATATTTTTTAACATTTCGGTGAACTTTTTTATTTGTTACTTTTTTGAAAATACAACCATGTAGAATTGTTATTTACGCTATCGTTATAATTAATTTTAACACGACATTAAATTAAATTCATATACTTAAGAGATATAGTACTTTGAAATTTTGGTGTCACCGAAATGAAAGAAGAGTTCACCGAAATGAAACTTCTCATCACCGAAATGAGAAACGCAATACACCGAAATGAAATTACTTATGTAGTCACCGAAAAAAAGTAAACTGTTACCAAGTATACAGCCTACAACCTACCGTTTGAAGAGTGTAATTGTTACCGGCCAAACCCGATTTCAGGACAAACTAGTTTAGCCTAGGCCAAACTAGTTTGTCCTAAGCCCGTCAGGATAAACCGGTATAGCCTAGTCCAAACTAGTTTGTCCTAAGCCCGTTAGGATAAACCAGTTTAGACTAGGCCAAACTAGTTGATCTTGATATAGATACGCATTATCTAGGATATACTGGTATGGCCTTTGCCATACATTTTAATATGTCAAGAAAGTCAAAATAAATAGATTATCCAAATAAAATCCTCCGCATTAGGAAAAATAATAATTTTTATTGTACTATAATCTTATTTCTTGTTTCTTATAAATATAGGATAAACCGGTATGGCCTTCTGTTTACAAAAATTAGTGATAGCATGAAAATTAAAGGAGTTATAGTCAAAAACATATTTTATTTTTCTCTACTCCGTAACTGAAAATTTCGGCATGTGATTATTTGGAGCAATGTGAGAGTACGCAGTATAATAAAGAGACCCAAAACTATTGTATTGTGTATAAATATACATAACTATCTGTGCCCGCGACTTCGTTCGCGTGGACTATGAGATTTTACATTCAAAAGTTTTTGCCCAATAACTCCCGTACCCGTGCGAATTTTGCAATATCGCGTTGCAAGTAAACTTAAAAAAAAATTCAGGGTTTCAAGGGTTGAAAGGGGGTTAAAACATGAAAATTATTATAGAAAATATAAAATATTACTTACTCTATATTTACACACTAATGTATGTGTTTTTTCAATTTAGGGGTTGTTTGCAAGGGTTGTAAGATTTTCAAGGGTTGAAATAATTTTAATATGAGGTCATTGTGTTAGAAAACACTTCACGACTTCATCACTTACTATTAGACATGTTTTTTATCGATTAAAGTTTTTCGATTAAGGTTTTGTTTACACCCTTTCAAATAATAGGCTAAGTTCAGATCATTTTCACTTTTGAAGTCATGGCCTACATAATACTCATATGATTATTTCTTTTTATTATTATTTGTTATAGTATGACTGTTTGTATTATCATTTATTATCCACTAGCGGCCGCCCGCGACTTTGTCCGCGTATTAATGGGTTTAAGTAGCAATGATGTATTAAAATAGCCAGCTACCTCCATACCACGTTTTATAAAAATCTATAAACGTAAAAGTTTTCCCATACTAATTTTCACCCCCCCCCCCCCCCCCCCACCCCTATGAATGAAATTTAAAAAAATAGCCCTGTTGTCTCCAGAGTGCCAATTACCTCCATACCAAGTTTTATAAAAATCGACAAACACGTCAAAAGTTCTCCCATACTAATTTTCACCCCCCCCCCCCACTGAACCACATGGGGGTTGAATTTAAAAAAAAAATAGCTCTGGTGTCTCTCCGGAGTGCCAGCTACCTCCATACCAAGTTTTATAAAAATCGACAAAAAACGTAAAAATTCTCCCATACTAATTTTCACCCCCCCCCCTCCCCCAATGAACCACATGGGGATTGAATTTAAAAAAAAGTAGCCTATAGTTATTCCAGAGTGCCAGCCACCAGCATACCAAATTTGAGCAGAGAAGTTTGAGCGTGAAAGAGTAACAAACATCCACACATACATCCATACTTACAAACTTTCACGTTTATAATATTAGTAAGGATAATTTTTAACGACATAATAATTGTAATAATTAAGACATTATTGCTTACATAAAAAAAAACATTTATTTCTTGCCAAATATAGTATGATTGCACGAATGAAAACTTAACGACGAATCATTATAAGAAGTAAGAAATAAGATTATAGTATAATAAAAATTATAATTTTTCCAATTACGAAGGATTTTATTTGGATAATCTATTTATTTTGACTTTCTTGACATATTACAATGTCTGGAAAAGGCCATACCAGTTTATCCTAGATAATGCGTATCTATATCAAGATCAACTAGTTTGGCCTAGTCTAAACTGGTTTATCCTAACGGGCTTAGGACAAACTAGTTTGGACTAGGCTATACCGGTTTATCCTAACGGGCTTAGGACAAACTAGTTTGGACTAGGCTATACCGGTTTATCCTAACGGGCTTAGGACAAACTAGTTTGGCCTAGGCTAAACTAGTTTGTCCTGAAATCGGGTTTGGCCGGTAACATATTCATCACACAGTAACAGATTTTTTCTTACTAAAATTAAAACTTCGGCCTTATCAATAAAAATGCATCTCCGTTAATCGTTTAACAGTGGTCGATGAAAACGTGGATACAACCCAGTCTTGATCTTTGTCAGTTCCAGATTCAGCTCTCAATGCATAAAGTCCATCTGCCAATCAATACCCCTAACCTTACATAGACCGATTAAGTGCAATATGCAGTAGTGCAATAATTCGTTAAACAA
The DNA here is from genome assembly GCA_039566165.1 of Maruca vitrata. Lineage (NCBI taxonomy): Eukaryota > Metazoa > Arthropoda > Insecta > Lepidoptera > Crambidae > Maruca > Maruca vitrata. The sequence continues at coordinate 8,811,113 of CM076921.1, forward strand.
TTGACAAAGCCATTATAAAGCTAGCTTCATTACCGAACTACGAACGATTCGTAGGTATCATCTGGAAATCGTCGTGCCAACATATCCCAAGAGGCTGTCGTACTTCCAACGTCCCGGGTTTGACTCAAGAGTCATCTGCGCCGTTTAAAAATTATGAATCCGCCTATAATGCCGATCCATTTTCACAAGACACATGTGATGCTTGTGAAATCTTAATGCTGTCTATCCATGCAAACCAGCGAACCAAATGGATTAATACAGTCACCAGCATTGACATGACCCACAATAGTAAAAAGGCCTAGACCACAATCCGTAAATGGACCGGTGAGCCCTCTCCTCCAAAGTTCCAAGTAAAGTTACTGCAAACAAAATTGCTCATCAACTGTTGCTGAATAAGAAATCGTACACTCGCCTTCCCAGAATTCAACTTGTACAATGCCTTCCGAAAGAGAATTTACTGAGCCAGCCTTTTGACGATATCATTTTTAGTGTTAGATACTTGAAATCTGGTAAAGCATCGAGTGTTGATAACATTTCCACAGAACAACTTAAAAACTTGGATCCTATGACTATTTGCTGGTTACAACCGAAGTTCAATGATTGTCTACAATCTGCGAAATTATCACGTCTATGGATCTTGATATTGCCATTCCAAAACCGGGAAAAGTTCTAGATGACCCTAAAAACCTTCCGCCCATTATCCTTGCTCAGTCACACATACAAATTATCTCAACGACTTTTGCTTAACCGCCTATCACCTATTAGATCAGCACTTAATTCCAGAACAGGTAGGATTCAGACCTAAAAAATCATGTTGTAACCAGACGTTAAACCTCACCCAACACATGCCATTTTATCATAAACGTCTAGTCCATAAGATTTGTATTTGTAATTCAGAAGCTACACTGATGTTATTCTGTTTTGTGAACCAAAATAAATAACACAAAGAGGATAGTTTTGAAATGGGAATGATTACAGCGCTGTATGCGTGGATCTGACAGCAGCTTATGATACAGTGAACCTGAAGCGTCTCTTGTGGAAAGTCTACTCGATGGTCAATGACTAGAAATTTATAAAAATACTTGGTGAGCTGCTCCGCAACCGTAGCTTTCAGGTCCATTTGTCTGAAGAAATAGGCAGATGGCGATCCCAAAAAACGGTAATCCCCAGGGTCTCTACCCTGGGGATGACCATTTGTTGGAATCACTACTTTTCAACATCTACACAAAGACCGACCATGTTGCCGATGACCTGGCGCTCATATCACAAACACAATCCTGTGAAAACATAGAAATAAACCTCACTTCAGCCTTAGGGTTCAGACACTCTCAGACTAAATTTAACATGGCAGGGACAACCACAGAAGTTAAAGTCGGCATAGCTTTATATTTAGATTTAGAAAGTACCGAATCTTGACACAGATCCACCTACTGCTCGTCTTAACCTCTGGTCTAACACGTTTGCTCCACCCGTCCCCTTGGTTCTACCTTCAGAAAGCCTTCCAACAGGACACGATTTGCCATGGTTAACCTGAAGGTCCCTGGACAGACTCCGTAGCCAGGTTGGCCAATGCAAAGATAATATGTTTAGGTGGGGGTTTCCTGGACAGGAGGATATCGCGTGCCTATGTGGTCTCTCACCATTGTCCATGGCTCACTTCACTTCATGCCCCGCCTGTCCCGACTCCTGTACACAAATTGAGCTGATAGAAGGGTCAACAACCGCGGTCCGGGTGGCGGAATTATCCAAAATAATTTTAAGTGTTTTGCCATCGACACGAAAAGAAGAAGAAGAAGAATAACTTACCATTTTGAACTTCATCATTTGACTTTAGATGCTGTTGACAAACATTTCAAGTTAATCTGTTATTACTTTAATCCAGAGTCCATCTGCGAGTATGTTTTATTATTAAGAGGATACTCTTAAATATATAAAGAAGAATCACTGACTGACATATCGATGCACAGTCTAAACGGCTAAACGTAGGCACTTGAAATTTGGTAAGGACGTAGTTTAGGTACCGTAGAGGTGCATTAAGAAAGGAATTCCCGAAATTCTCACGGGAACGGGAATCATCCGGAAAATCCTTTTGTATGAAAAATCGCCCACGCAAACGAAGTCGCGGGCACAGCTAGTGAAAAATAAAGGTATTGATTACAACCACACATAGATTTTAATAATTTAATCTGTAATTCATTTGGGAACATGTAAGAATAAATCAACAAATATATTGTAATTATCAACAATAAAAATAAAAATATATTCCTTTCGAAATTACAATGTAACAAAATAAATTAAGGTCTTTATTCACTGAAATGAGGTAATTTGCCACCGAAATGACAAAAGAAATCCCCCAAATCCAGATAATAATCACCGAAATTACCAAATTCTCACCGAAATGAAAAAAAGTCACTGGAATGATATTTTTTCTCATTCCGGTGGTCAATTTAGGTCACCGAATTCACCGTAATGAGGTCACCGATATTATATACAGCCCATAAAAATAAGAACAACAAGGAAAATATAAATAAAAGAAATAAATTGATACGACCTACTTAATTGAGCGACATTTAGTAATAGTACATAGATTTTATAGACATACTGAATGATTGGATCACAACTTATATCCATTCACGTGAATGACAAAAAAAACGGTACGCAGTCACCGAAACCGACTTACTAACGTTTTTGGCGGGAACTGCAAACAGCAACACACGTCCTCTTACGTTAAGCGCTTAGGCGGCACTGATGCGCAGATTTACTGCGCAGTGGCAAGAAGCTAGTGTTTTTCGATGCCTAGATATTCGCGTACAACCAAAATTCACCGCGATGACATATCTCATTTGGACACGTGGATTTGTACTTACCATTCATTAAATATAACAGATTTTGTATTGAACTTTCCGCAATAAGGTACTGTCATTATTAAGGATTTAAATAAAAAAAGGTAAATCCCTAAAAAATCAACTGTTTTTAAAATATGATTAAAAGTATACTGAAAAACAAATTGTGTCGCGTCACCGATATGATACAATTGGGGGTTTAAGATTTTTTTTACCTAATTAGCGATATTCATAATTTAAAAATATTTATAGTCACCTGTAGGAGACAACACCTTTTATCTAAAAAAAATATTACAAGTTAAAAGTGCCATCCTGCACTAGCAGTTTCAGCCGTGCCGTTTACGATTTGGTGTCGGGAAATTCACCCATTAATTAATTAAAATTAAATAAAACTGTACACAAATCTGCACAGGTCATGCCTGTAACATGATAGCTTAAAAAGAAAACGATGTTCACGTAGGTACTCGATTAAAAATACATCCCGGTTCATGAATCATCATTGAAAAATTAAATGTAAAGACAACCTCGAAAGTCTTTATTCTTTATGATTTCACGTAAAAAAACAAAGCTCTTATAACAAAGCAGGTAAATAGGACTTGTTGAAAAGAAAGTTTATTAGAGCGTGCGTGCAAATCTCACGTTCTTAGTACTCCGTGGCTGAGCAGAAGGCTTATCGTTACACATTTACATGATACTAGCTACTTCAAGCTTTTCGTGAGAATTTTGGAAAGGAAAAAAGTAATAGACTATTTTGTATACGAGTATTAGGTATTCTAGATATATTAAGAACTAGCGACCCGCCCTCGCTTCGCTTCGGGTATATTTCTATCTCTATATAATATATAGCTGTGCCCGCGACTTCGTTCGCGTGGACTACAGGATTTTGATTTTATTTTACTTAAAAGTGGTCTTAGTTACTCCTTAACATCAGCTGCCTGCCAATAAAAGCCCCGCCAAAATCTTTTCAGCCATTCAAGAAGTTAGTCAACCGGAAGAAACATTTAAAACGACATTATTTTGGTATTAATAATCAGAGCCATCTGTCTTTCATAGTGTAATAAATAAGTATATTACACAATTACACAGCAATGGAATGTTGTGTAATATACTATTTATCATTGATCTGATCCCGTGCTAAGAAGCTTTAGCACTTATTTTAATCACTGGTATACACTTAAATATTTAAAAATCACAACCCGACACGGAACAAACATGGGTATTAATCACATAAATATTTGTGTATGAGTGGGAATAAACCCACGACTCTTTGAATTGGCGATGTGGTCTATGAATTGGCATAAAACCGTTCAGACGTTAAGGCGTGAATAAGGTAAACTATTAAAACAAACGATTAAAAATCACTAACTTAATTAGTTTTCTGCCTACTGCCTACGCCTTAAGTACGATAGCATGAATATGAACAGCCTATATCCTTTTTTAGGTTACTATCTATCTCCTAACTAAATTTCATCAAAATCCGTTCAGCCGTTTAGGCATGATAGAGCAAAACTCCCAGCAAAAACCATAAAAAAATCACTAATTCAATTCAGTTTTCTGCCTACTGCCTACCCCCTAAGAACGATGGCGTGATTATTTATAGCCTATAACCATTTCTAGGTTATCATCTATCACCATACCAAATTTCATCAAAATCCGTTCAGCCGTTTAGACGTCAAAGAGCAAAAGTCCTAACAAAAACGACTAAAAATCACTAACTCAAATTAGTTATCTGCCTACTGCCTACCCCCTAAGAACGATGGCGTGATTATTTATAGCCTATAACCATTTCTAGGTTATCATCTATCACCATACCAAATTTTATCAAAATCCGTTCAGCCGTTTAGACGTCAAGAGCAAAAGTCCTAACAAAAACGACTAAAAATCACTAACTCAATTTAGTTATCTGCCTACTGCCTACCCCCTAAGAACGATGGCGTGATTATTTATAGCCTATAACCGTTTCTAGGTTATCATCTATCACCATACCAAATTTCATCAAAATCCGTTCAGCCGTTTAGGCGTGAAAGAGTAACAGACAGACAGACAGACAGACAGACAGACAGACAGACAGAGTTACTTTCGCATTTATAATATTAGTAAGGATACAGTTTGTTCGTAGTAACATACCTAGTGTAATCAACTCGAGACCTCGGGCAGTAAATAGGTATATAATTGCTACTACTACTTCAAACAATAAAGATAAAAAAGAGAAACGTGTGAAAAACCTCTTCGTATAATTAGGTTAACATATTTATAAAACTTATTCGGTGTTTTCAATGCATTCAGATCTAATACTTTCGGACTCGTTCATTAGAAATACTGACAAAACGAATGTTACTCGTATGTGTATGTGCAATATTGGTAAGACCACTCATATCAATAAAAACAGTGCAAAGTAACCGACACGTTTAGACAGTAATACCTACTTGCCACTATAAACAACATTGTCTCAATCACGTTTAACTGCCTAACCCGATTAATGGATTAGGTCCCAATGGTAAAAGCAGATATTGGTGCTGATCAAAACTTGGAAACTTAATCATGGAAGGCAAAAAGCAAGCCCAGCTTCGTTATCTCATTGAATCACTGCAGCTTCCAAATATCTCGCGGACTTGGCGCCACCGTTTGAGAGCTAGAAATACTACGATATTCCTTTATGAGTCCGGGAATTTCATTATCATGCATTTCTGTTTATGGAATGAAATGGACGACTCTGCTAGACGTAATGAAATTTCCTCTAACCGGTAGAGTGTAGCATTCTCTCAAGATGTTGAAATATCTTATTTATTTATTTTTTAGGATTGCCTTAATTTATCAATAACAGCAAATTCAGAACTTGTTAATAAAGGTTTAAATTTATATAAAATCATTTTTCTCTTCACTAGATGTGAAAAAATATTATATTGCAGACAACATTAATGTGACCTCTATAAAATGACATTGTATCGATTATAATACTGTGATAAAGTAATTTCGCACACTTTCATAACCGCTCACATTGTTTGCTTCGATGAGTATGAACACAAGCGTTCATCAATGTGGTCATTGATTTTTGAAAGCTTGGGTTAATATAATTTAATTTCGTCATCGTTTTATTCGGCGCAGACCAAACGGAATTCGGGATATTTGTCGAAAACGTTGTGCAAAATGCTGGCGATATGAGTGGAGCGCCCATTGGACACGTGTGTGACAGTAGCCGCCACGCGAGCAACGCTCTGCCTCTGAATTCTTAGTCACGTCACTGGTAACAAGTTGGACGATTTCAAAGGCACGTCCAACAATTTGTATGTGCACGCCGCCGTTCTGAATATAGGACGTATTCGATGCTGCACCTGTTCGCAGGAACTCGCTAACTTCTGTTCACAAGTTTGCTTAAAGTATTACGTAATTTGAGGCGTCCGCCTGCGCTGTCGCCAACTTGGCCCACATTATGTTTGTGAGCCTGATGATATCGCCCCACAAACTTTTCACCTCGTTATTCTCACAAAAATTATACTTATATTCGGGCTCGCGAAAGAAATTGGAAGTGAAATTCCGAGTTAGGGTTAACTTGGTCGTATCCTTGCGCTCAGCTAGTAGCGCACAGTTACTTTGGGAAATATCGGATAGTATTTCACAAAGAGGCTTCCGATAACTTGCCGAAGCTCAGAAGTTGTTTTAGAATTTTTCCCGTCTCGGAGTTTCCGAACATCACTCACTTGCTTTTCACTTTACAAGCGTCAGTTGACTGTTCCGAGGCCAATTCTCTGTATTAATAAAGTGAACTTTGTTCTTTCATTAATGTTGAAGTTTTAATTGATGCTAGATTTTCAAGATAATATTTGAAAAATGTTTAACGTTTTGTTTTAGGTCAGGTACTTTACGATAAGATGCTAACTAACTGTTGTCGAATTCAAATATAAAATAGCCAACGTCTTGTTGTCTAAATACGAACAATTAAGTTCTCTCAAAACGGTTGAAATCGTTATCCGCACACATCGTATCCGAAGTGATTGACGCGAAAACTGACAAAAGCCGAAAAAAATGTTGACAATAACACGCGGCCAACATCCGATTTGGATGCACCGTCCAATTTAAAATAACAAGTTGCATAAGCGCATAGGCATAATAACGCGGGGCGGGCGTGTCGTCCGCCCAAGCGAGCTAATCACTGAACACTTGATTGCATGCGAGTCCTTTTTTAACGGCGCCTCGAAAACTGGCTTCATTCGACGAAGCAACTATCGCGAAGTCAGGTTATTGAGCCAATTTAAATTTGTAGCAATCAGCTTTTTAGTGTTAAAACGCTTCAAAGGGGTCGGCGCGCGTCATAATTCAAAAACGAACGCGGTGTTTTCGATGTATTGTGCTAGGGGATGCTTGTTTCTATAATGAACCCAGTTATTTTTTAAAACCCTTGTACTTGGCATTTTAAAATAAATAGTTATTTTTTTTAACATTAAAACAAAATGCACAACAAATCCTTGTTTGGAAACATTAAAAAGGAAAAAGAGAAAGGCTTTAAATTTTTTTAAACTATATATTTTTGTCAAAATATTTACTTTATTTAAATTAAACGTTTGGTGAACAATAAGGTATGTATGTATAAATGATAACATAAATACATAGTTCCATTACATTGATATCTGCCACATCACCAGACATCAATCACGAAGTCTCAACACACGAGTTAATTTCTCACTACTATGCAAATCAGTGTACGATATAGGACAAATTTAATCATAGTATTTAATCTTAATATTTAACCTACATACAGAATTTGCATAATCGCGTATACTCCGCCCGGCCAGTTAAGCCATTTGTATGAATTCATTTCGAATCTGGAAATCGAAAATTATTATGTAGATACAGACTCAATGTTAGCTCAAATTTCACTGCAGAAATATTGGAATAAGTACGTATTCAAAGTATTAATTCCTTTCGTTCAACTTCTATAATGAAATGGTAACGAGACTCTCCATTATAAGACCAAGTTAAGTCCGGATTTATACACTGGACATTTAAAGATCTCTACCACTGTGAGCGATATTTTATATTTGAACGCAAATATACCTACAATACTTCTGTAATTTAATCTATGAGGAGCTCATTAGTATTTCATAGAATTTACGGCAATTACCTGTAATGCCTTCTACCTATAATAATGATATCTTGTATTGCATGACTGTAATATTGGATTATCTGTGAAATTGTTATAATTATTAATTAGACTCGTTTAATCAGTCCTCCTATCGTCCATCCTATCAAAAGATATATATACATTTTTATAGGATCTTGCACCTTATTAAATACCTTGTCAGTTAGGCTTAGTAGTCGATTCGCACGAAATTTATTGGCCCGAATGTGCGAAACGTCCACTTTAAAAAAAATATTTATTTTGACGTAATCAGGGGCTTTACAGAAACTTATAGAGTTGTGAATTCTAGAATTACAAGGCATGCTTAATCGTGGATCATATTGACCTCATCTCGTCCAAAAATGCAAGAATAAAGATTTTTTTACAGTATTTCGGATATACCTGCACTGAATCACAACCAAAATTTATCACATTACACATCTTGCAACGGTATTTGTATCTCTTAGCTGGCAGAGGTCGCGAGCCTAACATCCGCAGCGTTATCTTTTTTGAGAGACACCTTGGAAAACTGGCTGCACTGGACAAAGCAACTATCACGAAGGGGGATTATTGAGCCAATTTAATTTGAGCAGAATAAGCTTTTTGATGCTACTCCTAATGAACCAGCGACGTGATTGTATTATTGGACTCCGTTCACGGCACGGTTTAGTTTTAGCACGAAAGCGGGGATGTTTTAATATTACGAAGTCAGTTCTGTTTGTAGTTTGGCTGCAAATTGTGATTTCCTTTGATTCGAATGTTGAGATTTTTCTAACTTTTAATCCGAAAGCTCCGGTCGAGAACTTTTTGCCTTGTAAAATGCAATGATTACAGGAATGTTTTTGTGTGCCGCATTTTCGTGATTCAGTATAAAGAACAATCAGAAAATAAGAGAGAAATGGATTAACTTTAATATCAGGCAGTCAACAATATAATAGCACATACAAAAAATACCCTTTATTTGATAGTATTTTGATACGATAATAATATTATCGTGTAATCTAAATAAATAAAAAAATCGATTGACAACATATCGAATAGAACCACTGTTTGCCCTTGTGTTTGTTCTCTTGAAATTTATTCTTACTTGCTGTGCTCGCGACTTCGTTCGCATGGATTACAGGATTTCACATACAATTTTATTTCCCGCTAACTCCCGTTCCCGTGGGAATTTTCCAATATCCATACCCAATTAAGCTTTAAGATTACTAAGGTGCTAAATATCAGGCGTCTGACTTAAGCGCTTTAGATTTTTCATACAAAAAGAATTTTTTTGCTAATTCCTGTTCTCGTGGGAATTTCGGGAATACCTCTCTTAGTGAACCTCTACGGTACCAAAGCTATGACCCTTCCAAATTTCAAGTGCCTACGTTTAGCCGTTTAGGCTGTGTGTTGATGGTGTGATGTCAGTCAGTCAGTTTCTCCTTTTATATGTATATTTAGATATTCTTAGTTTTAATACAAAACTTTTGAAAAAAATATATTGGTCAGGAATAGTCAAATTTTAATGATATTACGAGTATTCTTGATAACGTAACCATTATCAAGAATATTCAGCCACTTACTGCTACTTAAACAATTACGTAGGTAGGTAAGTACTAAATTTAGAGCAACAAGAGGAGATATTATTTTATAAATAAAAATTACCAAATTACCGTATCATGTCGTATGGAATAACAGTTTTTGGCCTACCATAATTAAGTACTCACATTTGTAAAATACTCCAGGCTGACTTTGGCTTCTTGCCAAATCTGTGTTACATTGTGTCTTATCTTTTCTTCACGTATACATTATCTAGTTTTTAGATCTACTTGTAGCAAATTAATCCACATAATAATTTAACACAGGCATGAAGCTTTTTCTCAAGAGAAGAATGGAAAAAGATATAACTTGAGAACACGTATCTAATCCCTGTTATGTACAGTTATGTATACTTGCTAAATTAGCAACATCTCCACTATAAAACGATGTCAGTTAATAAATAAATAAAAATAACCACGATTAAATATTCATACGTTTAAAAAGCGTTTGTTCCAGCTAAGTATTTAAATTTTAATTCATACAATTTATATTTCAAACTATCGGCAATTATTATTTTGTAAAAGATAATAAAATCAGAAATTTGAATAAGCCATCCCGTACCTAGTCAGTGTCTCTTGCATGTAAATTAAGAGACTCAAATCAGAATTCATCCTCCCAAGTAATTGAACGAATAATCCAAGCGATGTTTTATTCATTATTTTGACCAAAAGTAACGAACGGCCGTCTTTAGTAAATAAAAACATTATCTTTCGTATAATTGGGCACCTCATTACCGTTGGATAGCTTATTCAATTCTGTGTCATATTTATGTTATGATTTCATTGGTACCGCATTGAGAGAGGATTTTATATGAGTAAGTAAATGCGGAACCTTTATTTTATTTCCTGCGGCATTTTGTAAATGTAATTTGTGTTTTTCTGCGAGTTCATTAACATATTGACTTTACTTGACATATTAAATGTATTGCTGCTGACATTACATAACTGCCAACATAACAAAGGCTTTACCTTGTTTACTGAATCTTATTGATACCGACTACGTATAAATTGTTTTTTTGCCATATTTTTATTACCCGGCCTTGTTTAGTATTTTAAATATTATATTAATAAAGAAACACCTCTTAGGTCAGCGGAAGTATGACGTTTTTGTATGGGATTTTTCAGAAATGCAAAGTATACATATAGCTTATTTAGCACATATATAGAAAACGAACAAAAACAACCGAAGTAACACATACATATGGATGTACCTATTGCCTTATTCACTACCACTTCACAGTGAACAACTTAGCTTTAGGCTAAATTCTCAAGCGTCGATCAATGCTCTGAATCTTTGCTGAATACAAGCCTAAAAATATCGTCGATAGCCAATTAATTGCCACTCAAAATCGGGTTAAAACCCTCAACTGCGAGGGGCTTCAATAAATCACGCGGGGTCGTAACGACCGCCTGTCGGCGCGTCTAGCGCAAAAACTCAACGATGTGTCTGGAAAACCCTTGTAATCGCAAAATAAAGTCAAACATATATAGCATAATACCTATATAGTAGCATAGTATATACTAAAGTCTGCCGGCAACTCCGCTCGACTAATGTCGATTGTCCTAAGTTTTGTCGTCATATCTAGTGCAGCTGCTACTATTCTTATACCAAATTCAATTTTTTCTCTGTACCTGATTTAAGAGTAGTGAACAACGGATTTTCAATACTTCCCATAAACATTCTATTTTAGTGATAAATACTTAACGCAATTAACAAAATACATCAGTAAATAATAAATATAACACATGTTATTATGAGTATTAAATTATGAAAGCAAATTTCTCGTAATATTTCCCTATGCAACTCTAAATTGGTTCGCCGAAATCATAAAAGAGTAGTTATTTTAGGCCGATTAATAAATACATTGAATACGTGAGCCGTAAACTGCAATTTTAAGGGAAAACTTAATAGTTTCCAGTAAAACACCAGTCGGTTTGGCTCGTGACTGGCGCGCACGATTTTCGAGCTGTCATTTCACTTTTTACCAATTGGATTGCGTGGTTTTTAATTTTTAGAAGTAAGCACGGTCCTGCTATTATAATTTAGACCTTATAACGTTACGTTAAGGTTTCAATTGCGTGTGGTGGTTCTTATCGCGTGAGCGTACCTTAGCAAGTTAATTGCTACTCAAAAAACCTACATGGAACGGGTTAAATCCCTCCGGCGTTTGTAATAAATCATCTGTCATCGCGTCACACGAATCTGTCTGGGCCGGTCTTGTAATCGCCAGATAATGGCAGTGGATTGAAAAATCATCCCCTCTATATGTTGGGGGTAGGTATGACACCTCGCTCCGTAATTTGTCACAGAAGCCGGTTGTTTTGGGTTAGTCGTTATTAATGACCGTGACCGTCCGTGCAATAATACACCGGCTCTCACGTTTGCGGTGTGTGTCATTGTCACAACTGCACATATTGGTACGAACATGTCATATTATTGAAAAATGGCTGATCATCTTTCAAACTAACGTAATTTTTGACAGATCACACTGAAAGTATTCTTATTAATTAAGTGCGACAGGGGTATTTTGACGTGTGGCAAAATTGGTATCCAACACGCCACTATCTTTCAAGTGTCACGTTTGACAGTCTGTACTGCTTGGGTTCTGATAATAAGGTCTATAATTTCCCAGGCCCGTCAAAAAAACAACATAATATGTGACAGTGAGAAAACATCCCAGACGTCTTGAATTTTCTAATGTGTGTTTAACCATGATATTTGAAAGTTATATTATCCTTCTTTTTACTCTTATAGATCTAAATCTTTTTACATTTTTTTTATGAAAAATCCTCTACATTCAGTTCAAATTCCCCCAACCATGATAGCATGGATGGATAGTCCCGGCGAAAGCGGATTTTCAATTACCATCGGCACTGCATTGGCGAGTTATCAATAATTATTATGAGCGCTTGGAGCAGCCTCCTCCAAAGACCCTTATAAAAGGTGTATTGGAGCCCTGCCAATATTGAACTTACATGCGCAGGGGACATGGCCCCCGCATACCGTCGCAGGGCTAGGCACCTAGATATTTCAGTACTTTCAAAATTAAGCAATATTATGACTCACTTAAAATTGGTATGCTCCAAATGCTTACCACTAAAATTAATAAGAACTGGCTAGTCCACAATTTACCGGAAAACTTGAGGCATTACAATGGAAGTGGAATGGAGTGCACAAAATAGTAGGTTTGACGTTTTGTTATGTATGTTACATTCAAGGTGCTCCGTACATAATTTAACATTATATCACGGTTGCACAATATTACACAATTTTTCATAAATAACTGGATCAAATTTTAACTCATCAGAGTTTGCAATTTCGTAGAAAAACATAAATGTTTTTTTTTTTCAATTCACTTCATGATTGCCATGAAAATAATACTACATTATTCAAGTAGGCCTGGTTTGATGGTAAATAATAAAAGTATTTTGAAAAATGGACCGCACACTAGTCGAACACAACCAGCCCCTAGTCTACTACAGACTGCTCGGTTTTCAGAACGATAACTTTGCAGCGTACAACGCTACGCTTGTCAACATACTGTGTGCAACATACCAGCTGCAGTGCGTAGTATGCAGCTAACGTATTACTTGCCTTTTATTTATTCACTTGACTGCATTTTACTCAGTGCAGTTACTTTGTCGAGGCTCCTCTTTGAGGGGTCGTTGTCTCATCATATAGGCCAATAGGCTAGTTTCCTATTTTTTATTTTGATACAGATGGATGCACCACACAATTGCAAATGTACTGTTAAAAGAATGGTTTGATATTTGGAAAACTCCCGGAGATATTACAATTTCAATAGCACATTATTTGGGCGAGCTCAAAACGCTTCATACAAATGTCACAGAGAGCTATGACGTCACCGCTTGTGATATTGTATGCATATCGTAAGAACTTTGTTCAGCAGCTATATCAAATGTTGCGTTTACGAATATGTGTTCATAGTGAAAGTTGCTACTAATTTTGTAGTTTATAAGATGGCATAGTTATTTTGGAGAATTTTCGCACTTTTGAAATGGACTTTCCCACCCAACTTTAAAAGTCTATTATTGTCTCATTTCGTCAGAAATTTTGAATTCGATTTGACTAATGTTATTCAGTTACCTATAACTTACAGTTAATTGTGAAATTTTATGTAAAATCAGACTTAGGAAACTACCGTATTATTCCTATATTTTTGTTTAAAATGTAGTACTTATTTTTCTATAAGCTTTGTTTGTATAATTTGTATTACTTCTATTAGGTACTATTACTCGTACCATATGTTAATTTAAGATTTTAAACGTACCTATTTTGATGTTAATTTTAACCTAATTCCTTAAACCAATTAATACAGGCAAGCTCTAGATCTCACATCTTACATAAAGATTTTCTCAATACCTTTCCACGGGAAAAATAACGACTGATTTCATACGGATATCGCATAAAGTGTTATATGCGAACAAATTATAAAAATAACTATCAAATATTTTTAAGCCCGGTTTGTCTTGATTATACTGGAATTGAAAAAGAACTACATAAATGATTTTTTGAACATTGACAAATTTTAAGTCTTTTCGCCTACTGGCAAACTGAAAAATGCAGTCAAATTATTTATAAAAAATCGAGTACTATAAAAGATAACATCTCATGATATTGATTGTATCAAAAACAGATTGATACGCAACAAGACGTACAGCACAGATTAGAATGATCAGGCGAGGGCGGAGGTACACTGACGAAGGTAGGCGTCGGGGCGGATCATAGCTATCCTTTACCAACCGAATAATTAAAAAACCGCACACGAAGGGTTCTCTACCAATATAATTTAAAATTAAATAAAAACCTTTTTGTATAATGGAGCTTGTCCTAAATATGTTGTTTTCTACTTTAAGTGTTAGTTATTATAGCAATGTTCTAGCTCATTGATATCAATCACAGAACTAAAATATTAGAAACCCAAAAATAAATTATTTAGAAAATAATAACAAGTAGGTGCTATAATCGATAACATATAAAGATATTGATCGTATCAAATACAGATTGATACGCAACAAGACGAACAGCACAGATTAGGATGATCAGGCGTGGGCGGAGATACATCACTGGCGAAGGTAGGCGTCAGGGCGGATCATAGCTACGATGTATGTTACCTGGCACAAGACGCCAGGCTGAGCATTATAGCACGGTTCCTCAGAAACCATCGCCTCTCACTCCTGTGAACGGAAAGGACATACTTTAATTTTTTTCATAGCCTCAAACTTCATAGCCGAAGACTTACTTTTTTAACTTCCCTTGCAATCCTTAATTTTTCATTAAAAAAAAACATTTTCTGACTATAAAGTTATCGTAACGAACACAAAAACAAAAGAATTGGCAAAAGTTAGCTGTTCTTTAGATTTGCGCTAAGCAACTCTGAAGATCAGCTTCGACAGAGATTCAACCATTCATTTTTTAAGTTATTGTTCAGGCACGTTGAAGGTACCTTAAGTAAGTAGTAAAATAGTAGAATTTAAGAAATTTATACGTTTTAAGGTTTGATTCTAAGCTGAATTCTTTGAATCTGTTAAACACTTATATTAAAAGGCTTTAATCAATTGAGAATTCGAAGCGTCCTTAAGTTATAATTTAATTTGATAGCTCTTATTTTCTCAATAGCTAATAAACTAAACTAAGATACCTCTAGTTGGAATTAATTTTGACATAAAAGGGAACTAAAAATCATCATTATCACTAGCCCATATACTTCCCCAAGGAGGGCACGTGCCTACCCTAGAGTACATAATTATGAATTTAAAACTTGAAAAACATAGTGGTACGTGACGGGTTTGAACTGGTGACCACTCGCATGGCAAGCAACGACCTTAACCACTCGGCCAACAACGCTTTGAACTAAAAATAGCAAATTTAAAAAAATTTACTAGCTTCAACTATGTGCTGTACAAACAGTTTTCAATAGTGTTTGCTTTTAGAGCAGAACTTTTTTTTCAGTAATAAAACTCGTGTGTCCAATTCAAACGGGTGCAGTTACACGGCCGGCAAAGGCCGCGGCGAGTCGCTATCATCTTTCAGGCTCGGTGCAGACAGCGATCAAATTGAGGATGGCCGGCTTATTGCCCTTTGATAATGCCGCGCTTAGCCCCACACTCTGCATGGAAAGCAGCCCTCCCGCTCACACAGTCCCTCCCACTCAGCTTTAAGGCCAGCATAAGCATCATGACAGCCTGGATCGAACCGGCTAAGCCCGTTATTTGCAGAGGCTATTTTGTCAGGCGTTTTAAGGTGCTCTAATATTCGAGTTTAAAATATACTCTTGCTTCAAGTGCGGCGGGGTTTACTTTTTATGCAAATAAGAGTTCGGTGCTCATCCATTTTAGATTAACCAAAGAAAACGTGTGGGTATTCAAATATGCATTAGCTATCCAAATTATGCCTTTGTAGAGCCATGCGTATAACAGTCCGCACTTCTGTATACTAGTTTTAAGTAATTAATTCAGAAGAATAATTATACAATTTATGAAAACAAACCTAGCTGACAAATACCTCATAAACGATTAGGTATTATATAGGTAACTTTTGAGCTTTTGCTAACGTATTTTACAAATAACTTAAAAGAACCAATCAGAGGTCAAGAAGGTACAGGTGAGGACATAAAATAAATAACCATTGGAACTAACGTGGTAAGGAAAATCTAAGTTATGGTCGGGTCTCGAAGTGTACACGGGATTACACGTTGGAAAGTGTATTAGACAAAGTTTGGTTGAGGCTAGCAAGCAGGTCGTTCGAATATGTGGACCTAAATACACTAGATATGGTGCATCTCATATACCTCGGTTACATATACAATTTCAAACAGCTCACAGGACAAAGCTAAAGAGTAACGGCCGAATACCGAAAAGGCAATTAAATATCTGACAGTTATAGCAAACGCTTATAATATTATGTATGATAATTTTGTATGATAATTTTGATTTGAAACCGAACTATTCGTATATCAGTTTTTGATAAATAATTTTTTTTTTTAAATAAATATTTCACACATCACATACAATACATCGATCTGATCCCGTGGTAAGTAACTTAAGCACTTGTGTTACGGAAATCAGAAACGACAGTGGATACACAAATATACTTAAATATATTTAATAACACACCCAGACACGGATCAAACACCGATGTTCGTCACACAAATATTTGTACCGGGTGGGAATCGAACCCACGACTCTTGGAACCGTAGGTAGTGAGCGGCCTACGTAAATATGTCTATGAAAAACTTGTACAGCGCCCCTGGTGGTTATGTTACGGTCAATGTGAGCAATAGGTAATTATCTATAATCACCGGTAATTATGGATATGTCGCAGTCATCTGGTTGAATCAGCGATTTGATTGGATCACTAGCGCGTTCATTGAATGACGACGTTCAATTGAATGACTAGGTCGAACGTTGAATGAACAATCCTCACTCAACGTCCTACAAGTTAGCGGATTGAAACATAGCCCGTTGAACATAGCGGGTCTAAAATCAGTCAGGTGATTGTAATTTAGTTCATTTCTTTTCCACTGCGGCGTTAGTGCTCGTCAAAACAAAGATGGCGTCAAACAGCTGGTACAGATCTAATCGAATAGCACTGTGTTGATAAGATAATTCTGGCAAAACTTCCTGGTTATTAAGGTGTGTTATGTCATGTCCTCATTTTTTAATCTAAAGTTAGTTATATTTTAAGTTGCGAACTTATGGTCACGCTAATCAAACATTACAAAGCCAGCTATATCTCATTCAACGACTACGCTAAATGACGTTCAGTCAAGATGTTGAACGTTATATTCAACATCTTCACGAGTTGTCCTTTAGTCATTCAATTAAACGTCGTCATTCAATGAACGCGCTAGTGATCCAATCAAATCGCTGATTTAACCAGATGACTGCGACAGATACATACCGACGCACATGGTAAATGTAGTGAATTATTCAAATTTACCGGTAATTATATAAAACTCCCTCGCGACTGAGGTAAATATTGACATTGCTGACAAAAATCACAAGTACTCTGCAATTCCAAATGTCACAAAACTCAAAACTGCAAAAATAATATTAACGAGAAAGAATTTTAAGAGTTCCAATGATAACTGCCTGCTAATTTGTTAATTTTACTTGACTTTATTTTTATACGATTATTTTTTTTTTGAAAGCAAACTTGAAGTTTGGTTTCCAGATATGTCTTGTTTATTTTATAACTAGCTGTGCCGCAACTTCGTTCGCGTGGACTACAGGATTTTACAAACAAAAGTTTTTTCCCAGTAAGAATTTTGCAATATCGCGTTGCAAGTAAGCTTTACGTCTATTAGGGTACCTGCATGCCAAATTTCAATCATCTATCTTACGCGGTTTAGATGTTTTCATACAAAAGATTTTTCCCGCTAATTCCCGTTCCCATGGAAATTTTGCAATATCCTGTTGCGATTAAGCTTTAAGTTTAATAAGGTTCCTGCATGCCAAATTTCTGCAGTTTTAATATTTTCCTGCTAAATCCTGTTTCCTGTTAGAATTTTGGGAAATCCTTTCTTATTGCACCTTTACGGTACCTAACTTACGTCCCTTTATAGTCTTACGTTCCAGCGTTCAAAGTTGACAAAGTTTTATACAAACTTACCCCCATATTTTATTTGTTAATTTAATGAGAATATATTTTATGTTTTGCTTAACCGAACAGAAGGTTTGGTCTCTTGATATTCGAGGAATATTTTTGTTTGTCCGATGTTTATAAACAAATTTTATTATAATTAGGACTAGAATTGTTTATACAATAACCTAATAAATATTAATTTTTATTTAGGTGTTTACATAAATAAATAAATATTTGGGACATTTCCACAAACTAAGCACAGCTTGTACCTACTTTTGGTGGCAGAGACTGATAAACATACATATAAATTTAGAAATGGGACTACAAGAAACAGTTCTCCCTTGTCGTTCATTAATGGGACAAAATCCTGGGACCACGAGAAAACAGGGTCAAATTCTACGTCTTACTCGCCAGTCCATTTTCAAGATGACGATGTTATCCATCTCTTTGGGAAGTACGTCACTCACTGATTATCTTAAGTGAAGGAATGGAGTATGCAGGTATATGAGTATTTACATCGTTTGTTACAAAAATATACATGTGCAGTAGTATGTCGTCAAAACATGTCTATTAATAAGTTTAGACGATATGTTGCATATCAATTCATGCGAAAGTGTATACATCTATGTTTGCTACTTGTCGTATTGACTGAACCCATAAGAATAATATTTAACATAATCACAGGTCCCAAGAAAACATAAACTACTTTTAAATGTGGATAATAAACATTTTTAACATTTTGTTCGGTAAACAATAGGACGCGGACAAATCTAAATCGAGCTATATACTTATAATAGGAAGTGTACAATTGTACCAGTACTTTTCTAGTAAAACTGTAACTCTTCGGTCGATAGGTGCACACCGATCTAAGCAACGTTCTCTAGTCACGTCCGACACGTTTATCGCAAACACGTTCGGCTACTGTAATAAAAACTTCTCTAAAATGAAATATTTAATGCCGCCCCGCCCGCGGTCCCATGAACAACCATGTTTACGTTTTCTTTTAAAACGAACTGGCAACTTTTAGCATTTACCTCTATAGTTAAATATTAGAAGAATAACTTTTTTTTAAAAATACGTACAGTGGAATCTTATAGCAATTTGAATTCGCTAAAAAAAACTTAGGCAGAGAGTTGAATCAAGCTTGTAGATTAATATTATTTTTCAGTTTTACTTGATTGTATCCGCTTGTATGTCTTGTGCACTTTTGGCCAATGTATAAAAGTTGTAAAAGTACTCACTGAGTATTATGTCATAAAATGAAACTTATAACAACTTACATGTTTGTGACTGTCTCACTTTAATTTCAACTGTAGCAATGGTTAGATTACCTTCATAGAAACTTACTGAACAATTTACGTGGAGCATAGGTGTGGGTGTACGGTTACAATTGAGTGACACCATCTCGACACCTTTCGTGAAATGCGCCGACAGCGGAATATTACTTCCCACATTGACGATCAGGTAAATATAGCTCATCGATTACAGGAAACAAATTTAAAGCTTCATAAGTACCTTTTTACTTAAGATTCAACTTATTTATTCCACAAGTAAACAAGCTGAGAAGAAGCTTCTAAAGGTCCAAGTAACATTGTGCTTAAGTG
The DNA here is from genome assembly GCA_039566165.1 of Maruca vitrata. Lineage (NCBI taxonomy): Eukaryota > Metazoa > Arthropoda > Insecta > Lepidoptera > Crambidae > Maruca > Maruca vitrata. The sequence continues at coordinate 8,830,864 of CM076921.1, forward strand.
ATTTATTATTCATATACGATTATCCGAAGCTTTCAAGTGAATATTTGGTGGGACTGATGATGATGATGAGAACTAAGAAGCTATAATAATCTATCTACTACCATTTGTGCATTTAGTCCCAATATTTACGCAATATTTGAGCAAGAAGCAATATTTTCCTACCTGTATACTACAATTGCATCCTAGATACGCCCATGAAATAGAGAGCCATTTCATACACAGAACTACGAGTATCTCGTAGCAGGACACCGTGATCAACCATTGGAAAATTATTGCTAGTTGCCACATGCGTTCTAGGGTACCTAGAATATTAAACCCGAATTGGACCGAGCACGGGTCCTGTGTAGAGATAGCCAACGGCAGGTATAATAGAGGGTAACTGTGCAATATTCATGTTTTAGGTACTAACAATACTTGCTATACTACTTTGTAGTAGTATCAACTATTTTACTAGAATTAGTGAAATAGTTGTCTATTTCGACAAAAATAACAATATGTTAATGTGTTTCTAGGTACAATCGTTAAAAAAATTTACCAAATTTTTTTGTATCTACACGAAAAACTAAGATTTTAAACCTTATTTTCTGTAAAAATACCATTCAAAATAAGGCCCTTTTCTGTGAGAGCCATGCGCTCCCCGTAGTGTAACGATGACAGGGCTCCATGCCATCATCGTAGTAGGAAAAAAATGTACGTAGACCACAAATCTAGTACAACGAGTTTCAAGAAACTCGTGGATAAATGATGCAAACGTAAAATCCGCCCCCTGAAGCACTGTTTAAAATAATAGGATAATTTATTAGTAAGCACTCGGTACATAGGTAATTCAGCCAAGTTTAGAGTTCGTCGAGAAACAGCAGCCGTTTCTTGCAGCAGCAGTTACTCATAGCGGCGTCCATCGTAAACCTGTCGGTGCCACTCCGCGCACAATCATAAACTATGTAATAAGAACGACGTTCATATAAGTTTTATGTTTTAATCGCTGTCGAAATACTAGCGGTACTAAATTTTGTATTTTATATTTTCTTTTTTCGTGTGTTATTTTAATTTAAATGCGAGCGATCCCTTTCCAACACCTGCCAGTTAACCTTAAAACATCTTTTCGATATAACATTTTTCAGTATTATGTCTATAAATGTAATTTCGACTTATTTTTTCCCTAGTGATCGTTTACCGCGTAAAACATTACCCTTTTTTAGCGATGTCAGTTATAAAATAGCGTGTGGCCTTTCTCAATCTCTATCTGTATAATCCCTGTGTGCCACAATATATATGTTTAAATCAGCCCAATAGATATGGCGTGAAAGCGAAACAGAGTTACTTTATCATTAATGATATTAATAGTGATTTTCACTAACCAGTAATAAATGAAACCACTAAAACGTAGCATACCTACCGTTAAAAAGTAATTACTATGTGTTTATAGCTTCTCTTAGAATCGTAAGTATACTACAAAAATAAATATTACACAACATCGCATACATTGATCTGATTTTGTGGTAAGTAGCTAAAGCATTTATGTTACGGATACACAAATTTACTTAAATATGTTTACAGAACAAACATATTCGTCACATAAATATTTGTCCCGGACGGAAATCGAACCCAAGAGTCTAGGAACCGTAGGTAGTGACCGTGGGTTACTAACCACTGTTCCACCGAGCCACTCAAAACATACATAGTTCTCAATAAATAAGAAGCACCCACACGTAGTAAACTTACACCAAGGTACGCTACTACACAAGCCCAAAACAGAAGACCTTAAAATTAATCATAGCTCGTGCGTAAAATATCGGATTACATGGGCGGCTCGGAGCCTTGTCGCTTGCACTTGGCGCCGTACGCTACGAAGTCTCATTCAATTTACATAAATAGCCAAACACACAGAGCCCAAAGTAAACCATTCTAAATCCGATGGTCCGAAAGTTGTATCTCAGCAAACACGGACATTCGGACCGGCAAATGTGACCTGAATTAATATTTGACCGTCTGTTTGTCCACTTTAAGTCCAGCCTTGGCGTACGCCCGGTAATTTTCTATGAACTCTAATTTTGCAAATTAGTAGTCTGACCCCAGGTTTAGATAGTGTATTTCGGGACATGATGAATTTTGCATTATACCTCGCAGATGTACGTGACGATGAATGTAGATTGAAGAGGTTTACTCATGTAGGTAAAGTTATACTACTCGTACAAGTAACTCAAAGGATGAATTTTGGTCCTAATTATATTATAAAGCGACGAATATGTAATACAACGTTAATAAAGTTATTTATACATAACTTCATTAGAAATCATCCATACAAATAAATGGATTGGTCCTATGTAGGGAGTTTGATTATTATGGCCAGTACTGGTTGTCCGCCCGTAACTTTATCCATATAGCGAAGACGATCAAAAGTAGCCTTTGTTCTTTTTAAGTCTCTAGAATAACTGTGTACCAAACTTTATTAAAGTCGGTTCAGGAGTTTTCTCGTGAACGCCCGACAGACAGACAGAATTATGAATTTAAAATATTAGTAAGGATAATATTCTTGTTTTCTTCATACCTTGAGTGGTATACCAGAGCCGCTCTAAGTTGTCTGATTTGACAAATGTCAGACTGACTGCACTAGTGAAGGACAACGGTAAAATTGCCGAAGTATATAAGTAACAGTTATTTCCACTTTATAACCAAGCAAGGTCTAATTATAACAATTTTTTATTAAAAACATTAATTCACATCCAGAAGATCGAATTTAAGTTTCTCATTTAAAAACATATTTATTTTTATTTTTAATATACAATACGTTTTAAATCCTTCATCCTATTTTTAAAAAATACCTGGTGAGTATTACCCACTACGTCACTATGAAAATGTGTCAAACGGCTTGTAAAAACGTAATACAGAGTGGAAATTTTACGTTTTATTTTATAATTCAATTATTTTAGGTAATAAAAGACAAATAATTAGATAATTAGGTGCCTTTGACATTTTAAAATAACGTCTTATTTTTAAAAGTTGTTCTTTATGATTCCCTAAATATGCTCCTCTTAACAAGGATAAATGCAAAATATAAAATAAAAAGTGTCAAATCAGTCATCTAAGAGCGGCTCCGGTATAGTCATCAGACAAAGTTGAATGCTAGAAAAAAATAGGGAAGAGGCACAGATCATAAAATATTGTGTAGAGGTGTCATTACCATAATAGCAAGAAATCCATTTTGCAGTGACCCGTCAATTTCGTTATCAATGTTGTCAGTGGAAATTCATCAAACGTGTGATTGACTCAAAACGGCTATTTATGCTGATACAAGCCATTCAATAAATCAAACAGGCCCACCAATCACGCAGTCGGGGCTAGCCCGGCCATAGCGCTTATTTCGCGCGACGGCACCGTTTATTCCGCGGGCAGACCATTCATCAATTATGCGCATTCCATAAACACTGGCCACTCACATATTTGATGCTTAGACTTTTCAGTACCATTCAAACATTAAAAAGAAAAAAATATGCCTCACTTCCACAACCCATGCCATTTAACTATCGTTATCGCTCAATCGGCTGTAGGAAGTATCATCACCTAACACCGCTGGGGAACGAGCCTACCGTAAACTGGGGCGATCGGGCCTTAGTCAAGTTGTAAGCTTACCTATTTTATTTAAATTAAAATCTTAAATGTTGATGCAGAGAATACATAAATTATTTTAAACATTATAATTTAAGAGAGAAATTGTGTCCACAAGTAAGTATATCAAGTGTATTTTATCTTGTACGAGTAGTTGCAGTTGTCTAGCACCGAAATGTTGCCGTCACTGAAACACAGTCGCTATTCAGAATGATGCCGTAACTTAAATACCTCTATAAATATACTGAAAGAAGATCGTATCCCAAATCAGCAATAGATATCAAAGCAACACTAACAGGTGATTCCGAGAGGATATTTCACGGCGATATTCCCGCACAAATCACGTCCGATGTTTAGTTCACGCTAGGACGATTATTTCGGACATGACATCGATCAGACCTGGGAGCATGATCAATTATGAGCATTCAATAAATACTGGACATACTACACGTTCCCAATTACCGGCGCGCTAATGATTCGAGTGTTTGATCGGTAATTAACGGACGGAGTGGATACAGTTGTTAGTTTTGATTGCGATTTTATACCCACTATCAAAATTTATTAATAGCGCAATCCGAACTCCGACTGCTGATCCATAAGTTCTTAGCTGAAGCTCCTGCTTAATTAATTCTTGGTCTCTTATCGATCATGTCAGATTGATGACCCACCGAACTACGAGTGTGGGGAAACGAAAAGTGCACTTCTGTATATTATAATTTGTCCTGCGCACTTGGCTGATATCTATTGAGATCGACCACCATGTACGACATCGGTGAGACATCATTTTTTTTTCAATTAATTCGCAAACTCTTATTACAACTACCTACCAGTGGGTATGGATAAATCGGTAATATACTTACATACATAAAATCATCCCTTTTTTCCCAAAGGGGTAGGCAGAGATGCTATGTGCTACGATCCTGGCACACCACTTTCGCTTCTTTAATATCCATCAATCGGTAATATACTATCTTAAAATTTGGTAATATGTGAATATGAGAAGACGATCGATGTAAATACATACCTTTGGGATGTTCAACGCTAATTCACATGAGATTCGCTTGGTACCGGGAAAAATTACCAATTTCAAACACGTCGGTTCACAAATTAGCCTCAAATATCTACAGACGTTTCGGATGATATCAAAATTTCGACGAAACGAGAGTTCTGTATGTCAGACCTTAAACGAAATGTAAATGGAAGGGATATAAAGTAAATTGTTTTCGGGCTGGGTTAATAGATATGTCTATTTGAAACAGAAAAGTATTTTGTAACGTAAGAATAAATAAGAAGGCCTCGGTAGCGCCCGTCTCTTGTGCAAGGAGTCCGATCGCTACCTGCGACAAAAATACTTCTGTGATGATCCCACAAAGACATATTCCCACAGAACAATTTGTTCTATGGCTGAATGTTCAATGTATCTATTTAAGCTTATTTGTGTATACTACTGTTTCTGATATCCATATCAAAAGTCATACAAATCAAAATGTAATGTTCCGTTACAAATCGTTAGTGTTGTAATTATAAGATGAGTTTATCTTACTTACTGACTTACCACAGAAACAACTAACCTACAACAGACATTGTTATGTATAACAATGACGTTTAAAGTTATACATATGTCTAAGTTCATATACTGGATTGTCAGCTGAACTTACAATCGAAATAATTGTTGAATATTGCTAAGACTTCCTTCCAACTGTCTACCCACACCTAATGTACCATATATGTCACTGTCTCGCTCTTAGTACTAACAGTGCCTCCATTACAGGGTTTCCATTATCTAGGTTTCAAGTCACTGGTTCCGCTTAGTGACATTTTGTTTAGCCTTCATCGGTATTGTTCGATATAGGGCGGAGTAGTCGTTAATTTCTATCTAATTGATCTCTTTGGTGGGAACGAATGACAGGTAATCGATCAATAATGTTATTACGGCGAATAAAGATGGTCTTTTCGAAGTTTAATAAGTTAATAAGTACTTTGAAGATAAAGTTAGATAAGGATTAAAGATAAGATCTCTGGTTTAACATGAATTTCAGTACAAGAAGTTCTATCATAACAGTTTTTCTTTATAAATAAGTACGCCAACATCACGAAACTGATAGAATTATGAACTGTTCAAGGCTAGATGAGTTGGAGATACAAGTTTTGAAAAGACAAGTTAAGGGCTAGTAAAAGCCAGAAGTATGATATGTTATATATTATTTTAGCATCTAAAGTGACTAGAAAACTTTAGAGGTGAGTGAACCTCGATTCATTATTTATATTTCAGTATGTGATATTGCTCAAAATAATAAAAAGCTGTCTAATTTGAAAACAATATATACAGTAAAAAATCAACAAAAAAAACCTTAGCAACCCGCCCCGTGCGCTATTTTATAATGCAGCCTCTAATGGATTTCTGCATTGGTGTGGGCTCGTTACTCTCAATTTAGGCCCGGACCGATCTTTGCCATTCCCACCGTCCTAATTCGGATCAAATTTCCAGTGGTGCCCAACAAGCTATCGAGATCACACGCGGCCCGCATATAACCCGCGCGTCTATTTGGGCCGCTTTTCCTGTTTTTGCGTGTTATCGGCAGCGCTCCCTGCCGACGCGACTAACGACCGATGTCGACGTCGCCTGCTGAAATGTCACGATGATTTATCGTCTATACCAAATAGTCGACTGAGATATTTAGATATAGTTTTTAGGGGGTATAAATCGGGCCCGGTGCGTTCAGTACATCGATCATGTTCGGATTTAAGCAAGTGTTTAAGGTTGTAGGGTCGTTTTTGCAGTCGTTTATTTTCATTTTGGACGCTGAAAGGTGGCTGCTATCCGCTTTTCATTATCAGCAACAGGAGTTTACTTTGTTTAGTTATGCCAATATAAAATAACGGACGATTCTAAAAATATGTGCACGCTTCATAGTTAAAAGGTTACTAATTGATTCCATTCGTGTGAAAATTTACATATTTTTTTATAAAAAAAATCTATAATTTATGTTTTGCACAACTTTAAACTTTAAACTTTCCTCATAGTTTTATCTCGACTCCTAAAGACTCTATTCAAATGTTTAAAACTTCCTCTAAATTAGAAATGGTATACTAAAAAACATTCTGAAATACTCGCATAAGCAAAATACTTCCAAACTTAAACAGGCGTTACCATCACCTCCAGACCTAATATATCTTGATAACAAACCCCAAGTGTACAGCCGTAACTTCCGAGTATCCACATAAAACTCGGATCGATATTTCAAAAATTCTTGCAAGTTCCATCATAAAGAAACACTCCAGTGAGCCGGTAGCCACTTGGCGGGCACCGGGATTCTTCAAACTCCGGGAAAATTCACAACTTTGCCCCAATTCATCATGCCTACATAGCGGAGGTAGCTTATAATATCTTCTGCACCATTAAATCTAAATTATTCTCCCTCCCTTATTCGTAATAAGGCACCAACATTTCTTAATAAGCACCTAGAGTTTCCACCGCGAAATATTACCTTTGGAATACGACAGTATATTTCACAATACGTGTTGCGACATTCATTCTTTAACTGTATACAAAAATGTGCGAGTGAAGCACACGATAAAATTATGATCCCAGTCCAAAGAAAAATAAAACCGTCATTCCTTCGTTAACCAACTGGCAGAGGTGGTATTTCGCAACCGCTAAACTTGTAATATATTGGCTAATGCAATTGGAGTTCTATTGGAATATGCATGTGAACATCCTCTGGGGCCGGCAGCAAATCCAACGGTTACTAAGACCGTTGACATTTTCACTGATGGTGCATTTTAGTAGCCGCTATAACAGCAAAGTGGCTCCAATATAACAACGGCCATTTTTAAAACAATAGTTTGTAGGTCACCCATCATCTGCGAGTCCGACTCACATTTAGCCGGTTCCTCGTTTTTATTATAAAAGAGAAACAGGCTATTCATCATCATCATCAGCCCATATCTGTCCACTGTTGGACAGGTATTCAATTACTATTAAATAAGCAGGTATGTCAAAAGAAACTAGTAAAATCCCACTCCCAATATCTTTCTGAGTAATTGATGAAGACGTAGAAATGTTTCAATGCAATGACGTCCTGACCCAACCTTCTTTGGTAAAAAAATAATGAAGCGAAATATGAAGATTTCTTTTCGGTCCCACCTTTTGTTCTAAGCAAGAATATCGAGGAGTGATCCACATAAAGGACCCTTTCCATCCTCCGAATCCACCTGACCCCGACAAGGCAATTACAGATACTTTCTTTGAAAAGATTGTCACCCCCAGTGCTTAATTGTTTGCTGTGGTGTCGTAATTTCAAAGGGTGTCTTTAATCTTAGCGAGAAATAATAATTCATCGGTCTTCTGAAGACTCCAATCAACAGCAGATTTCTATATTCTCTGCATTTCAACAATTTGGTTCTTTGGCTTTCATTTTCGAAATTGATATCTAAGAGAAAATATTTAAACGGTAGTACAATATTACGTAACAAGATTTGAAAAGATAAATGTCTTAAAAATAAAATATTTTTTTTCCTGCAACATGCAATTAAGATTGAAAAACGACGCCTTTGTTGTAGATCTATGCTAATTTTAGAACCTTTAAAAAGAAATATATATAAATAGATCTACAGGACATTTCTTTTGAATAATAAACTTCACTTTACTTTACTTAGGACATCTAATATTACTAAGCCTATTCTTGGCTATATATGAATAATTATAAAATGATTTTTTTTTGCTCACACTATGAGCTTATTTGGGACATTAATGTTCTTAATCCCCTTAGCTTTCCAAGCTTAACGAGATGAAAAAAGAAGGTATACTTAGGGCTTTGAAACTCGTAACGAAATTCTTACCTTAATTTTTAGGAAAAAATATATTATGCTTCGAAATATGAAGGAAATTTTTAATTCGGTCACATACTTAACAGATATTTGTTCACTACTTATTTTAACCCTCAAATACGTCAGTATTAAAACGCATTATATGACATAAATTATCATCATAATTAAGTGTCTACTTAGGTACTCTTTTCATATCGATTTAGCATGACCAGAGCTCTAAAGTAAATTTCAAATTGAAAAAATGTACCCTCAATAATGCACTCTCCCGACTGTTTTACTACTATTTATGTTACTGTCAATCAACCTCTTACAAAGTAGGATAGTAACTCGAATATTCGGCGTGCCCGTTAATGTAGCCTCGGAATAAACGATGCGCTTGGCGAAAATATCCGAAATAACCATCAAATAGGAGACGAGGTTCCGTCATATCGGCCACGTCATTTCCCTCAAGCCGGGGCCGGCGACTGAACGGACATCTCGTAGGCAGATCAGATTAAATCTAGTTTTAATTAATATCCAGCTTAAGCTCACAGCTTAAAAATGGAATGTTCACCAGCCTAACGTGGTTTTAATTTTAGCCGGGCAAAGGAAGGCATGTATTTATGAAATTGATGACAAAATGATGTATCTGCAAGTAATATTGTCCACAATTTTCCAGGTTTGAAAACTACGCCCATAAGTAGGAGTGGTTAAGGTCCTTGCTTGCCATGCGAGAGGTCGCCAGTTCAAAGCCCGCCACGTACCACTGTGTTTTTAAATTTAAAATTCATATGAACAACTATAGGCCGAGGACAGAGAGAAGTTGCGTGCATTTGGGGATGCCTATGTCCAGCAGTGGAAAGGAATGGGCTGATGATGATGATGATGATGTACGACTATTTGACGCTTTAACGGTGAAGGAAAACATCGTGAGCAAACTTACACCTACGAAGAAATTCTCAGGTTGTGTAGTCAACGAACCCGCACTTGGCCAGCTTGGTTGACGAAGGCCTTTTCGCCCTAGTTAAGGGTAGGCCCGTGTCCCGGCAGTGGGGACGTATATTGGCTCATGATGAAGAAACCATAAGGAGGTACATATATTTTTACACACACTTACTAAAAGTAAATAATTTTGAAATTAATCCTTAAAACCATTCATTATCTAGCACCTAAGGTCCACATAAGATCCATAACCAATGAAAAAATATAGTATGCTGTGTCTGTTTCAGGGTCAACTTTTTCGCTTTTCGATATATCAGTTCGCTAACTGACTACAATGATATATCAATAATCAGTCGCATTTCACAATATTAAAAGGCATTCATGTATTTGATATTATTTATACACTGTATCATTATAATCACCAATTTGTAAAGTGACTTATTTACCGAGAAGTCAGTTATTTTGGAATAAAATAAAGTCTCTACCAAACCACTCCATACCATTTCTATTCAAAGTCAATCGATACTGTATAGGTAATACCCCAAACGATCTCGCTTCAACGCATAAAGTTCCACGCCAATATTTGGACATTGCTATCTGCCTTTGATGTTAATACCCTGCAATGGCATTTTAATGAAGGGCGCAAATGCTCATTTCAAAGGCAAACTATGCTATAAGTTATATAGCATCGACAAACAGTGGACTGCATGTCCAAATAAGGCCGATTATTAGAGACCTTTAGAGATATACAAGTACTATTTTAACATAAATCTCCTCTGTCTAACTTTAAACTATCATGGTTACTTAGAAAACTGAGTATGTCCGGGATATTTACGAGTACCATATAGTCAGTTGACCCGTAATCATGGCGCTTGCAACAATGCCGAATCAGGAGCTCGTTAATATAAAACAAAAAAAGGTAAACATCCCGGCTATATTAAATTTTCTAACCTCTATCTCCTTTCTATATGGATCTTAATATTTATTTATTTTGTTTATTTACAATCCACAGCTCTTAAATAAAAATATAATTATTATCGTATACCTACTATGTTGCGACTTTATCATAGCACTAATAAGCAAATAAGGAATGTTACTGTTGATAAAATAACATGAAATGCCCCATCTACACCGTGAAATTTTAGTGGTTGTTTTCCCGCAGTAAAATGATTCTATCTTAGTAGCACAATAGATTTGTGCAGTTATTTTTTTATTAAAATCAATAAATGCCGGTTTTACGAAAGGTTTAACCGAAACTCGAAAGCACGTTCGAACCGCTTTATTAGGTACTTAGGGCGCTTTATTACTTTAGCTTTAAGCAATGAGTTCATGCGGCAAGCAGTACATGATTACGTCACATCTTATAAAAGAACGATAGCTTCTCTCGTTTTCGAGTTTGAAAATTATTATTATGAAAATTTGTAAAAATATTTTTTTTTTCAGGGAAAAATTTGCATGATTCGATAGTATTAGGTAAATACTAAAGGCAAATCGTTCCGCCACGGGAAAACAACCACTCAAATTTCACGGTGTATATTATAGCTTGAACGGTAGACACCAGGAACGCTCTATTAAAATGATGGTATTTCAATCAATTATTAAAATGTTCATAATCCAATATTCGCATACGGGTAACCTGGAGTAGCGATAACATCTCTATCAAAAGCGATCTCTAATTATAGCCAAGTAGAAAATGAGCTTACAGAGTAACGCATCGCCCATCGGATGTTAAGCTCCTCCGAAGTTTTAATGACCAGTTGCATTATTTGTTTTGGTTTCAATGACTAATTTATATTCACGTAAATTTATGAATATTTAGTATTAGTACTTATTATAAGTATGATAGATGTAATGTCCTTTTAGATTTTAGACGATACAATTAGAGTAACTCGTAGAGTTACCTGTACATGAGATTATTTTACCAATAGACACAATGTACAGAAAATCCTTCTTTTTGAAAGTCAGTTAAGAAGTCACGTTAAGTTTTAAAATATTTATTTTGGTAACAATCGTAATGTAAACCACTACACGTAGCATTATATAAACATATAGTATATATCTACCTAGTTATATACTTCTAAGCCTTGACATCCACCACCTTTTCAGCCAACTCGATGCATTGCCGCATGAGTGCCACGTAACCATTCAGTATAGCGCGTTCTGAAACAAAAGATATTGACAATAATGACACATTAGAAAAAATCTATTTAGTTCACTTGCTTTGATATTCGGCCATACTGAAAGTATTATTGAACTTATTTTGCAAATCAGCTGTGAAATACAACTATTCATTGGTTTATTTTATTGTATTTTATTAAAGAATGTATTAAAAACAATGTTAAACTTAATATTAAAACCGTAGTCTCACAAAACTATTTGCATAGTTTGTCTGTGTGTCTGTTTGTATTAGATATGTTTTTTGTAGAGAATTTCAAGATAAACAATTTTTATAAGACGTCTTTTGACCCCCGAGCAATAATAGGTCGCGAGATGTTTGCGATAAACTGATTTTCGTGACGTTTTGACCTTTGTAACTTTTTTAGCCGACACGATATTAATGTCGATTTTTCACATTTTCATTATAACGCCGAAATTAAGGTTTGTACAAAATTCAGCTCACTAGGATTTTTCCGCAGATAAAACCTTAAATGACCCCATATTTTAATTTAGTGAGATATATTACCACCCAGAAAGCAATCTAGCCCACCGATTTCAAGAGTTTCTTTTTAATGAATCGACATATGAACTGTAGCCGTTCAGCGTTCCCTGCCCCACAACACATCCAATATAGACGAGCTGGAATAATAGACGGGAGACGTAAGCCAAAAAAACTGTGACATTAACAGATGTGGGTAAATCAATTCGGAGCGGCCCTGCAAACATTACCCGCGTCAACGGGAGGTCGGCCAGCCGCGATTGTTTCGTGCAAAATTGATTTGAACCCTATCCGTGCGACATAAATTTCACTTGTGACACAATATTTCAACCGACACCGGGACTATCTACGACTCAAACCATCAGGGAGAGACTGTTGTCACAGAAAACAGAACGGCCAGCCCGACGACTGAAGTAAACATTGGCTTTGTCAAATATTATGCGGATGAAATTTCAAGTATTCTTTGTTTAATCCCACGGAATGTTGCTTCGGTATCTCTCTTATTATTTTTCTTTTATTTTTTTCCCCTTGACGGAGTTTATTGTTGGGTCGGTATTATAAAGGTAGGATTACACAATACTTGCTACGTGCATTTTTACTAGGAACGACAAAGTCAAGTCTCACAGTTATATTCTTGCGAAGCGAAAATGCCTTAAGGTTCTGAAAAAGTCTACAAAGCTATCTTGGTCGTTTCTTGCAAACGATTTCTTGAAAATTATTTTTACATATTTATTTTATACTTCTTTGAACAGAATAACTTTCATATTCTGTTATACCAAGTAGGGTACTTGTAAAACATTTGATGTAAAACTTTGATTAATAAATAATATTATAAAGCTGAAGAGTTTGTTTGTTTGTTTGTTTGTTTGTTTGAACGCGCTAATCTCAAGAACTACTGGTTCGATTTGAAAAAATCTTTTTGCGTTGTATAGACCATTTATCGAGGAAGGCTTTAGGCTATATAACATCACGCTGCGACCAATAGGAGCAAAGATACAATGGAAAATGTGTAAAAAACGGGGAAACGCGAACGAAGTCGCTGGCACAGCTAGTTAATAAATAATGTCAGATTATTAAATCCTTGCTGCTTTTACTATTCCTTATTTTATTCTAGTGTTACTTGTATATATTATTGTGACCGAATTTGAATCGCGTTCAAGGAATCAGATCGCCGAAAGCACTGAAACATGCTATTAAAACGCACAAAGAGTCCATAGTACCTAACGAAACCATTTTTCCCGGGACAGTAGCCACTCGCACTGGGTATTAACTGGCATAGAGGCATTAAAGGGGCCCGAGGGTGAGTAGGGGGGGGGAGTCCGTCACTTGATCCGATCGCGCCCGAACCATCTGATTGATGACGCCGATTAGTGATGCCCAACCCGCCCGGAATAAATTGTCGAGAGTTTTTGCACTGAAAACTCGATAGATGTTTTTTGCACGAAGCCGTTTTAATGAGCGTGTGGTCAGCGCGGTTGTTGTATTGTGTTTTGCCGCACATACCGTATTGATCCGACGCTGAATTGTCGATGCGTAGTTGGAGGCGAGTAATCGAGGTAATATGACGAATACCAATTGGATATGGATTCGGTGGAAAAACGCATAGTGAATAGATTAAGTACTCGTCACCACTTAACTTGGCTAGAGAGTCGATGGCTCTTGTCCCTTAGGGCAATGGCTTTACATCAGCCCGCCATCCTCACGGGGACGATATGAAAGCCATCAACCGTTTATGATGCAAACGTTGGGACGTGTGCACTAGGTCTTGCACGATATAATTTGGATCTATTCATAAGCAAGTATAATATCCTGAAGGTCTCATTCCTCCTTCTCAATTGTTACAAACGGATACCATCTTACTTAAACACAAAACCGTATAGAGGAAGATCCCAGAGCCGCCAGACATCACTTATTTTCTAATGGACAAAATATATACGATTGAGTAGTGGTGGGGTGTACTATCATCATATGACTAGTTGCTACCTTGACCAGACGGCCATTTTTCAGATATCAACCAATCAAGGTACATAGAAACACTGCTCACCTAACTTAAATTCTGATGGCTGATTTTAACATATATTTTACACAATATCATTAAAAATCAGGTTTTATTACTCCCAGACACATGCGGTCGGCGGTTTTTACCTTACAGACGCTTTAAACCTATGAAAAAAATTGTACTTCTACTCAATTTTACTTAATTTGTGATGCTTGATTTTTATATATATTATTCAAACAACTATTTTAAAACGTTTTGCAAACGGACAGACCGATCCAAGGGGCCAAACATTCAGCAGACCCAACTGTTTTAGATTTTTTTGTAAATTGAATTTAGTTAAGTTTTTCTAATAAAATAGTTTGTAAGGTACAATTCTATAATTATTGCGGTCAGATGAGCACTTTTTAGTTGTTTGAATAACATATATAAAAAACAAAGCATCAGAAAATAAGTAAAAGTAAAATTTTTTTCATAGCCTTAAAGCGTCTGTAAGGTAAAACCGCCGACCGCATGTGTCTGGGAGTAATGAATCCTGATTTTTAATGATATTGTGTGAAATATATGTTAAAATCAGCCATCAGAATTTAAGTGAGGTGAGCAGTGTTTCTATGTACCTTGATTGGTTGATATCTGAAAAATGGCCGTCTGGTCAAGGTAGCAACTAGTCATATGATGATAGTACACCCCAACACTACTCAATCGTATATATTTTGTCCATTAGAAAATAAGTGATGTCTGGCAGCTCTGGGATCTTGGACCAGTAGAAAAGTTGATACTCGTGAACTTTATTATTAACTATAATTTCTATTAAAGCTTTTTTTATTACCTGTGTCATGCCACAGCTAGGCAAAGGTCTCCTCCTAACTTGTCCACAGCTCTCTATTGAATCTTATAACATATTTTTAAATAAGTAATAATAAGTATATCATTCAGGTTCTGCCGGCCGGCCGGTTACGATTTTATGTATTGCTATTACACGATTTATTATCGATACAAAGTAGCTAGACAATTTGCCTACAACTATTGTTCAAATACAGGCCTCGGAGTTGCCGAGTCATGAGCGACCACCTCCGTCCCGTTTAAGAGTTGAAATAATTTCAGCTTTACGCTTTATTTATTTTCCATAATGGAACGTGAAACAGCGCTTTTCCTCCACTAAACACACAAACGTCGGCGTGTTTACAAAGGATACTGTTGAAAAAACCGTTCGATAAGTACCTACTTGTAAACAATATACACTCGTATTATTGTCCTTCCTCGATTTGCGAAGGTAAAAGATTTTGCCTAATGAAGAGGAATTAATTAACGGACAGGAGAAATTGCACGTTAAGAGTTCGGCTCGTTTGAATCTCTAATCGATGGGATGCAAATTTACTTGGGCTAATTCTATTTTATTTTGTTTCGGAGTGAAGAAAAAAGTGAACGTAGGTAGGTACTAGAAACATTTCACAGATATTATATCAATGTGATACTAAATGGCAATGGGATCCAAACTTTACTCATATGTAAAAAAATCCACTATTGATACAAAATTACACATCATACTGGCGCCTGCCAACATTTCCATTTGATTTTAAGCCTTTTACGACTGACTTATTCGTAATTTTCAGGATTAAATAAGTAGAAGATTGTGAATAGAATTGAATAAAGTTCAAAGGCCTTAGGTGACATTGGCCAAAAACAAGTCTTGTAGTTCGTCAAGCTTCGTTTTTCGTAGGTGTATAAGTCTGTAGAGCAAAGTCTATACAACTAATAAAAATAAAGTGTCTGTTTGTAGTATTAAAATAATGACTTTTTACTAAATGTGTAGGAATCTAAATCGGGTACCAGTAACAAAAACAAAAATTTTAAAAAAATCTGTCTAATTGTTCTCGCTCATCTCCGAAACGGCTGGACAAATTTTGACGGGACTTTTCGGGCCAATTTTACAAGGTAAATTATAAGCTGTTTTAATTCCCACATTTCCACGCGTACGAAGTCATGGGCGGGCGCTAGTACTAAGTAAAAATTGTTCGCGATACTTCGTGAATATTTTTATTGAGCAATCGTGTCACATCAGTCGGAACTAATCTGAGCAGACTTGAGCTGCTGGCAACGGCTCTATTACATTACCGCGCCACCGTCCGCGTCAATGAAGATTGACGTGCATCATAATGTGGATGGGTGCAATTTCACATTTTGAAGTCACCCTGTTGCGCTGTGAGTTAGAGACGTAGCCTCTTTCCCGGGACAAGTGATGAACAAGACTCTACTAAATGATAGTTCCGTGTCTGGGGTAGTTTAATATATCTGCTCAACAATATATTAGTAATTAGCGACCCGCTCTATACACTTTGGGTATATAAATTGGCCGCCCACGACTTCGTCCGCGTCGAAATGGTTTTGACAGCAATGATTTGTTAAAATAGTATATAATAAACCTTGTAAAATTAGCTATTTATTAGTGAAAGTCTCGTCAAAATTGTTCAGCCGTAAGCTCTAAGCATACATAGAGACCGATTGCGGGACGTGATTTTGTTTGATACGATTATTTTTACTATTCCTATAACAAACAAATTATGAATCCTCATCTCTCAGAATCTTATCTGATCAATAAGGTTCAGCGTATTCGAGTTTTTGTAGATATTCGTAATAATGAGAATGTTACATTTGATATCGTTCCCAGAACACGCAATGCGAAGTACGTGAAACAAATGCTCGACCAGCTCTTGCATTCAAGGAATTAAATTTGTGTATCTATTGAATGATTTCTGAAAGTTTCAATATTTTGAAAAGTGTGGAAAATAATTTGCAATAAACATCGCATTTACAATAGCCGGCGTTGTTTGCAGGCCGGACGCTTCGCCGCCTCTCCCTTCCGTTTGCCGCAACCAACGTTACACCACATTATTACCCGTACTTTTCTGTATGCTGGCATGTGACGTCACAGCTATCGCGAACGTGGTTAGCGCGAAGCGTCCGGCGGATGCGGCCGTCCGTCACGCCGCGGCTTCCGCTGCGCAGAGCCACTGAGCCACACCACTTTACGGCATAACTACTGCCAGCCAACAAGCCTACAGCTTCGAGTCGTAGGCTGCAAGACTAGCTATCTTGTTAAGGGGTTGACGTGGGCAATAATCCCAAAACTAGGAAAGCAACGTAGAGTCGTCGGTGACTAATGACAGCGTATACACCCAAAAATATATTAATTTATACAAGTATTGAGATTTTTAGTAGCATTAGCACAAGTGAGAGTTTGTTATATACAACGTGAAATTTTAGTGGTTGTTTTCCCGTGGCAGAACGATTTGCCTTTAGTAATACCATCGAATCATGCAAAAAATTCCGCGAAAAAAAAATTTTTTTTTTCGATTTTTCAGAATAATAATTTTCCAACTCGAAAACGAGAGAAGCTATCGTTGTTTTTGAAGATGTGACGTATTCAGGTACTGCTTGCCGCATGAAATCGATGCTTAAAGCTAAAGAAGCTCTTCACCCTAAGTCATAAAGCGGTTCGAACGTGTTTTCGAGTTACGGTTAAACCTTTCGTAAAACCGGCAGTTTTTGATTTTACCAAAAAAGAACTGCACAAATCTTTTGTACTACTAAGATAGAATCATTTTACTGCGGGAAAACAACCACTAAAATTTCACGGTGTATTTTACTAGTGCCTCGTATATATTTTACCCGCCCTCACTTCATAATTTCTTAGCGGATACCTACGTCATCACATCTACCTGCATGCCAAATTTCCGTCCAGTGGTTTGTTCTGTGCGTTGATCACTTTGTCAGTCACCTTTGATTTATAGATACTGCCAGCCAACAAGCCTACAGCTACGGCTACGGCTACAAGACTAGCTATCCAGTTAAGGGATTGACGTGGGCAATAATCCCAAAACTAGGAAAGTAACGTAGAGTCATCGGTGACTAATCGTAGCGTAACCCTTAAAAATATCTTAATTGATTGTATCAATTCAGACTTTAGTAGCATTAGCAAGTGAGAGTTTGTTATATATTTTACTAGTGAGCCGCTTCGCTTCGGGTTATCATTTCTAAGCGGATGCCTACGTCAGCTCATCTACCTGCATGCCAACTTTCCGTCCAGTGGTTTGAGCTTGCGTTGATCACTTTGTCAGTACTGACTGACAGAGTAAAGTTTTGCATCCTACAACGCAAACTTAAACTAACTCCTTTGTTAAAATATTGCAGGAGAAGTGGACAAAAAACTGAGATTCGGAATACATGAACGCAAGGCAATTATGTGTCTCAAGAATTGATGGTATTTATGTAGCACATCACCACTTTACGACGTAACTACTGCCAGTCAACAAGCCTACTGCTAGGCTGCAAGACTAGCTAGATAAGGGATTGACGGGCGACCGCAAAAAGGTCAAACCAGCGTAGCGTCATCGTTGACTAATCGACCGTGACAGCCTAGAAGCCCTATCTCTTGACCTACGTAATTAGACAAGGATTGGGACTTAATTGTAGCGAGATGTGAGGGTTTATAACATTTTTTTATATTGGAAACCACATGGTATTGTAAGGTGGTCAACTCATCAGAACTCAAATTTTTATTTGTTGTTGAGCACTAAAATACATTTGAAAATTTTAAAAAAAATTACATTCATGAGCCGGGGACCCCCGTTTAGGCGGGGTCATCAGAACCCCCTTGTTAATATTTTTGTAGGACAAGCAAACTAAAGGTATGATGGTCGTCTTACTTTACCATAAAGGTATTGTGGCGAAATGTGGTCATTAATTAAAGTCAT
Source organism: Maruca vitrata (assembly GCA_039566165.1). Classification (NCBI taxonomy): domain Eukaryota; kingdom Metazoa; phylum Arthropoda; class Insecta; order Lepidoptera; family Crambidae; genus Maruca; species Maruca vitrata. Next base: position 8,849,627 of record CM076921.1, read on the forward strand.
AGAGCCTACCAAACAGAACTCACACATGATGCAGAGATGACATGAAGAGAAAAGGATTGAGAATTTTATTGTAGTCTTATATTGGCTATAATTTGTCTCAAAAGTCTACAGTTAGAAGTGTGATATAAGTCTTCAAACGTCTTACCACTATCATTGCAACAAGAGCAAGGTTGATGCGACGTTTCTATAGAACTGGTGACCTTTTGCTGATCCTCTTTTTCCTCCACTCGATCCTGGGTCGCGATGTCCTGGTCATTCCTTTCATTTTTATGTGCCTCTTGAACCACATCGTCATTTGAGGATGTGAGGGTATCTTGAGGACCAATCGTTAGGACCTCTAAAACAAATACTTACAACGTAATATATAAAAAAAACTTCAGGTTAGGCAAATAAGTCGAATCGTAGGTAATAATATTTAGCCAAGTCTAACGTAGGTAAATTCGTGGCAACCTAAATGAGATTTTTATTTACAAAATGAAAAAAAAAACTAGTCCATCTAATTTAGTTGCTACTTCCTTTGATTTTTTCTTGGATTCGACACTTTTCTCAAATACACCCTGAAATTTTAGTGGTTGTTTTCCCGCAGCTAAATGATTCTATCTTAGTAGCACAATAGATTTGCGCAGTATTTTTTTTTAAATCAATAAATGCCGGTCGAAAGGTATCACCGAAACTCTAAAGTACGTTCTAACCGCTTTATTACTTAGGGCGTAGAGCTTCTTTAGCTTAAGGCATCGATTTTATACGGTAATACGGTATAGCAGTACCTGATTACCTTAAAAAACAACGATAGCTTCTCTCGTTTTCGAGTAGGATAATAAACATTTTGAAAATTTTTAACAAAAAAATTTGTTTCGAGGAATTATTTGCATGATTCGATAGTATTACTAAAGGCAAATGGTTCTGCCACGGGAAAATAAATAAATAAATATAAATAAATAAATATTACACAACATCACATACATTGATCTGATCCCGTGGTAAGTAGCTTAAGCACTTGTGTTACGGAAATCAGGATCAACAGTGGATACACAAATAAACTTAAATATATTTAATAACACACCCAGACACAGAACAAACACCGATGTTCGTCACACAAATATTTGTCCCGAGTGGGAATCGAACCCACGACTCTTGGAACCGTAGGTTTTGAACCTGAGTCACTAACCACTGTTCCACCGAGCCAGTCAACACCCACTAAAATTTCACGGAGTATAATATTGTTACGACCACGAGAGACCGTGCAAGCGGAATTAGTCTTATCGTCGTATGGATAAGGGCTATATTCGCTTGCACGATACTACGCTACACACTCTGGTAGGTTGTAGCGAGCTCTAGAGTGTTCTAAAGTAATAATAATATTACGACCTTGATAGACCGTGCAAGCGAAATTAGTCTTATCGTCGTATGGATAAGGTCTATATTCGCTTGCACGATACTACGTCACACACTCTGGTCGGTCGGAGCGAGCTCCAGCGAGTTCTAGAAATTTCGATCCCCGCGAGAAGATTCTCGACGCCACGCGAAGAGCTGCGTCCTCACTGGGTATAAAAGCGGGATGTACGACGCGACGGGACAGTTCCGATTTGGAAAGCGAAGCGAATCAGTCTCCTGCGAACTAGAAGTGATCGAGTGCGTTACCTGCGAATAGTTTCAGTGAAATTCAGTGTTTTAGTGTGATTCAGTGGTTTTAGTGTAATTTAGTGTACCGTGTTTAGTGTTGTAATTAAGTGTTTTTAATTGTGTTTTTAAGTGTTTGATTGTGTAATTGTTAGTCGATAAATAAATCATTGTCTTTCGGTGACTTTTGGCGTATCTTGAATTTAACGTACCCCGTTCCCGCAACAATTGGTGTCAGAAGTGGGATTCAAGATGCCTCTTACACCACGAGAAGACAGTGAGGGTCGAGTTACAAGGAGTCAAACCGCGGCCCTGCAAGAGGGTGAAGGTACTTCAACGGAGGGATCAATCCAAACACCGATTGGGCCTGTGGAGCTTGCAGATTTATTTAAAATGCTGAAGACACAAGCCAGCCGCCAGGAGGAGTTAGCCCGACTTCAGGAAGCACAATTTGCTAAGCTGAGGGAAGAACAAGCCCTTCGCCAGGAAAAGCAAGACCTTCGCCAGGAGGAGCAAGCCCGCCACCTGGAGGAGATAAGCAAGAGTTTGTTGGGGGCTATTGAGAAGAAGCACGAAGTATTAGAAAAGCAGATTGATGCTCTCAAGGATGATGTGCTAAGCGTCAAGACCCAACACGAAGATCGACTCACCCAACACGAAGATCGACTCACCCAACATGAAGATCGATTCACCCAACATGAAGATCGATTCACCCAACATGAAGATCGATTTACCCAATATGAAGATCGATTCACCCAACACGAGGATCGACTGAGCCAGGTAGATGCTGAGATGCGACAGCTGCATACCAAGATGGCAAGAGTGGGGACCCGGGGTGCTACGGTAGTGTCGGATTCTCCGAAAATCGAAGTACCCCACTTCGATGGAACGACGTCTTGGGCAGCATTTTGGTATCAGTTCGAGACGGTGGCTAAAGGAAAGGGGTGGAACGAGGAAGAGTCCTTGATAGCTCTGACTCTGGCTCTTCGTGGAGATGCCCTGCTCACGTTGGAAAACCTGCCTTCGGATAACAGAACTTTAGGTGCTCTCCAAAGAGCATTAGAAGGCAGGTACAGCGACAAACACCTGGAACACGCGTATAGAGCACAACTCCGCGATCGACAGCAGAAGCCTGGTGAGAGTCTGCAGCAATGGGCAACGGAAATCGAAAGGCTAGTCAGACGTGCGTACGTGTCATGCCCGACAATGGTGGAATCAATGATCCCGCAAGCTTTCTGTGATGGAATTAGAGACGCAGACGTCAGACACACCGTGAAATTGAGCCATCATCAGACCTTACAGGAAGCTCTAGCCCATGCTTTGGAGGTGGAAGCCGTGCGTCAAGACGCTAGAACTCAACGACTTCGGGAGGTTGTGGTGAAGGAAAAACCTTCTTTGGGTCCGATGTGCTATGGCTGCGGCGAGAGGGGCCATATTCGGAGTAGTTGCCCCAAGCGAAGATGGCCGCCTAGAACGACAGTAGCGTCCTCTACACAAGTGGATGCAGAAGAGCTGTCGTTAAAAGAAGGAGCCAGGGCTGTGGGGCGGGCGCTGGCTGGTCAACATCGAGCCCCTACCGTCACTGTTTCACAGATTAATAATGGGAACAACCTTACAGTGGTTGGACAGCTGAACAGCGTAACGTGTCATTTTACTATTGACACCGGTGCTTCAAGAACAATAGTGCGTCCGGAGCTATTGCAAAGGACTATTATGTGGAATCAGAGACCATCCGTTCAGCTTCAAACTGCAACAGGCCAGCCAGTGACCGTCTTCGGTGAGACGATGGCGAAGATAACCATTGGAGAACAAACCTTTGAATACGGTGTACTCATAGCAGACATCACGGACGACTGCATCATCGGATTGGACTTTTTAAGAGACCAGAAGTGTGTGGTAGACGTCGCTAAAGGAGTTCTTAGTTTCCCCGAACAAGAAGTATTCCTAGAGGGAGCGAGATCATGCGCAGTTTACTGCCTGAAAAATACGACCCTACCGCCGAGATCTGAAACTCTGGTCAAAGTTAGGTTCCCTTACACTGCGTGTCAAGGGCGAAGCGTCATCATAGAAAACTGCGGCGACCATCCGAGTTGGATCACAGCAAGAACTCTGGCAATGACCGGAAAAGGAGCGCTGGTGCGAGTCATCAATCTTAGCGGAGATGAAGTGCAGCTACAAAGAAACTGTGTTATCGGACGGTGCGAGGCAGGTCAATTCATCAGAAGGCTGAAAAGGGCCCGGGAACCGGAATCCTGTCAACGAGATGACGTTACGCCGCTCCTAGCAAATTGTAAGGACAAACTCTCTGAGCGGGAACTTCCAGCAAGCTAAAGGTTGTTGCTAGATTTCAACGACATATTTTCGAAGGGTGACCATGATTTGGGAAGGACAGGTCTCGTTAAACACAGAATAGACACGGGGGACGCGCCATCAATAAAGCAGCGGCCTAGACGCCTTCCATTTGCCAAAGAGAAGGAGGTAGCAGACATGGTTGCTGAGATGCAGAAGAACCGCATCATAGAACCTTCAACAAGCCCGTGGTCTTCGCCAGTAGTCCTGGTAAAGAAGAAGGACGGCAGCACCAGGTTTTGTGTGGACTACCGTTTGTTGAATAATGCAACGAAGAAGGACAGCTACCCTCTGCCCCGTATAGACGACACACTGGACATGTTGAGCGGCATGAAGTGGTTCTCAACAGTGGACCTTAAGAGTGGGTACTGGCAAGTTGACATCCATCCAGAAGACAAAGAGAAGACGGCATTTACGACCGGAACTAGGAATGGATTGTGGCAGTTCAACGTCATGCCCTTTGGTCTTTGCAACGCTCCGGCGACATTCGAGCGGTTGATGGAAAGGGTACTGGTTGGACTTCTGGGTGATGCATGCCTGGTCTATCTGGATGACATCATTGTCATGGGTCGAAATTTCACAGAGCATGTCAGTAACCTGAGGAAGGTTTTCACTAGAATACGAGAAGCCAACTTGAAACTCAGCCCAAAGAAATGCACGTTTTTCAAGGAAGAAGTTGCCTACTTAGGCCACATTATTTCATCGAACGGTGTAAGGACCGACCCAGAGAAGATAAAAGCTGTCCAAGAATGGCCTGTACCAGCTAACAAGACCGACGTGAGATCATTTTTGGGTTTATGCGCATACTACCGGCGCTTTGTAAAGAACTTCTCTGGTATAGCGAAACCTCTTCATCGGCTCACGGAAGATAAACGAGTATTCGCCTGGGACTTGGAATGTGATCAAGCCTTCGTCAGATTAAAAGAACACCTCTGCACCAGTCCTATACTTGGCTACCCGAACAGAGAAGGAAGGTTTATCGTGGACACTGATGCCAGCAACACTGGCATAGGCGGAGTTCTGTCGCAAGAGCAAGGTGAACGGGAAGTCGTGATCGCCTATTTCAGTAAGTCACTTTCAAAACCTGAAAGGAACTACTGTGTGACTCGTAAGGAACTGTTGGCGGTAGTGAAGACTCTACAGCATTTCAACAAGTACCTCGTTGGAAGACAGTTTACCCTGCGGACAGATCATGCTGCGTTAAAATGGCTCTTGCAGTTTAAGAACCCTGAAGGACAAGTGGCGCGGTGGTTAGAGCAGCTACAGGAGTACAACTTCACAACAGAACATCGGAGTGGTAGAACGCATTTGAATGCCGATGCCCTATCAAGGAGACCTTGTCCTGTGGCCTGCAGTCATTGTTCTAAGACGGAGACTAAAGAAGAAGTCCGGATGATTACCACCCAGGGACTTGATAATGAATGGAGCGAAGACGCTATCAAAAAGGCTCAAAAAGAGGATTGTGACCTGAGGAAAATATTTGAATGGAAAGAAGTAGGTCAAAAACCTTCTTGGAGCCATGTAGCATCATCAAGCCCCATCACGAAAAGTTACTGGGCACAATGGGACAGTTTGGAGATTAAGGATGGAGTACTCTTCAGGAAATGGGAAACACCAAAAGGGGATCAAACAACACTACAGCTAATTGTACCCCGTAAACAAGTTGCTTCCTTACTGAGGTACATACACGATGGGGTATCCGGGGGACATTTGGGCGTGAAGAAGACCCTAGAGAAGCTGAGACAGAGGTTCTACTGGATACACTGTCGGGAGGACGTCGAAGACTGGTGCAAGAAATGTACGTCTTGCGCATCAGTAAAGGGCCCACAAACCAGAAGTAAGGGCAAACTCAAGCTGTACAACGTCGGCGCTCCATGGGAAAGAATCGCAGTAGATGTAGCTGGCCCCTTTCCAGAATCCGATGAGGGAAACAAGTACATCATTGTGGTCCAAGATTACTTCACAAAGTGGCCTGAAGTCTTCGCTACGCCTAATCAAGAAGCAAAGACGGTCGCCAAGAAGTTAGTCCACGAGGTAATTTGCCGATTTGGTGTGCCTCTTGAGATACATTCTGACCAAGGAAGAAACTTTGAGTCAGCACTGTTCCAGGAGGTCTGTCAACTGTTGGGTATGCACAAGACCCGTACTACACCAGCACACCCGCAATCCGATGGCATGGTCGAGAGATTCAACCAAACGTTGGAAAACCACTTGGCCAAAGTTGTGGACGAGCATCAACGAGACTGGGACCAGTACATACCGCTTTTCTTGCTGTCCTACCGATCTGCGATCCACGATAGCACCAGCGCAACCCCAGCAATGGTAAACTTCGGTAGAGAAATGCGGCTTCCGGTAGACGCGTTGACTGGGACACCGCCAGAAGCTCCGAAACCAGTAACCGAATATGCGGCTGACCTACAGAAGCGCCTGGATGAAGTACATGCTCTCGTCAGAGACTGCTGTCTAAAATCCAGCGAAAGAATGAAAACCCGTTACGACCGCAAAGCCAACACCGACGGTTTCGATGAAGGGAGTCTGGTTTGGTTACACAACCCACTCAGGAAGAAGGGCAAATCACCGAAGTTCCAGCCAAGGTGGGAAGGACCATACAAGATCATCACTAGGCTGAACGACTTAACCTATCGGATCAAACAAAGGACAAGAGGCAAGCCGAAAATTGTTCACATTGATCGATTGGCTCGTTACCATGGGTCAAATGAGGCTCGGGACGAGGATGACTAAGAGAGGGGATAATGTTACGACCACGAGAGACCGTGCAAGCGGAATTAGTCTTATCGTCGTATGGATAAGGGCTATATTCGCTTGCAAGATACTACGCTACACACTCTGGTAGGTTGTAGCGAGCTCTAGAAGTGTTCTAAAGTAATAATAATATTACGACCTTGATAGACCGTGCAAGCGAAATTAGTCTTATCGTCGTATGGATAAGGTCTATATTCGCTTGCACGATACTACGTCACACACTCTGGTCGGTCGGAGCGAGCTCCAGCGAGTTCTAGAAATTTCGATCCCCGCGAGAAGATTCTCGACGCCACGCGAAGAGCTGCGTCCTCACTGGGTATAAAAGCGGGATGTACGACGCGACGGGACAGTTCCGATTTGGAAAGCGAAGCGAATCAGTCTCCTGCGAACTAGAAGTGATCGAGTGCGTTACCTGCGAATAGTTTCAGTGAAATTCAGTGTTTTAGTGTGATTCAGTGGTTTTAGTGTAATTTAGTGTACCGTGTTTAGTGTTGTAATTAAGTGTTTTTAATTGTGTTTTTAAGTGTTTGATTGTGTAATTGTTAGTCGATAAATAAATCATTGTCTTTCGGTGACTTTTGGCGTATCTTGAATTTAACGTACCCCGTTCCCGCAACAATATTTTTCTTACCTAGTAACCCTACTTCTAATTCTGCGGCATTTATATCTTCGTGTATCAGGTCTCCATTGAATTCTATGTTAGGTGTCCCCATATTATGTAGTCCGTAATTATATTTCCAAGAAATCAACGATAAATTGGCAAACAAACGATAAAAACCAACCTAATTATGCTTTGTGACATACCGTTTAAGACATATTACAGAACAGATTTTAGACGTTTTATGGATCATAAACTAATATTACTAAAAAGTTTAATGTTAATCATTTCCACATTATTTCTTACAATTGATTGGTGTATGAAATTATCCAAATTATAAATCATTATGCTTCATATTGCCATAATATAACATGCAAGAAATATATCTGACTGTAATAGTTATTTATTCCCCACAAGTCAATAAATAAAATCTAACGATGAAATTAAAACTCGAATAACTTGGAGTCTTTGAACTCCAAGGGCCTAATTCCGTGCATGAATAAACGGCCAATAATAAGCGATGTCATCTAATGCCTGGGATCAAAGCGACGACTTCTTTTATTACAGAATATCATGACAAAGAGCCGCAAGAAGTTTATGGCGACAGTCTAAGGCTTTTTCATTGGATTTTCCTCGTTTCGATAAAAACAACTCATGTTTGGAATAATATAAAACGCTCATCTGTTAATATGGCACGATAAAACTTCAAAGGAACTCTACATTTTGTCAACATTTTTTTAGTAACCACAGGCAATTATAACTCATCCCAAGCTGGTACACATACTTTTTTACAATAAACAGCCTTCTTTTAAAAATAAAAGTTGGAAGTTTTAGTGAATAATATATTTATTATTGCACTAAATCCTTAGATATTCAGGAGCGCTTTATATAAATACATCGTGGTGATACGCAATTTCACGATTCACAGATTTTTACCAAATCAGTAGTCACAAAAACACTTAAATCAATAGTGAAAAGTCATACTCTCCAGACGGCGAACCTCCAAAGTGCAATTATGTAAAAAAAAATAATTTAGAGCGAAGTCTTAAAGTGCACCTGGCCAGTTTATTAAATCAAATCCCTCCCCGTAACGGCCGCGCGCCCGCCTTCATATTATCAGCCACTCGCCCTATAAACGCCGTTTACTTTCAATTTTCTGTAATTTCCCAGTGCCATCTTTACTTAAGTCAAACGATCTAATGCGAATCTCTTTGATGTGAAACATTAATTGATCGCAAAATAAATCGTGGCGACCTGCGCCCGAACGAGACCGAGGCTTTTCCTCGCAATTAAGATAATAAAATTAATTTCATTCTCTAATGAGCACCGGAAAATCTACGAAAATGTAATTCGACTTTCTTATCAAAACAAATGCCAATTAAATTCAGATGTTTGACGTCAGGGAATTGTTTATTTTATCAAAATAACATCATAACTGGTATTTAATAACTGGTCGTTTCTTTATATATATTTAATACCCATTCGATCGAAAAATCAACCTATATCTTCTTATTCTTCTCATGATCCCCTTTTTTGCAACGTATTTTAGGTGGTATAAAAATGGCTGCAAAATAAAAAAAGGTTGCGAATAAAACCGATGAATGTATTCAATTTCATTACATCTATCTTATTTATATGATCTATCTGACACATATTCGCACGACGTTGAAACGATTCAAATGACGTTTATTTGATCAACCTAACAAAATAGTAGAATAAATTCATAACGTGTCGGATCTTGCGCGTCTGGAATATAATCCGACGAGATATATCACTCAAACCCAATTTCGTCACCGTCCCAATTGTCCCAAATAATATCAAAAACAACAAAACGAAAAGGTGAAAATAAACGAATATTTACGACACAATTTATGTTTCTCATTTTCCATTTTGTACATTAATGAAATTTTTTCCCATTCACGATATGAAGTAAAATGAACGCTCTTTCGGCTGAAATATGGCCCACCGTGTGTTCGCGCCATCCCTTCGTAATTGACTCCACTGTAATGAAACGCCCCTCAAAATGCTTAGTACATATTTGAATTCGGCGGAGATTTAGACACCACGTAACAAAAGTAATAAATTTTTACAATCTATTGCCCAGATCTGCAACCGTTTAGTAAAGGCTTAAGCTAAAGGCTTAGTGCATGTAATATGCGCTATGACCCCCAGTGGTTGGTAGAGGTAGAGATGTATTCCATATTTAGTTGATTTAATGAATGAGGCGTTTGGTTAACATAATCTCCAAAGACATTGAACTCATTAAAATATGTGTTTCTATTCTAAATATTATCCATTTTCAGATGCTGTTAGATATGTAATATTGTTTAATCGTAGTTAAATCACAATTTATGATCAAAATGTGTAATAACACTATTATTTGTAGTATGAGCAGTTGAATAAAAAATAAAGATATGCATACCTAGAATAAGTTTAAGATATATCAGGTACTTTTATCCAAATTTCAGCCTGTCTTCTCAAAGAGCATATCAATTTTAGTGTTTTTTTGTGTTTATTTATATAACAATTTTTAATTTTATATTTGTCTATTTATATGTATTACACAAGGTTTAATACCACGACCTTTTTGTATGTTTGTATAACAACGACTTCGCCGCCTATTCCTTAGTAATACGAGTCACGTGTTGTCATATGCGAGCATTATGTTGTCCAAAGCACGCAAATAAAACGTTCATTATTTTTTCATTTCATATGTTACAGTTGGTACACATTCATACTCGTATATACGATATGAGTTATTTTGAAACGGGTAAATCTTTAGACATGACAATGAGAACAATTTCTTACATTAAGTTCCAATTTTGAACCTTCCAAAAGGGAAATCAAATATTTTGTTGGTACATAAATAGGAGCAGATACTATATCCTGTACGTTCACTCGGACTTACCCACAGCTCAATATGGTGCTATTATGCCCGTCGATCACACAATATTATGTGGACCATCCATTTATCTACTTGATGGTAGAGTAAGTTCATCATGAATATATTTTAAAACTTTCTTCTAGCTATCTGACCAGGGCGACCAATCCATCTAGACACAGAGCGGCTTATTGCATTATGGTTAACGTTTGTTACAACATTAAAATGTATAATATAACTTTAAACTTTCATGGTTACACACTTAAAAACTGAATATATCCGAAATATTTACCACATTGTTTTGTTTTAATAAGCTCTCGATATTTCGGCACTATAATAAATATATTTGCTGGCTCGGTGGAACAGTGGTTAGTGACCCAGGTTTACTACCTACCTACGGTTCCAAGAGTCGTGGGTTCGATTCCCACTCGGGACAAATATTTGTGTGAGGAACATCGGTGTTTGTTCCGTGTCTGGGTGTATTATTAAATATATTTAAGTATATTTGTGTATCTACTGTAGATTCTAATACCTGTAACACAAGTGCTTAAGCTACTTACCACGGGATCGGATCAATGTATGTGATGTTGTGAAATATTTATTTATTTATTTATTAATAACTTTAAATTGTATGACTGACACCACTTTTGCACAAAACGTAAAATGGTACTTTGAATTTACCACTGTGTTTCCAGAATTACCGCTGATTCAATTTTACGGGTAAAGTACCAAGAAATTTAAATATTGTACGCACGTACACCTTTGTGCTAGTGATTTTCGTTTTCAGTAACATCTGAAGCGAAATCGGTTTATTCGAAAATGTTATCGAGACTATTGAATTGTTTTGATCGTAAGCACATAACAGTATATTTTTATTTTACTGTATAGATTGTAGGTAATAAGTTTTATCAATACCAAGTCTTTACAGAGCCGTTAATTTTCACTGCTTGTACTGATGCTATTTTATCTTCAGTAATCATTTAAAACTCAATGCATAATCGTCTTTTAATCAAAGATATTATATGACTGCATTTGTGAAAATGTTAAAGAAACACAGTAATATTTTCACACAGCGAAAATTGAATCCATTTCTTGCCACGCTTCAATTGCCTACGTAGATAACGTTAAACAAAACAACCAAAAAGTTCCATCGTTCAGAGAAGCTTTTAAGCAGTCTCATTTTTATAGCGGTTTATTTCGAAACATCATTAATTTATTAACTTCCAAATTAGATAAAAAAGGTGGGTTTTCTTTTTAAAATCTTCGGTCGGTTCATAACGATAACAAAGCGGCAGGTGAGAGGCAATAAACAGACGAGCTTTGTGCCGTAACGAGCTTTTACGGAAAGACTTAGCGTGCAAATATAAATAAACTGCCATTGTCTCTCCACGGCACCGCAAGATCCGCCGTCCCGAGTCACAACTCTCTAAACAGTTGTTTCGCCCTTTTTAATTATTGTTCTATCCCATTAAGCTTCGTTTGGGATTGCCAAAGGTAAACAGATTTGAGAAACATAACGGGTTAGGTTATCGAAGCTTATGAGATGTACATTGATATGATCTTTGCACGGGTCAACATAACCCGGTTCTGAGACCTGGGTTTAAAAGGTTTCTTTCGAATAATACAAGAAATTTAATTATACTTATATTTATAGACCCTTTCTTCATTTTCTCTTTGTGCCACAATAGGTACTCAAGAATATAATTCCTCCTTCTGCTTATGACATCATTACTAAACCATTTCAAGTTAAAACAAAAGTTCAAGCTCATTTCATAAGTAATAAGGAGAATTAAAATAAAAACTTGGAGGAAACGGAAGTTACAGCGGTATGAGACTTAAAGGACAATAAAATCTGAGAGTTCCGTACCTTTTTTATGACACGTTCGGTTCAACAGGGAAAATCGTCTTTAATCTTCTGAATTTCTGGGTTAATACCGCCCATCAATGTTTAAAATAACATTGGAATCTTTATTTACTGTAAATATGCTGTACATAAATAGATGTTATGAAATCAAAATAAATTATATTCAAAATGAAAGTTTAATAATCGGACCAATTGTTATTTTCTATTGTAATTGTTATCATAAAGATTTTCACATTTTTCCTTCTGCCTTCCTTCCACGCAGTCAAAGATTTTTTAAATTTATATTGAACACGTTATTTTATTGCAAAGGTATATCATGCAGTTCGGTATTTTATATTAAAAAAATCAAAGGCTAGTTTATCCAATTTAAATAACATACCTCGTTTATGATAATAAATGTTAAATCATCAATCAGTCCATACTATTCTATACGCATTGCTGCATTAAACAACCAGAGTGACTACGAGGTCAAGCCGAACCAAGAAGTCTAACGTAGATATAAGAGCTACATCAAAAGGCTATACCTATCAAAAAACTAGTGGACCAAAACCGTCTTCAAAGCAAATTCCCATCTCGCATTACACTTTGGCAGTATTGGGCAGCCAGAAGCGTCAGTAAGACGTACTTAAGCGCTTAACCGCCGGCCGCCCGCCTATCGCCGCCCACGCCGCCCAGCTTACCATCCGCAGTGGATATTCAACCCGGTGTGTGGACATGCCGATAAATTCTTAAGCGTGTTTTTGAGATGGGTACGGCGCTAAATAGCTAGCGTACCTACTGTCGGCAAATGTCTGCTTGATATGTCAATAGGGAATGCCTAGTGATAGAGAAAAAACCTTTTTTTTTGGTGCCTCTAAGAGGTTTGTTTGCAGTTGATGACTGGCTCGGTGGAACATTGGTAATTGACCCTGACTGGCGGTTCCAAGAGTCGTGGGTTCGATTCCCACTTGGAACAAATATTTAACATCGGTCTTTGTCCTGTGTCTGGGTGTGAATATGTATTTAAGTATGTATTTATAAATATATATGTATGTATATCAGCCTCTGACGCCCATAGAAAAAGCTCTGCTTAGTTTGGGGTAATTTAAACGTATGTGAAAATGTTCCAGATCTTTATTTATATATTTATTTATTTAGTTAAGTATATATTTATTTAAATACTAGCTGTGCCAGTGACTTTGTCCGCGATAAAAAGAGACTATTTATTACTGGCATCTTTGGCAAGTATACTCGCGCCAACAAACGCCCAGCAAGTTCGATTTGATTCTTTAAATTTGTATAACTTTTTTTTGTTTTTGGACCAATTGATATGAGACAAACACAACATTTTAAGTAGGGCAGTATCACAATATATAAATGAAAATCCCGTGTAGATTCGTTCTGAGATTAGCGTGCACAACCGCACAAAAAAGACGTGTGGCACTCGGAGACTGCCGCGGTAAAGCTATTGCATAGCATCGTCCGATATCGGAGCAGCTCATTTCCATTCGTGCGAGTTTCGTAGAATAGTACAATACGTCATACCGAACTGAAACGACGTTAGACAATTGTGAGTTTTTTTTCGTTACGGAATTTCTTGGTTCGGTCGCCGCGCTCAAAGCCCGCGATAAAAGCTATGCAATAGCTTAAAATTTTAAAAAAATTTTTAGGGTTCTTTTGGTTTATAAAAGTCTATTTTTATGTCCGCCATGTTCAGACATCGGTCCGTTACATTTTTATTATATGTATAGAAAATAGGAATATGTATCTTATTACTTAGCTTTGGCTTTTAATTTTTTATATCTTGTTTTAAATTTGTTTCTGTTTAATCAATATTGATCAGAAAACATACAATACATACACAATTTAATTTAACATAAATATATCTTTACCGAACGAACAATTGTTCTATTCTATACTAAAATGTACGATAAAGTACCCTTGACCGACAAAATTTACTTTTTAAGGCATCAACCTCGTAGCTACTCAATTAACTGAAATCAAATGCTTGCAAAGGCTGCCAATCAAAAGTCTATTAAGGTCTAGAGGTTACTCTATAATGAATATTAAGTTGTTAATCAAATTTAATTAAAGCCATGTGGCTGCTAACTTAGTGTGTTGGAATGCACGTCTGAAAATGATTTTCAGAAGGGCGTGCGTTCGAATTATCGAGACATAAAACAGGAGCTGAATTATTTCAGATTTAAAAAAATATAAACAGCTCGTGCAGCTTTTAAAATGTAAAAAAGCAAAGAGGCATTCAACTACAAGACCTGAAAATTATACATATAACAAGTCATATATACACCCACAATTACGAATACAAAGTTTCCAGAAATCCCAAAACTAATTTCATTGCATTGCTGCTCCCAAGCTCGCTTTAGTTTTATTTAAATTGAACATAATATATTTTATTACTTCAATCATATTTTAATATTTAACTTAATTCATAATTAAGTGGTAGCAGCTATTGCAATCCTATTAAAATCTCATTTCAATCGGGTGGGTGCATATCATGTATATGACACGCAAGAGATGCGCAATTCGTCAACATCGCTTTAACATCATCATCATCAGCTCATTTACGTCCCCATTGCTGAGGCATCAACCTACTCTAAACTAGGCCTGAGCCAATCACGCTGACCAAGTGCGGGTTGGTCGTCTACACTACCTTAAACTTTCTTCATAGGTGTGCTGGTACATATAAAATTCAAATTTGATAACACTGGTACGTGGCGGTATTTGAACTGGCTACTTCTCGCATCGCTTTTACGATAAAATAAAAGATTGTTTGATACATTTGTGTACTTTTCCTAAAGTGCACATTATATTATAATAATTACACCATCCTACTCCCTATTGACAAACATCATTTGAAAAATGTAACGAATAGAACAGATCCTGAGATTAGCTACTCATTGCCGTCAAACACTGAACTGGGGAGTCACTAGACACAAGTACATACAGCTCGTAGCTACACTGTACAGCGTTTGCGGACAACAACGAGCAACAGTTCAATGAGCTATTAACGCCACAAGTACCAAGTCTCCGGTATCAACTGTTAACATAAGTAGCCACTTGGGCTAGCGTTGTACCCGTCTGAACCCGGCCTTAGTAGGTTATTGACACAGCAATCTGGAACAAAGGTGTCAACTGGAGAGCACGCTTGTTGTAGGTATTTCAGGGTCCGTCTTGAGGTAGGCTGTGACCTAAATACCATGAATGAATGAAAAAATTAGGACCTCTTTTAAAAATGTAGGTTTTTTACGTCTTTTACGAGGATGGTTTTCAGGTTGTTGACGTTGTTTGACTGCTATTGCGTGTCTGTCTGTTTGTTTTTGGCACCGTATTCTAAACAGGTGGTTGGTTATGGTTTTTATAGGTATGGTTTTATCAAAATCAATTACCAGTGGACTTCAAAGAAGAAAATCTTGGTGTTTAGTCCAAAAGTAAATAATTATAAATATTATTATGAATATAACATAACGTCACATACATTAATCTAACCCCTTGGTAAGTAGCTTAAACACTTGTGTTACGGATATCCCAATTAACAGTGGATACACAAATATACTTACTCAAATATATTTAATAACACACCTAGACACGGAACAAACACCGATGTTCGTGACACAAATATTTGTCCCGAGTGGGAATCGAACCCACGACTCCTGGAACGGTAGCCAGGGTCACATCTACAGTTCTACCGAGCCTATCTTACGTACGTTTGCTGCAAACGCAGGCGATCGCCTCGACTAAGTTTATCGCGCTACATTTACGCGACAATTTACTACTCAGCCGGAAGTACGGGTGCGTACGAGTGCTCGTCACACGCCGTAAACCCGTCAGTCCTCGAAAAAATGCCTCGTCAATACATTCGCTCTGTTCGCCGAGCCTGATCGATGACACTCACCGATATTTGTTGAGCGAGACGCGTGAAATATGCATCTATTGTTTAAAATATAACCCGGGAATTGATTTCGTTTCGGAATACCATAAAATGCAGTTGACAATTATAATATCCTGGCGCAAATAAGTCCAGATCGCTTGTGTGAAATAAAACTGTTATAATAGTAAATAACATTTATATTATATAACTAGTGGTCCCGGCGAATTTCATGCCGCCAATACTTATTCTTTTTCTATATTTTCTCATTGAAACCTTCCCTGGACTACGACGAACATTTTAAAACAAAAATTACCTAAATCGGTCCGGGCGTTCTCGAGTTTTAGTCAGACTTACGAACAGCAATTCATTTTTATTTATAAGAAGATTTCTCTGTAATTAAAAATACATACAGTTTACTGCAGTTAAACATTATTGTAATACCTCACAGTAATTACCAAACAAACACACACAAAGTACTTACATGAAAATTTTCACGAATAAACACGCGCGGAATAGATAATTTCCGAACTAAGCTTACAAAAGATAGTGTCATTTATTAAGAGCGTGTTATAATTAAACTAATCTATTGGACGCGTGTGTATCGAGATTTTCCATTATACGTTGGCCCCTGTACAGACAAGATCTGCCTCTAGATTACATACTGAGATACGGAGAGCTGAAGAGGCTGCCAGGGTCTTGTTATCGTGGATATGTACAGCTTGTCTGATCTCAGAGACGCCTTCTTGTGCTGGCAGCCTCCTTTAATTAATGTCTCTCCAACTATACGAGCCACACGTATCCAATATTTCGTATAAACATGACGGAAATTCTAAGTTACGTAGTTTGATTAGATACGTATTGCGATTTATTCGGCTATTTTGTTTACTTCGAGGAATATTATGTTATGTTGGTTTAGGAAGAGTATGTTAATACATATTCGTTGATTAACAATTTTGATGTTGTATGGCGATGTTTCCAATTATATTTAACATAACTGTTTTTTAAAAGTATGTGTAAGTCATGATCATCAGACCATATACGTCCCTACTGCTGGGGCAAGAGACTACCCTAAACTAGGTCGATAAGGCCTTAGCCAAGTGCGGGTTGGTTGACTACACAATCTTAGAATTGCTTTGTAGGTGTGCGTTCCCTTACGATGTTTTTCTTCATCGTTAAAGAATCGAATAATCGTACATTTGAATTTCAAATTTGAAAAACACAGTGGTACGTAGCGGGGTTTGAACTGACGACCTCTCGCATGGCAAGCAACGACCTAAACCTGCCTTTGCGCTTTTAGACGTGTAGGTCTTGTATTATACGAAAATTTAATTTAAAATGTATAGATGTAGGTGCATGTATACATGTACATGTATTCGCGCAAATAATAGACAATTCCTACCAAAGGTAAATATTTTGTTCAGTATTCAAGAATAACATACATACGTAAAATCACGCCTTTTTCCAGAGGGGTAAGCAGAGATCACTTCCTGCCATTCCCCGCCAGGTACCAATGTGTTTTCAAATTAGAAATTCATATGTACCATCATTCGACGCTTTAGCGGTGAAGGAAAACATCGTGAGGAAACCAGCACACCTGAGAAATTTTTCAACGGTGTGTGAAGCCATTTCAGAGGCCTACGGGCGGTTTAAAAACTCCGACACCAGGTTGTTCATCAACCATGCGATAAGAGAGAGGACTTCCTGCCATGTGCTACGGTCCTGGTATACCACTTTCGCTTCATTCACATTCATCAAACTCTTCATGCACGCTCGTCGATTACGGGTACTTTTGATTAAAGAATAAGCAGTACTTTATTATCTAAGGCATTTTAACAGACTGATTATACCCTAGAAATAATCGTTAAAAAATATGAAAATGCTGATTTATTCAAGTAGTAGCTAATACGCTAAACATTCTTCAACAAAATACGTCCGCAATCATGTCCGTTTGCTTTAGGAAATTCAACATATCTACCTACATACGAACACAACGGGTGTGGAAGCACCACGTACCGTTGAATTCCATCTGCTAACTTTGAAATGCTATTGCGAGCTGCTAAGCGATTTTCCTCCGACGGCAAATGAAACGCATCTCTCACGAGTCTCGTCTAAGACGGTTCTCTCATCTCGCTGCAATTTCAAGACCATTTTGCTGACGTAAAAGCCAATACACCTTTTACAAATTTCAACCATTAAGTATGAATACCGTGCTATTGATTATTTGGCTCCAATATTCATATTATAATTTCCGGCACCCAACGCTGGTACATTTCTAACTACCGTTCAAATAAAACCCTTTGATGGATAGAATTTGTAGCGGATAAACATTTATTCATCTTAGAAACAGTTATTTATCTTGAACTATAAATTATTCATTTTCAGACTGGGAATATAAATCAGAAAACTTTGTATAATATAAAGTAAGAAATCTAGGATTACAAGCCTGCCAGTCTTACGTCATATTAGCAAATCAGAAATCTAAGAAGAGATGGATGTTTAGACGTCAATTGTATTATTTTATTTGGTACACTTTATCACATTAATTTCAGTGAGTGTATGTAAGAGAGCAATACCAATCTAAGTATAATAAGAATTGTCTATAAATAAGATTGTGTTTGTTTGTTGGATTTTTCATTCATCATTGTAATAGAAGCAAGGCATGAAAACACTATACCTAATAGCAACTTTCATACCGAGTGTATTTAATGGAGATACAAAAGCAGAATGTAAGGGTTCGTTACTGGCCAGACCAATATTTTTTCTTTTACGTTCTACGAGGAAAATGAACGGGATTTATCGCGTCATTATGTTTGACTCGCAATTACCTGATGATACCGAAAAATAATTAATGTACCGTTAATCACCTCCTGGCTAGTAATGAGCTCTTGACCGGAGACAGCAGTCGTGATTGATGCTCGCCGGGGCCGCGGCGTCAATCACGCGGTCTTGTTCGGAACAGAGGGCCTACCATGAGTTGGCTATCGTAAACTTACGTACGTTAAAAACCTATCGAGTTGTTTTTTTCATACGGCCGATTGTAGTCCTTCGCGTAACCACCAGGCGGCGCTGTACAAATTGTTCATAGACATATTTACGTAGGCGATATCGAGCGCGTAAGTTTTAAACTCATGGTAGGAACGGCGGCCGGGACGGTCGGAAGTGGACGGTTTCCGCATTCGACATGTTACGAACGGTCAAAGAGGTCAAAGTCAAAGTTTTTTATTGCCAACTTAGAGTGCGGTGGGAGAACTAAACATGTTCACAGTCCCACAGCGCATATGTGGTCAATTGAATTTCTATTCTGTCTACTTGTTGAAAGGAAGAAAGAAAAGATTTTTATTTGGTTTCTAAAACACATGAAATTACAAAATAATGAGATCAATTACATCATAAATTAAAAACTAAAACAAAATGGACAGAAAACCGGTTTAAGCAGTTTCTCCATTGTCATTTATTTACAATGATAATACATATGTCGGAATAATTACGACGCCAGCGCCACCTGAAGGCAGTGAGTGGAAGCTACGGCACGCAAGCGCCACCCGGCGGCGCTAGACGGAGTCTACGTTAGGGCGGGCGGTCGTGCGCAGCGGCCCAGTTATCTCCGGACGACCGCACGGTGCAAATCGTAGGAACTGTCGCGTATCGTTATACTTCCATTCAGTGTAATTAGTGTCAGGTGTGATTGTGTTCATTGTTCTGTAAATCGATCTAATGGAAATAGTGACCAAGAATAAATCTAGTGCTTTGATATCACGCTACTTTTATTTGCACGATACCTACATTCGCCCACACTATGTCGTTAAATACTTCTGATCCGACATCAGAAGTGGGATCGAATCGTGCAAATGATAGTCGCGGCGATGAAAGTCAGTGGCGGGTACTTTTAGAATTGCAAAATCAACAAATGCGCGAACTGATTCATGCATTGAAGACTCCAAATGTGAACAATAGTGTAGTGCTGCCTGATTTTAACCCCGATAAGCAAGATTCTAATGCGAAATCATGGTGCGTGACCGCGGATTTGTGTTTTGCCGATAATTCACTAAGCGGCGGTGAATTTGTTGTTGTGATCAGCAAGGCATTGAAGGGGGCAGCGTCAACATGGCTATCGCAGATTGTATACCAAGGTATGACATGGGAGGAGTTCAAGGTTCTTTTCACGGCCAGATTTGTTACTACAGAGACTTT
Organism: Maruca vitrata; assembly: GCA_039566165.1. Taxonomy (NCBI): domain Eukaryota; kingdom Metazoa; phylum Arthropoda; class Insecta; order Lepidoptera; family Crambidae; genus Maruca; species Maruca vitrata. The sequence goes on from CM076921.1 coordinate 8,869,761, forward strand.
GGCGGGTACTTTCATAAATCTTAACGGCAGTAAGCCCAACGAAAAAGAGGCCCTTTACCGCCTATGCGAGTCGGTTGATGGCATCGCTTACTAATAGATGGAAGGATGCAGATAAGGAGCAGATCGCAGTAGCAGCTGTATTAGCGCATATTTCGCAGTTCGACTCGCGATTACAACGCTTAGCGTTTACTACCGACATTTCTTTAAGAGATAAATTGCAGAAAGAGCTATACGCTTTCTCATATCTGAAGCGCCAGATCCATACTCCTGGTCAATCGTCTAGTGAGCCCGATGTGAAGCGAGCTAAGAAGACCTCGTTAAAATGCTATAGTTGCGGAAAAATGGGTCACAGACGTTCCGAATGTAGGAGCAAGCCTGTGGATGTGAGAGGAAGACCTGCGACGCATGCATCATCGAGTCAAGCAACCCAGCAGTCAGCAGCGAAGCCTTTCGTGTGCTTCAAATGTGGGAAGCCAGGACACATCGCGAGCCGGTACACCAGCGGCGGCGGCGGCGGCGGTGCATTCCGGAACGAGTGACGAGTGGATGTTGCTTTGTAAGCGAACTACATGATCATGTGAGTCTTTTTCATACTGTTGCGATTTTATTTGAAAGTCAGTATAGTCTGTTTCAATGCACACATTTTCATAATAGTTTCGTTTAAAGTAATGTTTTTTTTTGTAAATTAAAAGTAGCCACATTAAAAGTGTGAAAGATTATGTGAAATGCCTAGCTACCTATTTTGTACTTGATGCCACTAAGTGCTAAAGTTATTAGACCTCATGCAACTTGTGGTTGTGGTGACTACTGGCAGCCTAGAAAAACAGGAAGTGTGAATCTGGATGTGTGTGCGTGTGTGCATGTGTGCTAGTTAAAAAAAAATTAAAAAAAAAACTCATTCAATTAAAGGTTTGGCTGTATGATTTTTATTAATCAAAGCCTTTAAACCGTTATTTTCTACCAGAAAAAGAATTAAAAAAAATATTTTCCCGTCAATGTCAGTGCAATTAAAAGCTCAGGGAATAATTTTAGTTTCTCGAACACGTAGATTGATTGTTAAGTTTACTTTAATTAAGCTAGGTAATTGAACGGTGATTCTCAAACACTTTACCAGTCAGTTGTCTACTGTGGGAAATCTTTGTTTCAGTTACCTTGCCTTGTACCCCAGGCATCTGTGAACACAGTTGGGAATTGAGATTGAGCTGCAGTACGACAGGCGGCTACGGAGCAACAAATTCCTTATACCAGGAATGCAAGATAGATGCTGAGAGGAAACCTTAAATCAGGTGCATTGTTTTTATGTTTAGACTTTAGACATCCTTTAAGATTGATTTACCTAGGAATTGTGATTCTTTACTGCATCACAGTATGTGATGCTCACTGAACACAATGTTTGTCCTTGAATAATTGATAATTTTTATAATCATCTAAGTCTAGTAGAACGATAGGTTCCCAAAGATTTGGACAATGCTAATGCTTATGACTTTGTTCATGTTGATTGTTAGTTTATTTAATGACACATGTCGATGGTACGGGTAACCTATGGACTGAGTTACATTTAGTTGAAGTGGCCGATGGACTGAGCCATGAGTATCCGATGGACTGGATACTAGGTGTGTTCGATGGACTGAACACTGTGAGAACCGACGGACTGGTTCTAGGCCGACGGACAGGCCAGAGAGTGTGTGTGTCTAGACTTGTGTTATTAATTAATTGGATATGCTGAGTAATGCCTTAGTTGCAGATTTGAATTTGGGAACTTTTCGGTCAAACGTTCAAATGTTAAGTAAAGTAAAATTTTGTAAGCAGAAGCTATTTGTTAACTTTTGGCTGGGATGGCCGAACGGTTTACTCTTTTGGTTTCATTTTTATCGTGAGTTATTGAATAGTGATAGGTTAAGAGGATTGCCAGAAGGTCATGTACCAGTCGAAGTTGAAGTAGAGATACATCGTGAGCCTAACGTTGATGAGTAATGTGTAAACAATAAATTGGTGATGTTATGAGAGCTCGAGTGTAAACTCTAACGGCCGTAGTAAAGTTGACTGTGCCAGTAGCTATTTCGCGATGTGCGTTTGGCTCTGGTGGAGGTCGTGGTCTAACGAGACCGTAGTGTGTAGTCAGTGGGTGATGCACACGTGCGTGGATGTTGAAGCGCGTATGAGAGACTTTGGAGTCTCTATCGGCTATGGTGCCGTGGCGTTGAAGTGGTCACTCGAGATTTGTGAGGCTACACAGTTGATTAATAGCGAGAATTAATTTGTACAGCGAATGGTACGTGACTCTGGCTACTCGTAAATGTTTTGATTTCTTTTGTTACAATTAAAATTAATTTTGTTTCATGTGAACTGTAATCTAGTGTGTTCAAACCATGTAAAGATTTGATGAAAATGGAAGTAAATAATTTTAAAAGCTATAAGGGATATTTTGAAGTCATTAAATTCAAAGCGTACATACAAGTACGCCCATGACAGGATTAGACGTATGCCAGAGGGTCAAGTACCAATTGAAGTTGCTGAAGATGAGTCTGAGTCGGAGTAGATTGTTTACTCTTTTTGTTTTAAGCAAGGTTGCACTCTAGTCCTAGACCGGGTCAAAGTTGACCGTATGTGTTGACCGCACCAGGTGTGTCGCTGTAGCCGTAGTTCAGTTGAAATCGGTATGTAAGCTTAGTGATGTTTAGGGATCGTAAGAATTAGTTCTTGCGATTCTCATAGTCTCTTTGTAGTACACCGTGAGCACGCGGTATTGCAGTGAACACTGGCGGGGGTCGGGTCTTATGGGATATTAAGACCGTAGAGTCGGAGATGACTCGGCGATCCTGGTAGATGGAGTCGCATAAGGATGGTTTCCTGGGCTTGTAGAGCCGTATTGGTCTGGATGGATTGAGCCTGTGCTTAAATGGAGATTTAAGAGTGTGTTATGATATGCGTGCAATTGTTGCTTGATTCTGTCTGGACCATCTAAAATCACTGAATTGTTTGGATTAAATTTCATAGTGTTAGTAAATACAGTTTGATTGTAAAAAAAGTGTGTAAATTATGTTCTAGTACTTAGTACTGATGACTGTCTAGAAAATCTAGAAACTGAATGTTTTTGTGTTAGGTCAGGATAGACCGAACGGTAAATACTGTGCTTGGTTTTCTATTGTTTCAGACTAACACACGAGGACGTGTGCAAGCAGGATGGCCGTGTCGGAATAATTACGACGCCAGCGCCACCTGAAGGCAGTGAGTGGAAGCTACGGCACGCAAGCGCCACCCGGCGGCGCTAGACGGAGTCTACGTTAGGGCGGGCGGTCGTGCGCAGCGGCTCAGTTATCTCCGGACGACCGCACGGTGCAAATCGTAGGAACTGTCGCGTATCGTTATACTTCCATTCAGTGTAATTAGTGTCAGGTGTGATTGTGTTCATTGTTCTGTAAATCGATCTAATGGAAATAGTGACCAAGAATAAATCTAGTGCTTTGATATCACGCTACTTTTATTTGCACGATACCTACATTCGCCCACACGTTGTCGTTAAATACTTCTGATCCGACACATACATCTAATATCTGATATGTTGGACTACCTCGTTGGTCTATAGAAGCAAGCGCTAGGTAAGAACTCAGAAGTCCCCGGTTCGAGTACGGGGTCCGGCAAACATTAGAAATTACTCAGCCCGGAGACAGAGCGAATGCATGCTCTTACCTCGGAAAGCACGTTAAGCTGGCGGTCCTGCACCCGAACTCTTATCGGCCATGTCGGATTGCCGTCTTACCAAACTACTACTACTACTCTTACTCTCAGTAAGGAAACAGAGAGTGCACTTACATATGATACTTGTGCACTATAAATTTCCTGCGCAGTTGGCTACTCTTCACTGAGATTCGCATTCGCCATGGCCGAAATCTGTCTGACATCTTATTATTCTGATTCAGAACCAATATAATAGTATGACATATCTGTGCATTCCGAGTTACTTATATAAAGTGTAAAGTTACAAGAAAATTATAAATATGAGCCTCTTTTCATGTATACGATAAGTACCTATATGTGTAACATATTTAATTAATAAGGTTTAGCAGTCGTTATTACCCATGAGTGTACTACCAATAGAAGGTTATAAACAAACTTACTATTCCGAAGTACATTGACTAGCAGCGGCGACGGCAGATCGGCTAGAATCTTCTACTTACCAACCAATGTACTGTGAAAACTTCATAATAACCTTAAGTTAACAGAAAGTGCATTATAAGTTCCACCTGACTCGAGCAAAGTGATGGCTCTGGGAGGACGCGGCTGAGAGCTTTCGTATATCCGCGGGCTGTATCAACATTATGGACGGAGTTTAATCAAGCCGGTTAGTATTTTTATGTTAATTCAATCGGGATTTTTGTTCAAGTGCAAAGTTTCAGTCTCGCATTGAATTGAAATAGGAACAGAAGTAGGCATCCTAAGTTTACGGTTCATGTTTAGACTTCATGGAGTAAGCAAATTTGTTAGCTCATAGCTCATGTAATCTATTTTTAATAACTTGAGTAAACGACCACAATTGAGTCCATATATATTATTTACTTTTCTATAGTAGAACCTGCCGTACGTACCGTGTCATATAAAAGCTTGTGCTTTTGACCATTATTTGACCTGAATTAATAAGTTTACGTTTCAAGGATTTCATCAAACAGAATTCTATATGAAGTCTGTGTTTAATTTACCTTAATACATATTGTACTAAATTAAAGGACAACTCACATTTCGTCTACCTTATTATCATTTCCTTGCAAAGTAACCTTCGACCTTAGGTGAAATGTCTCCATCTGTATTCCTTCGATCCTACAACAAAGCCCGGTAATTTTCTCCCAATAATATCCGAGCGACCCCTTGCCTTAATCGGGCCTACTTGGCTTCTCATTGTTCAGATAACGTAACAAAGAAACCTTTGATGGGAAGTCATTCTCTTTTTATGCGAACGATAAAAAAACTGATATGAAAAAGAGCAATTTATTCTACTAGAGAGCACATGAACTCTACTATATATGGAACTTCACAAGATCATTTCACAGGTTTTTGGTCCTTGACGAAAAGCATTTTTCTTAATTACTGTGAGCTTGAACTCTTACCGATACTTTGTAAATGATTATCATGTATAATCATCTGCAACATCGCCCTAGTTTAAAGTAGGCTTATGCCCGTCGGTGGGGACGTATATGGGCTGATGATGATCTTCTTCTGCCTTATACACCAAAAGTCTAAGATTCGTTCCCCATTAGGTATAAATATTTCTGTAATGATCATCAGTGTATGTGCCGTGTCTGGGTGTATTATTTATATATTGAAGTACCATACATAAGGATATAGGCACAGAGAAAGCGGCTTTGTTTTATACTTTGTAGTGATAATATATCGGCTACATAATCGAGATCGAGTATGTCCACTATTTAACCACTGTACACTATATTATTATACTAAATAGACCCATGTGGATGAAATAATAACTATTAATACACCCACAATGCGCTATCTAAGATCCCTAACGTCCATAATTTTTCAAAGGAAGACTCGATAATTTTGATAGCGTCGGGCCGTCCTACGAAGAGCCTATAGTTTATTCCCGCTTATTATTATCCCATTCACCCCAGAGACAACCAATGCCACACTAATAACACTAAAACGCCGTCGCCTATTAAATCCAATGGTGTAATTGAATCTGCCCATGTGCCAATAAATTGTTCCTGGAGTGATTTATCTTGTCGGCCTGACAGGCTCTTCCCGACGTATTCTGGTAGACATGGTAAAAGTATTATAGAATTATTAATACTCACCCACCAAGCTAGCATTCGGGAGCGAATGCCCTTATGAATATGATGAGAAGGTCTAAATTGACACTCAGATTTTTTGAGATTACTTTTATATGTTGTATATGTATTTATAAGTACATATTAACGGGTCGTAGCTTAAATCTATTGAGTTTCTCAAGTAACTATTATTTGTTAAGGGTCTTAAAAATAATAGTACCTTCTAAACAGCTTTGTAATAGGTTTCTCAAAAACGAAGTAAATAATAACAACTATGAAATATGGGCTTAGTGTAACTGCATACATTAAAATAAAAGCTAGTAAAAATGGTAAGCAGGTAGTACTAGTAGGTAAATACATACATTGTAACATACAATGTTACACAACATACAATTTACAATTCACATACATACATAAAATCACGCCTTTTTCCCAGAGGGGTAGGCAGAGATCACTTCCAGCGTCCACTTTTCACCTCGTGGGAAACGTGACGTGACGGGTTGTGGACCACGTCTGGGACCAGTGTGGCTACCATGAGTTTAAAACTTACGCACTCGATATCGCCTACATGAATATGTCTATGAAAAACTTGTACAGCGCCGCTGGTGGTTACGCGAAGAACTAAAATCGGCCGTATGAAAAAACAACTCGATAGGTGTTTAGCGTACGTACGTTTTCGATAGCCACCTCATGGTAGGCCCTCAGTTCAAATAAGCATGACGGCAAAACAGTATTTACATGTGTAGTCTGGCGGCAAAAGTGAACTCGCCATTGTTTCTAATCATAGTCAGAGCACACAATAAATCGATTATTCGAGTAATGTATCGGTTCGGTAGCTGAGTCGGCTCGGCGGCTGCATAATGACGTCACCCGCGCGACACACAATGCCTTCATTATGCGCTAACAGCCATTACGCCCGCTGTCTTTGTGCGGTGGAGAGCGCTGCTTTCGCACTTCACCATGAAAGTCCTACGCTGAATCACAACGGCATTACTGAGCTAAGCGGAGACGAATGAACGGAGTCTGACGGCAATATTTTACCTAAATATTTGTCTTTATGGGTCTACACGCGTTATTAGAATACATAGCTACCTACTGCCCGACGTTTCGACTGGATTACACCAATCGTGGTCGCGAGCGAATATTTTACCTACCTTCAGATTTGAAAACTGAAAGTGTCTGGGATATTTACCATGTTGTTTTGTTTCAATTTTGATGAGCTGCCAATAGTTGGCACTGTTGCAAGCGCCATGATGCAGTTCACCCGTGATCATGGCACTTTCAGTTTTCTAATGTGTGTGACCATGACAGTTTGTAATTATACCTTAAGATTAGTTCGATGGTGCATTCGGTAACAAGTAATAACGCTGTCCTTTGAGCGAAGAGTCATACCAGAGAACGTCCAGTCGTCAGGAGCGTAGGTGCTCTCTTTCTCTCTGACTCTTGACTGTCTTCTACCTGAACAATCATTATGTAGTTTCATAAAATGAAGATATACAAACCTGCAGATTCGAGCAGTGGGCTTAAAAGCTACAGGCAGTATACTAGAGTAAGTAGTAGATACCAAACTAGGAGAAATCGATGCCTGCTAACATGTTTTATGTTTCACCAAGGATGGTCAAGGAGGACCTTGAATATACCAATCGGTTATAAATCTTTGTCCAATGCCTTCCGCCATAATGTTATTACGGACATACTGTAATCAAAATCAAACTATTACCATTTGAGCGGGGCAACCTTGCGTTATAAACAGTAACAAGATCATACATATAGTACTAATAAGAGGCAGAGAAGTATTATTTGAATAGAGGATATTAGTTCAAAACACATTCATTGTTATTGACAGTACACAAATTATATCTCCCTGTGGTCTCTCCCTTGCCCCACAATGACGTAAGAAGCGTAGCATTTGCACATAAAATGCCAATAAATCGAATTATTCCGGCCATGCATCATACGGACGGTGGCTAACTCAGCAGAGCTGGACAGCATGGCATAGTAAATATAAGAGAATAAGTTGGGGTCCCCAATAGTTGAACCATAACTCCAAAACTGCGCAACACATAAAAATGTTTTTCTGTACAAGGCTATGCAGAAGCTATGTACTTACATTCCTTCACTCCCATACTTTGGTGAAACTAAAATCCGGGGCATCACATGACTAGACAGGTATCAAGCAAAACTAGCTTGAACTGCAATTGGTGATCCGATCCCAAATATTGGGTTCGCTCCATTTGCATTGACATTAGTAGTGCTACCATTTTAGTCCAGTCATTTAAGCTTAAATTAGGTAAGAATCTCGGAATTCGAGATACCAGCTGTAAGTCTGTAAATACTTAGATATTGACACCCTAAAGTGGTTCAAAACCTACATATGGTAGGGTGTACGCAACTATTAAATTTTCAAGGTCAAATGTCACAAATATCAGTTTTATGAACTTTTGAGCGAAACGGGAAGTTTTAACATAAAAGTGTATAGGAGAAAATTGCTTATCATCTAATTATCTATAAAAATTGTCTGTACGTTTTATTCCTAAGATTCACAATTTCAGAGATACAGCGATGCAAATAATTGAAAAAGTTGTATTTTCAAAAGCTTCAGACTGCAGATTGTGCTAGACAGTTAAAATTTTCACAACTGATGTATTTCAGTAGTCTCTATAACATCTAATACTAGAAAAAGCTTAAAACCAATGTTTAAGTGGGTTCTCATACAAAAACTATGGATTTTTTCTCCCACTTGGCCAGTTTTTAACGTGGTTACCCCAGTAAACCCATTACAAACGACACCTTTTATACGTGAAGAACACGTTGTTTATATGGAAGCCTAGTTAAATAATTGTTTTATGTTGTTTTTAGTACTATACATATACGTTTCAGTACATTGAAACTGCTTATTATGGGTCAAAAACGCAGAAATCTTAAATCTTCTGAAAACTGAAAACAACACAAAGCAATTATTTAACTAGGCTTCCTTATAAACAACGTATTCTTCATGTATAAAAGGTGTCGTCTGGAATAGGTTTACTGGGGTAACCACGTTAAAAACCGGCCAAGTGTAAGAAAAAAAACACATTTTTTGTATGAGAACCCATTTAAACATTGGTTTTAAGCTTTTTCTAGTATAACATGTTATAGAGGCTACTAAAATACATCATTCGTGAAAATTTTAACTGTCTAGCACAATCGCACGTGGGCCTGGAAGCTTTTGAAAATACAACTTTTTCAACTATTTGCATCGCTGTATCTCTGAAATGGTGAATCTTAGGAATAAAACGTACAGACCATTTTTATAGATAAATAGAAGATAAGTAATTTTCTCCTAAACTTTTTTATGATAAAACGTCCCGTTTTGCTTAAAAGTTAATAAAACTGATATTTATGACATTTGACCTTGAAAATTTTATAGTTGCGTACACCCTACAATATGTAGGTTTTGAGACAACTTTTAGGGTGTCAATATCTAAGTATTTACAGACTTACAGCTGGGTATCTCGAATTCCGAGATTTTTTCCTAATTTGACTGGACTATTTATGATCGAGCAATTTTCATAAGGCGCGTCCCTATTAAGCGTACAGTTAGTGGCTGGCAGTTTGCTCTCAGTTTGCCTCCGTACCTTCCTTAAACATTTGAAATGGAGTGTCCATACGGCGCGTAATGTATGCAATCTGTGACGTTTCTGATTCTGTACGCGTCTGGTAAGCAGCGAAAGAGCCGCGTGGTTTAAAATGTATAGGGAAGCAATCTGGAAGTGAACTGTCAGCTCCTCACTGTTCTCCTAATAGGGACATGCCCTTAGACCCTGCTGCCCCACAATGACTTCATTATGTTTCAAGAGCACCGCCGTTGTGCTCCTCATCCGCGCTAATGGAAATGGCCGAGCTGAAGATGACTATTTTGCACTCTAATCGCTTTGCGAAACTATGATTGGAAAACGCTGAGTGAAGTGTTTGTCTTGCACTATTCAATATAACTTTCCAGGTCATCCCAACTAGTCTGAGTAAGCAATGTCTAGGTTGTTGTACTTCTTCTTGTTCTCCTACCGATAGGTAAAGTATAGAAATAAGAATATGTTTTATTCCCGTAGCAAACGAGTAACATTGCAAATATGAGGCACGACCTAATAATTATCTAAATTGACTGTTACCAACATTGGATCTCAAATGTAATCTAAGTTAATGTAAGTAAATTCAAAATAATCTAATAATTCATAAATATCTGCAACTCTGGAATGAAATACAATCGCTGTAAATCTAATAATTTTTCCGTTTCTTTGGTAGGTAGGAAATAGTTGACCCGATGGACGGAGGCAATCCCCGGCTTATTTGCAATCGCCGGATACATACACCTTGCGCTCTTCTTTCATAAACATATAAACTTATCTCGGACAAATGAGTTTAACAAACGCTCAGCAAGCTTTTAATACTTACCTAAGCTACTTGCAGGATTTTGATATAAGGTGTAATCCTAGTGATATTTTGGTAAAACCTGGATTGCGGCATACTACATTTCTCTGCGTAGGTCTAAATAAATAAAAAAGTGTGAACTATAATATTAAAAAGGGTAACACATCGAGATCTGGTCATCTCGGACATTTTGAGTTTTCGAAAAGTTATGTAACTGTTGAACTAATTCAATTTCTATTCAAGTGTATAGGTCAAAAGCCCCTATCGTGTCAATAAAAGAGTCAGAAAATCCTTTAAAATTAACTACATGTTACTTTTCTTTTTTCGTATGTTTACTACATACAAAAAAGGAAATCTAAATGAGATATTTAACTTAATTCATCCCATACAAAAAACAATTAAATGGTTATAAATTTTATTCTTTACTTTCGTTACGGTATCAAACTCAAAAATGGGAAACGGAAACATCGTCTACTAATAGGTTACTTAAATTTTGGGCAGTTTCTTCATAACATTTTTATAAATCGTTTGAATGTTATCCAGTTCGCTACCAAACCGACGCACCATGCACTCCACATTGTCTACAAACTTGTCAGTTGCTTTGTCTTCGTGAATGGTTGAATCTTTAATAGCTTCGATGAGGTTTTCAATGGTAACATTATTTTTGTCATGCTTTCTTTTGTAATCACCTCGCATATCATCCAGCTTCTTTTTCAAGATCCTTTGTTTCACAGATTTGTCTAGCTCTTTACATTCCTCCACCGCCTTTGTTCGTCTTACAAACGCATAATCATAATCAATGTCAGTGGGAATTTTCTTTCTCTCGAATACTACATACAGAGATTTCGAGTCTTCAAAGTTTTCTGACATTATCACCTTGAACTACTTTATGATTTACTTACATAATCAAATATATTTTTGCAAAGATGTCACTGGAGCACCATTGAAATTGGGTCCTTTATTTTTCAGCTTTTGATATTTATCATTTAAATAAATATTTCAGATTCCTATTTTTATGTTATGTGTATGTTATACCTACCTACCCAGTTAGATTGATGATTAGATGATAATGTCACACTGGTCTTCATGTCAGTCAAATAAATCCACAGAACGTTGTAACGAAATAAATAACGTATATTAGTACGACAACGATATTTTGACGAGTCGAGACAATGACAAGTGGTAAAACCTCCTCAGTTTTAGGGAATTGTAAAACTCTTGTCTCCGTATTCCATAATTCAATGTCAAACCAGTAATTTTTTGGATGATATAATTTATACTTTATATCATTATAATAATTTATAAAATGTGAACGAGATTGAAATAAAACTAAACTAATTTATGAAAATAAATCGCGCGTATTTATTACGATCTCAAACATTAATTATTGAGTGACCCGACGTTTCGAGTTTTTCATAGGCTTCATGAAACACGGAACTCACAATATTCTATGGTCTGGCAATATGCTCTTGTTTTTGACGGTCCTGGGAAATTATAGTATTTGTGATAGGAACCCAAGAACTACTAACTGTCAAAACTGACGCTTAAAAGATGGCAGCACGTTAGTTCCGAATTTTGCCACACGCCAAAATACCCTCGTTGCACTATAAATAAAACCGTTTTGAAGGAATCAAAAGGTCTGGTACGATTAGTTGTATTTGTATACCCTATGAAGGTTATCGTAATCTTAAAAAGATATCTTACTCTTATTTTTTTACTAAGCAGTATCTAAATCGTTGCAATTTCATTATTTTTTCGTTAGGAAGATATTAAGCCTATCAGGTAGCAATAATAATATCTTAGCTTGCTAGTTTATGCTTTCCAGTGCCATCTGTTCGCATCCGTTAGAACTTATCTAACTCTGTCGTTTTATGAAACCTCCACATATAAGAGAACAGTTAGTTTCATGAATTTTCGCAAGAGGCCACTTTAAACGTATATTGAAACTAACTTTTAAGATAAAAAAAATACCTACTTTCATTTTATGAAATCAAAATAGTAAAATGATTATGAAACAGTAACTTACCTCTATAATTCTTAAAAGATGTTTTTGAAGAAATCCTTAATCAAATGATACACCTTGTAACCCTGGTCCTTGATATTATTTTAGGTACCTACAACTTACTTTGGCCAACGTAAGTATTCTTATTATTTTATGTTGTAATCATTATGCAAATGTCATGTCATATAAATGAAAGAAAAATAGGAAAATTGCGCAGAAAGTTTAGAAAAGTCATCACTTTTCTTTTTTTTTTTACTTTTCTTTACTAGCGATATTGCATTGATTGGTGTGCCCGTATAGATACGTTTCAGGATAAATATTATTTTTCAAAATTGTATTTCCGATGAATCCAATTAAAATTACACTAAGTATAAATCTGCGAGTACAGTAACATTACCTACCCGTCGCCTTTGATCGGTCGCCAAGACAACGGTATCTACATCTAACTCCAAATTACTACCGATATTCCTTACTATTTCAACCTTTGCCACACTCAGCGTGGGTGAAGAAATTCTACGACACCTAGTTAGTTAGATTAGACCCTTTAAATTAAGGGAAAGAAAATATCGATTAAACTATTCCACTCAAGAAACTATTTAAAGGTTGACCTTTCGCACAAAGTTTAACCTTTGAAGTTTTCTGTTACTATGCCTTATGGATAGCTCAAAATTCGGACACCAGGATTCAGTTTGGACCTTATAGTAACCGAAATCATGATTTTGGAGGAACAGTGGTTCAATATCCAGGTTCACTACCACGGTTCCAAAAGTCGTGGGTTCGTTTCCTACCCGGGACAAATATTTGTGTGACGAACATCGGTGTTTGGTCCGTGTCTGGGTATGTTATTAAATATATTTAAGTACCTATATTCATTCCATTCAAACTTAAATCAAACTTCGTTGTGTGTGTAATGTTCAAGCAGCTCGCTATATTAACACATTATTTGCCACAGAGTAAGATTCCAGGGCCACCAGACGTCACATATTTTCTGGCGAAGGAAAGGACTTTAAAGAAGTGTTAGTATGTATTAAGAACGCATGCCTACCTGCTAGCTTGCTTAGCCGGCTAATTTTAAGGTATCAGGTAATCAAGGTACGTAAAAACCTCACGTGAATTCTCCAAGTATGCGATTTATGGATCAGAGTGCTGGGAAATGAAAAAGACTGAAGAGAGGAAGGTGCATTGGAATGAGATGCGTATGTTGAGATGGATGTCTGGAGTAACAAGGTTGCATAGGATTAGGAATAAATATATAAGAGGAAGTCTGAAAAACACCAACATTAGAAAAAGTACGAAGTGCAAGGTTGGCTTGGTGCGGGTATATTATGAAGAGAGAAGAAAGCCATGTGAGACTATAAGAGTGATTAGTATGAATTTCAATGAGCGTCATAGTAGAGGAAGGCTGAAGAAGACATGGATGGATTGCGTGAGAGATGATTTATGGGAGTAAAAGAAGTAGATACGGAGCTGGCGAATGATAGACCCGACTGGAAGAAGTACACATGTTGCGCCGAAACCCACTTAGCGTGGGACAAGAACAGGAGAATGATGATGTTGTAAATTCCGCAAGCTGATTTTTCCGAATGTTTTAGGCCTCCTTAAAAGTAATTCGCCATTTTCCGTCCGGCCGTATTGCTTTGCAGACGCTTTAAAGCTCCCAAAATCATTAATTAACTTCACGTAAACTCTGATTATATTGGTTTCGCGCTCACGGGAATGGGTGTTAATCTAAAGCTGGGTGGGGGCCCTTAATATTGGAATAATTCATAAATAGGTACATATCATTGTTCGGCCATCACTGTTTACCATTTGTCGTAGTAAAAATAAGTAGATACGCGCATATATATTTAACCTAGCTACTTCTAATAATGATATACACATGCTAGGTAATTAGTTGTTTTATTAATTTCGGTAATGTATGTGTGTGTCAACATTAAATCATTGATTACACCTACATACCTACCTACCTACTATAACGACCTTATTTATGCGAATAAAGAATTTTGTTTTTTGATTTTAATATTCTTTTATTCACCATAACTTTCATCTTATAGATATTATTTAAACCTTATACAACTTTTATAAGCTGTGTCGTCCTCGCACAAAGAGGTTTTCTGCCAGAAGGTTAGGCACCGAAACTTTTCAAGTTTGTCTATTAAAACTAGGTTTTTGTTAATAAACACAGGTCCTATATCGTTAGATATAAAATTAGTATTTAATGTTTTCTGCCATAAGGTCTTGGAATGCCCATCCAGCCCATTTTCTCCTTCACTCTAATAATCCCGGGCTCTTCAGGAGGAGAATGAAACGGCATCAACCCAGGGTGAGACCGACACGCTCAACAGGGTATATTGTGCCAGTCGACCTAATAAGTATGTGGATCTCACGGCCACTTACCACCAGGTGGAGCGAAATCATTCTAAACGGCCAATATAAAAAAATATATAAAATGTGAGACAGCTTTCTTTTTCTGTCCCCCCCCCAGGCGCACCGTCATGGGCGCCAACTCCGCCATACCTCGCCTCTCACGAATCCTAAACCATCACAGCGGCCTGGTTGATGTTTTCCAGGACTCTGTTGCTAAGATGAAAAAAGTTGTCATTGCTAGTTAGATTGTTTTGTTTGGTTCCTTTCCCCTTTTGTTTTTATATTAGCTTGTAAGAAACATTGTAATAGCAAGTGGAGTCTGCTTGTAACTAAATTATGTATTTAGCAAATAATTATCTAAATATTTAATACTTAAGATGTAATACATAATTGTAAGTGGACTAATAAATAAAATAAAAAATAAAATAAATAAAAATAAAAAATTTCTAACATGCGCAAGGTAAATATTGAAAATATACCACATTATATCAGCGAAAGAAAAGCTGGAAAAGAAATTATTAGAATCAACCACACAAGCAAGCTCAAAACTATTGTTTACGAACAAAAGCCGCTGTCCTAATATCTGAACAAAGCGTCCGCCGCGTGTGCAATGCGGCTTACTTTGACTTCTGCTTATCGATGTAACTCCTGATCCCAAAACAAAAGAAATATTTTTCTTTTTTTTTCTTTTGTTCTAATTGCTTACGTGCAATTTATATTGTGTAAGCTTTACCCTTTTAATAAGTACCCGGTAAGTTTAACTTACCCAATAAATACTTACAATTAAGAAACCTGTTGACTGATTTCTTCTGATTCGACAATCACTAGAATATATTAATTGTGTTTTCCATAATGTACAAAAGATGTTGATGATATAGTACAACACGTGCCTGTTATGCTTAGTTGTGAATTTGAACCTTCTTTTCTTTCGTATGGCTGGTAGGTATTGCATCATTTCAACAGCTAAGCAAATTACGATACATCATTTGCGCGTTGCATTTATTTACCTACGCAATCGATATTCACATTCACAGTTCATTAACTTATATGGTTTAGTAATTAAATATGTGTTGTATGCCTGTCTAACTGATATCGCGACACAAGACCAAACTTGGCTACGAACTTCGGATTAACAGACATAAGTTATTTCTTTTCGAAAAATACTTACAGAATAGTCCACAAAAATAACAATTTAGTACAGTTAGATTATTCAAAAACATTGTAGAACACTTATTTTTTATTATGTTTAACAAACATGTAATGATGAAGATATAGTGCTTAGAAGTTTCGGATATCGGTACTATATGGTACAATTTTGCCTAAGAGTGACGTCATAAACCAAGCGAGAGAGAGAGAGAGAGAAAAAAGTTTAATTTACTATAAGATAAATTAAAAATTGAAAAAATTCCCATTCAAGCCTGACTGGCCGGGGACTCGAACCCACGATTTTGAGGTTACGCACCCCACGTACTACCACTTATAAGGCTCCGACCGATTTCAGTCATGGGGGCCGATCTCAATTGAGATCAGCCAAGTGCGCAGGACATATTATAGTGCACAAGTGTACGCGCAAACACAAGTGCACTCTCTGTTCCCTTACTCTCATAGTTCGGTGAGACGGCAATCCGACATGACCGATGAGAGATCGGGCGCAGGACCACCGGCTTAACGTGCTTTCCGAGGCTCGGGCGTTCAACCGCTAACTTCCTAACTCCGGGCTGAGTAATTTCATTTTGCCCGACCTCGGACTCGAACCGGGGACGACCGGTCCTAACGCAGTACTTGCTTGCCAATAGACCAACGAGGCAGTTACCACTTATACTCTCCCGGTGTTACGTCATGTATGTGAATTTTTCCATCACTTTACCCGTTAGCCACGCGTGGCACCCCCACCGATAGAGATCAATACTATCGGTCCCTAAACATTTCTTTATATTTTAGAAATGGTAACACCTGGCAATTATATTTTTAATTGTGCTTTTAGTGCTATACAGAGCTCTAATGTAAATAAAAAAATGGAAAAATTCACATTCATGCCTGACTGGACTGCTTTAGGTTACGCGCCACACGTATTACCAAAATTATACTATCCAGGCGTTACGTCATGTAAAAAAAAGGATCTATAAGGTACGAGTCCCATATTTTTTATAAATGAACTTACGGACTAAGTATAATATAATTTTGACTCGGAGTTCATCCCTGTTTCAGCCGAGGCCTTTGACAGGCTAGAACTTAGATAGGCTGTATTTTTGAGCTATTAGAACAAAAAGAAAAAGGTAGTCCATTTACGAAATAACACAATCATTGTATGGCAACAAAATACGTATTTATTGAATAACAGAAGTATTTCAACAGGTTTTTACAGATAGTGCCCATTCATAAGGGCGCAAAGCAACCCCCTTTATGCCTATTCCAATCCAAGGCCTGAAACAATGAAAAAAATATGATTATGAAAGCATCGTTTACTTCTTCTTCTTATCGTATGGTTGATGAACCTGGTGTCAGAGTTTAAACCGCCCGTAGGCCTCTGACATGGCTTCACACACCGTTGAAAAATCTCTCAGGTGTGCAGGTTTCCTCACGATGTTTTCCTTCACCGTTAAAGCGTCGAATGAAGGTACATATGAATTTCAAATTTGAAAAACACATTGGTACCTGGCGGGGTTTGAACTGGCGACCTCTCGCATGGCAAGCAACGACCTCAACCACTCGGCCATCGACGCAAATCGTTTACATACTTCAAAAGCCGTATATAAGTGGAATCTTGTTTGGAGATAATTGAAGTTTTGTAAATAATAAATAATAATAATTCTCTGGGACATTTCCCCACACGGTCATCTGACCTCAAACTAAGCAGAGCTTCTACTCTGGGCGTTAGAGACTGATAAATATACATAGATATTTATAAATAAATATTCACACGCAGCCACGGAACAAACACCGATGTTCACCACACAAATATTTGTCCCGAATGGGAATCGAACCCACGACTGTTGGAACCGCCAAACAGGGTCACTAACCACTGTTAGAATAGAATAGAATAGAAAATAATTTATTGGTCACATATTACAAGAAAAAATAAATTTAACATAAAATAATACAAATTAACAGAACATAATATATAAAACGAATATTTAGCATCAGTGACCAACAAGGTACGTGCCTCAGCATACCGAGCCAGTCAAAAAGTTTTCTTAGTACATAAATTCCAGGAAGAGCTTTTTTTGTTTTTCAAACAGGATAGTTCTAAAAAGCTGTATAATAAGCAATACATGCAAAGTGGCAACCCTTATGATCCTACTGTTATTTCTGATATTTGTAACAAAAGTGCCTAAGCAACTACAGAATCGGACGTAGCAATGTGTTCTATTTATTTATTTACTAGTGACCCGCCCTCGCTTCACCTCGGGTAATCCTTTCTTAGCGGATGCCTACGTCATATCATCTACCTGCATGCCGAATTTCAGCCTGATCCGTCCAGTGGTTTAGGCTGTGCGTTGATAGATCACTATGTCAGTCAGTCACCTTTGAGTTATATGTATATATTTAGATCTTCAATGAAAAACAATACCGATATGACTTTTACTGTTCTACTTATATACATGTACTTACAGTATTATTTGTCATCAAGTTTCGGATTGCAACAGACTCCTAAAATTGCTGTGATCATCGTCTTGGCTAGGTACTAATGTATGATTGTATTATATTGTTACAACACAGCGC
Organism: Maruca vitrata; assembly: GCA_039566165.1. Taxonomy (NCBI): domain Eukaryota; kingdom Metazoa; phylum Arthropoda; class Insecta; order Lepidoptera; family Crambidae; genus Maruca; species Maruca vitrata. The sequence continues at coordinate 8,888,037 of CM076921.1, forward strand.
TATTACTAAGAATCGGGCACTCGACACCTGGGTGTTCGTTTACACAAACATCCGTTACACATAGGTACGCCAGTTCTCATTTAAGTGATGGATATAATTTCTGCATATATTATATCGCTACCTTAAATCTCAAATGGCGTAACCGCCAATTTCGTCAAAATTACTTTTGAATGCAGTTTTATTCAGTTTTTTTTCTCTATCGATCTGTATATTTAAAATCCTCAAATTCGCAAAAAAAAGGTTATTACGACCCAATGTTTTTTATAGATTTGAACACTTTTCATAAGGTAAACAGGTCGTAAAAGGCTTAGTCTAATTTACTTGGTGGTTACGCCCCTACAAATTATTGTGTCGTGAAAAAAATGTAAAAAAAAAAGGTGTAAGTGACATAATTTTCTGGCGTAACTCGTAAGACACGCTTTTTTTCGAAATTGCAATACAAAAGAAAGGCGTTTACACCCAACATCGCTGAACACATGATTGTCATTATTATTGTTAGTATTGATGCGCGGGGGGATTAAGATTGCGGAGACATTGGCTATTTATTGCTTTTCTTTGTTTCGGCATTTTAAATCAATGTCCAAACACAAATCAGAATCAAAGACCAATAACGCGCCAAAGTCAACGTAACGGTCACAAAAAATAATAAATACACGGAGGAACGTAATCTATGCGCACAAGTACGCAAATGGCTGAATACATAGATAAATGTATGGTGAATACACATCAGCGGGGGTTTCAAATGACAAAATTAATCGATTTAGATACGTAAAAGTCTTAGTGAAGTTTCCCATATACCAAAATTTTTCATCCAATTCTAAAAATTACGCGTTGAGTCACTATGAAAAAGTGTCAAACGGCGTAACTTTGTAAAAGCGTAATTCAGAGTGAATATTTTACGTTTTCTTTTATTATTAAATGAGTTTAAAGCACAAAAAACATTTTTTTATTGGAGATACGACCTTCACCTCTTAAAAATCGTGATTTTTATGGGGCGTAAACGCCTTTTTGTAATATTTTCACAAGTCGTAACCGACTTCTAGTTTCTTAAATATAAGATTTAGGTACAAAGAGCTCCTACTGAAGCCTTTATCTCAAAATTCTAAGAAATTTGATGTATAAAACATTTTCATTGTATTAAAATTGATAAAGTTATGAATTAAAAAAACATTTTTTTTTTGTTTTTCTGCTCTCCTGAAAAGTAGTGTTTTGGTGGTTACGCCATTTGAGATTTAAAGTATCGATATTTAATTTGCACAATTTGAAGGCAGTAATCGTATTTGCTTCAAATATAAAAAATAGTAGATTCCGTATTCTGTTACAGGTAGTGTAGGTTATGAGGATGTTAGTAGGCTGTATGCTGTCGTCTCCTTAGCCTAGGTCGATAGAAAAGAAAGAAGTAAACAGGGGCAGATGAAGAGAGGCGGGAAAGTAGCCGAATTGGCGTACCAGGCAAGGAGCCGATAATAAAGTAAATACAGTTTTCTAACAAACACTACAGGTAGCAGCATTAAACTGTTGATAAATTAATGAAATAAAGTATTTTTAGGAATCCGCACCCAAAGGCTAAGACCGGTGCTCTATTTAATTCCTAAAATTTTGCTGTCCGAACAACTGCGACAGTTAGACAGTTGAACTACACAAAAATCTGTTTCCGCTATAACAACAATTACTAAAAACAAAATACAATTCATATTTAAGCAGCGCCCATACTTGCTCTTTTTTTGTTACTAAATTAGTACGACTACGAGTACCCTTCGTGCGCGAGTTTAAATCTTTAAGATGAAAGACAAATTAAAAAAAACATTTTTTTATTAAAAATATTACAACCGTCTTGACTTAACTAAAGCTACTAGCGGAGTGAAGAGGAAGTATCGTATTTTACTGACTTTTGTAATGCTGGTATCGATAATGGTTCTTTGTTCAAATAAATGCTCCATTCACTCGTATCGTATCGTAGTCCACGATGTTATTATTATGTGACCTGCGTGTAATGAACCATTGTTCGGAACCGGAATAGTCGTTGATTAATATATCCAAAAATATAAAAGGAGTAACTGACTGACTGATATACCCACACACAGCCTAAACGGCTAAGCGTAGGCACTTGAAATTTGGAAGGGACGTAGCCGGTAGGTGCCGTAAAGGTGCACTAAGAAAGGAATTCCTGAAATTTCCAGCATTAAAATCCTTTTGTAAGAAAAATCTAAAGCGCTTAAGGTAGACGCTTGAAAGTTACCTAGTTAACCTAGTAAACTTAAAGCTTAGTTGCAATAGGATATTTCAAAATTCCCACGAGAACGGGAGTTAGCGGGAAACAAACTTTTGTATGAATACATCTAACCGCGTCAATAACTATTCCACGCCGACCAATAGCGGTACCATGGGTTGGCTATCGAAAACTTACGTACGTTAAAAACCTATCGAGTTGTTTTTTTCATACGACCGATTTTAGTTCTTAGCGTAACCACCAGGGGCGCTGTACAAGTTTTTCATAGACATATTTACATAAGCGATATCGAGTCCGTCACTTTTAAATCATGGTAGCGCTACAAGTAGCTGGCACAGCTAGTTTTTATAAGTTCCTCTTGACTCGCAAGTTCGACTCTCGTTGGACGGTTTTTATTTTTAGTTATACACTTTTTAATTTTAATTTTTGACATATCCTCACCTGGCATCCGGTGCTGCAATAATAGATTTGGTAGCATCCGAGACACTTCTTATGGGTGGACCCTCCACATAAGAAACACAACCCTTCCGCTATAGGCATTGCTTTGGGATTTAGCGAAGTAACGTGTGTTATGAAAGGGGCTAACTGTCCATCTTCTGATGACGACACCTGCTGCGAGAAAGAAAATACACTTATTTAAAAAAAACATCTATGTGAATTTTTTTGTGGAGTTTGTGGAATATTGTTTTTGTAATACACTCTCAGTTAATCTCTTTTTGTTTGATATTACTAATTTAACAATATTGCGTGAATCAGATGAGCTCCGAACGTTACCCAGAAATTCTCAGTCCGCTGTACATCGGCAAAAGAAATATTTGTGCCGATACTTTTATTTGCTGATGGCTCGGTTTGCCGAAAGATTGTTAGAAACAAATAATGTTTCGCCGATACCACCATATGCAGATGAGGCAATTCGCTGAAAACTCCATTCACCGAATTAGTTTTATTCCGACAGAAACAATTTGAAGCATTGCAGAAAACACTAGGCAGTAGACATGGGCCCACGGCCTAAGAGCGTCCAAAAAGCGGTCAGAAAGTACCCACCACCAATAATGACCACACGTATGTCATCATTAATTACACGTAGAAAGTTATTTTCGTGACTTTCATTACTTATAGAAGTTTCATTACCTTTAGGGCTAGTTTCAATTCGTTGAGGGAAAAAGTAGTAATGCAGTTAATCTAAAATGAAATCTATTTATGAAAAAAAAACAGTTTCTTTCCTTTTTTGTGGATTCTCGCTTTACTACTAAATGTACCTTCAGTGTTATAATGATAAGTATGAGGTCAGAAAACGAAAAATAAAATTTTATATTTAAAAAATGGCGTTAGAGATTTCTATTTACAATTATATCGCTCAAAAGGTTTTCTAGATAACGTTCGGAGCTCGAGTCAGATGTGAGTAAATTACGATATAATTATTGTTAATAAATCAAATTATTTAGTATTACGACCATACTTTGTAAACACGAACCCAAAGATTTTGTGAACAATCAAGTACGTCTAATAATTTTACTAAAGACAAAAAATAGAGGTGATAATAAGGTTTAAGTCGGTAGTAGGTAAACGAAATAAAATAAAAAATAAAAGGCGTCCGACCGATTTCAGCCATGGCGGCCGATCTCAATTGAGATCAGCCAGGTGCGCAGGACATATTATAGTGCACAAGTGTGCGCGCAAACACAAGTGCACTCTCTATTCCCTTACTCTCATAATTCGGTGAGACGGCAATCCGACATGACCGATGAGAGATCGGGCGCAGGACCACCGGCTTAACGTGCTTTCCGAGGCACGGGCGTTCAACCGCCAACTTCCTAACTCCGGGCTGAGTAATTTCATTACAGAAAAACTCACACAAATTTTGCCCGACCCCGGATTCGAACCGGGGACCTCTCGGTCCTAACGCAGCACTTGCTACCAATAGACCAACGAGGCAGTTCAAATAATATAACAGCATGGACAAAAGATATGTACAGAATGGAAAAATCAATACCAATTAATAAATCCGGTGCGTGATCTTACTTATCGGCACACATTGCATATCAACGTATCATCCTCTAATTAAAACTTACTTTAGTTTTTCACATACTACGTACCGTTTGCTGAGTATTGGTATTGAACTGCACAGGACTTGCAAATCCACTGTCAGTGGAGACGGACGAGCGACTGTTCTCAACGTTCGGTCTGCATTGATCTCTTATAAAAGCTTGATTAGTACTTTTTTTTGGATATTGAACTAATGAGGAGTAATAACTAGGCGGAGGTGGTATCGTTGTCCTCATATCCACTCTCTGATAAGCATTGTTCTGATATTGTCTGTAAGGATCAACGGAATAATTGCAAAGATTCTTATTATTGTTATTATAATGACTTGTTGTTGAAACTGTCCTTGCAGAAATATTGCAATCAGTATGTGTTCCATGCTTATCCGATTCCCTCGAATTATAATCCATTTGTGAAAACATGTAATTAAAATGATTCGGAGTCGTATTCTTCTTTCCTGCTAATGCAACATTTTCTGAAGCTTGAGAAATATTGTTATTATAATAGGAGTTTCTAGCAATAGTGCTATTCGGTTTGGGGTTACTTGTTATCTTCATTTTAGGATGCTCAACTGTTTCGTTGACTACGTATCTGCCGATCGAGTCGGTTGGTTTAGTCCGATTAGTACTTTTTGTTCGGTTGGTTAAGTTGGATTGATTCCAAGTTTGGTATGGTGTCGGCTGATTCAAATTCGAATAGTCAGGGCAGTTTGGCATTACATTCACGGTAGCAACACTATCGGATACTTGTCTTGTTTGTTGGTGAATCATTCTTGACAAATTTGGATTCTGCGGCAAAATTGTCGGCTTAGCCAGTTGTTCTGATAATAATGGCGTTTCATTCGCAATAGCCCGTTTCTTCCTTATTTCTTCAACATTATCATAGAAGTCGGATAAGTTGCATTGTTTTTCTATAAAATGTTTTTTCTTTATGGCCCAATAAACAAGCTCATGATAAAATGGCTGTAAATCGTGAGCTGCATAAAATAAATTCATCTTTTCCTGACCATATTTTACAGTATCATTCAAGAACTCTTCAGTAAATTTAGTGTTTTTATTTATTTCCTGGGGCAATATTAAATTAACTACTGCACTGTATGACAACTGATAGTATTGATTTTTTACACTTTTGTACCGTTTCTTAGAATTATGTATAGCTGTACTAGTGAGATCAACTCTTTTATCCATAACATTATGCACATGTTCGCGATATGCCTGAACAGTGAGAAGCAAATTTTTAGATATTGTGTCAAATATATCTTTGATATTATATGAAATCTTTACACAATATTCATTGTTTTGCTCCATCTGATGTTCAAAATTGTTATGTTTCGTACAATAGTTTGGTTCAGCTGTTTCTACCGCTTTAATTTTCATTTTATTAACATATGGTTTTTCTGTACCAGCATTCTGCTGTTCGGTGTCTATTTCACTGAAAATATGGGATTCCACTCGATAATCTTTTATGGGTATATCTTTTTGCAAATTTGTTTCACCTGATGTGCTTTTGGTTTGCTGGTTGCAAATTGGATGTGATTTAAGAACAGGACGGTCATCAACTTTTAGATGTTGATTAAATGACGGATTTTCATCTTCACAATTTCGTTCAATAACGCTATCTACGAAATTGTCTGACACTTCTAGCTTATTTTCATTTTTTACTGGTATTATGTTATGTTTAGTGTCAAAGCATCCCTCGTCGATTTGATCACAGGTATTTTCGAATATTTCATTATAACAATCATCATACTCGTGATCTTCTGAATGTATTAATGGTATTGTACTTTTGTCGTCTTCATCACTGTCCATATAGATAACTTTTTCATCAAGTGGTGCAGTAAAATCAAAGGAATCCATTTCATTTAATGTAAGTTCTGTAAACAAAAAAGAACCAGATATTAAAAAACTCTAAGATAATCCACGATTTTGGGAGAACTACATAGAGGTCAAAGTAGCACCAGTAGTTGTTTTTGTAAAGAAAATAAAATTGATAGTTACATGTTATGCTTGACACACTCTTGAATAATTAATACTCTTACATTTGTAATAATACTTACCAGCCATGATTCGTGAATTTAATTCGGTGTTAGTTTCTGAAACAATAAAAAGGTTCAAAATTAAAGTGATTTTTGTTGATTTGAGTTGCAGAAGACGGTGGCAGAAGCCCATCCTCTGCGCGCGACACCGCGACACTGAGGACCCTCCGCGCGGGTGCCGGAGTTTCAGGTGTGGCCATTAGTCGGCCACTTTGCCCAGGGTGCCCATACCACGAGGAGGTACTTCGACCTAGCACCCCAAAGTTATTTTATTTCGAGAGACCTTTATCAACGCAATAGTACCCAAACAAATATTTTTAGATATTTTGCATGTGCGCTTATGGTGTGTCATATAGTTTTTTTTTTTTTATAAATTATGTAGTCTGTTTCATTGCATTAGGTTAAGTTAGCCTGTAAGGATAGGATAAGATTTGTTGAATAAATAAATAAATAGATATTATCCGAAACCGCAAGAGCGTAAAATCAGCCGCACAACTTCTGTCGCGAAATTTTGGCATGTGTTTCAATATTAAAGCTAGCAAACACATTAACACTAGGCGGATACTCCGTCGTGGATCTTCCGTAAAGGAACGTCAATACATGAGGTTGCCTAAAAATTACAGTTACCAGACACACTACGTGAAAGATCGGCCGCGGATGATAAGCAACGGAGATTCCGCCTATTGTGGCTCTATTGCATTAGTAGTTTGTATCATGTCAATCGGTTCGTAAATATATTTATTCAAATTTAAAGAATCACGTCGAACTTGCTGGGCGTTTATAGGTTCGTGTATATTTATAAATTGTGCCTAAAGCCTCTTGTGCTGACGTTATCGATGGCACAGCTAGTTTTTAATATTTTTATTATATTGATGTATGGTGGTTCTTAGAGTTTCAGTCGTATCAGCTGATCTAATGGAAACCAACTTCGCCGGACGGCTTTTTCGCAGAACGACTCATTCGCAATATGTCCACAGGTCACAAAATGACTCTTTCGCAATGTCCCTTTCGCAGAAAGCCGCTTTCGCAAAATGTCTCAGACATTGAAAAAAAATGGTAATTTTTAGTCCTATAACTGTTAAAGAATTTATATGCCTTTTTAAATTTTCCTAATTGTCTTACACATATAGGTATGAAGCAGAAACGTCTTCAGAAAATAAACATACTACAGAATAATATATCTGCAAATTCTCAAAAATTACATGGGACTCTGTTCCCTTACTGATATAATTTGGCGAGACTGCAATTAGAGACATGACCGATGAGGTCAAGCACAGGACTATTATATCGGCTTAAAGTGCTTTCAGAGGCAATTATCCCTGCCTAACCAAACGAGGCAGTTTGATTTTTGACGAACAGGTATAATGTAGTTCGATATTTACATTATGTAGTCATTTATATCAAAATTATCTGTATTAATTACATTGATTTGTAGACCCAGTCACTGCTGGTTGTAATAATAAAACAATTATTTGGGTACCTTTAAAAGGTCGGCAAATATTCAGCAAATATTCCTCCTACACATTGCTATGTTTGTAGGTAGGTATACCTACAAACCAAAGCTAATGTTGTGTAGGTGTTTGAGGTGTAGAGAAGCGTGATGAGAAAAGCTAATTTGAAGGGACAAGTATGAAAAAATATTTGTACAGGTACAAATGAGGATTCCTAACACAGGGTCCTAAACGACTAAATATGTTATGAAATTAATAAAATTTAAACCTCATGACCAAATTGAAAGATTGATGACGAGATTGAATAAAAAATAGTAACAAACTAGGGTCCTCACTCTTAAATTCATTCGGCTAGCTACTTAATGAAATTAGATAGTACACTAAGCTATTTATCAATAAAATTATCCGTTCCAAAACTTCCGCGTCATTAAAAATTAAAACGAACCCGACTTTCAAATAGAAACTTAACTGTTGTTGTTTTGATATTTTTTATTTTACTCGTACCTACTTAATATTTTTTTTAAATCAAACACACCCTACTTACTAAAAATTATAATGAACAGATTAATATGGATAGGTTTCAAACGTAATTATCTTCGCATTATCAGGCCACGAAAAGTGGGTACAAAATCAAATCTACCCTCTAATAAAAAAAAGCATTATTTACTTACATTCCAAGGAAAAATCCACGATATAGATTATCGCCCACAAAGTCAACAGTTAAAATATAGCCAAAGGCATCTTACACATCACACAACAAATGCACTGACTTCACAAAATGTTTTACGAAACTAATATCGGTGAATAATTAGCTGCGCGACAGACGTTGCGTGCGCAGGAGTTTGCATGCGACTGGCCGTGTAAACAAACAAAGCTTGGCTTGTCCCGTGGATGGCGCCTTGCACACAAAAAAGTGCTATCACGCTTTCTTCGCAAGGGCTTCACAACACTTGTTTGTTCCCCAAAATTATTTTAATGTTCACAAAGACAAACTCTTTAATTATAAATAAGGTAAATTACAGTATTATTTTAATGTTATTTATAAAATCGAAGTTTATTTTTTTTAGCTTGGAGTAACCTTCTCATCATCACCAGACTTGCGGGCAACGGATGGCTCTCACCCTTAACATAGTAGCTTAATTGAAACCAATCTTCTTTATTACTGTTTGTTATAATATGGTTGGCAGTAAACTCGTTTTAAAAAATAATTATTTATTGAAGAGAAATTGATACAGAGGATTGGAAAAAGTAACTAACTTAATTCTAATACAGTATTGATTTTTATAGCTAAATATTGTAAACATTATAATTAGTACAAAGGGTTGTTACAAAGGAAGTCGTTATGGATACAAATGTGAGATTAACAAATAAGTCATTAGTGATATAAAATGTGAGAATAGCAAATACATAGATCGTTAGTAATACTTAGTCTAGAAACTTATATAAAACAAAGGATATGGATTGTTATATGATAATTAGAAATTATGATAAAGTATGTACTTATAGATAAACATGCATTTTATTTATAATGTAAATAGGAGTAGAGGGAAGGGGTGGTAATTTGGAACCTGTCGTTAATTTGGAACCCCTTAATATCTCAGAATCAGGCAATGACATCTATCAAAAAACTATATAAGTACGTTGTACTGGTACCATAGAGCGAGTTTGCTACCACTAGCGCCAATTGTGCTTCGAATTTGATGTGTTACACACATCTGACATTTCACGTTAAATTTAAATGTTTTTTTCGCTCCGTTAGAAAAACTGTAAAAAGGTTTTGTTTTAGTTTAAAACAAATTCAGTGCGTGTTATAGGGAGTCCAGACACTAATTCAGATTATCGAAGGTAAGTTTTAATGTGTCTTTTAACTAGCTGTGATTTTCTTGCTTGTTTATTGATTAAGTAAGGTGCGGGTAATATGGAACCCAATCCAAATTACCCGCAATGTGCTTAAAATATTTTTGTTTTGGTTCCAGTCATGCCAAAAGCTCAATTGTCAACAAAAAAAAACAGTGGACCGCGAATAATATGATTGGATCTACCAGAGGCTGCAAGTCATCTGCTGCTACTGTGTTGACTGGATCTCCCTACAAACACTAACTTGAACAGTCAAATAAATCGATAGCGCAGAGAGGAAAAGGTCGAGGAAGACCTCGGGGGCTTAGTGGTAGGCAGGGTATGCCAAACCCTTCTAGAGCTAGCTCGAACAGGCGGACATTAGGGTGGTCCTTATTTTTCGACTTTTGAATTATCCCCGGGGCACTTTCTCATTCGATTATATACCTCTAAATATGAAATAAACTTTTATTTTTTTTTATTTGGTCTAGATTTAGATGTCGCTACCAGCTGTCAAAATTTTTACAAAAAGCGTTGAAGGATATCTTAAATCATGGTTTCATTAATGTTTTATTTAAGTGTTTGTATCACATTTTACGTGCAAATGAACATCGCATAGATAGAATAGACAATCGCTGTTTGTCCTCTTCCCCCCCAACCCCTCTTCTGTACCGACGCGTCGCCATTTAGCCCGCCCCGCACTTCAGTTCTAAGAAGTCATCAACTAGGGCGCAAATATGTACAAAATATCTTAGTTCATAGCTACAACAATCATTTTGTAATATTTTTATTTCTTGGCTATAAAAAAAATGAATCTAAAAAATACAGATTTTGTGTTTTTACTTAAAATTCAAACCTTGGTAGCGACCCCTAAATGTCTTTAAAAAAAATAAAAAAATAATGAAAGATTTTCTTATGGTATATATTCAAATTACGTAGTGCCCCGCACAAAAAAAAAAAAATTTTTTTTTCGTAGGAATAAGGACCACCCTAGCGGACATACTTGCGATTTGGAGGGGGGTTCCATAATACCCGCACCAAAACTCAAGATACGTTTTTTTAATTGTATCAATAAAGTTAATTATTTCCTATAATGAGTGGTTTTATTTTGTTTTTTGTTTCTAATATAAAAGCTAATAAGTTTTAAAGTACACAAAGTCACTATTCAAGATGATTAGTCCAAATGTTTTTTTTAAATATTAAAAAAACAAAGTAGTGTTCCAAATTACCACCCCTTCCTCTATTATATACCACGTTCATATTTGTATCATTAAAGCTCAAGAGCGACGGAACCGATTTGTGTTATATTAGTCATGAAATATTCGTTTTAGTCCAGGGACGGTTTAAACGGTGAGAAATCATGTTCATTAGGATGTTTACTTATTACTTCTAGTCCAGTCATTTAAGCTTAAATTAGGTAAGAATCTCGGAATTCGAGATACCCAGCTGTAAGTCTGTAAATACTTAGATATTGACACCCTAAAAGTGGTCTCAAAACCTACATATGGTAGGGTGTACGCAACTATAAAATTTTCATGGTCAAATGTCACAAATATCAGTTTTATAAACTTTTGAGCGAAACGGGAAGTTTTATCATAAAAGTGTGTAGGAAATAATAATTGCTTATCATCTAATTATATATAAAAATTGTCTGTACGTTTTATTCCTAAGATTCACCATTTCAGAGATACAGCGATGCAAATAGTTGAAAAAGATGTATTTTCAAAAGCTTTCAGACCCCCGTGCGATTGTGCTAGACAGTTAAAATTTTCACAACTGATGTATTTCAGTAGCCTCTATAACATCTAATACTAGAAAAAGCTTAAAACCAATGTTTAAGTGGGTTCTCATACAAAAACTATGGATTTTTTTTTCTCACACTTGGCCGGTTTTTAACGTGGTTACCCCAGTAAACCCATTCCAGACGACACCTTTTATACGTGAAGAACACGTTGTTTATATGTAAGCCTAGTTAAATAATTGTTTTATGTTGTTTTTAGCACTATACATATACGTTTCAGTACATTTAAACTGCTTATTATGGGTCAAAAAGTACGAAATAACCAATTATTAGAATTTCTGTTTGAAGTATAACTGAAAAAAAATACATTTTAAAAATGTTAACTGTCCATCTAACTCTATTATGAACGTGAAGATCCATATTAACCAAATTTAATTTAATGAAACGCAGAAATCTTAAATCTTCTGAATACTGAAAACAACACAAAACAATTATTTAACTAGGCTTCCATATAAACAACGTGTTCTTCATGTATAAAAGGTGTCGTCTGGAATAGGTTTACTGGGGTAACCACGTTAAAAACCGGCTAAGTGTAAGAAAAAAAAATCCACAATTTTTGTATGAGAACCCACTTAAGCATTGGTTTTAAGCTTTTTCTAGTATAAGATGTTATAGAGGCTACTAAAATACATCACTCGTGAAAAAAACTGTCTAGTGCAATCGCACGTGGGCCTGGAAGCTTTTGAAAATACAACTTTTTCAACTATTTGCATCGCTGCATCTCTGAAATGGTGAATCTTAGGAAAAAAACGTACAGACAATTTTTATAGATAAATAGAAGATAAGTAATTTTCTCCTACACACTTTTATGATAAAACGTCCCGTTTTGCTTAAAAGTTCATAAAACTGATATTTGTGACATTTGACCTTGAAAATTTTATAGTTGCGTACACCCTACAATATGTAGGTTTTGAGACAACTTTTAGGGTGTCAATATCTAAGTATTTACAAACTTACAGCTGGGTATCTCGAATTCCGAGATTCTTACCTAATTTAAGCTTAAATGACTGGACTAGAAGTAATAAGTAAACATCCTAATAAACATGATTTCTCACAGTTTATACCATCCCTGGACTAGGTACAACGAATATTTCATGACTAATATAACACAAATCGGTTCCGTCGCTCTTTGCGTCGCGTAGCTGGGTATCTCGAATTCCGAGATTTTTTCCTAATTTGACTGGACTATTCATTATATTTATGGGAATAACACTGGTACTTAATCTTAACTATGAAGAGTAGATATCGCAGTAAATAGGTGAGTATTTATTTAACATGGAAAATTACGAAAAAGATAGGAAAAACAAAATTTTCATTTTCCCATATATGTACTGTCGATCAAAAATTATTGCCACAGTATTGACATATTTTGATAGTTGTTTTTTTTTGTTCACTTCGTTTCTAATCTGGGGGCAAGGCAAAATTTTAATGAAATGAAATAATTTGTAATGCAAATAGATCTTCATCAAATACTTCAAGCTACAAATAAAATAATCACAAAAAAATACAAGTAACATAGTTATCAGATGTCCAAGCGAGCAGTTCATCATGTCCTAGGATTTTAATCGTTTAGGTAGTCTTCTACGCTATATCCACAAGACACAACTTAATAAAAGGTATAAATACATAAAAATGCAATTCAATATCATTCTGCGGGATCATAGTAACCAATGTTATGCTTAAACCTACGAATTAATGGGATTGAGATTATTATAATCTTTATGATATGAGGAGGAGTCTAGTGCATGTTCACATACTGCAGACATAGTTTCTCGCCTATATTTGACGTCAGCAATGTGTTTCTTTACCCGGGTACTAACACTTCTGTTTGTATGACCGGTGTACTATGAGAGGCCACACTCACAGACTGGCATCTTGAAAAGTAATAATACACTTGACAGGTTGTAAAAAATGGTTAATCTTCTTCGGCGGCTTGAAATAGTTTTTATGCAAGCACGCTTCAAAATACATATGTCCAATCTTGTCAGTGACTCCTTTCATATGGTAGTACTGCTGATTGTCGCTCCACTGTTGTTGGCTTCACTCGGCTCCCGCGCCGCGTTCGTGGTATTTGGAGCTTTTTGCTTCGTAGTACGCGTTTATGTGTCGTACTAAACCTAGTATACACAATTAATAAACCTAGTATTATTACAAATTTAAACCTACGTTAAACACATAAAGCTGTATTTAAATAAGAGCTGGACAGGTGATAAACGTATCTAGGTAACAAAGAATTTATCAAGAATCTTCAAACATGCAGTCGTATGAAAAATGGCATGTTGACATAAATAAGTATTTCTGTGTTCGCTTTATACTACAAAATAATGATTTCATACATTTCCCCGTACTTTTATATCCAAAATGGTGAATAATGTGTAAAAGCAACTTTGTCGATGTATTGGATAACGAGTAATTTTGAGTAAAAAAATGTTTGATAAACCCTACCGTATACTTAGTTGAAAAATGCAAAGAACCGATTCTTGCAACATTTGACCCTGATTTTTTTTAGCTTACGTCGGTTCTATAGGGACTTTTGGCAGATTATTTGTAATAGTGTTCCCACCAGTCATTCCAATTTTTAGCTTTTTGCGAATGAATATAACCTTACGCCTGCTTTTGATGCTAATTTGACTGGGCTATTAGGCTTCACGATTCTTTTTCTAGTCATTGACAATACATTTCTTGTAACACATACATATTTTAATGCTAATATTAGCCAAATTTAGTCTGTGATATTATGTGAATATTGTCAATCAAGTCGTTTACGACGTGATTCGTGATCTTTAGAAATAGTTCATCGCGATCAGGCTTCGCTAACCTAAACACGTACTACAGAATATGTTAAGTAGTATATAAGAAGAGGAACTTGAAATAAAGCGATTATTCTATTGTGGACATACAACTCATGTTACTACTGCTTGTTATTTACAATATTTAATGATTCATAAGTACCACGGATAAATGAAATGTACATAGCATAGTATTCCAGTGAAAATATATCGTACTAAGATTACATTATCTTAGATTTGCTTCTAGACAAGTAAGCTAGATCTTAAAACTGGCCGAAGGATCAGAACCAACAGAAGAGCAGTAAATAAAAAGATAAATACAGGAAACTCATAAAACATTTATTATACTCGTCAAAATGAAATGAGTTTTGGGGATAATATTATCTGCAAATTTCAATTAAAACCGTTGTAAAGTCGTAATTTGACTAAAGTATAAATCTATAAAGTCACCATATCCGGAAAATAGCGCACGTTTAAAAGTAGCCGGGATAACTCGAAAAAAAGTCTGACAGTTGCGTAACTAATCACACTTCCGTTTGCATTTTATTTGACCTAGAAAATGTAGAATGCTAGAATTTGTAAAACATAAACTTTACTTCCTACAGGATATATGCCCCGGAAGTCATTAAGGAAAATCAAACAATTTGACTCGGTCACTCGCATCATACGGAAACGTTAATTACATTCCCGTATAAATATACTGATCAAAACAACATTCATCGTGCTGGACTCCTCTGTGACTTATCTCATTATTCTCTAAGTTCATTAGCGACATGTTATTACTAATACACCGGATTTTTTATATGTATACCTTCAACAAACTCCACGAACAGTCTATAAAACAAACCATCAATATAGGTAATGCTGCTTTTTTATTTTTATAATTTTTTATAAGTAAATCTATAAAGTAGGTAATTAATAGAATAATTAAATCGTTTAACTTAATCATCTTAAAAACTACCCTATAGTAGTTATTTTAAAATCATCTCATAACAGCATAGATTATTAGATTTGATCATACATTTAACACAATCAAACCCCTTCTTAATGTTTGTAGCGTCACAAATCGTAGTAATTGTTAGAGTAAATCTTCAGATCTGTACTGATACTGGTACAATTTAACAAAGACAAACACATCTTATGGTCGAGAGGCAGGGATTACTTAGATGATATATAAACACAAACTGTGTACGCAACTACGTTTGTCGGAGATTTTCAATTTCAGGCTTTCAGTCGCGCTCCGGCCGCCAATAGAACACACCGCTTTTCCACCCTTAGGAAAAGTGTGATAAGTTTTCCCGCGATAATATCCCATGCGCGTTGAAAAACAAAATATCGTTCGAATAGATCATTTTAAACTAAATGTAGTAACGTAGCGTGCCTGAAGGACAGCATTGTTTGAAGAAGATTTTATCAATTTTTGTTAACAAAAATGTTTGTTTTGGGTTGTTGGTAATGCTCAAACAGTTCTTTCAAACCAAACAGACTCAACGAATTCTAGCTTATCTCATTTATTGATCTTTCTGTTCAGTGAAAATTGTGAGCTGACTGTTAATTTTTTTTATCTAAAATGAAACATTTCATAAAAGGTGAGTTACATTGAAAATCATTTTAAACATCTTAAGGAAAATGAAGGCATATTTTTTGATTAAACTGTTGTAAAAACGCTACATGAAATTTTCTGGTACTTTTTCTGTCATCAAATTCTTGTGCACTTTCATAGTTTCTTAGGAATAGGAGTAGCGCTCCTTTGTCTGTCTAGTTAATCTCTGTTAACTTCCGTGGGCAAAAGTGGATTAAAAATGAACTGAATAAGACAACAATTTCAATATTAAGTTTAGTGTCCAACCAATTTTAGTTCGTATACTTGTATCTGGATATCAGCCAACAGTGTGGAACTCTTTATAATGCACAGGTGCACTCTCTTTCTTTTCTCTCTTATTTCGGTGACAACACGGTAATATTACCGTAGTGAGACGGCAGTCCGACATGTTTATTGTAAGATCAAGCGCAAAACCACCTGCTAAACGTGGTCTCCAAGTCAAAGTCAAAGTCAAATTTCCAGGGCTTGGGCCCTGAGTAGCACCTGTTCAGAATAATGATGACCATGTATCGAATATCAGCACATAAACCATTAGACGCCTAAACGTGTATTGCTCTTATTAGGATTGTTTCATCAAAAACAGATTTAAAGAGATAATTGCACGTAGGCTGCCCCAAAAAGGTTACTCCCTGATTTGATTGAAGCGGAATTCCCAGAGGGCATTTAAGCTTGTTTACACGAATATTTTTGTCGTTCTGGTTTTGGTCAAATCGTGACCTTATTTACAATTGATAGCTTTTTCGTTATATTCGTCTTCAAGTATTAAATGCTATTTTGTTCCCACATTAACCATCAGTCGAATTTAATTTTAAACACTTGAATAGGTGTGGTATTTTCAAATGATAGTAAGCTTTGTAGTTAACATACTTAGGTCTTATTTATAGTTATTTGAAAATTTCTCAGAAAAGCACAATCTTACATAGACAATTTATAATAGTTCCTAAAATTTACCCTAAACTAAAAATAGAGTAGTATGTCAAAAAAACATTAGTAATAGAAAGAAGGTGATAGATGTTTATGCGGCAGACTAAACTATGTTCAAATATGCATCATGAATTTTCAATTTACTCGTTCTTTCCAAAGAATTTACTGATTCAAATTCGTCTCTGCCAAGCACTCGCACATTTTCATTTTCTTTTGTATAAAAGCATGAAATAAAAGGATTACAGGATTTATTTAGTCCCTAACCAATGTAATCTCTTGAAAAGGATCTAAAGTACATTAATCTAAATTGTATTGTGAATTTGCTCTCAGAAGCAACAGGATTCCGTTGAGGTTCGATCATTGTCTTCGAAGCCCTCTAAGTACACGAAACATTATGCCATCGATGTAGGTACGAGATCATTTAAATATTTAATTTTATTAAATAAATTAAACTACACCACAAAGAATTAGGAAGAAGCTTAACCTAAAATGATAGGTTCTTAATTTATTATTGGCCACAAGTATTATAATCTCGTACTATCTGCGCCAGTACAGAAAACAGTTTCAAAATTGATTATTCCATGAAAAAATCTTCAAAAAAATATTACTGCTTATTTTTTGCGTATACCTAACGTTTTACCGTAATTCGAGCTTACTTAATTGAAACCTTATTATATACCGCGAACTTACTCTTACTTTAATTTAAGTTATATTAAGATAAAAGCTTCTTTAATGACGTTAAGATGACGTCGTTTTTTTGAGTGCCCATCAACCAAACCTTATTTTTCTTAAGTAAGTCCGAACCGAGTTTTGATAATTTGCAAAAAAAATACAGTTCTCTTAAATGTGTAAGCAATCAATGCTTACATTATGGCTGTGTAGTGCGCAAACTAGCGCCGCTAATGCGGCTTTTTTTTTTAATATTTTCAATATTTTTTCTTTTTTTTTCCTAACTGACTTACGATGGTTTGGAGTAGCTTCGTCATCATCACCAAGCTTGCGGGGGAACGAATGGCGTTTACCCCTAAAAAACAGTCTTTGTGTGATAAACATCTGTGTTTTGTTCCAAGTCTGGATGTTTTTTTTATAATAAGCTAACAAGATGACCTCACTCCACCTGAAGGTAAGCGGTAGTGAGTTCCAAATATGTTGTTACTTATAACCTATAGGTATGGGAAATGGCGTCTTAATGAGTACACATTTATGGGGACAATATTGTATTGCAAATTTTATCACTGTATTTGATCAAAACACAAAAGAAAGCCTATAACACTTAAACACCTGTAAACTTGTCACTCTTGTAGCTCAGTTCGGACCAAGTTTAGAGGTAAACATGCCATAGTAAATTTGGATCATTACACTATTCTGCACTAGAATGAAGTCGGTTAAAAATGAGGTTTATTTGATGACTGCTCGTAAAAAAGACGCTACCCAAACAAAATCTGGCATTGTCCTCTATAAATATGTAGGTACTTACATTACGTACTTATCCATGAAGGTCGATTTATGATCATGATTTCTTGTAAATGGGTTTGTCACGAGATGGCTTCAGAAAATAGATATTGGTCGCACTAACATGTTAACACAATTATTCCTTATTTGAGTGTTATGATGTTTGGTGAACAGCACAATGCCTACACATTAAGAGCTAGTTTTGTTTTGAATATACGTTTTAGGTAATGTTAAGCGTTTGGTGAAAAAATCTCTAAGAAAACTTTTAAGTACCTATGTAGCTGCTTTTGTTGCTAATTGTACTATTGTAGGTACGGTGCTGTACAATTTTTATATAAAAATATTTGTTTATCTATATTGAAAACTTAAATTTTTGCAGTTTGTATTTTAAACTAGCGACCGCCCTCGCTTACGCTTATTCTACGCTATATACGCTTACGCTTACTCTACGCTTACGCTTGCTATACGCTTCAGGTATATCTCTATCTCTATAGAATATATTTCACTCCTGTAAGAGTTACTTTCCAACACACATATGACCTAAAAGTTAAATCTTATACTTAACTTACCTATACCATACTGGTGCGGTGAGAATTTAAAGTTTTATTTAACACGCCTCGCGCGCTAGACCTCTAAAATTATCAGTGTTTCTCTACTATATTATACATGTATTATACACATTAAATTTCTTTTGACCGCACAAAATCCGCATGAAATTCGGTTGCGTATAAGTTTTAAAAAATGCGTTATAATGAAGTCTAAGAAAATTCAAGATTCTTAATAAAAAAAATCGTATTTGTGATGTTGTCTCACTCGACATAAATAGGTATTGTGTGTCGCGGACTTATCGTAGATGTTTTTAAGATCTACAATTACTTACAACATTTATGGTTTAGTATTTTATGTTTATATTTAGGTAGCGTACGCAAAATGAGTAACTTTTTTTGGTTGATTTTTTACACCTTGTGTCCGGAAAACCAAAATATTTTACGGAAACCTATTTAAAAAAAAAATATAGCCTATGTCGCTCAGGGATAGTGTAGACTTCCAACAGTGAAATATTTTTTTCGGTGCAGTAGTTACGGACCCTAGGTGGAGTCCCGGGCAGAACACTAGTTATATCTATACTAATATTATAAAGCTGAGATACAATGGAAAATGTGTAAAAAACGGGGAAACGCGAACAAAGTCGCTGGCACAGCTATATAAAATAAAACTGATGAATCTTAGCTTTAAACATACTTGAACGTAAGAGCGTATTTTTTTTAATAAATAAGGTATATAAATTCAAACACTGTGAAAACAAATATTTCTATTCCAAACTTGATTATTTTACATAAAACGTGAAAGATTTTACATTTTTAATTTCCGCAGGATACATTGACATTTAAGTCATATTAACCTATAAGGCGTCCGACCGATATCAGCCATGGCGGCCGATCTCAATTGAGATCAGCCAAGTGCGCAGGACATATTATAGTGCACAAGTGTGCGCGCAAACACAAGTGCACTCTCTATTCCCTTACTCTCATATCTCGGTGAGACGTCAATCCGACATGACCGATGAGAGATCGGGCGCAGGACCACCGGCTTAAGGTGCTTTCCGAGACACGGGAGTTCAACCGCCAACTTCCTAACTCCGGGTTGAGTCATTTCATTACAGAAAAACTCACACAAATTTTGCCCGACCCCGGACTCGAACCGGGGACATCTCGGTCCTTGCGCAGCGCTTGCTACCAATAGACCAACGAGGCAGTTAAATATTATTATTTACCTATAATAATATATATGAAAATCTATGTATGCAGTATTATTATTAAACTAGATACCTTTATTACATTGAGCTCTGAAATGTGGTGAAACTTTCACAGTGAAACAAATCTTTTCCTTGAGTAAATTCTGGGAAGAATCGATAGGGAATGGACAGTTAGGACTAAAGTACTTACCTCAATCCAGTTTCAAACACAATGGAGACGTTGAAATTAATCAAACACGACTCGCCCAACTTTGTTTTTTAAAATGAGCAATTTAATTAGACAAATTTATTCATTTGTGGTGTAATAAAGTATCATGATTTTCTAATTAATTTCTAATACACACCAATATTTTATCCCGTATAACAGTTACCGACAATATCTTTAAACTCACTGCACACATTCCTAATTAGTAGTTAGGTTTGGTTAGGCTTACCATGCCGGTTGAACAATGAGGTTTACCGCAGAGTTTAGCTGGTAAAACACCTTCCTAGGAGCGGTTACCGGATATGTTACCAGGCAGGCTTAGGCAGTTGGAGTGTCCAGCCTTAGGTGAACCATCACAAGTGACGGAACGTCTCGTCACTATACTAAAAGACATATTATAATGCACAAGGAATTATGCGCGCAAACACAAGTGCACTCTCTGTTCACTTACTCTCATAGTTCGGTGAGACGGCAATCCGGCATGAGCGATGAGAGATAGGGTGCAGAACCAACGGCTTAAGGTGCTTTCCGAGTTGGCGTCCAACCGCCAACTTCCTAACTCCGGGCCGAGTACTCTCTTTACAGAAATACTCACACATTTTGCCCAACCTCGGACCGGGGACGTCTCGGTCCATACGCAGCTCTTGCTACCAATAGACCAACGAGGCAGTTAAGGCGTAGAACTAAAAGTATTGCAGTGAAACTGCATTGCATTTGAACTTGTGGGAATGTCAATAAATAGGACCCGGCACTTGCCGGTTACGTGAAAACGTAAGACAGACGCTCGCTAGGCGACACGTTGAAGAGTGACGTGATGTGTGTTGTGGGCCGTACATCCGACCCTTGTCATCGTCCTGTCAATAGCGCTAAAGGACATAACCGCAACCGCTCTTCGATTCCGAAAGGGACCCTTACATGAACGGCCGATCTGCTATTTATTTACTGAATAAGGTTTCATATACATATTTCGTATGATTTTTGAAGATTCAAAGCCATAACTGGCTATGTCTTGGGTACGATGCCTATGGTTAGCGGGACAATATATTTTTCATTTGTAAGATATTTGTTAAACAAAATACATCATTTAGTTAATATAATACGAATTTATGAATAACATAATCTACATAATTCGGCCAACTTCACGAAAAGTACCAATTTATAACAAACTAAAAAGCATCCTCTTAAATCCCGCTATCTATTTAAAAAACACCGCATCTAAATCTATTGTGCAGTTTTAAAGATTCAAGCATTCATAGGGACAGACAGATGCGGGAAGCCACTTTGCTTAATACTAAGTATGTAGTGATCAATATTTTATTGCTTGCATTATTGCAATAAATTACTAATAATTGAGTATTGAGTATTTGGTCAGATGACCGAGTGTGAATAAGTCCCAAATATTTGTATACCTACCTATATTTTTTTAATATTTATTAAATGGACGAAAAAACAAAATAGAAATTCTGATCCGCCCAATTTCATAGCTGCCAGTGCTTTATGAATTACTACTGGTGCTTGTTGACTTCACGGTGGCAAAAGTTAATCATTAATTAAGTTCACGGTACCTTACTATTAAAAAGGTGTGCCTCTGTTGCTATTTCTCAAGTAAACAGCTTCTATTTTGTTCCAGCGATTCCGCAGTCGTTGTTCCTGATGAGCGTGTTCGCAGTGGTGACGCCTGGAGCTCACCACTTCAGACGGAACAGCACCAACCGATCAGCGAACAGGTTCTGTTCGCTGATGGACCACTCCGCCGGCACCACCTGCGAGCAGACCGGCTCTATGCTGGTCTGCCGAGGAGGCATAACGAGGGAGTGGATGAAACAGCCGAAGTAAGTCTAAACGCATCTAACAAATTAAATAAAATACATTTCAAACTATATAGCTAAATCAAATTTAGGCTCAATTATTATTATTTAATTTTTATTTTTTGTTAAGTCAACTACGTTTACCTACAAATTTCTCAATCACACCTAAAGTGTAACATATCTAGTCATAGGAAGAGCGGGATCTCCTGACACAAGTATCTGCGTATACTTAAGAGGCGGTCTCAATCACTTGTATTTAAAGAAAATGTTGTGATTGTAAATAAATATTCTTTCATTTTCATTCAAATTAGCTGCACGGCACTGTATGTATACTCATAGTAACACAAATCATGTCCTTAAAGTTATTCAGCGCAAAAGGCAGGAAGACTTTGAAATAAATATGTGAGTGGCGAGCGTTTTGGCAAGCCACGTCAAGCAGAGAACTGCATTATGGCTTATGATGTTGATGATTTAAATTGACATATTGAAAATGTAGATAATTTGTAAGCACCTAATTTGTGTGCTATTTCGCGACTTATAGTGCGATACTAAATAATCATGTTCTCAGCTGTAATGAAGCCTCAGACACACGACCCTGGTTTGGTATGCCAAATTACCACTTATATTTTAATTAACTTTCAATTCT
Source organism: Maruca vitrata (assembly GCA_039566165.1). NCBI lineage: Eukaryota > Metazoa > Arthropoda > Insecta > Lepidoptera > Crambidae > Maruca > Maruca vitrata. The sequence goes on from CM076921.1 coordinate 8,910,616, forward strand.
AACACATGTTATTAATATACGCTCATGTAAAGATATCATTACGAACGACTAATTGAGTTCATATGAAATTTCGTGTAGCGCTTCCTTCACATTATTTTATTATTAATTAATTCTTCTTATGTAGGAAGCTTTTCACGCATACTAATTGAATGTTGGTATCAACCAAATTCATAACTTCACGATACAATAATAATCTAACTTGTTCAGTTGGTTGAGAGAAAATGAGGATCAAAAAAAATCAATACGCTACATTTTGATGGTAAAGATGGCCGAGTATTTTTTCATACCTTGTGAAAATCTTCCAGTAATGAGAACCCGGTCGATAGTGTTTATTTACCGGGAGGGTACAAACAAACCGGAAATGTCGCGACTATAGACGTAACAAGGTGTAGCTTGGCTGATACTTGTAAGTCACACAACAATTTGACAACGGCATTCACTTTGATGTTAGGTGCTAGTTCAAGTGTCGGTTCTGAGCTTTGAGCTTTGGCTAAGTGTTGCTACTTAATTACAATTGTAATAAATATCACTCAACATGACGATCCTTCCGATTGCGTGCTAAGCATAAATGTAACACAAGTGGAATCTATAATTTTAAAAAAAGACCAAGTGCGAGTCGGATTCGCGCACGAAGGGTTCGGTGCCAATTCTGGAAAAAAATCAACCGTCTAGTCACCGTTCTTTAGATGCAGCCTAGTGACAGACGGACGGACTTATAGACCTTATGCTGATAAGCGTAAATCTCGATATTTTTTTTTTCATAATGAGCTAACATGATGACCTCACTCTACCTGATGGTAAGCGGTAGTGAGATCCAAATATGAGGTCGACAGGCACGATATACCATATTGAGCCTTAGGTTGACACCACGTATGTACACATCCTCAATTAGTTTATGCCTAAAATATGTTGCCTATTTATATGGTTAATTGAAAAATATTTTTAACTTAAACATTCTACCAAATATTTTCTCCGAAGTGTCTTTTGAACTACGTTATATTGTTTAATTTCACTTCGTAGATTGGTCGAAGAAGTTCTTAGAAGTAATTATTCAACAGATAAGTTTTCTGAGATACAGTGCCGTTCCTTCCCAGTTTTTCGTCTACGTCTGAGAAACCACTTCATCATACTAGAACTTCGAATCATTGTTGCTTTCTTCAATGTCAAATGCACATACATACACGCTAGTTAATCTAAAATAGACAGGTTCTAATCACACTTAGAATCTAAATTGGTAAAACAAGAAAATCCATTCAAATACTTAATTCACTCAATTTCTACGTTAATTGCTAAATTTAAAAGTTTAGGTACTAATAGTCCAAGGGCTAGTGAACCCTGGGAGTAACGGTCTCCCTGTTAGGTTAGAAATTTGTATACTTACGATTTATGGTATGCTAAGAGCTATAGGCATGACTTAGCAGACGTCAGCCCTGCTCGTCATCAGCCCCTTTATTTTTAGGACTTTTAAATAAATTTAATTTCAAAATGTGATTCTGTGAATTTGAAAATTTTAAAGGATTAAGTTTATTTATTGTATGATGACGTGCAGGGCTGCCGTCTGCCAGGTCATGCCTATTGCGCTTTCATACCAATACCAATACCATAGCATACCAAAAACCGTAAGTATACAAATTTCTAACCTTACAGGGAGACCGTTACTCCCAGAGTTCACTAGCTCTTCAGCTATTACAGCCTTAACAATACTTGGCAATAAGAACTCATTGGATATCAAAATTGTAGGATAATGAAATGGCAACACTTTCTGTAATAATCACACTAATCATATATGATACATAATTATGCCCTGCGCACACACAGCTACCTACTTAATACACATTATTCTGAAGAAGAGCACCTTAGTACCTTATGTGTCTTAATATTGTAGTTTAATATGTCTGTGAGGGAGTTAAAAGCTTAATTAAGGAGTTCATAGAGTATTCCAGTATCCTTACTAATATTATAAACGTGAAAGTTTGTAAGTACCTATGGATGTATGGATGCATGGATGTATGGATGTATGTATGGATGTATGGATGTTTGTTACTCTTTCACGCTCAAACTTCTGAACCGATTTTCATGAAATTTGGTATGATGGTAGCTGGCACTCTGGAATAACATATAGGCTACTTTTTTTTTATATCAACCCCCATGCTGTTAATTGGGGGGGTGAACATTAGTATGGGAGATTTTTTACGTGTTTGTCGATTTTTATAAAACTTGGTATGGAGGTAGCTGGCACTCCAGAGAGACACCAGCGCTATTTTTTTTTAATTCATTGGGGGGGGGGGGGGGTGAAAATTAGTATGGGATATTTTACGTGTTTGTCGATTTTTATAAAACTTGGTATGGAGTACCTCCATACCAAGCTGACTTTTAATACATCATTGCTACTAAAACCCATTAATACGCGGACAAAGTCGCGGGCGGCCGCTAGTGCGTAATAAATAAATAACATTAAAGAGAATAGAGCTCATTACGGACACTCTTTCGTAATGAACATTTAATTTTCAAACTACTCATGAGTTCAAAGAATATATGATCGTTGGCATGTGGGTGGGGTGGCCTAAATCCTAAGAAGGAATATTATGTAGTTAATTTTACGTCAACCAAGACTTACTTCATTGAAAGATATGCCCTAAAGGCACTTAATTAACACAAAAGAATTTCTTCTTTGACTACAGTAATAACATGAGGCAGCTAAAAACACTTTTATTAACTGCCATTTAAGAAAATAGGTAGAGAAATGGTTTTACGACTAAAATAACTTGCTAACCAAAAGTTTGGGGCAACATTTCTTTTAGAAGTACATACTGTTATCCACTTGTTGTGTTGTGTTGTTAGAACTTTGTACAACTTCTTTTTTTTTATTTCCGATTTATGATTTATTAAGGTGCTTTTACTTTAAGTAGGCTGCTCAGCTGAATTGCAATTTTTCATCAATATCTCTTTCCAATATTTTGACTTGTAAGCAAAGCTGTGAATTAATTGATACAACCCTGCTATCGTTCAATATCCCCTTTATAGTTATTTAAACACAATAAGATTGGATAAATGAAGTTTTATGTTACAATCATAGTTAATTCAGAAATTTCATATCATGTCTAATATGAAATTTCATCGCCCAAATCCTATTTTCACTGTATGGCGCAAACACAAATATAATTAACGAATAACTATATCAGACAACCTCGTATATTAATCTGATCCAGTGGTAAGTAGTTTAGTACAGACTAGCGGCCACCCACGACTTCGTTCGCGTGGAAATAATTTTGGCAGCAATGGTTTTTTAAAATAGCCTATATATGTGTATAGCCTATATATCTGCCTTTAAATAAGCTATTTATTAGTGAAAGTCCCGTCAAAATTGGTTCAGCCGTTTTAAAGATTAGCGAGAATAAACAGACAAAAATTTTTCTTATTGTATTTTTTTTAATGGCACCCAATGTAGATTCATCACCTTATAAAGAGGATGGTTTGATTTTTGTTTGTTTGTTGATTGAATAGGCTCCGAAACTACTGAACAGATTTGAATAATTCTTTCACTGTTGGAAAGCTACATTTTTCCTGAGTGACAAAGGCTATAATTTTATTTAAAAAAAGGGCATCCTTACCTACTTCCCGGCTTATTGTCGTCACTTAATTCGTTCGTCACTGTGATCGCAACATCTTAATACATTCGCTATACAAGTATAGGAATATTTTAACCCAATAGTGAAAATTATGTGTGAGATCTTTTCACCAAAGGCTCCTAGGAGGTTACTATGTATTGTTTATGCTTTTATGTGTTATGTTTGTTTAAATTTGTCAAAATAAATATTGTTAGTTAGTTGTAAGATAAATATAATTCACGCTGTGTATGCTATACACCGTGAAATTTGAGTGGTTGTTTTCCCGTGGCAGAACGCTTTGCCTTTAGCAATACCTACTCATGCAAATTATTTCTTGAAAAAAATATCTTTTTCTAATTTTCAAAATAATAATTTTCCAACTCGATAACGAGAGAAGCTATCCATATTTTAGAAGATGTGACGTAATCAGGTACTGCTGGCCGCATGAAATTGATGCTTAAAGCTAAAGAAGCTCTACGCCCTAAGTAATTATGAGGTTCGAACGTGCTTTCAAGTTTCGATTAAATCTTTCGTTAGACCGGCATTTATTGATTTCAATAAAAAAATAACTGCACAAATCTATTGTGCTACTAAGATAGAATCATTTTACTGCGGGAAAACAACCACTAAAATTTCACGGTGTATAAGGAATACCGTCTAGTTTTATCACACTTATTATACCTGATGTTATGATTGTAATCTGTTTTCATACCTTATGTAAACCAATAAATAAACTCCAATTTTATTGACAGGAATGACATATCACATTTGAGGGTTCTCGACTGCCCAGGATCCTGTGTGAACGCAACAAGAGTACAGAAGCACTTTCCAGACCTGGATATTCTGGAATTTATCAACTGCACTAAACTGAACTCTTTCACGGGACACTTCGGCGAAAGCAGCCAAATACAGGTACAAAAATTTACTAGACTAAAACAAATAAGGCGTCCGACCGATTTCAGCCATGGCGGCCGATCTCAATTGAGATCAGCCAAGTGCGCAGGACATATTATAGTGCACAAGTGTACGCGCAAACACAAGTGCACTCTCTTTTCCCTTACTCTCATAATTCGGTGAGACGGCAATCCGACATAACCGATGAGAGATCGGGCGCAGGACCACCGGCTTAACGTGCTTTCCGAGGCACGGGCGTTCAACCGCCAACTTCCTAACTCCGGGCTGAGTAATTTCATTACAGAAAAACTCACACAAATTTTGCCCGACCCCGGACTCGAACCGGGGACATCTCGGTCCTAACGCAGCACTTGCTACCAATAGACCAACGAGGCAGTTAAAAACTAAAACAAATAATAGAACGGTAAAATTAAATAGGCTTATAGACAACTGACCTTTGAAATAAATTAAAAAATAAACATTATTTTGGTTTCTTTTATGACTCAATCTTTTTTTTTTGTAAACCGTCAAATAGTCAATTAAGTAAGTTTAAGAATGATACAAAAGGTGCCTTACCTTTTGTACTTAGATGCAATGAAGTATGAAATGAAATGAAATAGTTTATTAAATCAATTCAAAAATACAGTTTGTATACAACTAAAGCGAGTTTATACAAAAAAGAGGGTACATTTACAAAACTTATGCTAAAAACATTAGTAAAGTACCTGTCGCGTAGTATGTAAAAGTACTGAAGGGAAATATGTATGTGTATTCATTTTCGTATCTGAAACTCGAACATCTTACTCGTCTCGTTTACCAGGAGTTATTCAATCGGGCTCTCTTGCTCCATTGTACTTCAAACGATCCTTTAAACAACAAAGATTGAATTGGTATCGAGAAGAAGGAAAATACATATTTGTCTATACCTACCTAATATCGAATACTGTATAATGTATAAATCGCAACTTCCGATTCCGTTCGTCTTCCGTTTGCCTTTGAACGTAGTTTTGTATGGTATTTTACAACTTGGCTTTTTTTATTTTTAAATAAGAATTTGATTTACAAACAGTAAAATACTTAATACTTTTCTTTATATTAAAAATACCATTGCCAAGTAGGTAGGTACCCACTACTATCCTCTAAGAATGTTATGAGAAAATCTTTCTTGGAGTCCGACGTCGGGCAAAATCCTTTACTCCCTTTGTGTTGTGTTTTCTGTTAAAATTGAAAATGTTATAACATTTTATTACACCGTCTACTAACTTGATTATAAGATTTTAACAATATTAAGATAAAACATTTAAACAATTTGAATTAGTAAGTATTTATGCTATGATTATAATATGTAGATAGCCGTCATCAAATGAAACTATGTGGGATACAACAATTGGTAGTACTTCTTAAAGTCATACAAATATTTACAAAAATGCATAAAAACAGTAGAATAAAAATTAAAAACAAAACAAAACGCAAGCAAAACGAAACGGCTCAGAGCGGTTGCTATCGTCAGACCGAGTTTTAGGACAGAGCTGGTTTTCAGCCATTGCGAGCGTCATCAAACGAAACTATGTGGGTTCAACAAACGGTAGTACTTCTTGAAGTCATACAAATATTTCCACAAAAACAGTAGAATAAAAATTAAAAACCAAACAAAACGCAAGCAAAACGAAACGGCTCAGAGCGGTTGTTATCGTCAGACCGAGTCCTAGGACAGAGCTGGTTTTCAGCCATTGCGAGCGTCATCAAACGAAACTATGTGGGTTCAACAAACGGTAGTACTTCTTGAAGTCATACAAATATTTCCACAAAAACAGTAGAATAAAAATTAAAAACCAAACAAAACGCAAGCAAAACGAAACGGCTCAGAGCGGTTGTTATCGTCAGACCGAGTCCTAGGACAGAGCTGGTTTTCAGCCATTTCAAGTCTCTTCAAGTCTTTCAAGCCACATACATACAATACCTTATTCTGTGATTTTAACGCATCATCTCTAAATTTATTAGATCATTTTAAGGCTATCAAATCTCAAAATCAACACAGGATTTCAGCTCGATCAAGAGTCAACACCACATTCATTATGGCGAGTGGATGAGCCTCTACAAACAATGCGAGGCCATTTCTTGCGTCATTCTGGAAATGATTTTATTTCGCATATTTACGATGCTGGCCGAATTATCGTTTGTATAGCTCTTATCTGGCCGTCCTAATTAGATTGCTAATTTCGGTGTATTTTGGGAGGTTTTAACGCAGTTGGCTGGCAATGACATGTTTGACAAACTTAATTCAAAGATTTGAACATAATGGCTCGAGAATTGGCCCATATAGGACTGTAGGTTTAGATGTTATGTCAGTAAAAAATCAACGTAATATTATGCTTAAAGTTCCTTCTGAATAATTTTGTAACTATGTCAATTTGGAATACCTAAAAACGTAACTGTTGATAGAGTTTAATAATTTTATAGTTGAGAATAAATGTTACAAAATATCTCGGAATAATAGGTATGTGAATTAAATTAATAATCCTAAACGTGATAATATGTGAATTTCATTTCATTTCATTTTCAATCACGTCCTGAACGTGATCAATTAAGATAGGTCAGCGCGATTGGAGGACGCTACACCGAATATGAACTACACATATAATAACTAGTATATAATGTGGGGAACTCGAAGTAAAGTGCTGATTCCACAAGTGACATTGTTTCAATTACATTCCTTCGCCTGTACACAAATATTTTTATATGTACACATATTTTCATACCTTAAATATCTGTACATACGAGAACCCATAAAAATGTACTTACGGGTCGCTATCTGTACATGGATGATAAATGATAAAAAAAAATAGGAGACCTTTGTCAACGCAATAGTTCCCAAATCAATTTTTTTAAGAATAATATTGTAAGCTTTTCTGTTACCCTGTTTATACGAGTATGTTTGTCTGTACGTTTGTGCACACAAATCTCAGAAACTATCTCAGAACTTCTATCACAGAAAAGTGTTTTTCAGTAGTGTAGTGTAATTTAGTGTTTGATTCATGTCAATTGGTTCATAAATAAAAAAAGCTAGCTAACTTAAAGAATCACGTCGAACACCAGCTAAGCTCTTTTGTAGGCGCAGTATTTAAAAAAATGCTGCCTAAAGTCTTTTGTCGTAATTAAAACAGTATAAATAAAAACATTATAAAGAACCATGCCCATTCTGAGTGGCTAATGTCACACACCTAAATTGTCAAACACAAATTGGCGACATACTTACTTCTTTGTTCCACAAAAGCGTCGATGGCCGAGTGGTTAAGGTCGTCGCTTGCCATGAGTGACGTCGCCAGTTCAAACCCCGCCACGTACCACTGTGTTTTCTAAATTTGACATTCATATGTACGATTATTCGACGCTATAACGGTGAAGGTAAACTTCGTGAGGATACCTGCACATATAGGCTGATGATACTTATATGTTGCTTAGCACTGGTTGTGTGATTCAAGTTCAGTTAGGCCTAAACCAATCTAGTGTCTCGAATCTAATTAGGGCTCATGCCTCATGCTTGCTGCATCAAACTGGCCACAGGTTATGTAGTTGGACAAGTACATAATAGGTTCACAATAGTGTCAAGTTCCAAGTGGGTCAAGTGTCAGCTTACATTGTATACCTTTTTATAAACTCAGCGATATATAAATAATCAAACATGTGTTGTCGGCTGCCTGAAATATTGAAACCTGAAACCATTGAAGCAACATCTTTTCACTTGTATTTGGAGTAATACACACAACTTCAGGTTAAATAGAGCGCCATTAGAACAGCCTCCCGCAAACTGGGGATCCTGAACAGAGTGCGGAGATTTTTCACACCGGCGCAGCTCTGCCTTCTGTATAAGGCACAAGTTCGCCCATGTGAGGTATATTCCCTCTGGGATGGTACCGCCAAATACTTACTCCATGCCCTCGATAGGTTGCAGCGACGTGCTATCCGTATTGTCGGTGATGAAGAGGTGTCCTAAACCCTGGAACCTCTACAATTAGGTAGAGACATTGCCGATCTAAGTGTTCTCTACCGTTTCTATAATGGGAAATGCTCTGCAGAGCTATTCCCTCCTTCTCCTTTCTACTCCCGAACGACACGTGGACTGGACAGCACTGCCATCCACATACAAATTACAATGCAAGCGCTGGTAGCTCGGACTAAGAGGTTTAGTTCCACTTTTCTGTCACATGTTTTCCCTGCCTCCTATGATCCCGGGCTCTTCAGGGTGAGTGCGACACGCTCAATATGGTCTATTGTGCCTTTCGACCTCATACTACACTACAGGCTACTCCAAGCCATCATCTTAAGTCAGTTTGGAAAGAAAAAAACTTCTTTTTACCGACTATACTACATATAAGGTAAGTAATGTTCTACGCGAAAAACGACATGCGGGTAAAGAAGCGGGAAACTAGAAGACTGAATATTTTTGTGACAATGCGATTTTCGATCCGCAACGACTTTATTGGATAAGTACAGATGAAACTACAAGCGGAATAGAGATGAGACCCATCTCATACGCAAAATAGCTTAATACTACTGTAGCAAACGCGTACCCATGTCTAATGGAGGGTCAAAATAAATGTGATAAACATATTTCCTTTTCGCCAAAACATTAGGAAATCCGTACGGAAAATCACAATACATAATTCAAATAGTGTAGGGATTCCAAATTCAAATAAAACTACTGAACAAGACGATGTTCAAGCCCAGATTATATTCAAACGGGAATATTATTAGACTCTTGTTCATACAAAATACATATCAAAGACTTTTATAAGTTGATAATCTTAAGCAACATTTATTATTACCCATAAATATGAATGAATGATGAATATTTCAACTTCCTCTGTGTATAGTACTTTATGTTATGAATAAAACATTAATGTTACACTAATTGATATTTATGACTTAAACTTTATTTTTACAGAGAATAAAATTTACTAATATGAGTATAACGAGATCTTAGAGTGACTAGGCTTATTGTTAATATTTGGTAAAAAAAACATTTGAAGCTTAAACTTCAGATGAATAATATCCCGCGTACAAATTTTAATTCCTAAAATCCCAATTTTTTTTTCAATTTGATTTGTTGAGTGAGTATGGCGAATAAGGAGAACTACCTAAAATAATAATTCCGATTCGAAATAAGTTTTATATTTTTGTTACAGAAACTAGTGATTCGGGGATCACCAACGTTGTGGGAAATGCCAGCTGATGTGGTCAACAGAATGCCCAGATTGGAAACCTTGGACCTTCGCGCCAACGGAATAAGGCATATGAAAGAAAAACTCTTGATCGGGCCGCGAGTCTTGAAGTGGGTTTACTTAAGTGGTAAGTAACACAACATCACAGCAACTTAATCACTTGTGTTTCGGATCTCAGACACAACAGTGGTATACATAAATAAATTTAAATGAGTGAGTTAGGGGCGGCATTTGCCCAGCTGTGGGACAGAACAGGCTAAATAAAAAAAAATAAAAAAATACTACGCAGAGATGACGAATGACAGGCCCGAGTGGAAGAAATATACATGTTGCGCCGACCCCACTTAGTGTGGGACAAGGGCAGGAGAATGATGACTACCCAAACACGGAACAAACATCGATGTCTATAACGCAAATAAATATTTGTCTCGAGTGGGAATCCATCCCACGACTCTTGGGGCTTGATACAGAAAGCTCCAAAGCTCCATCGTGTCAGTCAGCCAAAGGATACTGAACAAACGAACAAGCATAAAAATAAGATATTAAAATGATAACCATTTCTAAACCCAACATCACCGAAACTCCGTGAAACATGTTTATAGTGAAGTCATATAAAAGATGTCGTATTTATGTTATTTTGTGATGTCGAAATTCAAAGGGATTCATCACTGGGTTTCGTAGTTCGGCAAATGGATTTGCGCTCCGTTACACGCATTTTTCTGACCCTTTGTTGTCAGTATTTCAGCGATCACAGCTATGAATACCATCGAAATTATATCTGAATGGAATAAATTCTCTTTCAGTTATTCCAAATATTATCTAGACTTGGAATGCTCGCCTGAACAGGATTTTATTTTTTTTTCTGATTACTGAATATTTAAAATGGCTAGTGCAAGCTAAAGTATAAAAACTATCATCATCATCAGCCCATATAGGTACGTCCCAAAAGCTGGGGCGATAAGGCCTTAGTCGACCACCCTGGCCAAGTGCGGGTTGGTTGACTACACAGCCTTAGAATTTCTTCGAAGGCGTGCAGGTTTCCTTCGCCGTTAAAGCGTCGAATAATCGTACATGTACGATTATTCGACATATGGATATTTCAAATTTGAAAAACACAGTGGTACGTGGCGGGGTTTCATTTTAACTGGCGAACTCTCGCAAAGCAAGCTATGACCTTAACCACTCGACCATTTACAATATAAAAACTATATTTTAAATAAAGAAACGAAATATGGTTTAAGACATTTTTACATTGTGATTAAGATGATATTTTGCTGACGGCAATGAAGTCAGCGAAACTGCGAAAAATATCAGGTCAGCCAAGTGAATGGAAAACACATTTGCAATATCTGTTCCTTGCCTCTCATAGTTATGAAACACGATAGTCCCGAAGAGCGATATGGGTCAGAAGTTTCAAACATGGACGATGTCCCAGCGATATTATGCCACAGTGGCCACCAAAGGCCATTATTAAAGTGCACGAGTGAGTGAGCAAACATTGGTTTACTATTTGTTCTTTTATTTCCCTTTCGTGTATAGTCAGAGATCAGCTGAAAGCCAACACGACCCAAGGGTGCAATATGTAGACAAACATGTATAACAATAAGTATAATTTACTATGATACGTTTGACTGGCTCGGTGGAACAGTGGTTAGTGACCCTGGCTGGCGGTTCCGAGAGTCGTGGGTTCGATTCCCACTCGGGACAAATATTTGTGTGATGAACATCGGTGTTTGTTCCGTGTCTGGGTGTGATTATGTATTTAAGTATGTATTTATAAATATATATGTATGTATATCAGTCTCTGACGCCCATAATACAAGCTCTGCTTAGTTTGGGGTCAGATGACCGTGTGTGGAAATGTCCCAGATATTTATTTATTTATTTATACGTAATTCACTATTCTGTTAACATCGATACATTTTTAATTGGTAACTTTTTATTGAGTTACCAATCGTAATTGTAAAAAGTAAGAAAGGCGTCATGTTTACTAACAAATAATTTATATCACAAAGTAACCAAAGGCTTTATTTCTATTTCTGTTTCACTTAATCTTTAAATCCAGATAAAACCCATACTGTACTCGTAATTACGACAAACGATTTCCTCGCTTTCCTCGACTCAGGGTGTTCCGATCAAAAAAAAAAGAACAATGAAATCATCATTGTTCTTTCAAATCAAAATATATGAGCTGTAGGAAACAATTACACATCGTGCCGTGTATTAAAGGGCTAACTGTCGTAAAGAATAAACACAAAGGTTTATTTTTGAAAGTACGTTTGTTTTTACTATTAATACACTTTCTTAATTAAAGAAAATTAAGGAAAACTTAAATTATTTATAACAACAGTTATTTAGATATTAATGTCCAAAAATCCTCATTTTTATCATTGACTGACTGACAGATCAAAAATTCTAACCCAGTTCCAAATGACCTAGAGAGTTAAAATTTGGTATGCAGATAGGATGCAGACATGAATACAAAGGAATAAATAAAAAACTGGCAATTTTTTAATAATTAGGTTAGGTTCTATTATGAACGCTTAACATAAATACCTAATTAGTGCCTAATCACGCCTATATACCAGGGAAGGCAGAACACTAAGTATATATTTAGGTATACTTACTTATTTACAATTAAGAGTAGGTACTTATAGTCGGTTTTCATATTTATTACTTAGGGTTATACCCTGTAAACGTAGGAAAATACAGTAACTGGTTCAATTGTTTTATATTTATAAAGTCTAGTTTTAGTTTTGAATTTGTCCTTTTCAAAGGACCCACGGCGTTACGATGATATATACTTTTCTACAAAAAGTAATGATATCCAATCAAAAACATAAATGTGAAATGAGAGCCAAGTTCAATATTATGATAATTGCCTTGGTTGTTGACTTCAACGACAAAAGAAGTGAGATCTAAATGAGTGCCAAGTTCAATGGTCAACCCTGAAATTTATTTATAAGTAACACTATAACATACCTATCATATCTTCTTATAACATAAGATAATGTATGGTGGTAGCCTATGAAGGTCTGTCTTGGTTAGTTTTTTTTAGTTAGTTAGTTAGTAGTCAACTAACTATAGTTGTCTTGGTAAGTTTGGTATTTGTCGGTTTTTATTTTATAATTCCGAAAATTTGGATTGTTGGTAGAAACTAGCGAGCGAACATAATAAAACGTTGGTAGGTTTATAGAAAATAAATTTCAGGGATGACCATTGAACTTGGCACTCATTTAGATCTCACTTCTTTTGTCGTTGAAGTCAACAACCAAGGCAATTATCATAATATTGAACTTGGCTCTCATTTCACATTTATGTTTTTGATTGGATCTATTTTACTACGTGTTGGGTTTTGGTATTATAAACATTTTGGTACTTCTGTAAGTTATGTTCTATATGGGCGTATTACAAATAAATATGATATTCATTACACAACTCACATTAGATTATGTACTATCTACTATAATACTAGTTCTTATAAAAGATTCATCGAAAATCATTCATCCGCATTATCGGAACAGACAGCATATGATTCCCGGAGAAAAATACCGTTCATTCAGTACGATAATAATATGTTATATCAGGTGTACTATACTTGTAGTCCTGTTTGTTCATGAACATATTTGTTTGTGAGCATATAAAATGAAAAATTAGAACTCCATTCGTCGACTCGATGGTTGCCTACCATAATGAAAAAACCGCCTAAAATGTATAATGGAGAAAGTTATGGCAAAACGAATTATATATATCGATTCAGTTTATGATAAAATTCGAAGCTAACCTTAAATCTTGAGCATTTTCAATTGTATGCAAATTTAAAAAAAATCCATATAATTGTATATGGATTTGTTGCCTCGCAAAAAAAAATAATAATTTTGTGATCAAGATTCGCCGGTAATTTGTCCGTACCAATGACATAGTCAGCAGTTTTCATTCATAAACTCTTTAAGTAGTAATAGTCCCAATACAAAATTTAACGTGTACGATGATCTTCGTCTGTTAGTACATATGTGAACAGTTAACAAAGTCGTTTTGCATAGATGAGAGGAAGCAAATGCCAAAGGGCGATTGGGCTGACACTAACGCCAACACAGCTGAAATTGACCTGAATGACGTCAGTGAAAACTGGGCATCATGAATATTGCTTTTTTTCGCTCGTCACAGTAGTTATAAACAAAGTCGTTCCCGCTGTCCATTTATCTCTTTCCCTGCATGCTACATTTTTAAAACTTCCTAACGGATGATGAGCGGTTATTGATAGAGGGATTCAAGATAAAGGTTTATGCCCATATAATAGATGCCCAATATAATAAATAAAACTGATATTTTTTTATTGTTGCATCCGATTGAAACCTGGGCCAACATCTAATTATTTGTTAAGCAACCAACAAGTCTGAAAAATATCATGACCGCCAAACATGACCAAATATTAGCTTGAAAATCCGCCTAAAAAAATACTTACCTGTGGTGTGACTCTTATGGGACACAAATACAAGTCAAGTGTACAAAAACGATTTGATGGAATGGTTTCTAGCGCCGTCCTTGTCGCGACGCGCGACACTTCATCTAAGTGACCGCACCCAAGCCTAACCTAATAATGTTTATCTTGGCCCTCCTCATAATTAGAGCAATTTGTACGTCGCGTCGTTTTGAGACTACAGCAGTAGAAGTTTCAGTGTAAACAGACCTATTTGCTGAGGTCTATTACCTTAGGTACTTAATTAGGCACCTAATACGTGTCTCGTACCCATTTTCAGACTACTAATTAATAACCATCGTTTTGTTAACCTACAAAAAGAAAAATATGATGTACAATATGTATATCATAACTTTTCGCAGAAGATTATAACGTTAGTTTACAAGCATTGACAAAAAAACATTCGTTCTATCCGTTCTAATAGATCGGTTCAAAAATATAGTAAACACATTCAGGATAATTTTAAGTGGCTGCCACTATACGTAGACAAGGCAGCCACTTATAATTCCTAGAATCGAGAAATGAAAGGGAAAGGAGAAAAAAATATATAATCACCAGAAAAAGTTAACCCTCATCACATTCTACGTAAGGATTTGACGCCTTGTTCAAGTACCGCAGTAAGAGGTGATGTATATTAATATGTTAAAAGAAAGAAAGAAAGAAAAAAAAACAATTTATGAAGGTTAAAATAATTAAGATTAAAATTATGTTGAAATACTTGCAGCTCCCTACACTGTAATCACAAATATTCACGAAATTTATTTCATTTAAAAACATTTTAAACAGAATCTAACAACAAAATAACCGCTGTTGCTAGTAAAATTACACATTAGTAAGTTGGTTTTATTTGCAAAGCGTAGGTATTCCCTTGGGTTCTACTCAGAGCAGGAAATTAAACCAGGCCATTCGGTCTATTTAGACATCCATTTCCGATTCTGTGTGTATTGGGTGGTAATTCCACAGATATTAATTACGTCAATACCACATGTATTAATTTAACCATTCGATAAAGTACTTTTTATCTAGTAGGGGACCTAATAAAAGCCTTGCTTATCGCAATTGGGAAACATACCTCCCTAGTTAGAAATTTCATACCTACCTACATCATACAGTCGATTTAGTTAGTTAAAAAAAAAGGTATTAAAATACATTTATAATAATAATATAAAAAATAAATACATTTCTTATTTATGAACCGATGGACATGAAAAAAATACTAAAGTTTAAGTAGGCTTAAAAATCATTGTTTTGGGTAGGTAGCATTGCGTTGTTGATAAAGGTTTGTATATGGTTTGTTTTTCATATATCATTTATGTTCAGACAGCGACCCGTTACATTTTTTTGATACATTTGTCATCATCAGCCCATACACGTCCCCACTGCTGGGGCACGGGCCTACCTTAAACTAGGGCGACAAGGCCTTAGTCAACCACAATGGCCAAGTGCGGGCTGGTTGACTACAGAAGTAAAGAATTTCTTTATTGTGCAGGTTTTCTCCCGATGTTTTCCGTCACCGTCAAAGCGTCAAATAATGACCGTTATATTATGTTATAAGAAGATATGATAGGTATGTTATAGTGTTACTTATAAATAAATTTCAGGGATGACCATTGAACTTGGCACTCATTTAGATCTCACTTCTTTTGTCGTTGAAGTCAACAACCAAGGCAATTATCATAATATTGAACTTGGCTCTCATTTCACATTTATGTTTTTGATTGGATACCTATTTACTACGTGTTGGGTTTTGGTATTATAAACATTTTGGTACTTCTGTAAGTTATGTTCTATATGGGCGTATTACAAATAAATATGATATTCATTACATAACTCACATTAGATTATGTACCATCTACTATAATACTAGTTCTTATAAAAGATTCATCGAAAATCATTCATCCGCATTATCGGAACAGACAGCATATGATTCCCGGGGAAAAATACCGTTCATTCAGTACGATAATAATATGTTATATCAGGTGTACTATACTTGTAGTCCTGTTTGTTCGTGGACATATTTGTTTGTGAGCATATAAAATGAAAAATTAGAACTCCATTCGTCGACTCGATGGTTGCCTACCATAATGAAAAAAACCGCCTAATGTATAATGGAGAAAGTTATGGCAAAACGAATTATATAATATCGGTTCAGTTTATGATAAAATTCGCAGCTAACCTTAAATCTTGAGCATTTTCAATTGTATGCAAATTAGTATATGGATTTGTTGCCTCGCAAAAAAAACATTAATTTTGTGATCAAGATTCGTCGGTAATTCGTCCGTACCAATGATATAGTCAGCAGTTTTCATTCATAAACTCTTTAAATAGTAATAGTCCCATTACAAATTTAACGTGTACGATGATCTTCGTCTGTTTAGTACATATGTAAACAGTTAACAAAGTCGTTTTGCATAGATGAAAGGAAGCAAATGCCAAAGGGCGATTGGGCTGACACTAACGCCAACACCGCTGAAATTGACCTGAATGACGTCAGTGAAAACTGGGCATCATGAATATTGCTTTTTTTCGCTCGTCACAGTAGTTATAAACAAAGTCGTTCCCGCTGTCCATTTATCTCTTTCCCTGCATGCTACATTTTTAAAACTTCCTAACGGATGATGAGCGGTTATTGATAGAGGGATTCAAGATAAGGGTTTATGCCCATATAATAGATGGCCAATATAATAAATAAAACTGATATTTTTTTCATTATTGCATCCGATTGAAACCTGGGCCAACATCTAATTATTTGTTAAGCAACCAACAAGTCTGAAAAATATCATGACCGCCAAACATGACCAAATATTAGCTTGAAAATCCGCCTAAAAAAATACTTACCTGTGGGGTGACTCTTATGGGGCACAAATACAAGTCAAGTGTACAAAAACGATTTGATGGAATGGTTTCTAGCGCCGTCCTTGTCGCGACGCGCGACACTTCATCTAAGTGACCGCACCCAGGCCAAACCTAATAATGTTTATCTTGGCCCTCCTCATAATTAGAGCAATTTGTACGTCGCGTCGTTTTGAGACTACAGCAGTAGAAGTTTCAGTGTAAACAGACCTATTTGCTGAGGTCTATTACCTTAGGTACTTAATTAGGCACTTAATACGTGGCTCGTACCCATTTCCAGACAACTAATTAATAACCATCGTTTTGTTAACCTAAAAAAGTGTTTAAAGAAAAATATGATGTACAATCTGTATATCATAACTTTTCGCAGAAGATTATACGTTATTTACAAGCATTGGCAAAAAAACATTCGTTCTATCCGCTCTAATAGATCGGTTTAAAAATATAGTAAACACATTCAGGATAATTTTAAGTGGTTGCCTCTATACGTAGACAAGGCAGCCACTTATAAATTCCTTGAAACGAGGAATGAAAGGAAAAGGAGAAAAAAATATATAATCACCAGAAAAAGTTAACCCTCATCACATTCCACGTAAGGATTTGACGCCTTGTTCAAGTACCGCAGTAAGCGGTGGTGTATATTTACTATGTTAAAAGGAAGAAAGAAAAAAAAACTATTTATGAAGGTATGAAATTAAGATTAAAATTATGTTGAAATACTTGTAGCTCCCTACACTGTAATCACAAATATACATACACAATAGTTAATTCATTTAAAAACATTTTAAACAGAATCTAACAACAAAATAACCGCTGTTGCTAGTAAAATTACACATTAGTAAGTTGGTTTTATTTGCAAAGCGTAGGTATTCCCTTGGGTTCTACTCAGAGCAGGAAATTAAACCAGGCCATTCGGTCTATTTAGACATTCATTTCCGATTCTGTGTGTATTGGGTGGTAATTCCACAGATATTAATTACGTCAATACCACATGTATTGATTTAAATATTCGATAAAGAACTTTTTATCTAGTAGGGGACCTAATAAAAGCCTTGCTTATCGCAATTGGGAAACATACCTCCCTAGTTAGAAATTTCATACCTACCTACATCATACAGTCGATTTAGTTAGTTAAAAAAAAAGGTATTAAAATACATTTATAATAATAATATAAAAAATAAATACATTTCTTATTTATGAACCGATGGACATGAAAAAAATACTAAAGTTTAAGTAGGCTTCAAAAATCTTTGTTTTGGGTAGGTAGCATTGCGTTGTTGATAAAGATCCTATAATTATTTTTTTTATTTATCATCCATGTTCAGACAGCAACCCGTTACATTTGTTTTGATACATTTGTCATCATTAGCCCATACACGTCCCCCCTGCTGGGGCACGGGCCTACCTCAAACTAGGGCAATAAGGCCTTAGTCAACCACACTGGCCAAGTGCGGGTTGGTTGACTACACAACTAAAGAATTTCTTCGTAGTGCAGGTTTCCTCACGATGTTTTCACAGTAGTACGTGGCGGGGTTTGAACTGGCGACCTCTCGCAAGGCAAGCAACGACCTTAACCACTCCACCATCGACGCTTTGTTTGATACATTTGTATCTTTCTAAGCAAAAACCAAATTTTGAATGGAAAATATGATTGAATAGAAAGCAGTTAATAAAAAAATATTTGTACAACAAAGACAGATTTTAACAAAGGATTCCTAAAATTCCAGCACAGCTTCAATGAATGCCGAAACAATGCCGCTATGTTCATATGTTTGGAATCATCCAGATGTTGGAAAGGTTATTACCTGTAGTGTAATAAACATTTATTTTACTCTCGCCTCCTTGTCCAGGTGTTTGTAAGAACAATACATTCAACAAATATTCTTAGGATTCAGTAACATGTGTTTAAAGATAAGAAAAATGCAACTACTGCTGTAGAATAAAAAAGTTTAAGGGTTTCCAATTTAATTTTATAATTTACTAGCTGACCCGACAGACTTCGTCTTGTCAAAAAAAAATGTGAAAAAGAAAAAGGCTGTTTTTAGGGTTTTCCCGGCAATTATTCGATTTTTTCCCGTAAGAACCATCTTTGGACTTCAACGAACATTTTAAAAAAAGAATTGGCCAAATTGGTTCAGGCGTTGTCGCATTACCATGCGCATACCAAAACATTTTGCGATTCATTTTTATATTATAGATTATTGTAATATTCAACGGTTTGTAAAATGACTTTTAATGAGGTTTTAGAAATGGGCTTGCTTTAATATTTAAATTGAGGAAAATAAAAACATTTGGGTATTCTTAAACTTCGTCGCGTCTCGGACACCCTTGTAAGTATGGTGTAAATATTCACGTCAAAAGGATTGAAATGGATTTCAAGAAATTTAATCTCTTCTAGCAAATTGAAAATTCCTAGCCTCGCTACCAAGGAGTAAAGGTTTATGTTAAAAAATAGCAGGGCATTACTACCTTCCATTACGTTACAGCACGTGCCGTTGGTCTTCTTATCAAGCAATAGCGGCCGCCCGCGGCTTTGTCCGCGTATTAATGGGTTTTAGTAGCAATGATTTATTTAAATAGCCTACATGCCTTGTAAAATTTGTTACTTATTAGTGAAAGTTCCGTCAAAGTCGGCCCAACCGTTTCGGACCTTAGCGAACATATACGTCTGTATGAAAAAATGGTGTCTGTCTGTTTTGAAAAAAATTGTGTCTGTCTGTTGAGGGTGAAAGAGTAACAAAAATCCATCCATCCATCCATACTAACAAACTTTCATGTTTATAATATTTAATCCGGTCAATTTAGACATTCGAAGTTACATAAAGTCCCAACAAGCTGAATTTCAGTGCAATTGTTCAGAATAAAATTATAAACAATGTCTAGAAGTTCCCCATCATTCCCCTGTAAGGTAAAAAAATAATTCAAGGTCAAAGCAAAAAAAAATGAGTTTTTCGCGATTTTCAGCAAAACGGTATGTTTTATCATTAAAGTACTTCAGACGTTTGAGCGTGAAAAAGTAACAAACATCCATCTATCCATGCATCCATCCATCCATACTCACAACCTTCCACGTTTATAATATTAGTAAGGATGTTTGATTACCGTCTCTTCCAACTATCAGAGTTAATGGACAGAGAGTGCACCTGCGGTTAAGGGCATATTAGTGCAATATAATTTATTTTGCGCAGTTGGCTGATCCATATTTAGATTTGCCACCATAATCCAAATAGGTTAAACATTAAAGGGTGCATTCAAATTAGCCGCAAAGTCTCACTAAAACATCGCGGTACTTTTCAGAGGTGAGAGCCATCTGCGCTTTCCTAAGTGCCGGTTCACACCTAGCGATTTTTGGGCGATTTCGATCGATTAAATAATCGCCGCGATCACGCCGCGATGTAGAATGCGGTGTATGCGCTAAGCGGGTAGGTTGGATGAGGCGTAACCGCCGCGATATCGCGGCGAAATCGCGGCGAGCTCGCGGCGATGTAGAATGCGGGGTATGCGCTAAGCGGGTAGGTTGGACGAGGCGTAACTGCCGCGAAATCGCGGCGAGATCGCGGCGAGCTCGCGGCGAAATCGCAGCGAACGCGCGCTTGCACGTTGTGAGCTTTTCGATCGATGCGCTATTTCGCTGCGATCGAAATCGCCCAAAAATCGCTAGGTCTGAACACGCTGTAAGTCCTGTGATGATGAAAAGCCCACTCCCATCATCGTAGTCAGTGCATTGTCATCCGATATTAGAATCATCAGGGTATAAAAACGCATGTCCTGCAGTCATGCCGTCACGTGTCCGCATTTGCACGATTTTGAACACGCTCTAAGTCTTAAAGGCGATGTTATGCCCTATATTAATTTAACAGGCAATATTCACCCCTACCGTCGCTGGTCTGGCACCATGACACTCCTACCCAACATGTCTAACCCAATTTACTACAATATTAAGCTACAAGTAAATTTTGTTCAGCGAGAATATTGCTTATTATCACTGATCATTGATCTACAAGTTAACAAAGGCTATGGTATCTCTATATTATTTACTTACTTACTTTATATGATTAGGTACTAAACTTTCCACTTCCCGCGCGCCTTCGATAGTAGGTATATAAAGAATAGAAGGTAGGCATATAGTAGGTATATAATATTACAGGATGGTTCTTTGCTTGACACATCCAAGGCATTACCTATTTGTTTTTTTAGAGTTCCGTAAATAAAGGGTAAAAATGCAACCCTATTTACAGAACTATAGTACTATAGTTCTGTTATCTGTGCCATTACGAATACTTCGCTGTCCGTCCATCTGTCTGTCAGCAGGTTCCGTCCGTTGCATCTCAAAAACCGCAATAGCTGGACAGTTGATATGTTCACAATTAATGATGTACTGGGTGTCCGCCGGCAGATTTGACACTTTGAAAAAATATTTATGTTGTCTATTACGTCTGGGTCCATTTTCTTATGTTATAAAATTAAAATGTAACCATTGCTGTTGAGTTTATAATGACAAAATGTGTTTTATAATCTTTAATGTAACTTTTTATTGTAAACTTGTTTTATGGTTCTAAAATAAATAAATTTAAAAAAATACTACAAAACAGATATTTTAGAGTGGATTCCATAAAAAATACCCGTATTTCTACAATATTAGTACAGAGCCCTTAGTGCGCGAGGCCGACTCGCTCTAGGGCGGTTTTATACTTGTAAGTCAGTTTTGATTTGTCTGTTACAGACAACCAATGGGATTGCAGTGACGGCGGCCTCGACTGGCTGGCCATGAAAGCTGAAAATAGCAAAGCCAGGATGCGGATAGCGGACTACGACCGCCTCGTCTGCCATCAGAAGCTGTATAAGGGGAAACCACTCCATATAGTCATGGTTTTACTTAGAGTAAGTACATTTTTTTAGAATCACACAAAATCACATACATTGATCTGTTCCCGTGGTAAGTAGCTTAAGCACTTGTGTTATAGATATCAAAATCACCAGTGGATATACAAATATATGATGTACTTAGGTAAATATATTAAATAACACACCCAGACTCGGAACAAACACCGATGTTCGTCATACAAATTTTGTTCCGGGTGGAAATCGTAGTCACGACTCTTGAAACCGTACTAACCACTGTTCCACCAAGCCAGATTTTCGTATTTCGGGTCTACGTGACGTTACAGTTTCGACAAAAGGTTACAAATAAATTATTCATACATAAAGATGCGAGGCGCTAATTATACGGCTTATGATCTAAGTAGTATAGATCTACTTGTGTACCTATTTACTATGATCGCATAAAATCTCTGTTTATTTGTATTGGACGTAATAACAAAATTATAATCACAAATTTTACAGATAAATTACTAATATACATATTTGTATTTTCCTTCTCCCGTTGTTATTAATTGAAAACAGAATATAATCTAAATATTTTGTTAACAACACGCAAAAAAGCAATTTTGTTATTACTTGTCATTCCCAAATAAGTGTTTTATTTTTCTATTAAAACAATAAAGATTGGCTTTTACCCGTAATATAATGGAAAAATATGATAAATGGAAACCGTGATTTGCTTTGAAACCCTTATTTGTATTTTGAAATTAATATCAAAATTGGATCTTATCTTTGGCATGATTCCAAGAAGGGTTTTCAATTTTATATTTTTTTCGGAATATAATAGATATAAAATGTAGGCTCTGTAATGTGTAGTTGGGATGTTATACGGATCTAGTTAGTTAAAGTTGGTCATATGGAAAACTAAAGCGCTTTATAATTTTAACCAGTGACCCATCTTCGCTTCGCTTCAGGTTCATTCTTTATACATAATTAAAACCCTTCCCGTTTAATCCCTTCCATCATCATCATCAGCCTTTTATTTTATCCCACTGCAGGTTATAAGCCTGCTCCTCCGAACGCCATACACTTCAGCCCTGCGCCAGTCTTTTCCCTTCCCTTTATCTATCAAAACATCGCATCAAAATCCGTTTCAAAGATTTAAGCATACATAGGGACAGACAGAGGGAAGCGACTTCATAGTATAAATACTATGTAGTGTTACATAAATAGAAAAAAATTGATCTACATATTACATACATACATATAAATAAACTAAGAGGAAAAACCAAGCGCTTTCGCTCTAGAATTCTGATATTAACAAAGCAACTGAGCAGTCGGGATTCATTTGAACATTAGATAAGATGTCGAATCGCTGATTTGTATGCTGTTTTTTTTCCGAAACCTAATTTTTGGGCCAACTTAAATTGAGAAAACGATGCTCGAACGAACAGAACGACGAACGGACTTGCGGGGGAGCGGATGACTCTCACTCCTAATCGTACTTTACTTACTTAATACTCTTCCGTACCCTATTAAAATGAATATGATTCCTATCTATCGTTACCCATGATATACCTTTTACGATTTAATCTTCATTATCGCGCAAGTGCATCTAATTTTAGACATGCAAATAACGTTGCTTGAATTGATCTTAATCCAGAGTAGATTAGATCTTAGCTAATCTTATTGCTGTTATAAAGCTGTTTTAGCGAGAACATATTTTTATAACTGTTGCACAAAGTAACAGAGTCGCTATTTATTACATGTTAGCTACGACTTCAAAGAAAAAACAACAAATTATTATTTTATTATACGGGTAAACTAAATTGTTTCGTAATGTAAACGTTCCGATTTGAGAGCGAGACTCAACCAAATTACATCAAAGAGAAATACTTCACGTAAACATATCGAAAAATATCATGTTTTTTTAATTAAATTAACATTACAAATTATCATCATCATCAGCCCATATAATGTCCCCACTGCTGGGACACGGGCCTACCCTAAATTAGGGCAATAAGGCCTTAGTCAACCACGCTGGCCAAGTGCGTGCGGGTTGGTTAAACTAAGAATTTCTTCGTAGGTGTGCAGGTTTCCTCACGTTGTTTTCCTTCACCATTAAAGCGTCGAATAATCGTACATATGAATTTCAAATTTTAAAAACACAGTGGTACGTGGCGGGGTTTGAACTGGCGACCTCATTTATATCTCCATTATTTTTGCGGCGAAATCACGCATTATTTACGTATTGAACTTAGCTATTTTTTTGACATTTATGTTTTGGTGGGATATAAACAACACACCCAGACACGGTACATCCAAGAGTTCCTCTTTTATGCCCCGTGCCGTTAGGCTTGGAATGCCCTTCCAGCTCATGTTTTCCTTCCCTCCTATAATCTCGGGCTCATCAAGCTTGGCAATTAATCAAAACAAATAATTTATTGCGTGTAACATAACAAGTATATTGTGTCTGTCGACCTCATATGTGGAACTCACGTCCGCTTACCATCAGGGAAAGTAATGTCATCCTCGGAGACTGTTACTAAAAAAATCCACTGATGTTCACACAAATATTTCTGTTGAATAGGAATCGAACCCGCAACTCTTGGGGTAAAAGACACTATCTAATTCGCCATCGAGAAAGTAGAGAGCAATCGCCGAGCGCAATATAACCGTTGTGTACTTTGAGAACAAAAATAACCCATAGATCTTCCTGTCGGTGTTGTTTGAAGATATAGTACTCGTGTAGTAGGTACCTACCCGTGGCCTCATATTACACTAGCACAACCGTGCTACCAACTTAGGTGTTTTACCCCCAGATTGAGGTAGTAAATAAGTGAGACAGGATTCTTTTAGAAGTCTAAAAATTTTTAGGGATATTTTCAGAGATTGTTTAATTGATAATAATAGATAATATTTATTTCTTGACCTTGCTACTTAGGACAAATAATAAGCACCCTGTGGTGACGGTAAAAATATAGGTTTAGAAAAATAAACTTGCACCGTAACTTGTCAACATGTTTTTTGTGTGTCGACAAAAAACATGTTCAGACAGAGTAAAAATACTTTTAAATATCATATTCTGAATTCATTTCATTCAAAGTAATTTATATTTTTTTAAAGGGTTTTTGACCCAAATTTAGTTATGCCTAATATAATATTTATAGGGATTGGTAGCACTGCACTATGGTACGATATGATTCATAAGGTACCGAAGGGTGGTTTGCGAAGGTGAAGGTACTGAATGGTTACTAAAAACAATATACCGACATTTGTTAGCTCCGATATTCTGCAGACTGTAAATACCCATTTCTCTTGGGTTGTATCCACAAGAGTCCTTAGAATATTCTTTACCGGCCACAATCTCGGAGCTCATTTTATTGCCGTCAAAAACATCCCGCTGCTTTGGTACAACAGTTCAATGAACTAAGATTCAGTGTTGCTTCTATAAGATTTGTACTGTAGATATCCATACAAATAGTTCATATCTACATTCCTTCTCAAGTAAATAGATCTATATATGCTTTAATGTTTTATATATTTCTTATTAAGAGCGGTTTAATTCATTTGAAAATTTTACTGATAAATGTTACAAAAAACACAACACAACATAGTAAAACCTAAACTTTAAATTACACCTACTAAGTACAAAACAAGCAACATGTGGCACTCAAAAAAAATTACTTAGGAGGTTTTTACAATATTTCATCTTAAAAATCGTTTTGCAACTTTTGTTTTTACCACTTAAAATACTATAAATCAGTCGGAGCAACACTTCGTTCCCAGACCCTTTACAACCATAATAAAAACGCTTTTTCTTAAAAGATTTTTTGTTCTAACTTTCCAAACCCATACACATCTGGCATACATAATTTAATTTTTCGCTTTCATTGTGATTTTTTATTGTCTTACACGTGGTCAGTAATAAATATCACGGTTGTTATGTTATTAATAGGTAGATGGTGAAAAAAGAGCCGTCATCTTCGTTTGCAATAAGGGCTATCATATGAGTATTCGCCGCTATGGGAATGTCTCCTTAATGTCAAACGACACTTTTTTGGGATCGGTTTACGCAGCTTTATTTTCATTAGATTTAAATGAACATGTATCACTTGATAGTGGCGCTGCCTCAGCTAAAAGCCGCAATCATCAGCCTATAACTTCGTCCAATGCTGAGCGTAAATGCAACATGCCCCAAATGCACGCCACTCCCGCCTATCATCGGTTACTCGCATCTAGTTCCTACCAGCCGACCTGCCGACCTGCATTGCCACTGCTTGCGTCAACCAATCAGAGAGCTGTGTGTTATTTTCCGGTTCATAAGAAGCGTAAAATTAAACACTCTTCTGTGATTGGCCGAACCGCTTAGAATCTTACGAATGAATATCCGTCAGTTTATAAATTTACCACACGACGTCGCAAATTGATAAACTTCCTAGAATTTAGGCGTAAAATAATACATTTTATCTCTCGTGTAGAATCCTACGAAAGTTTATAATTTTCCTAGGAAAGTTATAAATTTACGGTTCTTGTTATTTTCCGGTGACATTATATAATGGAGAATGTTCATGATTTTAGACAATTAGGTATTTTTGAAGTGTTTGTTAATCTGAATCGATATGTGTAATTAGTTTCAACATACAACCAAAATTGAATAAGTTATACGTGTTTAAAGTTCTAATTATTTGTTTCATACAAAATGAACGTTGTGATATGACGTCACATCACAACATCCAGTACATTGCAAAAAACAAATTTTTCGTAATTTTATGTTCTAGAATAATTCGTTTTACAAATACATTCAACGTGCCAATATACACCGTGAAATTTTAGTGGTTGTTTTCCCGCAGCAAAATGATTCTACCTTAGCAGCACAATAGATTTGTGCAGTTATTTTTTATTAAAATCAATAAATGCCGGTTTTACGAAAGGTTTAACCGAAACTCGAAAGTACTTTCGAACCACTTTATTACTTAGGGCGCAGAGCTTCTTTAGATTTAAGCATCGATTTCATTCGGCAAGCAGTACCTCATTACGTCACATCTTGAAAAACAACGATAGCTTCTTTCGTTTTCGAGTTGGAAAATTATTATTTTGAAAATTTGGAAAAAAAAAACAATTTTTTTTTTCAAGGAATAATTTGCATGATTCAGTAGTATTACTAAAGGCCAATCGTTCTGCCACGGGAAAACAACCACTCAAATTTCACGGTGTATAATGTCCCATTGTGAAATTGAGACACAGTAACATTCTCCATTGTTCATTTTTGTTCAGCACCCTATGACTGTTTCTTTATTTATATATAGTTTTGCTTATGTAACCAATAAATTCATCATATGTATGCATAAATCTTTAAAGTACACAACGGATTTTGATGCAGTTTTTTTTTTAAAAGAGGAAGGTTTTTATGTATAATATTATATACTCGAAGCGAAGCGAAGGCGGGTCACTAGTTGATAGATAAAGTTAAGTATAAGTTTCACCTTTTTGTATGTGGTAAACAGAAAACAATAACCGCGTCTAAGTCCCTCTTTTGCCTGAAACACAACAAATCCTTGTTTAGGCACCTAATATTATTTCCCTGAACCATAATATAATAGTAAAATAGTAATAGTAGATTCTATGATCCTATAATGTGAGCTAAGTTTTCTAATAAAGATTTTTTTCTCTCAGACAATGCACCAAACATGTCCGGTGGCGTGCGTGTGCACGATGACGTATGTGGTGACGGACTCGTCGGGCGCAGTGATCCCGATGATAACAGTGGACTGCGCCGCGGGCGGGCTAGAGGCGCCGCCGCCCGCCCTGCCGCCCGGGACTACCACGCTTCGCCTTGAGGGCAACAAGGTAACACGGTACGAGGCTTCGAATGATACCAGCTGATCATACTGTGACGTAGCAATATAAGGTTTTTTTAAATTCCAACGTTCAGGTTGGATTAAGATCAGCCAAGTGGGCAGGACATAATATAGCTATCTGTCATGTATGCGCGCAAGCACAATTGAGCTCTCTGTTCCCTTACTCTCATAGTTTAGTGAGACGACAGTCCGTCATGACCGATGAGAGATCGGGCGCAGGACCACCGGCTTAGCTTGCTTTCCGAGGCACGAGCGTGCTACCACCAACTTCCTGACTCCGAGCTAAGTAGTTTCTTTACAGAAAATCTCATACAAGCTATGCCCGACCCCGGAACCGAACGGCGGATCTCTTGGTTCTTACGCAACGCTTGCTACCAATAGACCACCGAGATAGTCACCTCGAATGAGGCAATGACAATTTTTATTCCAAAAGTATTTAAATATTTACAATTACCAGGAGCTTGATGGCGTAAATGCCTTCAAAAATGAATAGGCCCCCAAACACCTTACGATTAAGGAAACGTGTCATGTAAAAGAGGCCCAGCGCCCGAATACCGAAAAGACGAATAACAACTTTTACATTTTAAACGACACTTAAATTCCTTAATTTGTATACGAGTTGGAGATAAAATTAGGAACCTACTTGTACATCAAATCAGAGCTCAAAAATCTAATTATCGTTTCAGTATTCGGCCGTAAGTTTATTTTACAGTGTTTCTTCGAACATTTGACTCAAGGGCACGGTAAAAAGGGTCTTGTTTTTGTAACTTGTGAACCCCAGGACACATGACCTCGCTGCGATAACACTGGTAGTTTATTTTAAAGTTTCTTTTGTTTATTTCGGCTGACAAATGTTGTGTTTCATATTTATCACCCATAAAGATTCTTTTTCTTCTTATTGTATGATTGATGAACAACCTGGTGTCAGAGTTTAAACCGCCCGTAGGCCTCTGACATGGCTTCACACACCGTTGAAAAATCTCTCAGATGTGCTGGTTTCCTCACGTAGTTTTCCTTCACCGTTAAAGCGTCGAATGATGGTACATATGAATTTCAAATTTGAAAAACACATTGGTACCTGGCGGGGTTTGAACTGGCCACCTCTCGCATGGCAAGCAACGACCTTAACCACTCGGCCATCGACGCTTTACACCAATAGCAATAAAGATTCAGACCACTCAGAAATGTGACGTTATCAGATTTCTATATCTGCAGGTCTAAAGAAGATTTTGTCCTGTCCGTCAAGACTTGAAGACCTGTCGACCTCATATATGGACCTCAGAACCGGTTACCACCATCAGGTGGATTGAGATCATTCTAAAAGTCTTTGATAAAGAAGTGGTTGCAGGGCAAGCGTTAGATAACCTAGTGCCTAGGACTAATTTAGTTACATCTTCCTTGGTGTATGATACGGTATGACTAACTACAAGGTCTCTCAAATTATGTTTTAATCGATAGATATAGCCCTAATACGTCCCCACTGAGGGACTCGATCCTATTCTAAATCTATCAAGGCGACAATATAAAGTTTTCCTACACCGTGAGATCGTCAAATTAACATAGATAAAGATTCGAATTAGAAAACACATCGGTGGCATGGCAGGGCCGTAAGGTTATCGATGCTCATCTCATAAAAATTTTATAAAAATTATTCTTATGAATAACAATAAAAACAGTTTTCCGGTCAGGTAACATTTGATTCCGAATGAATACTCCTCTGAACTCTGTGGGGCTACCTTGAGTTTAAAACTTACGCGCTCGATATCGCCTACGTAAATATGTCTATGAAAAATTTGTACAGCGCCGCCTGGTGGTTACGCGAAGAACCACAATCGGCCATATGAAAAAAACAACTCGATAGGTTTTTAACGTACGTAAGTTTACGATAGCCAACTCATGGTAGGCCCTCTGAACTCTTCTCGCAAATTATCGCTCCGTCGGGATTATTTTCAATAGGCCCAAAAAGAGGAATAAATTAAATGAAATGCATTAAATTAACGTAAAACAAAACATTAACTGATGAGTAGACCTTGCCCTACACAAATACATATTTTATAACGAATATTAATTTAAATTAGCGTTTATTTACACGACTATGTACCTATACTACAAATAATCATATTACCCACAACTACTAAGTGTAATGAATAGCCAAGCTGTCACGTAGTGATAGGATATCGAATGATTGCCAAATTACCAATAAATTAGTATATTTTCCAGATTATACCAATTTGGCGTAATTTAATAGGTAAAAATTTAATTATACAGTTCGCAATAAACAGATCCAGTTGCAAATTCGTAGCTGAATTTATATTAATTGGTACTTTAGGCAGATACAGAGCTTGGTAATTAATGCAATGGAAAACACGGAAAATATTACGGTATTTAAATCTCTATCGAGTTACGAGTAGGTACGCCTACTCGTAACTCGATAGAGATTTACGAGTAGGTATAGTATATTTTTATATATAGTATGTTTTTCATAATAGGGGTATACACATAGGGTTGACTAAGGGGCTAAGCGGAAGTCTTGGAACCCAATATAAAAAGCGAATTTTTTCCAGTCTCCCCTCTTTTCCCGTACCAGTGATTGGAGATACCATTAAGGTGTCACAAAACATTAAGAAAAAGCTCAGTCATTGTGCCCAACTCAACTTCAATTTGTACACAATCAGACGCTTCTTACAATGTTAAAGTTACAAGCGCGATATTTTTGCATGTTGGGAAAGATAGAAAATATGTTGTTACAGATAATATGTTTTTTCTTTTTTACAGATAAACAACATACGATCAATAGTACAGAACCCCCAGTATAAACGGTTAGCAGACCTCTTCTTGGATAACAATAGTATCTCAGCGGTTAAGGAGTTGGAGGGGTCCGAATGGTTCACAAACTTTCGCATCCTCAGCCTCAGAGGAAACAAACTTAAACAGGTAATTGGGTATTGTACAAAAGTTTTTTTTTTCACTTGCATGAAATATAGCCATGGATAGCCAGGATATGGGAGACTACAATAGGTAATATTACCTCCTCCTATAAAACTATTGTGTAACGTAAAATAAAGTTCAGCATAATCAGGACTGGCAAAAATTAACGGATTAAAAACCCATTGAGAACTTTTTACCTATATTCACAAATTTAATAAGCAAAAGTATTTAAAACTTAAAACTTCCGAATTTGGGTTATTTATTGCTTTAGACAGAACCTTCCCTATGAAAGTTCCGCCTGTAAAGATACACCACGCAGATCTAACTAACTTGTAAACTTGTCAATTAAGACTTCCTTTCACAAGTACGCAATATTACTACCACTACCAATCTAAAACGATTTTATCGAACATGGAAAACTTTGTTCGAACCAAAATCGAGCTAAATACAGACCTTTTACAAATAATCTCTAGAACTTGTCTAAGGCACTTAAGCCGAGGTTTATTTCGTAATATAATTGAACGAATCAAAATAACAGAGATGAAAGAAGACTCGCCAGTTAACCTTCACGGAACGGGAGGTAATTTTAACTCCTGCCGAATGATTATGATTATGTTTCCGATTCCACTTTCCCTGTTAATTCATTCACTTTTGCCCTCAGATTCCTGTGTACGCGTTCGATAAAGCTTTCCAAGTGAACAACGATATTGGACAAGTTTATCTTGGAAACAACCCGTGGAGATGTGACTGCCACTTCATCCCTCGCTTTCAAGGGCTCTTATTGAAATACAAAAAAGTAATAAAGGACTTATCGGACATCAGGTGTTCGAAATCCAACGATAAGGAGACGTCCTTTGTACAGGTAATTGTGTAGGGAGAACCTCCTCTACCTCCCTTCAATAAGTTGTAGATCCGAAATGGAAGTTGGGAGGGTATTTTAATGAAACGAACCGACTAAATCCCTTGGAGTCGCTATGGCCGCAATGTTATAGAAAACAATACAATGCCACCACATGAAATATGACGACCTTAAATCGATTTTCGTGCTACCT
The DNA here is from genome assembly GCA_039566165.1 of Maruca vitrata. Lineage (NCBI taxonomy): Eukaryota > Metazoa > Arthropoda > Insecta > Lepidoptera > Crambidae > Maruca > Maruca vitrata. The sequence continues at coordinate 8,942,335 of CM076921.1, forward strand.
TGGCAGTACTTTTTATCTATATTCATACTTATAAACTAATAAGTTTTCAAGCAGTACCAAATACAGTTTAAAAATATTGTCATAAGCCATATATGCCTAAGAGATGTTGAACGAGAAACAATTACACTACAAGACTTACAATTTCACCTATTAATGTTACGATACAAACAATTCTTCGCAATAAACCATTGCGAAATTTTAGTAACTCTTTTGTAAAGTAAGCATAAAAATTCGTTAGCGTAAGTTTTGAATTTCATTTCAACATTGTTGCGAAATTTTGCAAACTATACGATAATTGTTCACGTTGCTTCCTACGTGAAATACTTACCTACAGTCATTTTACACGCTTCTTTAGCAAAATTTGCCTTGTTGTAAAAAATATTCACAGCATTTACAGTTGGTTGACCTCATTGAGTCTGTCAAAATACTTCAACCTAATTATGGCTTTTAATATTTCAACCCTTAACGTAACTGACTGCATAAGAAACTTAAACAGTGTCTATTTGCTTTTTTACGGATAAATCTAGATCCAAAACCCAGATTTAACATATTTACTAAATTAAACACAAATAAAGCAATTATTCAATTAAGATTAATGGTATTATTAAAATCCATATTAGATAATTTACTAACTTCATTTTAAATTAATGTTCATCATCATCTCAGCGTTTTCCCGGTTGCATCCTTGCGGAGCCCGGGGTCCGCTTTCCTACTCCTAACTCTCCACCACACACGGTCTTCGGCATCCTTTACGGAGAGTTTGTTGGCACGCATGTCATCAACTACGACGTCAAGCCAGGCCTTCTTGGGCCTTCCCCTACTGCTGGGACCCGGCGGTAGCGACTTTCATTTTAAATGAATGTTATAGCAAGCAAGTGAGGACTGAAACAAAATTACAAAGGTCATAGGTACCTGGGCCTGGGTCATAGATACTCACACTCATTCAATCCTTTGTAAATAAAATTCATTCTCCTCAGTAAGGTGGGTTTGCCATTACCCTTTGCATTTACCTTTATTAAATCTATATTCACCACACAAAAAGCGTATTTATAATAATATATTTCCCCTTCTAATAAACTGAACAAACCGAAGGAAAATTGCTGTCAAAAAGTTAAAATCAGCAACAAGAAAAGCAATTATAAGGAGAATTATCCACCAATCCAAAAGTTGTGAAAAACGAAACTTGCAGATTTCATTTTGTTTGGTATTGCTTGCTTCCCTGAACAATTTTCTTTTATCGTATTATTATTTTGCTTTTTCATTTAATGTAAGGAGCGCAAATAAAATCGAGGCGTGGTAAATAGAAAATGCTAAATAAATGAGAAGAAAGCAAAATCATAGCGATAGACTCTACTGTGAAATTTAGTCGTATTTTTAATAAACTACGATTTTGATCTTATAAATCTATCTTCTCTTCTACACCGTGAAATTTTAGTGGTTGTTTTCCCGTGGCAGAACGATTTGCCTTTAGTAATACTATCGAATCATGCAAATGATTCCTCGAAAAAAATAAATTTTTTTTTTCGTTTTTTCAGAATAATAATTTTTCCAACTCGAAAACGAGAGAAGGTATCGTTGTTTTTGAAGATGTGACGTATTCAGGTACTGCTTGCCGCATAAAATCGATGCTTAAAGCTAAAGAAGCTCTACACCCTAAGTCATAAAGCGGTTCGAACGTGCTTTCGAGTTACGGTTAAACCTTTCGTAAAACCGGCATTTATTGATTTTACCAAAAAAGAACTGCACACATCTTTTGTACTACTACGATAGAATCATTTTACTGCGGGAAAACAACCACTAAAATTTCACGGTGTATATTGTTTCCGTTTAGGATAATAATAATTAATTATCAAATCACTAAGAAGTTTTTAAATGTACCCTTTCCAATTATTCGTTAAGGTTTGTTTATGCTTTAACTTATTAATATTAGGTTATTTATTGTTTGATAGATTTTACAAATGGTTTGTACAATCAAACAAAATTGTGTATTGCAAAATAAATAATAAGGGTAAAGCCTTATTATTATTTAAATTAAATAATAACTACTAGAAACTAAGAAACAATTAACAAAGTTTACAGTACAATCCCGAAACCCCTTTTAAAATGTTCAACAACTGATTCAATTATCGGAAACCGCTAAGTCCCCTCCTTATAAATTACGCATAGAGTTAGTAAATGAGTAAGTAAATAACGTTTGTTAGTAAATATACATCGGTAGATGTAAATTTATATAATTTATGTAGGTACGTAGTACCTAGAAGTAGTAGGTACTAATTGAATAATATATAAAAACACGTACCAATGTATTTATGTAATTCTCCTACCTAAGTAGGAGCTTTTATCGCGTGTTAATTGTAAATATCAGATATGAACACAAAAACATAAACATCATCCAAATCAGTAATGGAATGGCTATGTGACTGTTCAATAGTGACCAATATGTTAAATATCCTGAAAATAATCTAGTTATAACAAAAACCTATCTATGAACGAAAAATTATAGGCTGAAATTCCGATCAGACTAAGTAAGTATTCCTTGAAAAGCTTCATTTAGAACAAATTAAAACAAGAGGAAAACTTTAACAGACTTTGTTTCTTCCACGAGGAAATGAAATCTTGAAACTTGATATCGTGATATCGGTGTACCTACACTCGTATTCGACCTCGTCGTATCTGGGGATACGGTAGGGGCCCCAGCCAAGTCAAACATATTAAATAGCTATTCAAAACCGTTCGGGATCAGCTGTAGAAAGCACATCAAGCTCTATAAGACCTCGACGGGACGGCCTCCGGGCCATACATGGCAGTAGAAAAGAATACACATGTCAGTGAATACAAAATATGCAGAGACCTAAAATTAATACTTATATTTTTTTATAAATACGCAAGTAACTGTCTGGTTATTAGATACTAAAAACCACTAACTACTACTACATAAGAGAACTCGTAATTATGTTATCGGCGTCTCGAACCTAATGGTCCAAGATCCCAGAGCTGCCAGACATCACTTATTTTCTAATGGACAAAATATATACGATTGAGTAGTGTTGGGGTGTACTATCATCATATGACTAGTTGCTACCTTGACCAGACGGCCATTTTTCAGATATCAACCAATCAAGGTACATAGAAACACTGCTCACCTCACTTAAATTCTGATGGCTGATTTTAACATATATTTCACACAATATCATTAAAAATCAGGATTCATTACTCCCAGACACATGCGGTCGGCGGTTTTACCTTACAGACGCTTTAAAGCTATGAAAAAATTTCTTAAGGTTAACTTATTTTCTGATGATTTGGCGAAAATAGTGAATATAAATACACTATTTTCGCCAAATCATCAATTAGGTACATTATTGTTAGGTACATAATAATGCAACTATACATGTGTATATGTATATGTAATAATAAGCTTTTCCATACATTGTTTCAGATAAGCACAATGCCGCTCGGTAATGTATGCGGAAAAAGTGAAATGGAAGTACCAATCAGTACAATCAACATAGTAAACATGGTGCTATTAGCACTTATAGCATTAGTGCTGGGCAAATTTACGTACGACTGGCGAAATTTTAAGGCTACAGGAAAACTACCATGGCTGTCTTCTATTTTACCATAAATAAATATCATAAACTAAAGATCTTTTGTTTTTTTTTATATATTTTATTTCAAGCAAAACAACCAACCTATCCTAACATCCTGATTAAGTTATAGTAGATAGAAACAAACAAGTTTTGATATGTAGATGCATTTTAGTTAGTCACTGCTGACACCTGTAGGGCTACCATGAGTTTAAAACTTACGCAATCGATATCGCCTACGTAAATATGTCTATGAAAAACTTGTACAGCGCCGCTGGTGGTTTCGCGAAGAACTAAAATCGGCCGTATGAAAAAAACCACTCGATAGGTTTTTAACGTACGTAAGTTTTCGATAGCCAACTCATGGTAGGCCCTCTGTAGCGGTCTATACCATGAGTTAATAATAATAATAATATACTTTATTTCACAAAAAACTTAAAACTATTACACGAAAAATCAAGCGGTCGCTGCACTAAGCACAAGCTTGTATCGCGGCGACCAATCTTTTATAATAATAATAATAATCTTTTATAAAAGTTAGCTATCGAAAACTTACGTACGTTAAAAACCTATCAAATTGTCTTTTTCATACTACCGATTTTAGTTCTTAGCGTAACCGCTAGGGGCGCTGTACAAGTTTTTCATAAACGTATTTACCTACATAGGCGATAATCGAGTCTGTCACTTTTAAATCAAAGGGTAGGTAAGTACTATGTCATGCCAAGTTCCTACAGTGTCATGTTAGAATGATTTTTAGCTGGTGATCCGAAAATGAATACACATTATAATTTTATCAATTTGATAAATTAAGAGGTAGCTCTACTAGCACGTCCTCTTGTCATTCAGATCGTCATCATCACCAGCCCAAATACGTCCCCAATGCTGGGGCACTGGCCTACCCTCATGTCATCACGAGCCCCACAAACTTCAAAGCTATTATTGACATCTCCCCCCCCCCCCCAAACACACACACACATACATTTTAGAAAATTAAAATAAAATTGCTTCTTCTAAAAAATGCAACACTATGTACATACATATTAAACAATGGACTATGTATTATTTTACCGCTATGATCAGTAGCGCCAACCTACCGGCAAGATGTCGACAAACTGACAGTGACAGTTTTTATTTTAAGATTAACGTAGCCCTGTTACAACTTTAGCTTAATCTTATACTTATTAACTCAAAAAAAACTTTTATTTTAACTAATCTAAACACAACTTAAATGCAAGGTCGGTTCACAGTAGTAATAACTTAAATAATTTCCGCACGAAATAGATTTATATGGCCGATGGCGGATAAACAAACATGACAGTATCTGTCAGTGGAGAGATGACACTGATGACACTTTCAATCTGACAGACAGACTGTTCAATTTATATGATTGTTGTTACGAATTAGGTATTAATTATCATCAATTACTCGGAATGTAATTTGATTTGTGCATTTATTTCTTTGTAAATATTTACGACCAACACAAAGAGACACGAGTGAACATTTTTTTAACCTAGTGTTACTTACTAAAGGTTAAGAAAATGGTTCTAGAGAAAGTGCAGAAAGCAACGCGTCAGAGTTACGCTTGAGAATGATAATAATTATTGCATTTATACACGATTCTGATTTACGTTTTCTTGTCTTGAATGGAATTTCCAGTTTTAAAATGTGGTACGCTGCCGTAGTGAGGTTCATACGAAGGCGACTTGTTCTCGGAATTATATTTGCGTCCTCATTAACTTACTGTATTGTAAGCTTTTTAAGAGAGGTTAGTGAACCGATTACATTCAATTCATGGATTTTTGAATACTATTAAAACAAATATACTGTTCCAGCTATCTAAACCAAGTCTAGTGTGGTTTGCAACTTTTTAAATTGGTCATTGTCCTTAACCTAGTACCTAATAGAACTTCAATAATATTAGTAATCCACATACACATTTGAATACTATTAGTAATATAATTATCTGACGGAAAATGCTAGTCATTGTCAAGGCACATTTATTGTATGTATGTTAAACCCGTCTTATGTCAATAACATCCTTGAAAGACAATACCAGGTTGAGATGAATGAATAGTTCTGTGCATTTGTTTTTATTATGGTAACTGTGGACTATCAATCATTCTAGTTGATTGGTATTTGTCATTTAATTTTATGTTTTGTCAGATAAGTTTTGAATTTATTATATCTGCTAATTTTATTATTACATTGCCTATTAAGCTTTCTAGCTTATTGTTCTCAATGTGACATATTCTTAAGTATTATAATAACATTGGAATTCAATGTAAAGTCATGATTTTCTTAATTTAAATTTTATTTTTAAAATAATTGTTTATTTCCAGGGGAATAACAGAAATATGATGTACCAGGAAAGCATGATAGAAAGAAAGCCATTTGTGTGGAGAACATTACAGGAACACAGAGATTCAAATGACAGTAGTACTTGCAGGAACTCGGTCCAAGGAAGACTGCTGCTAGTTGATGATAGAGGTAAACAAATAGAAAAAAAAAAACATTTTCCATGACTCAATGAAAATATTTAAAAAATCCTGTATTTCTGTATGAAGTATAAAATATGTATTATACTTCATACAGAAATACAGGTTTTTGATAGATTTCAGATAAAATTATCAGTTTTACTCTACTATAATATGCATGAACTGTATCCATGTGCATATACACCAATCTATTTAAAAAAAAAACACATCTAAATATTTTGTCATAGATATTGACTGACAGTAGGAAGTTAGTTCTAATGATAAATAATCATTGTTTCAGGTTATGTATGCCATCGTAATGATGTAATGAAGAATGGTTGTTGTGATGGATTGGCAGACTTTTCACGAAGATATAGTTGTGAGAGCTGTAAAGATAACAATTGCTGTGTAATTTATGAATATTGTGTGTCCTGCTGTCTAGATCCTAGTAAGGTAATAAAAAGTATTAAATTATAAAGCAGCTTAACAATGTTACTTCTTGTTGTCTTGTTAACTTCATAGCAACCTTGTTTTTTCAGAGAGACTTATTGGAATTAGTACTGTCAAAACTATCAGCTGAAGAGAATGTTTTGTTCCGCTCATTGACAGATGACTATGAACTGTGTCTCACCAAGTGCCGCACTAGCTCCCACAGTGTGTTGCATGAGAACTCTTACAAGGATCCGACGCACAAGCATTGCTTTGGCCATGAACCACCCCGTAGCAGAACACCGGACTAACAAAGGCTGAATGCTTAGGTAGTACTTGTTTTAATACTTACATAGTTTTATACCTCAAGTAACACAAAAGGATCAAGATACACACCAACACATTTTACTTTTAATTAGATAGGAAAATTACAATTTAAGATATGTAAGGCCAAAGAAATGATGTGTCTTAATTAAATCACAAATGTAATGTTATTATTTAGAATATTTTTGTACTTATTTAAAATTACATTAATATTTCGTGTTTATTGCTAAGAATTGTAAAAAGCAATCATACCTTACAACTGCAGTAGGGACTTGTTGACCATTTTTTAATTTTGCCATGGCTGGCACACTAAAACTTATATTACAGTTTCAATAAGACATAATTTGGAAGGATTAATAACACTTCTTGTAAACCACCGAAATTTAGTCTGCTATTTCATGAACTGAAACTAACATTTCTCAATTGCTTTTTTGCAGCTAGTTCATCTTAATAATATACTTTTAGTTTTACATCACACAGACTTAAAATTTTTTCTTAATTTTATTCGAATGGAAGATTGACCCTATTCAAAAAAATATGAACACATTTTAATTTTAAAGAATTATACTAATTTACAAAATAAATGAAAGTTACTATTACCCACATAAAATTTTATACTACCATCATCTTCACTGGCAAACCAAATAGGATATTATGTTAAATTTTGATAGCTGAATGTCTATAGTATATGTCACAGTGTTGTAAAAGGTTAAAATTAAGGTCCTTTCTTGATAATTTCTTAATTTTCTGCCCATTACTGGTGCATTCACCTTACTTATATTTTTATAAAAATGTTTAATGGTAACCATGCAAATCAAAGAACAAGTCAACTTTCCTATTGTCAAATTGTTTATATTTTGTATTTGAAATCACAAAATAACATTTTTTGCTCCAATGATCATTACTAAGATTTTATTAATTTGCAATTAAATAAATTACCTAAGGTTTTGTGAAGGATTGTTTTGCAGTTTTATTATAAAACAATTCAATGATTAATAACTTTATAGAAACTTATATTGACAATGATATTTAAAAAAAAAGTGTCTATACTGTCCTATGTTGTTCAAAGTTAATCAATTGCTCCACCTTAGAAGGACCTAAAATGTTTCTTATATTGTTGAGACTGCTTGTAATTTATTAAATAGCATAATCTTATGTTGTACCGGTATGCAGACAGTTTTATTACTCCTTTAAGCTTTAAAAAACAATGAATGCATATTGAGTACCTATCGTGATAATAATAAAAACAATTTAAATGTTGTTATTTATGTGTATGTAATGAAATTTTTAGACTAACTTAAAAAAAGTAGAAAATTCTACTTAAAAGTAGGTAATTTTGCCCCCAGAAAAAGGAATGTAGTTTATACATACTCATTATAAAGTTGTAACTATGCATGTAAATGAACTTTAAATTAATTACTTAGATATAATTATTAAGTAAATGCCCATTTGGAAGCCTTGTTTCTGTGATATACTTGTTATATTAATTCTATACTTATTAAATGTTAAACGATTTGTCATCGATCCGCAACCATATTCTATGATACGCGTAGGCCAAATCAAGGGATGGCTAAGGGCCACCAGCTTTCGATGTCCCCACAAAACGCTCCAAAACGCTACTGTGATGGTCATGAGTTCGTATAAACGCATATCTATTACGTAACGGCATGTATCAAAGCTTCCAAGTGTCGTATACAAATTCGATGTGCTTTGTCCTGTGGGTCAGTAGCCATGCTGTGCAATCTTCAAACGCTACAAATGATCATGGAATATTAATAAGAAGTATTGTGTATTATACAAGGCGATTTTGAAAAATCTGAAATTGAAAATCTCTGTCGTCAAAATATTTTTTTATTATATTCTATTTTCTCTATTATTTTCATGTATATCTATTAGTTATTTCAAATGATAAATATTATTTTTTCAAAATCACCCTGTATAACGCTAAGTTACCAGCTTAAACCCAGTTTGTAAATACCAAACAATGTTGTAGCATAAAGAATTAATACTTATTTATTGTAATAAATATTTTTTAACGTATTAAAACCGGGTATTATTCAAATACTATAAGTACCTACGGTTAGATTTGAACGATTTCCTCCTTGTGCTAGCGCTTCTGGAAAGAGACACCATTAATATCTGTAGAAGGACTTTTAATAAGGATCCTCAGAACTAAATGAAAGGATGATAAGAAAGTTGGGTTATAGAACAGAATATAGCAAATCTAAAAACCTCAGTAAGCATCTACTAGTAGTAGTATGATCTCAAGAGTTGTCAAAATATTTTGTTAACAAGTTCAATAATATTTTGTTTGTCATTATTGACTTTTGCGTAATTATGTGATGAATGATTTATCTTAAATTTATTTGGGAATGTTTTGATTCAAGTTGATAAAAAGGTTAAGGCGCAAAAACTTGACCCCATATCAAAAAAATATCAACACAATTCTAAAATAAATTCGGTATCTGCAACCTACTTATGTAGCATCATCTCTTCACATGTCGAAATAGGTCAAAACGTGAAATGTTCACTATCATTGTTTATAAATATCGGTCTGTATAGGTCAGTCGGCGGATGGGTAATATATAACTTGCTAATACCGGTTTATTAGCACCTATCTCCTCCTATTTGGTGCCAATGTCGTTTAGTATCTCTAGAGTCACTGTTGTAGGTACGGAAGCACTAAAGCAGAGATGGGTTATCCACTTTGCCCTATCAAGGCGCTCCAAAGTAGGAGAAAATATTTGCCTTGAATGTCTAGCCCAAGGCTATACCTGCAATTAACTCGCGTTTTCGAATTTCAAAATAAAACATTTATAATTATCAACAAGATATTTTTTGGGGTTGGGGGGTGTATGTTGTAGGTATGTTGTTTTTGTAGTTAACTTATTTTGAACTGTACACTTCGAACCATAGGGATCTTTGTTTTGTTGCCCCTACCTCTATACTCCATGATGATCAAATGGTTTAATGCAATAAATGTCTCTACTCTCTAGGTCTGAGGTGCCTGTATTCTTCTGGTTTCGGATTGGCTTTTCCCAGAAGTCTGAGCCTAAGTAAAGCCAATGAGTGACATCCACATATAATGCGTCCGACCGATTTCAGCCATGGCGGCCGATCTCAATTGAGATCAGCCAAGTGCGCAGGACATATTATAGTGCACAAGTGTGCGCGCAAACACAAGTGCACTTTCTATTCCCTTACTCTCATAATTCGGTGAGACGGCAATCCGACATGACCGATGAGAGATCGGGCGCAGGACCACCGTCTTAAATTCTGATGGCTGATTTTAACATATATTATCCACAATATCATTAAAAATCAGATCCTTCTTGTCTTCCGTTTCTTCCTTGCAGGCTCTATAAAAACTAAATAGTTGTAGAAACTTTCAACAGTGGGAAACGTTCTTGTTAGTGGATTTTAGGAATGGTACTTACAGATTTAGAAAAAAAAGAGATTACCTACCTTAGGTAGGTATATAAAAAATTAAAGCATATAACTATCTCTTCTTTTTGTCCCTAGCAAAAACAAAACATTTTTCTTTCCAAATCTTTATTTCCTTTCCTTCGCTTAAAGATATCATTAGATTTTTATGAGATACCTAACATAAGATCCCCCGTAGAATTTGTAACATTGACTAACCCTTTAATGTAGATGGAAGTACCTACATATCTAATAGGGAAGTGTTTTGCTCTAATTTATTATTATACATACATAGGCCGATAGGTCTGAATAGAATAGATAAACTATTGAACCACTATAATATGTTCGCCCGTGAGCTGGTACATAGCTAAAAAAACATCTCTTGCGTAGGTATAATGTACCATTTGCCATCATTTTAGGCATAGGATAGGTTTATATCTAAATTATTCATACATTTTCAAGCTTTGATAAAAGTATTACTTAAATCGTTAATAGGTAATTCTTATTATTTATCTCTGATGATATTGCAGGAATTTTTAGATTACCTGATAGTTAATCATAACGATATAGTTTATATTGGTCTTAAGTGAGATAATAGGTAGCTATTGGTTGTTTTGTAGTAGTCCGTCTAGCATGACTTAAGGCGGCCTAAGCCCGGCGCCTGCGCAGTCACGGCCGAGCGCCGCGAGCGAACTGTTGTGTTATCGATCAACAATGAGGTGAGAATTGAAAAGTTTCGTTAATAAAAAAATTGTGCTGTGACCTACCTTCAAAAAGTGAGCAGACATGTTCGCGAATTTTTGGATTAAGTCTGTTTTTATTGAAATGTGTTGTGTTATTCTTATGATGCATCGGCTGAGGTATAATTTTTTTTTATTAATATTTTTAAAATTGGTAAGTGAAATAAGTTGGTTACGCTTACCTGCAAAATTTTTATTTTTTTCATTAAGACTTATAAACGATTTGGAAACCGTATTGCTTTATTTTTTATATGTGTCTTCTTATTTACATAAATAAGTTTACCTAAGGAAATCTGGTAAGACAGGCAGGTAGATGATGTTTTCTTATTTGGAAACAGCTCATTTAAGGAAAAGAAACTGCAGGTCCGGTTTCTCACAAGGATTAGTAGAACGTTTCTTATAAAATACAGCCAGTAATGCGGTACTAAGTTATCTATAGGTATGTAGCAATTTTATAAACATTACTAAGTAACTAAGATGTTATAGAACTCTGCTAGGTACATGAAATGTTAATTACCGTGTAACATTTACAATGAAGGTTGAACGAATCGTGTTGTATCACCTGAATCAATGCGCCAGTTTACAAAAGCAATAGGTATAAAAACAATACCTTGATACCATCGTTTCCCTAGTCTAAGTAAACTTCTAAGAACTTCTGGTTTACGAGAGTTGAGAAGGTCAAGGAAATGGTAGGTATGATACCATATTTACTAACAACTTATTTACGTAGGGGAGAGGGGGCAGTTTTGAACATTTTTAAAACTTTGTCCTATATCTTAAAATTCTTTAGTTTTATATCGTTTTATAGTTTCGCAATGCTTAACCCGACCATTATGCCATAAAATTTCAGTATCATATGAAGAAGAATATTTAAGATATAGCCGTAATATCAATTATAATAGCAGTAGTCAACTGTTCAAATCTGCCCCACTCCTGGGGCAGATTTGAATTCATATGGGAGCAGTTTTGAACTATCCTTAAAAAATGAAATTTAATGACTTTTTATACTTTTTTTATTAATTTTATTAAAAGAAAACAAATTAGAAACGATTGAGATCAAGTATCATTGCCACATTAGAAATTAAAAATGATAAAATAGTTCAATATGGTGATTGATGATGATTATGGGGCAGTTTTGAACTATCCTTAAAAAATGGATTTTTAATGACTTTTTATACTTTTTTATATTAATTTTATTAAAGAAAACAAATTAGAAACGACTGAGATCAAGTATCATTGCCACATTAGAAATTAAAAATGATAAAATATGTACTAGGGAATAACAAACTTCTATTTAAATAATATTAATTAACATACGGAAACAAATAAAATTATTGATTAACATTATGAGGTCAATCAAAGGAAACCCAAAAATAAACGAGATATAAATAAAACTGCAGTCTTCATGTCTCATCAATTTCATTCTCTCTTTTTTTTATAGTTGGGTACCATTATTACCTTTAAATGAAAAAGATACAGATATTTATTCCTATTGAACATTACGCTAACAAATATATTCCATGTTAGAATAAAATAATAAAAAAATAATGCATTTTAACAATCTCAGTATTTAAGACTGAAGGTGGGGCAGTTTTAAACAATGTTCAAAACTGCCCCCTTTATTTTGTTCAAAGCTGCCCCAATGGTCCTTGAAAAACAAAAAACGTTTTCCTTCCAAATATTTTTTAAAATTGTTAGTAATATCTGCTTTATTGCGTGATATATGAAACCTTCTGACTAAAAAGTAAAAACCACTTCATTTGCCTTGAAATGAATCTCTGAGATCCTTACGCGCGAATTTCAAAAAGTGTAAAATTCAAACTCGTAAAAAAAAACTCCTCGTAACTCGTCGGCAAGCTGTCTAATGTGAGCAGTGATAAGTGACAGCTATGCGGGTTAATGTTACCACTACCCGAAAAAAAATTTACAAAAATTCTTTACATTAAAGCATGTTAAATACATTTTTTCAAAGGTGCCCCTGTTCAAAGCTGCCCCCCTCTCCCTAAGCACTTTGCTGACGATTACATATACTTCTATTTGATATTATCTTTAATATCTATAAACGTTATACCTATGTATTATAATAATGCAGATTCGGCGAACTCACGCAGCCACTTTTTGCAGTCGAGATAAACTAGTTTTACAAAGATTTCTCTCAGTTGTCCACCTGAGAATACCCACCGACAAAAATATGAGCTATCTAAACGTATAGCATAACACTCTTGAATCGAATTAGATAAGTAAGAGAGTATTTAAATATTCATTGGTAAAATTTTTCATCAAACTCCTCGAATGCTATTAACTTTTAGGGTTCCGTAGCCAAAATGGCAAAAACGGAACCCTTATAGTTTCGTCATGTCCGTCTGTCCGTCTGTCCGTCTGTCACAGCCGATTTACTCGGAAACTATAAGTACTACAGTGATGAAATTTGATGGGAATATGTGTTGTATGAACCGCTACAAAAATATGACACTAAATAGTAAAAAAAGAATTGGGGTGGGGCCCCCATACATGTAACTGAGGTATGAAAATTTTTTTTTCGTTGTTCATACCCGTGTGGGGTATTAATGGAAAGTTCATTTAAAATGATATAAAGTTTTCTAAAAAACATTTTTCTTAAAGTGATCTGTTTTTGAGATATCAGCTCTCAAAGTCGTAAAAAGTATGTCCCCCCCTCTATTTTTATAACTACGGGGTATAAAATTCTAAAAAAATAGAGGTGATGCATGCTAATTAACTCTTTCAACGATTTTTGGTTTGATCAAAGTATCTCTTATAGTTTTTGAGATAGGTTGATTTTTATTATATTTGCTGCTACGGAACCCTTTGTGCGCGAGCCCGACTCGCACTTGGCCGGTTTTATTAAAGGGGACTTATGTTTATCTAATATCTAAATGCTATTTACATTTAGATATTAGATAAACATAAGTCCCCTTTCACCTAGTGATCGTAGGTACCCAAGCAAGCATAACAAGACCCCTAAATAGGGATAATTATTTATTTTTGATGGCTCAATGGAAAAAAAACTTTAACAGTCTCAAAAACTCATCGAGACAAAGTTTATAAACAATATAATATCATTGTACTGGCATTTTATTTCCCTCGATACATTTTACCAACTTTAAACCAACCAACTTAACTGGCTAACTCGGTGGAACAGTGGTTAGTGACCTGAGATCACTACCTACGGTTCCAAGAGTCGTGGGTTCGATTCCCATCTGGGACAAATATTTGTGTGACGAACGTCGGTGTTTGTTTCGTGTCTGGGTGTGTTATTAAATATCGGTATTTGAGTATCCACTGTTGATTCTGATATCTGTAACACAAGTGCTTAAGCTACTTTAATATAATTAAAATATTTATTTATTCTACCTGAAAATATGTAGGTATATTGGAGTGTGTATTCTACTTTATTATAATTTCGTGAATATTATTATAATGAAACCATGTGTCGCATGTAGCTAAGATAAATGTTCGGGTGTTTTACGTAGATTTTCCAATGGCACATATCGCAATACGATATTATTAACAATTTCTATTTGTCTTAGAATTATCTGATTGAGGTGTTTAGAATTAACACTGCGAATTGATTGAGAATAGTTTTGTTTACCCTAATATTAGGTATGTTGAAGTTGAAGGGATTCTCCATATTATCTGTAACTGATTGTTCATAGACGTATGAAGTTTGATTTTACGTCAAATAATTTAGATAGGTAATAGTCCAGTCATTTAAGCTTAAATTAGGTAAGAATCTCGGAATTCGAGATACCCAGCTGTAAGTCTGTAAATATTTAGATATTGACACCCTAAAAGTGATCTCAAAACCTACATATGGTAGGGTGTACGCAACTATTAAATTTTCAATGTCAAATGTCACAAATATCAGTTTTATGAACTTTTGAGCGAAACGGCAAGTTTTATCATCAAAGTGTGTAGGAGAAAATTGCTTATCATCTAATTATCTATAAAAATTGTCTCTACGTTTTATTCCTAAGATTCACCATTTCAGAGATACAGCGATGCAAATAGTTGAAAAAGTTGTATTTTCAAAAGCTTCCAGGCCCCCGAGCGATTGTGCTAGACAGTTAAAATTTTCACAACTGATGTATTTCAGTTGACACCTTTTATACGTGAAGAACACGTTGTTTATATGGAAGCCTAGTTAAATAATTGTTTTATGTTGTTTTGAGTACTATGCATATGCGTTGCAGTAGATGTACACCGCTTATTATGGGTCAAAAAGTATGAGATAACGAGTTATTAGAATTGCTGTTTGAAGAATAACTGAAAAAAACTACATTTTAAACATGTTAACTGCCCTTCTATCTCGTTTATGAACGTGAAGATCCATATTAACCAAATTTAATTTAATGAAACGCAGAAATCTTAAATCTTCTGAATACTGAAAACAACACAAAACAATTATTTAACTAGGGCTTCCTTATAAACAACGTGTTCTTCATGTATAAAAGGTGTCGTCTGGAATAGGTTTACTGGGGTAACCACGTTAAAAACCGGCCAAGTGTGAGAAAAAAAAACATAGTTTTTGTATGAGAACCCACTAAAACATTGGTTTTAATTGGCTTTTTCTAGTATTAGATGTTATAGAGGCTACGAAAACACATCATTCGTGAAAATTTTAACTGTCTAGCACAATCGCACGTGGGCCTGGAAGCTTTTGAACATACAACATTTTCAACTATTTGCATCGCTGTATCTCTGAAATAGTGAATCTTAGAAATAAAACGTACAGACAATTTTTATAGATAAATAGAAGATAAGTAATTTTCTCCTACACACTTTTATGATAAAACTTCCCGTTTCGCTCAAAAGTTCATAAAACTGATATTTGTGACATTTGACCTTGAAAATTTAATAGTTGCGTACACCCTACAATATGTAGGTTTCGAGAACACTTTTAGGTGTCAATATTTAAGTATTTACAGACTTACAGCTGGGTATCTCGAATTCCGAGATTTTTTCCTAATTTGACTGGACTATAAGCAATAATAAGCATATTGTACCGTATCTTAAAAATTAATCAATAATTCAAATTTTAAAATCGTTTAACAACTTTATCAGAAAGTAAGTAAATACATTTATACCTGCGTTAAAAAATTTACCATACTTTCAGTGATAAATATAATGTACCTATAGGTAAAACCCTAATACTACAGATTAAAGAATATGTAACTAGTAAACCCGCCCTCGCTTCGGGAGAATTTAACATAAAAACCTTCATCTTGAATCCATCTATCAATATAAGGATATAGGGACAAAGAAAGCGACATTGTTTTTTACTATGTAGTGATGGCAGACAGGGTTACCGTTGTTATCGGTGCCGATAGAGATTTGAAAGTCATTAGCTTAATTTCCTCTTATTATTACAGTTAGACAGTTTAGCTTAACTCATTGACTACTCATTTTGTGGTAAATATGTCATTAAATAGGTACACGTTTACCGGATATCACATTGCACCGTATCAAGTATCCACGTATGTATTTTATTGTTATACCTATTCCAAATTACACGGGACCATGTAAGTTAACCGTGCGTACGAGTAGGTATGTTTTTCGTTTTATGAGTTGATAAAATTACGTAGGTAAGTCATGCAGGTAGGTGATTATTATTTATGTATGTACTTATCCGCTGCTCAACACCTCGTTCTTGTACTATTTATTTCCAAGGATGCTAGTCTCTACAAACCATAAAACCTCTACATTTTATTAGATTTTACCTAAGCATGATCAGTCAATTATCATCAGTAACAAAAACACGATCTTGATGGTCTTTGCTTTTTAATTTGGTACTATTGGTTGCAACAAAGGACATTAAATTATGAAGATACTTAGGTACCTATCAAAAAATCTTTTGGATCATCAATAAGTTACGACCAAAGCACACGTATTTTCTTTCATGTTGCGTTGTGAAGAATGTATTTCTGCTTATTACATCAGGCCGTCTGATTATTAATATTTAGGGTGCTAGTCCTCAGACAGAAAAATAAAACCTTTTTAAGATTACTTGGTCCCTTGAAGCCCTAAACAACCTTGCTATGTTTTTATGTGTCATTTTATTTTCATGGGCTTCGAGTTAGTGGTCCGTCCAAATTTTACGAGAATTCTCTAGATTTACGGAAAGAATTGGCGTAAAAAATATTCAGCTTTTTTTTCAAGTACCTATCGACCTTTTGATCAAAGGCTACTTCTGCCCAACCACTCAAAAGCCTTTCGCATTACCAAAAATCATAGGCCGATAAGCTGAATCGAGTCATGCTTAATTAATATTATATCTCCTATCTTCGTCCTACGTTTGCTTATCTTGTAGACCAATAATTGCCAGGTATATCTACCTGCTTATTTTTATTTCACAAAAGTATGTAATTATACACGTTAATATCTAATGTGTTAATGAGCCTCATCTTATTAAGTAAGCTCTTTATCTATATAATGCTTTATCGTTTTATGCCACTGTTGTTCGAAGAGCGAGAAGAGGTGCAAATAAGAATACAAATTAAGATAAATTATGTGATAAGTGTGTGATTATTTTACTTATTTTAAAGTGACATTTACTTTAGCAGAGACAAAAGCCGACTCCAGTGCAACTTTTACGTAAGAATGTTAAACGTAAGAACTTTCGTTCGATAAAGACAAAGATTGCAAACAATCGATTTTATCTAGTGTAGGTATGTAGATTAAAATAAACAATTGAGGAATTAAGAAGGATTATTACGCCCGCTTTGAAAGTTAATCCGTATTTAATTTATAATTAAATACCTATTCTTAAAAGTATTAAAGATACTATTTCAGTCATGCTTAATATACATTTTTTCTAGGTGAGAGAATTATTAACCCATTACGATATAGGCATGACTGAATTTTTTCGAATCAGTTTGCTAAGCATTCTCACTGACATAATTCATTAGGAGGCTTGTCAAGTGCAGTGCAGCAGCAATTAATAATTTGTAATAAGAAATCCATTGACGATTAGGGAAGATATTTTTTTTTCAATTAGATGTTACCTATTTAAGTTAATTTAGTCCGCGTAGCAAACAACAACTTATACGCACGCGTAAGTAAATGCGTGTGTCGTGTTCTCTGTATGTATACTCTTAATAAAAACTAGGAACCTACACCTAATACATAGATATTAGGTGTAAACTGCATTTCACTGTACTTACTTAAATCGCATCACCTGATTATTAGATGTTACACTAAGGTAGGTATAAGATATCTCTTCATAACCAAGATAATATCTATGGTACTACCGGAATCCTACTCTATAAAGTCTATCGACAAAAACTACTTTGTATGTTAAACTCTTAAGTATTTGAGCTTAATAACTAAGTAGTTATTATACGGCTCAAAACATCGACGCGTTATAGTCGTAATAATTGTTTCAACTACTTTCCAAGGACGCTGCACACCTATAGGTATATTCAACGTGATAATTTTCGTTTATCTCACAGTGTGTAAGGTATGTTATATGTTGTAGACGACGCATTTCCCGCAATTAGCGGATGATATGGCCTTGAACCAAATGGCAGTGCTTTGTTACGATCAGACACACATTGTATGTACTAGAGCTCAGCAATTCACTGCGGTGGACACTGAATACCTAGTTACGACGATCAGCGGCGAAAGTAGTTGAATGAGTCATGTACTATCATATAATGTATAATGGTGCATAAATATATAGTACATTAGAAAACTGTGACATACAGTGTTCTCTCTCTCTCTCAGACTTCTATACACATTTAAATATTATAAACTAGCTATCCGCCCGCGACTTCGTCCGCGTAGAGACGTGTAACGTGTAAAACATAACTTCCTTATTAAAGAGTCGGTTAAAGAGTAGCCTTTCCTAGGCTCTGGATTTTATCTGTACCAAATTTCATTTAAATCGGTCCAGTACTCTATGCGTGAAAGCGAGACAGACAGACAGAGTTACTTTCGGATTTATAATATTATTAAAGAATAGCCAATGGGTAAATAAAAACTCTCCACAGTTTGTAGATTTTTTGCTGGGAGGCTAACATTATATCCATTGTAATAATCAATATCCTATACATATACGTATATTAATTAATATTCTGACACTGAAAATTACATTAAGACATGATTGTCTTACTAATCTTATTGATTACCTAGTAAGGTATGTGGAAATTAAATTACATAGGTATGTCTAGGTAGGTATTTAAAAAACCTGTTTGAATTATCGAATCCACAATGTTATGTATTTACAAATTCATTACAAGTTAAACATTTACATACAACGTCGTAGCGGGTTTGTATTACATAATAATATACTTTCTCTTCTGGTGGAATTTGTGATGGATAGAAGTTGTCATTGCAAATTTGTTGCCTTTTTAAACGTAGATCATTAATATGTGGCTTATTAGACCACGTGAGATGATGTGCACTAAGAGAAATCCGGCAAAGACAGGCCCTTTTTTACCCCACTGCCCGACTCAAAGAAGTGTTCATGTGTTTATTTATACAAAAACCAAAAAAAAATATTATGGAGTATTTTATTTATTGCTTGTAACATACTTTCAAACTCAAAATTAAAATATTTATTGCTTTTCCATAATGTACATAGGGTCTTTCGGAGCAAGTACCTATGAAGTAGGTAGTTAGTATCTATCTATGTAAGTAGGTAGGTAACAAGATCTACTTGTTTTCGCCTTTTGAATTAATATTGTCTACAAAGGGTAATAACATATTATATTCTAAAAGAGACCTATCATTATCTTGGTATTTAAACGCTTTTATTAAGCTTATCATGACTGTTTATCTTTTTAATGACAATATGTTAAATTAACTAGACAGGATGCAAAAATATTCAAAACATGTAACCTATCAAAGAAAATAGCTATTATAATATTAACTTTTTGGTAGATACTATGGGTCACGTCATAATAAAAATTAATAAACAAAATGGCAGAGGTCTTTGTATGACAATCAGGACGTAAAACATTTACTTTTGTCAAATACTAAAATTTAATTGTGCGAATATATCAGAATAATGGTTTTATTAGCATCTAGCTGACGCGACAAGCTCGCAATTAAAAAATATTGTAGGGGTAAGTATATGAGAATACAGTATCGAAGTATCTATGTTAGTATTCAATGAAAATGTAAATAGGTCGTGTACATGAATACGATGAGAAATGTAAATTTATTGCTTATTCCACGTGTAAATTCGCAGATGCTATTTTAAACATACCTAAGGCTGAAATTTAAAAAAATACGCTACTTTCCACATGTATTACATGTAACCTACCAACGAATTACTATACCTTTTCTAAATACGAGCATTTTTTCTTACTAAGTTTTTCAGTTAAACTCCTTCATGAGATATTAGAGTACTTAAAGAACTTGAGATTATCATCATCATCAGCCATAAAAGATTCTGCTGATTAAAACTTAACTCGTAAACTTCCGATAGATTTGGAGCGTTATATGAACACCGTGTGAAATTGCATTGAGCAAGAAACTACCTAACATGATGTCTTTCTGTTTCATGACAGTGTTTGGAAGACACGTCGTCTATTCGCGTGCAGCGTGTTAGCAGCGCTGGTAGCGGGCGCGCTGGTGGCGGTGCTGGTGCTGCAGCCGTGGGCCGACCACGACCACGACCACCCGCGCTTCCCGCGCGCTGCAGTCGCCGCCAATGGACACGAGTGCGCTACTATTGGACGGTGAGCTGCGAGTCTTGCATCAGTCATGTAGCAGCGCTGGTAGAGGGCGCGCTAGTCGCGGTGCTGCAGCTGTAGGTCGACCACGACCACGACCACCCGCGCTTCCCGCGCGCTGCAGTCGCCGCCAATGGACACGAGTGCGCTACTATTGGACGGTGAGCTGCGAGTCTAGCAACAATCGTGTAGCAGCGCTGGTAGAGGGCGCGCTAGTCGCGGTGCTGCAGCTGTAGGTCGACCACGACCACGACCACCCGCGCTTCCCGCGCGCTGCAGTCGCCGCCAATGGACACGAGTGCGCTACTATTGGACGGTGAGCTGCGAGTCTTGCATCAGGCGTGTAGCAGCGCTGGTAGCGGGCGCGCTGGTCCTGGTGCTGCAGCCGTAGGTCGACCACGACCATGTCCACCCGCGCTTCTCGCGCGCTTCAGTCGCCGCCAATGGACACGAGTGCGCTACTATTGGACGGTGAGCTGCGAGTCTTGCATCAGTCGTGTAGCAGCGCTGGTAGCGGACGTGCTGGTGGTGGTCCTGGTGCTGCAGCCGTGGGCCGACCACGACCACGACCACCCGCGCTTCCCGCGCGCTGCAGTCGCCGCCAATGGACACGAGTGCGCTACTATTGGACGGTGAGCTGCGAGTCTTGCATCAGGCGTGTAGCAGCGCTGGTAGCGGGCGCGCTGGTCCTGGTGCTGCAGCCGTGGGCTGGGCTGACCACGACCATGACGACCCGTGCTTCCCGCGCGCTGCAGTCGCCGCCAATGGACACGAGTGCGCTACTATTGGACGGTGAGCAGAGAGTCTAGTAACAATCGTGTAACAGCGCTGGTGGCGATGCTAGTGCTGCAGCCGTAGGTCGACCACGACCATGTCCACCCGCGCTTCTCGCGCGCTTCAGTCGCCGCCAATGGACACGAGTTCGCTATAACTATTGGACGGTGAGCTGCGAGTCTAGCAACAATCGTGTAGCAGCGCTGGTAGCGGACGTGCTGGTGGTGGTCCTGGTGCTGCAGCCGTGGGCCGACCACGACCACGACCACCCGCGCTTCCCGCGCGCTGCAGTCGCCGCCAATGGACACGAGTGCGCTACTATTGGACGGTGAGCTGCGAGTCTTGCAACAATCGTGTAACAGCGCTGGTAGAGGGCGCGCTAGTCGCGTTGCTGCAGCTGTGGGCTGACCACGACTTCGGCCACCCGCGCTACTATTGGACGGTGAGCTGCGAGTCTAGCAACAATCGTGTAGCAGCGCTGGTGGCGACGCTATGGCGGTCCTGGTGCTGCAGCCGTGGGCCGACCACGACCACGACCACCCGCACTTCCACGTGCAGTCGCCGCCAATGGACACGAGTACGCTTCTATTGGACGGGAAGAAACGTAGCAATAAATCAGAAATTTTGCTAGGTGACCACCGATAAGATACTTAGTAGGGACGAACAGTATCCAAGGGGTGCATCTATCCTCCCCTGCCATGTAGACATGACGTCACTGCTGTTGTATGGTGAGTTAGCATCTCAAATAAAATCTGTCATTTCAGAGCACTTGCAAAATTGTATCTGCTCACTTCCACTCCACCAAGCTTCATCCGGAATTTGAAACCAGGTCAGGACCTCTAATTCGATTTCGACTTAAAACTTTTTCTCTGTAAGTCATTAAATATTGTGTGGATTAATTAGTTTACTGAACTTAAAAAAATGGTTTGCTGAATATTTGTCACACTTTAATAAGTCATGAATATTTATATAAAAAATAACAAAAGCAATGGGATCAAAATTCTGGTCATGTCGATACTTTGTTTTCGATGTCTTTCGAGGTTTTCAGACGAAGCCTTTGAAGATGACAAGATTTTAATGATGTTTTTTCTATCTGTCTGATTTTTATGTGTCCTCTAATGACTTATTTTTACAAATTTCGCGTCCGGGGCATCATACTTAACAATATATAATATAGATGTGTCGTATATATAATTATCCAACATTTTTGGAGTCTTCTGCGTATCAGTAATTTATTTATACTATAAGGACCAAGTGATTATATTCTCTTTGATAAGGACACATACAAATTAGCCGCAAAATGTCGCGTTCCCTAATCTTGCCACAATCGAGTTAGGTAGTTAGCTACCTAGACTATTTCCTCTCGATTCCTTATTTAAATATCGATCGCAGATGTTTTTTACTTTACAATATCTTGAAGATTTTAACTGCCTCGTTGGTCTATTGGTAGCAAGTGCTGCGTTAGGACCGAGAGGTCCCCGGTTCGAGTCCGGGGTCGGGCAAAATTTGTGTGAGTTTATCTGTAATGAAATAGGGTAGTTTCCTTAGTTTGATTTTACATAAAATTTCACAATTAACAGTAACATATAGGTAAATCAATAACATAAGTGAAATCGAAATTAAAATTTCTCATGAAATGAGACAATAATAGGCATTTTAAGTAAGGTGGGAAAGTCCATTTCTAAAGTGCGAAAATTCAATTAAAATACTGTGCCATCTTATAAATAACAGAATTAGTAGTAACTTTCCCTATGAAAACATATTCTTAAACGCAACATTTGATATAGCTGCTGAACAATGTTCTTACGATATGCATACAGTATAAGGAGCGGTGACGCCATAGCTCGCTGCGACATTTGTATGAAGCGTTTTGAGCTCGCCCAAATGATGTGCTATTGAAACTGTAATATCTTCGAGAGTTTTCCAAATATCAAACCATTCTTTTAACAGCACCTTTGCAATTGTGTGGTCCATCCATCTATACAAAAATAAAAAAATAGGAAACTACCCTGAGTTAGGAAATTTTTCGGTCACTGCGCGGCAGCCGATGCCGATATTATAGCAGGTAAACGATGTAAATTTTGTACCACAAATAAGAGTAGGTACTTTCCATGAATACCTAACATGTATCTTAAATTTCTATGTAATTCTTAAAATCTATTATGTTAATAAGATATGCTAAAGCAATTCTGTGGCACTTTACGTCAAAATTACTAAACCTATTTGCTACACAGACAATGTGTAGCAAATCGGTCTTTGCGCCTTTAAACGATGTCACACGGACGAAGTCGCAGTTTTAAAGCTCTTTCTATCTTATATTAGTGGGTCGTTGATCATCACACAAATATTTGGGATGCTGATTCTGAGACGCTGCGCCCTATCTCTCACCGTTCATTTTGGATTGCCGTCTCACCGAACTATGAGATTGAGGGAACAGTAGGGCAGTAGGGCTACCATGAGTTTAAAACTTACGCACTCGATATCGCCTACGTAAATATGTCTATGAAAAACTTGTACAGCGCCGCTGGTGGTTACGCGAAGAACTAAAATCGGCCGTATGAAAAAAACAACTCGATAGGTTGTTTAAAACGTAAGTAAGTTTTCGATAGCCAACTCATGGTAGGCCCTCTGATAGTGCACTTTTGTTTGCAACTGTGTGTCCTGCGCAGTTGCTGATCTCAATTACGAAATCGAAATCGGTCGGACACCTTATTTTTTGTGATCAACATCGACCACCACTCCTGGGGCGAGAAACTGGGCCACTATCCAATGCACCACCGAGCCGTTCAAATAAATAAATTAATAGGCACATGTGCTTTTTACAGCCAAATCCTGGAAAAGAATGGATCAGCGGTGGACGCGGCAATAGCGACGTTGTTCTGCGACGGCATAGCCTGCGCGCAATGCATGGGGCTGGGCGGCGGGTTCCTGGCGACGGTGTACGACGCGCCGACGGGCCGGGTCCGAGTGATGAACGCCCGGGAGCGCGCGCCGGCCGCGACCACCGAGGACATGTTCGCGAACGCGTCCTCCACCGTCGGCGGGCTGGCCATCGCCGTGCCGGGCGAGCTGCGCGGCTACGGCGAGCTGTACCGCGCCTACGGCCGCCTGCCCTGGGCGGAGCTGGTGCAGCCGGCCATCGACCTCTGCCGCCGCGGACACCGCGTCACAGCGTACATGGGCCGCGTGCTGGGCACCTACAGCGCCAGGATCAAGGCCGAGCCGTCGATGAGGTGAGACCAGTTCCTGGTATTTATTCTATCATTGACTCCTTCAGGTTCTTAAGTTAAGCTAACCATCTTCAAACCAACCCCATCAAAATTTATTTGGTCGTAGGTTAGGTGTACGACCTAAACTAAATGTGGCATTCGTAACTGATCAAAGATGTCCGTTTCCCCAGGGAGGTGTACGTGAACCCGGCCACCGGCGAGGTGTGGAACACGGACGACCTCGTGCCGCAGCTGCGCCTGGCCGAGACCCTGGAGACCATCGCCGCGGAGGGCCCGGAGGCGATACACAACGGCTCGCTGACGGCGCAGCTCGTACGCGATATCCAGGCGTTTGGTGGCATTATCACAGAAGACGATCTCAGGAATTACAAGTTAGAACACGATTTTATAAGTACTTTTTTATGCAGGAAATGCTTTGTTACGACACATTAGCGTTTTTTTTTTTCTAAATAAATATACCGATAAGCCATCACTCCCGCCACTTTTGCTTCAAGCATTTTCTGCCGTTGGATCTGCGCTATCATGCCATCACGGAAGTTCGGTGAGCTGAGTGCACCTGTGCTTACGAACACAAAGAGAATAAACTAGTATTAGCTCACTTTTCTATCTCGAAAATTCGAATTCGGAAACTATACTCTGTCTTCATGTTAACCTAAGCTTCAGACAGTGACACATCGTAGAATATTCGAATCTGAACATCATAAATAGGCTGTGCCCAGGGCTTGGGCAGGATTCTGTGCAATGACGCTTCTTTTTTTTCCTGTCTGACTACTATGATGGTTTGGATCATCATCATCGGACTTTCGTGGGGGCCGTTGACTCTCCCCCCAGGGATTGACCGCCATAACATAACATTTGTTTTGTTTCCAGGGTCGAGTGGCAAGAGCCAATCGTGGTGCCCGTCACGGACGAGCACACGCTGTATTCGGTGCCGCTGCCGGGCTCGGGCTCGGTGCTGGCGTTCATCCTGAACATGCTGCGCGGCTGGGTGGGCAAGGACACCGCCGCGCCCATCGGCTCCAACCTCTACTGGCATCGCGTCATCGAGGCCTTCAAGTACGCCTACGGAAAGCGAACCGGCCTCGGCGACCCTTCACGCTCTGAGCTCAGAGAGAGGATACTTGCGGTACGTTGGTTCTCCTAGCAGTTTCTTCACTTCCTCCGAAGCTACCACGTAAGCGAGTTTCGGCGTACTTTCGTGATGCTATCCTGCTATACAATAAATAATATAGATTTTTTCGCTTAACCCGCTTATATCGCCAAGACAAAACCGCGTGCGATGCAATTAATGGTCTAGTATAAACATTGAACCTTTTAAAGTCAAAATTAAGATTTACTAACCTACAATCCCAGTAAAAATATTTTCATCTACCGAGCTTTATCTAATCTCTTTATTGTTACAGGTGCGTTCACCTGCTAGTTTTATCTTATTCCAAATGTTATCATCACATAATCTATCTAACAACGCGATTTTGATGCGGATACTATGTTTGGGTCCAAATTGATAGAATTATCTGATATAACTTGAGTGAACTACTCATCACTTGACACAAATTCAAATCATGGTTTCTTCACAGGGATGCCAGTGGTATTTTTGAGACATTTGTCCTATTATTATGTACCCAACTAATATGGAGATGGTGAAACATTTGTTGGAGTTGGAAACACATTTGGCTACATAATGTACCTACTTGTGTTACCGTGGGACGAGAGTGCGGATTGTAGAGGCCTCTACACACCGAACCCGCCTTTAGGTTATTTAGTAGCCTTTACCTGCCAAAAGAGTTCCGATCGCCAACCTAAAAGATCCATTCTGAACGCAAGCATCCTTTAATTTGCCTTAATTAACTAGCTCAAGGATCCATTCTTGATATCCGTAACACAAGTACCTAACTTACCGAAATTGGAATAATGTGAGTATGCCTTTTCGGAGTTCGCTCGCGACCATGACTGGTGCACCGTGCAACCCAGTCGAAACGTCGTCGGCCAGCAAGTAAGGTCAAATAATCCCCGGCGGAGCGTGAAACGGCATCTAAGCAGACCTACAGGGTGAGATCGACAGGCTCAATAATATCTATTGTGCCTGACGACTTCTTACCATCAGGTGGAGTGAGGCCATTCTGAGATTCTGAGAAAAGTAGCTATTTTTTTCGCTACCGATATTATTGTATGTAGACCCATCATGTTGTACCTAAAATAAAAAAAAATAAAAAATAAGGTCGACAGGCACTATAGACCATATTGAGCCTGTGCACTCACTGAAGGCCTGCTTAAATGCCGTTTCACGCCCTACCTGAAGAACCCGGGATCATAGGAGGGAGGGAAAACATGAGCTGGAAGGGCATTCCATGCTTTAATGAGACGTGGCAGAAACGTGGAATTAAACCTCTTCGTCCGAGCCACCAGCGCCTGCATTGTATGTGGATAGCAGCGTTGTCTAGCACGTGTAGTTCGGGAGTGGAAAGGGGAGGGAGGAACTAGCTGAAATAGCTCTTCAGGGCATACCCCATTATAGAGACGGTAGAGAACACTTAGACCGGCAATATCTCTACGTGATTGTAGAGGCTCCAGGGTTTCGGACACCTCTACATCACCGACCGACCTATTAGTGTGATATTCTTCCACAGTTGGAGCGCAACCTGTCGAATCCGTCGTGGGCGATGAGCCACCGCGCGCTGGTGGACGACGCGCGCACGTACTCTGACTGGCACCACTACGGCGCGCAGTTCGAGGGCGCCGACGACCACGGCACGGCGCAGGTGGTCGTCGTCGCGCCCGACGGCAGCGTCGTCTCCGCCACCAGCACCGTCAACTACATGTGAGTTCTTTTTTTAACCAGTAACATCTCACTGCTAGGCAAAGTGCTCCTACAAACCTGTCTACTGCTCTATAGCATGACTTTCATCGAGTTCGAGATATAGAGTTGAAGAACGTTATGTCATGTTGACTGACCTACCTATTGCAACATTCTCCGAAATTTCGGCCAGTATTCATCATTGGACTGGTTCGATAGATAGAAAGATGAGATATTCACGTTTCGAACACTTTTGTACGCTTTCCAAAATCCTAATAAGGCAAACAATCAAAGCCAGTTGACTTGTACCTAATTAGCATAATCATGTAGGTAGGTACTTAGTAAAATAACATTGCGTAAAAACCTGCACTTCAGAAATTACGATACCTTTATCTGAATGTGCAGGTTTTTACGCGATGTTAGATAAGACGCATTAAGCCGTATAAATTTATAGCTAATCTGATTGTAAAATTTTCTTCACAGCTGGGGATCCCAACGACGATCTCAATCCCTCGGCATCATCTTGAACAACGAGATGGACGACTTCGCGATCCCCCACCGCGAGTCCGCGTACGGGCTGCCCCCGTCGCCCGCCAACCTGCTCGCGCCGGGCCTGCAGCCGCTCAGCTCCATGACGCCCAGCATCGTGCTCAAGAACAACAGCACGCTGGCGCTGGTGGTCGGCGCCGCCGGCGGCACCAAGATCACCACGCAGGTTTCACTGGTAAGTGCCGTATGAGGTCTCCAACCGATTTCGGCCATTTCGGTAAATTATAGCTCTCTATAATTTACCGGACTTGCGGGGAAGCGGATGGCGTCTCCATCCGCTCCCCACTGGGGACCACCAGCCACCTTAACTTCCTGACTTCGTAATAATTTCGTCTGATTAAGCAGAACAAGTAGAGTTTTACTTTACTTTGGATGGTAATTCCTTAGTTTCCACTCAACTCAACCATTTTCGTTAGAACAACTGTTTGACATGTTTCATGATTTGTGAATGTTGCAGATAGTGAAGAGCGTAATCCTGGAAGGTGGATCGCTGCCGTACGCGTTGGATCGACCTCGCGTCCACCATCAGCTCATACCCATGGAGGTTGAATATGAAGCAGCGTTCGATCCGGTAAGCTTAAGAAACTTTTAGTTAGGCACGATACACCAAAAAATTCAACCTTAATAATATCAGTTCACAAAAAAAAATATTTCCAGTTTCTATTTTACAGTTTAGACCTAAATAAATAATGTTTTAATCAAATACAGTTATGCACGCGTACCGCAATTTACGTAGGTATTTATCATCTTGTATGAGATCATCA
The DNA here is from genome assembly GCA_039566165.1 of Maruca vitrata. Taxonomy (NCBI): domain Eukaryota; kingdom Metazoa; phylum Arthropoda; class Insecta; order Lepidoptera; family Crambidae; genus Maruca; species Maruca vitrata. The sequence continues at coordinate 8,971,121 of CM076921.1, forward strand.
ATTACCTTGCATCATTAACGTTGACGACGTTAAGGGTAAAACATTCCTGTATCTTAACAAAAAACCGATGAGTTGCAAAACAATTGTTTAATTAAATGTATTTTCAGTCATCTAACAACCCGTGACCACCTAGTTTATGTTGTAATACAAGGTAGGTACTGGTAAATCCAGGTCAAATCGAGGGGAATTTTATGGTCTATCTTATCGTGACACGCGGTCGTTATTCAATCATAACAAAGGTACGTTAATAGTCGTAACAGGTTGGTAATATTACCTATTTGACAGACTCTTCATTAATCAATTAACTTCATATGTAGATACCTACCATTTAGAAAGCGCTTTTACTTTTTAAATGCTGACCTTTCAAATCAAGTGTAGTGCTCTTTTAAACTAACGCCTCTAATAGGTAGGTACAATATTACGTAAGGAAAACGACAATATTTATTCCACGTATGTCGCAGTAATCACGATAACCACAGTTGCCTTTCGAATCAAACGTGACGGCGGCCTTCAAAATACAATGGATGGGTAACATGCGCAGGATAATAGACGTACAAATAGGTGGAATGCATCTAAAAACCCGTGAAATTAGGAAACATTTCATTATGATATGTGAATTTTAAGAGACCGTTTACAACGCTGAAATAGTTTACTTCCATTCCAAATCAAGAAAGTGATTTCGAAATTAAGGTAAAACTATTTTGTGCAAAACGTCCGATTAAATAAAATTTAAAATTTTGTCGGTGACAGTCCTGTATTCATTTTTGAGTTGCCGAAGTCACATTCATTTGTGCCCCTGCCTCGACGTTCGTCGTCGTGGGTTCGATTCCCACTCGAGGCAAATATTTGCATGATGAATATCGGTCCTTGCTCCATATGTCTTGTGTTTTTTATAAATTTAAGTATACGTATTTGTGTGTACAGTCAGACAAGAAAGTGGTCTACTTTTGACAAAAGTTTCTGCGACATGTAACTATCGCTAAGTTTGACAATAGTCCCTGACACATTCTTATTGCCAGGGAGAATTTACCTTGTTGTTTCATGACGTTCAAACGAATCTCAACCGTATGTGGTGGTAGACCACATTTTTGGCTGACTGTACCACTGTTCTGATATCCGAAACATAAATTCTTAAGCAACTTACTTCGGAAACGGAACAGTCTACGAGTGCGTGTTGCTGTGAAGGTAATATTTCATGTCTCTTTACGATGGTATTTGTTTCAGGCCCTAATCGCTTCTTTGCGGGCCAGAGGACACGCAACCACTGAGCTGGGCTCGACGGCAGGCTTCGCCGCCGCGGTGGGCGCCGCGCGAGACGCCGACGGCTACCTCGTGCCCGAGACGGACCGCCGGCGGATCGGCAGCTACGACGGATTCTAGCACCGACACACAGTACAAACTCATTGAGAGAGGACAGCTGTTTCGCAGAAGGACTCCCTAGTGGAACCAGAACTCGTCATCTTTCAAATGCAACTTTGCAACCATTTTCCTTCAAGAAGTCGCTGTCTGGAATCGATCTAACTTAGTTTAAGGACTTTTGCCGTCCCCTACAGTCGGCTTATTTAAAATTATTCAGTAAGTGGGTATTATCGCAGTAGTATTGACTTTTTTGTTATAAATTTAAGTAACTGTTACTACTCTCGCTGTACAAAATAAGAATGTGCAGGTATTTCGATAATTTTAATCCTATGACCAATAAGTTATGTGCAAATCAGATTACACATAGATATTTAAAAAAATATGTTATATCCTTTTGAACTGCTACAGGGGTAGTATACCATGTTCCATGTGGTATCCTAATGATAAACCTAGTGTCAATATCCAGTTTGACACGCTCAGGTTCGTTGTACCTATTATATGAACATTTAGTAGCTTCACAGGTAGGTATACCAGATTTATTTTATTTAACATAAGTATGTAGACCATATATAAGTAGGATACCTATACGTATAGGCAAATGTGCATGAACTGTGCCTACAAAAATACTTAATCAGGTTGATCAGTCAGGTTAGGTTTTAGATAGTAGGCACATACACGCCTACCCCCGAAACAATGCCACATTACAAGGATAAATTAATCGTGATATTTTATTTAGTAATATTAACTTAAGTAGTTGTATGTTTTAGGTTACAAAACTAAAGTTCATTTGGTTTGTAAATAAATAATTGTTAAAAGATTTTATTTCTTAGTTAACAGTGTTATTTTGTTACATATGTGATGTGAGAGAATGTGAAAATAAAAGACAAATCTAACGTTACTTGTGTTTATTTTAATAGCATATTATTTTATTTTAATTAGTGCATAACCCTTTAGGACCTATCTACCTTCAACAACCTACCTTTTTAAGGTGAGCATTAGGTATAACCAGAATGGTGTTAATGTGATTTCTTCACCAAAATTATAAATATCATCACCTAGGTATGACTGGCTACGATGATGACTTGCAGTAGCCTTATCATCATCTCCGGGCTTGCGATACACCCTTAGATGTATTACTTTTAACTTTGGAGCACTTTTTCGCTATGAAATAGGTATTAAAGTGCTACTACCTACTACATAACGACTACCTACAATAAGTAGCACCCGCAAAATTAACATTATTGTACTAAACTATGTTCTCACAGTTTTCACTAATCAGCCCCACAGGATTAAAAAGTACCACCACCGACCAAGGACTGCAACATGTTTCGCTGCACACGGTTGCGTGCGTTTCCTTTTCATTATGAATGGATAATGGATAATCCCGGAGAAGCACGACCCCACTAGGCTCATATTGAGCGGCTAACAGTTAGTTTCCAATTTACAGCCCTATACATTTTAAAATAGTAAGCATAGTAAACGATAGTGGCAATTTCATGTATATGTTAAAGTTTGATGTTGTTGCTGACTTTAATTTTTATCTGCGAGCTAGACAGCCTGACCTGGTATTAAAATAATTATAAACTGGTAACCCTAAAATTGACATTTGACATGACATTTCGCGGTAAAATTGTTCATCTGAAGCGGCCGATATCGAATTGGACTGAAAAATAACAATATATTTTTGATAACTCAGTAATTACACTCATAACTGTCCGTCTAACTTTTACTCAACATTGTCCACAATTATTCTAAAAAGAAAACTGCGACAATCAACGAAATGGCGTACAAATTATCGGAAGGCTCTTTGGAGGTATGCACGTTACGACTTGTTTCTTCCTTTTGTTCTGTTATTTGATGATTTTAATTTTGAGTATAATTCATTACTTTGATTTTGATATGGAATGAAAAAGTTTAATCTACTAAATACGAATTCGATGCCGTGTTTGCAACAATACACGGCATCGCTGCACAATGCTCTTTTATAGCTATAATCTATGTTCCTATTGTTTTTTCCGATAAGACACTCCAATAACTTATCAAAGAGTGTAGTAGGTGCAGGTCATCTATACATAGTATAAAATGAAGTTGCGAAGGGCGCCCAAAATGTGTTTGTTACCTAGGATCTCAAAAACTACTATATCAATAGCTATGCGGTTTTCAATAATGGAAAGAAGACATTCCAGGGATTCTATAAGTGTATAATTTAGGTGTACCTACTTAAGAAGTTATTAGAGTAATCGTAACAGTTATCAGACGAACGGAAGAAAAACGAGCTTTTTGGAGGCTTGCATTGCGTGCGCTGCTGAAATTACTCAAAATACAGAATAACAATGTATGGAGGAATTATTCTTCTCAAAAAGTTCTATAAAAAAGTTTACAATAGCATATGTTTATCCTTTAAGGTTAAGCCACAATAACGATTTTAGTGGTGTTCAAGTTTAATTTACGAAATATCTTATTTTTCAATTACTCGATGTTCCTACCGACATAGACCAATAAACATAAAACAAAATGCATATCAAATTAAAGATGAAGAAAACACTTTTAGATGCATTTACAATGATACCGAAGCGAAGCGAGGGCGGGTCGCTAGTAATTAATATTATAACATTATTATGATTAAAACGATGTAGGTGGCACCAATTACAGGACATATGAAATAAAAGGACCTAAACCTATATTTTCTTCTAATTGTGAGTTTAGGCTCTTAGCATACAACATTTGCATTTTGCACCAGAGAAACAATTCAAACAGCACTCATTTCTTTTGCATATTCTAGGTTATAATGAATGGTGGTCATTATGACAAACCAGTCATGCAAGTACTTGGTAGCAAAAAAATTCAAGGCAGCGGAGCCAATGAGCGGTTCAGGCTGCTCGTATCTGATGGAAAACATTCACACAGCTTTGCCATGCTCGCTACACAACTAAACGACAAATTGATCACAGGAGAGTTGTCTGACTACTCTGTTGTTCAAATTGACCGTTTTGTCACATCACTTCTCAAGAACACTGGCAAAGGAGAAAAGTAAGTTCTGAAGTCATATTTTTTTTTATTTGAAATTAAACCATGCCTCTGTTTATAAATAAATGTTTTAACCTTACATTTTGTTCCAAAAGAACTAGATAATCATTATTTAAAAAAAGTTGTTGAAACTTCAATATTTTGATTTATATCACAGTGTTAAAATTAAAAGCATTCCTAGATATTCATTTTTCAGTCAACACACATAACAAAATATATTTAACAAATTATATTTTATTATATCATATCAACATAATTTCAGGCGTGTGATGATAATCTTGGATCTCACAATCATGGCTCCGGGTGCAGAGGTTGGTAAGAAACTTGGCAATCCACAAACCTGGACGGAGGAGTCTGCTGGTTCAGCTCCTGCCCAGCCCGCCATGCAGCCCGTGGCCAAGCCAGCTCCCACCCCGATGACATTATCCAAACCTGCAGCAGCGGCGGGCATCAATGCCTCGCTAAATGGCAGCATTACATCCCAAATGACACATCCCATTAACAGTTTGAGCCCATATCAAAACAAGTAAGTTACCTGTTGCAGTTTGGTCAGTTGGCATTGCTTATCAAAATTAAAATCAAAAATAAAAATCAAAATCAAAATGTCTTTATTTATATAGGCAATTTACATGCACTTATAAATCGTCACATTAGTAATAATAAGATTCTACCACCGGTTCAGAACGCCGATTCTACCGAGAAGACTCCGGCAAGAAACTCGATAGTCACTCTTTTTAAACGAATCATCATGTTATACATTGTAAATCAGCCAAGTCATACAGTCTGGGTGTGCCATAGCAAACCATATACTATATTTACTACTATTAAAAATAACGATAATTAAAATCAAAAGAGAGCCAAGATAACCATAACAAATCCAACCTGCATGATTACCTATATGATTGTAGTATAGATTTGTCCTACTTATACAGACATTATATGATCAAATTTACATGATATCTAACCCTACAATGGGCATACCCAGGTTCTGGGCCAGGGGGCAAACCAGATTTTACTCTGGGCCAGGAGGAGAGTAGTAGTTACCCTCCTATTGATAAATGTACTATATAAGATACTTAGTATGGACGACAACAGTATCCCTGTCCCCCCTTCAGTACACCCACAAACCCTACCTAATAATTAATAATATGTAATAATAATAAATAATAATAAAATCGTTTATTGTCTCAAAATCTGCTACAATAAGAAGTACACAACATAATGCAGTAAGTATAATGAAAACAAAATATAAGTAGGTCAGGGATGTAGGTACATACAATAAATTTTTTCAGTATCACGCACATTAAGTATACTTTAATTTGTTCATTGATTGATTACAATGTTTTAAGTGTGGTATAGTACCCATTTGCTTAGTTTTTTATTTAAATGAGATGATTGTTTTAGATGGGTGATAAAGGCGCGCGTCATGAACAAATCTGCCATACGGACGTGGAGTAACGCCCGTGGCGAAGGCAAATTGTTCAGCATGGACCTATGTGACGACAGCGGGGAAATAAGAGCTACAGCTTTCAAAAATGAGTGTGATAAATACTATGATATGATACAGGTATTTTATTTACATACAAATGTTGCCCACCACAGACTTTTTGTGGCCTACATAGTCGAGCTGAGTTTATTCTGTTGCAATCAGTACATTCCATTATTGACCAAATTTATTCTCTTTCATTTTATCGGATGTGGGGCTGGCCTTAGAAATGTTAAGAAAATATTGTAAATTATTCCAGATAATAAATTGTCCATGTTAACTATTCCAGGTTGATAAAGTCTACTACATCAGTCGCTGCCAGCTTAAAACTGCAAACAAGCAATACACAAGTCTCAAGAATGACTATGAGATGACATTCAATTCCGATACAGTTGTAGCCGAATGTTTGGATGATGATTCCTCAATGCCAACAGTCAAATATGACTTTGTTCCTATCAACACTATTGGAGATAAGAGTCCAGACACTATTATTGGTAAGAAAGTCACATATAATTTATGGTTGCCTCCAATAAAAAAAAATAAAATTGTTTCTTTTTTATTTTTGCTTCATAAATGAACTTGTATTTCTAGATGTGATTGGTGTATGTAAATCAGCAAATGACTTGCAAGAGCTGACTGCCAAAAGCACAGGAAAGCTGCTGAAGAAGAGGGAAGTCACATTAGTGGATTCTACCGGTGGAGCGGTTAGTATAAAATATATACAGCATTATGTAATTTTTCTGTTTCACAAAAATATAACGACAAGTTACTGATGCACATTGATTGAATTAAAGTGAAATTATTATTTTCAGGTTTGTTTAACTTTATGGGGAAATGAAGCCGAAAAGTTTGAAGGGGGCTCCAATCCAGTAATAGTTGCTAAGGTGAGTTATATTTTTATATTAAACACCTATTTGAATTGCAACAGATCGGACCGATGATATTCTGTAAGGATAAAAAATAAATAAGTAAGTTAATCATAATGAGGATTAACGCGTATGAGAAATTAGGACTAAGAACTGTTTTACCGACTTTTCAATCATGACTGATTCGACTATCACTATCACATCACTATTTATTTTCACTTCTGTAGTGCTACCATGAGTTTAAAAGTGACAGACCCAATATCGCAAATGTAAATATGTATATAAAAAAACTTATACAGCGCCCCTAGAGGTTACGCTAAGAACTAAAATCGGTAGTATGAAATAAACAAGTCTATAACTTTTAAACATACGTAAGTTTTCGATAGCTAACTCATGGTACCGCTACAGATGTAATATTGAAAAACGACAACAATAAAAACTAAAACTACTGTGCATTGTGCAATTTGTTCTTAAATTTAATTTAAACTAGTGACCCGCCCTCGCTTCGCTTCGGGTAAATTTTACATACAAACCTTCCTTAAGAATCACTATCTATTAAAAAAAACCGCATCAAAATCCGTTGCGTAGTTTTAAAGATCTAAGCATACATACGGACATACAGCGAAAGTGACTTTGTTTTATACTATGTATTGAAGATGTAGGGTATCTTCTATCTATCCCATATGGTCGGACGATGGTTGCAGGGCGCCCGGCTGACGGAGTTCAACGGCAGCAAGTCGCTGTCGTGCCTCGCCGGCACCATGCTGCGGCTCAACCCCGACCTGCCGGCGGCGCACGCGCTGCGCGGCTGGTACGACAACGGCGGCGCGCACATGGAGGTCGTCAACATCTCCGCCAAGTGAGTATACACTAAGAACCGAATGTCTTAGGCTGGTATCAAATTACACCAGTGGGGCTACCATGAGTTTAAAACTTACGCGCTCGATATCGCCTACGTAAATATGTCTATGAAAAACTTGTACAGCGCCGCCTGGTAGTTACGCGAAGAACTACAATCGGCCATATGAAAAAAACAACTCGATAGGTTTTTAACGTACGTAAGTTTACGATAGCCAACTCATGGTAGGCCCTCAGACCAGCAGTGTACTGAAGCCGTCGAATTTTTCCCGCATATTACCTGTTAAGCCACGGTGGCGCCATCTATCATTAGATTACCAGCGCCAGCGATCGACCAATTGAGTACACAAGGCACCAGTAGCGCTACCATGAATTAGCTATCGAAATTTACGTTACGAACCTATCGAATTGTTTTTTTCTTACTTACTACCGATTTTAGTTATTAGCGTTACCGCTAGGGGAGCTGTACAAGTTTTTCATAGACATATTTACATAGGCTATATCGAGTGTCACTTTAAACTCATGGTAGCGCTACAGGAACTGAGTGTCTTAGGTCACTTTCAAATTACACCAGACCAGCAGTGTACTAAAGCCGTCAATTTTTCCACGCATATTACGGTAAGGCACAGATGGCTCCATCTACCATTAGCGACACTACCAATTGATGTAAATTTAAAATTCTGGGCGCGATTCCCAGAAGGACGGGTGTGGGTGTTCGAGCCATGTGAGAAGTCGCCAGTTCATATCCAGCCACGTAACTACCTTGTGTTTTTCAAAATTGAAATTCATATGTATGCCTATTCAACACTTTAATGGTGATGGAAAACATTGTGAGAGGACCTGCACTGGCCAGCGTGGTTGACTAAGGCCTTATCACCCTAATTTAGGATAGGCCCGTGCCCCAGTCGTGACGTATATTATGGGCTGATGATAATGAAATCACGAAAGTTTAAAATAATTAATAAAACATCTATTCCCTTCCCAGATCGGGCACATACTCCGGAGGCAGCAACGAGTGGCTGTCGTTCGCCGAAGCGGAGGCGCGGCAACTGGGCGCCGGCGAGAAGGGCGACTACTACTCCCTACTCGGGGTCCTCACATTCACCTTCAGCGACAACGCCGTCTACAAGGCCTGTCCCCAGGAGCAGTGCAACAAGAAACTCGTCGACCAGGAGAATGGACTGTTCCGCTGTGAGAAGTGCAACAGGGAGTACCCGAACTACAAGCATCGGCTGCTTTTGGGGGTGATTATGATGTTTTATTTTTACTATCAAAAACATACCAAACAAACTTATAAGAAGGAAAGATAGCCATATGACTAGAAGAGTGATGAGTATTGACAATTTAATGGACGTAATGGTAGAGGAAGGCCGAAGAAGACACGGATGGATTGCGTGAGAAATGATATGGGAGTGAAGGAGTAGACACAGAGATGACGAATGATAGGTCCGAGTGGAAGAAGTACACATGTTGCGCCGACCGCACTTAGAGTGGGACAAGGGAGGATAATGATGAACAAAAACATACACCTCAAAAGTAAAATTACTAACATAAGGTTCACAAGACATGTTGCTGTCCTAATTACACGTTGCCAAGAAAAGCACAAACAGAGATTGTTGGGAGCATAAGGCATCCCTCATCATAAATAAATCAGATTTGATTATTTATTTTAATACAATAGCATAAGTCTAGCTTGATATTTGCATGGTGCATTTTATAGTGCCCCTATCTCTGCGTAAAGAGTAGAAGGTAAAGAGAGTAGAGGGCAAATATTGATGTGGTGAACATTGGTGATTGTTTTTTTTCTGTCTGGCTGTTATTTATCCATTTAAGTAGATTTGTGTACTCCACTGTTGATTCTGATGTCTGTAGCACAAGTTCTCCAGCTTCTTGCCACAGGATGAGTTATTCTATGTGACATGTAATATTTATTTAAGTGACCCGCCCTCGCTTCGCTTCGGGTATATTATACTTTCCTCTTAAACCCTCGATATATTAAAAAAACTGCATCAAAATCCGTTGTGTACTTTTAACGATTTAAGCATACATAGGGACAGACAGACGCGGGAAGCGACTTTGCTTTATACTATGTAGTGATGGTGCAATGTCTTGAAATAAAATAAATCTCTTTCTGTGTGAAATTTTAGTGGTTGTTTTCCCACAGTAATAATTATGATTCCATCATAGTAGTAAAATAGATTTGTGCACTTTTTATCTATCTCATTTAAATCCTAACCACTGAAATTTCACAGTGTATATAAAAACCGTGTTTGTCTCAGGCGAACGTGTCCGACCCGACGGGCGACCAGCGCATCACGGCGTTCAACGAGTCGGCGGAGGCGATGCTGGGCCGCCCGGCCGCGGAGGTGGGCCAGCTGTTCGACCACGACAAGAACGCCTACGCGCGCCTCTTTGAGGACGTCAAGTTCCGGACGTTCGTCTTCAAGTTCAGGACCAAGATGGAGACTTATAGCGTAAGTGTTGTGAATTAATCGTAAATAGGCCCCAGCCCGAATACCAGCGCCCCAACGGCTCCTTATCGTTGAGGCATATGCTGAGGCTGGGACCGAATTGACCAGAAAATCATGTACCATGGTGTGTTCTATAAACTTTTTCTTATTCCTATTCTTAGTACATTTTACGATTTTGTTTTGTAACAATTTTCATTCAAGGGTTATGTGATGTGAACCTTTAGTTTTTTTTTTTATCCCAGAACTGGACATAGTGGACTAGAAAAGGCTTGTTGTGCTAAAATTTGTTTCGGGTCTTGTTTTTTAAACAAGATTATACTCATTTCCAATTATGAAGTCCTTGACATTTCGAAGAATGTAACTCTGCATGTTTCAAATACATCCAATTTAATATCTTTTTTTGTGTTTAGCAGTGAATTGTAATTTAAAAAATATACAATTATGCTAAAACACCCAACAATTAATTTACAAGTAAAATTAACTTATTGTTTTTGATCTAACTATTGTTTCTATATCTGAACTTCAAAATAAAATAATATTTTTATGCGCGAATGCCTCAAGTATTCGGTTAGTTAAACCGATCATTCTCGAATGAAAATGAATCTGGCGGCAATGGGACTGCTTATAACTTTAATGCATTTTACAATAAAACGTAATAAAAAGTGCATTTATTTGCAGGTAATTATGTGTACTGATTAATTAATAAAATAAATAAATAAATCAAGTAGTGATGATTAATAACTATACAGGTGTCCCAAAAAGTAGTGTCAAGCGGAAGTCCTGAGATAGAACGCCCCGTGGGGCATCCGAAACACCCCCATGTATGTTCCGCGATTTTTTATAGTTTTCGAGTTATAATTATTTTTCTAAAATTTTGAGAACAACTGACCAAACCGACTAAAAATATTGTAGACAAAAAAGTATTTGACGTTTTCGAGTAATTCTTTTTGCAAATCAATTTTCATGAGTTTTTCTTTAATGCCTAAAATATTTGTCTCCATAACTTATATGGAAAATATCAAAATTATGGTACAAACTGAAAAGTTACGTTCTGTAAATAATGTCTTACAATTTCAACGTTAAATTTAAAATATAAGGAGGTAGCTGCATGGCTCCTAAGTAACTTTAAAAACTGCGCTAGACTCTCAGCCTTTATAATCATTAATAAAAACTAGTACTTAATGGGCTACTTTTGCTGAAATCAGACTACAAAGACAGAGAGGTGGAAAAATCATAAAATTAGCCATTTGAATACGAAGTATTATTTGGACATTTTATTGTTCCGAAAGTTAGTCAGTTTGTAAATAATACAGAACGTAACTTTTCAGTTTGTACCATGATTTTGATATTTTCCAGACAAATATTGTAGGCATTAAAGAAAAACTCATGGAAATTGATTTGCAAAAAGAATTACTCAAAAAAGTCAAATACTTTTTTTTCTACAATATTTTTAGTCGGTTAGGTCAGTTGTTCTCAAAATTTTAGAAAAATAATCATAACTCGAAAACTATAAAAAATCGCGGAACATACATGGGGGTGTTTCGGATGCACAGGGTGTTCTATCTCAGGACTTCCGCTTGACACTACTTTTTGGGACACCCTGTATAATCAAACATTAAAACTTAAATGAATTGTTTGTTTTTATTTTACTCTGATGTTCATAGTAACTGTTGAGCTACTCCATTACGCGATACAATTCGTATAATTAATTTAGTGTTGCAACTATACGGTGCAAACACTCCTGGCAGCAAACGGTGTCAATTCACTGCCATTCATTAACGAGTCTTTGACAATAGAGTATAACTGTTATGATCCATTATAACTCAGTGTACATTTTTAATATCTTACCTATCATTATTCACAGGCCCGCCAGGAGCGGGCGTGCAGGGCGTGCACCGCACAAGGGCGCCATTGTCAAGGGGCGGCAAAACCAGATTGAAAAAATTTTTTCATATTTTGAAAATAATAATTTTCCAACTCGAAAACGAGAGAAGCTATCGTTCTTTATAAGATGTGATGTAATCAGGTACTGCTTGCCGCATGAAATAGATGCTTAAAGCTAAATAAGGCTACGGTTCGAACGTGCTTTCGAGTTTCGGTTATACCTAACGTAAAACCGCCATTTATTGATTTCAATAAAAAAGAACTGCACAAATCTATTGTACTAGTAAGATATGATCATTTTACTGCGGGGCACAACCACTAAAATTTCACGTTGTATAATATGAAACAAAGTACAAATATCATCCTAAAAGAATAAAAAAATAAAGAAATTGACTCTTACGTTTTTGGGTAAAACATTTTTGTTTTAAATAAGTCATTAAATAAATGTAATCTTTATCTAAGTAAATTAATTACCTAACCTTTATTTTAATACTAATAATCAAGTCAACAATGCACCAGCAAAAATTAAGTAATTTAGCTATGGTTTCGATTGAACATGAAATTTTGGACAGTTTGGATACGAAAAAGTTGATATCAGATTTTGCAAACCCAAAAGAAGAAGAGTTCCATTTATGTAGAAGAATATTTAAGTACATTTTGGTTTTGTCTTGTGTAACAAATTATTTAAGTGAGTAATACACGCAGTGTTCAAATTGTGAACAATTGATGTAGGTATTTCTACATTTTAATTATTGGTTAACCTTTTTCAGTGCCAAAGTCTGATATATCAGACATTTGAGTTTCGTGCCCTCGCCGCCAAAGTCTGATATATCAGACAAGTATATCTTACCATTTTTTTCTTATCGTTATAGTACGTGACGACACATGCATACAAGTTTCGGACAGTTTATACTTTAGTTATCAAAAATATAAATTTACAAAGTATTATAATGTTATTTTAATGATAAATTATTAAAAACAAAACCGTGTTGAATCGACTCGAACTCGATTTTTTTTATTTGATCCTCAGCGCCAATGTCTGATATATCAGACAGACAGTGATGTTCCATTACAATGTTCCTACCAAAACTATAAATCTGGTACTTCAAAAAATTAACATTCAAAAATGTAAAAATTATACAGCTTTTGTTTTGGGCATATTATTTTGGGGTGAGACGAAATTTTACGAAGTTTTACCACAGAAAACTCTTCATTATCGAATTATTTTTTTGCATCAAATCCAGTAAATTGCATAGTATGTCACAACACTATAGCGACACGATCATGCGTGAGTCTCGTACGCCAACGTCTGATATATCAGACACGGAAGTGACGTCAGAGGCGATAGATGTTTCTAGAACTACTTATTTTGTGCTGTACAATGACGGTAGGAGATATCGATAAATTATGGAAGTACCCTGCAAAATCATGTTATTTACTGTGTTATTCTTTGCGTTGCTGTGCTGATTGTAAATTAATATTTATTGAAATATGATTACTACTGAGGAGTTTATTAGGATTTTAGAAGGAACTGATGATGTTGAATTTGAAAGTGATGAAGTCTTGTTACATAATCAATAGGTAAGTTATAAAAAATAATAATACTATATAGTATTCTCAAAATAATGTGGTTACTATGCTCTGACACAATAGGTATAGTGTTTGTAATTTTTTTTTATATCGGAATATTGGAATAAATAGATGTATTTACGTTAGAAAAAAACTTACCGGTCATTTTTATTTTTTATTTCATGTAACAAAATACATATATAGTGTTTGTAATGTTCTTATCTGTAAAATTGGACATGAATTTAGAAAATATTTATTATTTCTTATATCTTCTTTTTATCGTATGGTTGATGAACAACCTGGTGTCAGAGTTTTTAAACCGCCCGTAGGCCTCTGACATAGCTTCACACACCATTGAAAAATCTCTCAGGTGTGCTGGTTTCCTTACGATGTTTTCCTTCACCGTTAATGCGTCGAATGATGGCACATATGAATTTCAAATTTGAAAAACACATTGGTACCTGGCGGGGTTTGAAGTGGCGACCTCTCGCATGGCAAGCAACGACCTTAACCATTAGGCCATCGACGCTTTTCTTCTATGATAAATTATTAAAAATCATTCCATATTCCTTCCGTTACCTGCCCTTCTTTACAATGCTTAGTGGTTGAGTTTTATGTACGAAAACGTTTTTATAAAGCAGTATTGGCACGAGCGAGATGTGTATGACGTGGCAAGCGTGGTTTTTATACTTTTTTTTTTTTAATTGTTTTTTTTTCTGTTAATTTTTCATTGACGTGGCACTTTCGGGCACGTTCATTACTTTTTAGTTTTAGTTCTTGTAGTTTTCCGTATGTGTACTTTTTTCTGTCTTTTTTTTTATTTTATTTATTTATGTGTATGTATTATTTCAGTCACTCGGGGTACGGCCAGAATACCAGCGCTGCAGTGGCTTTCGGGCTAATGTGGCATATGCTGAGGCCCGTACCTCGTTGACCACTTTATAGTCCTTGTCCATGTGTTATTTCTTAGTTTGAGTTTTTGTGTCTTGTGTATTTATGTCTCATTGTATTTGTTATTTCTATGTGGTCAATAAATGTTTTTCTTTCTTTCTTTCTTTCTATATGCTTTCCATTAGAGATATAAATTTCATGTAAATGGTGCTTTAAGCGAGCAAGGTCATCATTAAACGGGTTCATCATCATTGTTACGGGACTTTACATTATTTCACTACAAAAAGTAATTAAAAATCATAACTCTTTGATAGCTAAAAGCCTTTACTCAATGTAAAGGCTTTTAGCTATGGCAATTGGAAGAAAAACAAAATTGAGATGACGAATCAATAAATTACACCTTTTTATGATTCAAGCTAGTAATGTAGGTAGGCAAGCCGCAAGTCATGTAGTGTAGGGTGAAATTTTACAACATGCAATCGTTTTTGTCGTTAAAATAAATATAACCTGATTTAAGGATTATTAGATATACGATCATCGGAAATAGTAAAATAATTATTGTCTCCATCATTTTATTAATTTAGTAATTAAATCAATAAGTTAAAAGTAATTCGTAAGGTATCGAAGTTTATGACCGGAAGTTGACACTTCACTAACACTTGCTAAAAATACATATTATGCGTACGCCACTGTCTGATATATCAGACACGTAGTGATGCAATTATCTTCATAATTACTTGTTGGTTTTTTACTGTATTATTGCGCCACTGAGATTTCAATACATTCAATACATGTTTCACAGAGTAAAAAATAATAAAATAAACCCCAAGAACTTAACTATATATATATATAACACATAAAATAACAATATATATTTTTTTATAATGATTTTTTATAACAAATTAATAATATCGATACTCAACGTTGTCAGCACTAGTAAACCAACCACTTATATTGCGGTGGCGTGTGGTGAACGTTTTTGACGAAAACTCGTGGCGTGGAAAGGGTTAAGCACGACGACGACGACATTTCAATTGATTTTCAGATTTTGTGGTCTTAATTATAAAAAATACAATTTATATTTACTCAAATATAGTATTTTTTGTAAAATATTTCTTTTTTTCCTCATGCTGCTGATACATGCTGGTTTTAGACCAAAACGGTCCACGGGTGATCTTCTAGCGTATGTTTCACACCTCTGGGGGGAGGCTATGGAGAAGCGTGGTGAATCTATGGCAGTTAGCCTCGACATCGCTAAAGCGTTTGACCATTTAAATGAAGCATCGTTCGCTTCTCTTCAAGCTCCCGGCATACGGTCTGCCACCTCGCTTATGCGATTGGGTTGCGGGATTTTTGGAAGGGCGCAGGATTCGTACTTCTTGTTTTCACCCTATAAATTCCTGTGTTCCTCAAGGTTCCGTTCTGTCACCGACTTTGTTTCTGCTGCATATGAATGACATGTTGTCGCTAGGCAATTTCCATTATGCAGACGACAGCACTGTCTATGCACGTTATTTCGGAATACCTGGGATAAGCAGACCGAAACCGAGGAGAAGAGGAACCTCCTTGTCACCGAGCTTGAGGGGGTCTTGGACCGCATTTCCGAATGGGGTACATGCAATCTTATCGAGTTCAATGCCAAGAAGACACAGGTGTGTGTATTTTCTGGCAAAGTGTCTCCATTCCTTTCCCATCCTACTCTTCAGAGCAGCTCCTTACCAATACAGGATAGCCTTAGCATCCTTGGCATCGATGTTCGCCGCGACCTGAACCAGTGGGATTACATCGAGAGCGTCATTAGAACAGCCTCCCGTAAACTAGGGATCCTGAACAGAGTGAGGCGATTTATCACACCGGTGCAGGTCTGTCTTTGGTATAAGGCACAAGTTCGCCCATGTGTGGAATATTGCTCTCATCTCTGGGATGGCTCCGCAAAATACTTACTCGATGCCTTTGATAGGTTGCAGCGACGTGCTATCCGTATTGTCAGTGATGTAGACGTGTCCGAAACCCTGGAGCTTCTACAATTTTGTAGAGACATTGCCGGTCTAAGTTTTCTCTACCGTCTCTATATTGGGGAATACTCTGAAGACCGATTTCAGCTAGTCCATCCCTCCTCTTTCCAATCCCGAAGGACACGTGCTAGGCAGCGCTGCCATCCACATACAATGCAGGCGCTGGTGGCTCGTACTAAGAGGTTTAGTTCCTCTTTTCTGCCACGTGTCATTAAGCCATGGAATGCCCTTCCAGCTCATATTTTCTCTCCCTCCCATGATCCCGGGCTCTTTAGAAGGGGCGTGTAACGGCTTTTAAGCAGGCCTCCAGGCTGAGTGCGACTCTTATGGTCTATTGTGCCTGTCGACCTTATATTTGGATCTAACTACCGCTTACCATCAGGTGGAGTGAAGTCATCTTGTTAGCCCAATGTAATAAAAAAGGTCTTATAGGACAACGGCTCGAATTCGATTTGATACTTGAAATCGGAAAAGTAGATTTGTATATGGGGCGGCTTAATCGGTATTGCACGCGGGCGTTCGACGAGCTAGTGGCGGGCCTGATTATTCAGGTCATTCTATATTATCTATATAATTATTATACAAAACATCCAATCGTGTATTTCTTTTTCGACAAAATCAAGATTGGAAGTTTTTGCATGTCTTGTGTTCTTTCGAAAATTTTTATTAACCTTAGTTTTTAAAAGTTAATTCGATTTAAATTTGTCACAAATCGAGAATCGTTGCCGCTGAATATCGATTTCTTAGGGTACTTCTAGTACTGAACTATTGACATCTGTCAAAAGGACTTCATAATTGGAATAGAGTATAGTAACGTCCATTTACGAATACGAGACAAATTTGAGTGAAAAGTAATTTAAATTCACGTTATTGTCTCGTCATTTTAGCTTATGCTAAACTAAACTGCCCCGTAGTAAGGGATACATACCTACGCCGTTTTAGTACAAGGGATTTCTTAATTACAGGATGAGACCAGACTGAAAACAACGGTGATGAACGCGCAACCAGTTGATTACAAAGACGGCAACGCCAGGCTTATCAAAAGCATAAAAGAACTCACTGGAGTTGAGGTTTAATACATATTTCCAAAATAAGTGTCTTAATAAAAACTAAAGAACTAGGTGAGGTAACTAGTTCTATGTGAATGTTGAAAAATTATGAGTGATTGTTTGAGATAGGTGTAAGTTCAAAAATTATGTAGTGTTTTCAATTACAAAATTGTGCAGATTAAATCTGATTTTAATATTGTACTACATATTACTCTCAGTGATTGATTTAGTTCAGGATTGTGTACCTTACTTGAATATGTACCCTAATAAATACCCATAATGTGATTGTATTGTTAATAATGTTAAGCAACAAGTATTGCCAATAAATATTTTTATTTACTTGATGTGTTTTAAATCTTAATTATGCCTCTATTTCCTTAACCATTTTTTAGTTTTGTTTTTTATGCTTGCGTTGCGTGCTTAAGGAACCTTTATGAGCAGTGCACTTCACAAAATGTAACACATTCTTGCTTTTTCTATTCCTGTGAGCATTATGTTTATGGGAATCAATCGAAACTAGAACTTAAACAATTTTAAAAACAATCGGTTTTCACTAGATACTTTATTGAATCTCATTGATATGACTCATAATTTGGCTAATAAAATGGACATTAATATGGATATACCCGGGCAACTATATATAACAACAGTATACAATGTTTTATACAATGAGTCAAAATATCCTGCTATGCTTTTTAAAGGAACAAAATAAACATAGGTTTCTCAATACATTTGTACTTTTACAATTTATTACGTATTTATATGTGATCTACCACTAAAACAAAATTTTATGAAGCTGAAAGTCCAAAACCATGCCAGATATTAGTACCAAAGAACTTTAAACATTTTATATAAATTGCCCGAGTATATAATGCAGTGGTGCATAAAAAAAGTTAGCTAATGTCTTTAATAATAATTACAAGGGGGGTTATCACTATTATGTTAAATTGTACACTTAATAGTAAATACAAAAAAAAATACCATTTACAAATTATCGTGATTATTATTACTAAAATAAATAATGACAAATTATTAGTATCTGGTCAGTAACAAACATGGCAGTGTGATATAACATCCTATAGGCGCCCATATTTAGTTGGCATTAATAATGATATCGGTAAATACTTTGTTCTTCACGGAACGGATGACAATCCAGAATACAAACAACACATCGCAAGTTCACTCTATCATATTATAAGTATTTTATACACGAAAACTGAGCACTAATTGATAACTTTCACTTAATCCAACTATACAAATTCTAGGCGGAATGAGGAAAAAAATATCTAATAATAGTTTTGACGATTTATCAGAGTCTAAATTATGAATAAATAGGAATGTAATATTTAATTATCATTCCTCAAATATAAATATGGGCAATAGGACTACAATAATATCATGTAGGTAAAAGACATATGTAGATCACCATGATCTACGAATAACTATTATTATCTTAACAATCAGTACATAAAATTAACAATAAATTAATTAATTGGCTTGGTGCGTACAAAACGAGGAGTGTTACATAACAGTCTCAGTATAAGCCGGCCCAATTGACGAATCCGCAACTCACGCGCTGTATTCCGAGGCCTTAGATTATACGTTAAGTGACAAGAATTAGTGTATGATTAATTAATGACTAAATTTATTTTTCAAAACATTAAATCCTAGGAATGTAATAAATAAATAAAACCTAAACTGAGAATTAATTTCTTTCAAATATAGTCGACTAAAGGCCTTGATGTTAGCTACTCAGCTATCACAATAAGGTTGTGTGTTCGTTACACATCGAGTAAAATTAAAGCCATAACCAAGAGATTATAAATACAGTTACACATTGAGATTACGAATAGACGAGAAATTACACTAACTTCTACAAAATCCTCTGTCGGAACTCAACCGAAAACACCAGGCTATTGATGCCACCCTGACGTGGCTCCGTCTTCAGAACAACCATCACATCCTCAACATTAAGATTACCTTACAATAAACATTACAGTAATAAGTATAACACTTTATTATAGTGATAAATAATTATATCGTTTTTTGTTATTAGAGAATAATACTTTTGCTGTAGATAAATATTAAGAAAATATAATGTTCATTCTTAAATAATATTCAATTCCAAATTAGGTAATTTCATTGTACAATCTGAAAAGTTACATGTAAAAAAAATAAAACAGGAGATTCTAACTATCACCGAGAAGTCGAAACAATCATACATTCGAGTCGAACGGTACACGTAATACCTAGACAGTTATATCATATCTGTGTAAACATTAATAAAATAGATTTCACACAGGAGCGAGCGTACCGCACTAGAGAGTTCGATCGAGCGAGACACGCAGTCGATTCCGATCGAGCAGTCCGCAGCGGCGCGTACGTCGCTCGGAGTTCGCTCACACACAGTCGAGTCACGAGTCATTATAAAACGCAGTCCGATCGTATCTACGAACACCGGTTCGAACCGGCTCAGAGTCAATGGAGCGAGCGAGTCGGTCCTCGGGACTGGCGCCTGCCCCGCCCGCCTCGCGCGGCCGCGCACGGAAACGAACGACCATCTACTAAACAATAAATAAAGCGAACAGACACGCTCTTTGGAACGGATTGCATTCGAGGTACGAGGCGCGGACGACGGTCCGAGCGCGGTCCGCAAAGTAAAGCTACCACCAACCGAACGAACATAAACCGTAGCACTCGCGATGGAACGGCCTAACGCACTCGATGACGCTCGTACCGCGCATCGAGTACTAGGTCGGGCGACGTGCTAGACGAAGTGAACGAACGGTTTAATAATATTTAATACGGGACTACACCGTACTTCATAGGGTTGCCATCCGTCCGGATTTCCCCGGATTTGTCTTAATTTGAAAGTCATCTGGGGGCTGTCCGGGAAGGTGTGTTTAAAGTGTTCGATTTTTTTATCTCCGCCGTGTTTATCCGGCGTCACCAGATTAGGTGATGGCAACCCTTACTTCATATAGAAACAGTGGCAAATACATAGCTGCCTACTGTCAACGAACGAATCGGTGTGAGCTAGTTAGCAGCTATACTTATTTGCCGACCCATATTAAATATTATGAAACCGCATGTAACGCGAAAGTGAAATCATAAGTCGAGGTTTGGTTCGCTAGATCCGTGCGGGAGCCGGCGTGGCTAGGCTAGCGCGCGCGCTCACGGCACGACGTCGGGCAGGCGCGCGGGGCCCTAGGGGCGCCCCGGGGCCTCCGCCGCCACCACCTGCAACACGACACAGCTGTTATAGAGTGCCCGATTAATTTTAGCCATGGCGGCCGATTCCAAAAGGCGCTACTAAGATACTGTAACACACCACCACTGTTACAAAGTGCCCGATTGATTTCGGGTATGGCCATGGCGGCCGATTCCAAAAGGCGCTACTAAGAAACAGAACTAAATTTAAAAAGACGTCTTAATATGTTGATACCGCACAGCACAATTTAATTTAGCAACCAATACCATAGACAATGATACAAGTTATTTTCTTAAGCCAGTTGCGTAGAGCGTGGAAAGTGGCTGCTGTCTCAAAATTTGATAAAATTTTAAGGGCCCAAATGCAATGAATTACCATTTTTCTTTAAATTTTACTATTTATACAGGTACTTCTGTGCACTGCCGTATACAGAGCAATGTCATCGGTGCCCATACACAGGGCTGACATCTGGCGCAGAAATGACAACACCTGTATCAAGTTTTATTTTTGCAAACTTGCACCGGCTGTAAAAGGCTAGTTACGACACTGGTCCTGTGCAGCCTAAACCCCATATGCCCATATCACAACAACAACTAATGTGGCTAACATTAGCTAGATCTCCTTATGGACTCACTTTTCGCTGTTTGAAGTAGAGCTCCTCGCTCTCCTTGTCGCAGAGCAGCAGCACGACGGCACCGAACAGGAAGATGGCGGCGCCCCAGCCCACGCCGTACGCCCAGCCGAACTCCCACACCGACCGGTTGCCTAGCACACAACACAACACTATACTTAGATAATCCTTACCAACATAAATAAAACACTAATAAGAAATCCTTACTTAATATTATAAATGCGAAAGTACGTACATACATAAAATCACGCCTTTTCCCAGAGGGGTAGGCAGATATCACTTCCTGCCATGTATATATTATATAAGGCGTCCGACCGATTTCAGCCATGGCGGCCGATCTCAATTGAGATCAGCCAAGTGCCAACACAAGTGCACTCTCTATTCCCTTACTCTCATAATTCGGTGAGACGGCAATCCTACATGACCGATGAGAGATCGGGCGCAGGACCACCGGCTTAACGTGCTTTCCGAGACACAGGCATTCAAACGCCAACTTCCTAACTCCGGGCTGAGTAATTTCATTGCAGAAAAGCTCACACAAATTTTGCCCGACCCCGGTCTCGAACCGGGGACCTCTTGGTCCTAACGTAGCACTTGCTACCAATAGACCAACGAGGCAGTTAAAACCTTCCTGCCATGTGCTACGGTCCTGACACACAACTTTCGCTTCATCCACATCAATTAACCTCTTCATGCATGCTCGTCGATTACGGGTGCTTTTGATTTGACATCTCTTTAAGAGAGAAGGTATATAGTACTGTGCCGATTTAAATGAAATTTGATACAGATATAGTTCAGAGCCTGAGAAAGGCCATAGGCTAATTTTTAACCGACTGTGCTATAAAGATGGAATGTTTTACCCGTTAATCGTATCGTGGCGGGCGGAATGCTAGTCCTTAATATTATAAATCCCAAAGTATGTCTGTCTAACCGACGCGCCTAAACTACTCCACCGATTGAATATAATGTAAATTTTTTTTTAGGTTGTAAAAGCGATGAGTGGTTAAAGTCGTTGCTTGCCATACGAGACATCTTTAAGTTGAAATTCACAATTATTCAACGCTTTTACAGTGAAGGAAATACATCGTGAGGAAACCTGCACACCTTCGAAGAAATTCTAAGGTTGTGTAGTCGTCCAACCCGCACTAGGAAATAAAAGATCATCGGAACTATCAGCCTCATTTTTTCTTAGAAAACTGTAACTTTCCGGGATATTTACCATGTTGTTTTGTTTTAATGAGCTACCGATATTTAATCTATATATATAAAAGGAAGTCGTATTTTGCATCTTATATCCCTGGACTGGCTCGGTGGAACAGTGGTTAGTGAAATTTGGTTGGGAGGTAGCTTAGAGCCAGGAGAAGGACATAGGATACTTTTTATCCCGTTCCAGAGCGTTCCCGTGGGACTTGATTCCCACTCGGGACAAATATTTGTGCGATGAACATCGGTCTTTGTTCCGTGTCTGGATGTGATTATGTATTTAAGTATGTATTTAAAAATATCTTTGTTTGTATATCAGTCTCTAACGCCCTGCTTAGTTTGGGGTCAGATGTCATGATGTGATTTGAAACATTACTATGTCCAGCAGTTTTCAAATATCTCATGCTCATAGGCTATATATGGGCTATTGTAATGATTGGGTAGAAATGATGTCAAAAATCGATATGAAGCATTATTGAATTAGCGCTGGACATGCCACAAATTACTAAAAATATGAGTATTTAGTATCCTTATTTAGTTCTATCGAATAAATTTTGTTGGGCCAAATGATGTCATTTTGGTATTTGAGGAGCCTATGTCCAGCAGTGGATAGGAAAGATGATGATGAAATGATGTCATTTGAAAGCAATTATTGAATTGCTGGATAGTAAAAACTGAGATTAGTAAAGTTCTTCTCAGTTATGACGAGACCAGGGAAGTAAGGATTAAATTTAATATGGAGGATATTATAGATTCCAGTTCAAATTTAAAAGCTACTTACTCATACCTAAGATGGGACAACTTTCAGCTTTAAAGCATATATACGTTTAATTGAGAGACTCCATCCTTATTTGAAATCGGTTAACAAAATAAAGTAGTGCATCAAAGCTACGTTAAGGCGGTACGAAGTTCGCCGGGTCAGCTAGTTTTTTATATTTTGCATCTTATATACAAATCTTTTCCTGTTTCCAAATAAGCTAGTCGTTTAAACGTAGAAAAATACATCACGAGATCAAGATCTATCAAGATCAAAAGAATAGAAGATTTATCAAGGGATAATGATTACCTGATAATAAAATAAAATAATAATTCTTACCCAAATTTAACTCGGCGGCGAAGCAGACCGGGTAGATAACTAGGGCTATTAATATACACATCACTGAAACAAAAAAATACTTCATAAGTTAACATCTATTCATGAACCTTACTTCCTTACTAATATTATAAATCCGAAAGTAACTCTGTCTGTCTGTCTGTCTGTTACGCTTTAACGCGGAGTACTGAACCGATTTAAATGAAATTTGGTACAGATATAGTCCAGAGCCTGAGAAAGGGCATAGGCTACTTTTTAACCGACTGCGCTATAAAGAGGTAATGTTTTACCTGTTAAACGTCTCTATGCGAACGAAGTCGCGGGCGGAAAGCTAGTAAGACATAGGACAGGTCGGCTTATAAAATAGTTGCTGTTGAATCTAAATTCGGGATAGTTTGGGGTTTCATTTTAGCATATCTTTATCAAACATACATAACATAAAGATTGATATAAAATAATGCACTAATGACGATAAACAGTCTAAAAAGAAGTACATCACCCTTTTAGTAGTATATTGATTGCATTGAGGAAAACATGATTATTGCACAATAATAATATGACGTCATCAGTCTGATCACAATGTATCGGCGAAGTTCGCTCCATGATTCAACGGCCCGTTAGCTTAGCCGGTTAGAGCACCCATCTGATTTACTCTGAGGCGGTCGGGGGTTCAAATCCCTCACGGGTCAACCTTTTTTTTCATAGTTTCTTTTTTAGACGTTTTACGGTTCCACAAATGCTTCCCGCGTTACCATGTTTGTTTATAAATTGGTTTAAAGTCAATTCCGACAAAAAAAAAAATATTTAATTAAGAATACCATAAAAGGAACAATGTGGACCATTGTTTATTTTTGGTATTATACTTGCTGCCTATACATAATAGTGTCACTTTCTAAATTTATTTCCCTTCCTATATGTTAAAATTTCTGTGTTATTTTTTATTGCTTATAATCCTGTAAGTATCACTAATTGAATTATTTTTATTCTTATTCTGGTACTCACGGGCGAGCGCCATGGCGAGCACGGCGAACCTGTAGTATCGGAACTTGGTCCTATTCTCGGTGGAGCGCAGCCCGAGCCCCGTGAGCAGCGCGCCGCACACGTCCGCCGCCAGCGTGGCCACGCACAGCCCGGCTGCGGCCCTGGAAACGAAAAAAAGTAGATTTAAAATTGGAATACTTAAAAAGAAAAGGTTGAATTTTTTTTTAGAGCCGCATTTAAAATTAGAATACTCACAAAGAAAAGGTTGTTTTTTTTTTCAGAACTACGTTTCAAATCTATCTCATCATCATCGTCTGCAGCCCATATAAGTCCACACAATACAACGGGAGATGTAAAATTGGAATACTTACAAAAAGAAAAGGTTGAATTTTTTTAGAGCTGCATTTAAAATTAGAATACCTACTTAAAAAGAAAAGGTAAATTTTTTTTTAGAGCCACGTTTCATATCTATCTCATGATCATCATCTTCAGCCCATATAAGTCCACACAATACAACGGGAGATTTAAAATTGGAATACTTAAAAAGAAAAGGTAAATTTTTTTTAGAGCCACGATTAAATGTATCTATTGCGAGTGGCCGAGGAGAGAGAAGTGGCGTGCATTTGGGGAGGCCTATGTCCAGCAGCATATCTTGAACGTCACCAAAATGAGATTAGTGCGAACGTTGGTCTTCTCGATATTTTTGTACGGCTCCGATTAAATAATAAATAAATATGTATTCTTGACCAACTGAAAATTAAGACCAGATTGTCCACCATTTGTTATCAGCGAATATTAGGGTATTTTGGTCATATCGCTCGTAGATAACCAGACAGCTTGGACAACTGGTCGTTGTCGGAAAAATAGATGGCAAGCGTCGAAGGGGCCGTTCACCTACTCGTTGGTCCGACCTGGTGAAAGCTGCAACTGGGCTTAATGTACCGGCTGCCCTGCGCCAAGCTGAGGGCAGAGAGTATGGAAGCAGATCGTCAGCGCTTCGGTAACACACCTTTCATGAAAGACACAACCTTCAGAAATGAAGAAATCGACTAAGAAAAAGAAGAGATGTCCAGCAGTGGACAGGAATGGGCTGATGATGATGATGATGACAGACATTTTTTTTTACAGAATAGGCTAATAAGTTGACCTCACTCCACCTGATGGTAATCGGTAGTGAGATCCACGTATGAGGTCGACAGGCACAAAGCTATACAGTTTGTTTGTTTGAACGCGCTAATCTCAGAAACTATTGTGAGATTTCTTTTTGTGTTGGATATGTTATGGACCAAGTGATTAATGCGAGCATTATTAATAATGCCCGAGCATTATGTATAATGTCTAGCCCTATCGGGCCAAGTGATTAATTATTATTTCAACTTCATTATTTATCATTATGCGCGGTCATTATTATATGGCTATTTGATAATTGGGCAATGTGATAGATGTGCGTAATTTGAGAAAAATAATTGTCTTTTGTGCTTTAAAATAATTTAATAATAAAAGAAAACGTAAAATTTCCACTCTGTATAACGCTTTAAACAAAGTTACGCCGTTTGACACGTTTTTATAGAGACGTAATGTGTAATACTCACTGCGTAATTTTTAGAATAGGATGAATAATTTTAAGCTATTGCATAGCTTTTATCGCGGGCTTTGAACGCGGCGACTGCTGCTGTGTATTGACCATACATTTATCTATGTATTCAGCCATTTTCGTACATGTGTGCATAGATTTCGTTCCTCCGGGTATTTATTATTTCTTGCGACCGTTACGTTTGACGCCTTATTGGACGTTGATTTTGCTTTGTGTTTAGACTTTGATTTAAAATGCCGAAACGAGGAAAAACAATAAATAGCCAATGTCTCCGTAATCTTAATCCCCCCGCGCATCAATACTAACAATAATAATGACACTCATGTGTTCAGCGATTTTGGGTGTAAACGCCTTTATTTTTTATTGCAATTATAAATAATAGCGTGTCTTACGAGTTACGCCGCCAAATTATGTCCATTACCCCCTTTTGTTATAACATTTTTTTCACACCACAATATTTTTAGAGGCTAACTACTTTTTATATTAAACTATTGTATTTCAAATGATAATAATAATTAAAGTTTTTTCTACATAATAAGTTTGTATTACTTTGCCCAAAAGGTGATAAACATTATGTATAATGCCCGGTCAAAGTGATTATTTGAATAATTATTATTGAATTGCACTCTCATATTGGGCATTTTTCATATGGACCGGGCAGTATGAATAATGCCCA
Organism: Maruca vitrata; assembly: GCA_039566165.1. NCBI lineage: Eukaryota > Metazoa > Arthropoda > Insecta > Lepidoptera > Crambidae > Maruca > Maruca vitrata. The sequence goes on from CM076921.1 coordinate 8,997,985, forward strand.
ATTTATCATTTGCTCCATAACAGATATACTATTTACCGAGAAAGGCTTTATATAACATCTCGCTGCGACCAATAGGAGCAAAGAAACAATAGAAAATATGTTAAAGAACGGGGGCGAAGTCTCCAGCACAGCTAGTGATAAAATAAAATCGTAGCCACCGAAAATCGAAATAATTGAAAAAGTATTTTTTATTTCTATAAAAACAAACTATCTATAAAAACAAATCAAGATCGTTCATTAACGGGATAGGTTTAAAAAATACATTTTTGATTTTCAGTGCGGTGGCAAACCGCGCTTAATGTTTACTTGTTTTTGATAAGTGGTTGAATGGTGGTGGTTTAATATCTGATTTATACATTTTTAGGTACGTGGTTATCCTACCGCATACTTTGTGTACAAACAGAGATGTAATACCACAAGTAGTCAATCAATGCACAGTAAGTGATGCATTAAAATGTTTAAAAAATCAGAAATCACTGAGCGGCAGAATAGTAGGGGCTTTATTTAAAAATTTTATGTAAGCCTCAAAATAAGGGAATACTAGTCTAAAATAAATATAAAAACCTACGTAAATAAAGACAAAAAAAGTCCCTAACAATCATTGTCCCTCTTGTAAATAGCGTCGCGACCCCTCACTGTGAGCAGTCATCTGCAATATAACTTTTCGATTCGATTTTGCGAATTAAGTTACAAAACTGCCTCTCAGATTGAGGAGCATTCGCTCGTAATGTCAATTCAAATTCGATGTTGTAGATTGTCGCTTCGATATTTCCACAGCCACCGGTTTTCTAATTCTCCTAAACAACAAACGCCTAAAATTGAAACCCAATTGTGTTGCAATAACCGTTTCACATGTACTATGGAAAATGTGTCAAAGGAAACCATTGCAAACCAATTACTATCCAATTTGGCAAACGTTAATTAGCAGAATATTGTGGGGCTGTTAGTGTGGAGCGCGACGCGACAGTATTGATTCGACTTTATCAAAATTTTACACGCTCGCTCTAAGCAAACATAGATGCAGATTATTTATTGAAATGCTCTTCTTGGCTCTTACTCACTTACCAGATCGCCTAATCTGTTACATTATTTATTTACATACAATAACAGTACACAGTCTTCTTTATTATTGAGTGAATATAACGAAACAGAATTTCTCCGAAGGACCGTGACCTTACCGAGTGTGACAAAGATAGCCACGCTATTATTGCTCAATCCTAAAATCATACTTCCGTGCCGCCCCGACGGTGCGATGGTGCGACAATTCCCGCTTTATGAAGCGAATCCACAACAGCGTGAACTATGCCCCGGGGCTTGCGACTTACAATTTGGGGAACTCGGCCAAACGGCATGATTCGGTAAAATAACAGAGGGAAGCAGGGAGCACTTTTAACGCGCGATTGGCTGGAGCGGGACCTCATCGATGCAGAGCCCGAGGCAATGGATGCGGGAATGATTTCATGACTTGTTAACTTGAATAAACGACGCCTTGGACATGCACGTTTAGGTACGTTTTTTTAAACAATTATTAAGGTATTGATATAACATTGTTTTTGCTAATATCAAAATTAATGTATTTTACTTTCCTGCTTCATCATGTTAGTTTACCGAGGTCGAACGAACTGATAACGAACTTTTTCCTATGGTAAGTAGCATGCAAACATTCGCGATCGACACGATACATACCTATGCAGGACACATCGTAGCTAGAGAGTTACAGATTGATCTAAAATGCGCTATTACCGTTGAATGCGGGATAACAAATTCAAGCAACAAAACCACCACCTAGTCTTATTGTTCGATAGTTATTATCCTTTTCAATCTTAAAACGCATCCACGGTAGAAATGCTTAAGTTCGTATGATGTACGCAGTGCTTGCAGCCTTAGGCTGGTTCTTGAGTGGCGCTGACGACACGCTGATATGCCGATAGATTTTTGTATCGGACGTCGGCGCCTACCTGTGAGCATTATTTAAAAACGGCCCGTTTTTTTTTTTTTTTTTTATTTTTTTTTTTTTTACTGACTAACGATGATGGCTTGGAGGAGCCTTGTCATCATCACCGGGCTTGCGGGGGAGCGGATGGCTCTCACCCCTAAAAAAAAAAAAAAAACGGCCCGTATATCTACATCTCAATGCATACTAGACTTTCAGATGGTAAGCGCGCGGTCAGCGTGATTCAAGAACCAGCCTTAAATTTGACAGACAAATCAGTTTCCGTTTACTCACTTAATGTAAGGCGCAGGCCGGGCCGCGTAGCAGCCGGGCTGCGCGGTGATGTCGAAGGGCAGCGGCGTGGGCGCCTCGGGGTCGATGCAGTGCATGAACAGCCCCTGCCGCCAGCCCGCCGCCATCAGCCAGTCGGCCGACGCCAGCCCCAACACCATCAGGATCACCACTAACAGCCCACATATCAACGCGATCACCTGGAAAACGAGAGCGAATCATTCTAACAATGTCATCATCATCAGCCCATATACGTCCCCACTGTTGGGGCACGAGCCTACCCTAAAGTTGGGCGATCAGGTCTTAGTCAACCAAGCTGGTCAAGTGCGGGTTGGTCTAACAATGTACACCCTGCTTTTTATTTTATTTTTTTTGTAATGAAAGACTCCCAGAAAGATCTCACTCCATCTGAGAGTAAGCATTCGTGAGCTCCACATATGAGGCCGACTGGCACAGTAGTCCCATTGAGCCTGTCGACCTGCCCTGAAGGCCTGCTTAGATACCGTTTCATGTCCCGCCTGAAGAGCCTGAGATTATAAGAGAGAGGGAAAACAAGAGAATAAAGCATTCCAATATTATTAAAACTTTCCACTGGCTCGATGGTGCATTGGGTGCTACTCTGTCTTATGCTCCAATGGTCGTGGATTCGATTATTACCTACTCGGGACAAAAATTTGTGAGAGTCGGCCGTCGTTTCGTGTCATATGGCAATCGGCATAGCAACTGTATCCCCAGTGGTGTGTACATGTATTCAAACCAGCAAAAAGACATAAATTCGTACGTAAATAATACAAATTACAATCAAACAGAATAAATTGATGTAGAGATAATTGACATTAACCATTTTGACGAGGGGTGATGATATAATAAGTATGTTAAAAGCAATCTAATAACTTTTAATCGGCTTGATAATAAATTATTCATGTTTTTTGTTTCAGTGGGTTAAGTGACCTAATGTCAATCAAGTTTAATTTTCAAGTCCAGTGAATTCTAAAAGTCCCTAATCCCAATTGTATGAACTGTTGGAACACAGCCCTTACATTGTCACCAGTCTCTCATTTATGTATTCAACATTCAGAAATATTACAACGTGCATTTTCTGTTACGAACTTGTTTCTCAATGTAAATGAACAAACAACATCGATAAGTACGATTCCGGATGAATCAACAATATGATGAATATTAATATATTACGATATCACTCGCACGTTTTACTTCAGATATGTTACTGTATATTGTGTTTACTTATCGCTGCAGCGGAAACATGTAGAGATTATTTCTCGAGTAATGCAACTGCGTCTCATTTTACACTTGCACAATACTCACACACGTATAAATGACGCCTGCCGCGTCGCAAGCCCGGGGCGTAAAAGCATAGAATAGGGTAGTTTCCTATTTTTTTATTTTTGTATAGATGGATGGACCACACAATTGCAAAGGTGCTGTTAAAAGAATGGGTTGATATTTGGAAAACTCTCGAAGATATTACAGTTTCAATAGCACATCATTTGGGCGCGCTCAAAACGCTTCATACAAATGTCGCAGCGAGCTATGACGTCACCGCTCTTTATACTGTATGCATATCGTAAGAACATTGTTCAGCAGCTATATCAAATGTTGCGTTTAAGAATATGTTCATAGGGAAAGTTACTACTAATCCTGTTATTTATAAGATGGCATAGTATTATAATTGAATTTTCGCACTTTAGAAATGGACTTTCCCACCTTACTTCAAATGCCTATTATTGTCTCATTTCATGAAAAAATTTAATTTTGATTTCACTTATGTTATTGATTTACCTATATGTTACTGTTAATTGTGAAATTTTATGTAAAATCAAACTTAGGAAACTACCCTATTCGCTGATCAAATTATGAATGAACTAAATCGAGGGGTCGCCTTAATAAGATTGGTATTGCTTTGGGACAAGGCTTGTTGACGAAACTGATCATCATTTCCTTCTGTAATAAAATACCTATTGAAGTGGTTTTGGCACATTCAGTTATTTGAAATTTTGAATGACAAACAAGAACACATTCCTAAGGAAAAATTGTCTACCTCGCCACGAAATGTATTCGAGCTTGCTTTATGAAAGTAATTTACTACCTTTTCCAGACTTTGCCACCTCTACATTATTTTTTTAAAAAATACCATGTATGAATGCAAGTGCAGCAAAATAATCGTTTTGGAAACATATAATGTATGTATATTGTCTTATAAAAAGGAAGTACATAGCATAAAAGAGTATAGGGCCTTCCTTTCTAATAATGGCTACCACAAGTACCACACCAGACAAAGGGTACGCGACGAAGCAACTCGCATGTAAAAGCAGTAATCCATCACGCGTACAAGACGCAAAGTGGGGCCTGAATCAAAACACGACGCGAAGTCACACGCTGTGTACACGAGGGTGGCTATATATAGGTATGGTGTGTATAGGAGGTAAAGAAAAGCGGGAAAGTGAGACACCGAAGGGCGGGCGTCTCGAAGTGAGGCGGGCGGGGCGCGGGCATCGATCGCGGCCTGGCCGGGCCGCATCAGCTGTTAGCGCCCTCGGACCCGCGGCCTCCTCAGCCACTCGTCAGGACCGCTCTCGCCGACGCCTCGCGACCCTTTCAAATATGACACCCGCGTTCGCAGGTTCAAGGAAAATACGGCCCTTTCGTGTTTTGATAAGGATTTTCGGTGAAAATCTTTTTGTTCATATTTCTCACAATTCATTTGTTTTTGGAATACACGTGTAGAGGATTGCTTGATCTTAGATCTGATTCTATCTTTTTATTTCATTTAAATTTGTACTTAAATATATGTTTAAAATATAAAAATAAGTAAATCTGCACATTTGCTAATAAGAATTTGTATTTATGATGTATGATATCATAAAAGTAATACATGCTCTCCTTACAAAACTCTTCTCCTCTCTTTACCAAAGTTATCATCGTTTTATGTGAATATCCTCTATTTAAGTAAGTTTAAATGTTTGACTGGTCTGAGCTTTCATTAATAAAAATAAATTTGACAATCGATGTGTATCGTTATAAATCAATTCCCTGCAACCGCCACTGTTTAAAACCCGAATCCAAAAACGGTCCATTCATGTGTGCACACAAAAAGGAACCAAACAAATACGGGTATAAAAGAATGTTCCGATTAGGCGAAGCTTAATTTTAATTAATACCGCTCGTATGAAAGGGGCTATGCATAACCAATTGTTCCGAGCCACCGGAAGCATCTGTCATCAAGAGGGATTCCATTCATTGAATTGTAAGTGACCTCACGTGCCGGCAGGGCGTGCGCCCCAACTAGGGCAGGAATGCCCATCGTTTGATATTTTACTCATACATTTGTTGCACATAGTAGATATCAATAGGACATCGATATACGATAAGGCTGAATATCTGTTATTACGATCCATGAAACACACCGATTTATTTTTATGGCTGGTAATAGATTTAAGTACCTACTATTACACTATTTAAAAGTACCCAGGAGATTTTTTTATTCTTGTTCCCCTGCAAAATGTATGGAAATAATATTTCAGATGACTATCATCGCTTTTATGAGAGCTTCAAGGAATAACTGACATAAGTAGTCGATATTAATCTCAACTTGATACATCCACGTGTTTCCGAGAAAACTGACAGGCAGACGCACAACAACATGATACTAAAAGGTTTTCACTTGAATTCGGTACCCTAAAAACATAAGTGCAGAATTTTTACATAAAAGGATATTTGTTAAAATCTTTTACGCGATAATGCTGCACTAAGCAAACTTATGAAGCATTGTTATCACACTTTTAAAGCAAAAACAATCTGAGTTTTGTATTAAGCTGTGCGACACGCGAACGACGTCACAGCCAGACGCAAGCATTATAACAAAAGCTGTTAATAAAAACGATTTTTACTACTAGCTACATCACCCCTATAAAAGTAATAATAAATAATCCAATAAAGTGGCTGCGAATAAAAATAGTCCAAAGTAGGAATATAAAATAAAAGCAAAAACTGTGAATCCAATTTCCGTTCCATACAATGCTGGCAATCTGGTTTAGTTGCTCTAAATACTGGCGCACGCTTCAATTCGCTCCGAGCATTCAATTTCAAAGAGGATATTAGATACGTATTGCACGTACCTGCCGAGAATATTATTTTCATAAGTTGTAGAGATGAAAACAAACGTTTATTAATGAACGAACAACATGTCTGGCTGTGAATTGCTAATACATTGATCTTCCGAAGTTTTTAACTAATTTTAGTACATAAATGAATCAGTTTGTGCTTCAATTGGCGTTAACATTACTATTATGCACTTTACAAATAAATTCATAAGATAATAAATCACATAAAGACGAAATCGTCGACGTTCATGTTCAACATTAACATTTTGACCTCAGTCTTGGCATTGTGTTCATTCACGGTCCACTAATAACCTGCTTTTATAGTACCTGAATGTACTGTTTAATCCAATAATACGTTTTTAATTTGAGACTGACGTGAAATTGTTAAAACCAGCATATATCAAATATCATAATAACGTCAAAAAGTCAAGCAACATATCAACCCAACGAAATCGGGAGTTATTCCAATTCTGTCATTCTTGAAACGGAGTCATCTTGAATTATCTTTAAGGGTTAGGGTTGTGTTGTGTTGTGAGGCACCAGCTCCCCCGCAACTCCAGCGATGATATGAAGATTACCCCAAGCCGTCGTAGTCAGTATGAGAAAAGGAAATTGAGAGAATGTAGCCACAGATCGGGCTGGCGTAACTTAAGTCCCAGGCCTAGAAAACCAGACACAATAGAAAATCCATTGTCTGTCTCGTGTGAGGACATTGGGCCTTACGAGGTTAAACTTGGAACGCCATATTACCATCAGAATCGTCTTTTATAAAAAAAAAAAAATTTAAGAATATCACGCTTGACCATGGTCTCAAAAGCAAGGCCACCAGGCTTTCGCAGATCGTAGAGTCAGGGAACCAGTGGGGCTACCATGAGTTTAAAACTTACGCGCTCGATATCGACTACGTAAATATGTCTATGAAAAACATGTACAGCGCCGGCTGGTGGTTACGCGAAGAACTACAATCGGCCATATGAAAAAACAACTCGATAGGTTTTTAACGTACGCAAGTTTACGATAGCCAACTCATGGTAGGCCCTCTGAACGTTTAACCCTTTGAACGCCAAGGACGTCTTAAAGCGTCACTAGCAAACTACACCGAGACGCCAAGGACGCTTTAAAGCGTCAGATTTTGGTCAGAAGTTCAGGTGCAAATATTAGTAATAAATCCTTGGTGAACGATTATTTTATTTATATATGCAAATAGAAAAACCTATGATCAACAATACCCGTTACATTGAATCAGTTCAATTATCAAATTTATAAAGAACAATGCAAATTGCTGAACATTAACTTATACGCTATTAAAAGTATATCCTCCAGCGCCAAAGACGCTTTTATGCGGCATGTAGTGATGTAAATAAAATAAAAAAGCAGACAAGAAGTAATTACTTGGGTTTAGAACATCGTTTTGTTTTGGTCAATTAGTTTATGTATAGCGTATGTGTATCGAAATGGATAAAAATTAAGGTTTCAATTAAACTTTTAAGTCGGTAAGGATATGATGTCGTCGTTGTTAAGCATCATATCTAATTCTATTATCGATAGTCACCTAGCAAAAAAAACCTGATTTGCTCCCCCCTGGCCCAGAACTTAAAATTTGATTTGCCCCCTCCTGGCCCAAGACCTGGATGCACCCATGAATCTTTCCATTTATGATCTCGGCACTTAACTTTTCACTTCTTACACACGATTTATAAAGAATTAACTAGTATTGTATTAAAAGCTATTTTTTTTTACATTCATATAATTAAAAAGCCTCAATCTTTAAATCAAGATATAAAAATGTGGGTAAATATATTTTTATCGATAAATCAGGGTACTTCATTATCTAATATCTAAATATCATACCCAGGAACGCCAAAGACGCTTTAAGTCGTCCGCTTATGACGTCACAAGCGATGGCCGTAACTCTGATAATGATGGGACTTGTGGGAAGGTAGAAATGTATTTTACCTCTATTGAATAATAATGTTCGCTATATTCAACAGATCATTTAAATTTGTTGTGAGTGGACATATTAGCATTAATAACCTAATTACCTATTCTAAAAAAATATAAAGTGAAAACTGTATCCCAGCAGAACAAACCCTGCCTGTTCGCAAGCACAGCCATGCTTATTGCTTTACAATTTTAGTTCCGTTCATAAAGCATAGACACCGTGAAATTTTAGTGGTTGTTTTCCCGTGGCAGAGCGATTTGCCTTTAGTAATACATACTATCAAATCATCACACCCTGAAATTTTTTTTATTTTTAATTTAATAATTTTTCAAATTCGAAAACAAGAGAAGCTATCTTATAGATGTCACTTAATCGGGTACTGATTACCGCATGAAATCGATGCTTAAAGCTAAAGAACCTCTACGCCCTAAGTAATTAAGCGGTTCGAACGTGCTTTCAAGTTTCGGTTATACCTTTCGTAAAACCGGCATTTATTGATTTTAATAAAAAAGAACTGCACAAATCTATTGTGCTTCTAAGATAGAATCATTTTACTGCGGGAAAACAACTACTAAAATTTCACGGAGTATACAGTTAGTTAAAATTAAAGCTGGATTGACACTTTTTTTGTTTATACAAATATGTAGAATGTAAAAAACCTTGTGGAATTATTTGTATGGTTTTTACATTTTTACCTTAATAATTCATCATCGATAATGTTATTACTTCACTATTTTTGTCATGAAAATTGAGAATAGTGACACTTCTGAGACGCCACGGACGCTTTAAGACGTGACTAGTGACGCCGAAAGATAACTAACTTATTCTACTATTTCATATGAATTTTTTGAAATATTCTGGATTCTACGAGTAAATATAACCTTGTTTTTATTTTATCGTTTACGTAGTATGATTTCATAAACAAACAATACGTGAGGTAATAAAGATTTTACAGAAAATCGTCTATTACAATTAATTTATTCTATACCAATGCACATCACTAGTGAATAGAGGCAAAATAATAGCTAAAAATACGCTTGGCGTCTGAGGTAAGGATTGCGTTAACGCGCCTGGCGGTCTAAGGGTTAAACACGTGATATATCGGCAAAGGAGCGTGGATTATGATTCGTGGAAATCGACAATATCACAAAATCACGTAACGACGTGCAATTAATCTTTCATTGTCGTTTACAATTTGCGTATGCATGCACCATATATTTTATGTACTTCAACTCGTGATAGTCAGATTGTATTTAATTTATGTTAGTGTGACCAGTATTGGTGATATCATGTAACGGGAACAATGAGTGCCTTTACAGCCGATAAAATATTACGCAGTTGGAGGAATCCACTGACTAGCAGGCCACTGCCTGTCTTCATTTTTCTAAGTTGTTTACATATTATAAGTTTGTTACTAAACATATCACTGGTCAACATCGATTCCAACGAATAACCAACAGAATACAAATCAGATCAGAGATTTTATGAAATCCTTTTGGTCCTTTTTTCACCGATGAAGAAGTGATTTCAAATTACTGGCTACAATGAAAGAAGCAGCCTTGTCATCAACAACGGACATGTATCAGCAACGGAGAATCGGTAGGCCGCTATCGGGGCTTCTTCTTTGCGTGTCGAAGACAAGTATCACACTTTTTCCTAACTGACTTACGACGATTGCTTGGAGTAGCCTTGTCAATCAACATCACCGTACTGCGGGGAGCGGATGGCTCTCACCTAACAAGAATCACACGAGTGCGGCCTAGTGTTTGTCCACGCATTTTCACATTGTCCATCGCTTTCATCCCCCCTTATGCAGGTGACCGGCACACCGAATACCAAATCTAGATGGGCTTCACTGGAAGGTGCCTAATACCTGTGCAATCTGGTTGGCCGGCATCTCGTCGTGCTCAGTAGCGAACTGCGGCGGCGGCGGCAGCACGGGCGGCGGGAGGGCGCGCGGGTGGTGGCGGAGCCCGCCCGGGCCGGCCGCGCGCCCCGGCATGCGACTACCGGCCCGCCAGACCCACTACCGGCCCGCCGGACCCACTACCGGCCCGCCAGACCCGATGACGCACCGCGCGGACCACTCAACGCATCACACGACACACGACGCCTGATGATACTCGCACGCACACAAATCACGAGCACCAGCAATTACCAGTCAACTTCAGAATGCAATTTTAATACAAAGCTTCACAGTCACTGATGCTGAATACCTGTTGGATTAATAGGATGAGGAAACGGTGAAGAATTCGCCAGTGTACCACTGTCCCCTTACCACCAGCGGTGAGCAAGAAGATGGATACCACAGCGTTTCCCGGGCGCTGTGGTATCTCCATGAGGATTTCCCCCGGGTGAGAAAAAAAATATGATGAGGAAATAACTAGACTAGAATATTATTTGTGCGATTAACTCTATCGCTTTTGAACTGTACGCAAATGTTCTGTGGAAAACTTTGTTGGCATAATTTGATCTAAAAGTTTATAAAAGGAAAATTTATGTTTCAAACACGCTCGGTAAGAAATATAGATCCCAAATTGATAAATTCGATTATTTATTGTCCATCAGAGGCAAAATATTGGCCTTAAAAGAACCAAGTATGACAACAACACACTTCATGTCGTAGGTAGTAGAACGTAAATAATGACGCTGTCTAACAAAACAGCTGTGGGATAAGTACGGCAAAAATGTTTCATTCCACAAACGTTCGGTCGGACGCCAGAAGCCCGGCAGTGAATAACGTAATTCGTCACTGTCAATTTACTCTCCGACGCAACCGGGAAAAATCGCACCTACACCCCTAATTGAAAGGTGATTGATAATGTCAAATGTCACAGGAGTGATGTGACGAAACGTACCAACCACATTGAATGTTGTATGAATAAGCAGGGTCAAAGATGACAAGACCTGACCTTAATGATGAGAATTATAAATCAATGTCACCATTGGTCGACATTCATCCATCAAATATATGGGTAAGATTAGTGGCGGGTAGGTACCCCTTCCGCATGGCTTTGCCCGTATTCAGGTCACAGTAGCACTACTCGTGCGTTATAGGGGCCAACTGCCGAATGAGGTCGCATGTCCGCGTCATACCTGCGCGCCGGACTAAAATGAGGTGCGCTCCATACCGCCGGTATCCTGCACGCAACATAAATACTTTCTTTGGCGTGACAAATCCGGGAATCCAAGAGGCTATTAAGCTGCTCTATGTTCGTGGCAAAATAAACCAGAAATAATGAGTGCGGAATGGGTGGAATATAAAGCCTTCATGAGTCCACTGCGTCTCTAAAGGCGGAATATTATTTATTGTGAAGAATTTCTAAGTGAACACGATGAATATTCTTTAATGCATAGAAAAGCAATAAGATTATAAAGTCGGCCTTTCAATAAAAAAAAGTGTACAGTTTCGACGGGTGTCCTACCGCTATTAGCAATAACTTTTAGATAACCCAGAGGTGAAGAAAAATATGTAGTCCTATTAGAGTACGTCAAATTAAATATAATATTTTTGTTTTCGAGTTCAGCAGTAACTTTTAGTACGATTTTGTATGAAAAACATAAGATAAACTGTACGGAAAAGTTCCTTAAAGAAACACGGAGCCGGAGTGGGCAAGTAGTCGAGTATTTATAATGAACTTAACTCATTATGTTAAAGTAGCAAACTTTACAGCCACTCTCCGCCTAAGTTATTACTGGATTGCACCAGCCGTGGTCACGAGAAGGCACTATCTTGAATACCCTTTTACATTAACTATAGAAAGGTTTTCTATCCTTACAAATATTATAAAAAAGAAAGAAAATATAATACTAGTGACCCGCCCTCGCTTCGCTACGGGTAATACATAAAAACATTCCTCTTGAATCCCTCTATATCTGTAGAAAAAAAACCGCAAAGTCTGTTGCAGTTTTAAAGAGTTAAGCATACATAGGGACGGACAGACGCATAAGCGACTTTAATTTATATATGTCGCAGTCATCTGGTTGAATCAGCGATTTGATTGGATCACTAGCGCGTTCATTAAATGACGACGTTCAATTGAATGACTAGGTAGAACGTTGAATGAACAATCCTAACTCAACGTCCAACAAGTTAGCTGAGCCGTTCAAAGGGCTATATTTCAATCATATAATAATAATATATAATCATAGCGGACGTAAAATCAGTCAGGTGATTGTAATTTAGTTCATTTTTTTTCCACTGCGGCGTTAGTGCTCATCAAAATAAAGATGGCGTCAAACAGCTGGTACAGATCTAATCGAATGGCACTGTGTTAATATTTTTTTGAATGAAATTGAGTTTTAGTGTGACTTATTCGTAAAAACAATTTAGACAGCATGGATGTACCGATTAATACGCTGTCACCGGCTACTTTATAAGAAAAAATTCTAGCAAAACTGGCTGGTTATTAAGGTGCATTATGTCATGTCCTCATTTTTTAATCTGAAGTTAGTTATCTTTTAAGTTGCGCACTTATGGTCGCCCTAATCAAACATTACAAAGTCAGCTCTATCCCATTCAACGACTACGCTAAATGACGTTCAGTCAAGATGTTGAACGTTATATTCAACAACTTCACGAGTTGTCCTTTAGTCATTCAATTAAACGTCGTCATTCAATGAACGCGCTAGTGATCCAATCAAATCGCTGATTTAACCAGATGACTGCGACATTTATACTATGTAGTAATAGATATCGGAAGGTATGTAATGGTTTGTCTAGACTTTTAGAACCTAAGCTATTTAACTGACTTTGCTAAAACGGAATAATTATGTTTTACGCGAATAACAAGTTGTTAAGTGTTTATGATGTTGGAATGTATCAACTTGAACTCATGACTGGCTGGCAAGAGTGGCAAGTTAAGTTGAAGGCGTTCTTAAATGGAAACAATGATTTTAAAATAGACGAAAAAAAACACACTAAAAGCCTAAACATTAACAAACGTTACCCGTTCCCTTACATCCAGCAATGTCTAAAGGAAACAAACTTTCATCTTGCATTTCTTTGTTGTTTGCTTTAACAATGCGCTGGATGTAAATAGAAAACCCAAATATCACATCGGCCGTCGAAAGGCACAATTACTATTGGGCCCGTGTATGATGACTTCCAACATGTTACAGTCGTCCAACTACGATATGTTAAGGTTATGTTTTTAACACAAACATAAACTGTTCCTTTTGATGTCCCATAACTTTAAGGGTATATTGAATATTCAATACATAAAAATATTTTTTTTTATGTCTAAGAAACATTGGTCCTAAAATGCATAGTTTCAAAGATAACACCAATTTTGATTATATTAGCTTTCAAATTGTTGCCATTCTGAGAATCTCTCATTATTATGTATCGCGACATTATTATTTAGTAGAAATTAAGACGATTTATATTAAAAACTAGCGACCCGCCCTCGCTTCGCTTCGGGGATATCTCTATCTCTATGTAATATATTTTAACCCCGTAAGAGAAATCTATTTTTTTATCTAAAAAAAGCCTATGACACTCAAGGATAGTGTAGCTTTCCAACAGTGCAAGGTTTTTCAAATCGGTGCAGTAGTTTCGGAGCCTATTAGAAACAAACAAACAAACAAAAATCAACCCTTTCCTCTTTATAATATTATTATATATCTAAAAAAAGCCTATGACACTCAGGGATAGTGTAGCTTTCCAACAGTGAAAGATTTTTTCAAATCGGTGCAGTAGTTTCGGAGCCTATTAGAAACAAACAAACAAACAAACAAAAAATCAACCCTTTCCTCTTTATAATATTATTATATTACATATTACATTGACTCCCCCGTACCCCAGTGACGCTTACATGGAGCCTACATCGCATGCTGGCTACAGGCTAGCTGAGCGCGGTGGCGGCAACCACGCGACTTTTTTCTAATACTTGCATTTTTAAACTCGTGATATCTTCCGAATTAAATGTCCGAATTGAATAATTCAAAAAGTTATAAAAAGGTATTGAAGCCGTCTTGAATATAAAGTTTTAAGGATTAATACCAAGGTACAAATAAAGAACCCTTTCAAGCGGCGGCATATAAATAAAATGTTTAGAATAAAAAACCGCTTGCTGTGACAAAACTATAATATTTAGATATATGCTGTCGCGACACTTTTTGTAGATAATGATGAGTTCTGCAAAGTCTTAGTAAATGGTTTTGTTCTATCTTCAATAGTTTTCGCAGCGCAGGCGATGTAAGGAATTTTTCAGGTCTATTTTTTACACCTTGGGTTACATTATTGGAGTTTGAGTAAAGATCCCTAATTTAAAAAAAAATATAATATAGCCTATGTTACTTCTGAATAATGCAGCTTTCTAATGGTGAAAAAATTATTGCAATCGGTCCAGTAGTTTTTGAGTTTATTCATTACAAACATACAAAAATACAAATCTTTCCTCTTTATAATATTAGTATAGAAGTATAGATATAGATTAGTATAGATTGAAAAAAATCGCATTCATGACCCCGCCTGAACGAGGAATATCTAATCTAATAAGTTGATGTGTGTACATAATCTAATCTTCATTGATTTGTTACTTAGATCATTCATAAATTAAGGTAAGAAAGTTCGACGTTGTCATATTTCACGTAAAGGTGAATAAGATATTTTGTATTAAAAATAAAAATAAAACTTCTCTATCTAATGTAGAAAGATTTTACTCCTAAACGATTCGCACGGGTGCAATACTGATAACATTTTCAATATTTTCTAAAACTATGCGTGTATTATACACATAAACCGTTCTTTTGAATCTATCTATCTATGTACTCATCAGAATCCGTTGCACAGTTTCCAAAATCAAAGCTTATTTAGAGAAAGCAGATTTGTTTTATACTATTTGAATGAAACTTGGATACGAACGAAATACCTAAAAAGACATTAGAAAGAAAGAAAGAAAGAAGAAAAGATAATTATTTATTTCAGTACAAACTAGTAGTATCTTTTACGCTATCCGAGTGAATCACAATGACCAAACAATTAATTATATTAATACGAAACGTCTACTTTTATGAGTAAATTCTAACAAAAACGTAACATTTCTTAAACTATGTAAATAATAATACGACTGACAGGTCGTAAGCAAGGGAATTATTATCATGCTTTGGTATGATTTAATATTAATCCAACAGTCTCAATTACATTACCAAATTAATGTTAAATAACGAAATGGTAATACATACAATTTTAATTATCAATTTCAACACGATTATATTATTTATCTGCCTGTGAATTCTAGGTATTCACATTTTATACATTAAAATTTAAACGCGCTGATTTGAAACCTGAAGTTAATTTAGTTTATTGTTTTGTTGTGTAAGACAGGCAATTATTCGCAGACTGCAATTTTGCCTCATTTTAAAATATAACATCCAGAATGGCCGTATTTTAGCCAAAATAATTAACGGTAGACAAACGTATGTTTTAAATACGCATTCAAAAAATCCATTCGTTTAATTAATGAATAAAGAAAATGTACTTCCTAACGTATTACTAATTCAATCATCATAAATAATAAATTGATAAAACTGGTTTGTATTTTACTATGTACAAACAATGCAATCAAATGCAATGCAATCATCTACGGCTATAACAAGTCCCACAGAACATTTGGGTCCCAGTAGCAAATTGGAACGCGCACATAAAACAAAATATTTTTCGCCCCAATTTTTTTGGTCTCATTTGTGAGAATTGCGCATTGGGTCGCGCCGGTTTTGTGCTTCTACACAAAAAAAATCACCTTTAGCAAGTATTCAACACAAAGGATCGTGGTACCCCGTTATTTTGCGTAACAGGCAACTTTGTATTTTGTGTATAAAATTGTTAGCGAAAGGATTGAGGGAAAAAGGTAAAGTTTAGCGAATAGGTGGTTGCGATGGAAGGTCGCGGTTAGGGTTCGGTAGCGCGGCGCGGAGGAGCGGGCGGTGCGGCGCCTGACGCGGGACTGCCGCCCGCCCAGCCCGCGCGCCCTCCCGGGCCGCCCGCCCGCCGCGCCCGACCCGCCAACAAAACACAGATTACAGAAACACATTTATTAGCCGAAACGCTACTTAAACATAGATCATACTACTGCACAAACACAAATTCCGTAGCAGTTCGCTTATTAAGTTACAATTCACAATGTCAATTTCGATAACACAAATCACAATGATAGCGTTATTCTAATGATCGTCCTCTACTCTTCTGGCTTCAGACCTGAGTGATCTGCAGGCGCGGGGGCGCCGTCTGGCGGCGGGGCGGCCGCCGCGGGCGCCGCTCGCACCAGGAGCCCAGCGCGCGCAGCCGCCGCGAGCACGCCTCCCGCGACGGCAGCCTCCACCAGCGCCTCGACTCGCGGACTCCAAACGTCGTCGTCATTCGATCCCCCGGCTTCGGAATATCGTACACTATCTTCGGACTCTCCACCGCCTCGGACCCGGGGGTGATGCGATACTTGGCTCCAGATATTGCTCTCTTGAGCCCATTGAACGCCTTCTTTGCAGCGTTCTCATCCTCTTTCACTTCTAAAGCGGTTTCTCTCGGTACAGCGGTGAGTCGACCAGGAGGCGGATGACCGACTGGAGTGTCGTCGTTCGGTTTTCTTACAAGATTTCTAAGCCGAGTGAGGATGGTCGTGGGGGGGTCCGTGTTGGTCCCGACCGTGCAGACTCGCGGTTTGTATTCCGCGGTGGTGGTGTCGATGGGTACGGTAGTGGGTGCGTAGGGCTGGGTGGGCAGGGTGGCGGCCCGGCGGGGCGGGAGGTCGTCCTGCAGGTAGGCGACGTGCAGCGTGCTGATGCTGAGCGGCTGCGGCCACAGCTCGCGCGTGGGCGGCACGGGCGCGGGCCGCTCGCCCAGCATGCGCCGCGCGAACTCCCCGGGCTGCCAGAGGTAGCTCGCCGTCAAGTTCCCGTGCGTTTGCATCACGATTCGAATCTCCACTAACGGCACGCAAACTGTCACCGCTAATCTAATTCTTGGCTTCGCGCACTTGTACGTCTTCATATAGATACGCCTAGTAAAGGCTTTTTAAATTAGATCAAGAATGGGGAATATGCAACCTACCGCAGTCAAGTAATCCTTTTTGTTTTGTTATCTAATACAATAAGGCACGTCGTAGACTCTCGCCAATGTATAATGTAACCGCGACGACATATTCGTTCGTACGTACGTAGGTGCGTAATTTAAAGCATTTAAAAGAGCGGCCATGCTCTTTAAAAGCAAGGTGCTCAGTTAAAAAGAAATTTGTATTGGTAACCCGATTTTTAAGCCAGACCAAATTAATTCGTAGTTATAGTCAAATAATTATGATTTGATGTGCGTTGAATGGAATAAGTACACTAGTGAATATACTGACTTAGACATCAAAGGTAAATGTCAAACAAACATGTGAAAAGCTGACCCATCTTCATTTTAAACCCCCGACGCAAAAACGACGGGGTGTTATAAGTTTGACGTGCCTGTGTGTGTGTGTATGTGTGTCTGTCTGAGACAACGTAGCTCCCAAACGGATATTCTGATTTGGATTATTCCTTTTTTGTTAGAAAAGTTTTCTTAGCTATGTTTTATGAAAATCTGTGCAGCCACTTGATGGTCATCAGCCTTTTCCGACATGATTTGAAGATGTAATCATTAATTAAACCACCTCTTAGCACACATCCTCTGCACTGATTGAGTTGATACTTCATACATATAGCAAATCACATAACATGATAATAATATGGTGACCTTGACCAGATACTGCAGCCAGGATAGTCTGTAGATTACAACTCCTCGACAACTAACTATCAAGGCCACAAACATGAAATTCGGAATTATATTTTATATTGTGTGGGGTAGGGTTCATTCCCGGGAATTCTCGAGCCGAGAATTCCCGGGAAATCGTTGGGCTTTGTTCCCGGGAAATCAAGCTCGAGAAAAGTCGAGAACTCGAGAAATCATTTTTCTATGTAGAAATTAAATCGCCGTTTGCTGTGTTGCGTGGCAGCGTGGGCCAAAGCACAACGGCAGTACGGCGCCCTTTGATCTCGCTGCAAGCGCTCTGCGGCGTCATTTTTACACGTTCATTCGTGTCTCTAGCCAAGTATATTTTACGTAGTGAGTGTTTCACAGATTACGCAATAAATTGAAATTGAATAGGTAATTGTTTTTAGTTTCATTGACACATCATGGCTTTATTATTCATATTATTTTTATCAATAATATAATCTGAATATGATCTTCAATTTTACTAGGTACGAGTACCTATCATGTTCTCTTCTTTAGTCAAACTTTATCCAATAAAATAACTAACGATACATTAATTATACTTCATAGCCTAATTATATTTCCTATTTTCCTAAAACAACAACACACAAGCTTAGTTTTAAATTATTCTGATATGTTTTTCTTATGTAGGTAATTTAAAATTAATTAATTTGTCATTTTAAATTTCTGAGATGAATATTGCCAGTTTTTTTTTTAATAAAAGGCTAACAAGATGACCTCACTCCACCTGATGGTAAGCGGTAGTGAGATCCAAATATGAGATCGACAGGCACAATAGATCGTATTGAGCCTGTCGCACTCACCCTGAAGGCCTGCTTAAATGCCGTTTCACGCCCCGCCTGAAGAGCCCGGGATCATAGGAGGGAGGGAAAACATGAGCTGGAAGGGCATTCTATGCCTTAATGGCACGGGGCAGAAATGAGGAGCTAAACCTCTTAGTCCGAGCCACCAGCGCCTGCATTGTATGTGGATGGCAGCGCTGTCCAGCACGTGTCGTTCGGGAGTGGAAAGGGGAGGGAGGGACTAGCTGAAATAGCTCTTCAGAGCACTCCCCATTATAGAGACGGTAGAGAACACTTAGACCGGCAATGTCTCTACGTAGTTGTAGAGGCTCCAGGGTTTCGGACACCTCTACATCACCGACAATACGGATAGCACGTCGCTGCAACCTATCGAGGGCGTCGAGCAAGTATTTCGCGGAGCCATCCCAGAGGTGACAGCACATGGGCGAACTTGAGCCTTGTAAAGAAGGCAGAGCTGCACCAGTGTGAAAAATCGCCGCACTCTGTTCAGGATCCCCAGTTTGCGGGAGGCTGTTCTAATGACGCTCTCGATAATCCCGCTGGTTCAGGTCGCGGCGAACATCCATGCCAAGGATGCTAAGGCTATCCTGTATTGGTAAGGGGGTGCTCTGAAGAGTAGGAAGGGGAAGGAAAGTCCCGTTGTGTTGTGTGTGTATCACATATAAATCCTAGGGCTTATTATCAAATTGAATTGCGTTTGTTACAGATAGATGTTCAAATACTAGCGGTTTGGTGAGACATTTAGCAAATGTGCATAAAATTAATATTACTAAATGCAGGTCCCAAGTAAAATCCGAATCTGAAGCATCTACAAGTTCAGGTGTGAGTGCATCGAAATCTAAACATGAGCAACAGAATCTAAACTTCAAAACTCCACTTATACAATCATTGGGTGAAATATTAGCAAGGCTGACCGCAAAAGGCGGCTTCACCATAAATGGAGTCACAACAAGTTTTTTAAATTTAATAATGTTTTTGAATATAATCAATAAAAGTTTTATGATTAATTTGATACTTTTGAGAAAAACCACTGAATTTGTTGACGTTATTGGAACCAAATAATATGAGAAAATGTACGTGAATGTCAATTTCTCGACAACCCGAGAAGACCCGAGAAATTAGCCTCGAGAATTCTCGAGACCCGAGAAATTGAAAAGCTCGAGAAATCATGAACCCTAGTGTGGGGGTATTTAAATTTTTTATTTAATGTATTGTGCAAAACACTAATCAGCTAAATTAAATCGGGTATTATTTAAAAAAATTATGTAAGAAAATGCGCCCCCATTTATTATGCCTGTTAATTTATGGTCATGTACTGATCATGGATAACTTCCTAAAACTTTATCCTCATTCTATGACTTGTGTCAATAAAGTATAACTTTGGTGATGTGAATTTATTGGTAGAATGGTTAGTTATCAATAGTTATGTATAGGCATATATGAATGAGCCCTATTGCTCATTCCTTAGTCCACATTGTATTTGCAGATGGCGCCACTCTACAGTAAGATTCTAAAGTAAAATGATAAAGGTTACATTACAATAAAATTTATTGCAATGTAACCCTATGATAAATGTAATGGACTTGCCAATTTTATACAATACTAGCTGTGCCAGCGACTTCGTTCGCGTTTCCCCCGTTTTTTACACATTTTCCATTGTATCTTTGCTCCTATTGGTCGCAGCGTGATGTTATATAGCCTAAAGCCTTCCTCGATAAATGCTCTATACAACGCAAAAAGATTTTTTCAAATCGAACCAGTAGTTCCTGAGAGTAGAATTATTAGCGTTCAAACAAACAAACAATCAAACAAACTCTTCAGCTTTATAATATTAGTATAGATAATTCAATTCAAAAATTGACTCCGCAACTAACAAAAACTTGTGAGAAGTCTATCAAAAAAAGTAAAGCCGCAGCTTAAAATAGTTATCATAATATAATAAATAAATGTTATTTTGCACTAGGTATAGCTCCACACTCTGCGGAGGATGTCAGAAGGGGGAGAATATACAGCTGTACATGCTAAGATTGCAAAGATTGTGGATCTCCAATGTCGTGCAGTAAGGCCGACATAAAGATGCTGATCTTACACAATAAGCTGGGCTGATTCAATTGATACTCTTCCTATGCTAAATAGGCATCTATTAACAGTGTCAAAATTGCATTAATCAGCCCTTAATAAGATATAGCACAACATAACATAAAGCTAAATTGTTTTATCAAATTTTAAATAAAAAAACAAACAAATATCTTATTTGATAGGTCTTACCTTAATTGGCCGGACAATACTAGTTGTTTCAATCATTGTAGGTGTCGCCATGGTGTACAAATGTTCTTCCTAAAATGAAAAAGCATTATTTAGTTGTACTTAATGTGCAGTAATATCCTTTATCACAGGCAAATACTTTGGTCAAAACTACATTGAGAACTTTGGCTGTGTCAATGGGTGCGTTTAGCCGACACAAAATCTTGTCAGCACAGAAAGAAAAATGGCGATTGCTGAGTAGCATAGGCTGACGCGGCTGAGGAATGCTAAGTGGCGATATTCAGATTGATTGATTGATTCGTCATATGGCGGAATAACAGCTAACTTCACTTCTCTCATTTCCACTCAGCATGGTTCTGGCCGATACTGTAGTCAGAATTGTCGAATGCTGTTCAGCACTCTCAGATTCTGACCAGTCTGTTTATCGGCTAAACGCACCCAATGTATTATTGTTCTACTGTTTATTATAAGGGCAAAATACTACATACCTACATATATAAATACAAAACACTGACCCCTGTGGCAGAGTAGCAGGATCATGAAATAACTTCTATCAGTCTAAGATAAGACAATTTCCCTCCATTTGATTGAGATTGACGCAATAAATACTTATCTTAATAAAAATACCATTCTGATCACAATCAAAATCTTTACTTGATGACATTTATTTTAAAATGTAAGTGGCCTTAAGAATTATTATTGTACCATGACTAAGTCAGTCACAAGATTTATGTTTTGATAACACCTTTTTAATATCAACTTAACAAAAGCATTGATATTATCTATTGTTAACTTATTCCATTCACACATTTGATGAGTATTTGGAAATATATAAATAATTCACTTTCATCAAGAAAACAAAAATCTGTGTCCACTGTCCCACAAAAGCAAAATATTTTGATTGATACTTTATTTAATGACGATGCTATTAAGTATCAATAAAACAGTTTTTAATGGATACATTTTAACATACCTTCATGCGAATAGTATAAAAAAAACAACACAATTAAGATTTTATGAAAAAGTAAACACAATGCATTTCACTCAATAAAATTTTGTCTGATGGCGAGAAAGATGCACCACAGCAGAAAAATAAAAGTACTGTCAGTCAAATGTATCTAGAGATGGGGTTCAAATAACATATGCGATTTTCGTGTAATAGTATAGTATATACTATACCAAAGCCGCTCTAAGTTGGCCGATTTGCTACATGTCAGACTGACTGCACTAGTGAGGGACAACGGTAAAATTGCCGAAGTATATAAGTAACAGTTATTTCCACTTTATAACCAAGCAAGGTCTAATTATAACAAATTTTTATTAAAAACATTAATTCACATCCAAAAGATTGAATTTAAGTTCCTTATTTATAAATATATTTATTTTTAAAATACAATACTTATTAAATCCTTCATCCTATTTTAAAAAAATACCTGGTGAGTATTACCCACTACGTCACTATGAAAACGTGTCAAACGGCGTAACCTTGTAAAAAGGTAATATAGAGTCGAAATTTTACGTTTTCTTTTTATAATTCAATTATTTTAGGTAATAAAAGACAAATAATTATATAATTATGTGCATTTGAAATTTTGAAATAACGTATTATTTTTTAAAAGTTGTTCTTTATGATTCACGTAAATATGTTCCTCTTAACAAGGATAAATGCAAAATATAAAATAAAAAGTGTCAAATCAGTCTTCTAAGAACGGCTCCGGTATAATTATCTAGTTATTTGTCTTTTATTACCTAAAATAATTGAATTATAAAAAGAAAACGTAAAATGTTCACTCTGTATTACGCTTTTACAAGGTTACGCCGTTTGACACGTTTTCATAGTGACGTAGTGGGTAATACTCACCAGGTATTTTTAAAAATCGGATGAAGGATTTAATAAGTATTGTATTTTAAAAATAAATATATTTATAAATAAGGAACTTAAATTCAATCTTTTGGATGTGAATTAATGTTTTTAATAAAAATTTGTTATAATTAGACCTTGCTTGGTTATAAAGTGGAAATAACTGTTACTTATATACTTCGGCAATTTTACCGTTGTCCCTCACTAGTGCCTTTGAGTATAAAGCCACTGGAGATGCCATAACGTCAACGCTTCTAACAAATTTTTTCGCCACTTTTAGCGGGGGGCGAGGTAAACACGTACAGCACACCACCAAAAAATTAATAACTCAACAGACACAAATTTTGCTGTAACGATAAACGCACACTACAAAAATGTTCAACACTTCAAACAATACACGCACACAAACAAAGTTTTCACGTAACTACGCAACACACATACGAAAAAAATAGTGATGACACAAAGAATAAAATAAAATCAGTTTGGTGAATGAACTGAACTATCTTGTACTGATTATTGTAATTCAATAACATTTTGTGGGATCTTATTAAACAATTTTGTGCTTAAACCCAAGAACGACTTTCCAGTCTTTTGAAGCCTGAGCCTTGAAACGGCAAACTTATATTTAGAAAAACGGAAAAAATTCAACTGCCTCACCGCGGCCCGGGGATTCGAACACCCGTCCTTCCGGGAATCGCGCCCAGACAAACTTATGTTTATTACTGGTGTTAAAATGGTGAGGATCCGATATTAAATGATTGTATGTTCTTGTAAACATATAAGATACAGTCCAAAATGTACTGAGAGGATACGGTTAAAATATCTATGTCTTTAAAAATATCTCTAAGGGAGTCACAGAATTTCTTTTCATTTTCAGACTAAATTTCAATATCGTATGACCAGAGGAAAGAAAAGTAATTTTTCTAATTCATCTTACAAGATTTAAATATAACATATGTTTAGACCTTTTATTTAATTCAAAATTAAAGTAAAAAACGGATTATACAACTAACTGCAGGGAGTGAATGATTCATTCAAATGTCGAGTCGCTTTTTTGACTTTGTGACATCACTAGCCCCCGTACCACTGTATTCTTGTTTATTTTTTTCTGTCGTTTACGTATCGCAACGACTTTTTTTTTAAATGGCAATTCTTCTTAAATACACGTTTAAAAGTTAATAAAAACACTTAGATATGATACTAAACGCGCTCTTGTTGCGAATTTGAGCTCTCGATCGCCTTTTACATGAGAATACTGCACAACTAACCATTTTTCAAGAGTAACGTCACGCGACAGGGATCAATGCAAAATGGCGGTGGTGCAGCGACAAGTAGTTTTATTAAACGTGTTTGAACAGTTGACCAATGTACTTTGCCGGAGGGGGTCGCCCGTGTAAGGCATCTCCAGTGGCTTTATACTCAAAGACTAGTGCAGTCAGTCTGACATGTAGCAAATCGGCCAACTTAGAGCGGCTCTGGTATAGTACCCTGAAACAATACTAGTACAACCATTGACATCAACTATAAAGACTAAGAAGGAGTAAAATTTCAGAAAATTAATAATTTAGAAATCGAAGCTTAAATATCTGGCGAAATGATACAGCAATAGACATTTAAAGTTGAGAGAGTTTCCTTCTGCAAAATCCATTTCAAAAGTGTTAAAGTAATTCAAAAAGAAAATGTCTCATGAATTCCGCCCGCGACTCCTAAAACGTAGTGATTATATTCTCTTTGGCGACTCCGTTTGCGTAGAGACGTTTAACGGCTTAAAAATTACTTCTTATAGCGCAGTCGGTCAAAAAGTAGCCTAATGTCCTTTCGCGGGCTCTAGACTAATCTGTACCAAACATTTAAATCGATTCAGTATTCAATGCGTGATTGCGTAACAGACAGACAGAGTTACGTTCGCATTTATTATATTAGTAGGGATTGATTAAGTTATGGTATGAAGACATAATAAAACATTTAATGTACCTTCTATGCAAAGTTATTACGAGCTGAATTTAAAATTCCGAAACATTATAATCTTGTGGACGTTTGTATGGGCTGTTTTTGAGATGGTCCAAATAATGTTTTATTGAATAATAAAAAATCTCGGACAGTTATTTTGTATAATATAAAAGTCAATACCAAAGAGTAATACCTTCAATATTGCTTTTTATTTGTGTGGTCTATTATATATTTTTTAAAATCTAATCTTTCGAAAATTTATTTTAGTTATCTTCATCCTATTGTAGATTTCGATTCTTTAATTGGAATTTAATTTTAAGCACAAAAATAAGATTACCAATAAAATATTTATGAACAAGTGATAGTATCAATACTCTAAGTATTTTTTTATTCCTAGTTAATGTTCCACGTACTATCTTGCACATGCCTAGAGCCCAAGCTGTTTATTTTTTTTTATTTAAATGTCAAATTGATAGATTTGTGACCGGGCGGTGTGGCTTCCTTCTCGGCAATATTTTTCATTGGCGCGAAAGTAATTAATCTATAATTAATTCGGAAGACTGTTTAGTTCTCATTTATTATGGCTGGGGTGAAATCCTTAGCGGTTAGGGGCATAAGAAGTTTTGGTCCTGAAGAAGTCGATGAACAAAGGATCATTTTCGAGAAGCCTCTAACATTGATCTTAGGGCAAAATGGTTGTGGTAAAACAACTATCATTGAATGCTTACGCTATGCTATTACGGGCCAGATGCCACCGGGGAGCCGTAATGAGTGTTTCGTACATGATGCTAAAGTAAATCGGAGCAACGAAGTCTTGGGCCAAGTGAAACTGAAGGTATGCAAATTATCATACATTTTGTTGTATGCCTCATAATCATTTTACCAATGCAGACGGAATCTACTTTAAGTAGGCTGTAGCTTACCTCACAACATAGTTATAATTTAATTTGTATGGGTATGAACACATTGAGCAGTTTGTCTAATAGGTAAGGTGTAACTGTAAATACTAGGTTTATTATCTAAGTTTCAGATAATTATAGATGTTCCATGATTACACTACCTTTCTCCCATACTTTGCTTCTCATCCACTGTTTTACAAATTTTAAGGATATGAATAATAATAATGTAAACAATGTTTATGTTATTATTTTCAGATTGTGAATGCAAAGGATACACAATTAGAGGTTTCAAGATCAATGCGTGTGACGGCATTGGCAAAGAAGAAGACAAAGTTTCAGACATTGGACTCATTCTTGTCTGTCATCGATGAGACTGGCAAAACTAAGGACATATCATCAAGATGTGCAGACTTAGATTTTGTTATGTATGAGGCATTGGGTATGTTATTATTCAGCACCTAGAAACCAACATTACAAATAATTTAAAAACTAAAAAACCCAACTGTTTTTTATATAATTTGGAAATGAAAAATCTCTAAAAATAAGAAATTGGTCATAACCAATTGTATTTAATTACAAGAAAAATAGTGGCAGTCATATGTTAAATTTATTGACTTAAAATCCTTTCATGTAATAGTGTTGTTCACTTACTTATAAACTGTTGATAGAATATGGACTGGCTTAGTGGCACATTTGGTAGCCCCTATCTCAAATGCTAGTGATCATGGGTCCCAGAAGGGGTTCATCCCTTCTGGGACAATATCTGTGATGAACATAGGTACTTGTCTCATGTCTGGGTGTTATAAACATTAAAGTATGTATCACTGTTGATTCTAATTTCCATAACTCAAGGGAGTAATGTACTTCTAATGTACAATCCGATGTTTATTTTTTTTTATATTGAAAAATTATTAATTTAATCTATAAGTTAATGTTACTAAACTCCTGTTTTATTTTAGGTGTGTCAAAGGCTATACTAAACTCTGTGATATTCTGTCACCAAGAAGACTCCAGTTGGCCATTAGATGAAGGGAAGAAGGTCAAGGAGCGCTTTGATGAGATCTTTGAAGCAGACAGATACAGTGACTGCTTTGAGCGTCTTAAGAAAATAAGAAAGGAATACACACAGAATTTAAAATTACTTGGTAGGGATACTATTGTGTCATATCTTGCTTGCAATAATGTGTAACTAATATCTGATTGTTTAAGATAATATTGCCTATAACTTATTTATATTTTTCTTCTGGCTTATACCTATGTATTGGGTTAAAATAATATGTCTTTTTTAAAACCTGGTTGTATACTCTATCCAAGAAGAAATCAAAGTGTAATTAAATTTTTGTATGTCAATAGAGCAAGAAGTAGTTTACTTGACTGAGAAAAAAGTAGATTTGGACAAGAAGAAATTAGAAGTAGTCAATACAGAAACTCGCATATCTGAAACGGAATTGAAAGTATCTGAATTAGCACAAGAATTAAAACCGATATCTGACAAAATAACTGCTATAACTACTCTGGAGAAAAATATTGTAGAATTTGAGGCCAAAAAAGAAAAACTGAAAGCAAGGTAAAACTATTTCAATGTAAAAATTTGAGATTATTTTCAAGATGTTGACATCTTAACTGTTTCCTCCTATATTCAGATTGGAACATTCCCGCACTCAAGAGGAAGAATTGAAGAAAGCTATCAAAACTATTTTCGAAGGCACTACTGCTGAACTACAAGAAAATATTAGTGAGTCTACTTTTTTAACATATTATTCAATTGTGTAATGTAGAATATGTTAATACTATTCATTGTGAATCTATTAAATTTTATTGATATAAATGGATTTAAAAATATTTCAGGCAACTATGGATCCACTGCCAAAGCCAAACAGAAGGAGCTTACAGATTCATACAAAAAAATTAATGGTTTCAATAAGGAGGAGGAAAAAATTGCTAATGAAAAAACTTCCAATGAAATTAAATTTAACAAATTCATACTCCTTGAAAGTCAAAATCAAGAGAAAATTGATAAAAGAAATCAATTGATAGTAGAGACTGCCCAAGTAGGAGATATCGAAAATGTCAATCAAGTTGAAACAAATGAAGAAGCTGAGGCAGCTATTGAGAAAATAACTGAAAAGGTTAATGCTCTTAAGCAAGATCTGAATGAACACAAAAAGTTATCAGATGCGGAAGAAAAGAAATTACAATCAGTTGTAGATGAGAGCAAGGATGCCCTTTCCCGGCACAAACAGAAAATCTCGAATAAACAGTCAGAGATTCAAAAAAATAAAAAAGATGTTGTGAAGGCTGACAAGGAAATCAATGACGCCAATGAATCGAAGGTGAAATTGGAAGCTTTGGAAAAGAAACTCGAAGCTGCTGAAGAAGAGTACAAACAGCATGAGAGTGAACTGAATGTTGAAGAGTGCCAACAAGGAATCAATGATGATGAAAAGGTATTAGAAACTCAAGAGAATGATCTCGAGCAACTTACAGAAAAGATAACTAAACTTCAAAAGCAAAGTGCCAAATTGAAGGAAAAAGACATGATTGAAGAGCAACTCAAGCAGAAAGAGAAACAAGTGTCTGTCCTTAAGAACAAACATAGAGCGTCCCTCATAGAGATTCTAGGTAGCATACCTGAAAATAATTTTGCTGTGACCGTTAACAAGTTTGAATGTGAAATTCGCGCTGAAGTAGATTCTATGAAAAAGAAACAAAAAGAGAAAACCATTGAGCAAACTACTCTGCAGACTGAGCGAAAACACATTAGGGAAATGCTCAATGAAAAACGTAGTGAACTCACTAAAGCTGAAGATAAAATGTACAAGGCTTGTGGGACTCAGTCTTATGAGTCTACTCTAGCCAAAACTACATCCACAGTAGAGAAATTGCAGGTAAGTTAGATAGCCTGATAGGGATGACCACAATAATATATGTAATGGATTACTACAAGTATTTCTATTGTTTCAGGATGAGCAAAATGTTTTACAATCATCAATGTTCATAATAAGGAAGTATCAAACTCAGCTTAAAGACAACAGCTGCTGTCCTTTGTGCAGTCGTGGATTTGATAATGATTCTGAGGTATGAGATATTAACTGCTTTAAATATGAGTCCTTAATTTTGCTCATATTTACTGAAATTGCTAATACAAACATTTGTTTTAGGTTACCGATTTAATTTCGCAATTAACCACACAAGTCATGAATGTTCCCACTAAACTTGAAAAAGTAACAGAGGAGTTACAGAAGGCATCAGCTAAGAAAGACGAGCTGTTAAGCATGAAGTCACTGAATGAGAAGATTACTAAGTTGAAGGAGAAAGAGATACCTCAGCTTGAGGAGCGACTGAACGACATTGAAAAGGTAACAAAATATATTCAATTTAAAATGTTACTTATTATATTGTTATAATAAAATTAATCTGTAAGTATGGATGGATGTAAGACTTTGCAGACGCAATGCAACAGAAGAAAGCGTCTTAAATTGTTATTCTTGAAACTACAGTATTATTATGATTATTTACTATCATAATAAATAGCAAAGATATTTATGTTAAGTTTTATACATGAGTTGATAATTAACAATTTATTGATAATCAAAACTATGTTTCTCTCTATCAGGATTGTGTTCAATTATTGCAACATTTTTTATTTTTCAGAAAATAACAACGCTATCTGAGGAGTCAGACGAACTATCGATGTCGCTAATTGAGCCTGAGCAAAAAATGCAAACAGCCAAGCAGATCCAAGGGGACATGCCCCTCCTCGACCGAACTAGTCAGGAGATTACTAACATCACTCAAAAAGTAAGTGGTTGTCTTAATGGTAATTATGTTTTTCCTAATCTTAATTGAGTCAAAGCAACATTTTTGCAAATCATTTTGAAAATTAATACTTTCAGACCCAGGTTTCATTCAATCATCTTTAAAATAAAATGAATCGCTGAGGGTATTACTCTGTGGGATATCACTACATAGTATAAAACAAGTAGCTTTCTCTGTCCTCATATCTCTGTACGCTTAAATCTTTCAAACTACACAACAAAATTTGATGGTTTTTATTTTAATAGATAGAAGGATTCGTGAGGAAGGTTTTTATGTTAAATTTACCCGAAGTGTAGCGAGGGCGGGTTACCAGTTATGAAATGTTACACAACATCACCTATATTGATCTGATTAGATGCTAAGTTCCTTATGCGCTTGTATTATAGATATCAGAATCAATAGTAGTTTCATAAATATGCTAAAATGAATATAAAAATTATACATACATAAAATCACGCCTTTTTCCCAGAGGGGTAGGCAGAGATCACTTCCAGCGATCCACTTTTCACCTCTGTGGGAAACGTGACGTGACGGGTTGTGGACCACGTCGCCGCCATTCTGTCTTGGTCATTGCGTTCCACGAGTAGCAAGGAAATATGACGGGGGAAGGAAAAGGGGAGGAAGGATACTATCGCGCGTATCGAAGGATTGCTATAAAAATTATGTTACTAATAATAATTCGTTCTTCTCCACAGTTAGAAGATATAAAAGCCCAGTGTGCCGATATAGACACCGAGATGACGCTAGACGAAGCGACCGCCAAGCAAACGGAGCTGAGGCAAAGCATCAGCGCCCTCAGAGCGAAGATCAAGGCTACTCAGAAGAAACTGAACGCGCACAATAAGAAGCTGCAGACGATGGGTGATAAGAAAAATAAGATAAAGGAACAACTTCTCAATATCCAAAAGAAGGTAAACTGAACTTTGATTAAAATGCATATTATTTGATATGTTAAACACATTGCAATGGTAATTTTAGCATGGTATGTTGTTTTTGTTATTTCAAATGAATTAACTCACTAAAGCTAAAGAAGATGATCCTTTTTTTAATACTTCCCATTTCCTAAACAATGGTTATGCCTCAGCCCAGTTTTAAACTATAAATAATTAATTCTCATGATTTCTATAAGGTGCAAGAAATTGTTAACCTGCAAGAGAAAAAGAAAGAGTTGGAGGCAGAAGGTGAAAAACTGGTAGTAGAACTGAAAGAATTGGAAGAAGCTATCACGCCCCTGCAGGACGAAGTTAATCAGAAGGAAAAGGCCAAGAGTGAGGAAATGGACAAATACAAGTAAGGATTGCCTTAAGTGATGTAAATTCATAATCATCATAAGCCAAGTTAGCTAGCTAAACTAGAAATTTTATAACTATGTATTTGTGCTAAATATTAGTCTTTATGGGTCTACACGCGTTATTAGGAGTAGCAAATTACATAGCTACTTACTTCCCGACGTTTCGATTGGGTTACACCAATCATGGTCGCGAGCGAACTGGCGCCGCCCGTCCGTATGTATTTGTGTTCTAAATTCATCATCATCATTCTCCTGCCCTAATCCCTTATTTGTGTTCTAAAATATGGTTATTTAAAACTAGCTGTGCCAGCGACTTCGTTCGCGTTTCCCCCGTTTTTTACACATTTTCCATTGTATCTTTGCTCGTATTAGTCGCAGCGTGATGTTATATAGCCTAAAGCCTTCCTCGATAAATGGTCTATACAACGCAAAAAGATTTTTTCAAATCGAACCAGTAGTTTCTGAGATTAGCGCGTTCAAACAAACAAACAAACTCTTCAGCTTTATAATATTAGTATAGATTAATAGTAGTCAATCATTTACTTGTGGACATTCAATCATCAACCATCAATTCCTTTCCAGGGCTGTAACAGAGACAAAGAACAATTTCATACTCAAAGTAACAAGCTCCTTTGACAAAGTGAAGCAAATAAATCTGGAAATCAAACAGCACAAGGAGAGGAACATTCCATTAGAGATGGATAAAATAAAGGAGGCAAATGAGAAGCTTATGGAGAAACAAAAGCAGATTATGGTGGATAGGGACGCGCTCACCAAGCGGATCGACGCTTTGAAGGATGAGCTGGCCAAGCAAGAGGTAGGATAATTATGTAACACGTTGACTGCGGCCCTAAAAATCGATCGGAACCCGCTGTGCGGATGTCCACACGCTCAGCGTGTCGCCCGCACAGACGTTGCGAAATTTCGAAAAAACAAGAAGCCGAAGAAAAAAAAAAAAGCGTCGATGGCCGAGTGGTTAAGGTCGTTGCTTGCCATGCGAGAGGTCGCCAGTTCAAACCCCGCCAGGTACCAATGTGTTTTTCAAATTTGAAATTCATATGTGCCATCATTCGACGCTTTAACGGTGAAGGAAAACATCGTGAGGAAACCTGCACGCCTATGAAGAAATTCTGAGGTTGTGTAGTCGACCAACCCGCACTTGGCCAGCGTGGTCGACTAAGGCCTTATCGCCCTAGTTTAGGGTAGGCCCGTGCCCCAGCAGTGGGGACGTATATGGGCTGATGATGATGATGATGAAGACGCCGATGCGGCGCCACGCGCCTGGCGTGTAAGGTGATCCCATACAGCAGGGCGGCCAAACACGCCACGCGTGTATGGTCAAACACAAGCGGTGTGTGGGTCCGCACGGGGGGTAGCGCCACCAAACACGCGTAGCGTGTCCGGCCGCGCCGATGTATTGTGAATTTCGCGCTCACGCCTGGCGTGTAGCTCAGCTCACGCGTTCCGATGACGAAAACACAGGGTGTGTGTTTTCAGCAGTGAACATGTTTACTAGCTTTCCTCCCGCGACTTCGTCCGCGTAGTTCAACGGGTAAAACATTACTTCTTTATAGTGCAGTGGGTTAAAAATTAGTCTATGTCCTTTCACAGGCTCTGGACTATGTCTGTGCCTAATTTCATTTGTATCGATTCAGTACAGAAATGCGTGAAAACGTAACAGACAGACTTACTTTCGCATTTATAATATTAGTAAGGTTTACTATCATGGCTACACACAGTCGTTCAACATGCTAACCCTCCATCATAGCAATTGCAACTCTGACGAAATTACGAAGGAACTTGCCAAAAAAGTAATATTTGGTAAATAACCCAGACATATAAATTTTAGGTTCAGGTAGTTCTGTAGCTCTTTCTGGTAAAGAAAATACACTAAGTTGCTTAATTTTTTTTGCCTAACTTTGAACATATTATGATGGCTTGGTAGCCCTCTCATCATCACCAAACAGGGAAATGGATGGATCTCACTCCTTATACTTGAATCAACTATTAAGTTTTTTTTTAATAGTTTAAAAATAATTTATAATAATTTATTTTTTTAGCTGGAAGGAAGGTGTTGTTGGTATACAATTATAGACCGTTTTTTACATTGGTAGGAATTGCGTAACAAATTACCTGAGGAAACAGTGTTATTAATTTCCACAATTTTATTTATCAGATTTACAAGCGAGATCTGGAAGATAACATGAAACTGCGCAAAGCACAAACTGACATCGAAAACAGTTTGAAACAAGAAGCTGAGAACAATGAGAAGATGAATGGAGTTAACATGGATATGCTGGAGGAGAAGCCGGCATTGATAACTCAGCAAACCAAGATCTTCAGGGAGAAAGCGCAGACTGAAGGAGTGCTGACTGAATTAAAGGTAGACAGAATTAAAAATATTTCATTGCTTTTCAAACTTATCTCAAGACAGGGTTTATAGAAAAATGACACAGTATGCTCTATCAATAGGGTTATTTTTTATGTCTAACCAGAATTTTAACATTACACCTATTCAGTTTTAATTTAAAATCAAATAAAGATTTTTTTCTTAAATTGCATACAACATTTTTACGATTACAGGAAAGACTGACTCAAAGTCGTTTGGAACTGAAAAAAACGCAGAACAAAGATATAGAAAAGAGATTCAGGGAGAAGTTCTATGAGCTGCATGTCACCAAGGCTATTGATAAAGATATAAAAGACTACTCTGTTGCTTTGGAGAAATGTGTAATGGAATTCCATAGAGAGAAGATGGAAAGCATCAACCTTATTATTAGGTAAGAAAGAAAAAGTTTTAAATCATATTGAACAGACACATTCCATTAGTTACACCAAAATTAATTGTATGGTACGGTAACACTCAGCTTTATAGCTAAAGATTTCACGTTAAATCTCGAGAAGTTGAATTTTAAAATTGGAAAAATTCACATTCATGCCTGACTGGACGGGACTAGAACCCACGATCTTGGGATTACGCGCCACACGTTCTACCAATTATGCTATCCAGGCGTTACGGCATATATGTGAAGTTGAACTTTTTTGGAATTTCAAATGCTTTCGAATTGTGAGTAGTGGAAAGTGTGTTTTTATGGTGTAGTTTAATATCTGACTTTTTGTTGCAGAGAATTATGGAGGAAGATTTACAGAGGCAATGATATTGATTACATTGAAATTAAAACTGAAGGTAGTATGTCGACAGAGTCAGACCGGCGTAAATACGACTACAGGTAAATAGGAAGATCCTGTGGGGTTATTTTTTATTTAGAATCTATGTGAAAAATATTTAATTCCCACATAATTAAATATTTTTATCTCTAAACTTAATATTTTCTTTTGCAGAGTGGTACAATGTAAAAATGGAGTCGAAATTGATATGCGTGGCAGGTGCAGTGCTGGTCAGAAGGTTTTAGCTTGCCTTATTATAAGGCTCGCGCTAGCTGAAACATTTAGCTCCAGGTAACTTGGTCAAGATTTTAGTATACCAAAACATATTTAAAAAAAAACTAGGCAAGTGGAAGTCGTCCGCGTCTGGATCCATGTAATTAAAATTATATTTGTTTTTTTTAAGGTTCGGAATACTGGCTTTGGATGAGCCAACAACCAATTTAGATCAAGAAAACATCAGAAGTCTCTGTGTTGCTCTCGGAGAGATAGTCCAAGAACGGATGACCCAGAAGAACTTCATGTTTATCCTAATCACCCACGACAAGGAGTTCATCGAATCTCTCGGGAACATCGACAAAGTAACCCATTACTATGAGGTATCCAGAAACGAAGATGGAAAGTCCAGAATCAAAAGGATTAGGTTCACATAAAGCATATTTTATATATCAAAAATATATTTAAGTGATAGCCATTCCCTATAACTAGAGACCAGATTATATAAGTATATTTTATTATGGAAATTTCCATTCATAAATAAAAAGAGAAATTATCGACAGACATAAATGTACTTCTATTTGCTTTCTATGGTGGTTGTAGTAGTAAGGGTACTATTAAAATGTACCCAAATTAGTAAGTTAAGAGTGCTTCACAAATATTAAGAGTGTGATTGATATACAATTAGTATGAGAACCTTTATGAAACAAACATCAAGCAAATTATTTAACATAAGTCAGCCCAGTTGTTGAATATAATTTGATCTCTGATTATAACATTATAGGTTTATTATTTCATTTCAAGTAGTTCTAAGAAGGCTGTGCCTTACAAATTTATCTTTCAATTCAATCATTACATTTTGTATGAAGAAAAATAGAATAAAAGGTTTTTTTACTGTATAGTCTGCT
Source organism: Maruca vitrata (assembly GCA_039566165.1). Lineage (NCBI taxonomy): Eukaryota > Metazoa > Arthropoda > Insecta > Lepidoptera > Crambidae > Maruca > Maruca vitrata. The sequence continues at coordinate 9,033,200 of CM076921.1, forward strand.
CATTTCATTTTAAATTTCCTTATTTTGACATTTGACACTGGCATGATCACAGAGGAAATTTTATTATTACATTTAAAACAAGATCTTAAATTAAAATCAAAGATAATGATACTTATAAACATTTATTAAACTGTACATCACTGATTAAATAATTTAATAATATATGGTTTAACAATTAGGTAATTACCAACAACTTAACTAATGACACCACTAAGTGGTTCACATATTGCTTCTTGATCTATATGCAACATTTTGCTCTCTTGTAAAACAGTCAATGTTACACCCAGAAGTTCGGCAACTTGCGTCGATGGGAATGATAGCGACAGACACTTTGTGATGTATGGGACCAGATCTTCGCTAAAACTCACGCAAAACAGCACAAAGTTCTGCCTTTCAATGTCAGTAAAGCCTTGTTGCTCTTTGTGATAAAATGCTACCAACACTTGCACAGCCTTTTCAAATGACTTCCTGAATTCATTGTACACCTCTTTCACAATATTCAGGGGAGCTGTAACCCTTAGAGAATTCAGGACAGTCAACAGTCCATTGCAATATTCTGCTAATGGATAATAATCAAGCAGATTTTCAGGGGGCCCTTGAACCATATTCTCATTAACTGGTCTTGGCACATTCTTAATACTGGATACTTTGTATGACCGCATTTGATTCTCCAAATGGCTGTCAGCTTTGTCGACACCATTGTGGAACTGTGTCAAGATGTTGTTACGGAAAAGTGGGGTGAGTACACACCTCATGTCGGCTCCGACTCTACCAAACGACAAGCAGAGGTACATACACTGATTCATTAGAGACTCGAAACTCGACTCATCTTCTCTTAAAACATCCTGATTTAACATCTGGGCTAGAAGTTCAACCTGCAATATAATAAAAAAATTTGATGAAACAGGAGATGATCAACTTAAATAAAAAAATTTTACAAACTAAAAACTACAAATTACCTTTAATTTCAACCAGCATGATAGTGCACTTGTACCACTGAGCTCATCATCCTTTACTTTGGCTTCTTGAGTATCAGACAAAAATATGGATTTATGTTGAGTCAACACATTAAACAGATGGATTCTATGCAGCTCCACAATTTTCCTCAATAACTTTTCTGAAGCTAAAAAATACAAGTCGTCAGAAAAAAGATCTAAATTTATATAATATCGGACCAAGCAGCATTCTCTAAAATTTTAAACTTACATTCATTACTTTTGGCATCATCAAGGGCTTTTTCGAACCATGCATTTCTAGCTTTCAAAAAATGTAAATGTAAACCATCAGAAATTGCTACACCACTACTACCAGTTTTGCCAGTTGCATACTGTAAGCAATCTTGATCCTCCTCTGTAGATTTATAAACTGTATTTGCCCTACGTAAATATCCTAAAATCTGTAAGAGAAAGAAAAACACTTTAAAATATTTAAACAGGCCTAGTATAGTAATCTCTGGAATACAATTCAGGGTTAAATAAAATAAGCATGTGTCAAAATCCAATATGTGATAAATTGAATAACTGTTGAATAACTTTAATGTTTTAAACATAAGACTTACTTGTAAACATTGAGGCAGAGGTAGATCATATCTCAGTTGGTTGAAGAGATGATAAAGTGTTTCAAACCATAATGTAACAATTTCTGATGTTGTATTCTGTAAAATAAATAAATAATACAATTTGTTTGTAGTCAATTAATAATTAGAAATTAACTTTTTATAATTCTGAGAATAAAATTATTTGGAAATGGCTACACTAGGCTTGCCAGACCACCGGGAAATCTGGGATTGTCCCGGAATCTTCCCTCTTGTACCATGTCCAGTAATTAGCTTTTATTGTCCCGGATTCTAGAAACTTATTATTTTTTTTTTACAAAATAAACTAGCAACGAACTAAAAGACTTGCCAAACGACGAAATATGGGCCTATTTCGAAAGAAATAACACATCCAAAAATTTCAATAATTAAAAGAATGTTTGGCTTCATTCTTTCTATCCCAACAAGCAATGCTTTTTGCGAAATAATATAGTCTATTGAATAGTTTATGGATGAAAGAGCGAAACAGGATGTCCATGGATTTAATCAAATCCGAACTGCAGACTCATATAAATTTTGACGTGTCTTGCTCAGAAATTCTGTCAGTCTTACAAAGCCCTGATGGAGAAAAACTAATAAAAATCCAGTGAAAAATATTTAAATAATTATTTGATCGCCATTTTTTTTCATTTAGGTTTTATAAAAAGGAGTAATTTTTTTATTAGAGATCATTTTAAACACAAATACCTACAAATCCTTTGTAAAAAAAATATATTTTGAGATATTTTCTATTATAACCACGATCCAACATTGATTTTGTAGAACTGTCCCGGATTTGATAAGTTACTATCTGGCAACCCTAGGCTACACCCAAATCTGAGATTTATTTTATAAATTAATAGTTACTCTTTGAAATGAAATAGAGAATATTATGTACCTGCACAATAGGAATCTCAGAATATCTCTTGGATAAATTCCGGATAAAAGTGAAAATATCTAGAGCACTTTCATAGTCCTCAGCATTAAGTGCCTCCCTCATCAATGATGGCAGCTCCAGCAACTCCAGTAATTTATCACTTTGATTACGGATGCTGCTATATCGACTGGAAGAATAGGGTTTCAAAATATATTTAATGATGACCATGTTTCAATTTTGAAGATTTCCTTTGAAAAAGACACACAAAAATGTTGTCATTGTAAATGTTGGTATCAACTCAAATATATTCACATAATTACCTTTTTTCTTTTATGATATTACCAGCCATTTGTGAGAATTTATCACATTCCTGTATAAACATTGGTGTGGTGTCTACAAATGTTGCCAAAGATTCTTTCGATTTTCCAAGATCTTTCATGATTGTACGAGAGATATCTGCAGTCTCTACAAATGTCTTATAATTGGTAAATGCAAGTTCTTGTGTCTGCTCAGTCAACTGCCTCATTTCTTCGGTTAGTCTTTCTGGTTCTTTCCGAATATACTCCCAGTTTTGTGAGCCCAGCTTTTTAATATAATCCGTTATATCACCGAAGTATTCAACTTTTTCTACAATAAAAAAATCATTAGATAAGGAAAGTCCAAAACCGAAATACAAGTATACTAATAAAACTTACCTCCAGGATTTTCGGGAAAGAGTAGCTGACAAAGTTCTTTCATTTCTTGGGCCATCTTATTATAGTAATTTTATTAAGAAACTAAATAAATACAATAATAATTCCGCCAAATATTTAGACGAGTAAGCAAAGCAAACACCACATATCCACCACAACACAATTTTTACGTCACTGTCTAAATGACAGGCAAGTGATAAATTCTTTCTAATTGACAGTTTAAGAGAACCACAACGAAACGCAATGTATTTGTACCTTTATTTGTACAAATAATGATCTCGGTCGTTAAAATTCTCATATATTATTTCGAACTATTTTGAATTTTTTTACTATACCTACTTTGAAAATATTTTTATCAAAAATGTCGTAGTTGCGTTTTGTTAACCTAATCTGACGAATGAAAAATCTTTTTTTTCTGAAACACTGCTAGTCCATAGACAAGGTAACTAACTATACTCTATTCCATTTATGAAGTCCTTTTTGACATTTCGAAGAACGTAACTCTGCACGTTTCAAATAAATCCAATTTAATATCACTTTTTGTGTTTAGTAGGAAATCGTTATTTAAAAAATATACAATTATGCAAAAACACCCTACAATTAATTTACAAGCAAAATTAACTTATTGTTTTTGATCTAACTATTGTTTCTATATCTGAACTTCAAAATAAAATAATATTTTTGCGCGTATGCAGTTACGTACTATGGTTTATGTTTTACTTTTAAACGTAGTGACGTGCCTCAAGTATTCGGTTAGTTAAACCGATCATTCGCGAATGAAAATGAATCTAGCGGCAATGGGACTGCTTATAACTTTAATGCATTTTACAATAAAACGTAATAAAAAGTGCAGTCCTTTGCAGGTAATATGTAAACTGATTAAATAACAAAATAAATTAATAAATCAAGCAGTGATGATTAATAACTATAAAATCAAATATAAAAACTTAAATGAATTGTTTTTTTATTTTAATCTGATGCTCATAGTAACTGTTGAGTTATTCCATTACGCGATACAATTCGTATAATTAATTTAGTGTTGCAACTATAGGTACTCGGTGCAAACACTCCTGCAAACGGTGTCAAACATTCGGTGCCATTAATTAACGAGTCTTTGACACGAGCCTATAACTGTTATGATCCTTTAAACTCAGTGTAAATTTTAAATAACTTAACTATCATTATTCATTAATATTATACTAAACATCCAATCGTGTATTTCTTTTTTCGACAAAAAAACAAGTTTGGAAGTTTTGCATGTTTAAAATTGTTCTTTCGATAATTTTTATTAACCTTAGTTTTTGAAAGTTAGTTCGATTTAAATTTGTTACAAATCGAGAATCGTTGCCGCTGAATATCGATTTCTAAGGGTACTTCCCTAGTACTGAACTATTGACATCTGTCAAAAAGGACTTCATAATTGGAATAGAGTATATAACTGTATGTAACTTGAGGTTTCTATATTATCATCCCATTGCAAGTGCCATGAAATTTTTTTCGGAAAAATAAAATAAAACAATGACTGGCTTTATTTCTTATTTTCCAAAATAAGGACAATAACTAATTTCGAACATCAGTATAGGTTGGATCAATACATGCCATATTTCAATAAATAAGGTTTAATTTAAACGTTAAGTTTAGGTTTAAGCTAGATAGCGAAACTATAAAAATCATATTGAATTTAAATAAATATGCATTAATGTCATGATCTACACTTAAAATAACTTAATTATTCTATTTTCCAAAGAAGACAACGTGTTTTGTGCATCCGATCATACCACTCTATATACTCTATGGTTTTTTTGGTTGGAAATGGAAGTTAGCCATTTGTCCGATAACCAAACAATAAAATATTTTCCATTTGTGCTCTAAAATAGCTTAAAAAGATAGTGATGCAGACCCAATAAGTTGTTTTATGGTTTGTACTTGTTAAGATTTTGTGACCACTTTGGTTATATTTTTGTTTTCATCCATGATGAACTATTGATAAGTTCTATGATTGCGTCATGTAAACGTATAGATATACGATGTAGTTGTGTTATTCGTGAAAATCGTTACCATCCTCAACAAATTGACTTGTATTTTTGCTATTTGTGTTGAAATACTTCACCTGAAAATGTTCATGTTTATGTTAACCTTTTAGTTTGACAGGGATAACCTACGGTTTTTTGTATTGGCACCATTTTTTTATCAACCTTTCATCCTTTATTTAGACTATCTTCAATAGCAGGCATGATTTTAGTCTAGTTGAATCCTACCTGAGAGGTACCAGGTATCAATTTACATTTTTGACAATCTGATGATAAGGTTATGTTGATGTTTTGGTTGAAGATGGTCATAGATCTAAATTGAAATTTGTAGTCACAAACAAATCATTGTGCTCATGACTATAAATTATCTATTATCATTTTTAATCGCTTATGTCAGTGATTATTTTATTATTCAACTCATTTTCACAATGTTGATTGTAACTTTGAATATGTAGGATCATGAAGATTATTTATGAAATGGTTGCTCATTATGCCTATTAATTGGGGGTTTTTATGTGAGCCAATTTGGGAAAATATATAGATTTGATGAGTGCAAAAATTGTTTTAGGGCCAATAATTTGTCTGTGTAATGAGAGTACTACAGGTAATCATATTCCTGTTGCTCAAATTTACTGGTTTCTGTCTGCCTGTAAGTTTCCTTGAAGTTCCTAGTTATTTAGGTTCATGTATCTTTTCAGTAATGGGTGATATTATAAAATAATTAATGATGGAGGGAGAGGAGTTCAATCTCCATTGGGAGGAGGAGGTTGAAGTAAAGGTAAGTGCATTATGAAAATATAGGAAATATTATAATTGGTTCTAGAAATATGTTCAATTTATAATGAAATATAATATTTTGTTAAATTTCAGCACTCTCCAGATGTGGTGGAAGAAGAAGTGATATGTGGCCTTGGCTCCCATGATGGTTCATATTCAAATGTGGTATGTTTTGTAATAAAGCATTAGATTATTGTTTTTCAATGAATCATTAAAGTCATCATCTTACTCTGAAATCTTACCTTATATCGCTATGTAATAGTAGTGTAGTTATACAGGAATACAGTCGCCACATTGCAGATGTTTTTGTTTAGATTTTCCTAGTTACTTTTAATATTACTTTAATACTAAACATTAACTTGCTCTTTCATTTTTAATAGGTTCCTGGCGATATCATTGAAGAAAATGATCAAATGGCCGCTGAGAACTTAATGTACTTAGCACAAGATGTTGTCAGTTTCACGGAAACAGCTGAGCTCGCTGACGATCCCAATGTTGAATGTGTCACTGAAGAAGTTATCACTGATGACTGGGTTATACCTGGGGGACAGGAAAGGTAATTTGTGTTTCATATGTATAATCAAACAAATCATTTCTCTTTGAGTTTCATAATTGTAATGGAAATTCAGACTAGATAGATATCAACATTGACTAGAGTGGCGATAAGAGTGGCAAACTGTTACATAATATTTTAAACTTGCTAATTTTTTAGTGTATCATTGATGACTGTACTAATCTGTGTGGTACATGTCTATTACTCCTACTTTAGGTCTCTGCTCTGTGCTATATGAACATTTGTAAATCCTCTTCTTCTTGGTTGTATCCATCATGACTGATGATTGTGGTTGATGTACTTCATATGAATGTGGATGCATTTCCGCCATTGATTGTGGTCCATTGCACACCTCACTACCTCATGGAATTTGTAAATCCTCATGCTTATAGTAAAATATCTTTCAAATCCTCCTTTAATTTATCACAAACACTAGGAAATCATATTGAACATTCACACATTATTACTGATGTTCATGGTATTACTTTTAACTATGTTGTTTCTTATTTTTATTTATAATGAAATGCTGTAATCAGATTCTCTTACAGAGTGGAAGTTCCATTGGATCAGCTGACTAACCCTGTCCAAGATATCAAGGAAGAAAATGACATTGATGTTCCATTACCAACTGATCAGGTATGTACAATGAAATGTTGGTTCTATAATAATATATTAATTTATTGCAGTGTTGCATGATAAATTAACATTATTGGAATGAGCCAGATATTTGTGGTAGATTTTGTTTTGTGTGGTGATGTAAAATAACAATGTATTGTAAGTGCAGGGACAATTTAGAAATAATTTATGAATATGACATACTTAATCTAGTTAACAATCTGGATATTCACATGTTCATCCTGTAGGTGTGTCAGTAGGTGTACAAATTTATATTACACATCATGAAAATATCAGGGTTACCGAAAGTATTTTTTCGTTTACTGTATGAATCATCTCATTTCATTCTGTAAATGAAAGACATTCACAAAAAGTTCATTATTTGCTACTTTAACACATTAGAATATGTATTACTTATGTGCATGAAAAAGTGACGCTGAGCTATTAAAACACATGGAGCATTATCATCAACACTGGTGTGATTTGTGAACACACAGTAATCAGCAATGAAAGCTGTTGCATAAATCATGAAATATTAATGAATGTTTTGTATTGATAAGCAGTGAAAGAGTAAATAAAAAGTAAAAATAGTAAAAATAGTAGTCATTCAACGAGTTATTGGTGATGGTGGAGAGCTCGCCAGTTAAAACTGTGCTACATACCATTGTGTTTTAAAATTCATATGTATGATTATTTGATGCTTTAAAACGGTGAAGGAAAAACATTGTGAGGAAACCTGCACATCTATGAAGAAATTTTAAGGTTGTGGAGTCGACCTCATCATCAGCCCATATAAGTCCCGATTGTTGGGGCCTACCCTAAACTAGGGCAATAAGGCATTAGTCGACCACGCTGGCCAAATGCGGGTTGGTCGACTACACAACCTTAGAGTTTCTTCGTAGGTGTGCAGGTTTCCTCACGATGTTTTCCTTCACCGTTAAAGCGTTGAAGGATCGTAGTAGTCGCCTTAGTTAGTGGGTAGTCGATCTACCTACACTTAACTAAGGCCTGATCACCCTAGTTTAGGGTAGGCCCGTGCTCCAACAGTGGGGAGTTACATGGGCTGATGATGATAATGATAGTTAAATTACAAAACCACAATCCATTCCAGGATGAGTACACAGCGATGCGTCCGTGGCCGTGCGACTTTTGCTCGCGTCGGTTCCGCAAGAAGGCGGCGCTGATGAACCACATGGTGGCCCATCAGAACGACCGGCCGCACGCGTGCAACCTGTGCGGCGTGCGCTACGTGCGCAAGTGCGACCTCATGAACCATCTGAAGGTGCACGCGTTCGTGCCCGACAACCAGGACGCGCTTGACTTTGGTGAGTGGGCGAGTTTTTGAGCTCTAAATTAGACCATTTGTTGTAACAAACGGGATCTTACAGCGGCAAAGGAATAATGAACCAACATAGAATTCGTTTTTACTGTGTACCACAAATTTGTTGTGAACATACATGTTAATGTCAAATTAAATTGCTCATTTTTCTTTTCTTTCAGAAGAAATGTTAGATCAAAAACCAATTATTAAGCCAAAGAAGAAGAGAGGAAGGCGGAAAAAGAACCCAGAACCGGTTGAAGTGAGTAGTATTTGTATACCTTATTAAAAAAATGCAGTGGTTCGCATGGATGGCGTATTTCGGTCAGATTATTCTGACGGCTGCGCAAAATACACATTAATATGCAGTATTGTTGAGTTGTAGGAAACTGACTGCCTTGTTGGTCTATTGGTAGCAAGCACTGCGTAAGGACCGAGAGGTCCCCGATTCGAGTCCGGGGTCGGGCAAAATTTGTGTGAGTTTTTATATAAAGAAATTTCTCAGCCTGTAGTCAGGAAGTTGGCGGTTGCACGCCCGTGGCTCGTAAAGCACGTAAAGCCGGTGGTGCTGCGCCCGATCTCATCGGTCATGTCGGAATGCCGTCTCACCAAACTATGAGAGTGCACTTGTGCTTGCGCGCATACTTGTGTACTATAATATGCCCTGCGCACTTGGCTGATCGTAATGGAGTGGTGATTGTCCCATAGAACGGCATGTGGGAGAACATGACGTCCGCGCGCACGCAGCAGTGGTCGCGTCGCGCGCGCACTCCGCCCAAGCCGCCGCCCACGCCGCCCGAGCCGCCCTCCCCGCCCGAGCCGCCGTCCCCGCCGCCGGCCCCCGCCGACCCCTCGCGCCCCTTCGTCTGCCGGCACTGCGGCGTCGGCTTCGCCAGGGAGAAGGCGCTGCAGTCACACTCTAGGGTGAGTTACACTGTGAATGTGGTACGGGTTAGGTACGTAAGTACCGAGGTGCAACGCATGGTTAGGCGCATTGTGTCTAATGAGGGTTTTCGGGTACGTAAATCCACTAGATTTACAGTAACATGTTAATGTGACACGCAATAAATGATTTGATTTGATTTAGATGGGAAGACGACGTTTAACCGACACTTGATTCGGACATGTCTGTCAGTCTCATACGCGAAAAGTCAAATGGGCTCTAAAGGCCCAAATCTTAATCAATCAATTTCCAATATAAATTAATCTAATTAGCACACTGTCCTTAGCAAATGGTACCATATTCACATGACCAATTCAAGTAACAATCCGTATCTTGAGTAGGTATGTTGCTCTTATTTCAGGTAATACGAGTATGCATATTACTTGCAATAAGAGTTATCTACACAAACTTTTAGTTGGTCCTTTAGCATATCGGTTTTTAAGCTCTATACTGTTAGGTTTAGTTATAGTGATTTGGTATGATCGGAAGCTATCTTAATATGCAACTGTTAGGGGTCAATGCTGTGATGGCACTAAATAAATAAACGTAAAAAGCGTCGATGGCCGAGTGGTAAAGGTCGTCACTTGCCATGCGAGAGAGAGGTCGCCAGTTCAAACTCCGCCACATACCTCTCGTTTTTTGAATTTGAAATTCATTTGTATGTACGATTATTCGGCGCTTTAACGGCGAAGGAAAGGAAGACATCGTAAAACCTACATACCTACCTACAAAGAAATTCTTAGGTTGCGTAGTCAACCAACCCTGTAACATGTTAATGTGACACACAATAAATAATTTGATTTGAAAAACCCGCACTCGGCCAGCGTGGTCGATTCGCAGCCTTATCGCCGTAGTTTAGCGTAGGCCCCTGCCTCAGCAGTGTATATGGGCTGATGATGAAATGAACGTTCGCATGTCCCGGACAGATCCACGGCGGCGACTCCCCGGTGGAGTGCGGCGAGTGCGGCGAGCTGTGCTGGTCGCGCGAGGCGCTGGCCACGCACGCGGCCCAGCGGCACCCGCACCTGCCGCCGCGCGGCGCCGCGCCGCCGCCCTACCACGACTCCGACGAGGGTACGCTCGCCATATATTACTTTCTCTAATTAGTTGTTGATATGACCGAATCGAACAAAGCTCCACTTTTTATCTCTCTTCCGTGTATTGTGCTCCTGCACACTATAGTCCTGCTCACACAAATAATGTAAGGGTGAGAGCCATCCGTCCCCCGCTTTTATAAGGCTACTACGAGCCATCATTGTTTGTTAGTTAGAAAGAAAAGCATAAGTAATACCCGCAAACTATCCCAACAGTCTGTCTGTGTCCCAAATGGTTTTCTTTTTTCAAATGCTTTTGTTTTTAAGTAAGACATTTCATTATTTTTAAGAAAAAAACAAATGAAAATTATAAAGCTATTTTCCAAGGTTTAAATTATGGTGACAATATAAACGACAGTGTGCTTCATGTCATGCTTTAACTAGAAACAATGATCTGCATAGGTAGGTATATCTTACAGGAAATATATGTTTTTAGACTTTTGCGTTCCAGGGCTACACCCGGTAATGAAGTAGCAAATACATAGCTACATACTGTCTGACGATTCTACTAAATTGCACCAGTCATAGTTGCGAGCGAACTGACAGGAAAAGTTTAAATTGAAATTGTGTACAATGACTAGGCAACATATTGTATACCTCAACCTGCTCTATAACAGTGGTACTTAACATTCCACAGACGACGACATGGACTACCAGCTATCGCCGGCGGCGTCGAGCGGCGCGGCGGGCGGCAGCGAGCGCGTGTTCGACGGCGTGCGCGGGCCCGAGCTGTTCTGCCAGGACTGCGGCGTCGCCTTCCAGCGCGCCGACCTGCTGCGCCGGCACGTCGCCGCTGCGCACAGGTGGGGGACGAACTGCGGGCTTGTTGATTTGGGAGGCGGATTTACCCAAACAACGAAACGGGACCCTATTTACTAAAACTGACGTCTGTCAACAGACTCTGTTTTAAGAACTGGTCAACTTTTGATCTATGCCTGCTAAAAGCAAATTAGAAATGATTCCTAATAAACATATTTGTTTTTGAATATGATGGTATGAAATACTTCCTGCGCACGCACTTAGGCGTACTTTTATTGTCATTTTCCTGTTTTAAATTTTAATGAATGTATTTGTTGACCAGTTACAAGCGGCACGACAGCACGAGCAGCACGTGGGGCGAGCACACGTGCGACGTGTGCGGCGAGAGCTGCACCGACGCGCTGCAGCTGCTGGCGCACGCCGAGGGGCACGCCGAGCGGCACACCGCGCACGCCGCGCCCAGGTCACGCGCATGCGCACTCTCTAGGGACGCGCCGGATATCCGGGGCCGCATGTAGCACACGGGCGACGTGTGACAGCTTAGGGGTGAGGAGAGCCATCCGCTACCCCGCAAGCCCAGTGATGATGAACAAGGCCACTCCGAGCCGTCGTCGTAGTCAGATAAGAAAAAAAGCGGCGAGATCTGCATCATCATCATCATCTTCGCGTTTTCCCGGTTGCATCCTTGCGGAGCCGGGGGTCCGCTTTCCTACTCCTAACTCTCCACTTCGCACGGTCTTCGGCATCCTTCGCGGAGAGTTTGTTGGCACGCATGTCATCCACTACGACGTCAAGCCAGGCCTTCTTGGGCCTTCCCCTTCTGCCGGGACCCGGCGGTAGCGACATGGCTAGACACTTGTTCCCTACGTAGTTTGCCGGTTTCCGTAAAACATGACCGTACCAACGTAGGCGGCACTCTTGCAGTTTATCAGCGATGTCTCGGACATGAAGGCTGCCGCGAATACGGGAGTTCTTTACGCGATCTGCTCGCGTAACATCCAGCGCAGCATCTTCATCTGCATATACTGCTTATAAATATTAAGAATTCTGTTTTATCCAAACCCCTATCGGACTCTTTACGAGCGCACGTACATACTCAGTGTTTTCAATGTCCACTTTTTGTTACAGATTGAAGAAAATGGCTAGAGGGCGAAATAATTTATCAACTTCTAGTTCATCAAGACAGTTCCCTTGTAGAGAATGTGGTAAGTGTATTTGTGACAATTTTCAAAAGCTATATTAGGAGACATTATTTATCCGGAATCTTTTAATGGTACAAACAAATTTAGTGTGTAGCTAAATTATTTTTTAAACTGTGTTGTTTTGACTGAAAATTGTCAATAAATAACTTAAAAATACTTACTAAGCTTAAAAGCTAGACAGATTACTAGCGGTCTCGAGTGCTCGATCGTAAATCACGAATGTCAACTACTAGTTGCCACGAGCTAATTCGCGTATAATGCTATATTAGCGTAGGATTTGAAAAGTGAAGAACTAAGAACAGAAATAATAAAAGTAAAGTTATGTAACATAGGTCAAATATGGTAATATAACAGTACCGATATTGTAAAAACTCCAAAGGGCCCAAATCTACTGAATAAAACAGGTTGTATGGACACCTTAATTTTTTTGAAATGCGAACATTGTAAACATGCCTCTCGGCTATCCTTATAGGACGGAGAAAACGAAACGCTTGCGCGATGTAAAAATAGATAGTTCCATCTATTGTAATGAACTTGAACTAACCGTTTGGTTCAAATACGCGGATTTCGGAAAGTCAGTGCCACACAACATACAACCTTAAACGCTCCTTGAAGTTACATATGGGTCCGTAGGGAGCAATCCGCACTGGTGATCAGTACCACACTAAAACTAAGCTTTGAATAGATAAAACAAACGAGTTCTGTTTCAGGCAAGGTGTTCGGATCGCGCAGCTCCCAGCAGATCCACATCCGCATCCACACGGGCGAGCGGCCGTACGCCTGCCGCTTCTGCTGGAAGGCGTTCGCGGACGGCGGCACGCTCAGGAAGCACGAGCGCATACACACAGGTTCGATACGAGATCATGTGTACTTTATTTACCGGATACAAACACTGCTTTGAAGTGTAAAAGAATCGGTTAGGCGCATTTCCGATTCGGATCCGGAAAATGTATGAAAAGTACCTATATCTTTCTTTCTCGTTCACTCTCGTTCGCACAATTAGTAATGATCCAATTGGTTAATTAACTAAGTGAACTATAATTTTTTTAGGGCTACTTAAGGTAGCACTAAAAAAATCTCTCTAATTTATGTTTTAATGTCCCAGATATTTATTTATTATTTTTATTAATTGTTAATATTAAAAAAAAAATACATATGAATGTATTTTTTAAAAAAAAAATACATATGAATGTATTTTTTTTATTATAAAATAACTAAAGATATTTTATTATTGAATTTTACTTTCAAAATCGGCCATCTTGCCTTGACGTATTTTTCTTTCCCTCGTGTCTCTGGTGTAATAAAGAAATGTTTACCTTGACTTATTACCACCACAATTTAAACCTTGTTCTCTCAAGGTCCAAAAGCAATGATATTTTCTAAATAGTATACTGGTTAAAGGGTTAACGCCCTAGTTTTGGGTAGGTCCGTGCCCCAGCAGTGGGCACGTGTATAGGCCGATGATGATACATACATACAATCACGCCTTTTTCCCAGAGGGGTAGGCAGAGATCACTTCCAGCGATCCACTTTTCACCTCTGTGGGAAACGTGACGTGACGGGTTGTGGACCACGTCGCCGCCATTCTGCCTTGTGCATTGTTTTAACAAGGTCATTGCGTTCCCACGAGTAGCAAGGATATATGACGGGGGAAGGAAAAGGGGAGGAAGGATACTATCTCCTCGGATGATTTGGACTGAGTCGATAGTAGCTCGAGGAGCCGGGGTCGCTTACCCGTATACCGTTCACCAACCACCATAATTTAAAACCTTTTTTCCTCAAGGTCCAAAAGCAATGATATTTTCTAAATAGTATACTAAAGGGTTAACGCCCTAGTTGTGGGTAGGTCCGTGCCCCAGCAGTGGGCACGTGTATAGGCCGATGATGATATTGTGTGTATGTTGCAGGCGAGAAGCCGTACGCGTGCGCCGTGTGCCCGCGCGCCTTCAACCAGCGCGTGGTGCTGCGCGAGCACGTGCGCTCGCACCACTCCGCGCCCGACCGCCGCGCCAACGGTAACTATACGACCTTGTGACTCCTATCCGGCTCGAAGGACCATTGGCTCATGGTCTGAGGTGTCGATACTATCTAGCTCCAAGGACCAATTGTTGATGGTCTGGGGTCTCAATCTTGTCCGGCTCCAAGTACCATTGCTTGATGGTCTGAGGTGTCGATACTATCTAGCATGAAGAATCAATGGTTGATGGTTTGGGTCTCAATCCTATCCGGCGAAGACCAATTTATTTAGTTTGGGGTCTCAATCCCATCTGGCTTGTAGGAACATTGCTTGATGGTCTGTGGTCTCGATCCCATCTGGCTCGAAGGACCATCGCTTGATGGCCTGTGGTCTCGATCCTGCCTAGCTCAAAGGATCAATCTTTATTGGAGTGGCGTCTCAATCCTACCAGAATCGAAAGACCGTGGCAATCCACACGCCTGATTTCTAAATACTGGTCTTCGGAAGGACAAATAGTTTGGCGTTGTATATGTAAATCCTCTAAATCTTTTTTAACCAGTTCCTAGAACTAAACACAATACAAAACTGTCAACTGTTTCGGGTCATTGTGTGTTGCGGGACAGATAAACCCTAAACGTTCAATATACGCTAGTGCGTCAGTAAAATTTGATTTTATTGACCCAACAGGAGGCCCTGCATATTGCTGCGTCGTGTGCGGGCGAACGTTACATTCCAGCACTGACCTAGTGCAGCATCTCATACAGCACTGCGACGCCAACACCGCGCTCAAGCGACAACCACAGGTAAGGGGAACGAGAGACGTAAACTACACACGCTATTTCGGGGTGAGAGCCATCCGCAAGTCCAGTGATGATGAAGAGGCTACTCCAAGCCATCATCGTATGTCAGTTAGGAAAAAAAACATCGACTATTCATAATAAGCTATGGTCATTGCATACATATTAGTAAAATATTATAAAACATAGTAATAAAACTTCTCCAATCGCAAATTGTGTAAGATCCACATTATGTGTAATTTTTTTTTTTTTACATTGGTCATAGTTCATAGAACATAATATGACGAAAATATATATTTTTTAATTCCAGTAACATGAAAGTTACATGATTTAAAACTTTCTCATTCCTTTCTACTTAAGATGTTGGGACTAATTGAGTATACTTTACCTGGTTGCTGATATAGTACAAATATTTTAGTATATCGCATCTAACAATCCCCATTGCACACAGACCGGACCGCGCAAATACAAACGCCGGCGGAAAATCAAGACGGAGGTGGACGGCTCGCCCGAGTCCAGGCGGTCGTGGGAGCGCGGCTCGCGGGGATCCCGGGGCTCCCGGGGCTCCCGGGGCTCGCGGGGCTCCGCGTCGCGCTCCCCGTCGCCCGCCCGAGCGCCCTCCCCGCCGCGCCGCCGCCGCCGCGCCGCCGCGCGCCCCGCCCGCCCGCCGCGCCCGCGCATGATACACACCGAGCCGCGACCGAGGACTAAACAGGTATGTGCTAGCTTGTTTATTCACAGCACCAATAATAACGGTGAATATTGCACTTGATTAGTAGTGAGTACACATAGGAAGAGCAACCGACGTGATATAGGGAGGCCCGGTGGTTCAAGTCCCAGTTCAGGCGGGGTCATGAATGCGAATTTTTTTCAAATTTTAAATTTACCTACATTGGGCTTTATTAGCATTAAAAACAACCAATAAAAATAGTAAGTACACGTTCATAAATGTCGATTTCAGAGCCATGGCACTCGGCGTTTCTTAAACGCGCAGTCGACACGCGTTTTAGAAACGCGCGTTATCTACGCCGTAAACGCCGATTGTTGCGTTTGCATTGATGATACAAGCGCGCGCGTACAAATGAGCGCAGTAGACATCGAGGGGGATGCTCTTATCAAAACGCAAAGGTTACGACTACGGCTCGTATATGCGCAGCAGCTGGTTAACGTAATTTAAACACGCACATTCTATACATATAGATTTGGCGGGTTGTTATAATATTTTATCCTCCAGCCCAGTTTTTTGATGATATTTTGATCATACATATGTACACCGTGAAATTTTAGTGGTTGTTTTCCCGCAGTAAAATGATTCTATCTTAGTAGTACAATAGATTTGTGCAGTTCTTTTTTGTTAAAATCAATAAATGCCGGTTTTACGAAAGGTTTAACCGAAACTCAAAAGCACGTTCGAGCCGCTTTATGACTTAGGGCGTCGAGCTTCTGTAGCTTTAAGCATCGATTTCATGCGGCAAGCAGTACCTGATTACGTCACATCTTATAAAAGAACGATAGCTTCTCTCGTTTTCGAGTTGGAAAATTATTATTTTGAAAATTTGAAAAAAAAAAAAAAAGTTCTGAAATCGCTGAATAATTTTCATGATTCGATACGACTAAAGGCAAATCGTTCTGCCACGGGAAAACAACCACTAAAATTTCATGGTGTATATGATCATGAATAACTAGTTTTCAAATATGTACTTGGGGATGTTGTGTATGAAATATACTTTTTTAATTGGTATTTAGGACTAATTATCAACTGAAAAAACATGAATTGGTCCAATATTGGCCAAATCTACTATGGGCGGTGACCCTTTCACTGGTAGAGGTGAAATGTTAATGATAAATATGAGTTTATTGTTTTAAATTGTCATGGTTACACACATTATAAAACTGTAACTGTGCAGGATATTTACCATGTTGTTTTGTTTTAATGACATGAACTGTAAACGTCATAAAACATAACAACACGGTTCACCCGTGATCATGGCGCTTGCAACAGTGCCGATATATCGGGAGCTCATTAAAACAAAACAACATGGTAAATATCCCGGACAGTTACAGTTTCCTAATGAGTTTATTGTATTCCCGTAAAACAGGTGCGACAACGGCGGCCTCCGCGGCACCCCGCCGACGACCTGCGCGCGATCCAGCCGCGGTCGCCGTCGCCGCGCCGCGCGCCCGCCTCGCCCGCCTCCCCGGCCTCCCCCGCGTCCCCCGGCTCGCCCGCCTCCCCCGTGTCCCCGGCCGAGGCGGGCGGGCCGTTCAAGTGCGAGATGTGCTCGCTGGAGTTCCCGCGCCGCGACGCGCTGCTGCTGCACGTGCCCGTGCACATCTGACGCGCGCCGCGCCGGCCCGCGCGCCGGCCCCACGCCCAGACCCGCCCCGCCCGCCGAGGGACGCGCACCAGGACTTATACCTCCACACGTCCCACACACATGTCAACTGAGGGCCTACCATGAGTTAGCTATCGTAAACTTAAGTACGTTAAAAACCTATCGAGTTGTTTTTTTCATATGGCCGATTGTAGTTCTTCGCGTAACCACCAGGCGGCGCTGTACAAGTTTTTCATAGACATATTTACGTAGGCGATATCGAGCGCGTAAGTTTTAAACTCATGGTAGCCCCACTGGACGATAAATGTATATTTATACAAACGTCACCTTGGTCGAGCTTCGGATTCGCGAACGGAAATTCCCTTTATTCGTCCGACTCGGTCGAAGTTTTAATAAATACACGTTTTATTAACCGACTGACCTTATTAGTTTGGACCGCGATATGAAGAGTGATCGCGCAGCGGCAGGAGTGACGCGAGATATGCCGGTAGATCGATCTCCGCGGTGGGGCGGGTGCTATCGGGCGCCCCGGAGTACTTCTACGATTATATTCTGTTCCCAGATCCGACTATCCACGTCTAAGTAGCATTTTTCTTACGCCCGAATTTGAAATAAGTAAGGACCGAATGGATTAAACGCATATTACCTTATTATTCTGTTTGTAAATATTTAAAAAGTGTTATGTTGCAAAGATTTTAAAGTAAAATATTGTAACATTGAATCATTACATTCTACGATGAATCTGTTACTTTTTTGTATAAAAGTGTTTATAATTGTATGCTGATTGCTGATGACAATGGAATGGCGATTTTGTAGTATAGTATGAATGAATACCGATATTTCCGAACCTTCAGGTCAAATATATGTTACTGATGTTTTGTCTGTATCAGTGAATCTCTGGTGTACCGACACATCAGTTGAGTCGCTCTAGAGACATAAAATAATACAAATGTATTATATGACAAAATGTTTCGTTTAGATAGTCGGCATTCTTTCTAAGTTTCGGACTTATAAACTATACTAGTCATGTAATCTGAAATAAATCTGAGATATTTATGGATTGACTGGAAAAAAAACCGTGTAGTCTACAAATAATGCACATCTTTAATTGCAGTATACCTGAAAATAATGGTAACACTAGACATTTCTTCAGAAAAAACAAATTATTATTTACAATGATTTTTTTAAGTATTTATCGTATATGAATACTGCCATATATTCCTAAAATTCCTTCATGCAGTATGTTTTTGTTCTCGTTACAGAGGTAGGTTTGCATACCAAAATTTTAACCATTTCAGATTTCTTTGTACACAGTCAAGATCATTTTTTTTTATATCAATTAATGTCTTCTCCTCCATACGCAAGGTGCGGAAGTATTTTAAAGAATACTGAAATAATCATATTGTAACATCATAAGGTAAAATGACTTATGTATTATATAATATAAATGAAACTGAAATCCTTATGAATTAAAGACTTCTCTTTATAATATACAAGCTAGGATATGGTATTTCTGTAAATTAATATTTCCTTGACAATGATGACTTAATAATATGTATGGTGAGGATTCGCACCCCGATCTTCATCATGGATAGCAAATGTTACTTACATACCAACATATTTTATATGATAAATTATACGTGCACGCCTGATATTCCATTTCCATGCTCTAAATTCATATCACAAATTGTAAGTAACCACTGGCTAAGAATAAAAACTCATACTTCATTTATTTATTTCATTTTATACATCATTCACTTCCCTATATGCTTACTTTATAGGATATCCTTTTGGAAAGAACATGGTTTAAAAACCAATTAATATTCACCACACAATCCACAAGTAACTCATTATAGTAATTATTTGTCTATTATTCAAAGTGTCCATTGCAGAGACAGCTTAGATTTAAGCGCCGTATGGCAAAAATTTAGCGAAAATTAGGGCCGGATTCCTGACGTATTAAGTAGCGAATACACTGTTAGGGTGTTTACACATGTTGCTGGCGGTGCCCGATGTAGTACCACCCTTGGTTTGTCTTTGTACGAATCCTTTTCCCATGTGTGAACAGCTCAACAATCCTTGTGAATCTTGACTGTTTAACAGCTCTTTTCTATGTAAATACGCAATTAATTATGATGATTAATTATAGACTTTGATAGTGTGTGTTGTATTTGAGTGTAGGAGTATTACACTACTCTGTAAGATATGATTTTGTACTATTATTCACCATAGACTGTTTACCTACTTCATTTACCATAATTTCGGCATTGACTTTTTATTTAATAATGTATATTTGTGATGACATTCTAAGAATTTTTAAATGTTCAAGTTAAATTAAAACCGGGTTTAAAATAATAGGCATTTATGATGACATTGTAGAAAGTATGAATCTCGTCAATTGTTACGAAACAGTTTGTTCTAAAATAAGATCGTTTAATGATACGAAGTCATCTAACTAAATTATGGTGATTTTATGATGCGTATTTATTTCTTCATTAGTTGCACATATTGTATTACCGAAGTATTGGAAGCCGAAACGGTCGTGACTACGTGTTTGCCTTGTATGATTGTTGCTTGTGTTAAATAATGATGAGATATCATTGTATCGTATTTTACTAATTGACTGACTTATCGATTAGTTCTGTGTATATTATTATTGTTACTATTTAGACTTAATCCTGTACATAGAGTATGTATGTTAATTAGTAATATTTTCAACTATTAAAGCGTTTCTTTGTTCAGTACAAATGCTGTATGTTTTGGGGTTCTTAAACATTTTACACTCTGTTTGTTATATACTGCAAAATATTTTAATAAAAAAATATGTTTGTGCCATACACGACTGGCGAAATATTCATATTACATTTATTTGGTGGAAGTTATTTCACGTATCGCCCACATTGTTTTCTTTCTGACTGTTATGTTGTGCACCTTAGCAAGCGTTTAGTGTTAAGTCTACGCGTCACATGACGCGCTAATGAAAACAGGACATTGCCGTTTTTTAAAGTTCCATATTTGCTCAGAGAAACTTGTTAAAATAAGATTGGTAAGGCATTGTACAAGTGCTGACATGTATAAGGTATGTAGTATAAAATTATTGTGCAATAATACATTCCCCAAAATGCATAGTAGAATGTTTTTAGGTGTACATTTACGAATGAATGTCTTTTTTGATTTATTTTAAATTAACTGGAATTGTTAGGACATCATGTATAATTTATTCAGGACTTGTGAAATAACAATATAATATTATAATGAGCATTATCCTGTTATGTCTATTGAACCCAGATGATGCAAGCATGTGTCATGGGCTCCGTGTCATTCAGGTTCCCTATGAGAAAGCAACTAAATGATATTCTTATTGAGTGCATGGTACATATTATGTAAAATTATTATAGCTTGACACTCGATGGGCCAATTATTTTAGAGATTTTTTTATTTTAAAAGTACCAAGATCGTTAACTGGACAAGATATGAATCATCAAAGGCAAAGTAAAACATTTTATAGACTTAACAATTTACTCTATTTCACAAATGTGATTAATATTCGCTTTGGCCTAGGATAAAGGGCTTCCAAAATGACCGTCATCTAATGGAGGTGTTGCTTTCACGTTTAAAATGAAGTTATGTTAAATGGGTTATAAATTAAGTAACTTTCATCACCTTAATCCGTTGTTCAAAGATGTAACCAAAATGTTGTACCTAAGCAATAAAACCAGTCAAATATCTTTTTAGTTCTTTTTATTTATCCTGTGCATTCATAACGATACCACATTTGTGTAGTTTCCTTAACAGATGGTTTATTTCTATGTATTGCCTCTATAATAACAAATACATAGGTACTACTATACTACCTACCAATACTATAGTTATGGTCAGCGTCAGAATGGCCGGAATGTTGTCTGTGCCAATACATACTACAAATGCGGGTTAACTTCAAGTAACTCTTGTCACGGTTTCACGCCAAAAAGAAATTTGGTACTAAATATTAGTGTCGATCCTGCGAAAAAACAGGTTTTTCGGTTACGTATCATAATCCAATTTTTAAAATATAGAATTTCACAAGACCTATGATGAACGAACGGAAGGCTGATGAATAATGACCGAATGTTCAAAATACCGAACTCCGAATATTCATAATACCGAATCAATAAAACCTATGATCAAATATCAAAATGCCGACTATCCATATAGATTGAAACTTTTAAATCCCAATTATTTAAAAGACCTATTAACGAAATGCCGTGAATTGTCGGACTAGACTTCGGAAGTCTTTTTGCCGAAATTTATGTGTGGTTAATTGTTTGAAATAAAAACTGTTGATTTGAATAGATAACTTTATTTGCCTTTCGAATATATAACGTTCAAACAAATGTACTGCCGTTGATATAGTCGTTCGAACATTTAGCTTTTCGGTGAAGTGGCGCATCGGTAGAAAGGCTCGTCGGTCAAATGGAGCTTCGATAATATGCCAGTTGGGAAATGGGTTTCGACAAAAAGACTTTCGAAGTCTAGTCCGACACCCGTGAATTGTATACGATAGGTATTATATGGAGATGAGGGCACTTCATTTTACACAAGCAAAGGTACGTAGGGGGAGGCGGCTCGTGAGCTGAGAAGCAGGTGGTTTAAAGCCCGCCGCTGTAGCTAAGGCTGGCCGGCACAAACAGCCTGCATGCCGTAGCAGTGGTGGTGACCCGAAATGGTATGCGATATTAAGCTCTTGTGGGACTGCTGGAGCCATGCATGCTACATGCCCGTCAGCCCCGGATCTACAATTTTCCAAACAGGGGCAAAACCTTTATAGAGGCACATAGAATCGTTTATTCCGAACCTGAGGGCCTACCATGAGTTGGCTATCGTAAACTTACGTACGTTAAAAACCTATCGAGTTGTTTTTTTCATATGGCCGATTGTAGTTCTTCGCGTAACCACCAGCCGGCGCTGTACATGTTTTTCATAGACATATTTACGTAGTCGATATCGAGCGCGTAAGTTTTAAACTCATGGTAGCCCCACTGAGCCGATCCGAAAAAAATATTTAAATGTTTATTTCGAATTTGTCACCCGAAAACCTAACTTGTTCATTCGATTTTCGTCAGAAATTTGAAAAATATTTAATATTTCGAAATAAAAATTCCTGAACAAGTCCGTTATCGGGAATAAACTGTTTATTTCTTTAAACCTGTATTTTGATTTTCGACGTTTTGATCGTAGATATTTTAGTCGTATTATATATGGACTTTCGGGATTATAATACGTACCCCTTTTGAAATGCTACAGTCGGCAATTAGTTTTAAAAAAATCCGTAATTTTTCGTAGTCATTCATCATTACAATATGCCTTCCCATATTTGTATACTTTTTTCGTAGTGGTGCAACTAAACGCGTTTTTGATGATTTGTCAAACAAACGTCACCAATGTCATGTCTGTTTTTTACAACAATCTGTTTTGTAATTTCATCGTGAATAAATAGGGAACTGAGAAATCATTTGTATTTGCAGTAAAAATATTATGTTCTTCAAGTTTTACTAAATAGCAGTAATAATTCGTTGTTATAAAAAGTGTCTCAGTCGCAAAGTAAACATAATCATCATAGTCAATGAAACATCGTTAATTAGTGATAACTTGATTTAATATTACTATTCTTGGGCTTATTGACCAAGTGGGAACCTCGAAATATCATAATAAAGCGTAGCTAGAAGCCGACAAAACGGCGGGGCGAAGCAGTATGCGCCGGGCCCGAGATGGCTACCAGTACCAGCCCGTGCCGCGGGCGGCGGACGACGCGCTCGAACACGACAACGAGAGGATGGCCGAAGAGCTCAGTGGCAAGATAACTACATTGAAACACATGTCCATTGAAATTGGCAATGAAGTGCGTTATCAAGATAAAATTTTGCGAGGTCTTGATGATGATGTCGACCGAAGTTCTGGATTTCTCGGAAAGACAATGGGCAGAGTCTTGAAACTTGGCAAGGGAAATCACAATTACTATGTTATCTATCTCTTCCTGTTCTCTATATTTGTTTTCTTCCTACTGTACATTGTGTTGAAATTTAGGTGATGCAATTGCTATGTAAATTTTGGAAATCATTATTATTCTAACAGATTTTATGTTCATTTTCATTACAATTGTGTATATTTATTAGTGTAAATAAATTTTGTAATATAAACCTGCAAAGAGTTTTATTTGTTCAATGTAGTAAAACAATTAAAAATATTACTAATAACTTTATTATGAATACAGTTCCTTCAAAGTGTTACAATATACTTCTCCAATATCTTCATTAATTGATATTCTTACTCTACAGGGTGACTTTATAACATCAGCACAGTTTTGTGCTGAATCTAGAAGAAAAGCTGTAATACCACAAGCATTTTGTAAATTATCTGCACTACAATATTGACCAATATCATCTAGAATTATTGTTGCTGGGACACTTTGCCAACACGGTAGAACAATCAAGCTTTCTATGAGGGACTCCACTGTTTTTACATATAAAAAACTGATCATTTTCATGTAATGTTTATCCTCCAAGTTAATCCCCTGTGATAACTTGGGTAGTTCTTCCAACTCCTCGCGCAGTATGTATAATACTTTTCCATGTCTAGCAGCAACTAGAGCATCTTCAAAAAGACGTTTTCGGTTTGTATTTGTATCAGAAATATAAAACAAAACATTTTTATCCCTGGACTCCATTATTTCTAACTTTATGATGAGCACTTAATACAAAATACTTTTTATTCACTCCACGGTAATGTATGCCTATACAGGCAGTCGAGCAGGATGCAAAGTTTGAAATCATCTAGGAACTATCGTAAAAGAACATAGGAAACGGGCACGCCGCAGAGCTAATATTGCTAACAAAACAAATAAACCCACACAACGACAAGACATTATTCAACTGACATTTTTTTTTTTATGGAAATTTTCAATGTTATTGGCGTCGGGGGCATAAAGACTTCACTATTGTGTGCGTTCGCCCAGCAAAAAAGTATCGCTCGCGTAAAAAATAATGATGCAGATATTCTGTGCCTTATCTCGTGTAATTGTGCCCGAAATTTTAAATTTGTGCGTCTAAAGGGTTCGTTGTTATTTAAGATTAACTGATTCTGCTGCACGAACGTTCGTCCAGCAAAATAATTTTTATTTTTAGTCTAGCAAGATATAAGATATGCGCAAAGACAGCTTCCATACGGCAGTAAATGTGCCGGAAAAATGAAATTTGTGCCTCTGAAGATATAAGAGTTATTAAGGTTTTTGCTGGGCGAACGTTTTGGCGAATGCTATATATCGGAAACTGTTGGACGCGCAGTGATGATTTTTTTTATACGGATACGGTATATTTGTGCGTATTTGTGCCCAAATTTTCAAAAACATGAATAGCATGGTTCAGGAGTTATGATTTTTTTCCTAGAAAATGAAAAAAGGCTCTACCCCTTGAACGAACATGACCAAGCACTTCGCGTTAGCGCCAACAAGTACCTATTATATATTCCCACGATCCTATAAAATTTCACCGGTCTACTTCATATCATTGGCGAGTTATTAAAGATATTGTCTTTTTTTGAGGTTATCTTGATTCAAATTACTTAGAATAGGAAAACGCTAGTTTTCTGTGAGCTGGCTTATTACATTCTTAAACAATAATTAGTGCCTTATTTTAAGAATACGTATACAAAAAATCAGTTCAATATACCCATTAGATTAGACAAAAGCGATAAAAAACCATACGACATATTTTTGGTAGATTAACCGACCAAATTCGAGTGAACATTAAAAGGCGGCCGCACGATACTTGAAGCTAGTCTTCCTAATTTGATGGCGTTGTAAAGATATTCAAACAGTACAGATGCGTGATTAATTGTTAAGTTGGAACATATTTTATAATAGAGACATTAAATTACATGTGCTTTTTTGTGTATAATAATACTTACCTACACTACAATTTGTAGTGTATTATTACAAAACAGATTTTTTTGCCGTTTTCTAAGGACAATATATATTGTTAATAACAACACATTACATATTAGTGTTTTAATTATAATGAAAAAAAAAACACATTTTATTTAGTGTCCCTAACATAAAATATATTCCAACTTAACAATTCTGCACGTATCTGTAGTATTTTAATTTCATTAACGCCATCAAATTAGGAAGACTAGCTTGAAGTATCGTGCGGCCGCCTTTTAATGTTCACTCGAATTTGGTCGGTTAATCTACCAAAAATATGTCGTATGGTTTTTTATCGTTTTTGTCTAATCTAATGGGTATATTGAACTGATTTTTTGTATACGTATTCTTAAAATAAGGCACTAATTATTGTTTAAGAATGTAATAAGCCAGCTCACAGAAAACTAGCGTTTTCCTATTCTAAGTAATTTGAATCAAGATAACCTCAAAAAAATGACAATATCGTTAATAACTCGCCAATGATATGAAGTAGACCGGTGAAACTTTATAGGATCGTGGGAATATATAATAGGTACCTGTTGGCACTAACGCGAAGTCCTTGGTCATGTTCGTTCAAGGGGAGCCTTTTTTCATTTTCTAGGAAAAAAAATCATAACTCCTGAACCATGCTAGTCATGTTTTTGAAAATTTGGGCACAAATACGCACAAATATACCGTATCCGTATAAAAAAAATCATCACTGCGCGTCCAACAGTTTCCGATATATAGCATTCGCCAAAACGTTCGCCCAGCAAAAAACTTAATATCTCTTAAATCTTCAGAGGCACAAATTTCATTTTTACGGCACATTTACAGCCGTATGTAAGCTATCTTTGCATATTTTATATCCTGCTAGACTAAAAATAAAAATTATTTTGCTGGACGAACGTTCGTGCAGCAGAATCAGTTAATCTTAAATAACAACGAACCCTTTAGACGCACAAATTTAAAATTTCGGGCACAATTACTCGAGATAAGGCACAGAATATCTGCATCATTATTTTTTGAATTGTAAGACTTAAGAGAAAAGGTGCCCTAATTTGGGCACATTGAGACAAGACATAGATCTTTTTCATGTGCGTGCTACTTTGTTTAATCAGTAGTAATGTAAAAAAATTGCACGGTACGGCAGATTTAGAGCGCTAATCACTATAAAGGTATCTATAGTTTCAATCAAAAACGCCCCGGGCACAAACATGAATGGAGTCCTTCTTTTATTGCATGCTGCTTCATTGCAGCATTTAATGCTCCATCAGACTGTCGAGGAGCCCCAGACTATTATAGAGCAGTCTAGACAAGAGGCTCTCGGCGTGAGATTTGACAAGTGGAGGCTGCAGGAGCGTCACTATCGACTAGTTGCTTGCCGTTTATTCCCGCTGCTGTCCACCGCGGGTGGACAGAGACACAAATGTTTCAAAAACGACTCGGTGTCCACCCCTGGGGGACAGCGAGAATTAAATGTACCTATATTATTCCCACACCAGATTTTTTTAAAACAATTTTTTATATCATTTACGTGACTTTCGTCATTTTCTTTATAACATGCATCTCTATTTTATTGAGACAGTAGATATGCATGTTAGGGTAGACCTTACAATGATAACAAAGTATTGTTTAAAAAAATCTGGGGTGGCCAGTGGGAATAATGTAAATTTAATTCTTGCTGTCCCCCAGGGGTGGACACCGAGTCGTTCTTGAAACATTTGTCTCTGTCCACCCGTGGTGGACAACTTGTCCACCACGGGCCAGCCCAGGGGGAATAAACGGTTGCTTGCTTGGTCTACTACAAGGCGGACGTGATTGAAGTGACCGCCTTAGCAATAATGTGGGCAAATGCTAGTGTGGCCGATTCGTCACGCAAGAGCGCAACGACACTCACACTCGTTTTCTCTCGCGTAGTTTGGATTTAGCTTAGAGGTTTTATTTAGTTAAAAGTGATATATTTAATTGAAAATGATAATTTAAAAAGAAATGCAAGTATAGTAAATAAAGTTTATTTAAAATGAATACTACACATAATATAAAATTAAAGAACTAAATAGCCTTAAATATAAAAGTAACAGTACATATCTATTGAAATAAGAACTGGAGCGTCTCTCTAATTTATGTATGTCCAGCTGACACACTTGATACCATGAGCTGGATTATTTTTATCTATTACCAGATCTATGACCAGAAATATAATACATCGGGTATGTTGTAGTTGGGCGTTTTATTTAGAATGATAACAATAAGTACCACATGAACACAATATATTCAGCTAAATTTTTTTATTCACCATTACAATAAATAAAGTAAGCATTGTCTTCACAATTCACATAAATGAGGCTGGTATGTTCTTTACAAACAAAATGATTTGCAAGTCTAGTATATTAATAGTTGTAAAGTATGTTAATATAGATTCAATCTATTCATTATTATTCAATGAATTATACTTGAAGTCTCTTTCATGGAAGACTACTAAACAGTAAGTTTTAGTTCAAAAGTAATTTGAAGTTAATTTTATTTCACCTGTTTCCCTAAAATGTAAGTTATGTTCTGTCAACTATAGAAATAAAAGATCAAATGACAATTGCTTGAAATTAACTGTAGTTACTAACCACCATTAAAACTATGTATGTAATGAAAAATGTATGTCCCTTGTGTAGTAAAGTAAAGGATTATTATATACCAACCCAAAAAAATTACTGATTCATCTAACCATCTTAAATTTTGAACACATTGTAAAATAATGAATTTCAAGCAACCATTGAACCATTGCTTTTATAATTCTATACAATACCTACTCCATTTCATTTCAATAATTCGTCACCAAGCACTCATATTTACATAACACACTCGCAGTTACTTTTCATAAAACACATAAAAGGAAACATAAAATTTATAATGACAATTAAATATATTCATTATTCATTGACCTTCACAGGCTGTTACTCAAAGCTGTACATACATAAATATAAACTGATGTTTTGAATGTTGAAAGTAGGTAACTCAATCATAATTTAATGTATTTCAGCATTTGTTACTCTTGGAGGTCGACAACGAAGTCACAACCTTATCGGTGTGATTTTCTAACCATCCGCAAATGTCGCCAGGTTACTAACTGGCTGTTAGTCAACCATACAGTTTGCATCACATTATCTATTGCTAGTGTCTATTATCTTCATTCCTGTGCCTTACCGGCTTCTGTGATAGACTCGTACTGTTCCTTGTCCAGCTCAGTCATCGTCAAACTACCGTCAGGTAATAGAAGTACTACTCGCCGCGTGCCGCCTGTAAGATAAATGGCCGGATTAGTCCAACGTAAATTACTTATACTTATTATTAATACGTCATTATAATAGATCAAAAGCGGCAGGTTGATTAAAAATAACATTCATTATAAACGCCGATGCAATAATATAAATAATTTTTCTTTTTTATGAGGTACTTGTGGGTGTAGTTGTGACTAGAGAAGAGGGAAGAAGGTTCCCTTGCCGATGGCAGGAGGCTACCACGGGCAGTGGGGTACGCACCTGGCGAGGGCAGGTCGGCCTGCAGCAGCTGCGCGATGACCTGCGTGGCGTCCTCGCCCGGCTCGCCCTCCACCTGCACCGCGACCTGCTGCAGCGCGGGCGCCTCGCCGCCCGGCATCAGCTGCGCCAGTTGCGACGGGTCGATCGCCAGCACGTCCTGACGACATCAAAGTTTATATTAATACACATTAAGGAACAAAAAAAAAACCAAAAAGTCCGACCGATTGAGGCTATGGTAGGGATCAGTAGATTTACATGAAAGACTAATAAAATAAAAGAAGGCGTCCGACCGATTTCGGCCATGGTGACCGATCTCAATTGAGGTATGCACGCAACTAACTGCCTCGTTGGTCTATTGGTAGCAAGTGTTGTCCTGCGTTAGGACCGAGAGGTCCCCGGTTCGAGTCCGAGGTCGGGCAAAATTTGTGGAAGGAAGTTGGCGGTTGAACGCCCGTGCCTCGGAAAGCACGTTAAGCCGGTGGTCCTGCGCCCGATCTCTCATCGGTCATGGCGGATTGCCGTCTCACCGAATTATGAGAGTAAGGGAATAGAGAGTGCACTTGTGTTAGCGCACACACTTGTGCACTATAATATGTCCTGCGCACTTGGCTGATCTCAATTGAGATCGGCCGCCATGGCTGAAATCGGTCGGACGCCTTATGCGCGCAAACACATGTGCACTCTCTGTTCCCTAACCCTTTTAGTTTGGTGAGACGGCAATCCAACATGACCGATGAGAGATCGCGCGCAGGTTCACCGGCTTAACGTGTTTTCCGAGCCACCGGCGTGCAACCGCCAACATCCTAATTCCGGGCTGAGTAATTTCTTTACAGAAAAACTCACACGAATTTTGCCTGATCCCGGACTCGAACCGAGGACCTCTCGGTCCTTAATGAGTACTTGCTACCAATAATAGACCAACGAGGCAGCTAGTTAGTTAGCTCTGTAAGACAAATAAACATACATTCAACCACTATTTCATGTGGAGAACCTCCTTGTGTAACATAAATGAATATAATATCCTTTACATGTAGCGGTGGGCAATCATCGTTTCCCACGCTAGGGCGAATCTTTCTGCTACTATGGAGTATTTCAAATATAATACGGTTGTAAAGGCGTACCTGTCCGTCCTCCCGCGTGACGTACATGACGCCGTCGCCGTCCGCCTCCACCGCGCCCTCCACGCCCTCCACTCCGCCCTCTACGCCCTCCGCCGCCACCAGCAACGTCTGGCCCGCTTCGTTCTCGCCTGCCACCTGGTTGACAAAGGGATGTATTGGTTGACAGGTTTCTATTAAGAAGGAAACGTAAGAAACCGCCTTCAAAAAAGAACAGCTACCAAAAAAAAAAAAAGATTGTTATTGCGACTTCTAATTTTATTTTTATAATTGAAAGTGAAAACTTTTTTATAAGTAAATAAATGTCTTCGAACTGAATGAATCGAGGCTACACACACGTCATCATCATTCCCCTGCCCTTATCCCACGCTAAGTAGGGCAGGCGCAACATGTATAATTATTTCCAGTTGGGCCTGTCATTCGTCAACTCTGTGTCTGCTCCTTTCACTCCCATATCATGTCTCACGCAATCCATCCATGTCTTCTTCGGTCTTCCTCTACTACACTCACAGGCACAATTAACCGCCCACCTTGTATTTGCTTGAATTTTCGGAAATGTTCAAACATAAACCACATTTTATGAATGATCCGTTATAAACTTAATTTAAGGCAAAAAATAAAACAAAAGTTTGATTTAAAAAAGTCATTTAATAGGGCATTATTACAAAAATCGATATTTTCGAAGTATCGACGAAAAATGTAAATTTCGAATTTTGAGAAAAAAGAAGATCAAAGTAAAACAATATTAAAATTTAATGATGGGTGTTGCTCCCCCTAGCCCTTACGACTTCTAGGAGGCGGTATGATAGTCCATCCATGACATCTTGGCTATCTGATTGGGGAATAATGTGCCACTCCTCTACCGCAGCCGTTTTGAGCTCTCCAATAGACGTTGGGGCTGGTAATCTTGCTCAAATACGTCTTTTGAAGTTGTCTCATATTTGTTTAATTGGGTTGAGGTCGGGACTGCGTGCTGGCCATGGCAAAACTTGAATTCCGGTCTCATTAAGGTACTCAGTAACCAATTTTGCGGTATGGCAACGTGCATGTTATGCATTAATCTAAAGTTGTCGCCAATAAATGGTGCGAACGGTATGACATGTCCTTGGAGAACTTCTTCCACGTATCTTTAAGCATTTACACTGCCTCTGTCAAACAATACAAGGTCGGTACGAGCCTCGTAAGTGATGCCTCCCCAAACCATAATGGACCCTTCCTTGTAACCCACTGTTTCCGATATAGCGCAAGGAGCAAAACTTTCATTTGGGCGTCTGTAGACAGGCTGGCATCCATCTGGACCTTTTAAGGCTATTCTGCTCTTATCTGAGAACAGTATGACCTTCCATTTTTGTGCAGTCCTCTCAGCATATTCTCGCGCAAAAGCAAGTTTAGCTCTACGGTGTTGTGGGAGCAGTTCTGGGGCGCGAGCTGGACAAAACTCCCTCAAATATCCTTCTGCCAGTCTTCTTCTTATCGTACGTTCACTAACACTAAGGTTTCGTACTTCAAAAAGACGAATTCGGGCTTTAGTAGCGGTGGAAAAGCGATTTCTTAACACGTTGTCGACAGCAAAGCGGTCTTCTCGAGCCGAAGTGCATCGCTGTCGACCTTGAACTGGCCTGAGGGTGTATGAACCTGTCTCCCAAAATCGTCTGATGGCATCCCGTATGGCAGTTCGTGGTACACCGAGTGCACGAGGGATGCGACGTTGGCTGTACTCAGCGTCAGCAAAGGCAACTGCCCTGGCTATACCAGTTGCATCGGGTGGCATTTTTTACAGTCACAAACAACAAGCTAACACTACAAACCCGAATTAAACAATAATCACACACTACGGCAGAAAAGGACAGGAAATGAACACACAGTAACACAACTGCAATAAAGTCAAACAACGACTAAGTTCCAAAAACCCGTCATTGTCACAAATTAACGAAACCAAATAAGGGTATAGGTGTTTGATTCATTGCAACACTACCCACTTAACAAAAAACAAAACACTTTATAAGCCATAGTAAACCAAAACTATCAGGGAGGCGAATTTTAAAGGAGGGCGGTTAATTGTGCCTGTGAGTGTATTACGTCCATTAACATTTATACTCATCACTCTTTTAGTCGCATAACTTTCTCCCCTCCTCATAACATGCCCATACCAAGCTAACCTTTCACTTATTACTTTTTCGAAAATTGGTGCTCTACACACACAGTACTTTCTTGAAGTTGGTTGAAATAAAATTATGAATTTTCAAGAGAGAAGACACTTCATGATAGCTTGATAAACATTTTACAGTTTTGCTTTCACTAAAAAAAAGCAAACAAACTTTGTTTATATTAATAAACTAAAAGAAATTGTATAACATCTCACCTGGTACAATACTCCGTCCTCGCCCCGGATCATGATGGGCGGGTGCGCGCCGTGGAGCAAACTCACTTCCTCCCCCTCGTCCACGCCCACGCCCTCCTCCAACAGCTGCTTGACCGCGCTCGCCTCCACCTTCACCTCCGTCTGTCCGATATATAAAGACTTCACAATTATGTTTTTTACTTTTCACTTTAGCAAAGTTTAACCCTTTATAAGGCACTGGCTAACTACCATATCGCCTACATTTAAACCTTAACCCCTTAACGGACATAACCTGTTGAAATTTTTCCTTGGTTTTGGACCTTATCTCAAGTAAATAAGATCCAAAAGGACAATGGGCATTTTGGGCTAAAATAAAAATTCGCGTGGCAGTCTCAAATTTCAATTGCATATCATAGTTCGTGTCATAAATAAAAACTTATTATATGGCAGTTACTTCGAGTCATGGTTAGATATAGAAATATAGAGTGATGAAGATTGTTATATTTCATTAACGTATTATTACATAACTATTTTATTTTGTTAATTGTGTAAAAGCAAACAGCGGTTTTTTATTTAAATAGGATAATTCAGAATTACAATAAACCTGCGCCTACGAAAAGTGACATTTTTTTTATAGTATAAACTCGTCTGACGGAATCACCCAGCCACGGCACGATACCAAGATGAAATTCGATTACCTGCTGCGTTTTTAGACACTATTATTATAGACGAGTAAGTTTTTTATAAAAAAAGCATTTTTTTTAAATATTAAACTAACAAGATAACCTCACTCCACCTGATGATAAGCGGTAGTGAGATCCAAATATGAGGTCGACAGGCACAATAGCCTTTCGCACTCACCCTGAAAGCCCGCTTAAAGAGGAGACTATTGCTGCGGCAACAACGAGACAAGGCGTGGAGTCTCGCATTGGTTTGAGCTGTGCGGGTCGGAGTTGGCCAGTCGCCGGACGGAAGGGCCCCCGTTTCTACGGGTCTCCCCGGCCGGCGGGCTGACCCGCTCCGCCCGCACAATACCGCCGCTAAGACTCCACTGGTCCGGCGCTTGCACCAGCAATGGTCCCCCCTGGCTCCGGTTCGTACAGTGCTGATCCCGGAACGCGACCTGACCGAGAGAGGCCAGAGTCACTTGGCGGGTTTTACGCAACTGTATGGTGGTAACAGCAACCGGTCGACAAAACTTCTTTGGACGTTTTTATATTGTACCTTTTGTATGTGATTGTATTTATCATAATAAAATCTTAAAAATATGGTCGGTTTTTTATTTTCTTGTAAACCTTTGAAAATATTAGACTTTTTAATAGTTATAATATACACTTAACAATAGGAATATTATAAAAATAAAACAATTTTTGCATTGAATCATCGAAATATACAAAGACAACAATATTCGATATCTCCTAAACTAACCGGTATATGCTCACGATTTTTTTTTAAATAATGTTGTTTAATAGTGCCTCGCAAGATATACTGATTCCGGAGACTGCCACTCAATTTCAAAAATAGACCAAGCTCCATACATTTTTGCCCATTGTCCTTTGGTGGGAATATATTTCCCTCCGCCTACTAAGGGCTTAATGTTGACTGAAGTCAACCTTTCAAAAGCACAATTATTTCTCATTGATTTTGAACATAATCTGCCTTATAAAGGGTTGATAAATAATTTGCTAACTTACGCCATCTTCGTCTGTTAACACTGGCAATGAAGGCTGCGCTCCGTCGCCTTCCACTAACATGCCTGTCGTACCTCCTGGTGACATTTCAACCTAAAAAGAAAAGGAAATGTGTTTGAACAAAATTAATATCGTGATCAGAGATTTATAATAATAAACCTACTGTTTTGGTCGCAGATTATTTAGTTGTCTGAATGGAAATTATGTCATTGTATTGCCAAACGATCGATATTGATAGCACTTTCGCTTCTTTCACATCCATCAATCTCTTCATGCATGCTTGTCGATTACGGGAACTTATGATTAGACCCTTCTTCAAAATTGACCTATATAATGGAATACTACTAGTATCTATGTCGTTTCAGGACGAGCGAAATGTTTTATAATCATCAATGTTCATAATAAGGAAGTATTAAACTCAGCTCGTAGACAACGGCCGCTGCCTCTGTGCGGTCGTGGATTTGATGATGATTCTGCTCGTCGAGTAAGGGTACTTTCGATTTGACCTTTCTTCAAAATATGACCTAATTAAAATATAATTTTTTTAAAAAATCGCACTCATGGCCCCATTCTAAACGGGGACTCGAACCACCGGACCTTCCGATATCGCGC
Organism: Maruca vitrata; assembly: GCA_039566165.1. NCBI lineage: Eukaryota > Metazoa > Arthropoda > Insecta > Lepidoptera > Crambidae > Maruca > Maruca vitrata. The sequence continues at coordinate 9,067,957 of CM076921.1, forward strand.
TATTGCACCGCGTTGAAAAAATAGTAGTAAGTACCTTCATGAGCATGGCGGGGTGGTGCAGATCGGCGGGCGGCGGCGGCGGCGGCGGCGAGGGCGTGGGCGGCGGCGTGGGCTCGCCCTCCGCGCGCGCGAGCCGCCGCCCCGTGCGCGGGCACAGCGACAGCGCGCGCGGCGGCGACGCCGGCGGGATCGGGCCCAGCTCCGCCGGGAACGGGTCCGTGATGCCGTCCGACGTGTCCGACGACGCGTCCGACTGCGAACGTACCGAACGGTTACACCCCGATCGGTTGGCGCGTTTTGAACCGCGCTACTGTGAGAGACCAGCGAGACGCCCGACTGACGGCGTGTGAACTGTATAAACCTCTAGTGTCTCATCGTCGCGCGAGTAAAAACGCGCCACCTGAACGGGGTCTTAGGCCGCGTTCGAAATAGCCTCGAAGTGCAGTGGTCCACACTTACGATACAAAAAAAATAACAGGAAATACGTTGGTATAACCGGAGGCCCGTGTGTGGGGAAATAAAATGAAACTCTTATGTTTTGTGTCAGATTAGCTGACCCGAAAGGTAAACATATCTAACACATATTTTTATGAGGATTCATTAATACTATTTTCCTTGTGAATTAACTTAATAAAACATTAGTAAAAATATACAATAAGAAAACCTGTTTAATAAAAAATAAAAAATCCAATAATTAATTTATAAATAAGGTTTATAAACATACCTGTTCAAAATCGAATAACAATGGTGTCTTCTCCCGGATCCGCACGATGTTCCCTCCCGCCGTCGACACCGACATGGACGAGAACCCGCCGCGCCCGCGGCCCCGGCCGGACCCGCCCCTCCGCAGCAGGCTGTCACCCTATCAACAAACAGACGATTTTAGACATTATTTTAAAATACATATACTTTCATAATATTTTTTTTATATTGATAAGTATAATTGGATGGACCACTCGAACACAAAGGTACTGTTGAAAGTATCACTTTGATAACTCAACGAGTTATTACAGTTCTAATAGCCGTCACAGCTCTATTCTGTATGCAGCGCCTAGGAAGTATGTTGGGCAGGTTCATCAAAAGTTGCGTTTATGGATATGTTATCACAATGTAAGATGTTACTATCCGTTATTTATAAGGATGACAACATTTAAATGAATTTTTGAAACCTAACTTTAAATGTATTTTGCTGTCTCATTTCGCCAAAAATTCAACTTTCGATTTCATTAATATTAATTTACTTAAATCTTACTGCTGATCATAAAAATGGCAAGCTTAACAACACAGTCAAATACCCTATATGGTCAATAAAAAATCAAAGCCATAATGTTCTATTACTGAAACTATTGCATACCTGAGCAATTTTTTTATTCAGTAAGGTCACTGGGGATTTGTCAACGTTTCCGCCGGACGGCCGCTGTATCGTGCGCTGGATGATTTTCTGTCCAGAAGGCGTGATTATAGTCTTCTCGGTCACTTGTTGGCCAGACGAACCAAATGTTTTCTTCACCTGCAATAAGGCCGTACCATTCATTTAGAGATCAGGCATTATTGATCACACTGGTCGACAGAGATTTTGCCACTTGAAGCAAAGTAATGTTTTTTGAAAGTTTTATATGCGCTAAACATGGATATCTTGAAGAATGTTCTGTATTAGCTCATATTATTGAGATATCCCAGCCTAAAAATGGACAAAACGCATTTTCGGGTCACTTTCTGAGAAATGTTGTGAAATGTCATATACTTTTGATATAGAGTCAATAAAGTGTACCTCTTGCTCTTAAAAATACCGCTGGGTTCACTCAGATACCACTTAATTTTTTCAAGATATTCAATTTTGAAATTTCTTCATTTTACTCCATACTTTTATAATCTTACTGTTTGTATGGGGTACATTCTAAAATTTCACAAATAAATATCTTGAAGTAAAAAACTGATATCTGAGCAAACCCAACGGTACGTACGTTACGTTGATTAAATTGACACGTTTGTAAAAGTTTATCAAAAAATATATTGGCAACATGTCCAAGAAAGAAAACGCGTTATGTCGATTTTAAGCTGGGATATCTCAAAAATCTGAGCTGATAGAGAAAAGTTGTTTTAGAGGACCATGTTTATCGCACCGAAGTCATTAAAAAACCTTACTTTGGTTCTTGTGGCATAAAAACAAATTAGTTTTGTTGCCCAGTGTTATTGTAAAACCATTCGTTTTACTTTATGTAAATTTTGTGATTTTTTTAAACTAAAACCACTTCTTGTATTTTAAATTAGTTAAAACTCAAGATGCCTGTTGGCTGAAGTGCATGTAGTTGTCAGCTTTAATAAAGTTTGCATTTAGCTAAATGTTCATCTTAGTCATGTTACTAATATTATTTGTTAATGTTATCTAGTTAGTGATCCTCAATAAAAAAAATATAAATGTAAGTAATACATAATCACTGGGTACTACAAAATATATATACCTGTGGAGTAATTGGCGTTCGTACTGGGGATTTTTTAACTTCTTCAGTCTTTTTCTGAAAAAAAAATCAAAACAATAAATATCGAAACCACTTTTTATAGCCAACACTAGTATGAGAGCAAATTAAAAGAATTACATCCCCACATAATCAATACCTGTTTAGCAGCTAATATTTGTTTCCTGATAATATCTTGGTCAATGTTTAGGCCTGGTCCTAATTTTCCAGGGGAGTCAATTTTCATAATTCCTGAGCTCTTGGACATAATGTACACTCCTGTAACAAAGACATAGATTATGAAGTTTTGCACTATTTAAACAAAAAATTCAATCAATCTACATACACGCAAATAGGTGATCAAATATTAAATGCAAACTGTGTTATAATAAACCATCTACATGTGAACGGGTGCAGTTAGCGATATGAACGCGTCAGCCGGTAATTATGAACGTAATTTACCGGTGGTGAGGTTCGGCATGTGCTTAGGGTCGACTTTAATGACGCCCTTGATGTTCGGCATGCCCTTGCCGCCCAGGCCCAGGGACTTGACCAGCTCGGGGTCGATCGACGACTTTGGCGACGACTGCCCATTCAGCACTCTCTTCTCGACTGAAATTATCATCTCTTATCATTCCGAATGTTTTGACTATTTACTATTAAAAAACGATGACAATTCTTTTTCTATTTTTACCACCTAAGTCAGTATACAATGGTTGTCGACAGTGCCGTAACTAGCGTGGTGCCCGCGCAGAAATGATCAGACCAGTATCCAGTTCTATAAGGGCTAGTTACAACACTGATTGTCGAATCGAATCGAAAGAATGCAATCAGAAATAGGTATTTGCTAATAGGTATATGAAGGTAAACATTTCATTATTAATCAGTTTGTTTTTTTAGGGTTCCGTAGCCAAAATGGCAAAAACGGAACCCTTATAGTTTCGTCATGTCCGTCTGTCCGTCTGTCCGTCTGTCACAGCCGATTTACTCGGAAACTATAAGTACTACAGTGATGAAATTTGATGGGAATATGTGTTGTATGAACCGCTACAAAAATATGACACTAAATAGTAAAAAAGAATTGGGGGTGGGGCCCCCATACATGTAACTGAGGGATGAAATTTTTTTTCGATGTACATACCCGTGTGGGGTATCAATGGAAAGGTCTTTTAAAATGATATAAAGTTTTCTAAAAAACATTTTTCTTAAAGTGAACGGTTTTTGAGATATCAGCTCTCAAAGTCGTAAAAAGTATGTCCCCCCCTCTATTTTTATAACTACGGGGTATAAAATTCTAAAAAAAATAGAGGTGATGCATGCTAATTAACTCTTTCAACGATTTTTGGTTTGATCAAAGTATCTCTTATAGTTTTTGAGATAGGTTGATTTTTATTATATTTGCTGCTACGGAACCCTTTGTGCGCGAGCCCGACTCGCACTTGGCCGGTTTTTTCCTAACTGACATAGGATGATGGCTTGGAGTAGCCCCGTCATCATCACCGGACTTGCGGGGGAGCGGATAGCTCTCACCTCTAAGCCAGTACATATAAGCAATTACCAAATTTTTGATCGCAATAAATATATTCTTTACAGTACATGTAACTCACTTTTCGATATATCGGGGTCGGAGTAGTCGTCGTCCTCAGAGGAGAGCTCCTTCTTGACCTTCTTGGCGGCCGGCTCGTCCTCGGCGCCGCACCACGCCTTCACCTGGTCCAGCGCACGCACTTTACTCGTCCGCTGGAGTCGCCTGAACCACAAATACCTCATTTTTAATGTGAATGGAGAAGTTGCCTGAACCACAAATACCTCATTATTAATGTGAATGGAGAATGTTCATGATTTTAGGTAATTATTCAGCTTTGAATTCTTTGATAGACTGAATTGATATGTGTAATTTGTTTGTTCATACATTCAAAATTGAGATTGTAATGCGTGTTTAAAGTTCTGACCTGCATTTTTCATACAAAATCAATGTAGTTCTATGAAGTCACACTACAACACACAGTAGATTGAATATTTTGTCCGTAATTTAACGACCAAAATATAAATTAGTATTACAAATATATTCAACCTGCCAACACATAAGATCCCATTGTGAAATTGAGACACAGTACATTATCCATTGTGAAAGCTTAACTAATGTGAGCATTGGCGAATTCTCCACTATAATTAGTTATGTGTATGTAATCAATGGCATTGACTTCAGATGACAAGGTAAACAAAGCAAGTACTAGTAAATAGTTTGTGTCAACCTCGAAATTGTAAATACAAATAAATCGATCATGAATTTGAAGACAAGATAAAATATTATACCCTGTTGGTGTCAACGCTGGCGTGTCCGATTTCTTTACAACTTGTTTGACCACTTGAGGCAAGGGTGTGTTGATTTGTTTCACCTGAAATAGATAAATTATTTAAAAACCACTCACTTGTTGAGAAAGTAAACAAATGAGCAATACAATAATTAGGGTGATTGTTGAAGTATTAAAAACATGGTATACAAAGGCGAAACTTGTTTATCTTGGCAAAGTTTCTGTTGCAATTGGCAATACAAAGAGTAACTTACTTCAATTTAGACAAGAAAAGGGCTCTAGTATGGGCATAATTATAAATTTTCATTGGTTTTGGACTTTATTTCAAGTAAGGTCTAGAGTTAAGTGGGAATATATCTCCCTTCCCCCCCCCCCCATGCATGCTAAAGGGTTAATTAATACACATATTATTATACAAAAATATAAGATAAAAAATATAACCTGTACTGGATGTTGTTGCTGTTGCTGGGCCCTGAGCGCCTTCAGCTCCTTCTGTCTCGCCAGCTGCTTCTCGAACGCTTCGAGAAGGTGCTTGCACGTCTCCATGTTTTCAACTGGCTCCCAAGTATTTTGTTCACTGGTAAAAATAGTGTGGTGTAGAGTGGCTGGTCCTTACTTTTATTATAAATCCAAAAGTAACTCTGTCTGTTACGCTTTCACGCAAAGAGTACTGAACCGATTTAAATGAAATTTGGTACAGATATAGTCTAGAGCCTGCGAAAGGACATAGGCTACTTTTTAACCGACTGTGCTACAAAGAAATAAAGTTTTACCCGTTAAACGTCCATACGCGGACGAAATCGCGGGCGGACAGCTAGTTATGAATAAATTTACAAAACTTGGTAACTGAAATGCAATCGACTATGCCACTTGATCAGATTATGTGGAGGTTTTGATTGACTTTACCGGAACCAACACTATGTTTGCATAATCTTGGCAAAAGTCACCTTACCCCACTGTCGCAATGTCAATTTCCCAAATTAAAAAAAAAGTTAAAAATCCGTGTAAGTCGGACGCCCGCACAAAGGGTTCCATACCAATTAGGTAAAAAATACAAGTATATTTTTAATTTTTAGTATTTGTTGTTATAGTGGCAAAGGAAATAGATTATTTGTGAAAATTTCAGCTTTCTAGCTATCATGGTTTATGAGATACAGCTTGGAGACAGACAGACAGATGGCGGAGGCTTTTAGGTACGGAACCCTAAAAATGAATGACCTCATTGTTGGTAACCCTTTGTTTCGTGCACTGAAAACTTGCTGGTCGTACAAAAAAAACCAATAATGAAACATAACAAGCAATCCATACTCACTGCGGATACCCCTCCCACTTGAGCAGGTACTCGTAGTGCTTGCGGCGCGGGTTGAACCGCTTGGCGAGTATCTTCTCCACGACGTACTCGCCCGCCTCCGCCGGGTCCGCGCCCTCGCGCTCCGTGCGCCGCGCGATGCGCTCCTCCGGCGGCACGCGCTCCTGCGCCAGCCGGACCGACTCCTTGTCCGATAGATCCTGAGATATCACACGTATTTATTTAGTATATTATGTCACTCGGGGTACGGCCAGAATACCAGCGCTGCAGCTGCCCTCAGGCTGATGTAGCACATGCCGAGGCCTGTACCTCGTTGACCACATCCTGTCCTTATCTGTTCGTGTTAATTCTTTGTACTTCTTTTGTCTGTCATATATGTGTGTTTTTGCTTAAGTTTTGTGTTTTGTTTTCATATAATCTGTTGTATACCTATTTGTGTATGTTATGTGGTCAATAAACGTTTATTATTATTATTTAAACGTTTATTTATTTTATTTTATCTTATAGGGTCCAAACTCAGGAAGACCAAACTCAAGGCCTGCCAAAGGGCTATGGGGCGGAGTATCTAAGTATCAATCTTATCTTGTAGTGGGGACTGGCTAACCACTTCAGACCCTCAGGGATATTTTGTGTTACTCCTACCTTTATACACCTACTCCCTGAAGATCAAATGCATGAATGCAATAATGTCCTTGGGTCTGAAGTGTCTGTATTCTTCTGGTTTCGGATAAGCCGTTGCAAGTAGTCTGAACCTGTGTCTGGCCAGTGAGTGACAGTCGTTGTTAAGGTTTATTTCTAACCCAATACGGTCCTGGGTTTGAATTTTTACAAATAATTGATTTATGCATTGGACCAACTTCTTGTCCGACAGCTCCTGCGATGTCAGCCGAGGTTAGCATTTATACCAAACTAACAGGGATTGATAGGAATTTGAACAAATAATTGATATAATCGCTATGAATACTCATTGCAAACGTAACGCCCGTAAACCTTTCCTGGATGACAGGTTAGGGTAAAAATTAAAAAAAAAATTGTTTCACAAAAAAATATCAATGTTGGCAATTAACACAAACATGTACAATATGATTGATTTCATACATTGCTTAGGTATTGTATAAAATTCAATTGTATCAAGCAATGTGTATAATGAACTACCATAAAAAGACATACCCTTTTTAAGCTGGACATAGGTGTTTTGTTGACAGCCAGTTTGTGACCTGGGCTAGCTTTAATAATGCCATCACTCTCTTCACCTGAAGGATGCATCTCGGAATCTTCCTACAAAATGAATTAAATAAATTCAAAACAAGATAAAAAATTATCTATAAAGGTGTTCATAAATACTATTTAAAAAATCACATATTTTACTTAGCCACTTCTTATAAAAAAGCATGAGCATTCTGTGGTCACTGATTATATGGGTATATTTTAATACTTACAATTCTAACCTTCCTTGGCCTCCCTCTCTTCTTAGCTTCCTGCACTGCAGGGGTTTGCACAGGGACTAATTGGTCATCAGTCTTTACTTCCATCTAGGAACAACATTATATTAATTAAATTTTTGGAGATAACTACTTCACAATAAAAATGACGAAAAATGGTTTTCCTAAAAAATGCAATATTCCATTTTTAACCTTTCACATCCCAACTGTCAAATGGCGCACTTCCATCTGATCTACAAGTAGGTCAGCGGGATGTGAGACGTAAAGACCAAAATCTTTTTAGCGTACAATACATGCCATTTTGGGTACATCATAGACATAAAATAACCTAATTTTTAGTATGAAATCTACAGGTTCTAAAAATATAAAAGTACTATAAAAATTATTATTCCTAAAAAATGTCTCAAAATCTATAGATTTATTAATGTTGTGATGAAATATCTAATAATGATTGAACATGAATTCACAACGCAAATGACACAAAATGATGAACTTACGACTTTAGCATGAGCAAACTTAGACAGGGACTGTACATTGGAGCCAGCAGTAATCCAGGCTGTACGCTGCGCCTCGGCCATGCGGCACCATTGTTGATACAACTTCCAGCTGTTGTCTGAGCTTATCATGGAGCCATCCCTAGCTGATGAACATTTCCACAGAAGAAATGCCCATACCTGAGCCTTGCTTTCATTCTGTTAAACAAAAACAACACAACATGGTAACATTGTAATAATATTTAGTTATTAGATAAGATAAAAACAAATTTAAATATACATAATAAGCAAATATGTTTGTTATATATATTTGATGCACAAATGCACATTTTAATTATATTAAATGTAATTCTAAATTATATTCAAATTCACTTACACTGTCCCTAACTGGTGATTTCCCGGTACAGTTATTGGCATTCTTGTGTTCTTTAAATTCCTCAACAAAGTGGAAAGCTGAATGACACTGTCCACATACCAGAACATCAAGAGTGGCCATCTGTTCATGGGCCTCTGTGAAAAAAGTAATTTTTATTTAAGAAATGAAGAGTGATTAATTTGTATACTTTCCTACAAAATTCATTAGAAATAATCTCAGAAAGGAGCTCTCAGATAAAGTACCTTTCAGGGCTGCAGGGTTTTTGGCAAGATCATCGGGATTCCCAGCTGGAATATCCTCCGCCACAGGTGTGCCATCCTCTTCCATAGATGTCATTTTCATCAGTCTATTTATGGATAAAATTAATAAAGAATACACATTAATCGCAAATGTCAGTACATAAAATAAATCAAAATAGGTTATATTTTGATACGGTAAACCGGCCTTCCCGCCAACTCACAAGCTTGAGATTTTAGAAGAATTCATTAGAGATAAAATCATTTGTAATAAAGATAATACGAAAATAATAAACGCCAACAAATTACAAGGGTAAATAAGACAATACCTGGTTATGATTTAACTGTAAATAATATTATTCATTATAATAAATACCACAAATTGAGCTCACGCATTACTTTGGTTCGACTGGATGGCTTTACTTGTAGTCGCGATCAAATTTTATGTCATGCAAATGATTATAAATGAACAAACTATTATTACTCTCAAATAACGTGTTTCAATAATTTCATTTGGAAAGACAATTTGTCACTTACCAAAACAATGTTTTTTTTCTAATTTTGATAATACTTTACAGAACGTAGCTCAAAACGGAACAAATCACTTCAACAATCGAATATTTTATGACGAAAAAAAACGCGTCACCGACATGCTCACACTGCCCCCTAGCGTTGGCCGACATTTACTGTTCTCAATGGTAAAATTTATTGCAAACGACCAATGGTAAAGCAGGAACCCTAACAATTAACCAATCAGACTACTTGATGACAATTGACATAACGTAACAGACTTGCGGTATTTACTTTAGCGTCATCTTACACCGACATGTAATTTTTCGCCGACAGATTTCACCGACATAACTGATAGAAAGCAAATATGGCCTTTTTACAAGCTCTTTACCATTTTTATGTAACAGAATTTGACAAAAATTAGATGAAAAGGATGAATTTTCATAATTATTCTTTAGTAAACCTCTCACTGCATTTAAAATGAGATTGTTCCCAAATCGCATTGAGGGTTTTATGTACATGTCGCGCTATTTTGATGCTTTTAAACAGGTGCAGCAGATCTATTTTGCTTTATTTCTTATATTCGTCGTTTAGTTTGTCGAGTTCTTACCAAGTCTGATAAAATATTAAAATATTTAGGTCAGCTAGGTTACTTCTTTTTTATTTATTCATAAATAACTGTTACCTCAGCTTAGTTCCTATTTCCTGAAGTTGCAAATAATAATAAATAAATCTTTATTACAAACAAATCCGCAACCAATTAATAAAGACAAGATTTTACGAAAACATTCCATAAAATTGACCCTTATGAATCTTCTATGTTAATAGCGTAGCCGGGGCGTCAGGTCAGGGTTCCAATACAAAGTAGGTACCAAATTCAGATAGAAATCACCGTCTGTCTGTTGCCGTTATGACGTCCCCCTACCGGGACGGACCGTGTGTGTAATATCTTTCGTAGTAGGTATGTACCTATATTTTTTTATAGTTAAAACCTTCCTAAGTATCCATTTTGATAACAATATTTGACACAGTTCTAATAAAATAAAACACGAATATACCTAACGCTTTCAATTCGACGATGATGGACATGTTGATATATCCCTATAAGTAGGGTTTCCACTTACCTTTCTCTGGGGATATTTTTTAATGATATCCCCATCACAGGTAATAAAGGGCATGACCAATCTAGCTAAAGTTTTAACTGTTTATTAGGTATTGTTTACATTACAACAACCACTTTCTCAGACCGGCACAATTACTGAGTACCTAAGAATTAGGAATATCATATTATGATCTTCCGCCAGCGACGCCCGTCCACGTGAGGTCGCTATTATCCTTACTAATATCCTTACTAATATAAATGCGATAAGCGATAAGTCAGGGGATACCAGTCACAACTATCTGTCCGGTGGTTGGTGAACGGTATTCGGGTAAGCGACCCCGGCTCCTCGAGCTACTATCGACTCAGTCCAAATCATCCGAGGCGATAGTACCTATCCTTCCTCCCCTTTTCCTTCCCCCGTCATATATCCTTGTTACTCGTGGGAACGCAATGACCTTGTTAAAACAATGCACAAGGCAGAATGGCGGCTACGTGGTTCACAACCCGTCACGTCACGTTTCCCACATAGGTGAAAAGTGGATCGCTGGAAGTGATCTCTGCCTACCCCTCTGGGAAAAAGGCGTGATTTTATGTATGTATAAATGCGAAAGTAACTCTGTCTGTCTGTTACGCTTTCACGCAAATAATACTGAACCGATTTAAATGAAATTTGGCACAGATATAGTCCAGAGCCTGAGAATGGGCATAGGCTACTTTTTACCCTACCACGCTAAGAAGAAGTAATGTTTTACCCGTTAAACGTCCCTACGCGGACGGAGTCGCAGGCGTAAAACTAGTAGACTATAATCTGTACCAAATTTCATATAAATCGGTTTAGTAGATAAGACGTGATTACTTAAGTCACAGACAGACAGAGTTACTTTCGCATTTATAATATGTTTAGTGACCCGCCCTCGCTTCGCTTCGGGTATATTACTGCACACTAGCTTTCTGCCCGCGACTTCTTCCGCGTGGTAACCCTATTCCCGCGGGAATTCCGGGATAGCATAGGTGTCATTCTGGGTCTTCAGCTACCTGCATACCAAATTTCATCGTTATCGGTTCAGCAGTATTTGCTTAAAAGAGTAACAAACATCTATCCAGACATACAAACTTTCACGTTTATAATATTAGTAGGGTTCATCATCATCACCAGCCCATATACGTCCCCACTGCTGGGGCACGGGCCTACCCTCAACTAGGGCGATAAGGCCTTAGTCGACCACGCTGGTCAAGTGCGGGTTGGTCGACTACACAACCTTAGAATTTCTTCGAAGGTGTGCAGGATTAGTAGGGTTAGTAGGATACAAACCTTAAAAAAACCGCATCAAAATTGTGTAATTTTAAAGATTTTAAGCATACCTACATAGGCACAGACAGACGCGGAAAGCGACTTCTTTTTATACTATTATGTAGTTAGTTATATAAGGAAGTAAGGATAAAAATTAAAATTGTACACCCTGAAAAATTTAATTAACGAAAAATTACCAAATATTTTAGTTTTTCCTTGATTTACGTAAATTATTTTCTCTTTCAAAAGCTTATTTGAACTTTTGGGGTCAGTATGTAAATAACAAAATTGGGAAGTCTACCGTGAGATGAACTAGCCATTCTTTTTCTCGATTCGCTTCAGCGTCCGTGAAACGGCTTACGGGAAATTTTTTATATTTCGTAACTAAAACATTGCTATTTTCAGCAGGCAGTCAGCTAAAATATGATATTCATTTAACCATACAAATAGTATTACTTACTCTATATAGAGTAAGTTTCCTTGAAATTCGTTCTAATTTTACATAGATATGGAGCCCAGGATGTTATTGTTCGATATTTTAATTTTCAAAATTTAGTAGTAACTACAGTGAATAAAATATTATAGTCTTGATACATAACTGTTTACAGAGGAGTAGAGGGTTCCCACCACCATAGCTGCACGGATTTCATTTTTCATATTCGGTAAATTTCTACTTCATAGTGTGTGGTTGGAGTATGACTTAGGTACTTTAAGACTACAAATGTATCCACTTCAATGAGGATCGAACTCTGGCAAAAATGTTTGTGATATAAAATAAAATTTAATGCACAAACATTTCAGCAGTAAAGTAAACTTACTTTATAGCTATTCAAATTTAGGTTCATTCTTCAATTAAAGATTCAGAGACAGAAATCCTTTCCCAATACTATAGAATATGTCTCGTTCTCGCTTATAACATGGTGAACATTTATGAAGTTTTTATAGAAAGGAATACCCGGTTCCATAAGAAAGAAGAGCTTGCAGAGCACAATTTTGAAAAAAAATCCTATCAGTGCGTAGACCGAATATTTCCAGTCCCCGAAACTAAATTACTATCTGTGGATATCATAGACAAAATCTCAGTAAGTTTCTATTATTTCATTGGTTGATAGCTTACGACAGATTTTGAAAAGCCAATAAAACGCAATGTTATTTGACAGCGAAAATTAACTGTTCTACAGTTGGTGAAACATAAAAAAAAACGTTCATATTCTCTATGACTTCAGCGACGACGCACGCATCGTGGACGCTCTATTCGCGCCGCATAATTTTTTTATTTTTCATATCCCGGTGTACGCTCTATTGTGAGTACTTTTGATCAACCAATTACGGATTGGTACGTTCATTTTATGAAGTTAAATTCAATGTGAAGTGACTGTTTCAGAATATGTCGGGCATAGCCAGTGCACGTTTAGCTGAAGAGAGAAAAGCTTGGCGCAAAGACCATCCCTTTGTAAGTACCATAGTGGTTTTGCCTGCCATGATCTAAGTAGGTACATTGTTTCAATTATTTGGTCATGTTTACAATATGCGGATGATTTCAGGGTTTCGTGGCTAGGCCTATGAAGAATCCCGATGGGTCTCTCAATTTGATGACATGGGAGTGCGCGATTCCTGGAAAAAAAGGGGTTAGTACAATAACTAGTCTTGTCTAGAACTTTTCGCATCTATGTCAAAGATAATTAATAATAATAAAATATTGTTTATTAAAATAAACGTTAATGCAAAGGCAAGGCCTAATTGCATTGTCGATATCTGTATATTTTGCTGTAATTTGACTTTCATTATAGAATTATGTTGTGTTTCACTGTATCTGATCTCTCTTTATTCCTGTAAATTTGAGAGTTGTAATTAATGTCTTAACTATTTGTGTTACAGACGCCATGGGAAGGTGGATTATACAAATTGCGTATGATCTTCAAAGATGACTATCCATCAAGTCCACCAAAGTGCAAGTTTGAACCACCATTATTCCACCCTAATGTATATCCATCTGGCACTGTTTGCCTTTCACTTCTGGATGAAGAAAAAGACTGGCGCCCGGCAATTACAATAAAACAAATTCTTCTTGGTATCCAAGACTTACTAAATGAACCTAATGTGAAAGACCCTGCTCAAGCTGAAGCATACACTATTTATTGGTAAGAACAGTGTTTAATTGTTGTGGTATTCACTAATACATATTCAGGTTACCATTCCTATAACTATGAGTATAAAAGGTAGTTTCTAGAGATGGGCTGAGTACTCTGTTGATAATCAGTACTTAGCATACTTGGCGGGGCTCTTTATAAATTTAAAATTTGAAATTATTTAGGTGTCTGAAACTTGAATAAGTAAACTTGGTTTAAGCAAAATATTTAGGTAGGTATAATTAAACCAATAGTGTTAATTAAAAGATATAAATAACTAATTTAGGAAATCTCTGACAATAACATTGAAATATTCTATTGAACCCCTGAAGAATGAACTATTACTGCTAGTTAGCAGAGTATCTTGTTGAAAAGAAATTTAACTGAATTAAAATAAGTACTCGTTAATCAGATCATCTCTAGTAATTTAATTTTTAATAGGAATATTAAAATTAAAATATGAACATAATATTTTACTAGTGTACTAAATTTTAAAAATTTATTTACAGTCAAAACAGATTAGAGTATGACAAGCGAGTGCGAGCGCAGGCGCGAGCTATGGCAGCGACGGAGTGAAACAATCACAATCACTAGTAACACAGGCCACAGAGGCAACAGGTACTATGCTATGTGGCAGGGAGTTGGCTCGGAGCACAGGACAATTCAGAGCAGTTTGAGCAAATGGTAGCGGGTGGTTGGCACTTAACCAGTTGGAACCCCTCACCATCTAGCAGGGCTGGGTGGCCTGCAAGTACTTACATTACTGGATTCTGTGGTTCTGTGCGAAATTTATGTGAAGCAAATGAATTTTATTAGAACTTGTATAGTAATACTGGGTATCGACAAGGATGCTTAAATCTACTGCTACACAGAAATGTTGCTGTGGCCACGTTTAAGATAAGCATTGATTTATTCATAAAACTATAGCAATCAAATTATTGTTGTGAGCTTTGTGAATAAATTTCACTTTTCTCTAATTAATAATTAAGAACTAAACTTTAGTGATTCCACTTGATGTTAACTTAAATATCATATTATTAGTTACAGCATACCTACTGTTAAATTTTAACTAATTATGACTTTAGTCAATAAAATTAAAGTTTCTTAATTTATTTGTAAAATTGCAGCATTTTGTGCAACAGTATTGGTAATATAATTGTTCCACAATCTACTATTTTTTTTTGTATAATACTGTTTAATTTGCAAATACCTGTTGCGATAAGAATCTACATTATTTTAAACTATTTTTGTAACTTTATGTTAGTCTTAATGAACAATAAAAATACTGATTTAATATTTTTGTCAACTTTATTTATTACATTCATTTTATAGTGACATCATATTTTATGGAAGCGCTATGAAGAGAAGCACTCATTCTAAAATGTATGTGTTCCGGATACTGCCTCTACAAAGTATAATATGTAGGTACTTTGTAATATCGAAACAATCTTGTTTTTATTATTTTGCCAAGTAATTTATTGATACTTTTCTGAAGAATAGAAAGATTTTCTATTGTAAACGAGGCATTCGAGAGAGACTTGTCTTGGCTCACTAATGTGCTAGAACCACGTTATTGTATTTTGGAAATAAGGGAAAAGTGCAACATGTTATCCTAGGTCAATGAAGATTAAAGTTATTTTAGCATTTCAATGTGAAGCAGTCTCACATTTAACGTATCAGATTCCTTAAAAGGTTAGGTACCTATATAAACATATACCATCAAAGAAAGTAATTCAAAAATAAAATTTCTAACTGGACTGGAACAGGAATTAACAAGATAGAAAAATAATACTTAATGTTATTTATTTTCCAGTAGCCCAAAGACATTTAACACTTTAAAAAGTTATAGGTGGCTAAAGGTCCTAGCAGCTCGGCCAAAATACCACAAAAAAAAAATAATTGACATAAGTCAAGAAAGAAACGTCAAACGAGTGTCACAACAACAGTTTGACGTTCAGCCTGGGTTTGACTATTTGTTTCTGAATTTAGATTTAGTGCTCAGAAAATTAATAAATATATTTATCGGGATCCTTGCATTCAGTTTCGACCAGATATTTCTAAAGGTGTAGTGTTAAAAATAATCTTATTATAACATCCACAATGGCTGATGACGAGCAGGATCCTAAGGAATACCGGTGGGAAACGGGTTATGAAAAGACATGGTAAGTTTAAATTGTGTTTTTCTGATTGATGTTAGGTTCCCGTACGCAAAGATTATTACTTATATGCGATACTGCGGCTGTATCTAATAAACTATGATAGAGTTAATTTAAATTTTCACAGGTATAGGTATTTGTTACTAAAATATTATAAACATAAAAATTTGTTATTCACATACAACAAATGTATAATACAAAGAGTATATATATAAAAAGATCACAAAAAAATAATTACATACATTTTAATACACTTTTTATGTATGGTTGGATATGATATGGATGGTTCCAATGGTTAGTTTTACTTAGATATTGAATTGCTTTAGATATTTTTTCTTTTCATAATAACTCATGCAATTCCCAAGAATTCAAACTGTATGGCCTCAAGATAAGTTACATCACATGTTTGCAGGGAGGCAATTAAAGAGGATGAAGATGGTTTGGTGGAAGGCTTGGTTGCGGAGTTTGCCCAAAAGGCAGCCCGCAAGGCTGCTGCTCCAAGGCGCGGGCCTGTGCGCCTCGGTATGATGCGCCATCTACTTGTGGCTGTGGACTGTTCAGAAGCAATGAGCTCTCAAGATTTGAAACCATCAAGATTTCTTTGTACTATTAAGGTATTTGCTTAATTGATTCATACAATCATAAAAATCCAAACTGTTTGAGGTTTTCAAAGTATGTATGTAGTTTGTACAACAAAAGTTGTTCAATGTCCTCATCAACCTAAATGTTTACTTGGCTCATACATATTATTTCATGAATGTGTCAGAATAATGTTCTTGATGTCTGAATACCCTAATACAGGAATGAGCTTGTATTTAATATCGGAATAATTTAATTCTAAATATATTATTATAATTTCTCTTTCAGTTATTGGAAAAATTTGTTGAAGAGTTTTTTGACCAAAATCCATTAAGTCAGCTCAGTATAATAGCTATGAAAAATAAAAGAGCTGAAAAGATTACTGACCTTTCTGGAAATGTTAGAAAACACCTAAAAGCAGTTCAGAGGTAAGATAAATTTAATTTAACTGTTATTATTCATCACATTTGTAGTTTTTTAATTCAGTTGATCATGGCAAGTCTTGAAATATATCATAAATTTATATTAATCAGACTGTAACTCTAACTGCATCACAATCAACATAATAACAATTTATTGAGAAAAATGACATATTGTTGTTGTCCCTCAACAATAATGTGTGAAAAATATTTCATGATTTAAAGTTAAAGTGCTAAAGCTAAAGCCTGCACTAGCTATTCAAATGTTAAGAAAAACGGAAAAAATCACCCACCCTTCCGGTAATCATGCCAAGATGTGCACTTTTTATTGAATTGGTACAAACTAAATTGGTAGATCACACAGTGATATGCTAGTAAGATCTTCAGTCTAATCATGTTGTCCACCTCAGGTCTAGATGATGAAGAAATTGTGGACTGCAGATTTCCTAATTTCATTTTACTGACTTTGTGTGTGCTATGAATAACCACTTATAACATTTATTTTTCAGTTTATCTAATACAGTGTTAACTGGGGAACCATCATTACAAAACACGCTCGAACTAGCGGGTCGCGCGCTGAGGCCGCTGCCCGGGCACGCCTCTAGAGAGTTGCTGGTGTTGTTCGCATCACTCACTACATGCGACCCTAGTGATATCAACGAAACTATACAGGTATTTAATAGGTGTTACTTGACAGCCATCTGCTTCCCCTCAAGTCCGGTGATGATGACGAGGCTACTACAAGTCATCATTGTATGTCAGTTAGGAACAAAAATATAATTTTAAATTAATTGTGTGATATATAGGTACTGATGAATTTATATTTACACTTTTAAGTATTTGGGTACACAGTACACACAAACTACTAAGGTGAACGAACACTAAGTCTTATTGGGGTATTCATCCTTACTTCCTTACTAATTTATTTATGTACGATTTTAGACTTTCGCGTTCCATTACACTAAATATTTGTCTTTATGGGTCTACACGCGTTAATAGGAGTAGCAAATTACATAGCTACTTACTGCCCGACGTTTCGACTGGGTTACACCAATCGTGGTCGCGAGCGAACTGGCGCTGCCCGTCTTCGTCTGCCATTGCGGGCAGTAAGTAGCTATGTAATTTGCTACTCCTATTAACGCGTGTAGACCCATAAAGACAAATATTTAGTTCCTTACTAATATTATAAAGGTGAAAGTTTGTATGTATGGATGTATGTATGGATGTATGGATGTATGTATGGATGTTTGTTACTCTTTCACGCTCAAATTTCTGAACCGATTTTCATGAAATTTGCTATGATGGTAGCTGGCACTCTGGAATAACATATAGGGTACTTTTTTTTTAAATTCAAATTCCAATTGGGGGGTGTAAATTAGTATGGGAGAATTTTTACGTGTTTGTCGATTTTTATAAAACTTGGTATGGAGGTAGCTGTCACTCCGGAGAGACACCAGCGCTATTTTTTTTAATACAGCTCCCATGTGGTTCATTGGGGGGGTGAAAATTAGTATGGGAGAATTTTTACGTGTTTGTCGATTTTTATAAAACTTGGTATGGAGGTAGCTGGCACTCCGGAGACACCAGCGCATTTTTTTTTTTTTAATTTAGCGCCGTTAGTATGGGAGAACTTTTACGTGTTTATAGATTTTCATAAAACGTGAGACACCAGCGTATTTTTTTTTTTATTCAGCCCCGTTATTATGGGAGAACTTTTACGTGTTTATAGATTTTTATAAAACATGGTATGGAGGTAGCTGACACTCCGGAGAGACACCAAAAAATTAGTTATGGGAGAACTTACGTGTTTATAGATTTTCATAAAACTTGGTATGGAGATAGCTGGCACACTGGAAAGACAACCGCGCTTTTTTTTTTTTTCAAAATTCGACCCCCATGGAAGTTATTGGGGGTGGCGTACTATGGGAGAACGTTGATGGAACTTACACTTATAAAAAACAAATTTTACAAGGCATGTAAGCTATTTTAATACATCCTTGCTACTAAAACCCATTAATACGCGGACAAAGTCGCGGGCGGGCGCTAGTATTTCATATAATTTACAATTTATATAAATTAAAAACTAATGTGATGATTTGTTTGTAGGGTTTAAAAACAGATGGCATAAGATGTTCAGTTATCGGCTTGGCGGCTGAAGTGCGGATCTGCAAGAAGTTATGTCAAGATACTGGTGGAGAGTATGGTGTAAGTACATATTTATAATTTAATTTGTACTAGATTATCTCTCATTTAATATTAAGAGCTAGAAAAATTCGACTGCCTCACCGCAGTTCGGGGACTCGAACACCCCTCCTTCTGGGAATCGCGCCCAGACGTCACACTGGGGGCATTCCATGCCAAGCGGACAGGTAAAAAATGTTGAAGCTTCAGATTTCATTAATATTTTACTATGTTATACCTATATAGGTCCTCTACATAGATAAGGGGTTGTCCATTAATCTCGTGAGACTTGAAAGGGGGGGGAGGGGTTTGATAAAAATCACGAAAATAACACAAGGGGGGAGGGGGGGTGTAGTAAGATATCATGTGTATTTCTTTTTCGTCAAGCGATTTTCCTATGATTACATGGCAATCAAAAAAAACTTGCAACCTAGTGTAGACATTTTTATTATGGTCTTTAATTTCAGATTATACTCCTGTATTTAAATTAAGATAATATTCAGAAAATTTTAAAATTCTTTGTAGGTACTAAAAATACATGTGATGTTGAGAAGGGGGTGATCTTAAACTTCACTACATATCACCAATGGGGAAAGGGGGTTAAAAAATGCTAAAAAAGATCATGTGATTAATGGACAACCCCTAATGAATATTTTTACTCTGTGATATATGTATATTTATAGATTTAGAGGCTAATGAAGTTTTCTACAGCAAGAATGCGGTATTTGTAGTCCCAAAAAACAATATTTAAAATGTAATGCCGACGGCCGCGGTGAGGCAGTTGAATTTTAAATTTATATCTCTCACTAGCTGTGCCAGCGACTTCGTCCGCGTTTTCCCCCATTTTTTACACATTTTCTATCGTTTCTTTGCTTCGCTGCGTGATATACATATAGCCTTTCTCGATAAATGGTCTATCCAACACAAAAATATTTTTTCTTTCGAACCAGTTCCTGAGATTAGCGCGTTTGAACAAACAAACAAACAAACAAACAAACAAACTCTTCAGCTTTATAATATTAGTATAGATTTACTTAATGTTTTGCCCATGATTGCGATTGCAAGTGCAACCAATCACAGTAATGTGAAATTTTTCATTTGAATAAACTATTAATTAAAATAGAAGACTTGAATGGATTGCGTAAGAGATGATGAATGGGAGTGAAAGGAGGTAGACACAGAGCTGACGAATGACACGACCGAGTGGGACAAGGGCAGGAGAATGATGATGTTGAAATAAAAAATAAAAAAATGAATAATCCCAAATGTATAATTTTAAACTGTCATGGTTACACACATTAGAAAACTGAAACTGTCCGGGATATTTACCATGTTGTTTTGTTTGAATGAGCTCCCGATATTTCGGCACTGTTGCAAGCGCCATGATCACGGGTGAACTGTAGGACTGTGATCATGGCGCTTGCAACAGTGCCGAAATATCGGGAGCTCGTTAAAACAAAACAACATGGTAAATATCCCGGACAGTTACAGTTTCCTAATCCCAAATGGTCTTGCGGTCAGGTGGTGCTGGACGACGTGCACTACCGCGCGCTGCTGCTGGGCGCGACGGCGCCGCCGGCCCGCGCGCGCGCGCCCGACGCGGGGCTCGTCAAGATGGGCTTCCCGCACTGCGCGCCGCTCGCGCCCAACGCGCCGCCGCAGGACCCGCCCGTCAACGTCTGCATGTGGTACGGGATACGCAGTGGCGTAACTATACCCGTTGAAGTCCGTGTAAAATTCATCGGTTGGGGCCCCGTGCAACCCCGGTCATTTTTTTTTATCTTAATGTGTATGTGGGTTGGCAGATGAGATTCTCCTATGACCGGGGACCCCTTTCGGCTGGGGCCCCCTACCGGGTGGGGGCCCGTGGCATTTTGCCGACTTGCCACCCTGTAGTTACGCCACTGGGGGCACGATATCCTTACTATCCTTACTATCTTTACTAATCCTTATTCCTTACTAATATTTTAAATGCGAAAGTATCTGTCTATCTGTTACGCTTTCACGCATAGAGTAGTGAACCGATCTAAATGGAATTTAGTACAGATATAGTCTACAGACTGAGAAAGGACATAGGCAACTTTTTAACCGACTGTACTATTTTGTGTTTCCGCGGACGGAGTCGCGGGCGGAAAGCTAGTAAGTTATACTCATTAAAATACTGTGGCGACATCCTATAAAGAACTTCGCAATACAACCAACAGATGGCGCTTACATACCATCTCCACAAGCATGTGTCAAATGTAAGAAACCTACATCCCACTTTAAAGTTATTCTGGCCACTGAGTATATATAGGGCAAAAACCAAATTGGTAATTGGACCATGGTCCCTGAGCACGGGATTTTATACGCAAAAGTTTTTCCCAATAACTCCCGGTCTTAAAATTAAGCTTTACTTTAATTAGCGTACCTGCATGCCTAATTTTAACTACTTATCTATCTTACGCGGTTTAGATACATCAAACATGCCGTGTAAAATCGTTTATAGCGTCGCCATTGCTTCCTTTAAACAAAGTATTTTTTATCACTTGTGTACCACGCCACGCTTATATGTACCTAGGATTGCGAGCCATCAGCTCCCCGCTAGACTGGCGATAATAACAAGGCAATTTCTAGCGATTATCATAGAAAAAAAAACACTAGTGTAGGTGCAAACAAATCAAACGACCCACTATAAGGCTAGCTCATTTATTTATATTGTAAATCAAATACAACCGAAGATCGAAATTTGTATAAAATGGTAAATTTTTTGATAACGTACTTTTATCATGTTAGTTTATGATAAAGCTTTCTGAATTCGGTATTATTACGGTAAAGTACAGTTTTGCCAGGTTATAATTAAAAGTTTCATCATCAGCTCTTAAACGTCCTCACTGCTGCAGCACGGGCCTACCCTAAACTAGGGCGATAAGGCCTTAAAGGTTCAAGCTCAAATTAGTCACATATTTTATATGCATGTCTGACCTATTCACCGCAGTCACTTGGAGGAGGGCGAGGCGCTGGGCGGCGAGGGCCACTTCTGCCCGCAGTGCCGCAGCAAGTACTGCTCGCTGCCGGCGCAGTGCCGCACCTGCGGCCTCACGCTCGCCTCCGCGCCGCACCTAGCCAGGTACGCACTCAGATGACTGTACAAGTACTGCTCGCTGCCGGCGCAGTGCCGCACCTGCGGCCTCACGCTCGCCTCCGCGCCGCACCTAGCCAGGTACGCACTCAGATGACTGTACAAGTACTGCTCGCTGCCGGCGCAGTGCCGCACCTGCGTCCTCACGCTCGCCTTCTCCGCGCCGCACCTAGCCAGGTACGCACTCAGATGACTGTACAAGTACTGCTCGCTGCCGGCGCAGTGCCGCACCTGCGGCCTCACGCTCGCCTCCGCGCCGCACCTAGCCAGGTACGCACTCAGATGATTACTGTACAAGGTGTTATTGTATAAGGCCAAATACAATTAGTTTATTGACAATGAAATTCATTTTACGGATGTATCTCTCTTATGATAAATTCATTATTTAGACAGCTTTTTATAGGGCTATGGTCGAAAGAGGTAATGTTTTGAAAACCTTCTGGTATGTTGGCTTTTCTAGGATTTTATTACGAAATTGAATGTATTCTTTTGTCGGCAGATCGTACCACCACTTATTCCCTGTGGAGCCGTATGAGGAAGTACCCAATGAAAAACAAGCTCAGTACTGTTTTGGATGCCTGAGGTCTTTTACAGAATTAGATAAAAATGTAAGTAAATAGGTATTAATAAATATTTTAATTCTTTAAATAAATGTGAGTTCACTTGAGCATGTCATTGATGTATATTGTGTGTGTTTAGTTATACAAGTGCAAGCGCTGCCTGGAGTACTACTGCTGGGAGTGCGAGGGCGTGGTGGGCGCCACGCTGCACGTGTGCCCCGCGTGCGCCGCGCGCCCCCACCTCTACCAGCGCCTGCCCGACGCGCGCGAGCCCTAGCCGCGCCCTGCCGCCGGCCCCGGGGTGCACCGGGGTGAACCATCCCGCGCGCCCCCACCTCTACCAGCGCCTGCCCGACGCGCGCGAGCCCTAGCCGCGCCCTGCCGCCGGCCCCGGGGTGCACCGGGGTGAACCATCCCGCGCGCCCCCACCTCTACCAGCGCCTGCCCGACGCGCGCGAGCCCTAGCCGCGCCCTGCCGCCGGCCCCGGGGTGCACCGGGTGAACCATCCCGCGCGCCCCCACCTCTACCAGCGCCTGCCCGACGCGCGCGAGCCCTAGCCGCGCCCTGCCGCCGGCCCCGGGGTGCACCGGGGTGAACCATCCCGCGCGCCCCCACCTCTACCAGCGCCTGCCCGACGCGCGCGAGCCCTAGCCGCGCCCTGCCGCCGGCCCCGGGGTGCACCGGGGTGAACCATCCCGCGCGCCCCCACCTCTACCAGCGCCTGCCCGACGCGCGCGAGCCCTAGCCGCGCCCTGCCGCCGGCCCCGGGGTGCACCGCGGTGAACCATCCCGCGCGCCCCCACCTCTACCAGCGCCTGCCCGACGCGCGCGAGCCCTAGCCGCGCCCTGCCGCCGGCCCCGGGGTGCACCGGGGTGAACCATCCCGCGCGCCCCCACCTCTACCAGCGCCTGCCCGACGCGCGCGAGCCCTACCCGCCCCCTGCCGCCGGCCCCGGGGTGCACCGGGGTGAACCATCCCGCGCGCCCCCACCTCTACCAGCGCCTGCCCGACGCGCGCGAGCCCTAGCCGCGCCCTGCCGCCGGCCCCGGGGTGCACCGGGGTGAACCATCCCGCGCGCCCCCACCTCTACCAGCGCCTGCCCGACGCGCGCGAGCCCTAGCCGCGCCCTGCCGCCGGCCCCGGGGTGCACCGGGGTGAACCATCCCGCGCGCCCCACCTCTACCAGCGCCTGCCCGACGCGCGCGAGCCCTAGCCGCGCCCTGCCGCCGGCCCCGGGGTGCACCGGGGTGAACCATCCCGCGCGCCCCCACCTCTACCAGCGCCTGCCCGACGCGCGCGAGCCCTAGCCGCGCCCTGCCGCCGGCCCCGGGGTGCACCGGGGTGAACCATCCCGCGCGCCCCCACCTCTACCAGCGCCTGCCCGACGCGCGCGAGCCCTAGCCGCGCCCTGCCGCCGGCCCCGGGGTGCACCGGGGTGAACCATCCCGCGCGCCCCCACCTCTACCAGCGCCTGCCCGACGCGCGCGAGCCCTAGCCGCGCCCTGCCGCCGGCCCCGGGGTGCACCGGGGTGAACCATCCCGTGCATTGACCTAGTGCTGGCCCTGGTTACCACACGTCAAGGGGAGCCTACAAATGGCAGACTAGTTATTCAGTTTCGTAGTAAAATGATCACACAGTGATTTATATTGTGTGATTGCTGTAAATAGTAGGTAATGAAATGAAGTGAATGAGTGAAGGAATGAGTGAACTGTTAATAAGAATTAAATATTGTACAAACAGGTCTCTTATATTGCGATGCTTTCCGGAATGTATGTAAAATGTATTTTTACAAATTGAATAAAACAATTTTGATAAAATAGGCTTTTTAACTTTATTAATATTCATCACAAATTGTATATTTCTACTTTTGTGAATAGAAAAATAACCTCTTATGTCTAAATACATAGTCTGAGAAGCACCTACCTATACGTTTATGTACGCACAGCATGGTCATGAAACATCACAGATAATAATAAATCTCGTATTAAAACGGTTACAATAAATAACATTTATTACAATATTTAGGTAAAGATAACAATGTCTTTACATATTATAAAATTTATAATTTTTTCCTACTTTCATACATACATTATAAATTTATTAACATTGAATAAAAGTTGCCTATAAATGCACTTCTGAATGTTTTAAAAACCATTTATTCATACTTAATATAGAGTCGTCGCTCGTTATTAAATATATAATCACAGTTATGCATTTGTATTTGTTAATATAGGTATTTGGTCACATTCTTAAATAAAAGTTTGCGCATACATTTAAAAATATCACAAAAAATGTCACTTAACGGTACAGATCATTATTAAGTACGTCCTAATGGCATGTCAATGTCCGTATCAAGGAAAGGTTCAGAAAAACACGCGGTACGCAAATTGAGAATAGAAATTTTAAATTTTCATGAGCATTTGCAAAAAAAGATTGGGCAAGTAGGAGGTACAGTCAGCAGCAAAAATAACTCACGAGTTATACTCACTCATGTCAAAAGTGAATCATTCATCAGTAGTCGGTTTTTTTTTCTAACTGAATACGATCATGGCTTGGACTAGCCTCCTCATCATCACCGGAGTTAAGGGGGAGCGGATGGCTCTCACCTCTAAATTAAGCGACTCTGATTCATATGTCATACATAAAAGGCATGCCTTTTAAGTATTTCGAGATATTTGGAGTAAATTTCAATTCTATCATTCATTTACAACACAAAACACGTGATATGTAGGCGACCTTGGGTTGTTTTTAATTATTGCTCATACCTTTGCTTTAATTTTATTTTAATATATTTGTTGTATTTGGGAGAACAGTTTTAGCGTACCTGCTTACAATAAGAATAATATATAAAGTAAGGCAAATTTATCGTTGTAGGTAACGGATGTTCCTACAGGCACAGAATGTAATTAAATATATCAAAATTTTATGAAACAAAGATCACAATTGGCTAAGGCTCAAATCTCAAACGGCATCACTGTTACCCTTCTTGCGCGTCACCCACAGTATGTTGGGTTTCTGATAATACTGTTCTATCTGTAGCAAGGACTTGCCCTTAGTTTCCGGGAGCATAAGGAAAAGTACAATAGTGGCGAGGGCGGAGGACGCCCCGAAGAGGCCGAAGACCCCAGCCATGCCGATGGCGTTCTTCATGATGGGGTAGAGTTTGGTGAATCCGAACAGGACGGTGTTGAAGAGGCAGAATATGTAGCCGCCGCAGAGGCCTCTTATTTTGGTGGGGAGGAGTTCGCCGATCATGAGTCCGGGGAGGAGGAAGAAGCCGAGGGTGTTGAAGGCGACGTAGCTGAGGATGAGGACGGGCGGGAGGGCGCCGGAGCCGGGGCCCTGGCTGAGGAGGAAGGCGAGGAACAGGGTGCAGAAGGCCGTGCCCGCGCCGGACACCATGACGAGCGCGCGCCGCGTCAGCTTCAGCAGCATGACGCACGCCACCACCGTCATGCACAGGCGGACTAAGGCGCTCACGTTGGCTGCGATCTGGAAACAGTCACACACAATGTTAATAAATACGTCAGGCAGTTTTTATTTTATATGCATTAGGCAACTAAATTAACAGTGATAGATAGGTAATACTTTATACCGACTCTCATTTCGCTAATCATTAGATTTGTAACTTCTTTTTCTAATTCTAAATAAATTGCGTAAATACATTGCTACCTATTAGCTATTAATATTATAGGTAAGTAGATGGTGTTGAATGCATTCATAGATATTCATCTTTTATCACAACCGCTGGATGTAAGCAATAGGTATGTTCACTCCAAAGTTCTGAGGTAGATGTTATTCTTTATTGCCCATAAATAAAACAATCTATAGAGATAACGTTTAAAGAACAAAGGAGTATAAATTTGAGATTTTATCGCTTTTTATCGATCACTTCCAGATACCTATACCACTGATGAAGGAAAGTAATTTCTCGTAAGTATAATGACTACGACGTAGGCTACCTAATCCAAGATTAGACGAGATGATCAACTTCAAGGTCTGTCAGTCTGTGAAAGGGTTTATGTTAGGAGTTTTTCTTTACCCTCTGAAGTGGAAAAGATTGCATATTCCCTATGAAACTTTTAGGGTTCTCGGGGCAAAAGGTATTTTCCTCTACCTGCTGTAGAGGAAAATATACCTAACATTTTCCCCTCTTGTGGCAAAGTGGAATAAATCTATAGTGTTTTCATCTCACCTGAGGGTTCATAGAGCCGCCGGAGTCCTTCACAATGTCCACAGCGTAGAAGATGACCACGTAGCTGCCGGACAGTATCTGGAGCATGTTGAACGCGTTGATGAGTAGCAGGGGCTTGAGCACCGGCGCGCGGCTCACGGCGGCCAGGAACCGGACCGTCTCTTCACCGCGAGCCTTCTCTTTTTCCCGGGCGGAGATCAGCTCGTGGAGTTCGCGTTGGGCCTGGAAGACGTAATGGGGGGTGTTAATCAGGTAAGGTAAGCTTAAGCCTGTTATGCGCCCGCTGCGAGCTTTCAAAACTGCGCCCATCATCATCATCATCAGCCCATATACGTCCCCACTGCTGGGGCACGGGCCTACCCTAAACTAGGGCGATAAGTCGTTAGTCGACCACACTGGACAAGTGCGGGTTGGGGTTTGAACTGGCGACCTCTCGCATTGCAAGCAACGACCTTAACCACTCGGCCATCGACACTTTCAAAACTGCGCCCATAAGAACTAAAACCTCGTCATTTCTGCGCCCCTACGGGGTCCAGTCCTGTGCCCGGGCACCGACCGCCCTAGTTACGGCAGAAGTTATGATATATACCTAAATACACAACATCTCATACATTGATCTGATGCCTTCGTAAGTAGATAGCTTAAGCAGCGAGTCATACTGTAAAGCCCAAAATGTAGAGTAGATATGTGAAGTTAGGCCTGGTAAAGTAAGAGAGCATAGATCATCTTGGCTCGTCATAAGATCTGATAACTTTTTCACAGGGTAATCGTCTTCATAAGAACGAAAATATCAAAGCTAATTCCGAGATTTGCGCTTGGCAACGCATTTAGAGAAACATCTTTTGTCACTTTATCTACTTAAAAACGCATTCAAATCCATTGAATAGTTCTAAGCATATCTAAGTACATAGGGACAGTCAGCGGAAAGCGACTTTGTTTTATATTATGTACTAGCGACCCGCCCTCGCTTCGCTTCGGGTATATCTCTATCTCTATATAATATATTTCAACCCCGTAAGGGATTTTACATACAGAAGTTATTTCCCAATAACTCCCGTTCCCATGGGAATTTTGTGATATCGCGTTGGAAGTAAGCTTTACGTTTATTGGGGTACCTGCATGCCAAATCTCAATCGTCTATCTATATCGCGGTTTAGATTTTTTCATACAAAAGTTTTTTTCCTATTACTGCAGTTCCCGTGGGAATTTTACAATATCCTGTTGCAACTAAGCTTTTAATTTATTAAGGTACCTGCATGTCAAATTTCAAGCGTCTAACTTTTGCGGTTAGTATTTTCATACAAAAGGATTTTCCCGTTATTTCCCGTTCCCGTGGGAATTTCGGGAAATCCTGTCCTACGTCATAACATCTACCTGCATGCTAAATTTCATCTCGATCCGTCCAGTGGCTGTGACGACTTCGTCCGCGTAGAGATGTTTAACGGCTAAAACATTACTTCTTTATAGCGCAGTCGGTTAAAAAGTAGCCTATAACCGTTTCTAGGCTCTGGACTATATCTGTACCAAATTTCGTTTAAATCGGTTCAGTACTTTATGCGTGAAAGCGTAACAGACAGACAGACAGACAGACAGACAGACAGACAGACAGAGTTACTTTCGCATTTATAATATTAGTAAGGATGTAGAGATAGGGAAGTCGAATGATTGCATCCAAATGTATCCAGCGTGTTCGAGACGTGTCATCAATTGAAGAGCGTCGTGTCATGTCGAGTTGAGCTCATTAAGCGGTCCATTTAAGGAGATCACAGCAATAGTTTCACATTTCATCGTAATGAAAACAAGCTATTCATATTCCGGACCGCTAATGTCAAAGTCGTGTGTTTGTTGATCCCCGCTGACTGCTGTTTTGAATTTATAATTTACTGTTGTTTGTATCAAACAATTACTTCGAAAAATACCTATTATGCAGGAATTTGTTTTTGTTATTAACTAGGTACATCAACTAAGTTTAATGTCTCTCATTTGCTCTAGATTGAGATGTAAGAATAATGAAGGTATATTTAGCATAGTACCCCATATACCTTGCCTAGCTTAGCCATTTGTATCGACTTTCAAAAACCTACTTTTTCTGAAAAAGGTTAAGTGTTTTAATTCAATAAATGAATGTGCAATTAATTATACACGTACGCTGATAAATGAGCAAAAATGATACGGAAAATGCTTAAGGAAATTAAATGGTTACAGCAGATTGTAAAAACTGAGGTCGGCAATGAAGTCCTAACATTTCCGCGTGCGGAAGTCGTCGTATAGTCGCGATTTTATTATTATCTCAGTAGGTACTTGAGTAAAGTGTTCAATTCTTATCTTTATTTGCTCAAGTAACTTAAATAGAGCTTTATATAGGTTTATTAGCTTTCTTTCATGCATTTTAAACGAAGTTTCCAAAAAGGCATGTCTGGCAGTTCATAGGGGAGTGTTGATCCCGACACTATGTAGGTACCTACGGAAGCCAAAATTGGGTATGGCAGAAGAAGCATGAAAGTAGCAGCACGAAACGCAATGGAGATGCGAGCACTTAGAAGTATGCTAGGAGTGAAAATAAAGATTTGTGGCGTGAAAGAAGATGTGACTAAGGCTTAGATGAGAAAGGTATGCATAGATGGTTTGGTCATGTTGAGAAGATGAATGAGAGACGATTGACGAAGTGAATCATGAAGAGATTGATGGATGTGGAAGAAGCGAAAGTGTTCTGCCAGGATCGTAGCACATGGCAGGAAGTGATCTCTGCCTAACTTTCTGGGAAAAAGGCGTGATTTTATATATGTATGTCTTAAGGCGCATAATGTAGGCAGTTTGCGACGTTTCGACTCATTCTGGGCTTTGTCTGCCGCTCTCAGTTCACCTCATGGGCGTGAACATAGCCATTCTGGGGCTGTGACACAAGAATAGGTAACAGTTAGACTCACGGTATCAGCGTCGCCCCGCAAGCGAGACATGGCGGCCATGGCCTCGTGGAAGCGGCCGCGGCGCGCCAGCCACGTGGGGCTCTCGGGTGAGAAGCACAGTGCCACGAAGGCCAGCGCCGGCAGCACCACAGACAGGTACGCGACGGAGCGCCACGGCAGCGCGCCGCCCAGCGCGTACACGTACAGCACGCCCAGGGAATACGCCACGAATGGCGTTCCGATCAGCAAGCCGCGCAGGCGGGGCTCGGAGATCTCGCCCAAGTACACCTGCGGGATAGGAATGATGTTCATGTAGCCGTCACGTCACGTTTCCCATAGAGGTGAAAAGTGGATCGCTGGAAGTGATCTCTGCCTACCCCTCTGGGAAACAGGCGTGATTTTATGTATGTATGTTCATGTAGCTGAATGAACACACTGTGGTAAGAATAAATTTAACATTTTAGTAACTAGCCGAGATACAGTGTTGTAGCGTAGGTATTTGCCGCCAGGAGCGGAACTTTTTTCGCGGTGGGTGGACCCCCCCCCCCATTGGCCGCTGCCGAGATATTAATGATTCAATAGCGCAATATAAGACTTTTGGGAATCAGTCCACTAATGATGCACTTACTTAAAACGACGTGCTTATCAGACCCTTAATTTACGATACATGTTGGGCGCCATATTGTTTTTATTATTGTGTTATTTAATTAAATTAAATATCTGTTTTACCCTGTCACCGCCAAGCAAAAACAAAATTTGTTTTTGGCTATGAATCATTAAATGCTTAAATAGTGTATCATAAAGTAATTCCCATGGCGCTTAAATGATATCAAAACATACGATATCATCTAATCAAATAAACTAGCTAGAAACTCAAGATATCTTCCATTCAAAACGAAAAGATTTAGGACAAATTTGGGTCATTTTTCAACCATGAATAGAATTCATTCCCAGTTCAGTCAATTGTCACGTTTGTGTAAAGCTGATGTCGATGTGTCCTATTCGCTACCTAAATTTAAATCTAAACTGGTTGCATTAGCTGCCAGCTCAACGTAGTTTGTCTGTTTAGTAAGCTTCATATACTAGTATAGTTTAGGTGGGTTGGCAGGTCCTGAGGTTGCATTTTCCTAGGATCTGTCAACACTCCTATTTTTTCTACTAACTGCAGCACTTGCGTTGTTCTCATTTCTTTTTTTTAATTGCTTTCTAATGTATAACTTCAACTGTTTGCATGCCGTGGTAGCCTTTAATTAAGCCAGCACTTCAAAATGTATTTTATACTACTAAGATCTCATTGTAATGGTGTATGCTTTGTTGGCTATCCTTAAATAAATAAATAAATCACATCACCTTCCTGTTTGGGTGGTGTTTTATTTACCACTAGTGGTCCCGGCGAATTTCATACCGCCAATATTTGGCGGTATGAAATATTTTCTCATTGATAACTTCCCTGAACTACGACGAACATTTTAAAACCAAAATTACCTAAATCGGTCCGGGCGTTCTCGAGTTTTAGTCAGACTAACGAACAGCAATTCATTTTTATTTATAAGATAATAATTAAGACAAGCCAGACCCGGTACGCACTATGTATAGGTACTCATATTATGTCTCGAATTTTACGTGCCATTCCATCTTCGACATTTATTTTTCTTACCACACTCATCAAATATTTATGCAAAATGTCGTGTTGGTCACGTTCAATCTATGAACAACTGAAGTTATTCGCCTGTCATTTTAAACTATGTGTTCCAAATATTTATTGTTACTTGCAGAGTAAATATATTCTGATTATGAAGATTTTTGTAGTTACTTAACATAAATTATTTATGTAGGATGTTGTGATTTGTTAGTATTTTGGATACATAAGTCACATCTTATGGTTTAAATGTCAATCAGTGTCAAAATCAGGCAAATAGGAAATTACTTAGACTTGCCTATTTTAATTTACTACAACTTATGCGTACGTATTTTTGTATGGTAACAAAATGTGTGTACTTAACATGAACTTAAGTCTGTCATTTGTCTGCCGCCGTGTCAGCTATTAGATTGATTTATTAGATAGGTACTTACTAGCTTTTGCACGCGACTTCGACCTCCATAAATACTTATGGTAACAGTTTTTTTTTACTTAAAATCCATGTAGAGTTTTGTGGGTCCTGTCATTCAGTGAAATTCCTCACCATGATCCAACCACGATCATGCAACTCAGAAGATCTCACCAGATGGCACTTATATAGATACCATCTCCATACTAATATGTACAGATCTACATTAATATGGGAGCCTACATCTCGCTACCAAAGATGGTACTGTTACTAAGTACTTAGAGTACCTATACATATAGACTACAAATCACGATGGTATATTGAACCACGGTCTTTAAAAAGTGGCAAGCGTCCAACTCTCCTGAAGATCGCGACGCATACAGGTCCGCAAAACGTGCAACAAAGAAAGCTGTTGCCAGAGCCAGGCGAGCCCACCTACAGCCGCTCTACGATAGGCTGGAATCGTCTGAGGGGCAGAAGCTTATCTATAGATTGGCACGTTCTAGGGTCAAAGCGGCACAGGATATCTCCAAGTGCCGCTGTGTTAAAGACCCTCAGGGTGACCTACTATGCGAGGACCTCGCGGTGAAGGAGAGATGGCGCTCCTACTTCCACGAGCTGTTAAATAAACAGCATAGAGAAGTGCAGCCACCGGACCTCCCTCCGAATCTTGGACTTGTGCCACCGGTAACGCCTGAAGAAGTAGAGAATGCTCTTCGCCGCATGAAGAATCGGAAAGCTGTCGGAGCCGATGGAGTCCCCATCGAAGCCTGGAAGGCAATGGGTGGTCGTGGTGTGGGCATCCTTACTAACCTTTATAACCGCATACTCAGCACCGGCGGGATTCCTCGCCAATGGAGATTGAGTGTTATCACCCCGGTCTTCAAGGGCAAGGGATCAGTGCAAGAGTGCGGTAGTTATCGCGGTATAAAGGTCATGTCCCACACCATGAAACTATTCGAGCGGATAGTAGACTCTCGAATCCGTCAGGAGTGCACTGTCTCTGGATGTCAATATGGTTTCCGCCCCGGTCACGGGACTATGGACCCCGTTTTTGCCCTAAGAATCATCATGGAGAAATACAGGACGAAGAACACGCCTCTCCACTTCCTATTTCTGGACATGGAGAAGGCCTTCGACTGTGTTCCGCGTGAGATGATTTGGTGGGCCCTGAGGTCCAAGGGAGTGCCAGAAACGTATGTTGATATCATTAGAGACATGTACTGTGATTCCGATTCTGTAGTTAGGACCGCTGTTGGCGACACTCTGCCCTTTCGTATAACCGTCGGAGTACACCAAGGCTCCGTCCTGAGTCCGTTTCTCTTCAGCCTGATATTAGACGTATTGTCAGACAGCATCAGAGACCACCATGAGCAGCCACCATGGCTACTTATGTATGCTGATGATATCGCGCTGGTGGACTCGGACAGGGGACGGCTGGTGAGACGTGTTAACACATGGAAGGAATCGCTTGAGAACGGGGGTCTGAAACTCAACGTGGCGAAGACAGAGTACTTGGCCTGCAACACTACAGATCCCATGTCCGTCCGCATAGGCGAAGACACGGTCGAGCGCACGGACCGGTTCAAGTATCTGGGATCTGTACTCCACGCGAACGGCGACATCGACTCCGACGTCAAGGCACGCATTGCTGCTGCTTGGGATAAATGGCGGGAGGTGAGCGGCGTCACTTGCGACCCTAAAATGCCGGTTAAGCTGAAGGGACAGGTCTATAAATCCATCATTAGGCCTGTCCTCTTATATGGTAGTGAAGCATGGCCATTACTTGAGCGGCACAAGCAGGAACTGCGGGTCACGGAGATGAAGATGCTGCGCTGGATGTCGGGAGTTACGCGAGCTGATCGCGTAAAGAACTCCCGAATTCGCGGCAGCCTTCATGTCCGAGACATCGCTGATAAACTGCAAGAGTGCCGCCTACGTTGGTACGGTCATGTTTTACGGAAACCGGCAAACTACGTAGGGAACAAGTGTCTAGCCATGTCGCTACCGCCGGGTCCCGGCAGAAGGGGAAGGCCCAAGAAGGCCTGGCTTGACGTCGTAGTGGATGACATGCGTGCCAACAAACTCTCCGTAAAGGATGCCGAAGACCGTGCGAAGTGGAGAGTTAGGAGTAGAAAAGCGGACCCCGGGCTCCGCAAGGATGCAACCGGGAAAACGCCAAGATGATGATGATGATATTGAACCACGGTCCCCGATTCGGCAAAAGAAATCGCCTTTTAGAAACACTCCCAAAATTTAGGGGTCTTTCTAGTAGTCTTCCGCTCCCCTGCAAATCCAGTGACGATAACAGTTCATCGTAGTCAGTGTCATGGTCCAGTGAACCGTCATCCCCCAGCACGAACGGACACGCAGTCCGGCGGAAGATCTATCACTTTTAGGAGCAGTCCTAAGTAGTGTGTGCACGGTCGTACCTGCGAGGGCGCAGCCATGATGCCGACGGCGAACCCGCAGAGGATGCGGCCCAGCAGCAGTACGGCGTGGTGCGCGGACGTGCCGATGATGAGCCAGCCCACGATGAGAGGCAGCACGCAGGCCTGCAGCGTGCGCCGGCGCCCGATCGCCTCCATGATGGGCCCCGACAGCATCGAGCCGAGCGGAGTAGCCGCCGAGTGGATGCTCGCTGTCACAAACAGACACTTATAAATAAATATCATCATAAGATTTTATTTCAGTAGTTTTTCAGTATTTGCTACTCCTAATATTACGCGATATTAGGAGTAGCAAATACTGGGTTACACCAATCATAATCGCGAGCGAACTGTCTCCAGTCGAAACGTCGGGCAGTAGGTAAGTAACTATGTATTTGCTAGTCCTTATATCGCGTGTAGACCCATAAAGACTAATATTTAAATATCATCATCGTCATCAGCCCATATACGTCCCTACTGCTGGGGCACGGGGCCTTCCCTAATCTAGGGCGATAAGGCCTTAGTCAACCACGCTGCCCAAGTTGGTTGACTACAATACCTAAGAATTTCTTCGTAGGCGTGCAGGTTATTCATAAATAAATATGTTATAATGACATTAACGCTCGGTGCTTTAACGGTGAAGGAAAACATCGTGAGGAAACCTTCACACCTCACGAAGAAATTCTATGGTGTAGTCGACCAACCAGCATGCCAACCAACCCGTTGCGAAATATGTTGTATGTCCTGAGTGGGAATAAAACCTACGACTCGGCGCAAGAGACAGGGGTATGGGTACTCAATTAGCCAGTCAATTATTTCTAGAACATAATAAAATTTATTTTTTTCTTGTAAAAGTTTAGAATAAAGAAAGCTGTGCAATAGTGTTACTATGCCTGCATGTATATTACTTATGTACATAATAATAAGCTACCTAGCTTATTAGTTGCAAACAATTCTACTAGGTGTTAATGCAACGGTACCCGCATGAAAAATTCCATAATTGCTTTGTCTGCCCGTGTCGCTGTACAGAATCATTAATATCAATTAGTTCAAGTGTTTCTATACACTTGCTGCGTGACCGAATAGCGGTTAAGCGTAAAACATCTAGCTAGACAAAACGTACGTTCGTTTTATTTTAACCGAGTTTTGAATATGTAGACGAAAATAATACTTACGTTGTGTGTGTGTTACATATTTACCTGCCTGATAGTTGCATGAATGACGAATGTATTTAAAAGCATAATTTTTTGGTTCTTCTATTGGGAATTAGGTATACAAATTAAGTGTCTAAATACCGTGATCTGTCGTGGCGTTTAGGTATAAAATATTAGGTATTGTGGTTAGGGTTAGTATGGTAAACCTTTACACTTTAACCAGTATACTGTTTAGAAAATTTCATTACTTTTGAACCTTATCTTGAGGGAATAAGGTTTAAATTATGGTGGCAAAATAGTTGCTATTACCTTGTAAAGGGTTAAGGACAACGCAGCGTTAAGCGGACGCGATTTTATTAAAAATTGGAAAAAATTCACGAATCCGTGCTTGAAAAGATTTTTGCTACCTTGAAGGTATTAACTCAAGTTTTAATACTATAATGTGTATCTCGGAATTTTTTCCTAATGGTCAGTTATCCACAGTTGAGGTGAGTATATTGTTGATAAGGAAGCGGAACATTTGTAAATGTTGCTTAGACTGCGGATGTATGTAGTACTAAGAAATAAAGGCACGCAGCGTATTTTGAGGTATTTATGTTTTATTTATATTATTTTAAAGCATGGAAACGGGTAGGCAGAGTTTACTGCTACATATATCGAGTGCATGCAGTGCAAGAGGTAAACAACTCTATCTTCATTTTTTTCCCTCGTTATATTTCTTAATGTAGGTGTACCCATAGGTATACTTAGATACATAGTAGAATAACCTTTAACTAGCACCTAAAAAAATAGGATAAAATACTTACTTAGAAAATCAGTCGTTGTTAGGTATCATTGTTTTTTGTGAAGTCAGTGTTTTTATTATTTTATTCAGATTTACGATTTGCTAAATCGATAGTTATTTGGATTAATGTGCTTTCGTCACTTTTATCATTTAATTTATTGTTCGAAGAATACATTAGTATTTGTTAAGTTTAGCTATTTTATCTATTCTACGTGATTCAGTTGTGATTGTTATAGAGGACATTCCT
Organism: Maruca vitrata; assembly: GCA_039566165.1. Taxonomy (NCBI): domain Eukaryota; kingdom Metazoa; phylum Arthropoda; class Insecta; order Lepidoptera; family Crambidae; genus Maruca; species Maruca vitrata. The sequence continues at coordinate 9,104,399 of CM076921.1, forward strand.
GATTAAATACTTATTTTGCAATGCATTCAATGTTTATGATTTTGACGATAAATACGACCAGGTATTCGTTATTCACAAGTGTTTATAAATATTAATATTCTTCTTATTTGTTGTTTTTATCTTAAGTCTTAACCACTAAGTAACATTTGTTGTATAGCTAGCTGTGTTTACCTTTAAGTGATAGTGCAATTCGTTTAAGCTTACGTGTGCAAAATGTGAATGTATTGTAGGTAGCTATTGTTGGTTTACCTAAATTAAAAAAAAAAAAATCATCAATAAGTCGGTCATTTACCTAAAGCAAAGTGACTGTCCCGGTTCGGCATGCCGATACTAGTTACTGAGAAGACTCTTGCAGGAACCAGGAATTAAACTTCAATTATGCTACTGATTATTTAACATTTGGTCTTAAAAAAAACACAAATGAATTTGAATTGAAAATTTAAAGTGACAATGGTTGTCAATGGTTTTTATTTCAAACGGTTTTGAATTTACAAGTAGGAAATGGTTCACAAAGAAAGCAGAAAAATAAGCGCCGCTAGCTGTTGATGTCATATTGTTATTATTATAGATACCTCATTCAATATTTATGAATAAAATTATCCATGTTATTTATTGAATAAAGTGTAAAATATCAACTACTTAGTAGTTGCTGTCCATTTACATTCTTGTCATTCAAGTATTCTTCTACTTAATTAGACCTTCTCATTGGGATGCTAGTTCGATTCTATGCATGAGTGGAAGTACTTTACTAACACATTCCGGAAGTTAATAAAACATTCGATGTCTGTATCAATAAATGATATTTATCTTATTGAGAATGCGGCGTGTAACAGCAACCGTCAAGAAAAATGCGTCGTCTGAGATTATTCATTACATGTTCTCATAAACGTACCAATCCCGTGTTACGTTTTATCGAACGTTTAAAAAGGCAAGACATTAAAATGCAGTCTCGATGCACCGATAAGTCTCCTTGTTTGAATAAATCTACGCAGTGGTTTGATTGAATTTTCTTTCTCTACCTAAACGATAAGCGCCGATGTGACAGATAAAGTCAATATGGTCAATATATAATGGGCTGCTGCCCTTCCCTGAATACTGTTATTCCCCCTGCTAAGTATCTTATCTAGTACATTTATCAAGCTAGAGAAAAATCTGATTTTGCCTTCGTATAATTGATACGGCGGCAGCTACGCCACTGATTAGGGTTCATGAAAGCGTGACTCAGTATATAGTGATATCCTGGTTCCTGGATTTAGACCTGAGAAATATTATGCCTTCCGATAATCATACCACGTCGCAGTCCATATATCACTAAACTTTTAAAGACTAACTCAAACTCACAAAATTTACTCGTAGATAATAATATTTTATGATATAAAAATTACGTTACTTAAAAAAATGTTTGCTTTGCTAAATACCTGTGCAAATCTTAAACATGTACATAATGTAACAACGTACCTAAGTAGGTATCATGTAATTATTATTTAGTTTCCTCCCCTCATCATATTTGCAATTGTTCGTCCGCATTGTTCACTTGTGATGTAATTTCACCCATTGTATTGTTGATGATGCCTGTCTGTTATGTCTATTAAGAAGTGTTTAAAAATAAATAGACTATGTTTTTATTTGGTTTCAAATTACGTTTGCGTGAGCAAAAATTTAATAAGTGCTCGTCATTCGCGCACGAAGAGTTCCATACCAATTTTGTATAAAAATCATGTCAGTTGTTTTCCCATACAACAAAAGTGTTTTTTATTTTCCCATTAAATATTTGATTTAATTTGTATTGTTACTTCATGTTATTTTAACACCAGAAATAAACATAGGCTTGCCGTTTCAAGGCTCAGGCTTCAAAAGACTGGAGAGTCGTTCTTAGGTTTAGCACAAAATTGTTTATTAAGATCTCATAGAATGTTATTGAATTGCCTTTTTATAATTTCAAACTTTTTATTAAGTCGTGTCTTGTGTAAAAAGCATATTATAAAGTAGAAGACTACTTAAATGATAAAAATCTATGGACATGATGAGCTGCTCGCTTGGACATTCATTAATTATGTAACTTGTTGATTTTTTATGTAATTTGTGATTAATTTATTTACAACTTGACGTGCAAAAATATTTAATGAAAATCTATTTGCAGAATAAATATTTCATTTCATTTCATTATAGCGGCTAAAGAAAAACATCACCATTGAAATTTAACTATCTATCACCGTTCTTGAAGGCCCCGTTTTTACCCTTTGGGTACGGAAACCTTACAATGTAATCGAGGTTACCCTATATCTACCCTAGATTAAATATAGAGTTTAACAGCTACTAAGTACAGCACCTCCCCACTCCTTGTCACACCTGGTCCCATTTAATTTTGTTAGACTCCCCCTTTTTCAGTGTGACGTCACATATTTTACAATTTCAAAGGTTTTTGTCCAAAGTGTCGAGTTTTTAACAAGTATTGTTTGAAAAATGACGTCACAACCCAGGAGTGGGAGGAGTCCCCATTAAAATGTGATGTAATTAATGCATGGCCGTTTAGTGCTTATGCAATGTACGTGATTGGTGAATATCGTAATTTCTGTCAACGTCACGTCAAAAATAACCAATCATGCTGCAGTTGGACCTCAGGCCTATGTATTGCCATCAATTTTTTTCTAACTGACTAACGATGATGGCTTGGAGTAGCCTCGTCATCATCACCGGGGAGCGGATAGCTCTCACTCCTATTGACACTTACAGTGGCGTAACTATACCCGTTGAAGTCCGTGGCAAAATTCTTCACATGGGGCCCCGTGCACACCACGTTCTTTTTTTTACCTTAATGTGTATGTGTGTTGGCAGTTGAGATTCTGCTATGACCGGTCGCCCCTTTCGGCTGGGGCCCCCTACCGGGTGGGGGCCCGTGGCATTTTGCCGGTTTGCCACCCTGTAGTTACGCCATTGGCCACCTACTGAACTTGTCATACTTGAAAACCCTCATGGGTTGCATTAATGAGTGCTCACCTATCCACGAGCCCATCTCGTCATCGATGCGCATGGTGGAGTTCTCGTCGCGGAGCTGCGGCAGCGCCACGGCCGAGAAGCCGATGGGGTGCCCCGCGCCCGCCGCCAAGATCAGCACGGCGCACGTTATTATACACTGCGGGAAACACAACACTTAGTGACAGAACGTTCGTATAACATAAAAAAGAGTCGATGGCCGAGTGTTTAAGACTAAGGTCGTTGCTTTACGATGCGAGAAGTCGCCAGTTTAAACCCCGCCACGTACCACTGTGTTTTTCAAATTTGAAATTCATATGTACGATTATTCGACGCGTGAGGAAATCTGTACACCTACGAAGAAATTGTTGTGTAGTTAAACAACGACAGCGTGCTTGTCTTAGGCCTTATCGCCCTAGTTTAGGGTAGGGTAGGTTTAGCTAGTACACAAGTTTAGTACAAGTTTTCAGATTTGTGTTTGGTTTATTTGTATGTTAGTTTTATATTTGTATATTTGGTTTTGTATTTATGTGCTAAATAAAACATATTCTATTCTATTCTAAAATACACTACACGAGAAGTCACGCCGAACTTCGGTCGCGTATTTTCGGCATAGTGTGCTTCGACTCTTAGACAGTGTCGTGGCGCGTTTATACTTGAACGTTGAAATCGCGCGATCATCAGGTAGACCTTTACGTCCACTTGCAGGCACCATCGCCAGTCGAGTTCAGATACAGATTTGCCTTCCTAAAAATATGGAATAAAAAGTTTTACTAAAACGGGCTCCATCATCATTTACCTATCTCCGCAAGTTTAGCAAGAGCTGGATTAGAGTAGCTTTGGATCGTGCATTAGCAAACAATTTGAGTGGGCTTACATTCTTTGGCCATTTCGACCTTACTAAGAGGATTCAAAACATACGCGACCTTGCCACTCGAAGATACTAGACTACTGCATATTATATACGGCTGTGCTAATAAATTATCATCCAAGAGAGGTATTCAACAACATAGTAGATGTAACGTGACACTAACTTTATTGCAAAGACGGTTCAATAACGAAAAATTCCATGCCACATGTTGCCGATGACAGCACGTGTGATGGCATGGCCCGCGCAAGTCACATGCTCGACCAATCGCTCTAATTGGGATCAAGTGTTCCATGTTTACACATTTCCCTCCTTAGTACTTAGATAGTATACTCCTCAGTAATCGATACATTTCATGGTCGTAATTGGTCGGATGGTCCAGTTTATTTTACAGGTTTTTTGCGCGTCTGCTTTGCCTTGCACTTGACCTTTGACTTTCCTTGGTGCATTGTTTAAGATATTTTTTATTGTTTTATAGATTAAGTAGGTGTAAATAAATTTCAGTGCCTGTCGAATCATTTATTTACGAATATAGATAGGAACGGTTAAATAATAATAAGTATTCTAATCGCTTTTTTGAATGAGATTCAAATCAAACATTTGGCCCCTAACAACGTGTCTGTAACGTTCTTTTATAAAGGAAAAGTGGAAAAGTTACACTCATAGTAACTGAATTGTACCTATTGCTATCACTAGCTACTGATAGTTACTTTGTGAAAACAATACAATATGGATCAAACAATATTTTACTTTGCGACTATGGCAACCATTTTATCCACTAGTTTCCGATCCATAGCTAGATTATAATTACGTAAAAAATGATTTCATCCTAAAATAATGAAATAGTAATTGCCATATAAATGACGCCACAACGCTTTTCTATTCAAATAAATATCAGTTATTCGTAGTTTTCAATCTTAAAGACGTCACAAATGTATAAGAACGTCTACTGCCTCCAACGCATTGCAGTTGCAGTCAAGTCACGTGCAAGATAAAAACATAAAATGCGAATCCATTTTATGCACCATCAAAAGTAATTGTTTTATAACAATTGTGATCCGTGATTAAATCTGAACCAAGACACTCTTCAAAAAAGTGCAAATACCGTACTGTATAAGACTGCTTAAATCAAAACTCAGTGTCGTTGTATGTTGCATTTATGTAGATCAAATACATCTGATGTCATGTCATTGAAATCAAGCAACTCCCCAATCCTACCAGCGAAGGTCGTTCCGAGGAAGTCTGACAATGCTTTACAGCTAATAAATGGTTTGGATGGCATCTATACTTATACAATCGTATTCGTATTTAATTTATATGTACATACTTACTTATTTATGTTAATTTGTTGACGTCATTCATTAGGGTTATCGAAAACGCATGAAATGATTATCGACGTGCGTACAAACACAAGCATTGCGTTTTTGATTATGCGTGTGATAGATAACAACTATTCTTAAGTACCTTTCTATTCTTAATCTGTCCTGACTAAAATTGCCAGTTTCGAACAATTGTAACGCTTTGCCAAATCAACCATTTATTAAAAAAAACTGCAATTTAATTTAAATTACTTAATTCAAAAGAATTGAAATCATTTAAAGAGTAACGTTATTATTATTACCTAAGTTCTATTAAATATTTTCATTAATATTTGTAAATTAATTACAATATGAACTTTATTGGAAAAACTTAATAAAGTCACTCGATCAGACGGAGCAAATTGTAGGGTTCATTGACAGGGGTATAAAAATTTTATATTTTTTAAAATTATTAAATGATAGTAAGAAAATAATTTTTATCAACCCTACTTATTGCATTTTTTATACTTTTCTGAAGTCGCAAAAAGCGACTATTATACTTCTTATGTCTGTTAGGTTATTTATACGAGTATTTATAGACCTGTTGTCTTAAATGCGGTGTGCACGCACATACCACATGGAGTTTATCAAATCATTAAGCTACAGGTAGAGCAAGATATAGTGGTTCAGTCATATTTGCTGTGGAAACTTCTACAGACGATTGTCGAGTCAAGGTTTAGACGGTGGATCAATGCTACCTAGGTAGACCTAGGTATTGTATGTGCTGGAGGCAAGGGAGTAAACTGGAGGACAACTGAGTTTGACTTTGCATGAGAGATCATAGTAGCAGATGGAATTCTTTATGTTTAAGTATCGTATTTCAACTACACAAATATCGTAGACGTTATAAATATGCCATCCTTTGTATGAAGGGTTTTTGAATAAGCCAGTATTTGGATAATAAGTATTATCTTATGTGTGGCTATATTATGTTATTGAAACTCCAAGTAATAGGCACGTTTTGATAGTGATATTACAGGTATTTAAACATTATTTGAATAGGTCTATTGTATTTTATTAACACGTTATCTGTCACAAAGAGAGCATAGTTGGCAGAAACTACTATTAGGTATTGCAGATTGATCTAATAGTGGAGTTCCGTAAAACATGAAAATGGTAAAAGCTCGGAATCCAGGGCCAGTCAATGAATGTGTATAGGAAGTGCTTGATTGCATTATTAAAACGTGAAAGAAAAAAGTTAAAAAAAAAAAATGGCCGATCTCGTTTACAACAATTTTTTTTTTACAAAAAATTTTTATAGTTGAAATTTCAATTGTTTATGTGATAAATTATGTTTGCTGAGTAATTTCAATGTTAATTTATTAAATTTTTACAAAAAGTAATGATTTACAAAAATAATTTTACCATTAACTATATGACACAACGACGGAAAGCAGCCCCCGCCACCGCCATCTCTGCCCTCGGCATTGTAAATGCATCTTGTGTATTAATCCTTACTATCCTAACTAATATCCTAACTAATATTATAAATGCGAAAGTAACTCTGTCTGTCTGTCAGTCTGTCTGTCTGTTACTCTTTCACGCCTAAACGGCTGAACGGATTTTGATGAAATTTGGTATGATAATAGATGATAACCTGGAAATGGTTATAGGTTATAAATAATCACGCCATCGTTCTTAGGGGGTAGGCAGTAGGCAGATAACTAGTGATTTTTAGCCGTTTTTGTTAGGACTTTTGCTCTTTGACGTCTAAACCGATGAACGGATTTTGATGAAATTTGGTATGATGATAGATGATAACCTGAAAATCGTTACAGGCTATAAATAATCACGTCATCGTACTTAGGGGGTAGGCAGTAGGCAGATAACTAAATTGAGTTAGTGATTTTTAGTCGATTTTGCTAGGACTTTTGCTCTTTGACGTCTAAACGGCTGAACGGATTTTGATGAAATTTGGCATGATGATAGATGATAACCTGGAAATAGTTATAGGTTATAAATAATCACGCCATCGTTCTTAGGGGGTAGACAGTAGGCAGATAACTAAATTGAGTTAGTGATTTTTAGCCGTTTTTGTTAGGAGTTTTGCTCTTTGACGTCTAAACCGATGAACGGATTTTGATGAAATTTGGTATGATGATAGATGATAACCTGGAAATGGTTATAGGCTATAAATAATCACCTCACCGCACTTAGGGGGTAGGAAGTAGGCAGAAAACTGAATTGAATTTGTGATTTTTTATTGTTTTTTGCTGGGAGTTTTGCTCTATCATGCTTAAACGGCTGAACGGATTTTGATGAAATTTAGTTAGGAGATAGATAGTAACCTAGAAAAGGATATAGGCTATTAATATTCATGCTATCGTACTTAAGGCGTAGGCAGTAGGCAGAAAACTAATAAAGTTAGTGATTTTTAATCATTCGTTTTAAAAGTTTACCTCATTCACGCCTTAACGTCTGAACGGATTTTTATAAGACTTGGTTAATTTAAAAATAGGATTCTAGACACGGACACAGGCTACTTTTACGGCGGGAAAATTCCTCATTTCTGCGGAAATCTAGCGTGATCGTGTCAAGAAGTCGTTTTTCTTCCGTCCGTCTGACAACTGTTACGATTACTCTAATAATTTCTTAAGTAGGTACACCTAAATTATACACCTATAGAATCCCTGGAATGTCTTCTTTCCATTATTGAAAACCGCATAGTTATTGATATAGTACTTTTTGAGATCCTAGGTAACAAACACATTTTGGGCGCCCTTCGCAACTTCATTTTATACTATGTATAGAAAATAATAATTAAAAAATTGAGATCGCACAAAATATTTTTTTTAACATTTTTTTATATACTATTCTAAACACATTTCAAAACTTGATATAAAGATTCATCGACTGGCCCTGGATTCCGAGGTATAAACCTTAAGGCGCTCCACTATAACTTAATATGTAAATGTAAGTATTTAAGTGTGTTGTTTACTTAGCTCGGAGTCAGATCATTGTATGTGATAGTTTAAGACTATTAAGTGCGAGAATGAGAAACGTGAATATGTAAATGTTTTAATCAAACACCAGAAAGTAGAATAGAAATTATTCGAAAACTTTGAAGGTTAATTTTACAGCTACATTTAGAATTGCCAATACAGGTTGCCTGGGTGTGTATTTGTCTATTTAAGGTACAGTTATTTTTGTATGCCGCTGTTTCTAATAATCGTATCACAAGCGCGTTAGGAGCTTCGCTTAGAATTCCAAATAATATTGTGTGTTTTATTGAGGGACACATTTTAAAATAGTGAGCGGCTTACAGATGGCGTTGTTTCGCTCGTCGACTCATTTTGTTACGCAGCGAAAATATCAACGGAGGGAGGCAAACTGGAAACTCACGAATGGGATCGTGCCCTTAATATTGTGTAAGTAGTTTAAGCTTGGCCTATGGTACTGGTTCGTTACCTGGTTGATGACCCCTCGCGTGGAGGAGTAGGTCTCGCCCTTCACGTAGGGCGGGAGCGTGGCGGTGGAGCTGATGCTGCGGAGGAAGCTCTGCAGGGCCTCGTACTCGTCGGCCTTCCGACTGTCCTTGGTGGCGATCTCGGGCTTGCGCCCTTCGCTGAGCATCGACTCGTGTGCCCCATCGCTGACAACAAAGCAAAAAACCGCATTAATATCCATGTTTAAATGTGACTATATTTTAAGAAAACTGTTCCAAATAAACAATAATTCTATTCATAGAGTAGTTTCAAAGATTTAAGAATACATAGGGATAGACGGCAGACACGACTTTTACTATGTAATAATGTTAAATTAATCTAGGTACAAGCAGAATTTAGGACCTTTAGGGCGTGCCTATCAGGCAAACAGTTAGGTTCAGATAGACTAACAGTTTGCTTTCAGTTTTTGTGTCAATATATGGTGGTCAGTCATTTAAACAAGTCATAAGCTTACGCGCTATATAAACACTCCAATTAAAATATATAGGGGGCAGGCTGGAAGAGACTGACAGTTTAGTCGTCCCTGCTTCGCAGTTCAAACTTATATCGTCCCAGTCTTTAGCACGACAAATGTCTGATACGTAAGAGTGACACTCGTAAATCAATGCATGATTGCATGCATTGTGCCAATTGTCCAAGAGGAAGAGTTAGCTGCAAACTATAAATACAATGTGGTTTACGCGTATTCTTTCCGGACGCGTCTCTGTCTAGCTAAGCCAGTTGTCTGCAAACTCTGCAACTGACCGTGTTCTCCTGACTTTGTACCTATTTCTAATTTGTAACCTTGACCTTGTCCCAAAACGCAAACTGGCTCAGCATACAAAGTGTCTATATTTCGACATACGAAACTGGATTTAACTGAATAAATATTGTCTCGTTGCCCAGTTAATTTGCATTAATCATTTTGATTGTGCATTGTTAAATTGATTTGTAAGTAATGTACTTGTTAATGTAAGTTAATTATACCATATCCCCCGGTTCACCTTGCAGTTTAAAGCGAATAATTAAAATTAATACGTTATCACATTATTTGCTTATCAATTGGTCGGTAAAAGTTGACATGTACAGACATTGGTTGGTACCTTTTCATCTGTTGTTTATTTATGACTGGTCCCATCTTATATTTATATGCGAAATTATGTTTGCTTATTACCTGTATCTTCTTCCTTTATCAAGTCAATAATTATTTTAGAAATTTTGCACTTATAAAGTTAAAATCTATGTTAAGGGGAAGGATAATAAGGCCTACATTTCATCATACCGAAAAAATATATTTGATTTAGTAGCGCTAAGTGTCCAGCGCGAGAAAAAAATTTTGCTGCTGCGGGAATTTAAGGCAGGCGAAGCCGCGGGCGAAAGCCAGTATTCTTACGACCCTATTTATTATTATGTACTAGTTATGTGGTTTTAACGTCGAATTGTTTTCTATTGGCTAACCACAAACAATGGTCATGTACTTAACCCATTTGATTTATAGGTTTTTGGTTTTATTATTATACTTAGATATTATTACGTGATAAAGGTAATACATAGGGGCACTAATATAACTGTGCGTGAGGATTAGCGAATTAAGTAAGCCTACATTGACGTCATCGGTGCCTATTTTAACATGCACACGGTTTGAAGTATATTCAGATTCTAATTTATATTAATATATAAGTGATATAATGCGGCCTTTGTATCGTTTCATCGATACTATACAAAATAGTATTTCCTCTTTTCAATACCTACTAAAATCGTATTTGCGGCATGGGATATAATCTTGCCTTATTCGGAGATAAATTATTTTATTACTCTTATTTTATTATATATCTCAAATAAGCCTCGTTGCACTTAGTTAGTAGGCATAATATCGTTTCTGTTGTTTCAGTATCACTGATTGGCGCTGATTGGTACGAAAGGCAGCTAAATTAACCTACATAATTCGCTGATTAGCTACATAGCACAAAGGCAGTGGCGTAACTACTGGGTGGCAAGTCGGCAAAATGCCACGGGCCCCCACCGGGTAGGGGGCCCCAGCCGAAAGGGGCCCCCGGTCATAGCAGAATCTCAACTGCCAACACACATACACATTAAGATAAAAAAAAAGAACGTGGTGTGCACGGGGCCCCATCCGATGAATTTTGCCACGGACTTCAACGGGTATAGTTACGCCACTGCACAAAGGCTGGATTTATGTAATAAGTATTACTCGTATAAGGTACCGACTTATACAGGGTGTATCAGGGGGGGTGGATCATCGTAAGTCAATCGATGGGGGACTTCAATACCTATCGATATAACCCCCATGTATGTTCAGCGATTTTCAATAGTTCCAAAGTTATTGAGATTTTTGTGATATTTTTGTAAGAAGCCGGAATTCAGTAAAAAAGTATTCACTGTATCTTAACTACTGGACCTGCTTGTATGATTTTTTTTCTAGAAATAGTTCAATAGTGGGTCTTTATAATTACGATACCGATTTGAGTTATAACCCTATCATATTGGAGTAAAAAAATAATTCTTCACAAAAGTTTTACGAATCGAATTGTGTCTACCAACTTTCAAAGCCTCCAGTGAAAAAAAAGTGCCTGTGTTTTTTTTCTAGAACTTATTTTAAAAACTACCTACATTCATGGATAGTATACCCTGAAAATTTCATACCGCTACTGCCAGAGCATCAAAACGAAAATTGAATGCGAATGGCACAGGTGCCATAAATCAGTGTTTTTATTTTTCATGTAAAACTTTAATTTAAAAAATAAATCGATATGTTTCAGCAAATTTATGCTATGTTAGTAAGATTAGTAGCAGTCATTTTACAGAATTGCAAATTGAAGGGGTGAAAATCAAACAAAGAAAAATTACATAATTTTTGTTAATTATTTTTTTTACAGTAAGTGTTCATAATGGGCACCATTATCGGCTATGCATAGCTTAGACCATCTTAAAAAGCTTTTGTGGAGGTTGTGGAATGCTTCTTTATTGTCAAATTTTTCAGGGGCCCAAATTGTGACAAGGCAAAATATAGTAGTAGCATTTTGCAACATCCGAAAAACCTTTGTAAAAAGGTGTAGTATATGTGTTACGGTCAATGTGAGCAATCGGTAATTATCTAAAATCACCGGTAAATATAGATAATTCCCGACGCACATGGTAAATGTAGTGAATTATTCAAATTTACCGGTAATTATATAAAACTCCCGCTCGACTGTGGTCAATGTTGACATTGCTGACAAATATCACAAGTACTCTGCAATTCCAAATGTCACAAATCTCAAATCCCAAAAATATATTGACGAGAAAGAATTTTAAGAGTTCCACTGAAAATTCCCTGCCAATTTGCTAATTTTATTTAACTTTATTTTTATAAGATAATATGTATTTTTTTTAAAACCAAACATGAAGTTTGGTTTCTAGATACTTGACTGGTTTATTTTATAACTAGCCGTGCCCGTGACTTCGTTCGCGTGGAATACAGGATTTTACATACAAAAGTTTTTTCCCAGTAACTCCCGATCTCTTACGAATTTTGCAATATCGCGTCGCAAGTATGCTTTAAGTCTATTAGGGTAGGTACCCTAATAGAATAGACTTAAAGCATACTACATACTATGATTGAAATTTGGTATGCAGGTGCATGCCAAATTTCAATCATCTATCTTACGCGGTTTAAATGTTTTCAAAAAAGTTATTTATAAATACATACTTAACTAAATAATCACACCTAGACTTGGAACCAACACCGATATTCACCAAACAAATATATGTCCCGAGTGGGAATCGAACCCACGACTCTTGAAATCGCCAGGCTGGGTCACTAACAAAACCATTGTTTCACCGAGCCAGTCAAGTCAAGTTTATTTTATTATTTGCCACATTTACACAAAGGATATGGTAATTTTATATAATTACCGGTAAATGTGATTAATTCGATAGTTTTCACCACCTTTACCACGAACACTACTAATTATGCATAGTTACCGGTAATTATACATAATAACCACTCTATCCACTTTTACCGTAACATATGCATAGCCAATAATGGTGCCCATTATGAACACTTACTGTAAAAAAAATAATTAAAAAAAATTATGTAAATTTTCTTTGTTTGATTTTCACCCCTTTAATTTGCAATTCTGTAAAATTACTGCTACTAATGTTACTAATATAGCATAAATTTGTTGAAACATATCGATTTATTTTTTAAATTAAAGTTTTTCATGAAAAATAAAAACACTGATTTATGGCACCTGTGCCATTCGCGTTCAATTTTCGTTTCGATGCTCTGGCAGTAGCGGTATGAAATTTTCAGGGTATACTATCCATGAATGTAGGTAGTTTTTAAAATAAGTTCTAGAAAAAAAACACAGGCACTTTTTTTTCACTGGAGGCTTTGAAAGTTGGTAGACACAATTCGATTCGTAAAACTTTTGTGAAGAATTATTTTTTTACTCTAATATGATAGGGTTATGACTCAAATCGGTATCGTAATTATAAAGACCCACTATTGAACTATTTCTAGAAAAAAAATCATGCAAGCAGGTCCAGTAGTTAAGCTTCAGTGAAGACTTTTATACTGAATTCCGGCTTCATACAAAAATTTCACAAAAATCTCAATAACTTTGGAACTATTGAAAATCGCTGAACATACATGGGGGTTATATCGATAGGTATTAAAGTTTCCCATCGATTGACTTACGATGATCCACCCCTCCTGTTACACCCTGTATAATACCTACTTATGACATAAGTATACAATTATTCATCCAAGAGTTTTACACTAGTTTCTAAGCTTGTAGCAGTGCTTGACCACCATCTTTAAAAATTAATTTAACCTATTAAACCCATATCATATTAAATAAATCCCGTGTTAAGTAGCTTAACCACTTGTGTTACGGATGTTATAATCAACAGTGGATATGTCGCAGTCATCTGGTTGAATCAGCGATTTGATTGGATCACTAGCGCGTTCATTAAATGACGACTTTCAATTGAATGACTAGGTCGAACGTTGAATGAACTATCCTCACTCAACGTCCAACAAGTTAGCGGATTGAAACATAGCTCTTTGAACATAGCGGATGTAAAATCAGTCAGGTGATTGTAATTTAGTTCGTTTTTATTCCACTGCGGCATTAGTGCTTATCAAAACAAAGATGGCGCCAACAGCTGGTACAGATATAATCGAATAGCACTGTGTTGATACTTTTTTGAGTGAAGTTGATATTTAAAGTGACTTATTCGTAAAAAAATTGAGACAGCATGGATGTACCGATTAATACGCTGTCGCCGGCTACTTTAAAAGAAAAAATTCTGGCAAAACTGGTTGGTTAATAAGGTCTGTTATGTAATGTCCGCATTTTTTTAATCTAACGTTAGTTATCTTTTAAGTTGCGAACTATTACCCTTTCACCCTACCTATTTTTACGGTTAGGTTACCCTAATCAAACATAACAAAGTCAGCTATATCTCATTCAACGACTACGCTAAATGACGTTCAGTCAAGATGTTGAACGTTAGATTCAACAACTTCACGAGTTGTCCTTTAGTCATTCAATTGAACGTCGTCATTCAATGAACGCGCTAGTGATCCAATCAAATCGCTGATTTAACCAGATGACTGCGACAGATACATCTACACTATCTACATATTATAAAGAGGAAAGATTTGTATTTTTGTATGTTTGTAATGAATAAACTCATAAACTACTGGACCGATTGCAATATTTTTTTCACCATTAGAAAGCTGCATTATTCAGAAGTAACATAGGCTATATTCTATTTTTTTTTAAATTAGGGATCCTTACTAAAACTCCAATAATGTAACGCAAGGTGTAAAAAAATTACCTTAAAAATGACCGAAATAACTTTGATTTTAACTTGAAGGAATTTTGAATTCGTTTTAAATTCGTTTCGTAGGTAAATAAGTACCTGATAATAAATATTATATTTTAATGTAATATTTTATATAGAGATAGAGGTATACCGAAGCGAAGCGAGGGCGGGTCGCGAGTAAATAAATATATTTAATAAAACACCCAGACACGGAACAAATATCGATGTTCGTCACACAAACATTTGTCCCGGGTGGGAATCGACACCACGAGTCTTGGAACCGTAGGTGGTGAACCTGGGTCACTGACCACTGTTCCAGTCAGTCATTTAATGCCGTACCTAAACCAAATTTCAACCATAGAAATAGTTTTTTTAAGTGAAGAGGGTTATTACCTCTTACCGGTAGGTCAGTTAATACGCATTTAAAATATTGGCAAAGATTAAGCAATATTTGTAAATACTTGTCTGACCCGGTAAGCTATTGCGACATATTTTGCAATGTTTCCAAATTTATCGAGCTTATTTGTTTGAATTTATGCATATCGCTTAAGAGTAGGTAACTATGTTTTATTAGATACGTATATACAATGTACGTCGTACATATTAGTCCACTGGAAAATAATCTTATAAATATTACATTTATATAAGCATATGGCAGCTAAGGTACCTACCTAAGAAAGCTCGATCGCAGGTGAAATTTCATCTGTAAATATTATGTAACATTTTTATAGTAAATGATACTAAGATGAATTAGAATTTCTTGTATTAGCTACGCACTAAGTTCAGTAGCTGTCTAATATTGAAAATACATTATAGCTTTAACGTTATTCATAACTACTCAATTTGAATAGAGATAAGGTACTTAATTAACCCGAACGCAGAGATTCAAACATTATTTCACGATCACAGATAATTATATATAAAGACTGGATCTGTATAGGCAATCTAAAAGTCTGTTGTTTGCACAACGACGCGGTCAGCGCTAAGGCAAATAACGATCAGCATTAATCATTACGTTATCATCTGTCAACGTTAATTTAAGTGAATAATAAAAAATGTAAACAGTTCTGTTAAGATCTGGGAAAGATGGCCACAAGCGCCGGTTGACGACATTCGCGACAACACACTCCAATTAGGAAACATTAGAACATAATATATATTGTATGTACGTACAACATAAGCTGATCATAAGAAATGGGCAGGTAGGTAGCTAAAGTTATCATATAAATATATTTAGTTATATATTCGTACATTATGTAGATACCCAGAAATGTATAGGCCATTAGGTAGATGTATAATTTCTAATGAATAAAAAATAAACATTTACCTACTACATATTAGTCTAAATGTGTAGGTATAAAATATCTTGATAATAGTACGGTCTTGAAGTGTTAATTATGCCAAGTCAATCATTGAACAATTTTACGACTGTACAGTACATATACGTATACACATAAGTAGGAGGTCTGTTTATAAATGTATTGACCTGATTGACCCCAACACCCGAGTCCAAAACCATACAATGTTTTGTATAAGTAACACGTTTCGTTTGAATTGCTTACACAGAGAATCTGATATGCCTTACTTAAGGGGCTATACTCCTATTGTTTTTATTGTTCTGACCGTACCATGCAGAATCTATTTACTTAGGCACTGGAAGTACGTAACAAATAACTAACGAACCTTTGGACTTTAACGATTTTTAGTTTCCTTCGACAGTAAACTGCGTAACCACATACAATCCACACCATTTTAAATTATTCACTATACTTTGAGGCTCATAGTAAGCCCAGCCTGACGGCGGACACAATCGACTCGACTGCCGATGCCCGAGAGGTGTAAACAAACATTATCGCTGCCCTTAGGACCCTTGAGAACTCTACACTTCATTAAAACAGTTGGATAGTCTCGTAAAAAATCTAAAATCTGTTGGTCCTACAGATAACAGAAAATAACCGGTAAACTTCGTAGATTACCGGTTATTTTGTGTTAGAGACAGATAACAGATAAATTTCTGTTAAAGACAGATAAAAAAAAAATAACCGGTAAATTTGGTAGATTCCCGGTTATTTTCTGTTATGGTCGATAACTTATCAGGAATATTCTCAAAGCGCAGTAATAAATTAAGTGTCCAATATAATGTTGTTGGTGCTCACTCTTCTACTGGGTCAACAAAAATTGGTCAGGGTTGAATAAAATTAGGTTATTTATAACTAAACATATCTTTGTTTTGAAGTGTTTTAATTACGGTCCGACTTATGCAGAAGATACGATTTGAATACACCTTATTTGCGACTCAATCTTTATCAGTTATTTATTGAAATAAATATTTTATAACTTTCTCTTAAGTCCACTAAAATAGAGAGATTAAAATTTTCATATCTTAACCTTTGAAGTTTTTTTTTGTAGTAACGCTTGGTTAGACTAATCAAATCTACATTTTAGAAACAAAGTAACATAGATATTACATTTTTATTAAGATTGCGATTATTATCCGCTCTTATGCGTATTTTTAAAATGGTTACTTATTTGAAAATATAAAATTAACCGACTTCAAAAAGGAGCGGGTTTAATTATCAATTCGTCTGAATGTTGCTTTTAGTTGCATAATCATATATTAAAATGCTTTGTTTAACTGGATTCTTCCTCATGATACTGAACCGACGTACCGCCTGGTCTCTCTAATTTGCTCGAATCCTATATCTTAATATGCACGGAATCATTGGAACCATGAGATGCAATACCGTACATAATTTTATTATGAAAGTATATCACTTATTATCAAATATATTACTATATTTTATCTACATACTTACATACACTATATTTATTTGCATATACCTTCGTACATAAATGCAACCATGTATCTATTAATAAATAATGATTACTGTGGTTTAACATTCCGTGACTTTAGATGGTAAGCCTATTCGTTTTTGGGGTTTGTAGCTTTTCATAAATATAGTGAAACGCACGTAGCAACGTCGTGGAAGCTTTGACATTTACTGAAAAAATCCAAAGTCATGCCAAGAAGCGTTACCTACTCTGCGCTTTCGTAGACTACACACCGCGCTCCGCCAACGATTCGCGAAAATATTCGCATTCCATTTGATGTCAACGATATTGCATAAAGTGATGAAATCTTTGTTTATTCTTGTAATGTATAATAACGTATTACCTACATGAATATGTACTGTTCAAATTCCATAATTTTTTTCAAATGTTTTTAATACAATTTCATAACAAAATTAGCGACCCGCTCTCGCTTCGCTTTGAGAATATTACACATATAATTTCTTTTAAATCCATCTATCTATTAAAAAAACCGCATCAAAATCCGTTGTGTCGTTTTAAAAATTAAGCATACTTACTTAGGGACAGACAGACGCGGCAAGCGACTTTGCTTTATACTATGTAGTGATACGCTATTTACTTATTTCGAATCTAACAATTTATCCATATAACAAGATATAGAGGAAGATCCCAGAGCTGCCAGACATCACTTATTTTGTAATGGACAAAATATATACGATTGAGTAGTGGTGGGGTGTACTATCATCATATGACTAGTTGCTACCTTGACCAGACGGCCATTTTTCAGATATCAACCAATCAAGGTACATAGAAACACTGCTCACCTCATTAAATTCTGATGGCTGATTTTAACATATATTTCACACAATATCATTAAAAATCAGGATTCATTACTCCCAGACACATGCGGTCGGCGGTTTTACCTTACAGACGCTTTAAAGCTATGAAAAAATTTATTAAGTTTACTTATTTTCTGATGCTTGATTTTTATATATATTATGAATAACATATATAAAAATAAATCGTTCACCACACTCAATCGTATATATTTTGTCCATTAGAAAATAAGTGATGTCTGGCAGCTCTGGGATCTTGGACCAATACGCAAGGTTCTAATGTAAGATATTTGCGTTCCATAAATTGCATCTATATGAATAGGTAAGATGCAATGCCTCATGTGACCGCACGTACATAGCGTGATATTAACCAATTTCTTACTAGCCGGATACAAATAGATATTCCCATGTTTTGCATACATGCATAAATATTAATATTTTATAGACTACCTGTGAATATATAATTGAGAAATTATGTTTGAAAGGATTTGATTGTAAGGCTAAGTAGGTAAGTCATGTATCTAATTACTGTGGTTTAGCTTTCCGTGACTTTGGAAGGTATACCTACTAATGTTTGAAAATGACATGACTTAACACGAATTGTGAAAATATTTATAACTAGCTGTGCCAGCGACTTCGTTCGCGTTTCCCCCCGTTTTTTACATTTTCCATTGTATCTTTGCTCCTATTGGTCGCAGCGTGATGTTATATAGCCTAAAGCCTTCCTCGATAAATGTTCTATACAACGCAAAAAGATTATTTCAATTCGAACCAGTAGTTCCTGAGATTAGCGCGTTCAAACAAACAAACTCTTCAGCTTTATAATATTAGTAAGATGGAAGTACATTGACTAACACGATCTAGAAGTTCAGACGTTTCTTAACATTATGTACTATCAATCATGTTCACAAAACAAATGTGCAACAAAATTTGTAAATAATATATTACACACGGTGCGGCTCGCCAGTTCTGTTTCTTGAACTTGGCTTGACACGCTACCGTGTATCTAGATACTGCGAATATGAATGAAAATAATACGGTGTAAAAGGTGTCAAGTCAATTAATTGATATCTTCTTGACTGTCTTTAAGACAGACTAGGCGAACAAGACTAGTAGGTATACCTATCTGAAAATGACAATCGTAACAGGGACCTTAAGGGACTTTACAGACTTACCTATTCAATAAATAATTTATTGGACAGTTGTCTGAGAAATACTATACCAAAGCCGCTCTAAGTTGGCCGATTTGACACTTTTTATTTTATATTTTGCATTTATCCTTGTTAAGAGGAACATATTTAGCGAATCATAAAGAACAACTTTTAAAAATAAGACGTTATTTCAAAATGTCAAATGCACCTAATTATCTAATTATTTGTCTTTTATTACTTAAAATAATTGAATTATAAAACGAAAACGTACAATTTCCACTCTGTATTACGCTTTTACAAGGTTACGCCGTTTGACACGTTTTCATAGTGACGTAATGGGTAATACTCACTAGGTATTTTTAGAAATAGGATGAAGGATTTAATAATTATTGTTTTTAATAATAATTTTAAATAAGAAACTTCAATTCAATCTTCTGGGTGTGAATAAATGTTTTTAATAAAAAATTGTTATAATAGGGTATTTGACTATTTTTTATTTTGATATAGTTGGATGGACAACTCGAACACAAACACACTGTTGAAAGTATCACTTTGATATCTCGATAACTCGATGAGATATTAGAATTTTAATTGCACATTCTTTGGGCGAGTTTCAAAAATGCTCCATACAAACGTCGACTGGCGTGTGACGTCACACGCTAGTTTGTTGTATGCAGCGCCTAAGAAGTTTGTTCGGTAGGTTCATCAAAAGTTGCGTTTATTGATATGTTTTCATAATGAAAGATGTGACTAATTCTGTTATTAATAAGATGAAAAAGAAATTTTAAATGATTTTCGCAATTTTGGAATGGACTTGCCCACCCAACTTTAAATTGTTTTTTGTAGTCTCATTTCGCTAAAAATTTAAGTTTCGTTTTCATCAATAATATTGATTTACATAAATCTTACTGATTTTCATAAAAATGGCAAGCATAACAACCACAGTCGAATACCCTATTAGACCTTGCTTGGTTATAAAGTGGAAATAACTGTTACTTATATACTTCGGCAATTTTACCGTCGTCCCTCACTAGTGCAGTCAGTCTGACATGTGTCAAATCGGCCAACTTAGAGCGGCTCTGGTATAACCGGTTTCATTGATCGCGAGCTACTAGCTAGGTACAAGTTCAAACGACGTTGAAGATAATAACAAATAATAATAATATAGGTAACCAAAAGTCTTATATTTTCGTTGGTATTAAAATATTTAGTAAGGATAAAGTGTACATAGTTCGACATGACTATAATTCAATATTAAGATTATAAGCTATTGTCTTTCGCTTACGCTTTATAAAAAAAAGTAGGCAAAAAATTAATGCTTAAACAGGTAAATGTCCTTGAACTTTGGAACAGCAGGCAAATAATAAAAAAGTATTGATAAGTAATGTAATAATAGTAGTTAGGTCTATAGTTTTACAAGTAACTATGAAATAGTGATCCTCAATTCGGCAACTATTACACATATTTTCATCAAACCCATGTCGAATTAATTTGACTGAGTGAGATATGTGCATCTTGCTATCTATACAAGTAATGTTAGTAGGTACATAGATGAATAAATGTTAACACATTTTTTTAAAGACCCGTTTCAGGACCCTGGCTCATACTTGGTAAAGAAGCATGTAGCATAGTATTCATACATACCCATGTACATTAGAGTCATCATATATTTAGTTATAAAACTATTCAACTTACTCACGTAGTAGTGAATAAGTTTACTTGTGTAGGTTTTTGGACAACTCACATCTCATAACTGATATAAATTAATATTTGGTTAGTCCAATGTCAAATGAATGAACCTTCACATGGATCTTAATATCTGCGCACAAACCGTGACCGTGGTTGCAAAATTGTATTAATCTGTCAATGTTACGGGGTCGCTGGTGTAGTAGCCACCTAATTTATATTCGAGACGTGAAAGCAGCGGGCTATACCTATTCGTAGCAGCATTGTAAACGGCTGTTATAGCGCGCAAAATGAGACGGGGTTTAATTTAGTTAGAGGATCTATGAAATAAATCAACATCCCAAAAAATACTGTTAGTTTACACGAAACACGTATACCTTTTATGTACAATGTGGTACCTATTTTAATAAGCGTTAAGTGGTTCAACGAAATTCGGTACGTTATTATTGGTGCTATTGTACGGCATTGGTTAGTATTGTACATAAATATACGATAATATAGAGATGCGAAATTAGGAACATTTTGGCATTAATTTTCGATAGTTAGTACATCAAGTCGCTTCCTACTACCGTCTGTTTGTCCATTTAAGCGATCGATCCTTTAAATAATGCAAAAGTTTTAGATGCGGTTATTTAATAGATTCAGTACCTAATTTAAGATGAATCATGCATAATACATACATTTAAGAAACATTAATAGTTTTATCAGCATTGTCGGGCGGGTCACAGTAGGTAGGTATAACATTAAATCATAAAAAGACAAATCTGTTGTTATTTGTGTCATAGGTTACATAAGATACTGCAGTACCTATACCTTGGTATCAGCAGACCTGTGGCTAATGAGTTAATGTTATTTTAAGTCCATATTTACTGAAAGTTATGAGATTACGAACTACCTACCTAAGCTAGCGTTAAAACATTTTTCAAGGCTTTTACTTTCTACCGCTACTCTAAGTAATTTTTCGTATATCTTGGATTCAACTGGAAAACAATAGATATAAGTTTAAAAGCATGTTGAAAAGATTCCTTTTTGAAACAATATAGGCTATTGCTTCAAAAAGGATTTTTTTAATTTTTTTTAAAAACCACATTAAATTTTACTGTATTTAAACCCAACTTTTAGCGCTTCATATTTATTTTTATATAGAATCACTTCGACCAGTCCCGCAGACAGACAGTGTAAATTGTCTTGTGGGACAGAATGTAAAAATAGTTGTTTAACTCATTCTGTTTGATAATAAATAAATAATAAAAAAAAAAAAATAGTTCAACATAATTTTACACGTAGGTGCATAACATAATTATGTTTTTCTTTTACGATTGTAAAACCTAATGTAAATACGACTTTGCCTTCCGTAAACCTTACATTAGTGGTTTTAGCCGCTAACACAACAAAGTACTTAAATAATAATAAGTCACAGCTGCATTTGACATTGTTTTGCTATTGGAGCTGTTGCACTGTAGTTCTATGTAATCGTGAGTTTGATTTACTTGTGGCTTCTACCTAGGTAGGTACTCACAAGAGATTTTACAAGCTGCCCATAAAATTAGCAGTTATGTATTTACGGTTACCTAAATAAAAACATAACAAGAAACAAAGGCTAGGCGGAGGCACCAAATATCAAAGAAGCTCTCAAAAGAATCTCAAAACGGGCTCAGGTAAGACGGGCAACGACTGGCGACGGACAAAAACTGCAACTGACGACGGTCGGTCGCCCACCTCACCAAGTTCTTGTTTGCTTTGATAGGATGCTAGTTGTTTTTTTTACAACAATTTTAATGTATGTGTGATGGCAGATTGATTCGTATACTCAGATCAGTATTTGGAATGGAAATAGGAACATATCTAAGTAGGAGTCTTTGGGTACTCACTACCAAAATGTTTAACTAAAATAAATGTTAAAACAAAAATGGTAAATATGGCCAAGGTACAACATACCCTATGTATGAAGGCCAGTACTACCTTGTACCTAAGATACATTGAGAATGTGGGTCTAATTGGAGCAATTATTAAGATTTCTAAATCAAAATCTAGTTTATTTCGGCAATCTAACATTAAACAAAGCCCTTTCAAAATTCTGTACGAAAATCAAATATCATTCAAATTGACTTTCGTTTAATTATAATTCAAATCACAAATTAGTAAGTATGTAGGTACATACATAATACTACATACTTGATAGAATATTGCAAAATTATAATAAAGAACATAATAAATAAAATATTAAACACCCTACTTTTACGTTATGGATTTCATGAAGAGTACCTAACTGATTTTTAAAAATTCTTTGTATTTTACAAATATTGGAAAAACAAATTAGCTTAGCTTAGGTCTTAACCTAATGCAAAAAGGTCACAGCAAAACGACTTCACGTGGACGTAGGTATCGCAGCGTTATTACGGGTAAAGCTGGTGATAAATAACAAACTGCTACTTGTATGATTTGAATGTAGTAGTTAAGTATATACTGATGTAAGTCGGTAGGTATGTACTTTATTTTTTTTATCAATTTTAAATTAACCAATTTCGGCGTAATTATCTCCTAAGTGATATAAATAGGATATTGTGTTTGTTTGCTTCATCAGTTTCGTTATACCTATTTCGTCATTGTTATGAATTGATCATACGAGGTATTTTCGCATTATTAGCCACTTTTTGATTTATTAAGTTTGAGGAAGAATTTTGTACAGTATCGTAGGTACCTACTGTTATAGGTCGCCAGATGTGTGAACCTAAAGAATCTTATTAACTTACTACAAAATAATTGCATCTGGTTATTTGTTACATTGATGTACCTACTATTACTTTAACATTTGAATTTTTTTAAACAGTTATAAAGGTTGATAAAGTATTTGACTCACCTTATATTTTTATCCTTCATGACGTAATAAGTTAATAAAAAAAAGTTTATCAAAAATTCAAATAAAACGCAACGTAACTCTAAACTTTCACCGGCAACTGTACAAAAATTGCGACATCAGTAACATGTGGTTGGTAAATGCAAAAATGCTATGGCGAGAGTGTCTTGTGAGGCGACGTTCGGGAGCCGGCTCCGTTTACAATTTCACTACGAATGCCACCAAAACATTGTGAATGAATGCGATCGATTGAAAACTGAGTGGTGTGTCGTCGGCGAAGTACGCGGCGCGGTGAGTTGGTCGGACGCCGAGCGACTGCGGGCGGCCAAGCAGCGCTGCGAGACTAGTACCTAGAGGTACTTCTCTATAACTTCGTGCCGGACGGGCTTCGTGACGTCACCCTCAATCAATGGACACGTCGAGCCTTGAACCGCAGCGGAGCGGATAAGCCCGCACGCTGAAACAGCATTATCATCAAGCCCGATATTGATAACACACGCGAATTCACGGACATATCAGCCGTTATTTTTTCACACGTGCTTTTTCTACTTACTTATTACATCAGTTTAGGTGACTCTTAAAATAAAAAGGAGGTATTAGGTGTGGTAGTTTAGTTCCAACATTAACGTCTAAGTGGAAGTAATTATCGTTTAAGTATTCGGCCGTTACTCATTATTCTACCTACATTTTGAAAAGTTGAAAATCATGTTCCCTGTCTAACGTTAGTAACATTATAAATACCCATGTCAGTAATTAAAGTTAATTAAAAAATATGGTTCGCTTATCCGAATTAGCAATCACTGCACTAAATCCTTCGATTAGGTACCCTCATAAAATCCAACTCATAATGTACGATTGCAGCTCAAAGATGATTAGACCCAAGACTATTAATGTGAAAACAAAGCATACTTATCTAGACAATCATATTTAACTTAACTACGCCTAACAGATTTATGCTTAAAAAGATACACTTACGGGTACACGCGAACGTTGCCGCGTTAGCGTTTCAGCTGCATTCAATAAAATAAACTATGTTTGTCGGTTGAATGCAATGTTTGTTTCTTTTCAAGTATGTACTTTATTGTAACAAAACCTTCACCGTAAAATAACTTGTAAGACTTATCGGTCTGAGGTCACGGATGGATTGGTCTACCATTAAGTCTCAATCCCTAACAACAATAAAATTAACGGTTGGTCGCGTCGTTCTGACTAGCCCATTCAATTAAACGTTAATTAAAATACAGTGGTACATTTAATACTAAGTAGGTATGAGAAATTGCAATGTTTTTTATTTGAACACTTTTATATTTGGTAATTTTATGGCTTGGTAAGATGAGTCTAAAGAAGTTAACCCCAATCGCACATCGCCAAAATAAAATAGTTATTTATTGTTAAGCTTTTGAATACTCTAGCTGTTTTCTGGCACATATTTGTTCCAGTTCTGTCTTGTCATTGAGTACAATTTTGTACCATGTTATAGGAAGTAAGTCATCATTATCATCATCAGCCTATCGCAGTCCACTCCTGGACATAGGCCTCCCCAAATGATCGCCACACCCGGCCATCTCCGGTAACTCGCACGGTGCGAGTAACCAGTGTCAGCACCCATCCTCCTCCTGGCCTGAGGACGTTCCACACAAACGTTTGCCGAGACGTAGTCTCTACTTTAGAACTCGTTTACCCCAGCATGTCGGTTCTATACTATCATTTAATATTACCAGTGCTGCAGGTTTGATAGTGCCATAGCCGTAAAACTTATTATTTATTACTAGCTGTGCCAGTGACTTCGTCCGCGTTTTCCCCCGTTTTTTTTTTAAATTTTTCATTGTTTCTGCTCCTCTGGCATGATGTTATGTAGCCTAAAGCCTTCCTCAAAAATTTACTGGTCTATCCAACCCAAAAAGATTTTTCCAATTCGAACCAGTAGTTCCTGAGATTCGCGCGTTCAAACTAACAAACAAACTCGTTCAGGTTTATGATATAAGTATAGATTACCTTGGTTTTACGGCTCATATGGCCATCCCACTGCCATTTCAGTTTACTGATGCGATGAGCTATGTCGATGACTTTGGTTCTCTGCCGGATCACCTCATGTCTGATCGATCTAACAGAGAAACACCGAGCATAGCTCTTTCTATAGCCCGCTGAGCGTTTATGAACTTGTGACCAGCCGTGCTGTCAGTGTCTACGTTGGCTCCATACGTTATGACGGGTTAGGACGGAAGTAAGTAGGTAAGTTCAAACTCAGACAGACATCATTCCGATCGGTAATAGTTGAATGTACGAATGACCAAACGTATGAATATTACATACACATATATAAAATCACGCCTTTTTCCAGAGGGGTAGGCAGAGATCACTGACTGAATATTATTGTGCAAATAAAGAATTTTAAGAATTTATCCTCCTCTTTGATGTTATTTTACTAATGAGGAAAATGCTCGAGGTAAGTAAATTTACTCACACGGATTTCTTGATGCAGATTTTCCTTTGAATCTGATTGCAAATGTATAATTTAATTTACATAAAAAGTGGTTCGATTACCTTTACTAACAAATTAGGTCACTGATCATTTGGTCTGTGTCAATAAACCTTATCGACAAGTCAGTCAGTACTTTGTAAGTACATGTGAAATTCCTATAGGTATGAATAAAGAATTTATAATTTGATTTTGCGTAGCGCCGAGATTACAGAGGTAAAACTACATTTAGAACTAATATGTGTTCGGTAAAATAAAGCATACAATACTTTACTCGCATTACAAAGATAATTAAGTAGTGTGTATCTTCTGAATACAGAAGCCACGCGACGACTGGTGGAAGCGAGTCTATTTACCTACTACAAGCGATCGCTCCTATAATCTTTTTCAGCTAAGATGATCCCTGTGACAATTCATTGTGTTCTGAATCACGCATTTTACGTTTGACAAACGAAAATAATTTTATTGCACACTTTATTATCTTATTGCGGCGTCATTAGGAAAAATATTAAAATAAATAATTTTAAACTTTTAAAAGAGAAACAGTATCGTTTAGTTTAATTTAATGTAATAGAAATTTAAAAAAAAATAACTATGCAGTTCGTATACGTAGAACCGAACGTAGTAAGAGCATAGAGCTGGGACTAACATAATCGGGTGCAATATTGCGATCACTTGACAATCGCAAAAATTGGATGAAAGTAGTCGAAAAGACAAAAAGTACCTTATTAGAGGACTGGAAAGACCAACTTATAATAAATGTCGGGGATGGTGACTCATCACGCGACTCTTCTAACAGTGATTATTCAAATACTGAATGAAAAATTTATACTCTTCTTATTATTTCACTTTACCGAATAGCACTATGTAAAGCATACATATATTTTAAATAAACTTTCACTATAATACATAAAGATAAATCATGCTTTAAATTTTGATAGTTTAATAAAATCGATCGAAAATATTATCGGTTACCAGAAATAATCGGAATTATTTCATTGTAGGACATCTCTACAATTGTCAAAATCAATGTGTCACAGGGATCATCTTAGCTGAAAAGGACTAGTGTCTTCAGAGTTAAGAAAATGATAATTTTTTAAGATTTTTATTAGGCATCAAAGGAAAAAAACGAAACAAAATTAACGCAACTTTCGCATTTCTTGAACATTAAGGAACTCGTAATAATTATTTTCAACTGCTCATGCATGTGCAGGCTTAGTGTAAGTACGTCTACGGACGCGATTTCCAGATGGACGTGGCGTGGGTTCGAATCCCCGAACCGCGGTGAAGCAGCTGATTTTTTTCTGTTTTTCTAAATATTCAAAACACACACATGTTACAATCCTACTAATATTATAAACGTAAAAGTTTGTATGTGTGGATGGATGTTTGTTACTCATTCAAGCAAATACTACTGAACCGATAACGATGAAATTTGGTATGCAGGTAGTTCAGCTACAGATCCAGAATAACACATAAGTATATGCTACATTTTATCCCGGAGTTTCCGCGGGGATAGGGTTTCCACGTGGACGAAGTCGCGGGCGGAAAGGTAGTTCCCTATATATGGGATGGAACACGAATTAGAGCATAGAGTGTGGCTGGAATATTTTACCTTATTTCCTAGATATTAATTTTATCTCCGTCCAAAGCGATCTTGCCGTGTCCACTGACAAGTTCTATTGCGAAACTGAAACAATACACGATACACAGCACATTTATTAAGCATGTAGATATCCACTGGCTTACGTGATATTTAATTACAGCAGTTTTATAAGGGCTGAAAATACAAGAAGATATGAGGCAATCTTCATGGAAATGAATAGGTAGGTAAGTAGATCGGCCGGTAATATAGTTATAAGGGCTGTTTTATTTATACCCTTTTTCTTAGAAACTGTACGTAATTTGCTTTTTATAGCTGTTTATGGTGTAAAATGAATCACACATGCCTTTATGTGATTAATAAGCGTTAACTGTAGGTATGCATTGGGTCATATCTATAGGCGAGACTAAGGAATATTGGGTGGGTAATTTAAAAATAAAATAAATAAATGGAGAACTGACCTAATGAGAACGCTATCGCCAATAGTTTTGGAGCATTAAAGTTTATCTCAACACAGTTTTATTCCTGGTGAAAAATCTATTAAGAAGTAAACCAAGAACATGTAAGAAGAGATTGATTTGATTTGATTTGATTTTGAGATGATTAAAAATACCGTGCTGATAGACCGATTTTACATTGACTACGCTGACTCACAGAAAAGTAAGTAAATATACGACAAACAGAGAAAAACTAGTCTGTATACCAAGGACACAGAAAAAAGTAAGTGTGCCAAGGATGAAAAGAAAAGTGAAATAAGTTTACCAAGGGTGACGCATAACCTACAAAATTCAGTACTATGAATATTCGCAAAGGATGTGATAATTGGAAGCGACCGGTGACCCGTTACGTTTCCTAAAACATCTCCGCTGTAAACAAATGCACCGTATGTGTGTCACCCGATCGCGCAGACCCTATAAAACGACTGGTAATATGTTCTCAGATTACAGCGGGATTAGACACCATCACAAACGCATCTCAACAAAAGATCGCAAATTCAAGCGTCACATTAAAAATGGAGTTTATTCTGAAATTTCTGACAATTTTGCTGATTGCATTCGTGGTGATCGCGCAGTGTAAGCCGGTGGAAGAGTCTGCTTTAGATGAGGGGGAAATAATGGAGACAGCGGAGGGTCAGAATCCGTTTCTGCCGCGGTTCGCTATGAAGAGGCTGAAAGAGCGGCGCGAGAAGGCGCGGGCGCAGCGCAGAAACGAAGGTCAACGAATGCAGCCGCAGCCACCTCAGCACGGGACCCGGTGCCCTCAAAACCCATACAGACGATACTACGTGAGTACCAACATACCATCATATACATACTCGCTATCAGCCCATATACCTAAGTAAGACCTGGTCGCCCTAGTTTAGCAGTGAGGACTGTTAAACTAGGGCGATCAGGCCTTAGGAACCCTGGCAGTTCGTAGGTTTGCAGGTTTGCTCACGACGATTTCCTTCACCGTTAAAGCGTCGAATAATCGTACGTTATAAATTACACGCTCGCATGGCAAGCAACGACCTTCACCACTCGGTCATCGACGCTTTTTTATATACATACTACCACTACAATTTCTCAGACTATGTAGGATTGCAGGTGCAGGTGTCTGGATGGTGAATGATGATTACAATTCCACGATGATGTAATATTATGCGTTTCTACGATACCCAAATAGGCCTACAATAGAAACCACAGACTAAAACAGCATTTACATCTGCGTAAATACCAGGACACCATTATTCTGCTGACTGGGTAAAACATTGTACGGATATTAATTTGATTTAAAAGGTTGTCTGCCCTTATACCTATTATATGACATGTATTTTTAATTAATTAGGTATAATCGTAAATGTGCAAATAATTGAATCTTAAGCACAATATACCCATATATTTCGATTGTAGATACAAATAGGCATTTTTACATTCCTCAGACATTGTCAATATTTCCGCAGTTGACGCATATTAATATTATTCAGGCTATACCAACAAATATGGTTTCGAATTTATCACAGCCTAGCCTCATTAGAGCCAATAAGACTATTCAATTTATACATATTACAAAAAAAAGTCAAACTTTGTTTATAGGTAACCGAGTTATTATTTAACCTCATTTGATTATACAGAAATATTAATTCCTAATATAAATATCATAAAGAAAAGTAATTGGAAAGTGTAAGGAAGACTGCTTTCAAGCATTTGAGGTATGATTAGCACCTCTCTCAGCCTTTCTTTGTCCCACTTGGGGTCCAATATAAAGCTAACACAATCCACCCTGGCTGCAGTGTCCGAACGATTGCTAACTAGTATAATTCACTTTCAGAAAAAATGAAGACAAGAGTAATCATATTATTGACGCTGGGGCTCGCGCTCGCTGATCCTCTTTCAAAACAAACAGTTTCGGCCGATAACAACGCGCTGCCATCGTTAAATTTCAGTGAGTCAGAAACAAAACACAATGAAGAAACAAAGTGGAACAAAGGCGACTCCGAACAAAAGAACCAAGTAAACGAAAACGACGATTCCATCGGTGAATTGCAGCAAATACCTTATGAGGAAACTCTTATTCAAGAAGCTATCGATCTTCAAGCTGCTCTCTCACAGAGTGACGAAGAAATAATTTTGGAGGATGATGTATCTCCTGCCGATGAATACCCTAATGAGATATTGGAAAAGAATCCCGATGAGATCATGGAAACCGCGGCTGGATTTGTTCCTCTGCCAATAATAAGGAGGAGGCAAAAGCCGAGGCGGCGGCCCGCGACTCGACGTCACTTCATAAGACGAAACCCATACAGACGCTTTTACTTTACTTATCCCTATTATTACGGATATTATCGCCCTAGCTCTCTGAGGTACTATTACTAAATGTTAGTGTAAGAGGATATTTAATATTAACTATTTATTTTAATTTATTATAGATATCTTAATAAAAGAGATTAATATTTTATACATGTTTATTTCTAAAAAACTTTTTAACTAAAAGCATAAATTCCTTACCGATGTAATAATTTCAATATTATATATTACCAATTCATATTTACAATTATTGAAAAATTATATCTTACTACGTAACTTAACTAATTTTAGGACAAATTATGTTGTACACTAACTTGTATTCATGGCAGTTGTGTTAAATAGTGGTTCTTTGTTGAAATATGTATACGAAGTGTTTTGTTAACCAGTTCTTCCAGTTTACTGAACGTATGACACAACAATAATTTATTACGATTTCTAACATACGAGTTAATCACAAAATATGTCTTGGTTTAATATTTGTTATCTTAAAAATTATAACACATAATTAAATAGATAACCGTTACTGAGAACTGATGAACACCATCCGACACAAATAAATACGGATTTATAAATTAATTATGATATAAACCAGCAAAGTACACTTCATTGCAAGATATTCGTATAATGGACGATATCTCGTTACCGAAACTACCTACGCTCGCCGCATATTATGTAGCTACATAGGTTATCGCGGACCATTCTGAAAATTTAATATAATTGTTTCAAAAGCACCCATGAATCATATTGTAAACTAAAACAAGGTAAATCGGTTGCCTACTTGTGTACATAAACGTATGTCAACTTTATCTGTTCGTGTGGCGACGGATTTAGAATACAAAGTCTGATCACTCTATAAATAA
Source organism: Maruca vitrata (assembly GCA_039566165.1). Taxonomy (NCBI): domain Eukaryota; kingdom Metazoa; phylum Arthropoda; class Insecta; order Lepidoptera; family Crambidae; genus Maruca; species Maruca vitrata. The sequence goes on from CM076921.1 coordinate 9,135,930, forward strand.
AGACCTACAGGGGTCGTAAGAGACGACCGTGTTGAAAAAATTAAGATCATCTAGCCTATATTTAAATAACTACACGAGAGCGGTATAATACATTAATGTATAGGGTACACAAAGTGCCTTCAGATCGTTTAAAACGGCACAGTGTTTCCTGATAAGTTGTAAATTTTCATTGGATTTTGAACTTGTCAATATTAAGGGTTCTATATGGTGGCCACAATCCTATAAGGTTGAATACCCAAGCAAGGTCGTGCGATAACCAATCTAGCTACAAGCGTCCCCGGCTACTCGGCGTCTACTTGCCGGGCCCCACGAGCGCCTCGTCCATGAGCTCGTCGTCGGTGATGCCGGGCGAGTTGGAGTGCGGCGAGGGCGCCACCAGCGGCGACGGCGCCGGGCTCTTGGCCAGCAGCAGCGCGGGCGACGCGGGGTACACCGGCCGCACGGCCACCAGCCCCGACACCTTGCTGCCCGACGCCGACGAGAAGTCCAGCAGCATCTCGGCCGCCTCCTGCGGCGTGGTCGCCCCGCTGCGCGGCACGGCGCCGCTGGCCGGCGGCTTCATGCACGCGTCCGCGCCCTTGCGCTCCTCCGAGCCCTTGGGCGCGGGGAAGCCCTTCGCCATGTCGAGCGGCACGAGCGGGTACGAGCCCGCGTAGCCCTCCTTGGCGTCGTCCTTGCCCCGCTGCGGGCTCTCCCCCTTCAGGCCGTCCGCCGCCTTCGAGTACTCGGCGGGCCGCTCCGCCTGCTCGCCCTTGCTCGGCACGGTCTTCGGACTCAGCCCGCCCATGTTCAGGAGCGGCTTCGGCACGTTCAGCGGGTACGCGGACTTTTGTAATTCGGACCTAGAGTTCGGATTGTCAAAGTGAAAAGGATACTTGTTCTGATCTAGACTTCTCGCGAAGTCGTTGGTCATCGACCGACCGTCGTACTGCGTGACCGGGCTATTTTTGTCCGGAGTGCTCTGATTTTTTAATTTGGGTATTTGAAATTTGCTAGTGTCCAGCGGTTTCATGAGACCCTCGACCAGGAAGTTTGCGTCTTTGGATTTGTACCTGTCTCCGTCGACGTCGTCTCGGGAGCCGCCGGGACTCGAGTGCCTCTCGGACTTAGATGAGAATATTGATTTTTCAGAATTGCTCATAAGCTTCGTCCGGGCTTTCTCTCGTTCTCTATCTCTTATTATTTTGGCTATATCTGTGCTACCGCTCTTAGGTGAGCCGGAGCTCGATTTGGAGGCAGACTTTGATAAGTTAATTCCAGCACTGCTGGCACTAGATGATTTGGAATAAGGCACTTTAGGCATGCTGCCACTGGTGTTGGACGACTCGGAGGGGCTCATGTTGGCTTTGGGCGGCGTGGAGCCGGGCGTCAGGCTCCCGGACTTTGACGATTGTAAAACTTGTGTTTTTTTGGATGCCGGGCCGCTTATGACGCCGGGCTTGAGGCCGGTGTGCGTCTTCGGCGAGCCCTGGCTCGGCGGGGTCAACTGTGGCGACGATTGCTTGCTTGAGCTGGAACTACTGTAGTTCAATTTGGAACTGCTACTTGATGACTCTTTCGTTCTGGTTTTGTTTATAGTAATTTTCATACCATCCAAGCTAGGTTTGACCATGTACTCCTGGTTCTTGCTTTCACTAACTTTCGTACTTCCTGCTGTTGTGCTTTTCGGGTCGGAAAACTTACTGGTACTACTAGATGAGTTGCTAGATTTGGCTCCGCTCAGTTCCGAGTCGGTGCCGCAATGTTGAGCAGATTTCAGTTTGTCTATCACTGCACTGAGGGAGCCTTTCCTATTCCGAGCTTGGCTCGGCGCATTAGACTTATTCACTTCGACGTTCGGAGGCGATATAAGCGGCTCGGTGACCGGGCTATCACAAGACACTGGGGTGATTTCTAGTTGTTTTAATTTAACAGGGTTTTTTAGTTTCGGACTACTTCTACCTGAATTAGAAAAAGACAAACTGGAATGTTTTTTCTCTTTATCCCTAGAGGAGGTGGAGCCGGAGCCGTAGCTGTCTTTAGATATCTTCTTCGACAGGTCGTAGCCGGTGGTGCCGGACTTCCCGGAAGGGGACCCGCTGGCGGCCGACTTCAGAGCCGACATGCTCGGCTTCCCGGAGCCCGAGGAGCTGTGTTTAGGTGAGGAAATGCTGTGGTTTTTTGGGCTCGAGTAGCCGGGCAAGTGCTTGGGGCTGTTCTGCACGGGCGAGTGGCGCGGGCTGCTGTGGTGGCTGGAGGTCCCCGAGGGCTTGCCGAGCGCCTTGGCCGCGCTGGGGCTGGGCGACTTGGTGATGGACACGGACCTGCCGTGTGTCGGACTCGGACTAAATTTTCTCAGAAGCGAGTTTGGGGACGTCGAGCGCATCGGAGACCCGTCCGTCGGCTTGATGCTCACCGACACCGGCTTGGTCAGCGGGTCCTGTTTGGGCGGCACCTTTTCTGGGGGGCCCATGGAGTCGTCTCTGCGCCTTTTCTTTTTCTTCTCTTTGCTTCGCTCTTCGCCCGATTTGCTGGATTTCTTCTCGGACCGATTTCGGTCGTCGAGAGATTTTATTTGAGACGACGTTATCGGGGTGATGGTGATCGAGCTAGGGAGAGCGGCGGGGGCCGCAGCGGTGATAGGTATGATCTCTATCCCGGGCCGACGGTCCAAGCACAGCATTGAAGTTAAACTCGAACCCGACTCCGACCTCGCGGTGTTCGCAGAGTTCGATCCTATGGGGGTGATGCTGACAGAAGATGGCATGTAAGATTTACCTTCCGTCAAGTCCAGTAGGAGAGATGAAGTACTTCGATTACTTCGTGATTCTGTGTCTTTGCTTTTCAGTTTTTGCCTTTTGTGATCAGACTTCTGAAAAGAATTCCTGTAACAAAACAAAGTACAAATAAATGGGTATGATTTTATTTGAATGTGTGAGATATGGTAGCATAGCTATACATGTTTTTAGCGTTTACTCTTTAAAAAACCGGCCAAGTGCTAGTCGGAATCGCACACGAAGGGATCCGTAAAAATATTGTAGTAAGTCAGGTTTTTTCTATTGGAAATAAATATAAGTTTTATTTTGTTTTTAGATTTAGGTTGTTGGTTGTTTGAAAATTTACTGTCTAGCTATCGCGATTTTTGAGATAAAATTGAGAGAAGTTTGTGTTCGTTTTTACCCTTCGATAATGAACAATATGGTCCAAAGAAACGTTCATCCAACAAACCTGATCATGTCCTCAACGTCCCCATCGTTCGAGTTGTCCATGTCGGACGAGGTCCTGTGGTCCTGCAGCGCGTCGGTGGCATCGACCCCCAGCTCCATGTCGGACGCGAACTCGTTTTGCGAGACGGACGACTCGCGGCCCTCGTTGTCCTCGTTGGTCGAGTTGCTGTTCATAGTGTTCTCGTCCTCGTTCCCGTACTCCGAGTTCTCGCTGTCGCTGTCCGAGTCGCCGAGGCCCGGCTTGCCCTTCTTCTGCGCCGCGGCCCACGGGTCCGAGTCGGACTTGCGCTTCTTCGACTTGCGCTCCTCCGTCGGCTGAGGCTTCACGTCCGCGCTGTCCTGGCACATCATCGAGAGGTGGTGTTGTTGTTCAGATAAGAACGCGCCTGCGAATACGAAATAATATAATTTATTTGGTGTTTAACTCCGTTAATATTTTTATTATCTGAATATCCTTACTAATACTATAAACGTGAAAGTTTGTAAGTATGGATGTATGGATGTTTGTTACTCTTTCACGCTCAAACGACTGAACCGATTTTCATTCAAATTTGGTATGATGGTAGCTGGCACTTTGGAATAACATATACGAAGGCTTCTTTTAAAATTAGTATGGTAGAACTTTTACGTTTATACATTTTTATAAAACGTGGTATGGAGGTAGTTGGCTATTTTAATACATCATTGCTACTAAAACCCATTAATACGCGGACAAAGTCGTGGGCGGCCGCTAGTAAACGTATATAATTCTGAAGGGTATGTAATTGAACTCCTCCTAAATGACTTGAACGATTTAAATGAATTTTTGTATGCGTCTGATTGGCGCCTTGGATGGGTTTGATTCACAAATCAGCCCGGCAGATGGCGCTGATTGTTTGAAAAAGCATGTGATCTCGGAAACGGCTCTAACGTTTTCACTGAAATTGGTTTAGATTCACAAAACAGGACAACGTCTGTCGGTTCCATCGAATCGATTCCATCGTTACTGTTTATCGTTACGGCAGGATGAGCGAGCTCGGCCGTGCGCGGTCCCGGGCTCGCGCTTGGCGTGCTCGTATATCTATCGCTCAGTAGTCGATAGTGTTGTGTACTGACCGCCCTGGTGCGGGTGCGCGACGCTGGAGGGGTAGAGAGCTCGGCCGTGCGCGGTCCCGGGCTCGCGCTTGGCGTGCTCGTATATCTATCGCTCAGTAGTCGATAGTGTTGTGTACTGACCGCCCTGGTGCGGGTGCGCGACGCTGGAGGGGTAGAGAGCTCGGCCGTGCGCGGTCCCGGGCTCGCGCTTGGCGTGCTCGTATATCTATCGCTCAGTAGTCGATAGTGTTGTGTACTGACCGCCCTGGTGCGGGTGCGCGACGCTGGAGGGTAGAGAGCTCGGCCGTGCGCGGTCCCGGGCTCGCGCTTGGCGTGCTCGTATATCTATCGCTCAGTAGTCGATAGTGTTGTGTACTGACCGCCCTGGTGCGGGTGCGCGACGCTGGAGGGGTAGAGAGCTCGGCCGTGCGCGGTCCCGGGCTCGCGCTTGGTGTGCTCGCCCCCGGGCTCCGCGCCCCCCAGGCCGCAGCTAAAATTCGACTCCAGAGCCGAGTACCCGCCGTTCATCTGCTTTGTGGCCGCTTCTCGTTCCCAGATCTTCACCAGCGCCCTTCGATGAAAAGATAATATGTTAAACACAATCCAAGTTAAAGTATTTGAATACTACACGAGATATTACAGCGGTGGAGGACCGGGATGCCGCTGTGAAATGTGACCGTTGCTGCGGAAACAACGAAACAAAGCGTGGAGCCCTGCATTAGTAGGTATTAGACTGTGCGGGACCCCTCGGAGGCGGTCTCGCCAGGTCCCACTCCAGGATGATGAGAATCGAACTCACGTCTCTAGACACATTATCTAGACTCTAGATACTGTATCGAGAGACGTGCGTTTCTCTAGATTCTAAAGGCCCAATTAAAAACGCCATCAAGTAAACACTCTAGAGCCCCAATTAAACCGGCATTTCGTCAGATATAGTGAGTGGTGGTCACCTGAGCGTGACGGGGATGGAGTGGCTGCGCTGCAGCACGCGGCTGATGTGGTCGTCGACGTGGTCGCGCGGCGGCGCGTGCAGCGCGAGCAGCGCGTCTCCGGATACAGTATCTAGATATAGTGAGTGGTGGTCACCTGAGCGTGACGGGGATGGAGTGGCTGCGCTGCAGCACGCGGCTGATGTGGTCGTCGACGTGGTCGCGCGGCGGCGCGTGCAGCGCGAGCAGCGCGTCTCCGGATACAGTATCTAGATATAGTGAGTGGTGGTCACCTGAGCGTGACGGGGATGGAGTGGCTGCGCTGCAGCACGCGGCTGATGTGGTCGTCGACGTGGTCGCGCGGCGGCGCGTGCAGCGCGAGCAGCGCGTCTCCGGATACAGTATCTGAATATAGTGAGTGGTGGTCACCTGAGCGTGACGGGGATGGAGTGGCTGCGCTGCAGCACGCGGATGATGTGGTCGTCGACGTGGTCGCGCGGCGGCGCGTGCAGCGCGAGCAGCGCGTCTCCGGATACAGTATCTAGATATAGTGAGTGGTGGTCACCTGAGCGTGACGGGGATGGAGTGGCTGCGCTGCAGCACGCGGCTGATGTGGTCGTCGACGTGGTCGCGCGGCGGCGCGTGCAGCGCGAGCAGCGCGTCTCCGGATACAGTATCTAGATATAGTGAGTGGTGGTCACCTGAGCGTGACGGGGATGGAGTGGCTGCGCTGCAGCACGCGCGGCTGATGTGGTCGTCGACGTGGTCGCGCGGCGGCGCGTGCAGCGCGAGCAGCGCGTCTCCGGATACAGTATCTAGATATAGTGAGTGGTGGTCACCTGAGCGTGACGGGGATGGAGTGGCTGCGCTGCAGCACGCGGCTGATGTGGTCGTCGACGTGGTCGCGCGGCGGCGCGTGCAGCGCGAGCAGCGCGTCTCCAGATACAGTATCTAGATATAGTGAGTGGTGGTCACCTGAGCGTGACGGGGATGGAGTGGCTGCGCTGCAGCACGCGGCTGATGTGGTCGTCGACGTGGTCGCGCGGCGGCGCGTGCAGCGCGAGCAGCGCGTCTCCAGATACAGTATCTAGATATAGTGAGTGGTGGTCACCTGAGCGTGACGGGGATGGAGTGGCTGCGCTGCAGCACGCGGCTGATGTGGTCGTCGACGTGGTCGCGCGGCGGCGCGTGCAGCGCGAGCAGCGCGTCTCCAGATACAGTATCTAGATATAGTGAGTGGTGGTCACCTGAGCGTGACGGGGATGGAGTGGCTGCGCTGCAGCACGCGGCTGATGTGGTCGTCGACGTGGTCGCGCGGCGGCGCGTGCAGCGCGAGCAGCGCGTCTCCAGATACAGTATCTAGATATAGTGAGTGGTGGTCACCTGAGCGTGACGGGGATGGAGTGGCTGCGCTGCAGCACGCGGCTGATGTGGTCGTCGACGTGGTCGCGCGGCGGCGCGTGCAGCGCGAGCAGCGCGTCTCCAGATACAGTATCTAGATATAGTGAGTGGTGGTCACCTGAGCGTGACGGGGATGGAGTGGCTGCGCTGCAGCACGCGGCTGATGTGGTCGTCGACGTGGTCGCGCGGCGGCGCGTGCAGCGCGAGCAGCGCGGCGCGGGGCGCGGCGGCGTCGCTCAGGTCCAGCTCCACGGTGGCCATGCTCTCGTCCAGCGGGTGCTCCAGCGACACCGAGATGTGCTGCCACGACAGCGCGCTCACCTCGAACATCAGCACGCTCTCCGGGTCTACCGCTGAAATACGAATGTTCGTTGGGAACATTGAAATAAATATCATACAATAGCATACACATTGTTCCGATTTCGAAGTAAGTTTCAAATATACTCAAAATTATCAGATACGGAATAAACACCGATGTTCATGACACAAATATTTGTTTCAAGTGAGAATCGAATCCACGACTCTTTGCTCATGTGACAGGGACTCTATCCAATGCGCTATCAAGTCAGTCAATTGTCTATTTATCATGATAGGACACCAGCAAGAGGCAGTCAATAAATAAGCGCATTATAGTTAAAAATTGGATACCAGCTCCTCTACGTCGTCGTCCAATACCGGCAATACCATCAGGGCCGGTTGATGTTAAGGATAACCTATTAGAGGCCCTGGGCATGTTATGACTCCTATGACAGAACTCTATCTTGTAAGAATAGACTATAAAAGTATGCCCCTTTGGAAAGAGGGGAGGGGGGGGGGGGAGGGTTACCTTGCTTGGTCTGCAGCCGCACGCAGCTGGCGATGAGCGCGTTGAACAGCGCCTGCTGGCGCAGGAACGCGAGCAGCGGCGGCACGTGCGACGGATGCGTGAACGGCACGCTCGACACCACGCAGCCCTCCAGCCCGCGCGTCTCGCACAGGTAGTAGCACTGCGTCTGCTCCGGCAGGTTCTGCGACCGACCAATGCGAGTCAAGCGTGACGGATAGGCGTCTGATTTGACCAATAGGAGTGAAGTACAAAGTAAGGATTGCCATCCCTAAACATTTGACGGAACGTGCGTGAACGTCTCGCACAGGAATTTGATGATTGATGGATGTGTGTAAACAATTACTTATGCTATGAGTCGAAGCCTGGTAGGTATTAAGTACAAATACATAAACTTAGTAACAGTACATAACATATTTACGATTATGTATATTAGACATTTACATATATTATATAGCATAGATTTTAACTATTTTACCTCGATAACTCCACTTTAGTGTCAGGAAAATAAAGTGGTAATTGAAAGGAAGAAAATATAACAAAAATTTGTATAATAACATAACAACAAAATTAACTTACGACAAATAAACCCTTGCTCAGGTTTAGCTCGATGATCTTGCCCGGCGCCAGCTTGTTGTAGGCCTGCTGCGCCACGAGGCCAAGCAACGGCTTCGCGTTGGCCCAATCCCCGGCTACTTCCACCTGTTAACCAATTATGATGAAAATTATATTAATATAATGTTTCAGAAAATTAATTCATTATAAGCAATTCAATGTATTAATAATAGCTCCTGCTATCATGACAAATAATAACCAATTGACTGGCTTGATGGTGCTTTGCATAGTGCCCCTGTCTGATACATCAAAGAGAGTGGGGGTTCAATTCCTACTCGGGACATAAAATTGTGTGATTATCATTCGTGTTAATTTGGAGTCTGTATTTCGTTAATATGTTTAAGTTTATTTGTGTATCACTGTTGTTCTGAAATAGGAGTATTTCAATAAAATTACAGTTTAATCCGTAATATTAGTTTTATTTCAAATGTACAGTTTAACTGTTAGATCGATTTATTTCGGTTTGTTTTAAATGATTATAGTTCTGTTAATAACTGAAGTTCTAATTTTCAGGTATTGTTGACAAAATTATTAACATACCTCGGTAGTGCTATGGATAAGTTTGGCGAGACCTGAGCACAGAGGGGTAGGTTGAGAGAGCTTCAGTGTAAAGCAGGCTGGCAGCATAGCACTGTTTTGAGGCACTAGAGGAGCGTAAACTGGCCCGGTTCTGTGAAAATTATTGAAAACATTTGTTATTATATTTTATAAAGTATAAATAAATAAAAATAAAAATGAATTGCTGTTCGTTAGTGTGACTAAAACTCGAGAACGCCCGGACCGATTTAGGTAATTTTGGTTTTAAAATGTTCGTCATAGTCCAGGGAAGGTTTAAATCTATACTTCTATACTAATATTATAAAGAGGAAAGATTTGTATTTTTGTATGTTTGTAATGAATAAACTCAAAAACTACTGGACCGATTGCAATAATTTTTTCACCATTAGAAAGCTGCATTATTCAGAAGTAACATAGGCTATATAATATTTTTTTAAAAATTAGGGATCCTTACTAAAACTCCAATAATGTAACCCAAGGTGTAAAAAAATTACCTGAAAAATTCCTTACGTCGCGTACGCGCAGCGTACTATTGATGATAGAACAAAATCATTTACTACGACTTTGTAGAACTTATCATTATCTATAAAAAGTGTCGCGACAGCATATGTCTAAATATTATAGTTATGTCACAGTAAGCGGTTTTTTATTCGAAAAATTTAATTTATATGCCGCCACATGAAAAGGCTCTTTATTTGTACCTTGGTATTAATTCTTATCAAAATAAATTACTTTATATGCAAGACGGCTTCAATACCTATTTATGACTTTTTGAATTATTCAATTCGGACATTTCATTCGGAAGATATCACGAGTTTAAAAATGCAAGTATTAGAAAAAAGTCGCGTGGTTGCCGCCACCGCGCTCAGTTAGCCAGCATGCGATGTAGGCTCCACGTAAGTAAGCATCACTGGGGTACGGGGGAGTCAATGTAATATGTAATATATATATATATATATATATATATATATATATATATATATATAGGAAAGGTTTGATTTTTTGTTTGTTTGTTTGTTTCGAATAGGCTCCGAAACTACTGCACCGATTTGAAAAAATCTTTCACTGTTTTCAAAGCTACACTATCCCTGAGTGTCATAGGCTTTTTTTAGATAAAAATTGATTTCTCTTATGGGATTAAAATATATTACATAGAGATAGAGATATCCCCGAAGCGAAGCGAGGGCGGGTCGCTAGTGAGAAAATAAAGAAAAAGAATCAGTACTTTATTGGCGGTATGAAATTCGCCGGGACCACTAGTTAGTCTATAAAAATAATAGGCTGTTATTTATGAACATCACATAAATTTACTATACTCACCCTTTACCAGGTCTTTGGCCTCCAGAAATTATAGCAGAGAGCTGAAGTTTATTAGCTGTAGACCCCTCTAGCAACACAGTGGCAGAATGTCCAATTGGGGAGTGAGACGGTGCCACCAATGAAGCCAAGCCGCTGGAAGTAGATGGTTTGCCTACTGTCAAGAGCTCTACAGATAGTGGTTGCAGACCTTTGTCTTTGTCCAGCAGTTCATATGGTGATACAAAGTATGTCAGTCTCATGGCATGACCTGGAAATAAAGAACTCAAATAAGTAAACATACTGTAGTGTTAAGTCACAATGATCCAATAGATGATAATAAGATATTGACATACCTCCACGTCGCTTTTGGAGGAATCCAATAGGGCTCTTGTGGACTTGGGCCCATGGGTCTTTTATGAAACTTTGTAGCTGTCTCAAGGTACATAGATCTTCTTCTAAGCTTTGCAAGGCACTAAATGCTTTACATTTGACCTGTCAAAATTATAAGACAAGCCATAAGTTAGTAAGTAAGTTCATGTTGATCATGTACAGCAGTAATAAATTGGTAATGATTTTGTGAAGATGACTTACTTTTTTCTCAGCATTTAGTTGATAAACAGCAGTGAGACCTTCTAGTTGAGCCGTAAAATCAGCAAAGTCCCCTCGGGATATACAAGAAACCAGCTCTTCACAACTCTGCTGTTCAATCTGCAAACATTCTCAACTAAAAGTGGAGATTTACAAAGCAAGTATGGAATATAATTTCCAGGGACTTTCATGCTCTATATTTAACTGTTTGGGTTCAAACATCAGAAATTACTGAAAAACAATTCAGTTTTAGCTAAAATTATTATTTTTAAGTCACTGTTAATTTATTAATACAATCTATCATTAAGTCTTTGAAATATTATTTGTTAGTAACAAAGTTTTATTCTATTTCATTTACTAAAACAATGTATTACATAAAGTTTAATTTGCATTTTTACCTTTCCTTCATGATGAATTTTAACATCTTTGATTGAACCACAGGATTCCACAAGGATTTCTAGATAAAACATATCAGATGATATAAAGAGATTCACACCTGATGTCCCAACTACAAACTTAAGCCTGAAATTTGAAATAAATATTATTTATTCCACTGTTGACGTGTTCTGGTTAAAGTATTCAGGATACAGATGAAATACAAACCCAAGCTGTCTTGACAGGCATTCAAGCCTCTCTATGAGACTCTGCAGAGAACTTATTTTAATACAATGTTGTAGACTGTCCAAACATTTTTGTAGGATCATGCGGTCTTGACTGTCCACAGCCCAACGCTTATCCTAGACAGATTAACAAAAATTTTAACAATACAGACGATAAATTGTCATTAAAAGTATCTCAGCTTAAACTTGTATTCATACACACCAGCAGGGCCATTCGAACAGCTTTAGAAGTCTCGGATAGATTTTTGTACTGTGATGTTTTGGACCTCAGTTTCTCCATAAGAATTTCCTTCTGGAGTTCTTTGGATTTATCTATTAGGCCGTTGGAGGGCCCCATGACTAAAGCCTTACTGTCCGTCATCTTAGACAAATTAACTATTTATTCCACTGATAAAACAACACAAATATTGATAACATTGAACACAGACACTTTGCAACCTAGAAACATCTGTACGGTTTTGTTTTGGTTTTAATTATCCGAGTTTGTTATTGAAAATAACATTATAAAAATATATTGATAGTATTTAGAAAATAAATGAACGTAAGCTAGAAATTATCAGATTAAATGATAAAAATAGTTTCCTTCTTTCGCCCACAACACAAACTGTCATTCTCGTGCGCTCAGCGAACGAGATGCCATTTGCTATAGTTCTACAAATTTTAAAAGTCACTCTAGAAGTATGGAGTTTACTTCAAGCGGCGCTAGTAGTCATATACTTTTGTGATGTTAGTAAGAGACAAACTGTGAGTTCCGTTTCTAACCCTTGCACATCGTATTTTATATGACATAATCCTAAATGCCAACAGTCAACACATTCGTTCAGAAATGTACAAATTTTGCAAAAGTTATAGCAAAAGAAATGACAAAAATATTATGTGCATGATAATTCAATTTTCAGTTTGGAAAATATGTCTGGACTGGAAAACATAATATGTATATATTTCTCTTTCATATCACATAAGTTATTACTAGGTACTTGATAATTCAATGATTTAAAAAGCGTCGATGGCCGAGTGGTTAAGGTCATTGCTTGCCATGCGAGAGGTCGCCAGTTTTATTAATAATCGAGTCCATATTAATTAAGTCTTAGTTTTAGATGCTAGATATAAGACCTTTTGTATGAAGTGTTATAAATAAATAAATAGATAAATAAATAAACCCCGCCACGTACCACATTTTTCAAATTTGTAATTCATGTGTATTATTCGACGCTTTAACGGTGAAGAAAAACATCGTAAGGAACCTGCACACCTACGAAGAAAATCTTAGGTTGTGTAGTCGACCAACTCCACTTGACCAGCATGGTTGACTAAGGCCTTAGCGCCCTAGTTTAGGGTAGGCTCGTGCCCCAGCAGTGGGTAAGTACATATATGGGCTGCAGATGATAATGTTGAATTTAATGAATATTTGTTCACTGGAATAAACATCGTTGATATCTACTTGGTATGTACCTACACATATAGAAACACTCATATAAAACAGATTTCATAGCACATAGCCCGTTTTACAAACAAATAGGGATATAACTAAACAGATGTAGTACTAATCTGTTACTTATTTTATTCGTCTGTTTCGTTATTAACAGACTGGCAAATTTTTCAAACAAACAAATTCTTTAGACTGACTCGGTGGAACAGTGGTTAGTGACTCAGGTTCATAACCTACGGTTCCAAGAGTCGTGGGTTCGATTCCCAATCGGGACTCGAACTCGACTCGTTTGTTCCGTGTCTGGGTGTACCTATTATTAAATATATTTTTTGTTTATTTGTGTATCCACTGTTGATTCTGATTTCCGTAACACGAGTGCTTAAGCTACTTACCACGGGATCAGATCAATGTATGTGATGTTGTGTAATATTTATTTATTATTATTTATTTATTTAGGTTAAAGCACCAAGACTCCTGTTTATATTGCAGAGAGCATGTTTACCACATAACTATTTAGGTACTTCCTCATATATCGGTGGCATATGTACCTACATTTTTCTTAAAATTATACTGATATGTTTTAGGTTCATCAAGTATTAAGAAGTGTCTAGCTAGCTAGCTATAATGCGTGCAAATCCTTGCTTATGATATAGATAAAATTGTAAAGTGGGCAGAGATAATTATTAATGGAAGAAGTAATTAGAGAGCGTAGCTTTACTCCCACATAGGTACATACGATAGCTAGCGTTTTTTTGCGGTAACGATGACAAATGGGATGGTTTTTATGGGAGCAAACGAGACGATGGAGATGATTGGATATAATGCATGTATCAAATTCGCCACGAGCTGCTCGCTGAAAATAAATGTCGCAATGTTACATGAATACATACAACAAAAGGGTTTTATTTATTTATAGCGACATGTAAACTGTTAGTAGATAGAGGAAACAGAAAGGGAAGCACTTAATAATATATGGGGTTAGCATCTTTAATTAAATATTTTGTTAGCACGTTTTGGTACCTACTCAAAATACTTAGGTAACATTGATGTATATTATAAAATTGACTTTTTATTGATGTATCGGTATAAAGCATGTTACTCTGCATCTACTGCCACTTCATATGCTTATGATTATTAGAAGGCCCTGTTGTTTTGTTTGCTGTTGTGCTCCTGACTCTCCCGCGAATTCGTGGGTTCGTTTCTCACTTGGCGCAAATATTAGAGGGATAAACATTGCAGTTCGTTGTTGTGTTTAAATTAGTTATCTTTTAAGTAGCGAACTTATATTCATCCTAATAAAACATTACAAAGTCAGCTATATGTATCCCATTCAACGACTATGCTAATAGAGGAAGATCCCAGAGCCGCCAGACATCACTTATTTTCTAATGGACAAAATACATACGATTGAGTAGTGGTGGGGTGTACTATCATCATATGACTAGTTGCTACCTTGACCAGACGGCCATTTTTCAGATATCAACCAATTAAGGTACATAGAAACACTGCTCACCTCACTTAAATTCTGATTAGTCCAGTCAAATTAGGTTTCATCTGCGGAAAAATTACTAGTGAGCTGAATTTTGGTACACACCTTTATTACGGCATTGTAATGAAGGTGTGAAAAATCGACATTCATATCGTGCCGGCTTAAAAAGTTATAGGGGTCCAAAGGTCGCGAAAATCAGTTTTTCGCGAATATCTTGCGATCTATTGCTTGTAGGTTAATTGAGGTCATTAAAAAAATTATTTGTTATAAAATTATCTACAAAAAATGTCCTTTGCATTTTTTTGTAGAATTGAAAGTTTTCGGAGGAGAGCGCCGAGAAAGCACTCACATGCGGTATTGTATACCAAGGCGTACGTACGCCCTATGCTTTTCATTGATATTTGTAAGCGTGTTGTTAGTAAAATCTACTACATACAGACATATAGCATTAGTTATACTAGTACAGAAAGTTTTCCTTTTTGGAAAAGGAAAACTGAAAATCATGAAGATGTTTAAAAAAAGATTTGTAATTGTACAAAAAATTGCAGCGGTAGAAAATATGTCCTAGCATTGACAATGCATCTCGAGAGCAATTTTCTTGTTGGAATATTTCTGCAAAATTGTTTAAATCAGATCATTTTTCAAACATCTTCATGATTTTCAGTTTTCCTTTTCCAAAAAGGAAAACTTTTTGTACTAGTATTACTAATGCTATATGTCTGTATGTAGTAGATTTTACTAACAACACGCTTACAAATATCAATGAAAAGCATAGGGCGTACGTACGCCTTGGTATACAATACCGTATGTGAGTGCTTTCTCGGCGCTCTCCTCCGAAAACTTTCAATTCTACAAAAAAATGCAAAGGACATTTTTTGTAGATAATTTTATAACAAATAATTTTTCTAATGACCTCAATTAACCTACAAGCAATAGATCGCAAGATATTCGCGAAAAACTGATTTTCGCGACCTTTTGACCCCTATAACTTTTTAAGCCGGCACGATATGAATGTCGATTTTTCACACCTTCATTACAATGCCGTAATAAAGGTGTGTACCAAAATTCAGCTCACTAGTAATTTTTCCGCAGATCGGTGTTTAAAAGAGCTAATTTGACTGGACTAGATGGCTGATTTTAACATATATTTCACACAATATCTTTAAAAATCAGGTTTTATTACTCCCAGACACATGCGGTCGGCGGTTTTACCTTACAGACGCTTTAAAGCTATGAAAAAAATTTTACTTTTACTTAATTTTACTTATTTTCTGATGCTTGATTTTTATATATGAAACTAGAAAAGTCTTGCTATGATATTTTTATAGCAAGATCTGAGAATAATATTAATAACTGTTCTAAACACTTTTGGTCATTTATAAAATCAAAAAAAAATTTAAATAGTATCCCAGATATGATGAAACTAGATGGCGAAATAGGTTACGATGGTCCAACTATCACTAATATGTTCAACATTTTTTTCCAGTCTGTTTTTGAACCAGAATTGCCTACACATGCTATACGTACTAATCCAGGAAACAATTATTCCCATTGTATAATTAATAATGTCGAAATTACGAAAAACCTTGTGGAGAAGTATCTTACAAAGTTAAACATTAATAAAGGTAGTGGTCCGGACGGTATACATCCAGTTTTTCTAAAGACATGTAGCCGACAATTAGCAGCTCCTGTTGCTCACATGTTCAAACTATCTATCTCTACTGGTATTATGCCCGATGCTTGGAAGAAATCATACGTTGTGCCCATATTCAAGTCCGGCGACAAACATGATATCCGTAATTACCGTGGGATTTCCAAGTTGTCAGTGCTCCCAAAAGTTTTTGAGAAGATTGTTTATGATTGTGTGTATCCTGTCATAAGCCCTTTACTTATACCCGAACAGCATGGTTTTGTTGCTCGGCGATCTACTGAGACCAATTTAAGCGTTTTTCTAGACTTTGTTTATGATTCTATGGGGAAGGGATGTCAGGTGGATGTCGTGTATACTGATTATTCAAAAGCATTTGATAAAATTTCCCACTCTATTCTTATATCCAAACTTGAAGAAATCGGTATACACGGTGATCTACTTAGATGGTTGGCGTCTTACCTCAGGAATCGAACTCAAGCTGTCACCACTAAAGGTTTTACCTCCTCTTTCACTCCAATATCATCAGGAGTCCCTCAGGGATCTCACCTTGGCCCGTTACTGTTTAATATTTACATTAATGATGTCATTGAGTGCTTTATGAAATCAAAAGTACTGCTTTATGCCGATGACACGAAGATATTTTATGGTATCAAAGATTTAGATGACTGTAAAATCATGCAAAATGACTTGAATCGGTTATGTGACTATTGTACTCTTAATAAATTATACCTTAATGTCGATAAATGCTTTACAATATCATTTACAAGGAAAAATAATCCTTTAAAATTCAACTACAATCTCCAAGGAAAGGTATTGAAAAGGGTGAAGGAGATTAGAGATCTTGGGGTTCAATTAGATAGTGGTTTATATTTTGAATCACATATTAATAAGATTACCGCTAAGGCATACAAGCTACTAGGTTTCATCTTTCGTCAGGGAACAGATTTCAGAAACGTAAATACTCTTATTTTACTTTATAACGCATATGTAAGGTCTCAGTTAGAATACGCCTCCACTGTTTGGAATCCTCAATATCAGAAATACCAAAATTTACTTCAATGCATCCAAAATAAATTCATTAGACGATTAAAATTTAAATTTAAAAACTGTAACGTAAATTCAATAGAATCATTAACATCCCGACGCAATTTTAGAGACCAACTATTTTTATATAAAATTATTAATAATCTTATTGATTCGCCCTACCTATTAAACAAATTAAAAATTTTGTGCCCTAGACTTAATGCTCGACTGAAAAATACATTTTACATTCCTCTGTGTCGAACTAATTATGTTAAGAATAGTTTTGTTGTAAGAGCAGCCAGTGCATATAATAAAACCTTTGTGCATCTTGACATATTCCACGAGAAGTTGACGAAGTATCGCCGTCTTCTAAGGTCAGTGTGATGTCAGATGTGCATTATAGTATTATAGTTTAACCCTTGATCAAATACAGCATATAGAATTTTTTCATTGGTTTTCGCCGGTATTACAACTACATAAGGTTCAAAATCTGGTGGGAACTATTTTCCCCGTGTCTTATTAAGGGTTAAATATTAATGTATTATTGTTGTGTCGAGTGAGTGTCTTCTCAGCATTGTATTGTGTAACACTTAACATTGGAAACTTTAATTGCTAGTGCACAACCTAATTTAACTTAGTTTATAATGTACAATAAAAAAGCTGTATGTTTCCTTAAATAAATAAAATAAAAATAAAATAAAAATATATGTTAGGTATTCAAACAACTATTTTAAAACGTTTTGCAAACGGACAGACCGATCCAAGGGGCCAAACATTCACCAGACCCAACTGTTTTAGATTTTTTTTTTAAATTAAATTTAGTTAAGTTTTTCTAATAAAATAGTTTGTAAGGTACAATTCTATAATTATTGCGGTCAGATGAGCACTTTTTAGTTGTTTGAATAACATATATAAAAATCAAGCATCAGAAAATAAGTAAAAGTAAAAATTTTTTCATAGCTTTAAAGCGTCTGTAAGGTAAAACCGCCGACCGCATGTGTCTGGGAGTAATGAATCCTGATTTTTAATGATATTGTGTGAAATATATGTTAAAATCAGCCATCAGAATTTAAGTGAGGTGAGCAGTGTTTCTATGTACCTTGATTGGTTGATATCTGAAAAATGGCCGTCTGGTCAAGGTAGCAACTAGTCATATGATGATAGTACACCCCAACACTACTCAATCGTATATATTTTGTCCATTAGAAAATAAGTGATGTCTGGCAGCTCTGGGATCTTGGACCATAAATAACGTTCAGTCAAGAAGTTGAACGTTATATTGAACATCTTGACGAGTTGTCCTTTAGTCATTTAATTAAACGTCGTCATTCAATGAACGACGTTTAATTAAATGACTAAAGGACAACTCGTGAAGTTGTTGAATATAACGTTCAATATCTTGACTGAAGGTCATTTAGCGTAGTCGTTGAATGGGATATAGCTGACTTTGAAATGTTTGATTAAGGTGACCATAAGTGCGCAACTTAAAAGATAACTAACTTTAGATTAAAAAATGAGGACGTGACATAACAGACCTTAATAATCAGCCAGTTTTGCCAGATTTTTTTTAAAGTAGCCGGCGACAGCGTATTAATCGGTACATCCATGCTGTCTCAATTCTTTTACGAATAAGTCACTTTAAATCTCAATTTCACTCAAAAAAATATAACCACAGTGCCATTCGATTAGATCTGTACCAGCTGTTTAACGCCATCTTTGTTTTGATGAGCACTAACGCCGCAGTGCAAAAATAATGAACTAAATTACAATCACCTGACTGATTTTACGTCCGCTATGTTCAAAGGGCTATGTTTCAATCAGCTAACTTTTTGGACCTTGAGTGAGGATTGTTCATTCAACGTTCGACCTAGTCATTCAATTGATCGTCGTCATTTAATGAACGCGCTAGTGATACAATCAAATCGCTGATTCAACCAGATGACTGCGACATATACAGGGCCGTCTTAAGTCTATTCTGCGCCGGGGTGCGGGACTCAGCCTGCGGCCTCGTTTTTACACCGCAGCGTAGCATGCGACCTTTTTACAAGCTTTTATTTAGTTTCACCTGTCCCGTTGTCTGTCGTTCTGTAATCTTGCAACTTAAATTTGATCCACTTCCCGGTTTCCGATTGAGCTGAAATTTAGAATGCATGTATATATCGGATAACAATGCAATGTTATTGTAACATAGAGTTGATCTGATGATGGAGCTGGAAGGTGGCCATAGGAACTCCGTAATTAAATGATGCAACCCTATCGAGTTTGAGCTCATTAGATTCGTCTTGACAAGTACTTTGATACTATATGGTAACCAGGGTCTGATGATGGGCCGGAAGGTGGCCATAGGAACTCCGTAATTAAACGACGCAACCCCATCGAGTTTGGGCTCATTGGATTCGTCTTGACAAGTACTTTGATACTATATGGTAACCAGGGTCTGATGATGGGCCGGAAGGTGGCCATAGGAACTCCGTAATTAAACGACGCAACCCCATCGAGTTTGGGCTCATTGGATTCGTCTTGACGAGTCTCTTGCTTTCGTCCCATATTAAAGTAAATCTCGAATTAAAAATAAAGGTACTGAAAAGTTAAAAATAAAATTAAAGAAAAAAAAACCTTTTTAAAACTTGATTGTAATCTTTAACGACAAATAAGCGTCTTCGTCTAGGACAAAATAATTCCATATTGTACAAATTTATTTAATTTTAACACTAAAACTTTTCACCATACATAATTATTCAATCTCGTCCCCCCTCTTTATCATATTCAGTCCCCATTTATAAATGAAAGCGTGTTACATTTAATACAACACAACATTTTCCTCAAGCTATCACAATGTATGCTATAATAATATGTTGTCGTGCGAAACAGGGTCTACACCGTAAAATTTTAGTGGTTGTTTTCCCGCAGCAAAATGATTTTATCTTAGTAGCACAATAGATCTGTGCAGTTATTTTTGTTAAAATCAATAAATGCCGGTTTTACGAAAGGTTTAACCGAAACTCGAAAGCTAGTTCGAACCGTTTTATGACTTAGGGTGTCGAGCTTCTTTAGCTTTAAGCATCGATTTCATGCGGCAAGCAGTACCTGAATACGTCACATCTTAAAAAACAACGATAGCTTCTCTCGTTTTCGAGTTGGAAAATTATAATTTTGAAAATTTGAAAAAAAAAAAATTTTTTTCGAGGAATTATTTGCATGATTCGATAGTATTACTAAAGGCAAATCGTTCTGCCACGGGAAAACAACCACTAAAATTTCACGGTGTATATTGATCGAATCTTAATTTTGGTTTGCAAGACCTACCTATATGGACCGCATGGAGTGCAATAAATGAGTACATAAAATAATGTTAAGTAAACCTAAATTATCACTTTCTATCATGATTCGATAGTATTACTAAAGGCAAATCGTTCTGCCACGGGAAAACAACCACTCAAATTTCATGGTGTATAAAGGTAAATAAGTAAAATTAGTATGTAGTCAGATGAGTGAGTACATAGAGTGAGAGAAGCTAATGACGTAACGATTGGAGCAATCTTTGGAGGTGCGGAGGTGAGGGAGACTATAAATCGTATTATTGGGCATCCATCCTGTTCGGACAGCTTTGTCGCGACTTTAAAAAGTTCTAACAAGAGGTTACCTATAAGTACTCCACTCACGTCCCAGAAACAGAAGGGTTCGCTTACTGCGGATAAGTGAGAAGAAAGGTTAACAAATTGAATTAAGGCAGTTTTCCATTCTCTTACTACCTACTCGGGAAAGTATCATTTACCGGTATCAGGCTATCAGCTGTTGAAAGTTGGCCTGCAGGTACGAATAATACTCGTAATGGTATTTCGTGGAAAGCTAAGTGGAACACCTCAGTACCTAAATATGTAGAAATAGAGATTATATGCGTTTTGCATAAAATATAATAATGTTAGCTTGATTCGCTCGACATTAATTTGCTAGCACTGGTCAATCTGTTATGAGTAAGTATTTAGCGTGTTATTGCCTACCGATGCATACCTACCTACTTATCTAGGTACATGTCACTACAGTATGGGCTTACAGTCTGTTTACATTTAATCTTGCAGGACTGCAATCTGGTCATCAACTATAGATACTATTATTGTAACTAACATATTAATGCGGGAGTTAATACTTGTTTTGGTATTTATATTATTTTGCCAACTGGTTGTAGGTAACATAGGGTCCATGCAGTACTTATAAGTATAGTTTCGTGTGAGTAAAATAATTTCATATACTTGCAGTTTTAAAGGTATTCATTATTTTACATTCTATAGTACAACTCTCGGGTACTACGTGATCAAGATAAGGATTCCTACAAAAAAGAGAGGTATTGGAAAGCTGATTAGAATTATATTACCTTTGCCTTTTTATAAAAGCTTGTCCGCCCGTCGATTGCATAACGTCATTCATTTGCAACGCACCGCTTGTGCCTGTCATGTGCAATAAACTCAGACTACCTAGGTAGGTACGTGAATATTTCTACAGGTACTGGAACAGATAATCTGATCTTGCGTAGTCCGTAGTCAGATCGACCTACGTATTTCGTAGTAGGTACTTCGGTTGCTGATAAGTAACTAGATACTCTTAGTCTACTACTTAGTACATTGTAGTCTCTTGGCTGACATTTCAATCAAACTTACAAGACTTACCAGTAGCCCTCGGGAATTCTTGACTTTACGGGAAACAATATTGAAAAGCTATATTCTTCTATGATACTGACGGTTAGTAATGTAATTACTTGTATTTATGATAGAAACATAATTCAAATTTGCAATTAATAGTCTAGACACGAAGGAAAACTTGCAGGTTTGAGTCACGGTAATATTGTCTAACAGTATTCTAACTCCCTACAAACGAACGGATCGCGCGTGTACCTACTACCTACTACCTTGACCATCTCGGATCCCGGCATGCGCTCAGCATTCGCGCAGTCGCGGCTACCGTAGAAACGAACGGACGGTGTGTTGTTTTTAAACAGTAAATAGCAAGCCTAGCTTGCTTAGCCGGCCAAAATTTACGTATCAGGTAATCAAGGTACGTAAAAACATTAGTTACCTCACGTAAATTTTAGGCAATTCCAGGGACACTTTTCGTCGGCCGTATTGCTATGCAGATGCTTTAAAGCTCCTAAAATAATTACTAAACTTCACGTAAATTCTGATGCTCCATTTTTATATATGTCCACCAGGCAACAATTTAAAAACCTTTTACAAGAAGTCAGACCTATTCAAGGGGGCTTGTGCTTTGGGTCACTCTGGTTTTAGTGGCCTCATATTACAGTAAATTAAACTGTGGGTATTTAGGTGCGGTATTTAGGTGGGTACTTATACTTGTTTTCATAGGTACTCTCATGTAAGTGAACATCAAAAGTAACTTTGCGAAAATTTATTGATGAATTTATTGAGAACTTTGATATTGCATTTTCAAGTTGGAATGAACACAGAGCCAAAATAACTCTTATCGAGATGGTAATGTTTAAAACATGTCGTTTCAAGTCACGAATTTGTACAGTTTTATTTTATACCTGCTGCATTGCCTTGCATTGTACTTATTTTTAACTGGAACAGTGGTAAGTAAGTGGAAAATTTAAAATGTTTAAGTGCTAAGCTTACACAGGCTGTTTTAATACTTACTGTACGGTTCCAAGATTTGTGGGTTCTATTCCCACCTGGGACAAAAAAATTGTGTGACGAACATCGGTGTTTTTTCCGTGTCTGGGTGTGTTAATAAATAAATATATTTAAACACATTTGTGTATCCACTGTTGATTCTAATCTAATATCTGTAACACAAGTGCTTAAGCTACTTACCACGCGATCAGATCAATGTATGTGATGATGTGAAATATTTATTTATTGCCGTCTCACCGAACTTTGTAAAGTATACGTATACAAAGAAAAGTAGAGTGCGCTTATGTGTTCGCACACATTTGTGGATATTAGTATGACCTACGCTGTAAGCTTAATATTTGCTGAAATAAAATTTGCCACCGAGATGAAAACGGATTGGACCAACATACCTTCTAAATTGTTTCTATGTTGTTCGATGTTAAGGTTAGTAAGGTCTTGGTATATTTTCTTTTTGAATGAGGAAAAATGCAGTACTGCAGCAGCAGTAAAATTACCTGCTTAATTACTAATTTGAGTTTGGGTTGGGGTTCCTACTGTTAAATGAAAAACTAACAATACATAAAATAATAAATAGGATAGCAACTGCTCAAATTTTACACTATAAGTTTAGTTTACATCTTCGTTGACGTTGACTACAACATTAGTCCTCTATCAATTAAATTTAGTTATTTTAGCAACCTAGATAGAAATCTATATTGTAAAAAAGATAACATTTTAATGGCAGTCCTGTTTCTTGTTACTATATCACCTTTTATCCTTCTAAAGCTTTATCTTAGAAGACTTGGTTGATGAGATGCATATGTTAAAGCTAAGCTACAGAGCAAATTTTAGTTCAAGGCCTTCCGAGTCTACTTAGCCTCTATATATTAAATTAAAAAAAGTAACAGTGATGAGTTCCGTTGATCGGTGGTGTGGGGCGGCGCGCCCCGCGGGCGGGCGGGTATATAAGCGCCCGCGGAGCTCTGCTAGCCACACCACCCGAGCTCCCGTCCCGGCCGCCACATCCGCACTTCCTCACAACAGGTTGGAGTTTTACGTATTTCTTTGCAACTTGTCATTTTATTTGGATTTAATTTTTATATAAATTTACTGCATTTTCGAGATAGATCTTAATCTCAAGTGAGATTTATTATGGCACCGTGTAAAAGCGGGAAATATGTTTAGGGGTTAGGGATTTTTCCTATATATTTTATTCCTTTTTACACATTTTCAATCAACATTTCTATAAATACGCGCAAAATGTGAAGTATAAGGAGAGAACATGGAATTGTTCCGTGCACCAAATTAAGCAAATCTAATTGGGTTGAAATTAGTGATCATTAACAAGACGTGACGTTACGACATGTGATAAGGTAATTTACTCGATATTAGTATTTTGAGATAGAGAAAATATCTAGTTACAGGTGTGCCTCCGTTGATCTATGAAAATCTGTTAAACATATACGGGATAGCGTTTCAAACTAGCATTAGAAAAACTCATAAAAATATGAAAAACTACCTGTGAAACCCCTGTGCCTGGAAACTCTTAATGATTTTTTTTACTCTTAGAGGACACCGCTTATTGCATTTCCAAATTCACATTTTATTATGTAATGTTCATAAATATTATTTATTTACATTATTCAAAAATTACTTTTTTGTGAAATCTAGTTATTATTACAAAAGAAATGAGAGACTATTAATATCGTGCTTATCTAAGTAAAACTTCAACTAATTTTTAAATACTATTACAATAACAATTGACTTGGCTCGGTTAATTTTTTAAGTAATCAAAAGATATTGGGCAAGAAAGTTCGACGGAGACGCGTTGATGTCTTTCAGCAGTTCCGAATGGTTTCGAATTGCGTGAACGGATCTACTAAAATAAATGCTATAATCAATTATTAATTAAATTAAAAAATTAAAAATGTGCGTAATATAAAAATCAAAACGTTAGTTCCATCGGGCTAGAAAGTTTGAAGGCTAGATACAAAGTTAGGAAGCAGTTTTTGAAATCTATAAGATTCCATTTTATTGTGTCATCACATTAAAATGCAGTTCAAAATTTTGTGTATGGGAGAATTGTTGGTTATATAGCAAAATGGTTGAAGAATAAAACTTTACGTCGGTACCGAACATTA
Organism: Maruca vitrata; assembly: GCA_039566165.1. Classification (NCBI taxonomy): domain Eukaryota; kingdom Metazoa; phylum Arthropoda; class Insecta; order Lepidoptera; family Crambidae; genus Maruca; species Maruca vitrata. Next base: position 9,160,400 of record CM076921.1, read on the forward strand.
AGACCAAGTTTATTGCGACGTTTATTAGAATGCAATAATAGATATTGCGTCGTACCAACGCGTAATTTTGTCTTTGTATAAAACTCTTAATACTAAACAAAAAGTGAATTTCAACACGTAGTGTAAAACTACAGTATTAAGTTGCTTCTACGTATAAAAACTTTATAAAATTCGTTCAAGATATCATCTTCATTAGTATAAGTAAGTAATTAGTTGGATTACCTACCTACCAATGTGATTTCGATTGACCGATATTTGAACTAATTAATTGTGGTGTAATGTGTATATTCAATGTCAAGTCTATAAATGTACTAGTTTTTGCCACATTAGCAAGAACAAAATTCTGCAACCTAACCGAATAAGAAGGTTGGTAGTTACCGACCATTTTAAAAAAAACTTACTTATTAGTTATTAATAGATTATATTATACAAATGCGAATGAATTCTATTTCTATTACATTTTTACGCCAAAATTACTGACATTTACCAGTGCTACTGTAGCGGCTCTCGAATCGCTGCAACCCTTGCTGAGGCACACACCCTTTGGCCATGTCTCCATGAATGTGCGTTTCTGTATTATTTAAGGTCCAATAAAGTTTTTTTTAATTTCTTTCTTTTCCTTTCTTTCATTTTACATACATACATAAAATCACGCCTTTTTCCCAGAGGGGTAAGCAGAGATCACTTCCAGCGATCCACTTTTCACCTCTGTGGGAAACGTGACGTGACGGGTTGTGGGCCACGTCGCCGCCATTCTGCCTTGTGCATTGTTTTAACAAGGCCATTGCATTCCCACGAGTAGCAAGGATATTATAACGATGATCTTTTATTTTATTTTGAATAAAAGGGTCGTTGTTTCAGATACAAAGATGCGTGGAGCCGGCGGAGCGCTGTGCGTGGCTGTCGCCGCGCTGCTGGTGTGTTGCCGCGCTGATCCTCATCAGGTAATACATACATACAGGCATTAGTATCACGGCATTATTTCATATTCAATTGGGCTCTTCAAGCCGAGCGTGAAACGGCATCTAAACCGACTTAGGAGCTCATAATATGTGGACCACACGACCGTTCACTATCAGGTAGAGTGAGATCATCCTGAGCGCCTGCTTCTGCCACGTCAGAAAGACATTACAGCAAACCACACCGGTTACTTCTGACTACTAATTAATGGTATTACAAATAGTCTCTTAGTAAAATGGGCTCAGGATAATGTTACTTGGTTCTGTTAAAAAAAATGTTTATGAAGTCCCATGTCCTAGGCACTCCGTGTGATCAATGAATCGGAGTACAATAATATAATTTATATTTAAATTAAAATACCAGATCTTAGTAAATTTATTAAAATTTAAAAATTAATTATAAAACTCTAGTTTATAGCCAAGATACCTATATCTTGGCCGTAATCGCAGTATCTCTGAAATCCTAAATTCGATTTCGTAGCAGTTCGTAGCCATCACACGTAGCGTAAATCATTTCGTAGCCACCTCGTAACGATAATGATAATGGACAGTTTATTTGTCCAAATTCCTACCTGACGTGTTTGGTTTATGGACATTGATTGCTTATTATTTGATCAGACAGCAAGTAATAAAATATGTATTTTAGAGAAAATAATTTTTTTGTGGGAGTAAGAATTGAGTTTATGTTTTGAAAATAATTAAAATTTTTTTAGGTATACTTATATGATAAGAATTTGTATTCTATAAATCATGATGTTAAAAATATTAGTATTAATCTACATTGCAAATGTGAAGTAAAATAAATAAATAAAATCAGAGGTAAATTGCTTGTAGATTGTTACCTCGTTGTAATGCTTGCGATACCTACACTTAATTGAAACGAGATCTCTTCATCGGCAATGTATTTTGTACAGTGTTTACAATAATCCTCAAACATCCCCTATCTTACTTCGGGGAATTGGTTCATAAGCAATCAAAATTTTACCCTTCCGAAAAAGGAATATCGTGAATTTAGTAACTTGTACTTCGTCATCATCAGGCTATGATAGTCCACTACTGGGCATAAGCCTCCCCAAATGCTCGCCATCTCGTCTAGATTTTTAACTTGTACTTATTTAGTTAATGTTTCAGTTTTAGATTTTTAATGATAAATCTACTTATTAAAATATATGGGTTACAAATCAAGAACACCCAACTTAGAGTTGGGTGTTCTTGTTTTGAGGAACATAAATTGATTATATTGCTTAGCAGCTAGTAATGCCCAAGCAGCAAACAGTATTTAACCTTGTGTGTTGAAATGTTGATGTTATTTCTCGCAAGTCAAGGCAACGCATCATTTATTAACGTGTTTATGTTCAGGAATCAGATGTCAGTGGCGGTGAACGCTATGACTCCGGTAAGTATACCAACAACCCGTTCGCACACATTTACCCTTTGAAACCACAAATAAATTCAATTTGTATCCAAAATACACTGAAATTTGATCTTCGTCAAAATATCTCCGAAATTATTATAAACATGACATTCCATTTAATTGGATCTTTCATTTCACTAAAAGCAACCTGTCAATAATTAATGCTGTCTTGGTATTATCAATTACTTATTGTATTAATCATAAAATAGTCAAGTATAGAACGGATCTATATTTTTAAATGAAGAGATTAGGGTTAATTTTTGAAATATATGTTAAATAATATTTTAATTAATCGGGTACATTAAGTTTATAATGGTTGCAAATTTCCGATTTTAGTGTGTTTTGGATTGTCAATTCTTCAAATTAATTTTATGCACAACACCACACATGGTTTTTAATAACTCCCTGGCACAGTATTGAAATACGAAGCACTTTATTAACACCAAGGCCAATATTATTTTGAAAAATTAGAAACCCCAGCCCGCGACTCCGTCCGCATAGAGACGTTTAATTAGAGTAAGGTAAAACGTTACTTCTTTCTAACGCAGTCGGTAAAAAAGAAGCCTGCATCCTTTTTCAGGCTCTAGACTATATCTGTACAATTTCATTAAAATCGGTTCAGTACTCTATACGTGATTGCGTAACAGACAGAGTTACTCTCGCATTTATAATATTAGTAAGGATAGGATTTTTCTTGGTTCACTTTCATATAATATTGGCTGAACTTTATGCTTCTTGTATAAAAAAAATACTGAACTTTTCACACCCCCTAGTTAATAAACACACTAGAATCACGGATCTTTATCTTACATTCTTTGCACAGACCTATCACAACTGCCTACACTGTCGTGAGCCACATACGACTTTAACTAGGTTTCCTTATTTATTTCCACACTTTGCACTTTTGTTATAAATCCGAATTAAAAGCACTGGGAGTTTTAATTCACCGACCTTCGTTATAATGGTGATGGTTGCACTTTCCTCAGAAGTAGTACCTGCACTTTGAATGGTCACGAGCTTCTTAAGCACTGATCTTTATCTACCTATACATGGTGAGTACTTTTTATATTTCGTACTTAATTTATTTCATCTACCTGCAAAGTATTGCTACTGACCTACAAATATTGTTCCAGATTTAAAGGAAAAGTTTGAAGATTTCATGCGACTTCTAAAGTACTACCAAGGCTCTTCGGAAGAAATAAATTTCAATGAAATTAGTAACCCAATGAAAAGAAGATCAAGTGGTTTTGGATTTGGGTCACCTTATAGTAATACGTATCAGCGCAGAAATAGTTTCGGGGCCAATGGGTATTTAAGCTACATGGGTATTTCACCTTTAATGACCAGACTCCTTAATTATGGCGATGGATCTACCTCTTTGAATGGTGAAGATGCGAGCAGCAAGTACCAAACTTTTATTCATGATCGCGAATTGAATAACGATGCGCATTTTCTCAGGAATCTCGATCCTATTGGTGGTGGGACTTTGGTAAAAAAGAACTTGGACCATATCGGTGGACCTAATCTAATTAAAAAGACCATAGACTCTTTGGGAGGTGGAAATCTTGTTCGGAGGTCGGACTCAGTTGTCGGAGGGAAATTTATCCGCAGTCTTGACTCTATCGGCGGTGGCAACCTCGTTTGAAACAATGTTACGGACCTGTTATAATACTCGTAATTAAAACCGTTTCTCTAAATTATGCAACACGATAAGATGTGATAATGTTTCGTTTTATTAATTCTTGTCATCACTCATTGTTATTTATGGTCATGTGAATATTTTGAAATAAATACTAAGCAGGTGTATTTGTGTGTTATATTTATTTACTATATTTTATTTTTTTAGTGCCCCAACAAAAATGTTATATATCATCTACAAACAAAATTCATAATTGTAGATTTAGTGACAGATACACGCAAAGCTATACAATTCCTAATTCGTATATTTAGTTAAAATTCATTTACCTAGCAGACTCGTTACACACACACACACACAAATCGGAGTTTAATTCACCCTATTTAAAAGAATTGTTGATTGTGAACCATCTAATCAAGACTGTCCAGTGTACATACTTTAAACAGAGAGGTAAGATTGAAAATAACGTTACGTTCAGGCGACGGTATTTTATTACATTTAATTATATGTTATGACACCTGTAGGTCACAAAGATCGAGTTTTGGATCACCAAGGAACTGGCAATCTGATCAGACAGGTGCGCGAGACAGGGCATGGCTTTATTCCGTACCTTATGGCGAGACGATTCGAATCCGAAGGGTGAGTACCTTAAACATTAAAACTTCGTTTAATACTGTTCAGTTAAAATAATTAAACTCTAATTTAAACATAAGTTTATTTACAAAGAGATGCTTCTATATAAATTGACACTGAAACAAATTATTAGTACCTACATCTATATGATACTAGCTGACCCGGCGAACTTCGTACCGCCTTAACGTAGCTTTTTATTATAGGTACCCGTATTATGCATACTATCACCCTCTTTAATATTGTTTGGTGCTGTACTGTTGATAAACTAAAACAGAACATAAACTAATATCTAGTCGAACAAGCTAAATAAGGATTAGTAGCTAGGTAGATATTGCGCAATAGCTTATATGCGTGACACGTGTACGTGATTAGTAGGGATCTTTTAACGATTACCTACCTCTTTGCAGTTAATTATTTTGTTGACATACATGATAACCAATACTGTCAAGTTATCTAGTAAAATTATTCCAGACTGAGGTTCTATTAAAAAAATATTTCAATTTAAAATTTGCTAGATCTATAAAACGAATAAGAAATCCGTTTACCATTCTCTTAACTTTTATTTTGTTACACATAATATTATTTCGAGTTTGGTTTGGTCCGAGTCCGGGGTCGGGCAACATTTGTGAGAGTTTGTCTTTTAAGATATTGCTCAGCTTGGCGTCAAGTAGCTGGCGGATGCACGGCCGTGTTGAACGTGCAAGCACGTTAAGCTGGCACCCGATCTCAAATCGGTCATGTATTGTATTGTAAATAAATAAATGTCGAGTTGCCGCCTATCACCAAACTATGAGAGAAATAAAACAGAGAATGCACTTGCATTAGAGCGTGCACTTGTGCTCTATGTCCTCATGAGCTCATATTGGTCGGACATCTTATTTTTATACGTACTTCTATATATTGACGGTTGTCGAAATTCATATTTAAACATAGTTCTTGTATTAATTATACAAAGTACAATACATTTCTAGAATGAGTAAAATTTTACGCATTAGCTGTAACATGAATTAGAATAGAAACATAATAATGCCATAATCGTACACATTTGTAAGGTACTACGTTACTGGAATAACACTGATAAGCTTTATACTGGAATCCCAAGCGACCCCCTGACTCCAAATGAATTTCTGTTATGCTTGTTTTAATAAATAAACAGTATGCATGAACAGTTTTTATTTATTTTCGTGTTTGCGTTTCTAAATATCATTTACACCCTTTGAAACAAATGTAAAATATTTTTTGCGATATATTCTATTCGTTTTTGTATGCTCATTTAAACTAAAGGTACTTTAGTATTATCATTATATCACGTAAGTGAATACTTTTGTAATTTTCGAGAGAATAAAGATCTTAAACAAGAAAATAAATAAATTGGCCATTAAAATCTGATAAAACCCTTGCTTTTCTATAGTAATGTAATTAGTTAATTATAACTTTCTTAATCTGATTGATGGAGGTCACAGAAGTTTTACACGTTTTCCCATACCTGCGCTGGAATGAGTTCTGAACATAACTTATTCATTTCATGATGATTAAAAAAGTATAGCAGTCAATTGCATTTTTGGTTTTAATTGTGTTTGTAGATGAAAGTACCACAAGTAAAAAAAAAATATCAATTTACACTATACACCGTGAAATTTTAGTGGTTGTTTTCCCGTGGCAGAACGATTTGCCTTTAGTAATACTATCGAATCATGCAAGTAATTCCTCGAAAAAATAAATGATTTTTACTGCGGGAAAACAACCACTAAAATTTCACGGTGTATTATGCCCAGCGCATTTGTTTGATAATAAGGATTGTCTATCGAAATCGGTTTTAAATATTATATTACAGGTTAAACAGTATTATGAGGAAGAAGAAAAATAATAAGTACATGTGTTTGCGTGCACACTTCTACACTACACTATGCAACTTAGTCTGATAATCGAGATTGGCCTCAATACATTATATTTATTGGTTTTAAGATATAACGGTGCAGTTGAATCTCCCGTGAATGGCGGTAACCGAAATCGGTTGAGCAACATCATATCCAGGATATAGGGACCCATCAGGTCTCACGCAAGTCCGGTGATGACCAAAAGGGTACTTTAAGTTATCATCGTAGGTTTTTAATCGACTTCAAAAAAAGAAGATCTCATTACGTCTGTATCACCCTCCTTCTGGGAAAAGGTATCTTCAGAAGCTATCCTTCGATCTCTATTTAAGATTAGTTAGTTAGGGAAAAATATGTTTTATCCAGGTCGTACGGCGGAGGCGCGGGCGGCAAGCGCGAGCTGTGGCCGGTGGCGCCGCTGGAGTACGGATATTACGGCGACGGCCTCCCGAAGCGCAATTTCGATGAGATCGACCGGTGAGTGCTGCGCAAACCTGAGCCTCGTTAGCTCCCTCGTTCTGTACGGAAAAAAGAAGAAAAAACACGCTACCAATTGGAAGTTTAGGACGATTTTGCGACACATTTCGCGCGGCGTCCACGTGTGTCTGTTTCTACCGTGTGACATTCGCAAAAAAGAATCGTTAAAATTTCGGAAACTCAAGTTGCTGCTGGAGCTTGAAAAAATCGTAGCTCCCACCAAATTTATATTTATGGAGTGTATTATGATTCATAAAGTTAGCATTATATTACACGAACAATTAACTATTCCTTGAATAAATTTGTTGAATATGCACGAAACTTAAAAAAGCTTCATAATCATTTGGGACTGAATATAATCAAAAAATATTTTTTTTCTTGACAGTTCGGGGCTGAACACTTTCATAAAAAAGAGGAACTTCGATGAGATCGACCAGACCTCGATGCCGTTCCCGTACGCGAAGCGCTTCTACCGGCCCTACAGCCCCAACCACTACGACATCGACATGCCAGTGTGAGTGTCTCTTATATTAGCAGAGGCCCTCTTGGAGTAGGAATAATTGATACCAGTACAGTCAGCCAAAAATGTGGTCTACCACCCTACGGTTGAGGTTCGTTTGAACGTCATGAAACAACAAGGTCAATTTTCCCTAGCAATAAGATTGTGTCAGTCAAAAGACAACCTTAGCGATCGTTACGTCTCGCAGAACCTTTTGTCAAAAGTGGTAGACCACTTTCTTGGCTGACTTTACCTATCTTGTACTTAGTTCATCTTATCTTGAAGCGCGGGCCGTGTGAACGGTTCAGTTGGACCCATTGGGATCTTTTGTTACCACGTTAGGTGATGTATTTAGTTTATCCGCTCCGGGAAAATACTAGATATTTGAGTGCTGATTTGACGATTGTTTTTTCAGTATCAAAAGTCTGTCTTGGAAAATATATAGTTTTATTGAAACTTTTTATTTGAACCTCTTTTTAACTGCTTGGTAAAATATGCCGACACTTTCGGTAGACCTTACATTGGGCCCTGGATTGATCCAAGGAATATATCCTGACATCGATAATATAATATATCATCTGATAGTATTCAGTGTGACCTGTCCAATGCCACCTAGATAAATTGATTTATTCAATACAATGCAAAAAAAGAAATCACTGGGTGTGAAAGCTTTCCTCTCCCGCGGAAGTCCGGTGATGCTGACAAGGCTACTCCGAGCTATCATCGCAGTCAGTTATAAAAAAAAATCTGGAATGACCTATTTTTCTTCTTCAGGTCAAGTTTCGACAAGAAGAGGTTTCGCCCGGACTACCCCATGGACGAGATCGATCTGTCGCACTTCCCCATCGGCTCCAAGCGCTCGCAGGACGGACTCCGCGCGCTGCGTTGAACACACCACTGTGCACTGCGTTTCGCGTTCGTCCATCCCATCCTCGCTCCATTACGTTTAATGTGCAATTACTGATAATATTTATTTCGGAAGGCTGGCACTTTTAATAGTATGTCAAATGTTACTACATTCTTTTGTTTCAAAAATCAATATTCGCATAAAAGCTTAAATTATAATTTGCTGATTAATTCAATGACTTAAGTTTTGATTCAAGTTAATCCATTAGATAGTTTAATCTAACTATACCAATTTAATACTCATGTGTTACATAACATACCTACAGTTTCTGCCCTTTATGAAAGTTTGTAGAGTGTAAAAATATTTGAAATATATAACAGTAATTATTTAAATATTATTATAATTCTAAGTGTATTAAGGATGTTAGAGTTATATTTAAGAAATATATTTGAAGTCTATATTACATCATTACTGAATTTCATTATAATTCTAATGTAGTAAAATTTAAAAAAATGTACCTGTGAATTATTTTTATCAACTTTGTGATGCTTAGCACACAATCTATTTTTATTATATACTATACGTTATAACGAAATAAACGAAAATGAGAATTCTTAAGCGTGTTTTTTTATTTAATGAGGAATCATAATGAATAAGATCAAATGGGGTAATTTCAAGGTTTTCCATTTTACGGAGAACGTCATAAGTAGTATATTAACAGTAAAGCAACAATGGTGATGCTTATGGTTTTGAAGTTATACGTAACGCTGTGGTCCATACTACCACATGCTACTTAAAAAAAAGTAACTTCTAAAATGTTTTCTTCTTAAGCACACAGTAGCGTCCTGTTTTCTATCTACATAATAGTTGAATTCCTTCCTTTCATTTTTAGTCAATTTATTCTTATTTGCTATTGTTAATCAAGCAAATATCATCCATTTAAGTTTACCTAAATTGTGAAGGATAATAAAACATGTTTGTGTGAATATGAATTATATACTGGTTACTTTTGTTGTGACAGAGGGCAAAGCTCAGGTAATGACGTGTCTCGCTAGCGCTCGCTACCCAATTTAACACGCCAAATGGTTCTCTCCGCCTACCAAGAAACACTTGTCATTTTTCTACGCAAACACTGTCATGTTCACATAAAAAATATCTTATTTAATGTGCTAGAAGGAAGTATAAAAACCAAATAAACGTTGGGATGACATTTATGAGTCCGAAGTGAAACATGTTAGGTACCTATATAGGTAACTTGTGATCGCGCAAAAGTTAATTTTCCATATGGTTTCTCTGCACATGTCTAATATGTTATATCAAAAAAAATACAGTACAGACAAACATTTTTTCTATAGTGATCAAAAATGAGGTAGGCTGTATTGATTTAATAACTTATTAAACTTATTCGTCATCCAAAACGCGTTTTTATACTGTATGTAAGTATGTATACTTAAAATTATAATGGCGTGTATGATGCTTAAGATGTATTTCTATGAAGATATGAAGGAAGGTACGGATGTTACCTATTTAATGTTATACCTATTTAGTTTCTGCCTGAGAAACGCTATTCTATCAACGGCATCAAAATTGAATTTTCGTTTGATTAATTCTATCAATACATTTCGTTGCGAAAGACCGTTACTTTCGGAAAATCGGAAAAGGATTTTTAGTTCTGCTTCTGTGCTTTTGGATCTGCGAACAAAAACTATTCGTAGGTATATTCTTTCCTATTAATTTAAGTATCAGACAAACTCTACCTCACAAGATTTATTTCATTGTTATCGGGATATCGTACCTGAATTGTTAGTTTTCCATTCAATTGCATGACAAAATCTTCTCGAAAGTCAATAGCTCATGAAACAGCTGTTGTATTCTTGTTAGCTATATTTTCAAATATTTTAAGGGCTTTTGTATCCATTTCATTCAGTCTATTGTTCGATTTTTGATGCTGAAATTGGCACAGTACAGCGGTTTTGTTTCGGATTTATGAGGCTGCACACAAATTAAAAATATATGTTACTGCCTAGATTTTTTTCATCGAGTATTGAAATTTTTGAAATAGATCTGGTTATATGGGGCTAACCTTCTGCCAAAAAGCTTTCGAGTTTTAAAAGGTATGTAGTTGTAAATATATTTAAAATACTTGCTAAATATAAAATATACTTAACTAGTGACCCGCCCTCGCTTCGCTTCGGGTAAATTTTACATACAAACCTTCCTTAAGAATCACTCTATCTATTAAAAAAAACCGCATCAAAATCCGTTGCGTAGTTTTAAAGATCTAAGCATACATACGGACATACAGTGAAAGCGACTTTGTTTTATACTATGTATTGATCGATATAAATAATCAAGAGGAGCAATAAGGTATTTTGTGCCTTACCTAGGTACCCATTACTTTTTCATGTCCGGTTTCAGGTTCTAATATTATTTCCATTCGCATACGCATTCCGAGTACGTTGTGTAATGAGTATATAAAAAAGTTATTTTGTCGTTTAATAGGTATATTAGATGTTTTTGATAGTATAGGCATAGGTAGGTACTATCTTGATACAGAACGGTAGACTGTTGGGAAATAGTTTTTGCCTCCAAGACATATATGCAGTTCATACATTTATAAAATCACGCCTTTTTCCAGAGGGGTAGGCAGAGATCACTTCCTGCCATGTGTTACGGTCCTGACACATCACTTTCGCTTCATCCACATCCACTAACCTCTTCATGCATGCTCGTCGATTACGTGTACTGCAGTTCATAATTGTTTAATGTTCTCTATACTTCCTAAAGTTATAACAAAAAAGTACACATTTAAAGCACTGACTACATTTACGAAATTGGTATAAAAAAAAAATTGCACAAATTAAAAGGATCTGGTTGAACTAGTCTTAAACTAGGGTAGATTATTTTAATCTACAGTAACACATCGATGCTCTTTCAAATGTTGCGATGCGAGTTCTGAGACCGCTCAAGTCTCGATGATGTATGGGGTTAGATGAGTAATGAGAATTAATGGTTTTCTAGCATGTATCACATAAAAATTGTTCTTTTCTGTTCATCAATTAAAAAATGATTATGATATAAATATAAATATTATATGTTATTATTAAGGAGCTGCCAACACTAGAATTTAATAAACAAACATATTTTCAATATCTAGTACCTACCTAATATTTCCTTAAAATTAATCCCTAGTATTTTTATTTTTTGCTGTGACATTACAACCAGAGCTCAATTTGCGAAGCACTTTTTCAGATTTTTATTGTTAGGGCAATTTAGTTACGATTCTGATTAGTCTTAGTTACAGTAGGTAGAATGCAAAAATTACCAAATGGATGACGGCACAAAATAATGTGGTAAAATACCCTTTCTGAGTTGATATGAGTGTGTGACCTTAAACCTATTAACGTAAATAATATATTTTGACCTTTTATCTACTTACATTATTGCCCTTTAACTTTAAACGGCTAATGTGTGTACATAAAATGGTTGCTTATGTTGACTGCCTCGTTGGTCTATTGGTAGCAAGGGCTGCGTTAGGACCGAGAGGTCCCCGGTTCGAGTCAGAGGGCGGTCAAAATTTGTGTGAGATTTTCTTTTAACAAATTACTGAGCCCGGAGTCAAAAAGTCGGCGGTTGCACGCCCGTGCCTAGGAAAGAATGTTAAACCGCTGGTCCTGCGCCTGATCTCTCATCGGTCACCGAACCATCAGGTTAAGGGATCAGTGCACTTGTGGTTGCCATGGCCGAAATCGTCAGACGCCTTATAAGTACTTATGTATCACGTAATAAAACTTGTACGTATTTTGCACTATTGGATTTAGTCTAAGAGTGTTTTCACTCTCAGCTATACAGCTGTACACATTTACTAGGTGTTGTCGACAAGCGGGCAGGAAACAAACTGTTTACAACGAAAGTAAAATAAATTTGTTCCGAGCGCGGCTTTGCTAACGACCGCGGTCCAAAATATGCTACGGATGAAGTAGGTATTTTCATACACATACATATTATAGTTATTTGAATCGCAATATTATAGTTGAACATGTCCGGCAATGTAGCAAACATTGGACTGATGTTTGTTGTCGGACATGTTGGTTGCTGTGTTGTTTTCCTCTCAGAATTATGTTTATGGTATTCAGTGGAAATCGTAGTTAGGATCATAACAATAGATTAATACCTTAACAGTATGTATGTAATTATTTGTAAACATCAAATGCATTGACATTTTGTTTGAATTACATAAATAAAAAATTTCCTAAAGTTAAATTTCAAATATTCTTTAGGCATATTGTGTATGTAGGTGCTCTCCCAAACACAATATCATACAGCATATATTAAGTTAAATAAGAAAGTGAGAGTAGGTTTGTAGAGTTAGTAGTTAGAGTAGTTAAACATACTTGAACTGTCAAGTTCATCTTAATACTTCAAACTTAAATAATGTAGGTGTCTGAAACAGGTGGCTACGCTAAGTCTTTATAAACAATGAACATAACGCACCACTGGTCTGCACAGGCGTCAACATTATCATATCATAAGTAAATCATAATAAATACATACCTACACACAACTTAGTCAATTAAAATAAAGCTGAACTAAAGTTAGCAAAACTCAATCAAATATGATTATCTAGGATTAAATAAGTTGCGTTATTATTCCGCCGACAAATAGCTCTGTGCCTCTGTCAGATAATTTTCATGTTTATATTCGTCACACCACATCAAAACTTGGAGCTTAATATGCTCCAGGACCAAACAACTTGGCCCAAGTTATCTAAGGCTGTATTGTGGAGAAAATTTATGCGGACAAAATCCAATCAGACGGATGAATTTGTGATTGATAGCTGGGATCAGGCCGCGCCCCGCAAGTTAGAGGCCTCGCCGAGTCGGGATAAACAAAGACAACGCGCCCAAGAGGGTGATTGAGATGAGATTTAAATAAAAATTTGCCTTTATGTTCCCACTCATGTTCCATAAACCACGTTTCCTGTTAGGATCAGCCAAGGAGAAAAAACGAAATAACATTATTACGGAGAGATCCGATTTAATAAGTTATGTGGCTGGTGCGACAAAAGAATATAGGATAAATATTTTAAGACATGTGTAACTTGGTATGCTTAATGTTATTGGAATACACAGACTCAGAACACACAATATATTTAAGCACCAAGCTAAGTAAGTGTGCTATTAAAGGATTATATTATCCACTCAAGGATCACCTTGATTAGGTAGGATTAATATCCTGGTCTAATGATCGGGAGTGAGAATAAAGACGGTGTGGCGAGTAGTGTGCCACTGAAAAGCTTTAATGAGAGTCTCATGTCAAAGACTCAATTTCCAATCTTTATAAAAGAACAGATTATTTCCTACCTATTAGTACAGGTAACCGGCTATCCGAGATTAAATAAATGCGGGTTTATTAGGGTTGCCAAATACATTAACGCAGTTTAAGGGAAGTGGAGGTAAGGTAAAAGAGGTTTTTAAACTATATCTCAGCAACGTTGTTAAAGATTTTACTCATTGCATTGATTTTTCGTGTGCTAAGCTCTTACGAAGATTTTTGTAGATACAGGTGCCTACATAACCCTCACCCCAATTTAATTAGTGTACTTTAAACTGCAGAATTATTGAGGACAACAATCAGGTTTTGTTTATGTATTATAGAGTTGTGTACTTAGTAGATGATATGCTGACTGAACTTGTGCGGTAATTCAATGTTGCCCACATCCAACAGTTATTCTCGGTCACAAGAGCCAGCCCTACTATACTAATAACTCTATTGAATTGCCATTACTATTATATCATGCTACGAGAGTGACTCTGTCTTCATCAGATCAATTGCACTGAAATTGCACAGATAAATATGTTCGTTACCTATAACAAAATAATAGACTAAAAGGTATGGATTATGAATGTATATTCGGTGTCGTGAATAATATTTACACCTTTGTACCGCTACATTCATACCTTCGTTTAAAAATCAGCATTCTTTGAGGAAAACCAACGTTTCGACTAGATCATGATCGCGAGCGAACTGCGTAGGTAGGTATATAGTTTTTAATGTAATGGAACGCGAAAGTCAAAGATCGTATGAGTTTCTTTTCCTTGTACCTAATTTCTAAATGAGGCTAATAACCTTATCAGGTATCTATGTTAATTCGCCGGAAGTTTGAGCAAGTTGATACATGTACGGAAAGCAATACCTACTTAATCTATTACGATGACGGACGAAATTATAAACCTCAAATTTATCAAAGGATATTTTTCGGTCTTTCCTATTTGTGCAGCATATGTAAATAATACGTTAAGAGTAACAATACAAGCGAGTTTAATCCGTAAAATTAGTTTATTTCAAATATGTAAGCAAAATAAAATTATTACGATATACAAATTCAGAAGAGAATTAAAAAAGCTTCTCCTTGTCTTACAAAAGTCATCCGACGTACCTCCAGGTTGTTCGCGGTCTGCGATGCGGACTGCTTCCCAGCATCTTTGAGGCCGGTCCTCAAACATCTCCCTCCTTTCCATATTCTTCTCGGCTTATGCCGGAGCTCCCATGCCCTTTTAACAATGCTTGGTGGTCGAGATTTGTACGCATACGGGTCTATTGCAAAAGCGATTTTTTTTTAGTACGAGTTTTAGGCTAGTTAGCTAAATGACGTGGCTAGCGTGGTTTTTTACTTTTTATTTTTGTTTTTTTTGTTCGATTCTGGGCTGGACGTGGCACTTTTGAGAACGTTCCATTCCTTTTTATTTTTTGTAGTTTTCCGTATCTGTACCTTTGTATTTCTTTTTTAACCTCTGTCATTCTTTTTGTATCTTTGTTTTTGTTTTTCCATTCCCTGTATTGTATTTGTAAATTGTACCATGTTATTTGTGTGATGTAAATATTTTTATTTGTTTTATTTGTTTATATCTATATCACTTATTTATTTTTATGCGTAGTTAAGTTATTATTTATTATTTAGATGATTTGTTGTTAGATTAAGATATATATATTTTTTTTTTTTGCGTCGTTTATGTGTAAGTTACTACAGTCACTCGGGGTACGGCCAGAATACCAGCGCTGCAGCGGCTCTCGGGCTGATGCGGCATATGCTGAGGCCTGTACCTCGTTGACCACTTATGAAGTCCATAGATATGTGTTCTATTTCTTTGTGTGCGTTTTGTGTCTTGTGTGTGTATCTATGTGTCATTGTTACCATAAGTCGTGGTCAATAAAAGTTTTTCTTTCTTCTTCTTTTCTTTCTATTTTATTACTTGATGTAATCGTTCCTGTATAAACTGATAAAGACAGTAGGTAAAAGGAAAAGGAATATATAAATAAAATGCAATCCACCAACATGCATATATCTATCTATGCACATTTCATTAGGTAGGTCATCATCAACATCGTCAGCCCTTTATTATATCCCACTGCAGGATGATGCAGAACGCCATGCACTTCAGTTCTGCGCCAGTCTCATCCAGAGACCTCCCACGGATTAGGATTAGGATCGCCACAATTTATCCTTTCAGAGCATAGGTACATAAAAGTGATTGAATTTGGAACTCACTCAATAGTCTTTCTACTGGCCTATTTGTTTATCACAATAAACAGGGAAATAATCAAAAAGAGTTCTATTCATTCCATCCCACATTAAAATATGAAAACTATTCAGACTAACAGAAATGAATCTTGTATAGACTACGTAAGGTAGTGTTTCATGTGCAAAGTAGTATAATGTTAATCGGATGTGATTCCCTGACATTCAACCGGTGGCTATTTGTCACAGTTTAGATTGTTCAGCTGATTGCGAAGCTATCACGGCGGAGTTTAATTACTTGGATGCCAGTCGCCGCCCAGAGCGAATGCCGCACCTATGTTTTTGAAATCGTTTCATTTGTCTGTTCGAATCACACTCTATGTGTAGATATAGAAACGTTTCTGCGTATTTATATCGTGCAAGGGCATGACTATGAATTTAGGACGTTCCTAAGAGACTCTCAGCAACATAAACAAGCTCGGGTGAAAATTCTCGTGAAACATAATTTTGCCCCGTTGACATTACTTTTGTTTTCGTCTATTAAGTGGTTCCACTTACGATTTGCCTCAATTTAAACAAAAAATATAAATTTCTTATAGCAAGAATAACATTTTGTTTGAAGATAACCAATTGAAAATATCGATAATACATCTTGTGTGTGTGAACGATTCAAATCAATGTTTGTCCTGAAAACGTGACAAACGTTACAAGTGAGAGGCCAGGGGAAACAAAAGTTTATTAGTCTACGAGTGTCATACGTTTACTTGCATATCTTACGTTGAAAAAGTTTATGAAAGGTTTGATTCTCTACAAGCAGTAGGTATTTTCCTGAGTGTAATGACGATGCGAGTTATTTTTTATATTCACTAAGTAATTTTTCCTTAATGTGACTTCAGAAGGGATGAGTCTTCACTATTTATATTAAGAAATATAAAATACTGTATCGAAATAAAGTCGAATATAATAGAAGTAGTTACTGGCAAATATTTTTACTTTCGACAAAGGATAGCCTATTTTTGATTGGTTACTGCAGGCAATAGTGGTAGTGCAAACGGATGGGAGTGAAGGAAATTGCATATCCCATTCTTTTGACGGAACTGTCAATACCCGGTCACAGTCAAAACTAACAGTAATACAATGGGACCTAAGACAGACCAAGCGTGGAATTGACCTGCGTGGCATGGATTACTGCATCGAGGGGCGATCTCTATGAGATTAGTCGACTACACAACACAGAAAATATTATAGTGCCCAACTGTACCCACGTGCAAACGATATTCGACATGGCCTGAGGGAGATCAGGCGCCTGGGTCAACAGCTTAACGTGCTGAGACACGAAGGTCTGCGCGACAACACTAACTTTCTGGTCTTAACATATTAATTACCCATGGATATCCCTGCCTACACATATTTGTATCTTATTATGGCTGATGATAAATAATAAGTAGGTAAGTTCATAAAACATAAAAGCAATTTCACTAAAGGAATTTTATTGTAGGTATGGCAATTTTGAATTATTTTTGTGTTGTTGCGACTGTGAAAATTTTCAGCAAAGAACTGAATATAATGGACTTTTTACTCTGCAGTGAATCGTTTTAAATTCAATTACGTTAGTGAGTAAATGTTCCGTGAACTGGTTGATTAATTCGTTGATATTGTGTGGTTAAATAGTTTTCTCTGGCGTATATGAGTGGTTTTAGTAGAATATAAAAAGCTCGCAACTAAATAGAGAAGTTTTTATGACATTTATTTTATCTCATCATTATATTATTTATTGTTTGTTTTTATATGTATATCATGAAAACTTAAGGAGTCCATAACATGGAGTAGGGTAAGAAGGATAGGTGTTTTAATTTTTCAATTTCAATTAACATAACATAACACATATTTACTATGTTTAATTCTATAACATAAAGATGTGGACAAGCTCGATGAGCACGTACAAGAAAATTTATTGCGTGTAAGATTTTGGTATCCGTAAATTTAAGTTAACCCCACTAGAAACTATTAAACACAATTCTCTACGATTCGAATTAATTCTCGCGCAATCCGAATTACGACCTATTCAAGGTATTTGTAGTGAGAAACTTATCCATTAAGCTGCATTGTGGTGGAAGACGCAGCTTACGTCGCGACGCGTTTATGCAGTCTGAGACGCATCGTTAGATGTGCATTGTCTATAAGAACTGCAGCCGTAGCTCTTTGTGCAACCTGCTGCAACTGTCGCCAAGATTGATAATGATTAGATAATTCAGATTTCAAGACAGTGACTCTATAAACTTTACAATCCTGTAATTGATTATTCGACGCTTTAACGGTGAAGGAAAACATCGTGAGGAAACCTGCACACCTACGAAGAAATTCTTAGGTTGTGTAGTCAACCAACCCGCACTTGGCCAGGGTGGTTGACTAAGGCCTTAACGCCCTAGTTTAGGGTAGGCCCGTGCCCCAGCAGTGGGGACGTATACGGATTGATGATGTGAATTGTTTTTTACATTGTATTAAAAAAATAAGCTTAGAGAAGCTTTATTATAATTTCGATGTATTTGTTTTATTTATAGATAATTTAGATATACATAATTTGGTATTGGTAGTGGTAAATAAAAAATTACCAAGTTTAGTTTAGCAATGATTTTCCGTTTTCAACGCGACCATTTTTCAACGTTCAGAAGCTGTTTCTTATAAATTTTACCTACACAAAGTAATATCGTAGTAAATGAGCTCTTTGAAATTTGTTGTGGACATTAAATAAAATGATTGAAGCAGGTAAACATGTTTGATGGCTATTTATGTAGGATAAAGGACGCTATTTAAGATATTAAATTGGACTGTTCTAGCCCTCGGCGAGTCGTCTTTTGCGGTGCTTTGAACTGTATTCCTTTAACCTTTTAAGATTATGAGCTTATTTTCACCTTGAAATCAAAGGGATTAATGAAACCATGGAAATAAAATTTATCCACTTTATTCGAGATCCTTCATCAATACTATATTAAATAAAATATTTAGAGAATATAAACAGGTACTTAACTACATTAATTTGAAATATCTAATATAAGAATTCAAACCTCTCTCTTCGTAGATTACCTACGAAATTGTAACTTAAAATTAGACCCTACTTCAATTTGTTTATTTACTTAAAATTACATACATATCCATAGGAAAAAAGCCGACATATTTAAAAAAATATTTTTTAAAGTATTAAGGACTATTTTATCTTCTATTAATATACGATCTTTGTAATACATAATATGAAGCAATTATTAACATATCCAATTAATTAACAAAGACATAGTTATTTTTGACAATTCTGAGTACAATATGTTTAATATTTATTCAATTGAGCATCGTGCGAAAAATCCATAGAGTACAATATTTGAAGTTGTTAGCTAATAAAAGTGAGTGGAAGGAGTAGAGAGCTTCTCTAGCGTAGAAGCCAGGAGTCCTGAGATCTCTTGGAGCCGATGGGGAAGTGCGATAGATCGATCTCGTCCATCGGGTAGTCTGCTCTGTATCGTTTCTTGTCGAAACTCGACCTAAGGGGACATAAGATAAAGTATTATTAGTTTGGGTGTGGCATGCTGTGAAAAATTTGTTAAATGAAAAATTTCCTCATGTTAAAATAATGGATTTCGAGGTAGCCGGGATTTTCACGCCTCATCGCGCTTATATGTTAAATGGAAAAGAAAACTAAGTATGTAAGTATCAGTCAATCGTAACTAAGAAACCAGGATGTAAAAAGCTCAAGAGTCGAGAATTAATCAATGTGTAGGGAACATCTCACTATACGCGAATTTCGTCCGTATAAACGTCGTGCAAAGAATAAACAATACAATTAAGATGAGAAACCCGACGAAACTGAAACTGTAGTCTTGCGGAGATATATCTTAGTGTGTCTCTAGATATTATAAACTTTGAAAAAGTTTATTAGGAAAATGCGGATGAAGTGGAAAGTAGGTAACCTTACATGTATGAGTGGTTGGGTCCAAACGGCCGGTAGAACCGCTTGGCGTAAGGGAACGGCATCGATGTCTGGTCGATCTCGTCGATGTTCCTCTTCTTCACGAAGTTATTCAGCCCCGATCTACGCATTTCTCATAAAGTAAGATTCTTTTTGTCTATGTAAAAATATAAGGTAATTAAATAGTAGGTGATCGACTGCCAAATGGACCTCGGTGATTTTTAAGGTCTTAGTGCTTGACGCCTGTTCACACCTAGCTAGCTTGTTGGGCGATTTCGATCGATGCGATTTCGCCGCGATGTGAACTAACATATTTGACTCTAACTATTGAATAATAACTTAGCGTGGGACAAGGGCAGGAGAATGATGATGATGACTATTGAATAATATATATATTTTTATTTTAATATACTGTTGTATGTCGACGGCAGGATAAAGGCAATTAATTTGTTATTTATTTATCTAAACACCTTTCTAAAAACAAGACGTTGACACTGTGTAGCAGTTATATCACTGTCATATAGACATTTCAAGTGTTTTCGTTAACAGACAAAACAATCTTGTGTAGGTAGGTATTTTCGGTTTATTTATTAAATGGGACAAATTTACTTGTCTGGGGATGACAGGGTGTTATGGAATTCACTATTGAGGAACAAAGCGGACATAATATTTGATCGGCTCGGCTGTTAGTTCGCCTCTATTTAGTTATGGTTACGAAGGTTAATTTAATAGTATCAAGAGCATTAGAAATGTACTCTTTAAAAGTCGTGTTTACTTTTGACCCGGAATTATCCCTTCAGTTATGCTGATGCCTGATAAGTTTCTCACAATAATTACCCAGTGCCTACAGTACCTACTAATGTATATCAAGCTTTTCGTTAACGTTTAATTTTAAATTTTATTGTTAACTTGCAATATGAGCGTAAATGATAACTTACAAGCATCCATGACCATAACTCACGCTCATATTATTTATTAATTTCAGCTAGGGAAATTAATACGTTAGATATTACCTGTTCTTAACAGCAAGGGTTCAGGAAAGTCTCAATTCATAGAAGGTCAGAAACTCGATAAAAAGATTCAATTAAATGTGTTTAAACGCGTTCCCCTGGTGTCTACTTTAAAATTCCTGGTGAAACGTAACTTTCTTCCAGAAATCCCTAAGCCAAAGTCAAACAGCAGGACTGATTTGTTATGTACGAGTTCTTTGTTAAAGTATAAGAGAAACGTTTGAACAAATGCAATTAGATAGATCAATATAGCCGTGAAAATAATATAAGGGCTAGTCTATTATTTATAAGCTACAAGTTTGTTTCTTTGAGGGCGGTATTTTAGGGGAAGTTACCGGACTGATTCGCTGTTGCTCTAGTTGAGTCAGTCAGCGCTAGAACGGTTCTACATCGATAGTTTGAATTTACAGTATTATAATGTGTGATATTGTCAGTACAAGTTTTTTTTATTTTACTCTGAAATTATTATCTAATAGATTGTTTCAATATCGATTTAATGTTTAAGTGAGCAAAGTATTCTATCTCTCTCCCGTTTCTATCTGTACTAAACTTTTAATCTCTTTTTATATAATTTTAAACTGTCATGGTTACACACATTAGAAAACTGTAACTGTCCGGGATATTTACCATGTTGTTTTGTTTTAATGAGCTCCCGATATTTCGGCACTGTTGCAAGCGCCATGATCACGGGTGAACTGTAGGACTGCGAGAACGACGGTAGGTCTAAGGGCAGACATATCGGTCTACCCTCTTTCTCAGTCTTTTATTACGCACGACACCACTACCCTCGTTCACATTATTGTCACTCAGAATTCGATCCCGACACACTACACTCACGGTATCACTTCTTTTTTCCTCGAAAACGGACACATTTTTATTTTTACATAAACGTATCACCGGATGCCATACTTTCGATAGTTGAAACCCGTCTTCACGATTAGAGTTTTTGAATTTTTGAATTTCAATTGCTTCCCTGACCAGTCGTGGTATGTAATGGCGTTGTGTTAAAAAAGTATCGCAATTTCTACGCTCACCGAAGGATAGCTTTCCTTTAGAAAAACCAGGCGTTTATAAAATTGACTGTAGCTGCGGAAGCTCGTACATAGGGCAAACGAAAAGGACGATTTCGTGCCGGGTGAAAGAGCATATCATAGGGCAGTCAAAAACAACCAAGCACAAAAATCGGCAATCGCTCAACATCTTTTGGAATCGGGAACGAACCACTGGATTGAGTTACATAACCCAAAGATACTTTCGACAGAACGCCATTACATACCACGACTGGTCAGGGAAGCAATTGAAATTCAAAAATTCAAAAACTTCAATCGTGAAGACGGGTTTCAACTATCGAAAGTATGGCATCCGGTGATACGTTTATGTAAAAATAAAAATGTGTCCGTTTTCGAGGAAAAAAGAAGTGATACCGTGAGTGTAGTGTGTCGGGATCGAATTCTGAGTGACAATAATGTGAACGAGGGTAGTGGTGTCGTGCGTAATAAAAGACTGAGAAAGAGGGTAGACCGATATGTCTGCCCTTAGACCTACCGTCGTTCTCTCAGTCCTACAGTTCACCCGTGATCATGGCGCTTGCAACAGTGCCGAAATATCGGGAGCTCATTAAAACAAAACAACATGGTAAATATCCCGGACAGTTACAGTTTTCTAATCTCTTTTTAACCTGACTTGAAATTCTAGAACTCTAATATTGAAGGTAAACAAAGTTTTGCTTGTGGAATATTAGTTTGGTAAATTAGAGGCGTAGGTGTAGTCATCCATTGAAAATATAGCAAAGTACAACGTTCTAGTAAAAGATGATATTAGTCTTTTACCTAATCGTGATTTGATTATTGGTGACCTATGAAAACTTTAGTTACTACATATAACTAAAAATTTTACTGCAACAAAGCTCTACCTTAATAGATATAGGAGTATTTACAAAATTAAATGTAAATGTGATAAAGTTAAAGTATAGGTAAAGATTAAATAATTTTTAGGAAAAGCGAGTTCGTATGCTGAACCTTACAGCTAATATAGGAATAATTGACCACTTACAAATCTATTTCATCGAAGTTCCTCTTGGGATACCCGTCACCATAGAACCCGGTGTATTTTGATGGTGACATAGGCCACAGCTCGCGCTTTCCGCCGGCCCTGTAGGGAGCCAAGAATTATTCAGGCCGCAAACGTCAGCGATATAAATAAATAAATAGTACACAACATCACATATGTTGATCCGATTTCGTGGCAAGTTTAAGCAGTTGTGTTACGCATACGGGTATCAAAAACAACAGTCGTAGCTATACTAAATATACAAGACACTCAACACGGAATATGCACCGATGTTAATTACATATATATTTACTTTTATTTTGTTAGTTATTACCAACTGACTCATTTACGACTATCAAAATAAAATTTGTGTTTGACAAAAGTACCAAGACAATCGGATAAGTTTTCTAAATGCCAATCGAGTTTTTAGTAATCTGTGCTCAAACGTATCCTTTATATTCAGCTCAAAGTCTCATTTATGTAGAGTTAGAATAATAGACAAAGTACTACTTATTTAGTTTATTATATTGATCTCCGTACATATCATTGAATTCCGTAAAGCTTTGTTTTAATACTACAATTTCAAATGTTTTCTAGGAGTGTGATTCAAGAAAAGTATTTCATAGCTTTTTGCTTAGAGGAAACACCCATGTTGTGTAGTCGTAATCACGATCGGACATCCGATCCTAAATACGCTATATGTATCGTCCTAATTATTTTCTGAGTGTAATAATCCAATTTGTAATTTCCGCAGTCTATTTATGTTGATTTCTTCCGTAATTAGGCAAGTGTAGGCAATCCTAGGAAAATCATAAGCTTAGAAATATACAAATTTCTAACCAACAGATAATTTTGCTATTTTAAGCCCACAATTTCGTAAATTTATCAATTTACGATGTCTTAGATGATGAATATAATCTAACGAATATCGATTCGTGAGATTCTAAAAGGTTCTACTAATCACAGAAGAGATATTATTTTTACGCTTCCTTAAAATATGGCAAATAACCCCCTCTCTTTTTCATCGATGTTGATAGTGGCGGCGGGGGAAGAAAAAATAACACGTTACTTATTCAACCAATCAGAACGCACTTGGCGTTTGGTTATGCTTATTTATCAGTTTACACGTGAAATCGGTAAGATTGATAAATTGCGAAAATGTGGGCGTAAAATATGAAGTTTATTCCTGGGAAATTTATAAATTTGCGGATCCTTGAATGTTTCAGTGACATAATATCATTATGCTTAAGGTTCTTACGAGGTTTTACTTACCCGTAGTAATGTTGTCGTGCCACGAGATACGGTATAAACCCATGGCCGGAGTCCCGTACTTCTCTAACGTGGTTGTTTCCACCAATAGGATCCAGAGGCTGAGGCTTCTGACCTAAACGCATCCACAAACAAAACATTTTATCTGGAACATAAACTGAATGCAACAAATTGTACTCTTACCTCGAAGTCCTCCTTTGTACTAAATTATGATTGTTCACATATGAAAATGTTTCAGTTAAATTCAAGATCTAACAATGGAGATAACAAATTCAAAGTTTATTTTGTATGTTTGCATTTCCTGTGTAAATACAATACTTTTTCACATAATTTCATTAAGGTCTAGAATGTAAAATCATAAAACTTAGTTCCTGGATTGAATCAAATGATTTAATATTAAATGTATTGATATCGTAATACAATTTTATTAATATATGACTGTATGGAAATGAAAGTTTGTAAAACATAGTTTCTGCCCGCCCAAATGACCTACTTATTGGTTTGGGTTTATTTAACTTTAAAATTCAATGTGTAAGGGGTACTTTATCAACTACATATTATCTATAGTCAAATACATTCTTGAAATAAAATTATTGCGGTGTTAATATCTGTGATTAAATTTGAAAGGCATCGAAGGGTATATTAATAATAATGTAATAAAAGCAATAGTTCATTTATTAAATTTTATTTGTATATTTGTTACTGATAAATGATAAATATTGTAAGATGACATTAAAAGAAATGGGGTTTAACACAAATGTTACAATTTATAGAAATATTGATGGATGTGGTACAGCTATTTAGTAATGGACTCATAGATGGACCTTTAAACTAGATTGCCGCCTCCAATGGAATCTAACTCTCTCACAAAGTTACCGCCTCCGATGGAGTCTAAGTTACGTACGAAGTTTCCGCCGCCAAGGGAATCAATATATCTCTTAACCAGGTTCGGTCCTCCAATCTGATCCAAATTTTTCTTTACAAAATTGCCCCCTCCAATGGAGTCTAAGTTTCTTACGAAATTGCCGCCTCCGAGAGAGTCGACGAACCTGGAATATCGCTTGTCACCTTCGCTTTCGCTTCCCATGGAGTCCACACTCTTGCCGATTAAAGTCGAACCTCCAATACCATGTAGGTTCCTTCCAATCATAGTCGAGCCACCGATTCCATGTAAGTTTCTGCCTACCATCGTGGATCCACCAATACCAGACAAGCTTTTACCGTCGTTAAAGCTTCTTCCAATCAAACTGCCGCCACCAATTCCAGAAAGATTACGAGTGCTTTGGTGACGTAGAAGGAATCGTAGTATGTTTTCATATTCTTCTTGCCTCAAATCTGGAAAGGACATAATTTTATCTTAGGATTCTAATTAGTTTTACAAATTGTAGAATAATACAATCAAGATTTCAAGTACTCACCGCGCGTGCGAAGTGATCAGTGAACAAGCTCATTATATCATTATTCCATGTGCAGATATTTCTGAGGAACGTGCGAAATGTCATCCACCACTACTAACAAAGGTTAGTGACAAATATTAATAAAAGCTTACGTGCATTTATTGGAACGTGACCAAAATGTAGAGATGTGAGTGCAAAAGGTAGCTGCCGAGTGTAGAGACATAATTGTTAGGGTAGTGTTAAGTGTTTTTATGGTTATGTGCCAGGGAGTAAGTTAGGTGTGAATAGGTATTATTATGTGCGAATAATAGAGGTGAATACTTATTGTAACCAGTAAAAGGTGTGCGGTTGAATACGTTAGGTACAGAACATATTTCACATTCTTAACATGGACTGGAGAGTTAGCATCTGCAACTGAACACAGAGCTGCTTTACAAAATAAGGTACCTAAGTACTCGTGTAGTTCATACATGTATATACCGTCTTTCCAGTCCATGATATTTATTAATAACATAGTTTAATCCATAAAAAAAACTAATAAACTTTATTAGAGCTCACCGCTGTTATCAAATCTTTCCCCAGCATGATCAGAGTCGTTGTTTTCAGATTCCTGGTAAAAAAAAAACATTAAAATAAGGATTTAAGATTTGAATAATCCCCTTTAAACATAAATTGAAAATATAAAAATTAATATCTTAGAGATACAGGAACTTTCTTCCTTTAATGTTTCGTCATATTTGTAAAATAAATTAGAAAAGACATTTTAATCGTTGTTTCAAAAAACTATATGTTAGGTATTTAAACATAACAAAAGAATAAACTACCTTCTTTTTGTCTATTGTAAATTAATCATAATTTATTTATTTTATGGCAAATACGAACTGCAGGATTTAGCTATTTGATTGGAAGCTTAAGTTATTATATTTTCTCGCCTTGAGCCTACTAAAGCATTTGGTATCTAAATTGGCTGTCTTAATTAATATTCCGACCCGAACGTCAATTTCTTGTAACATTTTGGATCAAATGAAATAATTTAAGGAAATGTTAGAGATAACTGTTACGAATTTTAATTATTTTGAATTGTGTTACATGAGACAAATATATCTAATACTAATGTTTTATTTGCTTTTTTACTTTTCCAGATGTTATTCAGTGCAAAGCTGCCACTTAATGTAATCTCAAACATTCTTTGTAATTGTGTTTATAGTTGTAAATAGTTTTACTTTTTCTAGCGCTCTCATTAGGGAGTGCAGCCCTTATTTGTATAGCATTAAGAGCTTAAACTAAGTAATTTGAATTACCAACTTGAAGAGAGTTTTGGAAGCTCTAATGAGCGTATTTTGCATGACCAGATTTTTATTTATTTTCTCACTAACAGAATCCGTATTTGCCTTTAATAATGCTATTATTTTTGTGTATAATTATACGGATAAGAAGTATTTTA
Organism: Maruca vitrata; assembly: GCA_039566165.1. Taxonomy (NCBI): domain Eukaryota; kingdom Metazoa; phylum Arthropoda; class Insecta; order Lepidoptera; family Crambidae; genus Maruca; species Maruca vitrata. The sequence continues at coordinate 9,187,385 of CM076921.1, forward strand.
GATCAAAATATAAATCTTGACTATGTTCCTAGTTACAACCGGAGATAACCTGACAACAACCTCAACATTAAGTAGTAGCTCAACATATTCTTTTCTAATCGGACTGATACATGGCTAGGAGACCTTTTGTCTTTCGGACGTTCAAGTATCCTAGGCTTTGACACAGCCAATAATTTGGATCGAGGAGGAGACAAAATATAGTTGTCCAATCAGAAATCCGTTTCAAAATTCCAATTTACTTCCGAATTCCGCTGCCGAGACCTTGGTTGAAGAGAGCGTATATTGGAGAGTTTACATAAAAGCAATATGCTGTTGTATGAGAAGGTAGCAAGCACATTGAAGAGGTTTTGTTTTTTATGTAAATTTACCCGATGGGGATCAGCACTGCAGCAGACGAGCAGCGCGGCGAACGCCACGCACAGGGCCGGACTAGTTCCTCGCATCGTTGCTTACCAATCTACAAACAAATCATCAAAGTATCATTAATGAAGGACGAAAAGAAGAAAGCGAATAGTTTAAATAAAAGTTCGTTACTGGTACAATCTCTTTGTGACTTGCTGGCGCACAAAAAAATAACCGCTATGTCGCGTCTTTCTAAATAAGCAAAACTGAATAAAAATAAAACACTTTCATCAAAACCAATAAGTTTGCAAATAAACTGATACTCGTATCATAAGTTTAAGGAAGAAGGTATTCGTAAATTATTATGCTTACTTATAAACATGATACGAGAGGAAAACGTCCAAAAAGTTGTTGACATATCAGAATTTCAAGACGGTTCGTGTGTACTGGCATTTTTGGCATGTTTATGCTCTTTATTAAAATAAATATCCTTTGATCAATTAATGCATACAGGCGGCTTCGCTTTTATTAATTTTGCAATCAGATAATTCGACTTCGATTTTACTGACAGAAGTAATTTTTTATATGAGCGTACAAATTATGCCTGAAATTATTCTTATACGAGTATACTCGATGTTATAAAGCATTAAATACAACAAAATGTTTTTTATTTTGTCGCATAGTCGCAATTAGCAAGCACGCACGACTTATTTCATGAATCTTGTAAATAATTAAAAAGACATCAACGCGTTACAAACATTTACATAAAACTGATTATTCAATTTAATATGGATATGATTTTGTTAAACTGCAAGGTGTTAAGCTACTAAGAGCCAAGTCATAACAGGTAAGTAAAGTAGTTCAGTAGTTGTTAGTTTTCAGCTTCCGAAAGCTTTGTTTTCGCAGTGACCTACTTTAACTTACGTACAGAGATTAACACCTAAGTACTTCAGTAGATACTTAAGGAATTATTTGCATAATTTATATTACAAAATAATTTGGATACATAAATAATATTCATTGAGATGTTTTACTACTATTTTCTTTAATATTGTCTCCGTGTCTTTAATAAACTCTTTAATATTGTCTCCGGTAATACGAAAAAAATGTACATTTTAACCTAAAGTATGTTTTGTTTTGTAAAAACACCCACTTATAATATATGTTAATGCGAGTAAGTAAATATACGTAGATACCAATTGATACACGTGCAAGCAATTTAGTTGAATTATTATCTATTGCGAGCACATTGATTGCCGTTTCTTTACAGGATAAATATAGATGGGACCGTGAAACAGGTCACATTTTAATAAAGTAATATTATCTTAGTTCAATGTGGCTAAACTTCTTTTACCAAGACACGTGTCAAGGTTTCTAACAATGGAGGGCAGAAATGTAAAGTGCTTTTAACTAGTTGCACTTAGGCACAATCCTTGCAATATAATTCAGCTATAAGCGAAATAAATAGGTATATTATGTGAGTACGTACGATCTTGTACATATTATTATTACGTGACTACGTTGTACAGTCTAAAATTCATGTTTGTGATTTTTTAGTAAATAAAAGTAGTTACGTTTAAAATGTCCCGTGTCCCATTTAGCTTCAGTTATTTTGAACCTGAATGTAAAAATATTTTTATTTTAGTTGTATATTTAGTGCTCGTGCATATGGTAAAGTTTTATGAGATTTTTTTATGAGTTTGAATACTGTCGGCAAGTAAGTACGAAACATAAAAAATATTTAATATTTTTAGAGCCAAGTATAATCAATACTCTTATTTCATCAATTTATGGAATTAACCAATATGACTACGACTCTACAACTACGATGGTGACAATAGCTTGATGTGCTGTGTTTACAATGCTTCATGGGCATTTCTAAACAAGTGTTGTCGTGTTTTTTTTTACTTTAGAGTTCTTAACGGTATTGTGCAGCAAACTTAGAAGGCATTCTCATTATTGTGCTATGTGCTATGGGGGATCGTATGTGTGTTTCATACGTACTAACCTGGGCGATGTGACAGGAGCGGAGCGATGGGCGGGCGGTGGCGGTGTGATGTGCCTCTGGGGCCGCGCGGCCACCTTTATACTCCCGCCCGCCTCCGCGCTAGGGCTCGCCCTCACTTTGGTCAAATGCGTTTGCGTAATTTCAGTTTCAGATAAACTCCTCTCAAAAATAAATAAGCTGGTAAAACTCATGGCGGTTAATTAACAGCGCGAGTTTCATCAACTTGCAGCATTTGTGCAATCAACATTCGCCTCGACCGGTACGAAATGAACTTCTATCTTTACGTTTGTAAATTTTAATTAAACAGAGATCAGTTACTGAATTTGAATTTGGATAACAAGTTTCATTGCAAGTTGAGATTATGTGTGACCAATTAACAAGTGTTCTCTATAATTGTAGCATAATGCTTTATGACTATGTACTTGGTCCGAGGTAAGTACCTCTTTACGCTCACACTGCCTATTATTCCGGGTTCATTAATATCTAAGAGTAACATCTTCTGAACGTGTTTTTGATTTTTTTTTGTAGGTACCAGAATAAAGTCGTTATATCCATGCTTTCTAAGAAATCGTCGAGCCTGATGTTTCTCTAGTGATCTGGAACCGGCCACCCTTTTCATAGTGAAGATCCAATGGCACGTTTAAGGACATGATCAGAGGGCCTACCATGAGTTGGCTATCGTAAACTTACGTACGTTAAAAACCTAACGAGTTGTTTTTTCATATGGCCGATTGTAGTTCTTCACGTAACCACCAGGCGGCGCTGTACAAGATTTTCATAGACATATTTACGTAGGCGATATCGAGCGCGTAAGTTTTAAACTCATGGTAGCCCCACAGATATGAACCGTCAGTGATCGAATACGAGAGCAAGGTGAACGGCATTGACTGGCTCAGTGAAGCAGTGGTAAGTGACCCAGTGTTACTACCTACTGTTCCAAGAGTCGTGGGTTCGATTCCCACCCGGGACAAATTTCGGAACGGATCGTCGGTGTTTGTTCCGTGTCTGGGTGTGTTATTAAATTTATTTAAGTATACATATTTAAGTATCCACTGTTGATTCCGATAATAAATAATAATTAATAAATTTATTTATTTTTCTCTCACAAAAAATTTTAACAAACGTCTTAAGATACATGATACATTACAAATTTAACATCTAAGTGAGAGACTGGTAACTGTACTAGGAGAACCTGAATGACAGATTGCCAGTCCCTCCTAACCGGACCGAAGGAAATTCTAAACATGTTACTTACATAATACATATATACGTAGTTTGTGTGTTGAATTTTTTTTTATATCTGTAACACAAGTGCTAAAGCTACATAATAAGGGATCAGATCAATGTTTTTTTTTTAAATATTACACAAATTTCAATATGTAACATTATGATTCAGTAACCAATGAATTATCACAGGTATTAACAAAATTCTATAAGTCCTAAAAGTATGCATTAAACTCAAAATCTACCAAGACGAAATCAACTTTGTGAAAACACACACTTACAAAAGGTAAACCAAAAATGTATTCATTGCCCAAGAATATTACTCTCTTTTGTTTGCCATCTAATTTATATTTCTTATGCGTAAACAAAAACTCCAGCACTCAAGCATAAAAAACGGGAATGAAAAAGCAATGCGGGATATTGTAAATTGCTTACGTATTGTCTACATTTCAAATATAAGTTTTATAAAATGTATGTACTCTAACGGTGGAAATAAAATGTATCATCGAAATTTATTACGAGCATAACTTCAAAACGACGCTACTGCACCAAATTGGATAATTACTTTTTGTCATGTTCGTTATACCAGGGAAAATATTTATGTCAAATATTTTATTCTCGTTTTTACGGAAAAGATTTTAATCTCTACATCAGTCATCAAGGATAACAGTTTTAAATAAATGATAACTAGGAACCTATATAAATAAAAAAAATCTTCTGAGTAAATGAACATGTAAATATTGTGTCATAAAAAATTATTATACCTGCGTAAAAATAGTTCGCGTTCTCAAATCACCCTTCAAGAACAAATAGATAAATAACGTGGAACAGCATTAGGTCATGGTTCTGACAAGCACAAGAGGTTTTTTATTGAGAGGCAATGCAATAAGATAAAATGTGTCGCCCGATGAAGGCTGCAGATGACACTGCAAATGAAATGTGCATTTCTGTGTTTTTATTGAATAAGTGTTGACCTTGCTTGGTATTCCGCTTACCTACTTACTGAAAGAAGGTGACAGCATTTTATTATAAAATTAGTTGGTAGTGCTTCTTATTAGATTCATTGAACTAAATTGACTTGATTTGATTGACAGTCTTCCGTGACCACGAGCGCTGCTGTAAAGGGCTCGAAACGTCAGGTCTCTAAATAATAAAATTCATCGCCAATACTATGAACTAATCGATTTATTTTAGTTGGTATATAAATTTTTAGTCACCTGTCCCTTGATGATGATTGAATGATTCATGATTTATGTATTTGTGTGTACAAGATGTTCCTTAGAAATTTCCATACACTGTCTTGAATTTTCTTAATCTATCTTAATTTAAAAAATCCTACACAAAATAAATCAACGTAAGTACAAATAGTTCAATTATTAGTAAGTAACCCTGTAAAACTAAAGTGAGGAAATTTTTAGTTTAACGATAAAATACAGCGTCATATTTTTATATGATTATGAGTGGATCTGACTGCACTAATTTGTTTATTTTACATCTGTTATAACCGAGAAAGACAAACGTCCCTTATGCCAGTGAAAAGAATAATATCCCTATAGCTTACAAAAACATATTTGGAGAGCACCGCTTGGCACCAGGCCTCATGAATATGTGGACTGTAAAACTGGAATAATAATATGGTATGGTATATCCGATGCAGTAGTAGACCATTTTTTTAAATGGATATTCTGTTTTTGAGGATTGATTTTTGTTGATTCGCCGAGTATTTCCGCATGTCGTCTGCGTAATGCGATAAGTTAAAAATTTGCAGTACAGTCGTGAATGCGCGACAGACAGAGTTGCTTTCGCATTAAAAATATTAAAGTAGTAAGAAAAATATTGAACAAAGATTCTGGTTCCAACTCCTCATTTGTAATTGTTTTGTTCGAAATAAAGAGTATTATTAATCAATCCGTTGATCTCCTATTATAAAAATCTGTCTTTTTGTTAATTTTTATTTGTTTTCAACAAGCAGACTTCAAAGAAGATTTTTGTTTACGTTGTAAGCTGTATAATAATATTAGTCGGACCCACCATTTTTGGCATTCGCGTATAGTTGGTAGATTACGAATCGTATGTTTTTTATAAGCGACCAAGAAAACTGTCTACATGTTATCATCCATTAGCAAAGTGAATTAAATGCATTAATTATGATGATGGAAAAGACATAAACTTAAATTGATAACCAATATGCGAAGGTGCTAATCGAAGGGCGAGCTAAAATTTAATTACGAAAGGGACCGCTCTGCATGGCCGGAATAATTTATACGACGTGCGGCACACTCGTAAACTGATATTACCGCAATAAATTCTTAAAGTCAACAATGTTTCATTGAGATTGCCGATCTACAAATGAATATACGCCGTTGAGAATTTTATAACCAGATAAAAGTCTTCACAAACTCTTATCAGCGCATTGAAAATTGTTCCTTTTGATCGCTTCAGCCGTCGTATCAGTTAAATTAATGTTGGTGTTAAGTATTCAAATAATTATCTTGTACTTTTCATTTCTCGATATTGAAATGTTTTGTTGAATAAACCAGTGTCTATAGTATTTTTCAGAAAACAATAGTTATGTATATGTCGTGGCCAAATCGATGAATTGATCATTTCATGAAATGGTTGGCCATTTCATGAAGTGTTCACGTTTCATGAAGTGGCCAATCAATGGTGACCAAATCATTAAACGATAAACGTTTAACGATTTGGCCACTCACGTTTGACCATATCGTAAAAAGAGGGCGACTATAAAATATTTAATGAAAACCAGGATCAATTTTGATACGTATTTGTTTATTTTTAGTTGTTACATACTTTCAAAATAAAAAGGTTTAAAATTTTTTATTGTTATAAAAAATTTACATTTAGTGAAATTTGCAAGTATTTTAGTACAAGCAGTATAAAAGTCACGTAAACAATAAAAAAATTAAACAAGGTAACAGTCACTTGCTAGCGCAAGACAAATTTATTAATAATAAGGTGCATTAAGGCGATTAAAACACGGCACCGCGCACAAAGTCACATGAACAACAAAAATCATAGGATAGTCGGCGCTTTTTCCTTGAATATAAGATATTCCTCCCTCTTCGACAGTTTCCATAATATCATATTTCGATAACCAGTAGTAGTCCATGGATTTCTTATTCGTGTCACCCTACTCTCCTTTATTTGCTGTATAACCTGAAAAAGAAATTAAATTAGCTATCAGTCTTTTGACAATCAATATAATAACAGATAAATAAAAAAATATTTTGATAAAACACGTTATTTAGTTAGGTGCATAAAATTATAATATGAAGTAAGTAAAATATTACTAACCTTAGAAATACATTCCAAACTCCACGGTTATTTCACATTTTGCTCGGAACCTTGCATGACTTGCATACTCTAATACGTTTTCATCGAATTATTTAACGAATAATTTAACTTTCTTCCGTGTTTAATAAAGAATTATTCGCATTTTTTCTGAGAGAAAATTCGTCTTTGTTTACAAGGGCCGCCATTTTTACACAAACTGCACAAAAACAACCAGTGTTGCCAAATAAGTGTATTTACTGCCTAAAATAGGCAAACTTCCGACAATTTTGTCCAAATTAAAATTAAATGTACCTACTTTAAAAATAACATTAATTTTATAAAAAAAAATGTTTTGCTAAAAATATGCTATTCTAAAATAAAAGATAAAATAATATGCTAAACAGGAAGAAAAATTAGAACATTGTGCAAATTTAGCATATTTGCACAAAGTGCTTAACTGGTATGGCAACACCTGGCACTCTAACAGTAAAGTCAACGAAACAATTCCACGATATGATCGATTGAGATTGATCGTTTCATGAAATGGCAGTGCATCTAGTTGGCCCAATCGTCAAACGATTTCTTATCATTGATCTGACCTGGCCACATCATGATATGGCCAATGTGTGATTGGCCATTTCATGAAATGCAACCATTTCATGAAATGGCCAATCATTTCATGAAATGGCCAATTCTACGATGTGGCCACGACAATGTCGTGGCCAAATCGATGAATTGATCATTTCATGAAATGGTTGGCCATTTCATGAAGTGTTCACGTTTCATGAAGTGGCCAATCAATGGTGACCAAATCATTAAACGATAAACGTTTAACGATTTGGCCACCCACGTTTGACCATATCGTATAAAGAGGGCGACTATAAAATATTTCATGAAAACTAGGATTAATTTTGATACGTATTTGTTTATTTTTAGTCGTTACATGCTTTCAAAATAAAAAGGTGCATTTAATGATTTTTTTTATTGTTATAAAAAATGTACATTTACTGAAATTTGCAAGTATTTTAGTACAATCAGTATAAAAGTCAAGTAAATAGGCTAAAATAGGCAAACTTCCGACAATTTTGTCCAAATTAAAATTAAATGCACCTACTTTAAAAATAACATGAACTTTATAAAAAAAATTTTTTTGCTAAATATGCTATTCTAAAATAAAAGATAAAATAATATGCTAAACAGGAAGAAAATTTAGAACATTGTGCAAATTTAACATATTTGCACAAAGTGCTTAACTGGTATGGCAACTCTGACACTCCACCGGTAAAGTCAACGAAACAATTGCACGATATGATCGATTGAGATTGATCATTTCATGAAATGGCAGTGCATCTAGTTGGCCCAATCGTCAAACGATTTCTTATCATTGATCTGACCTGGCCACATCATGATATGGCCAATGGACAGTGAAATATTTCATGAAATGCAACCATTTCATGAAATGGCCAATCATTTCATGAAATGGCCAATTCTACGATGTGGCCACGACATATATATTTTTAAGTCGCAGAATTATATATTTATAATGGCATAGTCAGTACACACACAGGAATATAAAAGTTTTACTCTTCTGCTCCCTTAAATCATTTCGGTCTGTGCATCCGTTAAACTTGTTTGCGATTCTTTTATATCAAACTTGTGCTACGTCGTAGTAACTCGTAGCATCTAAAAGGGGACATAATTATTAATTTGTAGTTGAGATAATTTACGTAGCACTACTAATTTGTCGTAGCGCAACTACGACGTAGCTCCAACAGAGCCTGGCTGTACAAAGTTATTTAGTAAGTGCGTTGAACTTTAGTAACGAGTAGTAATAGTTTAGTGTTTCGTATTTACGTAGACTAGTTTCTGGCATGAGAAGTTAGCGTAATAATACACTTACTATAATTTATGTATTTAAAGTTGATATTCGTTAATTTATCTCGCTGGCAAGTTATAACAAGTAGAGTATAATGCGGTCACGAGATTTAGCTGTCATCTGTTTATTCTATAGAGCTATTGACTGGTTATGTTCCTCTTGCGCAGTTAAGTAGGTCGTTTTCCGTCATTTGTCCCGTGTTTCGGCGTGTTTTTTATGTATTTAATGAGTATGCTGTTTACCCAAGTAATTATTGTATAATTTGTTTTATATATTTTGTTTGCCAGCGCGCCTGAAATACGAAATAACAGTCACCTCCAAAAAAATCTATGATTTTTTACACTTTAATATCCTCTACATTTTAAATTCCACATGATTACCTATTTCTGGAGTAGTAGCAAAAATAGCTTGCATTTATAATGTGCAGTGTAATTAGCGAGCACTAATACCCGTGGTGGGAAAAGCTTGTTAATCATTAAGGGCAACGCTCGTCAGACGTTGTCTACAATTAAGGCTCGGACGCAGCAATGTAACATTAAGAGACCAACCGATGTTGAAAATATTACATTGAAAAAGTGCAAAAATTAAACCAAGCGCTTGCAACTGTGGAAAATTATTATAATAAGAAAATATCATCTTTTCCTCACATAGGTTTCTTTTTACTTCTGCGTCAAGAATTGTTTTGTGGTACGGTGGTAATAAATGAGCGCGACCCACACATATTGCACGTAAAGTTATAACCTTATTACGTTAATTTGCTATTGTACTAGAGAGCTCATGTTCAGTGTGGAAATCCCAAACCTCAGATTTGTCTTAATGTTATTTTGTACTACTGTTAGTGAGAGTTTCTCTCCGAAAGATATCTAACCATCTTTTCAAAAGAGTGAGCCATTGTTATGTTAAAAGTATTGTCGCTCTTACTTTATAGGCCTCCGTATTCACCGATATTCAATTGTGTGTTATGTGAATTGCTCGCATGTGGGGCTGCTATGAACGACATAGAACAAGTTCTCAGCGATAGCAGGGCAATTGTCCATCATATACGAGCTACAGTTTGGTTTGTATGAGAAAAAAATATAAAATTAAAATATGATAATATCCCTTCTGCGCGAGACCAATTGGTCGATGCCGTATATTTTACAAAGGTTTGTGCTTGTTTATAAAACGCTAGCGTTAAATTAATTGAGAGATCATATTGGATTAGTTCCCGGTGCAAGCTGTGTAAAATCTCCATTTACAAAGCAGTCGTCCTCTTAAAGGAAAACACTCATTTCTTGTTAATAAAGATGAGATGATCGTGCTCCGCATACATGAGCACTCAAAGACTTGCAAATGCGAACAAAATAACCGCGGGTGACCGCTGCCATGAAAATTATACCGACACGAAATTGTACACTTAATTTTCTACGTGACAGATTAGGGACGTGGCCGAAACTCAATGCTCCCCTGCGTAATCTGTGTATCATCTGACCTAACTCGAAGCAACAAGTTTACGAAAGGTCTCTTCTAGCTAGCCTGTAACTTACGGACTCTTAGTTTACTTTAGAAATATTATAACAATCTGGGGGATTGTTACAGATAAAATAATATTAAATAACACACAACATCACATAGATTGAACCGATTCCAACTTAAGCACTTGTGTTATGGAGATAAGAAACAACACATTTGGTTTAGGTACACAAATAAATTAAAAGATATAAATAACACTCCCAGACAGGGAAAAAACGATAAAAAAAAACACCGATGTTCCTCACACGAATATTTGTCCAAAGTCGGAATCGAATCCACGACTCTTGTGGCAGGAGACAGGGGTATTATGCAATGTAGCATCAAATCAGTCTAGGTACACGTAAGAGAAGTAACTAGAAGTAGGTAAATAACTTCTTTAGACACTAAAATTTTACAAAATGTCTGACAAGTTTGCGATAGTTTTAAAGCAAATACGAAATACTTTAAGCTGTCTGTCATACAAGTCTCCGAAGAGATGGCAAAGCAATTTACGTAATTGTCTTTCTACATTCATCAATATTAATATAATACAATAATGGCTAAGAGTTGTGATATTATAATATCCAATTTCAGCTACGTTTTATTTTTAACACAAAAAGTAATTGAGGCGTGGTGAGTTTTCATCCAACCATGTAATCAATACGATTTATGATGATGACAGACAGCTGATGGTGTTTTGTTAAAAGAGTTAATTAAATATTATTTACGACTATATTATCTCTGATTAATGGACGTAATAAAATAGATAAGAAATTCTAAAAACTCTTGTATGATAGAGTTAAATAACTGCAGAGTTTAAATAAATAGATACTTTAATTTCAGTTTTCTGGATCAGTGCATTTTATGTACGTCGCCGGCATAATTTGATTGGAAATATTGTTCAACTTTTCCTTTTTGTACAAATTGAATTTGTGACCCGTACTTTCGGAAGATTGTAACTTCCCTTTGTAACTCAGTAACTCCGTCGCGTTTTGTCGCCTGGTATTTTAAATAACTACCTTTACTGTAAGGGTCAAAGAGGAACCTAAGAGAATAGGGAGTTTACTTATCATGTTATAAATACAGCATGCTTCCTGTACACGAACTATACCAGAGCCGCTCTAAGTTGGCCGATTTGCTACATGTCAGACTGACTGCACTAGTGAGGACAACGGTAAAATTGCCGAAGTATATAAGTAACAGTTATTTCCACTTTATAACCAAGCAAAGTCTAATTATAACAAATTTTTATTAAAAACATTAATTCACATCCAAAAGATTGAATTTAAGTTCCTTATTTATAAATATATTTATTTTTAAAATACAATACTTATTAAATCCTTCATTCCATTTAAAAAAAATACCTGGTTAGTATTACCCACTATGTATGTCACTACGAAAATGTGTCAAACGGCGTAACCTTGTAAAAGCGTATTACAGAGTGGAAACTTTACGTTTTCTTTTTATAATTCAATTATTTTAGGTAATAAAAGACAAATAATTAGATAATTCGGTGCATTTGACGTTTTGAAATAACGTCTTATTTTTAAAAGTTGTTCTTTATTTCTCGCTAAATATTATGTTCCTCTTAACAAGGGTAAATGCAAAATATAAAATAAAAAGTGTCAAATCAGTCTTCTAAGAACGGCTCCGGTATAAATTATATTTATAAACAACAATTCTTTAAAACAAAATGCGTGGAATAAGCATTTGTTAAAGTAAGTAGGTACATCGAGACACCCCGTTATTCAAAGAGAGAGAAATAAATCTCCGAGTTGTGAAAAAAAAACATCGAAAAGTTTTCAACGAGTGAATAAGAGCTTGTTCCAAGTGCGTCGGTCAAAGCGTATTGGATTGAGCTTAATTGGGCGCGAAACAAATAGAAATGGAGAAATTCATGGTAATTCCAATTCGCACTTTGTCTAACTGAACGCGTAAGTTAGATACGTGAGTGGCGTAAAAGTTTGAATGGTAAGTAATTGAATACCTTAACACACAAGGTAAACATATATCATGATGAGAGAATTTGAATACCTATTTCAATGGAGAAAAGTGAATATAAAAACTTTAAAAGTTTTTTCCTAATTGCATTGTAGTCATAGATAAATTGGCATGTCTTAATGTCGTTTCTTCGTACGGTAATAGACCAACTTTCCCAGCGTAAAGTCGTACCTACATTGACTTAAGCAAGCCATTGGAGACTTATAATATTTTGTGATATATCATTTTTTTGCACGTGAGTAGAACATCAAAACCTACATAATATCATTGACGCAGTATCGAGTGACATCATTCAGTAGCACAGATTTGTATCGGCACTCCACTTGGCCAGCTTATTAACTCTCCAAACCACTCTAGATAATGGAATTGGTGGAAAAAAGCACTAATGCCGCCAACACGTCATTGAAATATTTTATTGATAAAGCCCTTTTAATTGAGTCCGACACTGATATACACCGAAAATAAAGACAGATATACAAAAATGGAGGACCGTAGCACATGACAGGAAGTGATCACTGCCTACCCCTTTGGGAAAAGGACGTGAGTCTAAGTACTTATGTATGTATCTACTAACTAATACATACTTACATACAAGATATAGTTTAACTTAAGTTAATATTTAATTTACTGAACGAAAATGTTAAGATAATAATAAATTGTTATGATGACTTTATTTCAGAAATTATGATGAGCAATTGAAAACAAGTTGTTTGACTATTTATTTTAATGTCCTTGATTCCTTGGTTGGCCTGTACCAAGCGGTGCAGTACGCTAATATGCTATTTTTTAAGGGGGGAAACAGATCGTCTAACTCACAGACTCACGTTAAAAAATGTTAAAAAATACTGGACCGCCGACACAATGCAACCCCGATTTATTTAGTTACTTTCGCGTGACAAAGCGACACTCGAGACAATTTGCAAATGCCTACGTTAAAAGTGAAAAGAGAGTTACATTACCTGTTCCCATGCGCATTCAGGGAAATATAGGTGACCCACATCTTCCATTTGTTTACCTTATTGTTCTATACTTTAAACAACAAACTAAAATATGTTCCCTCTGTAAACGCAAAATTATTTTTCTCTTCAGCTAAAAAATAAAGTAATTAGTTACATCCAACACCTACAGCTTATGTGTACTTACGTACAATCGTGATAGTCCAGTCAAATTAGGTTTCATCTGCGGAAAAATTACTAGTGAGCTGAATTTTGGTACACACCTTTATTACGGCATTGTAATGAAGGTGTGAAAAATCGACATTCATATCGTGCCGGCTTAAAAAGTTATAGGGGTCAAAAGGTCGCGAAAATCAGTTTTTCGCGAATATCTTGCGATCTATTGCTTGTAGGTTAATTGAGGTCATTAGAAAAATTATTTGTTATAAAATTATCTACAAAAAATGTCCTTTGCATTTTTTTGTAGAATTGAAAGTTTTCGGAGGAGAGCGCCGAGAAAGCACTCACATACGGTATTGTACCAAGGCGTACGCCCATTGCTTTTCATGCTTTTCATTGATATTTGTAAGCGTGTTGTTAGTAAAATCTACTACATACAGACATATAGCATTAGTAATACTAGTACAGAAAGTTTTCCTTTTTGGAAAAGGAAAACTGAAAATCATGAAGATGTTTGAAAAAAGATCTGATTTAAACAATTTTGCAGAAATATTCCAACAAGAAAATTGCTCTCGAGATGCATTGTCAATGCTAGGACATATTTTCTACCGCTGCAATTTTTTGTACACACAAATCTTTTTTTAAACATCTTCATGATTTTCAGTTTTCCTTTTCCAAAAAGGAAAACTTTCTGTACTAGTATTACTAATGCTATATGTCTGTATGTAGTAGATTTTACTAACAACACGCTTACAAATATCAATGAAAAGCATAGGGCGTACGCCTTGGTACAATACCGTATGTGAGTGCTTTCTCGGCGCTCTCCTCCGAAAACTTTCAATTCTACAAAAAAATGCAAAGGACATTTTTTGTAGATAATTTTATAACAAATAATTTTTCTAATGACCTCAATTAACCTACAAGCAATAGATCGCGAGATATTCGCGAAAAACTGATTTTCGCGACCTTTGGACCCCTATAACTTTTTAAGCCGGCACGATATGAATGTCGATTTTTCACACCTTCATTACAATGCCGTAATAAAGGTGTGTACCAAAATTCAGCTCACTAGTAATTTTTCCGCAGATTGGTGTTTAAAAGAGCTAATTTGACTGGACTAGTGAGGTGAATTCAGTTTTAGGTCGAAGTCAACACACACTTCTTTAATCTTCTAAAACAGTTCCAAAACAATTTTCTAAAATTATTACGATGGAAAGTTAATATCGATAACATAGAAACATTTATCTGCTTTGCTTTGCTATGCTTTTACTTTCCACAAGTCCGAGTATGTTTCCAAAATTTTCTTAATTCCCAAAGGCCCAAACATACCTCCAGCTTTACCATTTTAGTATAATGTACGTTCACACATTGATCTTCTTTCATCTATTGAATTATTAGTTGAATGATTTAGTATTGAACATCTTCGTAGTAAACATACATAGAGATATTTCAAATAGCTTTAGGGGGTAGGACAATACAAAAGATAGTATGATTAAGCAAAACCTAAAATTAGGCTCTCAATTATTCTTCCCTTTTACTCCGAAACATGCTGATCATCAATTAGAAATTTTCATTCCTATATTTTCAATTTACGAGATGCTCGGAGAAGTGTCCGATGAAAGCTTCCAACTGTCCGATAAACTTGCTCATAAAGGGGGCTAGATTTGTCGAAAATTGGAAAAGTTGATTAATGAGTTCGCATTGTGATTGGCAGAATATCGGAGTGAAGAGCTGGAGCTTGGGCAGGACAGCCTGAAGACACGTCTGTGGGGCATATAATTGGTATAAAATATGTAACTTCGAAATATATCATGAAAACAGTACCTATAAGTACTTAGATAGTTTAAGTAAGCTGTGATTTTACTGCATCTTCACTTAAATAATAAAAAAGGAAAGAACAAGTTGGTATTAAGACTAGGAATAGAGAACGAAATAGATTAAAAAAACGCAATTTTCAGGCATGAATATACATCTATCTTTATTTTATTTTCAGTGGACATGGTATACTAAGTTTGTCGGTGAACATCAATCAATTATGACGTTTATGTCGCAGGAGCTTGCGGGTCTTTTGGCAATGAGATCTTGAACTGGAGGAGCACAATCAGATAAATAGCTATCATACTTATTGCCTGAAACAAAAATACAATTTAACGTATCTTATTGGTACCCTTGTATTGATAAATACAAATACACATTTAGATTCATTTTCAAATGGCTATTTCAGGTGGATTTACTTCTACATTATGTAGTTAGATATAACTTATTTGAAGTCGCATTGTGAAAACTTCCAGGTAGATTCTATCATTGTGTACGCGGATAAAACATGCATTGAATGAAGATAACAATAGATATCAAACGCTTTTAGCGTAGGTACCTGAGTTGATTCAATTTACTGTTAAAACCATTTATATTTTTATCATAGCATTGTGAATAGGTGGGGTATGTACGTATGTACCTACTACTACGTATGTGTTATATCGTCGGCTTAGAGTGTAAACCTGCTATACCAGAGCCGCTCTAAGTTGGCCGATTTGACACATGTCAGACTGACTGCACTAGTGAGGGACGACGGTAAAATTGCCGAAGTATATAAGTAACAGTTATTTCCACTTTATAACCAAGCAAGGTCTAATAGGGTATTCGACTGTGGTTGTTATGCTTGCCATTTTTATGAAAATCAGTAAGATTTATGTAAATCAATATTTCTTTTTCATCTTATTAATAACAGAATTAGTCACATCTTTCATTATGAAAACATATCAATAAACGCAACTTTTGATGAACCTACCGAACAAACTTCTTAGGCGCTGCATACAACAAACTAGCGTGTGACGTCACACGCCAGTCGACGTTTGTATGGAGCATTTTTGAGCTCGACCAATTAATGTGCAATTAAAATTGTAATATCTCGTTGAGTTATCCAGATATCAAAGTGATACTTTCAACAGTGTCTTTGTGTTCGAGTGGTCCATCCAACTATATCAAAATAAAAAAATAGTCAAATACCCTATTATAACAATTTTTTATTAAAAACATTTATTCACATCCAGAAGATTGAATTGAAGTTTCTTATTTAAAATTATTATTAAAAACAATAATTATTAAATCCTTCATCCTATTTCTAAAAAATACCTAGTGAGTATTACCCATTACGTCACTATGAAAACGTGTCAAACGGCGTAACCTTGTAAAAGCGTAATACAGAGTGGAAATTGTACGTTTTCGTTTTATAATTCAATTATTTTAAGTAATAAAAGACAAATAATTAGATAATTAGGTGCATTTGACATTTTGAAATAACGTCTTATTTTTAAAAGTTGTTCTGTATGATTCGCTAAATATGTTCCTCTTAACAAGGATAAATGCAAAATATAAAATAAAAAGTGTCAAATCGGCCAACTTAGAGCGGCTTTGGTATAACTCCATATCAGGTACATTTTCAGGAGAGACGATTAGATTGTGTATTTATTTTCACACTTTCGAATGGTATAAATAACGTATTAAAGTAAAAAAATGGATTTGACGGGTTTACACTCTAAGCCGACGATATGTGATATTAACGTTATAAAAATACTTTAAAACTACGTATTTTAGATAAAAAATAATATTGTTTATGTAACGTGATTGGTAATTTAAACCATTTTCCCTCATTTCTTAATTGTTAAGCTATTGCATAGCTTTTATCGCGGGCTTTGAGCGCGGCTACCAAACCAAGAAATTCCGTAGGTAACGAAAAAAACCTCACAATCGTCTAACGTCGTTTAAGTTCGGTAGACTTCGGCACGGTGTTTGTGTGCGTGCGGTTAGACGTATTGTGCGACTCTACGAAACTCGCACGAATCGAGACGAGCTGCTCCGAAATCGGACGATGCTATGCAATAGCTATACCGCGGCACACGTCTTTTTTTTTATATTGTGTATGTTACATGGTGGCCGTTAATTATTAATTTTAGTAACGGTATTCTGTGTATTATTAAATGGATATACCGATGTTAGTAACTCCCTGTTGACATTGGCGTAACCCTTCAGACTCACTACGGCAGGATTCATCTCGATGGCTTGGATGAAGTGGTCAATCTGTGAACAGAAAACAGCATACACTAAATTAAACCAGAAACAGAGTATCCGTTATTGAAACATAAGTAAATCTTCCTAATGTAGTGGACCTGATACAGGATTATGTAATACTGATTCCTCATAGTCGTATGTTCATCGTATGTTTATTAATGAATGCTATGACAAAGCAACTAATATCAGTAATACATTTCCAAAGGATTCAAAATATTTGCCCAACAATTTGTTTAAAATTTTTTTTTTTGATTTATCATTCTATATTTGAAAACGGGTTTTAATGTATCCGATTAATAATCAAATTACATTAAGAGCCACACACGACCAAATCAAGAAATTGATCGAATACCGGCGCGTAGCATTCGGACCAGACTAAAAGACCGATGGATAAATATTTTGGGGCAGGTGCGTTTATTATTCATTAACGTTGGCGCGAATGTTGTTTATTAAAGTTTTTCTGATCATTATTTTTTTACCTACTTGAGATTATCAGTGACAAGAATCTAATTCGAGATCATATCGTGAGGCTATGAAATAACCTTAACATAATCTATACTAATATTATAAAGCTGAAGAGTGTGTTTGAACGCGCTAATCTCAGGAACTACTGGTTCGATTTGAAAAAATCTTTTTGCGTTGTATAGACAATTTATCGAGGAAGGCTTTAGGCTATATAACATCACGCTGCGACCAATAGGAGCAAAGATACAATGGAAAATGTGTAAAAAACGGGGGAAACGCGAACGAAGTCGCTGGCACAGCTAGTTATTTATATATAAGTAATTATTAATTAATCATGTTTTTGGGTTTTCTGTCAACAACGCTGGCCAAGTGCCAGTTGGTAGACTAGATATCACAAAACCTTAGAATATTTTTCAGAGGTGTCTGTACCTACACCTGTTACACAGGTTTTCTCACTTAGGGGTGAGAGCCATCCGCTCCCCCGCAAGCCCGGTGATGATGACAAGGCTACTCCATCCAAGCCATCATCGTAAGTCAGTTAGGAAAACAAACATATATTTCCTCATGATGTTTTTCTTTACCATAAGAGCTTCGCATAAACGTCACAGTTTCACCTGCATTAAAATACGTACAAATGCGTTCTTACTTCGTAATGATAAGGTTTAAAGTTGAATGTACACATATCAGTGCACGTGACTTTACATCTGAGTTTCAAATTTTGAAACACATTGTTACAAGACGAGGTTTGAACTGACGACCTCTTCCGGCATAGGAAGCAACGACCTTTAGCACCTTTATCACCATCTATTTAATTTATTAGAAACTAGAGTTGTGATAGAATATGAATGGTTAATTGAGTTTCGAATGATCTCGTTATATTAAATAAACATCCCAGATTTCCACTTCAACTTTTAATGAAAGATACCGATGAGTTGTATAATTACGTACAACTACTGTGCCTGATCTCACCTCCTTTTGAGTGGGTCTGTCCACAGCCAACACATCTATTGTCAATAACGTCTCTTGAACGCCGTCTGCCACCTAAGAAAAAAAGTTTCAGTATATAATTACATACCTATAAATGCAAAACTTGTATGTATGGCCCACCAAGTTCATTGAAATAGTGGGACATTATATAATTTATGACAAACTAGTCACTTTTTTTTGCATAAAATCCTTCCTTTCGAATTCCTATATCTATTAAAAGAACGCATCAATATCCGTTGATAAATTTTAAAGATTAAAGCATACATAGGGAGATAGGGACAGAGAAAGCGATTTTGTTTTGTATTATGTAGTGATAATTTTAAATGGCTTAATATCAGTATTGGTAATAATATTGTTCCCAATTACACATAAATTTAATGAGCATACAAATAACTTAAGCGCATTGAAAGAACTTCAATTAGAGACAATATTTTTAAAAAAATACGAAAATGGATGCTCATAGTATCTCCCGTGGGCATCTCAGGTATCCGGAAAGTGGTCCCCCAGAGGTGTAAACCTTTTACGGAAGAAATTCGGCATGAAATGTTTATTTGTAATGTATTACTGTTTTTTATCTTTCATTTCCTGCGGTATACAAACGTATGAAAGCAAAGTTTTACGAACATGTCCAGAGAATCCTTAGAGACTAATAAATAACGTCCTTATAACCGACTGTCAAGGTAGCTAAGATCAAATTATGATTAGGCTCTGAACCAGGCCACACAAATTCAGGTAAAGTAAAAAGTAAGTAAGGGTGAATTTTAACTAAGTAAGTAAGTAAGGCGTCCGACCGATTTCGGTCATCTTAATTGAGATCAGCTAATGCGCAGGACATATTATAGTGCACCAGTTTGTGCGCGAACATTAGCGCTCTCTTTGTTCCCTTACACTATCTTACACTCATAGTTCGGTGAGACGGCAATCCGACATGAAGAGATCGGCTTAACGTGCTTTAACGCCTGGAAACCTAACACAAATTTTGCCAGATTCCAGAATCGAACCGGGGACCTCTCGGTCCACACGCAGCGCATGCTACCAATAGACCAACGAGGCAGTTGAAAGTAAAAAAGTAAGAAGTATCGATACACTTGTCCATGTAAACCGTTGAAGTGAACGAAAAATGTATCAAATGCATTAAACGAGAAATAGTACATAGAACTTCAGCTTTCCTAAACATTGTCGAAAGACATTCATAAATATTTAAATCAATAAGTATCTATTTAAGTAATTCATAAATATTTAAATCAATAAGTAGTGTTCCGAGCTGACCTATGTTGCTTTATCACTAGTTGTACAGATACAAAAACAACAATGGAACACTCAAACATACTTAAATAGGTTAACAATTCGGGACAATATTAAATTTTCAACAACATATCAATATTTGTATTTTTAGTACCCGGATCTGGATCGAACCTACTCCTGGCACAAGAGACAAATGAAATGCGCTATCGAGGCAGTCAAATTATTCGTTTAGAAACCTTTTCGGTGGACTTGTGTGAGCAGTCGGCGAAGATGAAGAGCAGCGTGGAGCAGTAGACGGTGTCGACGAACAGGCCGATCTCCTTGAAGCTAAAAGCGAAGCCATGGTCTACGATCTCGGAGAGCGCGCCGTACACGGCAATCGTTATGTTCGTGAACCTGTGCGGACATCACACATTTATACACCGTGAAATTTTAGTGGTTGTTTTCCCGCAGTAAAATGATTATATCTTAGTTAGTAGTACAATATATTTGTGCAGTTCTTTTTTGTTAAAATCAATAAATGCCGGTTTTACGAAAGGTTTAACCGAAACTCGAAAGCACGTTCGAACCGCTTTATGACTTAGGGTGTCGAGCTTCGTCAGCTTTAAGCATCGATTTCATGCGGCAAGCAGTACCTGATTACGTCACATCTTATAAAAGAACGATAGCTTCTGTCGTTTTCGAGTTGGGAAATTATTATTTTGTAAATTTGAAATAAAAAATTTTTTTACGAGGAATTAATAATAATAATAAATAATAAATTTCTTTATTTGCAATTTACAAGATTCAATAAATTAACCTAGTACATACAACATTTGCAATATTACAAATATGATGAGTAACTGAATATAGGTTAACGTTAGCAGCCGTAGTAGTATTTAAACTGTGTCACAGCTGCAGACGTCTTCCACACAAGGACCTCAAAAG
The DNA here is from genome assembly GCA_039566165.1 of Maruca vitrata. Classification (NCBI taxonomy): domain Eukaryota; kingdom Metazoa; phylum Arthropoda; class Insecta; order Lepidoptera; family Crambidae; genus Maruca; species Maruca vitrata. The sequence continues at coordinate 9,208,428 of CM076921.1, forward strand.
AGGTTCACCAAAAAAAGAAAAAATGAATTTAATGTTAGTCTTTTACAAAATAACAATAGGAAGAAAAATAATAAAAAAGTAAATGGTGTGTGTGTGTGTGTGAGTGTGTGTGTGTGTGTGTGAGTGTGTGTTTGAGTGTGTGTGTGTGTGTGTGTGTGTGTGTGTGTGTGAGTGTGTGTGTGTGTGTGTGTGTGTGTGTGTGTGTGTGTGTGTGTGTGTGTGTGTGTGTGTGTGTGTGTTTTGCATGTTTCGATAATGAATTAGATAAATGAATTATTTGCATGTTTCGATAGTATTACTAAAGGCAAATCGTTCTGCCACGGGAAAACCACCACTAAAATTTCACGGTGTATGGTAGAAAATGGGCGCTAGTGGTTTGGAGATAGATCTAACAGTAACAGCTTTCTATCCGTTGGACACCTGTGAAGGCCTGAAAGGGCGTGCAGGTGATGCAGTGGAAGGATGGCTTGGCCATTTTCAAATAATAGTAGCACTGCAGGGTATCAGTTGTAAGTCTCCTCGGCATTGCACTTCGCTCAGGAGCAGCTGCCGAAAGTCCCAGTTTCCAGCAGCTGGGAGCATTGAAAGAACCCCTTTATCTAGCCGAAGGTGCTTAAAGCATTGTCGCGTTAAAAAAGAGAGCTTAAAGCCTACTGTTTACACTTCTGATGATGTCACTCCTACAAACCATTGAAGTACATTATGTGAGTTCATATTAGACTAATAATAAGGGACGTAAAGTGTTTTAGGACTAGCTAAATACAAACCAAAAACAAAGTGTAGGTACTGTAAATTGTCACTTACATGAAAAGACAATAAGTGGAATAGGTTCGCGCATACGCGTTGCCCAGCAGTTGGAGCAACTCGGACAAATTCAACCACAAGAAGCGGTAGCGGGAAATCAATTTGGCTGAACATTCCCTTCTTACGTCCTGGTAACATATATTAAATATAGATCAATACTACTACTAATACACACATGTATGCATTACATTTATAGAAATACTGAAGGCAAAGAGTTTCTCTAAATAGTGTTGTTATTACGTTAAAGGGATACAAGTCTTTATAAAATACGTTACCCTGCGAAAACAATCCGAAAGACTTTGCGATGCAATTTTGATGCCTTTACAATTGATATACCACAATGCACAATTCATGTTGATCATCGTTATTATGTGGTAGTACGCGGCCGTGTGCTTCAGAAGAAACCCATCCATAAGCGCACAAAGACTCAACAGAAAACCTATGGCAAGTAATAAACAACCAATGCTAATGATTACGATCAAAGATTGTAGATTAGGAAATTGTAGGTTCTCCCCGGTTACTCTGTAATATCTCACCTGAAACAAATTAATCAATTATTATAAAAAAATTATGCTTACGCAAGCATACACATTCAATATCTTTCACATGAACACGGAAACAGTAAAAAAAGTCGGTTGAGCTAATAAATAAGACAGACATGTTATAGAAATCTGTAACTAACATCATGTAAGTAGGTTTACTTCTATGGTGCAAATTAAAAAAAAACAAACCGAAACAAATAGTAACTGCCTACCTAGATAAAAGCATAAAGTTATTGTCAAAAGATACTATGGAAGCCAATAATTAGAAAGATATTAGCATAGATATCTAACATCCTTATTGCGGTTTAAATTATAGTGATTGCAAGCATTTAAGCAAAATTGTTAAATCAACATGCCCGAACTAACTTGAAACTTTCCCCAGTTTGTCTTGTAAATTGCCACTTGATGGGCGACTCCCCACCCGACGAACGGTATCCAGAAATGCGGCACGAGGAATACGACGAACAGAATAGCGTAGATGTAGTCGTCGAATTTGCGAATGGAGCGTAGGATCAGGATTCGTTCGTAGCCCACGAACAGCACGATGATGGTGGTAGCTATGTAGAAGCAGATGGCGTAGGCTGTGGCCGACGACCTCCAACTGAAGGTAATAGTACCTAGGCAAGGACATAATGTGACGTTGTCAGAATGTTACGGTCGACCGACAGCATGTCAGGGACTTGATGTGAGTCCACGGTCAAGGCCCGCCCACTTTGGCGCGGACCGATATCGTCAGCTAAAGATCCTAAGTGAAAAGTGTCGCGTGACTGGACCAACTTGTTACAGTTATTATGACTGTTAGCATAATAACTAGCCTGCTTGAAGTTGCAACGCTTTAAAAAATATTTTACTAATTCTAGATTCATACTCCTTAAAATTGTGATGACATAATAAGGGGCAAGTTTACGTAGGCATCTAGTAGATTACTATACATATACCATGGTTGAGGAAGTTAAATGGGTACCTCCCTAATATTAAAAAACTCCAGTTAATGTGGTCCATTATCTGCGAAACAGTTATTATCAACTACCTACTAGTACAAAACTCTAAGGCTGTTTAAACACATGGCACAGCAGTGGCAAAAACAGCTCCTGGCTGGGAAACCACCGGCCAAAAACGCTGCCTCTGTGGCACCTTGCGCAATCGGCCTAAGTAGATAAGATATACCCGATTTTAATGAAATTTTCTACACAGGTACTCGACTAGAGGCTGTAAAACGATAATTTTTCACCGGTTTCGCTATGTGCGGAGTCGCAGGGGGAAAGCTAGTATTGAATGATCGTGATACAGTTATGGCTATAATGTACCACGGTTGGTATAGGAACGTTATGAACCTGAACGGTTAAGGGAATAGATTAAATGAATACTAACTAACGGTAGCGGGGCTACACGCGATAAAATTATTAGAAAATACGTATACATAGTTAGGGGAGACCGAGGGGTTTTGAAACAAAGGTGAGTTGATACAGTACTGATTTCTTGGAACTCAAAACAGTTAGACAGTTGGCAATGTCGCTGTTCATCTATCTATATCCTCCCATCCGCAGACGTGTCAGTTTGCGTCCGACGCGTAAGACGCGCGGTTATGGAGTTCTGCGTACCATATGACAAAAATCGTGAAAAGTACATTTTTAACGTATTTTTATGGTGCCTATATCATGATAACGGCTTTGTATTTTGGTTAAAGTTATGCATTTTACGAAAGCTTATTAACTATAGTTTTATCAATACATAGTATAAAACAAAGTCGCTTTCGCTGTATGTCCGTATGTATGCTTAGATCTTTAAAACTACACAAAGGATTTTGATGCGGTTTTTTTTAATAGATAGAGTGATTCTTAAGGAAGGTTTGTATGTAAAATTTACCCGAAGCGAAGCGAGGGCGGGTCACTAGTAATAATATATGTGATACAAATGGTTTCTGTGTATTCTATTTTTTAGAATTGATGAAATAAAAATTGGGAGGTTTTTTCTTACTGAGGAGATTTGACTGTTTCAACTCTCCTCGTTTTAAATTTTACCTTACAGATCCATACCAGACTTAGGTAAAAAAATACTGAAAATTCTAGGACGCTAATTATCTTCCCAGTCAGGTTGCTGATCGACTTTTGGCAACCTCCAGCAGTCCTGGTGGGAGTCTGTTTCTTATCCGAAAATCGTTTGTCCGAAAATCAAAATCCCTAACACGTTTGCTATAATCATCAAAATCCATAATGTTCGAATGTACGAAATTTCATAATCCCTAATTGTCTTTAATTCTAATCATTTTTTGTCATAATATCGAGTTCTATAATAATCAAATCTCCTAAAATTACTTGCTATAAAGTTAAATGCCCGAAGTGTTACATAGTATAATGTTCGTTACTACGAATGGAGCTTTATCATAATATTATTAGTCCGAATTATGAATGATTATTTATAATTTTGTTTTATTCAATAAATGTTTGGCCAAAAAATGGTTTCGTCAAATCATCATTTTATAAATGACTTACTTTTTGGCCAAATGATCAACAGTTATATTTTCATTTTACAAATAATTATTTTGCAAAATGAATATTTAACAACTGAGTTATCATACCAAACTACTATTGGTCTAAAAAGTTTGATAAAATGTTTTATTTGACAAATGTTTCTTTTATTAATCGATCTGATAATAGATATGGTACGGGTCAAATTCAAACACAATATTTGGAAAATCATTATTTTGATAAATTTGGTTAGGTAAGGTTAGAATATTGGTTAGGTTAGGTTAGAACTGGTGACCATAAAACGCGCGAGCCGAGCGAGCGAAGCGAGCGTGCCGCGGCAGCGGCCGGCGAAGCGCCAGAAAATATTTACTACTGTTTAATTTCTATGTAATAGTGGATACACAAATAAAAATAAATATATTTATATATACCGATGTTCGTCACACATAATAAGTCAGTTTTTGTAAGATGGTACTGTTGTTAAATGTCTCGTTTGCCAAATGAATATTTAGGATTTGTAACAAATTATAGAATAGATTTGTGCATTTCACATATTATGGATTGTAATATTTATAGCAAAACAATTTAGGACCTTTAGTACTTTCGGACTTATGACGTTTATGGAAAAGCCTTTTATGTCTTTTAAACTTTATAGATTGTAATATTTATGGCAAAAGATTTTAGGGTAAATAATATTTAGGGATTTCGATTTTAGGGCAAGTGATATTATGATAAATGTAGTTAGGGATAATGATCATTCGGGCAAATGATGATTCGGACATAAAACATTATGAGATGTAAAATTATGGATAAAAATTTTATGAGATGAAATAGAGAACCGTCCTGGTCTATTCAGCTCTAATTAACTCTTTAGGATTTGATTATTCTTATTACAACTGCAGTTACCTACTTATGGTAAATGCACCTATTATGGACGCGGACCCCATTATGGACAGTTTTCAAAAATGCCTCCAATAATAAGAAACCGGTAGGTATTTTTTTTCCAACAGCAACATTAATCGGTTGTACCAAAATTCTAGATTTGATGTAAACAACATTTGGCAGCTCTCCGCTATATTATTTTCGACTATAACGATTCTTACTAGTGCGGTGCGTTTAGGTGTCGAGATTTGAAATTTCTTATAAGGAGCGCAATGCATGTAAGTAAATTTATTAGCTTTTTTTTATGACAAGTGTAATATTGTTGTTAAAAATGATATTATTTATTGAATTACTGATAATAAAAGGTTAATTATATATTCTAATCTAAAACCTCATAGTAATTTTAGCCTCGGAATTTATCAATGTTCATAATTGGATATTTTTGTAAGCCTGTACCCAAATATGGACATTTTGTCTATGAAGGATATTTTACAAATATACGTTTTTCATACATCTTATAGTTGTACAATCGTTTACCTTTATCTTTATTTTTAGATCAGTCGCAAATTAAGACTTTAAATTTAATAATTCAATTATGAACATTGTGTCCATAAATGGGTGTCCAAAATAGGTTCAAATTTTTTAAATAAATAAATTTTGTTTCACTTTAGATATGGCGACTAGAAAAGCTTATACTAAAGAACAAATGGCAAATGCAATTAAAGAAGTGAGAAAAGGACAGAAAATATCCACTAATTAGAAAAATAATAACTAGAATAACTTTTCTAAAAAAATTTTTTTTTGAGTTGTTTGTGTTTTTTTATGTCATGTTACATTTATAATTTAAGACAGGGTAATATACATAATAATTATATTACAGTCAGGGGATACCAGTCACAACTATCTGTCCGGTGGGTGGCGAACGGTATACGGGTAAGCGACCCCGGGTCCTCGAGCTACTATCGACTCAGTCCAAATCATATATTCCCCCGTCATATATTCTTGCTACTCGTGGGAACGCAATAACCTTGTTAAAACAATGCACAAGGCAGAATGGCAGCGACGTGGTCCACAAGCAGTCACGTCACGTTTCCCACAGAGGTGAAAAGTGGATCGCTGGAAGTGATCTCTGCCTACCCCTCTGGGAAAAAGGCGTGATTTTATGTATAAGTAATTGTTGAGACTGATTATAGCTGTATTTTGATAGGTATGAAACTAGTAAGAAGACATTTGATTTTTGATTATTGTTGGCAAAGTGAATAGAAAAGAGTGAGGGTTTTTTAAAATTTTTATTTAACCTCTAAACCAATTTGCTTAAAGATCGAGAAGTGAAGGAGATGATTATATTGAAATGTTATTTAAATAATAAGGCGTCAGACCGATTTCAGCCATGGCGGCCGATCTCAATTGAAATCAGCCAAGTGCGCAGGACATATTATAGTGCACAAATGCGAGCGCAAACACAAGTGCACTCTCTATTCCCTTACTCTCATAACTCGGTGAGACGGCAATCCGATATGAGCGATGAGAGATCGGGCGCAGGACCACCGGCTTAACGTGCTTTTCGAGGCACGGGCGTTCAACCGCCAGCTTCCTAACTACGGGCTGAGAAATTTCATCACAGAAAAACTCACACAAATTTTGCCCGACCCCGGACTCGAACCGGGGCCCTCTCGGACCTTACGCAGCGCTTGCTACCAATAGACCAACGAAGGGGTCTCCTATTTAAATAATACTAGTTAAGAGGACATTTTTATTTGGTTTTTCTTGGCTTAAAGGCTTTGGCCTTTGCCGATTACTTTTTGATAACTGTTTGTTGATTGATATTTGAGTTACCTATTACATTATTTTATTATTTAATTTAAATGGTTTTTATTTCATTATACTAACATACTCAACCCTAATACTCTTGAGTTATAGATTTAAGCATTCAATTGAAGAATGTCCATAAATGGGTGTCCATAATTGGATAACGTCCATAATTGGGTGTTCATAACTGGATCTTCCCTGTCCATAAATGGAGATTGGCAAAGGTTATTTTTCCTAAATTATATTTTATTGAAGCTAGCTTATAACTGATTTTAAACATCGAATACTTATTAAGAAAAGGACTTTTTATTAACCTCCAAATCCCTGCGAACGTATATTGCAAAACATACAAACTATGAAGAAAAAACGAAAAACAAATCCTTAAACCGTCCATAATTGGTGCATTTACTTTACCTGCTAATATCAGTACAAAATATTGTCAGAATTTTTTCTTTTGAATTTGAAAAGTTTTATTTTAATAAATACTTCTAAATTATATCAACATTTTAATTATACAGCCCTTAATATCTATTTTAAGCCATATGTTTCAACTCTCCTCGACCCCTGTTTCATCTCACCTCGATATGAGGGGAGTTGAAACAAGTTGACATGTTTCGGTAAAATCGTTTTTTTACTACAATATTTAACGCTTACAATTTCCTTATGTTAGTTTTCCGCAAGTTTAATAAATTATCTATCGATTGATACTAATATCATTAGATTACTGTCAACAGCTTTTGGGGTACGAGACAAAATGTCAAAATTGTTTCAACTCCCCTCGGTCTCCCCCTTGTTGCCTAGACTGGATTGCAACGTTTATGGTCGCAAATAAGATATAGCTTTCAGTGGGGTGATCTAGTTGAGCAAATTAGGGGTGAGAGCTATCCGCTTTCCTGGAATGTGGTGATGATGGCTACTTCAATCCATCATCGTACGTCAATTAGGAATAAAAAGGTAGAGCAAAGTGGAATAATAACCCAAGCGACTCACCCGGCCGGGACCTGGTGATGGGCATGACGGCGAGCGCGCGGAACAGCACCAACAGCAGCTTGTGGGCGCGGTAGAACTGGTCGTGGATCTCGCACGTGTCGCCGTCCTGCGACGACAGCTGGTCCCGCTGCTCTTGCTCCTGCCAAACGTACAAGTCTTAGGGGTGATAGCCAAACGCTTACCGCTCCCCCGCAAGTCCGGTGATGATGACAAGGCAACTTCGTTGTCAGTTAGGAAGAAAAGTTAAGTCAGCGGCATTTTTACATGCACAGCGTAGGGCTCATAATATGTACACCCGAATTATGATATTGTAGACACAAATTTTATTCCATGGCGCCCTTTCAGTGTCAAGCGCTCGGGTGATAGCCCAATAACACAACAACTGGGCCCTGCTCTAACGCCGGCACTGCGTACAACCTATCAAACTTAAGAGAATATGTTCATTAAATATTTAACCTAAGAAGAGCAGATTTATGTTAACTTGCCCGGGCAGCGCAACCATTCTAACGTACAAAAATTGACTGATCTGATATACGACTGTAGCTAAGGGGGGTTTTTGCTGAAACATCATTGGGTGACTCGATGGTGTATTGGATATGTGCCTGTCGCTTGCGCTAATAGTCGTGGGTTCGATTATTATCACTCGGGTATATATGTGTGTCTACCATTGTTTTTTTTATATCCATAACACTAGTGCCTAAGCAATTTACTTCAGAATAGGAACAAAGTAGTTGGTACCTACCTACTCATATATGATTTTGTGTGATATTAATTATTTTTGGATAAATTATCCTTACTGTTTTATTTCTTTTGACTTAGGGGTAATTGATCATTAGAAATGCCTACCTACCTAAATGGGCTAACATCTTTGCAATTTCAGTCACGTACTTAGTTATACCATTAATGTGAAACAGGGTTCCAAACAAAGGATTACCTAGACACGTAGACCTAGTGCCTATTTGATTGGCAGTCGTTAATATGCAGGGCACTTTCAGAAATGGGAAAACAATGTTTTACCAATCTGTCTGTGTGTAAGGTAGATGGGTAGGTACACGACTACTTATTCAACTAATCATGAAACTAAATCAAGTCTTGATTTAACCCAGCTTTGGTTTAAATTTATACCTACCCAAAATTCAACTACACGCAACGGCTATAATTTAGTTATAGCAAAATTGCAAATATCGTGCAATGGTGATCCTTTAAACACACATCTAACTTTATAAGCATAGATTAATATTTTATTTTTATGATGTTTCGATGTAATAGGTAACTATTTCACTTACATAATCCCTTTGAGTCCTCTCGTAGACATGTTTGTCGCCCTGTATTTGTTTCATATCATTTTGCAGCAACGAATTGTTAATTCCCTCCTCAAATAAATGATCCGGTATCATCATTTTGAGTGGCGACCCTTCCCGAAGTTCAGAAGTCGAATGACGCCTAGCCAAATTAATCGTGGCAAGTCCGCGGGCTCCTAAAATATGCAAGACCCGAGACATTATCGAGCAGGTAAACAAGGAGTGTAAATTTCATTAAATTTTAAAGTAAACGACGATGCCGCTCTTTGCATTTCAATGTTACTCACCACCCGGCCAAACAGTACTTTCTTAAATCATGAATTCATCAGTCATAGGTTACAAACTTATTTACCTTGTCTTGTAGCTTGTAACTGTAAGAAGCGTCGATGGCCGAGTGGATAACGTCAGACAGTTCAAACCCCGCCACGTACCACTGTGTTTTTCAAATTTGAAATTTATATGTATGATTATACGACGCTTTAATGGTGAAGAAAAACATATCGCGAGGAAATCTACGAATCAATTCTTAGGTTGTGTAGTCATCCAACCCGCACTAGGCCAGCGTGGTTGACTAAGGCCTTATCGCCCTAGTTTAGGGTAGGCCCGTGCCCCAGCAGTGAGGACGTATAAGGGCCGATGATGATGATGATGTAGCGGGGATATCCCTTAGATGCATTATTGGAATCTTTTGTGTAATTATCTCTACCGCTCCACTATTTCTACCTAAAGCATCAAGTTCATTATTGCAATTATGTCTTATAAACGACGGGTAGGTCTGATTATACAGGATGCAAAGTTTTTACTTCTAGTGACCAACATTATCTTCTGCTGTACCTACACACAATATTAATATTATAGTTGTGTCAAACACTCGCTGCCCGCGGGGCAATAAAACGTGGGACTACGACAGCGAATATTCATCTCTCTGTCGCACTTACAGGTCTTATGGGGAGGCGTAGTGTTGCACCAGTGCAGTGTCGATATTAATACTATAAATATTTTGTACAGTAATAAAAAGAAATGGAGTAAATAATCATACAATTATTTTTAATATTTAATATTTGTATGTTAATTGTAGTTTATCGTTATAGTGAACTATATATATATACATACACATTTATAAGTAGACTTTCTGACAATTTAATTTACTAATTAATTATCATTGCCAGCGCAAATACCTAGTAAACAATCACGATGCGCGCATAACAACGAATGTACAATTTTCTGGAAGAACGCATTTGTCGATAACTGACCATCGACAAGTGTGCGATGCGCATGGGCCGCCCTTGCATACAGATGATTTATGGCATCGCGGGCAGCGAGTCTTTGACACAACTATAGTCGAGTAGGTTGGATGTTAGCGCGTAGGTAGACGGATTCTGTGACGCTTGTTGCACCTACCTAATACTAACAGTAGGTACTAGGACTTTCTACATTGCTTATTTATTTATTTTAGGAAGACCGGGATTAAGTTACAATGTTTTTTTTTCGTGGACCGTTAATTCGTAATTTATTATTATTATTCGTATTTTAATTTTTACTTCTATAGAAAATCGGCTAGACTATTTAAAATAACGCGGGCACTTCATTCAGAAAGCCGTGCGCGTTCCCATTTAGTTCATTTGAAAGTTTTGTGAAATAAATCTTTTAAATAATACAATGCCGTCAATTTTACATAATATAGATTTTATTAGGTATATAATAACATATCACAGTTTATTTTTCAGTTATGTATTTCAAGATCAATAAGCGTCTTGGTAGTGAAATTTGATTTTATGGAAGCAAAACTGGATAGTAGGTTTGTGTTACCGACAATCTGTAAAATCTTGAATTTGTAAAATCAGCAATCTTAGTGCCTAAAACTGCACAAACAGCTGCACATTAAGCAAAGTATTTTATGAGACGACCATTAATAATTTTCCTCAAACACAGAATACTAAGGTACCATAAAAACAATTTTATCTATGTAAGTAGGTATGTAACATAAAAATTACTATAATAAGATAAACCTCCCCCAAATAATACAATTTTACCTAATAGTTAGTAAAAGTAACAAAGTATTTTTACATTTTGGATATGGACAACAATGTGATTTAATGATTAAGTAATAAAATTTTCACATACATTCAACAGAATCCGTGGTAAGTAGCTTAAGCACTTGCATTGTAGATATCAGATTCAACAGTGGATACACAAATATTACTTAAATATATTAAATAACAAACCCAGACACGCAAAAACACTGATGTTCGTTTAAGATTCGGTATACCAGAGACTAAGCCACTAGGTACTAAAGCATAGAAAATATTATATTTGCTTATTCTGAATCGGACAAATCAATTAAATTTTACATTAAAAATTGTTTCGCGTTCCATTACACTAATTTTAGTGTAACGGAACGCGAAAGTCTAAAATCTTATATAAATTCTACATGTTTTTTATATAAATAATTTGAAATTCATAATAAAAAAAATTACAACAACTCTCATCATACCGAAAATACTTGTAACCACTTTTAACAATATTATTTAGTAAATTAAATAAGATAGCTACACAAACTCAAATATTTCTTACTTACATAAGTACAAGTTACATTATTTATACATCCGTTGATATTATAACACATTTATGTATATTTATTTTAAGGCATTTTGTTGGTATTTCATATGTGCGACAAAATTAACTGGACGATTTTATCATATTTAAATTATATGAAACATTATGTACTAAATCTTCAATGTTCTACTAAAACAATTGACATTTTCACGGTAATAATATATTTTTTTAATTAGGTAGACTTAAGTCTCGCCAGTTGTGCCATGATTTCTTTATCATCGTCTGTTGTGGATGCTCCAACCTTATGACGCGCAACAGACGGTGCACCGGCCATCTGAAAGAAAGTTTATTATAAACACTGTTAGACCATATTATTTAAAGTATACAGGGTGTAACGGGAGGGGTGGATTATCGTGAGAAGTTTTTAAAATAAGTTCTAGAAAAAATGTTCAAGTACCTTTTTATCACTAGAGGCCTTGAAAGTTAATAAAAATAATTATACTCCATTCATTTTGGCGAGTGACAAAATGTAAACAATGAACCTTCGGTTCTCAAATTTTTAAATTATTAAACGAGTAGATACCCATAATACAAAGACACACAACACGTTTTAGCTTCGAAAAACAATTCCACAACAAAAGAAAACAATTAAAATACTACTTTAAACTTAACAGTAACAAATAAAACAAGGAATCTGAATAAGAAATTAACAAAAACAGGGAAATGCATTCGCGTCAACAGCTTTATCGGCAGGGTAAAAATGGCCTATATAAGCCAAACAAATACCAAATACCACGATTCAGTGTACAAAAGTTGTATAATATACAGGGTGTCCCAAAAAGTAGTGTCAAGCGGAAGTCCTGAGATAGAACACCCCGTGGGGCATCCGAAACACCCCCATGTATGTTCCGCGATTTTTTATAGTTTTCGAGTTATGATTATTTTTCTAAAATTTTGAGAACAACTGACCTAACCGACTAAAAATATTGTAGAGAAAAAAGTATTTGACTTTTTTGAGTAATTCTTTTTGCAAATCAATGTTCATGAGTTTTTCTTTAATGCCTAAAATATTTGTCTCCTTAACTTATATGGAACATATCAAAATTATGGTACAAACTGAAAAGTTACGTTCTGTAAATAATGTCTTACAATTTGAACCTTAAATTTACAATATTAGGAGGTAGTTGCATGGCTCCTAAGTAACTTTAAAAACTGAGCTAGACTCTCAGCTTTCATAATCATTAATAAAAACTGGTACTTAATGGGCTACTTTTGATGAAATCGGACTTGAAAGACAGAGAAGTGGAAAAATGATAAAATGTGCCATTTGAATACGAAGTATTATTTGAACGCGTAAAATCGCGGAACATACATGGGGGTGTTTCGGATGCCCCACGGGGTGTTCTATCTCAGGACTTCCGCTTGACACTACTTTTTGGGACACCCTGTATACTCTAAGATTTTGTCATATTATAATATGTCTGAAGTTTGAGAATTGTTGTTTATTCAGGTCTTTTTTATGTCAACTTACGTTGTCAAAATATTTTTGACAGAAAAAAATTAGAATATACCAAAAAAATACATATAAATTGAGCATTAAAATATAAGATAAAATTTTCTTATTAGTTCATACAAGCTTGGTTTTTAAAATAATTTTTTAATATCATAGTTCATGAAAAAAAATTGTTTAATTTATTTTATACTCTTTCCAAAGATGACCTATAAAAATATCCTTTTTTGACATGTTTACATTTTGTCTCTCGCCAAAATGAATGGGGTATAGATTTGTAAAACTTTAATGAAGAATTTCTTTTATTTCAAAATGGATATGAGTCAAATTGGTATCGTGATTATTAAGACCCACTATTGAACTACTTCTAGAAAAAAATCATGCAAGCAGGTCCAGTAAGTTAAGCTACAGTAAAGACCTTAATACTGAATTTCGGCCTTTTACTTAAATTTCACAAAAATTTCAATAATTTTGGTCCCCTGTCGATTGATTTACGATGATCCACCCCTCCCGTTACACCCTGAAATGTATTGTTAGCGTGCAAATTGGTCATCCCTTCGAATATTGATTCTTCACTTCACTCTTTACTTCGCTATTTCTGCGCAATTGCTCTAATGCGTCTCTGTATTGAATACAATTGAATAAAGCAGCAAATCATTATTGAATAAAGCTAACTACTTTATTCTTTATACCAAGTCTAACAGTATAGTGATCGTACGCCAAGAAAGTGGTCTATCGCCCTAAGCTTGACAATCAGTCGCATAAATGAACAAAAAGGTTGATTTTACCATGACTAACTATTCTGATAGCTATTAATGCACTTTTTTACATGTCATCATCAACCTTTAACCTTTTAACTATTTTACAGAAAAAATTGTCCAAACTGGTTGACTACTTGACTGATTATGAATAATGTTACTGCTCAAAAGTAAGAAATACATTTAACAAACATTAAATTAAAACATTGCTGAAAACCTATTTTATAATTTAGCATGATGATGATAATGTATCTAAAATACATACATACATAAATAAAGTACTCTAAACAAATATAGAATACTAGTCTACTACTATACTTCACAATGGCGAGCTTAACTTAATACTTAGCAAAAATTTTTTGCTATCAATATGGGTCCACAGAAGTTTGCCACAGTTTAGGAGCAGAACCTGCACTAGGATTCCCTGTCACAGTATTCCAGCCCCCCTACAGAGATCTTAAATATATTATAATACATGTCATGTACTTACACATGTATATGTATTTATAGATTCTAAAGTTTTTGCAACCATAACAGACAGTTACTACATCACTTTTGTGTATTCAAAATATGACGCAGTTGTTACTATGATCCATAATAAATGCGCCCATTGATCAATACCCACCTTGCCGCTGATCTCGATGCCAATCTCATCAAGTACTTGGTTGACAATGCCTTCAGTTTCTTCCTCATCGCCAGACTCATCCATGATGTCATCTAGCGTATCTGAAACTAGATATAAAGCACATTAGGAAATCATACTAACATGACATTCATCTTTATTTGAACACTGTGTATATTTTTTCATGTGTATGAGGATATAAATAAATTGAAAGGACTGATTATCTTAATGAACATTCATTGAAGAATGGTGAGAGCTTAATCCAAGATGGACTTACTCATTTCATCTGTCATGTCCATCTTAGCATTGGCCTGTTTAAACGCCTCCATGTCCTTAGCAATTTGGTGCGGATTCATGATCTTGTTCATATTGCCCATAGTCTTGGCAGTCGTTCCCATCGCTCCAGCTATTGCAATGTTGGCGCCCATCGTTTTATTGTGCAATTGAACATTTGATATCTGAAATAAAATTAATAAAAATAAGGATTTCAGTCATGGCAGCCAATCTTAAATGAGATCAGCCAACTGCGCAGGGTATATTATAGTGCACAAATGTGCGCGCAAATACAAATGCACTCTGTTTCCTTACTCTCATAGTTCTGTGGGACGGCAATCCGACATGACCAATGATAGATTGGTTGCAGGACCACCGGTTTAACGTGCTTAGCGAGGCACGAGTATAAATAATAAATAAATAAATAAATATAAATATTTCACAACATCACATACATTGATCTGATTCCGTGGTAAGTAGCTTAAGCACTTGTGTTACGGAAATCAGGATCAACAGTGGATACACAAATAAACTTAAATATATTTAATAATACACCCAGACACGAAACAAACACCGATGTTCGTCACACAAATATTTGTCCCGAGTGGGAATCGAACCCACGACTCTTGAAACCGTAGGTTTTGAACCTGAGTCACAACCACTGTTCCACCGAGCCAGTCAGAGAGAGTCAGAGTCAGAGTATGCAACCACCAACTTCCTAACTCCAGGCTAAGTATTTTCTTAACAGAAAAACTCACATTGCCCAAACCCAGACTCGAACCAGGGAATTCTCGGTCCTAATGCAGCACTTGCTACCAATAGACAAACTACACAGTTAAATAAAATATTAACATTAGAAATAAGATTTTCATTTTAATAGGTACAAGAGATTGTTAGCACATTTACCTTACTATTGGCTGAATATATTCTATTCTTTTGCTTTCTAAGCTGAACCAGTTGTTTGGCTAATATTTTGCAGCCTTCATTATTGCCTTCTTTTGCCATCTTCTTTATTTCCATTTCCTGAAAGAATGTTTTATGTTTATTTCAGTAAATAAAATTTTACAACTGAACTAACTAGGTAATTAAACAAACAGTAATTTTAATCAGTAATTCCATAAGGAAACAGTAATTCTATAGCTAAAACATGCATTAGATACTTGGTTCAACTAATGTGACTATTTTTATTTTGCTCCTAAAGTTGCTCTCTTGGCCTGTGGTCTTATTTTTTTTTTTACATTGGATTTGCTAAAACGGTGCCTTTCTGACCGAAAATTTTGCTATTATTTGTATTCTATGGGGACACCGGGGTGCATTACTTCAAAATAGGTGGTCTGGTCATGTTAGGTATGATCATCTGGATCACATATGGATTTGAAATAGGGAAGCATAATTCATGTAAATACAGTGGAAAAGATCCAAACCATGTTTTTTACTAACCAGTTTCTTTTCTTCTCTCTCAAGTGCTGATTTGTCTCTTTCCAAATCTCTTGTGGCCTTTCGTAGTTCTCTGTCATTTTGGCGTTGTTGCTCTGAAAATAGTATAAAGTAACACTTATTTATTTATGAGAAAAAAATCTTAGAAGAGAAACAAAACATTTCATGGTCATATAGATTATGATTATTTTTAAAGAAATTAAAAGTTCACTTGAAATATGGTTGAGATTACCTTTAACCGTAGGTTCTTTCTTAAACCAATTCATTGTTAAAATAATAATTATAACACTTAAAAGGTTTATTGATGACTAATAATTGTGCAAGCCAACTTGTGGTAAATAAATCGCATAAAGATAGTTGATTCTCGATACCAATGTGTTTTACTCGATGCATATATTATTGATATCGTCTTTTGTCCGCGCATCAATATAACAGGCTAATAACATAAGCGTTAAAGAGTCTTGGTTGTTTTTGATTATTATGACGTAACACTTTCCCAAATCCTCTTTATTTTTCTTTATTAAAAATTTAAATAAATATTCTAATCGATATAATTACGTGAAAAAAAAAACGAGAATCGAATAAATTTTTGTTGACATTCGCAGCTCTATGAAATGACATTACTATTTTACCGACTCTTTTTAGAGACATTAGACTGCCCTGCTAATGTCATAGTGACATAGAAAAATTTACAGGAAAAAAAAAGCCTGGCCTACAGCCCATCTGTCTTATTTTATAAACATTTAATTCATGTGTATAGAAAAAACAATCATATAATAATAAAACGTAGTGATTATATTCACTTTGCATCATAATTCCAGTACCTCTGAATAAAATTGGCTACTATGTGTTCTATACAGCAGAATGAAAACGATTATTAACCCTTTCAGACCTGAATTATTATTTTTTCTCTAATCGATTTAAGAAAATTCCTATAGCTAGTCTTAGGTATAGGGACCTAAGGAAAAATAAATAAAAAAATCCTGGTTGACAGTTTTTCAAGAAAATCAAGGTTTTCTTTTTGTGTACAAGTGTACACATCCGTTCCATGTAATGATAAAATTAGCCTATAGAGATTTTCATATTAAATGATAAAAACATTTATTTTGAAATACTTTATTAGGAAATATAAAGAAAATTTATAAAAATAACGAAATTGTATTATGTTTATTATCTTCAACAAAAAAATTTAGGTTTTTTCATTGGGTGGGTTGAATAATTGCACATAAATCAATGTCTAAATTATAAAATCAAATGGTAAATTGCTTCTTAGCATTTCAAACATAAGCGTGTTCGTATTTGTATGGAATGCTAAGAAGCAATTTTATCCTTATTTAGGATTTACGCCTATCTTTTCATTTTTTGCTTTTGATCCGGCTTCTACCCTTGCATCCTACCATTTTACAGCGTGTACCAAGACCTTCGTTGTGTGTAGGAAAATGCACAAAACCGTCTCGAGCTATTTCAGATACTGGGCGTATCTCTTCTGGTCTTCTAGGTATAAGCTGCGGACTTGGGCTACTGCTACTTGAACGGCCTCTTTTATTTATAGACATTTTGTTTTGCAACACCAGGCATTCAGCCACCTGACGACGAAACTGAAGCAATGTGAGCTGTTTATTTTTCTGTATGCCTAGCAGGTGGTTGTCAATTTGGTATTCTCTGCTTCTAATGTTCTGCTTAGGCGTTCTGTATAATATTTTCATAGGCGGAAGGAATTTCCCGTACTACGTCATTGCTGGTGTTTGCGAGTTCTGGCTCCCGATTACTCATTTCAACCCATAATGAGTTAGCTACTTCATCATCATCTGAATCCGGTGGGAGTACTTACTTACTCTTTGGTTGCGGTTGATGACATCTGTACCCAATCAGACAGAGCGCAGTTCCCGTTCAGACGCAACTTCAACTGGTTCTTCATCATCAGAAAATAACAGCAAATCAGAAAGATTTCCGTCTTCTAGTGCTCTTAAAACGTCGCGTGAAAACATAATTTGGTACTTTAAAATGTAAAAATAGTATTAACACAATTTGTAACATCAAAAACAACAAAATTGCACAGTTGAATAATAATTATAACTTATTTTAGAAGTACCTACGAAGTACGTGAACAAATCGGTAAAATATCGTTTAGGCCTGATGTGTACATTTGTGTACAAATATAAAAATCGTGAAAGTGTGTTCAAAAATAAACTAAATCTAACAACATGTATGTTACATATGGCCACAATAGTATAACATATCGACTCATATTTTTTCCATTACATATATTTCGATATTTTCTACTTTTTAGAAATAAAAATAATGAGCTTACCTGCACATTTCAAACTTCGGTCGCGACTGGTCAAAACTTGTCAAAAAAAATGCCAAGGTACGCAACAGATGGCGTTGGCAGTATCGATTTTGGTAGTTTATTATGTGAACAAATGAACACAACCGGTTTCAGTTACAAATATTGCGAAAAAGATACTTAAATTATTTTTTATATTATATGTGTACATTTGTGTACGCCAGGTCTGAAAGGGTTAAATAGATATTTTTCTTTCACTTAAACGATTAACTGCTCTTTTATAAATTTAAAATTTATAAACCTCTATTTTTTTATAAGTAGTTATCAATTTATTATTAACAATTTAAACTGTTCGATTCATTCTTCAGTAATGGGATATTTTATTTGATAATTTTTCTTAAAGCAATTGACTTCCGAACAGATATACCTAAATGTTTTTCGGAATTTATTGATAGGTACTATTATAGAGTTTCAGCTTCAGCATTAATTGAAAGTTTTATTGATACTAGCGTAGCGTAGCACGCTTTTTTTAGGCAGTACAGAGAGCGGATGGGCTTTCACATAAAAAGCGTATTAATAAAAGTTAAAAAAAATTTTTGTTCATAACCTTTTTTTCAATTTCAGGGCCCGACAGGCGCCCGGGTGCACCGCACCCCTTGGTAAAGACGGCCCTGGTAGATACCTATGTACTTTTCCCGGGGTTATTCCACTAATCCCTATTGGAATTTCCCATCAATGGGGATAATTGAACTTTTTGTCCACTAATCCCCATTGATTCCTATGATGGCGATTTGTGGAAAAAAGTTGTTGATAAAGTTCACAAATCCTCATTGTCTCAGAAATGAATTACCTACAAGAAGAACCGAACCAAAATTCATGAAGCCTTTATTTTTTACTCAATTAGTTGGGTCAATAATCCCCTACACACACACCTTGTGAAAGACGAAGGTTCAGGCTATCTATAGGTACTTATAATATTTGTCCCCAATGGTTTTCTTTAACATTTCTCATAACTGAATAGAAAATAAAACAACGTTTGAGTACAATGTAATGAACATTTTATTTCAGAGTGTCAAAACCGAAATGTTCATCTTATAGTCACTTCATTCATATTAAATTTTTAAGTACAGTAAGAATTTATAGTACAATTTTCTTTTTGATAAATATACTATCTTTATGTAGACATAAAATATTTATAATAAAATAGGTAAATGGACGCAATGCAATCATTAAAATTAAATTTTGATAAACATTAAGTATCAATAGATAGGACAAGACGAGCGAGACATTTAGTTTGCACGAAAAGTTTTCACAATATTCTGTTTGTATTATTTACGAGAAAATTCTAAATTCATTATTTCCTAAAATAGGTATATCATAAAATTAAGTGCAGACATTATCTTTAAAGATAGGTAGTTCATCTTAATTAACATCATTGTTCGAGATTGTGTCTTATTTAAAGTTAAATTAAAAATAGAAGCTAAACAAATAATAAAATAACTAAGTACACACAATTTTATGCATCTACAGAATATTGTGAAACTATTCAAAATTTCCTAAAACAAATATACAGACAAACACTGACAATACCAACAAAGATCCAATAAATAAATCTAAAATAATAGTTTCAAAAAATCTAATACAGTTAAATTATGCAGGTAAAACAAAACGATTTTTGTTTAGAAATGAATAGGTAACGGTAAACTCAAAATGGAATATGGTGGGTGTGTAAGCACTGTTTAAATTTAATAAATACCTACCATGTTTAATAATAGAGAAAAACAAGTACATATTAATTTATAGGTACCGACTCTATAGGAATTCTTATAGACACCTAATAAAGGAAGCCTACACATAGAATATCATACCACGGAACAGAAAAAACGACAAGGTTAAATAGATAAATAGCTCATGTTTTCCCTCCCTCCTATGATCCCGGGCTCTTCAGGCGGGGCGTGAAACGGCATTTAAGCAGGCCTTCAGGGTGAGTGTGACAGGCGCAATATGATCTATTGTGCCTGTCGACCTCATATTTGGATCTCACTACCGCTTACCATCAGGCGGAGTGTGGTCATCTTGTTTGCCTATTATAAAAAAAAAAAAAAAGATACTAGGCTTCTTGTGAATAAAAAATATGATGACAAGATGTTTGCAAAAATTAAAGGATAACCAAGAGATTCACCACGACCATTTAGGTTGGAATGGTTCAAACGCCCACTTGTCAGGGAGACCTTGGTGCGTTTGGTTCGTGTATTCGCTGTCGGACCACTGGAAGGGTTTCACCACGTCCCTGTTGAGGAGCTCCAGGCTCTCCTGCTCGGCTTCCTCCAGCTGATGTTTCACCAAGTCCCTGATCTCGAAGCCTTCAATGCTTGGCTTGTTGTCGAACTCGTGCGTGTATATCGGCGCTATGTTCCCTTTGTTCACTTTCATTGCATTGGCCTTCGTGAACGGTGGGCCTGCTACGGCGGTGAAGTTGATTGTACTCTTGCCGGCTGTTCCTGGAAACAAATAAAAGTCCATGTTTAATTCGCTTTCCTTAGTAAAATTCTTGATTTGAACGTGGAACTTGTTTGTTCATTTCACACATTGTTCATTAGCGTACCTGCCGTATTAACGATCCCGTATCATTGATACGGCTGATACGCTATGCCCATGGGCTACATGTGCCACTGGACATTTCTGGACTAATTAAATTATTTTGAGTAGGAAACATTTACTATCCATTTCAGCATTGACTCTTCCAGGACACGCTGCGCTAAAATGTTATAACAAAAAAATAAAGCCAGCACGACCAACTTACCAGTCACAACTTTAGTGTCGATAGTTCCATATGCATCTTTAAACTTCAAGACTAAGTCGCCGCGTACTCCAAGCACTGCCCAGTAGCCCATCTCTTCGAGCATGCAATCCACGCCGTCTGCGCACGAGTCGGTTTCGTTGCTGGCTCTGTTCATGGCTGTGACGTTGTTCTGCCGCATCAATTTGATGATGCTATTTAGCGATGTAGCGTTTTTGTAACCGCGTTTGAAAAGAACTGCTCTAGGAGACTCGGTTTCAGAAAAGATGTTTCCGTACTGTTCTTTCATTTTGTCGATATCTGTAGTTTCGGCGATGTCCTTAAAATAATAATACCGCTATTAGATATTGTTAATAGGTAACTTTATGTTATTCTTACACAATCGTAACTGAACAATTACATAATAGGTATCAGCTGTTTCTTGAAAATAATTAATAATGGAGAAAACTTACTTTGAAGAAGGGAAGTCCATAGGTGGCCCAGTATCCTTGCTCTAACAATACGTCAGACAGGTCTGCGGAGTGCGTTCGGCCAGGCACTTGTTCTATGAGCCACACCAACCCCTTGCCATGACCAGTACTTGCACGGTATAGTACAGTATGCTTCACGTCTCTGTGGATACGAATGAGAACATTTGAAGACTGGCAAAATCATTGGCCATTTTTTTAATACGCTTTTTTCCTACTACTACGATGACGATTTGGAGTAGCCTCGATATCTGCACCCGAACTTGCGGTTAAGCGGATGGCTCTGACGAGGGGTCAGAGCCATCATTTGTCTTTATTTGGTTTCGCATTTAGAAAGTCTGCGGTAATTAAAGATTAGGTAAGTAAAAAATTTTAAACGTACCAATTCGATTTATAATACACAAGAAAATTGCTACTATTACCATTAATTTGAAACCAAAAGATAAAACTGGTGTAATTGTAGTTACACTTACAAAATGTCAACGAAACACGTTTAATCTATTTTTAAAATTGTGGTTACTTAAATCTTAAAACAATTGGAAGCTTTGCGTTTCCATCAAACTCTTGGTTTACCGGGATGAGTAAGAAACGGAATACAAAAGAGAATGAGACGAATGTTTAGAGAAAAATAATTTCGAAAAATATGTGCTCACCTATCAACAGTGCTTTCGGAGACCGTATCGTTCTTGACAATTTTTTTAACCTTTTTGTCTTCGTGGTAAAACTCATGTAACTGATCAAACTTGTTGAAGTCTACAACCAACCATTGCTTGCTGGCGGTGCCTGAGTTGCTGCTGGCTAGAACGTGGCCCCAAGAGCTGACATTAGAGGCCAGGTGGTTAGCGGTCAGAATACGGGGTCCGATTGGCACCTGGAATATATTAATTTATTAGGTATTAATAATGATACAAAAATAAAAGAGACGGCGCGATGTAAGTAGTCGACACCCAAGAAATAAATAAAAATAAATAAACTGGCCATCTCTGAACAGATCGGCAGACCTCTTTTAATAATCTCCAATTATTGAACGAGGCCTTCGTCTATTAGAGAGAGAAATATAAGTACGCGTTAATAAATTAAGTAAGTAGGAATTGGTAAACAAAGATAAAACATACTTGGTCAGTGATATTGACTTCCTTCCACAATTTGGAATTGTAATTTTTGAGTGGAGTACCAGATATAGCTAGTCTGTGATTGTTTCCTCGGATCAGGTAAAATTCGTCTAGGCTGTTAATAGATCCCGGATATCCTGAGAAATCGACCGACAAACCGGGAACTAGGCTTGAGTTTATATCGGCTGTCATGTGGTAGTTGAGCTTATAGCGCTTTAGTATGCGAGTCATTGAAGAGTAACTGTAACCAGAGAAAAGTATATCTTATTAATAAAATATAATGTAAAATTAAATGGTATTTTTGATATTCTTCAGTCTAGTGATTTTTTTACCTGCCAGCTGTGTTTTGGGCTAGATGGAGTTTTCTTTCCAATTTCCCATCATCGGTTTCTTCGTTATGAATTCTCAAAAACGCGCTCGATAAGTCAGGCATTGCATCAATAACGTCGTTTTCTAAGGAAATGTTCAATTTGTGTTGTATCTCTATCGCCTCTGCAATCGAGTTTAGCCAGTACAAGTCTGATATGTCGGTATCGTACTCATTCTGGCTTCGCTCCACTCCATGCTTCCAACCGGTAAAAATGCCGCTTATTTGCACATAATACAGAGATACCTGAAAATTTGAGCAAACAGTTGCAGCGAATGGTTTTTGATAGCGGTAAATAACTCGGATAGATCTAATATCAATATTAACAGTCGCAATGGGGAACTGAATGTCGCCTTTGCATGATATGAGTACATAGGTAAATAAATATATGTTCATAATAAACGGACTGAAGATATACTAAGGTATTTAAATGCATTTAACAAATATATAATGTAGAAAACCCACCTGATGCCAATAGGGATCGACACTCCCTCTTTCCGCGGCATGTGCCTTCCAAGTATCGACGGATTTGTCCAAAGCATCTCGAAGTTTATTGCATTGTTTTTCTAATGGTTTATTATCGCATTTTGCTCTGATGGTGTTTTCTAGATGTGCATGGATGAGAGACCATGTCAGAGCACCTTCTACAATGCCAGCTGCGTAAGCCTGAATGTCGTCAGCATATGAGTCATCAGTCTCTACTTCCAGTAGAGACCAACTGAAAACAAATAAATTGTATTGAATGATAATACTTATTCAATAAGCTCCATACAAGTATGTGGCAGTCAAACTCAAAGTAATGCTTAAAATTTATCGCAATGATTTCTTACCCTGTAGTTTCAACGTCCATTCTAAAATAAGCTCGTGCGACTCCCTTAGGTATATCAGCTAATTCATTGCTTTGACCCCAATACTCAATACGATAACCTGTTTTCTCGGAATAAAATACTGTTGCTGCGTAGTTCCCATCTTCTTGGCTCCTGTAAAAATAAAAAAACATATATGATGATTAAAGTCACACATAGCTTTAAGATTTTTTCTTGGTGTGTTTTTTCAACCACTATCAATAAGTAAACAAGATTTATTTTTGGAAACATGCCAACGATCTTAGACAACATTCTGCGTCATCGTAGTTATGATAAGATCTTAAATTGTATCAAAAATAAAAACGAAACTAACCTTTCAATATGACCGGCGAACAGCGCCAATATTGCGAGGATTCCGAGAATCCCTAAGATGTAAGAGCTAACTTTTGTTTGGAGCCAGGAGGCGCCTACAACTTTCAGGATTTTTGTCATTTTTCAGCTCTTGAATTATAAATATTTAAACTATAAGATAAAGAAGATGTTGAGAAATTTAATAGTAATGAAGTGACAGTTCGTGTAGATGATTTTCTCCAGCGGAGGAGCGGGCATCAAAGATGCGCCGGGCGCCGATGATCACGGTGTAGCACAGTCCCCGACGGCTGGGCGCGGAGACGACATCGGAGTCTGCCTTGTTACACTCTATTGTTCTGTGTATACCACACTTTAATCTAACTTTACTTCTGTTAACCCTGAAACAAAAGAAAACATTTGTCACGTCGAGTTAAGGTGGTCAACAGTATCTAAAAGATGTGCTAAGGAACTGTTTCCATTTAGAAGTTATCTGTTAGTATTGTCTATTTTTATTTGCGCGAGCACTACACATTTGAAATAAAACTAATTTTACGGATTAAACTCGCGTGTATTGATATTCTAAACATTATTTAGAGATCCGACGTTTCGAGCTCTTAGTTTAATCCGTAAAATTAGTTTTATTTGAAAAGTTGTCTGTTGTTAAGGTATAGAGTAACTTAGGGTAACTTCAAAATAAAGTTAATATATACATGGAAAACTATCAAGTAAAGAAAATAAACACATAATATTGCTGTATGTATAATGTCCAATAACATAACACACAGATAGAGAGAAGAAGATGTCTTTAATATAATTTAAACTAGGTGGAAATAAAAACTTTAAAATCAACTATACATACACTCAATAAAGGTACCGGGCCCAATCAGTAAAGGAACCGTCCGATCGGGTAAACAGCGGAATAATACCAGAAGAAATTCCAATGCGTTAACAGTATTCCTTGTGAAAACACAGATTTTTATTTTACACTAGATTATTAATTTGTAAATTTAAAAAAAGAGTTGAAAAATTATTTATCTTATTTTTATTGACAAAAACTTAGGATTGCTTTCGTCCGCTCGTACACACTTCTTCCACCACATTACAAGCATCAGTAGTCAGGTTGATTCCTCGTTATCATTAATTCAATAAAAGATATTTCAGTGTACCTAATACCTATGAAGGTATGCTCTCACGTTATCTGGAACTTGTAATTACCTCACAAATAGATATAAACATGATATTGACGATTAGCCATTTGAATTTATTTTAAGTTAATCGTTCTTGTTTTGTCATTTAATTCAAAAGCCTTTTACTTATTAACGGCAACGGTCTAACAATTTGGTGTACCTACTTCTTTAAACTTTTTATAATTATTTAATTAAAAAGGTGGTCTTATAAGTTTCTTACATCCAGGATTATTTACTAAGTTAATAAATCAACTATTTTATTTCTTAAATTGTAGCGGAATTCATTATAAAAAGAAGAAAATTTTCTCAATTATGTTTATATACATAATTGAGAATGAATCTTAATACCAATTTTTATTTTTTATACATTACTTACGGCACCAAAAAAATAAAAATAGCTTAAGCAACATTACCTTTATTCATTCCATAATTCCAGTTAATTTATAACTACAATAAAATACTCATTTACATAAAGATAAGTACGCTCCATGAAACTAAGTCTCGGATATGACGTATCTACATAAATATAGGTACCTACTCTAACAACTATGTATCAAAAAGAAAATAATCAAAGAAAATAGTATGCACGTCACGATTTATAAACATCACTGGTGGGATTATACTGCCTGCCAACCGCCTAGACCGTGCTAGCTACGATACACGTAAATGCAACAATGGGCTAACTTTGAAACCAAACACTACGTACGTTACACGTGGAGCCTAGACAATCACCTAATTATATCGTAGTTTGATAATTAGATCGAACCGATTTAATGGTTGGGTAAGTATGTAAGTATAAATAGTTAGTAGATGCCTACTAGAGATCAAAATGTACCTTTACAGCAGGTAGAACCCAGCCGTGCTACCTATCCTACGTAATAGATCTACTACACCAGAGTTGTTGAGTTTTCTAAGCTAATTTTGGGTCAAATCTTGAGCATATGTTCCAAACCTGATGATAATACGTTAACCTTTATGAACCAATATTTTTTTGTTGTACTTATTAACATAATTTCATGTGGTATGTTTATTATGTGTGTTATAAAAAAAAACATACATATCTAATTAAACTAAACAAAAATATAAAGATATGCAGATCTATTCTAATGCTATAAACGGATGTATTAAGTTAATGAAAGAACTAAGAACCGCTTTCACCGACGCAAAAATTTACTAACTTACGAACAATGAGTGAACTACCTCTTTATCTTTGTAAGAGAGTTTATTAAACAAGTTTTCAGTTAGTAATGGTTTTGTCCTTTTGAATTAAGTGGAAGCTGACTTCTTGTTTGCACTCATGAATCACTTATTACCTATTCTGTTCCTTATTGCAAATGTTTCATCATATCAAAGTTCCATTTCCACACGTTTTTGTACATACGCTATATGTATGATGATCAGTAACATATTCAAAAGGTCATCATTGCATAAAATTGCGTCTATCTATTCGTTTTTCTTACTAAGTCCCTGGTTCACGTCTGATTCTTCAATTGTCGAGATTTTAGTTTGACTTCTATGAATTCTTCATAGAAGACGAGGGATATCGGGGCAGAGAAAGCGACTTTGTTTTATACTATATCGTGATGACTGCTTTTTCAGCCTTACCTACCTAATGTGAGAGCCACCAATAGCTATTATTACTGTTGACTGTTGTTGGGTATGATTTTCAACAGTGAATGTCTATGCTAAGACTTGGGCTAAAAGCCAAGCAGATAAATTGTGTTGTTGCAGATGCTTAATGGTATTACTTGATTCAACGAATTTGGCGTGTTAAAAGGCACTCAATTGACGTCTTATCTTTATTATAATGCCACTTGAGAAATACGCAAGTTTGTAGATATGCAATTATATTTATGTATTACGTAAACAAGTAGGTACATGGGACACATGTTATGTATAACGTCTTACGTTACATTGTAATTAAATAAAGACGTAATTTTACTTACAATAAAAGGCTCAGGAACAATTATTTAGATGTAACATTGTATAAGTCCCAAAGATAATGTAGGCAACTGAGAGATAACTACAAAATATTGTACATAAATAAACCTTATATTTATATTTGCGACCTGGAAGTCAGGAACAGAGAAGTTGTTAGGTACTTCTCTATGTATGTAGACTTCAAAAAATGATAATTAAATATTAATACTGTTTTAAATTAAGAATCTTAATCTGTATTTTATTATGTTATCCTAAATAAATAGGAGATTCTTAATAATAACTATATATACATATAAAAAAAAATGAGAACGAAAGAAACCGATATAAATTAGGGAAAATTATCTTTTATAGTAGGTATCATTATTAATACCTAACATCTCTACATAAGAGTTCTCTTGTTGCAGGTAAAGGTACGCGTTAGCACTTGTGTTCCGCTTTGTTTGCAGTTTACTTATTCTTATCTTGCACAACATGAGACGCCAGCCCATCACTCCCGTGCTTAGCAACAATAAGTAACCTTGCTTACAATTGCACTTCCTATTAACTCGGTACTAGAATTGCCTTATCCGAAGCTTCTTTTTAAATAATATCCGACGTTCTGAATGACCTCATTAACTAAGGCTCCATCTGGTGGTGGTCCTCATATGAGGTCGACAGGCACAATACAACCTATTGAGCCTGTTGCCTTCCCTCACCCTACTCAAGCCCTGCAAGATATCACATATTCCTTCTACATCTAACTAAAAAAACTAACTGAAATATTCCTTTGACAATAATAAAATCTGAGATGTTGTGTTCAAACCTACTTACCAAAGATGACTATGATACAAATCATCGTATTCCTATCGTAATGCGAAACTGATAGTCACGGAAATTACTGATGCGAGTCTGATAAACACCGAGAAACGACAAAATGTCACGCACTTGAAATTAGCAGAGCACTGAGATAAATACAAACAGATTTCTAGTGGCACCGAAATGTTCAAAATTTTCTTTTATATTGGATACCTACGATATTGTAAATGTACGTACGTACGTGCGCCGAATACGTTAGCATATACGAAGTAAATCAATCCTGTCTGAACCAGGAGCTTACATTTGGTTGTATAAATTTTATGATCATATTCTAGTGTGGTAGGATATTTTTGTAAACACGTGGCTCACAAGTAGTATATAGCCGATGGGAGGTTATGGCATGATGCATGTTTGGTAAGTAGCTTGGTATATAGGTACCATAAAGTTGTTCAAATTCAAATTCATTTATTGCTTACCATGATGGGTTACAGGTATGTATTATATCTAGTACCTAGTACTTAGGTATGTATTATATCTAGTACCTAGGTACCTAGTATATCTAAGCTAAATTAATATATCTCTATTGAGTGTATTACGAATTTAGGAGTTTTCTGATATTACTTGACGATTGGTCGTAAAAACTCTTATAATACCTACTACTGTAATGCCATTATTAATTTGATACCTACATAAGTACGTATTCAAAAAATTCCTACGTAACCCACTTATGAACAAATGCTAGGTTTGTAAATCTAGTTTTAAATGCGCTCAACAGGTAGTTTCAAATTTCACCTGTATATTTGTTATTGGCTATTTCGAATGACTTGTCAAGTCATTTAATGTTTTTTCTATCGTGGAGTAGATTAAATGGGATTCCTATACTTGTTCCAGCAATGAGGCATTCCACTGATAGGTATACTTTTTTAATAAAACAATTTCTTGTTTAATACTAAGAAATTGGGTATTGACTCTACATTAGTCGGAAATACTTACTTCCGTGCGAATATCTATGTTTGTTTAATTACTTAATTGTTTCATTAATATCTTTGGCTATTGAAACTACTTGAACTCGAATTAACCTAGCATATACCGACTACTAACGACATGATTGAGGTTTGCCATTGAAGTAGGTAAATAGGTAATACGTTGGATGATGGTCACCGACTATGAAGGTCAAGATTCTATTGATTGAAACACAACAACTACTTTACAATTTCCCCGTGTAGGTCCCTAAATAAAAATCAGGTAGGTACATACAAACATATACCTCCAATATAAAAATTTACATACTTATCTACATAAATAAGTATTATTTGATACGCTCTGCCTGTCTGTTTTTACTACTTACTGTTACATTTGTTGGTAATCTACACTAATATTATAAAGAGGAAATATTTGTATTTTTGTATGTTTGTAATGAATAAACTCAAAAACTACTGGACCGATTGCAATAATTTTTACACCATTAGAAAGCTGCATTATTCAGAAGTAACATAGGCTATATTTTATCCCGGTACGGGAAGTACTTCCCTCGGGACGCGGGTGAAACCGCGTGAAACAGCTAGTTTTAAATAATGCAATAATACAAAAAAGTTATAAAATTATCAGCATCGATCTATCTATCTTCTATCTATGTACAATGGGTTGATCTGTTGTTTTTAGCAACACTCTCCTAATTTTCCACATTTTGAAAGTATTTCATTAGATTGTATAACACAAGGGGGGTGAATGAACTATGTGCATGTGTGAATGCATTTCTTGCGAGTGCACACTGCTCCTAGGTCACTGACCCCTAGTGTCTCGGACGATCCTGATCCAATCGACATCCTGATGAAATTACGTTATTTAATTAATCTGATTAAAAGTTATTATAATATCTAGTGTAGCAAAAAAAGTTTGTAATTTGGGCTAGAGAGGTTTAGGTATATCTAATAAGTTCAATGGACTGTCTTGTTACGACTGAAGTTAGAAACCTATAGTTGCAGTCTATAATGGAACACAACCTCTTCACAAGTTCTATACATGAAAAATGCATAATATAAAATCAAGTCAAACGAGACCAGAAATTATGTTTCGTTTTTTCGTTACTTCCTGTACTTACGAATTCCGACACGGAATATTTATGATAATTACAATCTTCTTCTTCTTATAAATAAAAATGAATTGCTGTTCGTTAGTCTGACTAAAATTCGAGAACGCCCGTACTGATTTAGGTAATTTTGGTTTTGAAATGTTCGTCGTAGTCCAGGTAAGGTTTCAATGAGAAAATATATAAACAGAATCAGTATTGGCGGTATGAAATTCGCCGGGACCACTAGTTATGTAAAAAATACTTATTAAAGAACTGAATAAGGTGCTAAAGTATTAAAGGTAGTTCCCAAAGATAAAAGCTGTGCATTTACTTGGTTAGAATTAGACATTAGTGCAAAAAGTTACGCAAGTTCTGTTAAAAACCCCTTCGAACGCAACCTTGACGTTTTCTTGGCAAACGCTTATATATTTTGTTTCATGATACTTATCTGCGAATACTTAGCCAAGTTTCAAAAATAAATTTGGTTTATTTTTACATCATACTTTATCCTTCATCTCAAAATTTTTTTGAAAAAGCTTCTATCATATGATTTTAATTATACAACAAAAGATTTTATTGCCTATCTTAGGATTTATATGAATCTATATACATATAAATAAAATAAATTCGGTGTTAATACACCATATATAACTCAATAAAAGGGTAAACCAATTTAGCTAACCATTTTAGGTAGCATAACACCAGGAGTGTACCTATGTCTCCACGTTGTACATTGCTACTTTTTATTCGATTTCGGTATCATTGCCTAATATATAAGTTATTTATTCCATATCTTTTTATCGTATGGTTGATGAACAACCTGGTGTCAGAGTTTTTAAACCGCCCGTAGGTCTCTGACATGGCTTCACACACCGATGAAAAATTTCTCAGTTGTGCTGGTTTCCTCACGATGTTTTCCTTCGCCATTAAAGCGTCGAATGATGGTACATATGAATTTCAAATTTGAAATATATTGCATATAATATATGATGATTGTGTCGACTTACGGCGTCGGTGGTGGGACCACAAACACGTCGAGTCGGCGTACTCAACCCATCGGGATGGACTGTGTGGCGGTGTGGGACGGTCGACCTCTGATCTAGACCGCGACTGATCTGAAACAAATAGCAAAACAACTTTCAACTATACGGAAATAGAATCTTAATCACATATTTTGTCTGCAAACTACGCAGTAAATGACAATCACCATGAACATACTTAGTACGACATTCTTCGCAACACTTAATTGTCTTAACAGCAATCTTAGAAACACAGATTTTGTCTAGAAAACATTCATAGTAACATAAATACAATACCAGATTGAGGAAAAAAATTGAGGTTCTAAAATTCAAAGAATTGTGTCCAACTGTGACACTCTTACAGACCTCACTTATAGCATAGTGATAATATAATAAGCCTATGGTGTATAATATACAATGACTGGTGTTAATGAGACCACCTCGATGCGCCCGCGCCGCTAATGGCTCATCTCATCTCGTCTGCAGACGCATTGTCCGTTGATGGCTCTGATACGGGTTGGCTAATGCCTCGGGTGTCTTGTGACGCGCCCGCCGCCGACGTCTATAGACACCGACTAATAACTATATTATCTGACTGTTGCTAGGTAAAGGTATATTATCTGGATATTAAGAGAGCGCAAGCTTTGATCACTAGATTTAATATTCCAAAAAATAACCCTTCTGACGTTAGCTCTATACAAATAATGCCCTTCATGTCTTCCTAAGTAGGTATTAACCTTCCTTAACAAAACGCTCTTATACTATCTATTTATATCGTAACCTCTTGTACAGACGCAGGATATATAAAACATACATTTTACGATTTCAGAGTTTATTTTTGTTCAATCATTCACCACGTCTTCTTAGATTTTCATATCAATTTGATTTATAACATGAGCGCATAATTTTAGGAATAAAACTTTTTTGAATGTTATTCTGAGATGACTTATACGTACTTCAAATACCTATCATAATTCACACGAAAGCTGTAGAAAGCGATCTTTTTGAAACCATGAAGCACGTCATCAAATGAGCGTATGAAAGTTCCCCGATGTAAATAAGGTGTTTATTCACGTATCTATTTTATATATTTTTTTAAATGAGAAGATTCTCACACTATTCTACACATTTACATACTCATAAACTCTAAGCAAATATTTTTTAAGATTAGTAACGTCGTCACTTCGAGGTGAATTTTGAATGTTCATATTAATCATTGAACAAGCTCTATGAATATTACCTTGGCCGGTAACTTCCTTCCACATTCCTTCATCGAATATAAAATATTTTATTTTACTAGAACTTGTGACTATTCTACTGCATTAACAAGTAGGTACCTATAAATAATAATTTCACTGTCTTCGCTAAAACCGTAATACATACATACTTATTGAAAGTCCTGTTTACATCTGTTAAATGATATAACAAAATAACTGTTCTGTATGACTAGTAGCACCATCTAGTGTCATTTATGGTATAACATATTAGGCTGTATAGATGATGATGTCTCAGTGTACCTATTGACTTAATGTAATATTAAGAAAATAAAAACAGTTGAATACAAATTTTATAGCGTTTTAATAGGTTATGGGCCCAGACTCGCCTAATAAAAATTTATTCAGTATTTAATCAGTGCAGTTGGATTTAAAATGTCGACTAATTACTTAGCAAATATTCCGAAGCTGAAAGGTCGCGAAAATTATGACGACTGGTGCTTCGCGGCGGAAAATGTGCTAGTACTAGAAGGCATGGCAGACGCTATCAAGGCGCCATTAGCAGAAATGGCTACATCGGTTCAGAAAGCAGAGGATATGAAGGCAAAAGCAAAACTAGTACTAACGATCGACGCTTCTTTATATGTCCATATCAAGCAATGTGCAACGACATATGAATTATGGAGAACTTTAAAGAACATGTTCGATGATTCTGGATATTCACGTAGAATCAGTTTGCTTAGAAACCTTATCAGCATACGCCTAGAAGACTGCGATTCGATGACCAGCTATGTTAGCCAGCTTATGGAGACCGCACAAAAACTGCAAGGAACTGGTTTCGAAATAAATGATCAATGGATCGCATCACTTATGTTGGCCGGGTTACCTAAGAAGTTTGAGCCTATGATTATGGCTATTGAACATTCAGGCATCAACATGAGCGCGGACGCTATAAAGACAAAATTGTTGGATATGGGTACAGAAGTGAAATCGGAAGGTGCATTTGTTGCGAAAAATAATTTTCGAAGTCATAAATATGGCGGCGGCAGTAGAATGAACGGAAACAGAACGCATCCGTCAACTGTCAATGTCAGTGATGGCGGCGGCAATCATGTATCGACGAGAACCAAAACAATTCGTTGTTACAAGTGCAAGCAGACTGGACATTTTAAAAATCAATGTCCACAAACCGAAAAAAAGAAGACAAATGCATTTAGTGTGTTCCTGACAAAAGGATTCAATCAAACAGATTGGCACTTAGATTCCGGTGCAAGTACTCATTTGGTTTCCAACAAGAATTTGTTTACGAATATTTGTTTTCAACCCAAGATTAAGGAGATTATCGTGGCTAATAAAACGATAGTGCCTGTGGAATGCTCAGGGGATCTACAGATTACGACGTGTGTCGGTAGTAAGAGTCACAACATAAGTATAAACAATGTTTTATGTGTGCCAAACCTGACAACTAACTTACTATCAGTTAGTAGAATAATTGCCAACGGCAACAGAGTTGAATTTGATGAACATGGATGTTCAATATATAATTCACAGAATGAATGTATTGGTGTAGCAAAATTAGAGAATGGTGCATACAAGCTGAATGTCAAAACTGAGCAAATGTTTGCAGAATCAGTGACAGTGCCAAGCACAATTTGGCACAGGCGACTTGCACATATAAACTCCACTGATATACAGAAACTGAAGAATGGATTAGTGGAAGGTGTCAAGTTCTGTGATAAGTGTGACATCAGCAAGAATAGTTGCACAGTTTGCTGCGAGGGGAAGCAAACAAGACTTCCATTTCCTCACAGTGTAAACAAAAGTAGTGAAGTCCTTGAGTTGATCCATACAGACTTATGTGGACCAATGGAGAACCTGTCACTGGGTAAAGCTAGATACTTCCTACTATTTGTGGACGACTTTAGCAGGATGTGCTCTGTTTATTTTCTGCAACAGAAAAATGAAACCTTCAAATATCTTAGACAATATAAAGACCTTGTGGAGACTCAACAGTCAAGAAGGATTAAAATACTAAGATCAGACAACGGAGGTGAATTCTGTTCTACAGAAATAGAGAACTATCTGAAAAAATGTGGGATCGTTCATCAGAAAACAAACAGTTATACACCGGAGCAGAATGGATTGTGTGAGAGGTACAACAGATCCATAGTTGAGAAAGCTCGCTGTCTCCTGTTTGATTCTAAGCTACAAAAATCTCTGTGGGCGAAGCTGTCAATACAGCTGTGTATATCATCAATCGCGTACCAGCTGCAGGCATTGGTAATACAACTCCTTATGAAATATGGACGGGCAGAAAGCCGAAGTTGGATGACATGAGAATATTCGGCAGTCCAACCATGGTACATGTTCCCAAAAAAGAAAAAGCAAAGAAATGGGACAAAAAGGCGAAGAAAATGTTCCTAGTTGGATATTCGGAAAATATCAAGGGATATCGCTTATATGATCCAGTAGCAAGAGATGTTACTATAGCCAGAGATGTCGTTATCATGGAAGACATTGATGATAGATCAACGACAACCATCACCATTGACGAGAGCAGATCAGTTGAAAATGCACAAGAGGAAGAAACTTCTGTAAGTGAAGATCAAGATGCCAGTGGAAGTCAGAAGGATAAGACTTACATTCCAAGCGACTCTTCAGATGAAGCACGGATGATAGTTATTCAGACACATTAGCACCAGAAGACATGGATCTCCAGGATAACACTAATGTTCCAGAAAAACAGGTGAGGCGCAAGCCAGACTACTATAACGTTGCGAGCATGTGTGTGGAAATGTCAGGTGAACAGCTTACTACAAGTGATGTGTTGAATAGTCTGAAGAAGAGAAATGGCAGTGTGCAATAGCTGAAGAGTTAAAATCTTTTAGAGAAAATGACACTTGGTAGCTAGTGGATAAGCCACAAGACAAAACAGTGGTTAAAGCTAAGATAGTGGCCGGGAGTGGTCGCCCTGTTATCAGTAAATAGTGATGTCACGACGCATAAAATTAGTACAAGATGAGGAGTGTTTTCCTCATTTATACTTTTAGCAAGTATACGCAGTATGTTACCTACTTATTTAAACATAATTGTACCTACCTTGTTTTATGAAGTTACCTACTTAGGTACTTAAATTGGTGTTTACAAAAGTATGTTTTCACTTTTTAAATTATGGGAAACATATAACTTTGTGCGTGTATACTTAGGTATATGAAGGTACATATTATGTGTCGCAGGCACAGCGAGTAGTAAATATTATGTCTTTATATTCTTCCTATTGTACGACCAATCTACTAGTTTAGTACAATATACATGCATAAGGATAAATAATGGGTTATATTGTTAAATCTAGCAGTTATATTTCATGAAGTTGGAATGTCGTTAGAAAATTAGCGTTGACAATTCCATTTTTACTAAAAACAGCATAGGTATTTAAAGTTCTGACCATTTGCAATTTTTATGCAAAATGGTCGTTGGACTTTGACACATCGGTACATCCTAATTAAATAGAGACAGAAATTAAATTCTAAAATTTAATATAACAAACTTTGAGTGTACCTTCATCAATCAATATCAATGGGTAACCTAAACGCCTAGCAACATTCGCAACTGAAACAAAACGTAGATAACGCATTTTTTTTTCTGATAGCACGAGTAATAGCTTTCCTAACATTCGTTTACAATCACATCTCTCTTTAAATATTTATAAGGTTAGGTTATGAATAAAAAAGGTATTGAAAGCGGTATAAAATTTTTGATGTCTGATAATCTGCACTTTTTCTTATCTATTTGGAACCTCCCGAAGAACTCAAAGAAATCATTAGCATAAAAATTTTAATTATAAATTAAATTCATTCATGTTTTACAAAAAATTCTTAGTTCTTGAGATATTATTCTCAGATCTTTTATTTCATAGCCGAGTAAAAACAAAATGTGTTGATATAGGTTATTAAATTCGTAACTTATTATGTCACGGTTTAGCGTATAGCGCCATTAAGTTCAACTTATGAGAAGATTTTAGATATTTACTATCAAACTAAGTTTTTTATCAAAACTTAAGAGAGTAACTGTATTTTGTAGATATTGTGAGTAGCAAGTTTGCATTGTGTCATCCATCAATTATCACCTTATCTGGAAGTTGCGTCAGTCGTAATTGAAGGACATTATGGGTATACTATTGTATCTTAAATAATGTTTATTCTAGTAATACTCATATATATACATTCCTTATAAAATTAGTTTAATACTAGTTAATCATGATTAGGTCCCACGACATTGTCACTCGCCGAATGCATGGAAGAGCGACGACAATCTGATCTTTGTCATGATTGATCTTTTAACAAAAAGCTGTAAACTGCTCACAAAACGCGGCTCTATATTTAAAACCACGTGCTCTTGGGCTGAAGTAGAGACGCGGGGACATTGTTCCGAGTTGTGCGGTTCAAAAACCGATTGGGGTCAAATGCGGGCGTCTGTAATATGCTAGGCGCGTCTCTACGTTTGATCATGGCACAAAACACAAATAACATTTAATAATACGGTACCGTGAGATTTAGTACATTTGTAATAATTGAATGAACGTGTTTTCCCAACAAGAAATACCCGTCCCACAAAGTAAATGAATGTAGAGGTCGCACGGAACTCGTTGCAAAAGAGAAAGTGACTAAAGGACGCCTGACTTAGCCGATAAACTATAATAATTGCCAAGAAACACGGGGAAAATTTTATGGCGGAAAAATCTAGTGGTATGACATGAAAAGTTGTGCAATGTAGAGTGCTCTAGGTATATTGTAGGACTTACGTTTGCATGGATTTTCCTCGGGTCGCTCAAAATATGCCTTTAATTTGGGCAGCACAAAGGGGACTACATTTGAATGGGCACTGTTAAGGGCTTTCGCGTGAACTACAATGAGCCCTGGGCGATACGACCGCGCGTGGTTACATCGAGCAGACGAGTGACGAGAAGCCGCGCGTGCGCACGTGGCGCCACTGTCGCGCGGCCACAGTACAACACGGACGAGTAGTCCATCTAGCCATTGTCTTAGGCTAATAAATAACACAGAGCTTGACTGGCTCAGTGGAACAGTGGTTGGTGACTCTGCCTGGCGGTTCCATGAGTCGTGGGTTGGATTCCCACTCGGGACAAATATTTGTATGATTAACATCGGTGTTTGTTTCGTTTCTGGGTGTGAATATGTATTCAAGGATGAATTTATAAATATAATATATCTATGTATGTATGTCAGTCTCTGACGCCCATAATACAAGCTCTACTTAGTTTGGAGTCAAATTACCGTGTGTGGAAATGTCCCAGATATTGATTTATTTATTTATATAGCAGAAAACAAGCAGAACGAATATGCAAAAAATTGGTATTGGCATTTTATTGCAATGTTAAATTTAATTGAAAGTAGAAAATACAGCATGACATTCCATTTCCTTAGTATTGGTGTGGATAAGTGCAATAGATGATGCGACAAGATCTGTCGGGTCCGCTAGTTTTAATACATGAAATCTTTATATTTTTATTTTAACTAAACACTTCCGTGACAAGGGAGGTGCCAGCGGTATCCGGGCACAGGGCTGGACCTTGGAGGGGCACAGAAATGTCTAGACCAGTCAGGCTCATGCTTATAGATCTTGCGCGCGCATATTGGTAATCCAAACCTGTTGACAAGGGGTTGTGGATATCGGGACTTGATCCTTGATTCGGGGGCCTGGGCTGAAGCCCGAAAAGCCCTTATGAACGATCCGCGATCCCTGACAACTAGCTTTATTTCTCAGGTGTAGTTACGGCAATGTATCTAAATAACATACCTACCTACCTATTGATAAAAACATGTAGGTACTTACTTAACTGTTGTTGGGAACGGTTTTATCTTAAGTAAAATAAAAATAAAATCTTTTGTAAAATAAAATTACTTTAACAGATATTGTTTATACATATATAGTTTATTCATATATAAAGTCAGTTGGTAGACTTTAATTTATTCTGTTGATGTAATCGCAATTTATAAATTAGCAGTACCTACACACCCGTGCGGCTTGAGTACCCATACTCAAGTCTATATAAATAAAAACGTAATTTATTAAATGTCGTAACAAAAAATAACTGCCTATGTACTTACTTTTCATTTCATTGTACTGCTGGATTATTATTCGCGACAGACCGACCCTCACGGTATTCTTGGATTCATTCACATACATAATGTTATTTTTTTCAGAATGTTTTATTTCATGTTACTTCCTTTGTTGACACTCATGCATTATAGTCACTTCTCAATGAAAATAAAGCAAATTCCTTCACTTCATTGACGGTAGAGCCGTTTAACAGATGTAATTTAAAGAAACGTACATACATACATACAGAAAATATATTTGATGTAATTACAGTACTTACATGCCTAAGTATTGATTATCTATATATTCATTATTTATTTACACTTTTTTTTTCTTAACCCAAATCTCTTATTTTCAATTAGGCTCTATCTAGAATCGTACCGAAGAACTTATTTGTTAGTAGGTATTAGGTTTAGCTACGGAATATCTACCGCAGTGGGGAGTTAACGCTGACTCTGACAAACAGATGTCTCTACGTACATCTATTTGTTGAGTTTAGTTGAAATCTTTAGAGTTAGAATACAATCATTTGCGTTTTGGTATTTGCTTAGTTACGATTGAATAGCATTTTGTTTTTGATTATGGAAAAAATTGTGTCCAATTTTGCTTGGGGGTTTTATTCAGAGGATTAATTCTGTAAAAATAATCTCATATCAGGTTAAAACGCCGAGGAAATTGAATTTGTACGCAATCGAAGTAGCAGACTTATACATACATACTAGGTATTTATTGATAGACAAATATTAAATGCCTGTGACACATGATTTCCGGCTTTTCATATCGATTAATCGCGTACGTTAGTAGTTAGTCCTGATTGTCCACTATCACCTGCTTTTAAAAACCTTTTATTCCTAGAATAATAAAATTGTACTCTAAAAGGAGATAAGAAAGGAAGTACCTACCTAACTTCCACGTGCAAAATAAAAACTCACTTTAGCCAAGAAGAATAAAAGAGGTCGCATTGTTCTAAGGGATTGCAACATTTGTTAATTAACATGTGTCATTTCTTTGTTTAGATTCATAGACTGACATTGACGATATTAATTAAAAGTGAAGTTAGCAGCCGCAATGACAAATGTCAGATAACTTAAAAACTCTTGACAACAAGAAGCTACGACTTGACCTTGTTTGCGCGGTAGAAACATGCGAAAACAATGATGCTAATACGCGAAGCGTAATCTTATATCAGTCACTTCAGTTATTCAGCACAGTTAAAGTATGCAAATTTGAGTTAACAAATACTAATTTTTACTAAGACTCCTTTAAATATATTTAATATTCCATTATTTTACTGCTTAACAGGAATTTACATTAAAATCTATCTACTATTTTCGTTGGTTCACCCTATATTAGCCAAACATTTACTGCCGTCTATACAAAACGTGTTTTCTACTTCAATAAATATTATAATTAACACAAGGTTAGTCCTCAAAATTTGCAACTTGTAGGTCGGTCGTTATAGCTGTTTCGCGTCAAAAACATTGGTTTGGCTGAGGCGCACAATTCAACAAACAAATTGACCTCGACATCCAATGTGGCTAACGGATAATGTTAACGGAAGTTATAAAACTGTCGTGCTTTTTTTTTAAATTTAATTTTATAGTCTAATTTCACCAATAGATCGACATTCGCCTGGGACGCTTTGCGCTCTAAATCTGCAGAACGCAGCATACCAACAATATGCTACAAATTAACTATATAGGCAGTAAGTAGACTTTATTATATGATCTAATAGATAAAGAAGTTCGCGAAGTCATCAGTTCTTAAATCTGTATGAAAATCGCTGGATCAACAAAAAAATCAACCCGCAAATCAGACAACTTGTGGCATTTTAACAACCTCATGAACAGGTAGTGTTGCCAGCTGTTTTTAAGGAAACTACATAAGTCTGATATGTGTCGTAGTATTTTGTAATGCGAGTTAACTTACACAATTAAGGTTTGTGGCTCAAGATCACAGACCACGTGGCGTGAGGAGGAGGCGTTACAATCCGATAAATGAAAGTGAAACAATTGTTTTCCATCGTTAGACCAAACATTCTCATAATATGCAAGCGCTTAGCATATTAGTTACACATATTATGTCGTTGCATCAAGATGCATTCTAAAATAATTATATTATGACTTGATAATGAAATTATCGTTACCAATCGAACGATGCTACTTTATTGACGTATTTAAAAGCGGACTGCGTACGAAAGCATCACCGCCTCCCGGTTATAATTAACTACCTAGTACATATCTCACATTGAGTGTGATTGATCAGAGATTCGGTAAGTAAGTAAGTAAGGTGCGTGGCGTGCCTCAGCATTAGGACTTTTAATAGCTATGCTACACAGCGCGGGATCTACGTGTTTTTTTGAAAAAATACCTTGTAAAAATAGGATTCAATTCCTTATAACTAACACAGGTACGTATAATATGTATCTACCTGATGCACCATAAAGCTAACTTTGATGACAGTTTAACTAGCTTACTGTTTGGTCCTTTATTTCTTTTTGTCTTCTGCTATTTTATTCTGAAAATATAGTCTGAATTACACTACTTTATATTTACACTAGCGACCCGCCCTCGCTTCGTTTCGGGGATATCTCTATCTCTATAAAAGTGTTATGATATGTATATATTCGGAATCCTCATTTCATCAGCTTTAATTTAATATGCATTTTGTTTTATGTTTATTGGTATATGTCGGTAGGAACATCGAGTAATATAAAAATAAGATATTTCGTAAATTAAACTTGAACACCACTAAAATAGTTATTGTGGCTAAACTTTAAAGGATAGACATATGATATCGCAGACTTTTTATATAACTTTTTGAGAAGAATAATTCCCCATACATTGTTATTCTGTATTTTGAGTTATTTCAGCAGCGCACGCAATGCAAGCCTCCAAAAAGCTCGTTTTTCTTCCGTCCATCTGATAACTGTTACGATTACTCTAAAAATTTCTTAAGTAGGTACACCTAAATTATACACCTATAGAATCCCTGGAATGTCTTCTTTCCATTATTGAAAACCGCATAGCTATTGATATAGTAGTTTTTGAGATCCTAGGTAACAAACACATTTTGGGCGCCCTTCGCAACTTCATTTTATACTATGTATACATATTAAAATAAGGTACCAATCTACGTATACTTTTGAAATAATTATTTAAAAGTGACAGTACGAATAATTTACAGCAAAAATGTCCACATGTTATTTAAAAAGTAGAATAATTAGGAAAATAACAATCTCTACGAAAATGGCAATTAGATAGACTAAAATTATAGGATCATACAAATATGGTTACATAATTTTCCGTGTGTCAGTTATGACGTAGCCACCAAAACTACAACCACAAAGCCATGATGGTATTATTATTATTGTGTGTCACTGTTTCCTTCGCATATACTGTGCAGGTGTAGAGCTTATAGAACAATCGCTGCTTCCCGCCGCGACCTACCCCAAAGTGGCGAGCAGCAGTTGGCTCGGGTCATTGATCTCGCGCACCAGATTCTTATCATATGTGCCACTTTCTTGACCAATTTATCATTAAAAAATATATATATTTGCATATAGGTACCCGACATGTAGTTATTATGGCACAAGAAGTGTAATTATAACCTACTAGCGATTGCACAATACTCGTCAATGTCTACTAATTTAATCAATACCCAGTAGGTAGGTAGGTACCTCTAGTAATTGGATAGGCACATAGTACGCCAAAATTTTAAGAAATTTTATTAATTAAAATCTTACATTGAAAGTAACTCAATATTTCCTGTTAAACAAACTGATTAGGTGTAACGAGGATCTGATCATTATATTCTCAAATTTAAAGAAACTTCTTCAATTAAAATTTGCTCTCTCTTTAAGACGGCACACGAGGCGAAAAAGTAAATTTTCCTTAATTTACTCAAAAACAAACAAATTATGTGGAATGAGTAGCTATCTGCGCAAAATTATTAGATTAGCATTAAGCTGTGCTACCTGACAATTTCACGACGGCCAATGTATGTAGACTATGATTCCAATCTTTTCTGTGTAGAAGATCTATAAGGTACTTAGTTAGTTGTGACGATACGCCCCTGCACAGAAGTGCGTGTTAGTTTATTTATATAATTGTGTTTTCAAGTTTCTGGCAAGCATTTCGGTTAACATATCATCCCTAATACGTTTCTATAGGAAGGTTTAGATAAACATTAGAACACAGTAGGTAATGAATTATTGTTTGCATTAATAAAAATTAACACAACAGACGTATTTAATATTAATCGTGGCCAAAACTCTAGCCGAACGCCTGATTCAAGCAGGAAAGGCTAACTATTTAGGAACGAGCTGCTGAAATATCGTAGATAGTGGAGGCTTAGACAAAGTAACAATATCGAAACAATAACGAAGTTCGAAAAGAACAGAATGTATGGAATTGACCAAGTGATTTATCGCGTCTAATGTCAATCCCATACATTTTATTCTTTTCGAACTTCGTTATCGCTTCGATATTGTTACTTTGTCTACGGGACCAGGTACCTAAGAAGGCTAAGGTCAAAAGTTAAAGTGGCAGAACGATATAAAAGTAGCACCATGTTATTAGTATGACAGTACCACTCTGTACCATGTGATATCGCTAAACAATGTAGTATTTTTTATCGTAGGTAGGTACCTTAGCAACTACGTGATGGACGCCATATTTGTTTGTTATCTCAGTCTAATACAGTGTCGCATTATTAATAATGATAGAAGACTCTTTTAAACACATTGATTTCAAATTTCTGTATTATGTCTGACGTTACTATGCCCACACTTCACCGAATTACTTACAATTGTCATGGAATTACTCATTATAGGAATACTTACATTTAATTTTACGATGGAAGTAAGTTTTTTTACCCGAGGGAAATCTTCATAGATACCAAAGTGCCGGGACACTGTGGTTATGGCGGACTCTTACCGGCTAAAGCCCCAGGGATCTTCATTCTTCATGCCCACCGCTTGTGGTAGGTTGACAGTGGTAAACTGGCGCATTATTTTCATTCGCTGTGAAGTAAGTTCTCTAGTAAAACAGGCAATTTTCTATGTACACAAATTTTGCACATATCCACGTACACCTTAAAAGATCTTGATCTCTGTCACTTGTATTGCCATGTGTAAGGTCAAAGTTTCCTTGTGATGCAACTTCCATTTCGATTGTTTCGTTTGCAAATATATTTCCACTAAGATACAGTACAAGACAAAGACAGTGTATTACGTAACGGACTTTCTCAAAATGTATTCGAGTCAATTACGTATAAACACGGATTACTAAAAAACATGCTAATAAAATAAAAAATCAACCGTCAACATCTTTACTTTTAACCTACCTACCATAATTGCTAATTTATTCACCGTTAGCATAGCGGAGCAAAGTTAGGTACCATTGAACAGTAGTAGCGTTATTTATTATTGAGCTTTGAGAGTATGTACCTACACCAGTGTATATGTAATAATGAGCTACCGGGCCATTCCGGTAGCTTGTCTGCAGCAATTCAATTCAAAGCTCAAAGTAAATACTCGAAACATGCGGAAGGTGGGCGTCGTTACTTCAAAACGAAACGAAATTGTCGAATATATTTGTTACTTTGGCTGCGAATATTAACTTATGATTATGATGAAATTTAATAACAGTTTGGATTCGACACCAAAGATGTTTAACAATCAATAAAAATTTGGAAAACCATTTTATGATGCCTACATTTTATTGAGCCATTTTGCCTTCCTAATGTGATTTCTGTACAAAAACAGCTTAATATTGACTATTATTGTAATGTATTTATTAATGCAACGTTACCCCAAAGCACAAAAGGCGTCGATGACCGAGTGGTTAAGGTTGTTGCGAGCCCTGCGAGAGGACGCCATCGCGCCAGTTCAAACCCCGCCACGCACCTCTGTGTTTTTAAAATTTGAAATTCATACTACGATTATCCGACGCTTTAACGGTGAAGGAAAACATCGTGGGGTAACCTGCACATCTACGAAGAAATTCTAAGTTTGGGTAGTCGACCAACTTGCCTAGGCCTGATCGCCCTAGTAGTAGGCCCATCGTGCTCTAGTAGTGGGGACGTATAAGGGCTAATGGTGATAATGAATGACCCCTTTAATAATTAATCATGCATGACCTCCCTCTTCCAATTAAATTTGTAACATACCTACCACTAATTTCAGAATCCATAAGT
Source organism: Maruca vitrata (assembly GCA_039566165.1). Classification (NCBI taxonomy): domain Eukaryota; kingdom Metazoa; phylum Arthropoda; class Insecta; order Lepidoptera; family Crambidae; genus Maruca; species Maruca vitrata. The sequence continues at coordinate 9,253,115 of CM076921.1, forward strand.
ATGATTGTACAATCTATCGTGGCCACGAAATACATTAATCCTTCTGGGTCATATTATTATGTTAATGAACAAAAATGTACCCATCTGGTGTTCAAAGAAACATTTGTGCTCATATCTAGTAATTGCTTATACCTAAATATATTGAATTGTAGGTAATTCAAATTATTTATAAAACCAGAAAATGATGCGATTGAGTTCCTATCCGTACTTATACTTACCTGGCAACTTAATGACTCCTATTTACTTCTTCGAAGAAACGTAAGTAGGTAGGTACTTGCCTGCGTAGATAGATAGGTACTTTGTGAATGTCATTGATTCAGCTTACGCATGCCGCAGTTCTAATTTCAGCGAAGTTATTTTCAGTGAGTAGATATTATGTTTTGTTTGAGCATCTCGAAATTAGTCCAATTTACCCGGTATTGTGTAGGTCTGTGTGCGTGGACACGATTTGATCGTCGTTTTAACTTCTTTATTTACTCACTTTCATACTTGTCACGAATATTAAGTATACGTACTACTGTAGATATATGATCCAGTAGGGCTACCATGAGTTCAAAACTTACGCACTCGATATCGCGTACGTAAATAAATATGTCTATGAAAAACTTGTACAGCGCCGCTGGTGGTTACGCGAAGAACTACAATCGGCCATATGAAAAAAACAACTCGATAGGTTTTTAACGTACGTAAGTTTACGATAGCCAACTCATGGTAGGCCCTCTGGTATTCTACTACTACGGTATTCGTTTGTTCGTTTTAATCTCTAAAAAACCTCATCGTCTGCTTGTTATTGTAATCAAAATTTTGTGGGTATCAAAATCATGATTCAGCATGCAAACCTATTACGACAATATTATTCGACTTGAACCACTCACTAGATTGATAATACTTAATTAAGTAATCATCCTTAGATTGGTAAATAATCAAATTAATTGGAACGGTTCACAGAGCACAAAGTTTCTTGCACCACTTCTAAGCATAGTACCTACCTACCTACCGAATAGGTAATGTAATTACTAAAATGATTGATCAATTTCAGTCAGCAACAATGTAAAATTTTGCTAGCACTTATTTAACATCTTTTGTATCCTTGTATACAAGGACTTGTAGATTGTTTTTTACCAATATATTGTAAGTAGGTATATTTAAAAATAATGTTTTTTTTATAAGGCTTTTCATTAGAAATAATTGCTATACAAATACATATAAAGAACTGGGTTCCAATCAAGCAAGTAGGCGTGTCACCGAGATATAGGTAAGTAAGTTGCCAATATTGCGAAATTCTGGGGTTCTCGCCTCCTTAAAGCTTACCCATCTGGAATAAATTCTACTTCCGGGCCAAATCCGAGTGGGCGAATTCACAAACAACGAAAATGTGAGTGTTATATCTGTTGGTTATTGTAAACAAATAAATATGTTTTTAATATCGGTAATAATGAAGTCCGTGTTCCGTATAAGTAGCAGGTGTATCGACTGAATATCGACATTTTTAATGATAGTCAAATTAAAAAGCTATTACTCTCTTGCTGTAGGTAATTTAGATTAAATTTCACCTACTCATATAATTTACACACAAGTCAATTATTTATATTGTAAGTACGGAAAAAAACATCGAAGAAATTACGAAATTTACCTGATTGGATAAATTAAATAATGAACATTTAAATTATAAAGTCATTTAATAACAACTTGTTTTCGTTTTCATATGGAAGCAGCAACGGCTTCAAAAATCTGAAAAAAAAAATTTTACACACTCAAGCATTTGAAATCCTTACCATATTAAACACATCAATAAGTTAACACAAACTTGAACCACATAATATATTTGGGCGGACAATAACGCCCGACGGCTCCTTCCTAACTACCGAGTATCTCCAATAATATCTTACACGTGCCGATCCCGGGACACAGCTACCCGGCGATTGCTTGTCTAATCCTAGCAAAAATTACGGTTTATTCCAAACCTGCGTTTGGTACGAATTTGAACAAAAATATTGATAAGTATTTATTGCGAATGTAACTCCCGAGAACCTGACCCGATCATCAGGTTAGGTTAGGAATTTGAAAAAATGTTTATTATTTCGCTAAAATATCAATACATTTTTAAAAATTGTAGGAATTTTTTTGAAACCCACGACCGAGTTCATTTTTCGGGTCAGGTTAGGAGTAAACCAAAATTACTGTTCACTATTCAAGTTTGATGACGTTAAAACATAGATTAACAGTACTTCGGTACGGACGATTATTTTGGAGTCAGGTTAGCAACGTAAAGCACCAACCTAATAAGTGTTATTGAGATTTGAACTAAGTATTTTCTATGAATTGACAATCATAAAATAAGATTTCAAGGAAAATTGTGTCTTTGATCCATTTTATTTTCAGCACAATAAATTTTGTACAAAATAGCTCAGTAGGAGGTAGATTGAAGCAGATTGAATAAGTAATAATAATTATAAGGATACTTTGTATTGTGAGTTGTCATATAACGACCCATATTTAATATTAAATTATGATGGATTTATATCATTCCGTAGAACATATTTATACAGGGTGTCCCAAAAAGTAGTGTCAAGCGGAAGTCCTGAGATAGAACACCTCGTGGGGCATCCGAAACACCCCCATGTATATTCCGCGATTTTTTATAGTTTTCGAGTTATGATTTTTTTTCTAAAATTTTGAGAACGGCTGACCTAACCGACTAAAAATATTCTGGCGAAAAAAGTATTTGACTTTTTTGGGTAAATCTTTTTGCAAATCATTTTTCATAAGTTTTGCTTTAAGGCCTAAAATATTTGTCTTTATAACTTATACGAAAGTATTCAAAATTATGGTACAAACTGAAAAATTATGTTCTGTAAATATTGTCTTACAATTTCAACGTTAAATTTTAAATATTAGGAGGTAGCTGCATGGCTTCTAAGTAACTATAAAAACTGCGCCAGACTCTCAGCTTTCATAATCATTAATAAAAACTGGTGCTTAATGGGCTACTTTTGCTGAAATCGGACTACAAAGACAGAGAGGTGGAAAAATCATAACATTAGCCATTGGATGAACAAGTATTATTTGGACATTTTATTATTTCGAAAGTTAGTGAATATGTTAAAAAGCCTAAATTTAATACAGGGGCACTCAGATGCAAACATTTGGATGCTTTTTTTGTTTAATTTAAGTTTCATTGCGCTAACACTGTTTTCACATGCAATACGTATAGGTACCTTTGTTACGACGAACTTAACGAACTTTGCTTTCTTTACGGACTTTAATAAACTTTTACTTATAAATTTTTTGCAATAAATAATCAAAAACAATAACTTTTTTTTCCAATAAAGTTCCCATTTTTAAACTTAATAAATTTTTTAGGTATCACAAATTAAACTTTCAAGTGGTTATTTTTTAGCATTTCTGGTATAATTTTGATTGTTAACAATCTTATAACTTTAGAAATAATAAAATGTCCAAATAATACTTCGGAATCAAATGGAAAATTTTATGATTTTTCCACCTCTCTGTCTTTGAAGTCCGATTTCAGCCAAAAGTAGCCCATTAAGTACCAGTTTTTATTAATGATTATGAAAGCTGAGAGTCTGGCGCAGTTTTTAAAGTTACTTAGGAGCCATGCAACAACCTCCTAATATTAAAAATTTAACGTTGAATTTGTAAGACATTATTTACAGAACGTAACTTTTCAGTTTGTACAATAATTTTGATGATTTCCATGTAAGTTATGGAGACAAATATTTTAGGCATTAAAGAAAAACTCATGAAAATTTTTTTGCAAAAAGAATTACTCGAAAAAGTCAAATACTTTTTTCTCTACAATATTTTTAGTCGGTTAGGTCAGTTGTTCTCAAAATTTTAGAAAAATAATCATTGCTCGAAATCTATAAAAAATCGCGGAACATACATGGGGGTGTTTCGGATGCCCCACAGGGTGTTCTATCTCAGGACTTCCGCTTGACACTACTTTTTGGGACACCCTGTATAATAGCTCAAATGAACAATCACCGATCAGGCAAGGCCTTTGATATCCAGTATACATTTTTAATTATGTAATTAATTTCCTGATATATCGTAAATAAATTACACTGCTGTTCATTCTATAGCAACGAGTTGATTGCCATACAAGCTTGAAACTACCTAAGGTTTCTTATGCTTTCTCACATTAGTGCATTGTCTGAGGAAGTGCAATATCATTTGAATGTGTTGTAAAAAGACAATTGGGTCGAAGAGTTAGCGAATAAGTAAAATAGGTATTCGGAATGTGTTTCATGTCTAGAAAAAAACTTCTAAAACTATTTTTAAACGATAGACACGTTTGCATACATAATTAATATGTTACGTATTGACGTGAAGCAACCATATCAACTTCCTCACAAGTAGGTAAAGGATGAATTTCTTAATTTAACTATATTTTCGACTTCAATACATAGATTGCCTTTCCTTGTATTAGCGGGTGGACGACCCGACGTATAATTTCGAACTTTGTGGGGCTGTTACACGTGTAAATGTTTAGGTAGGTACTTTTGGGTAAACTGTGCAACGATTGTATTTAAATTCTACTCTGCAAAAAAATTGTTCTTCAATGATAGAATCAATCAATATCAAGTACTGAAATCGTGAAGAAATATGCCTACGTGATTTAGCAAACATATCTAATCTACCTAAGTAAAATATATAGCTGATTTTCTGCTTAAGACACTTGTTCAGACTAGCTATAAATTATAAATGTACTCCTTAGCTATCGACACACTTCAACCGATACTTGAAAATAATAAATGTGTACCTTACCTACTTACATACACCATAAAGCCACTTAGCTAGGAGTGCTAGAAGTCGCACGACTGTTGACTTTTATTCGGCATAAACTTTTGGAAATATTTAGGAATTGCCATCTTATGTCAGGGATCTGATAAGTAGATAGTATTCTAATTTGACAGTGTGGTGATTAAATTTGGAAATTGACTTACCAAATGTTTAAAAGTATGTTATCTGGACAATATTTGATGGTGTGCGCTCGGTCTCCGGTGGCACCACATAATGGACATCTGAAGGCTCTGAGGACCGGGCACTTGACGAATCCGCGCCTGTCTTTGAGACAATGAGTGGAGTACCATTGGACTCTTTCCCCGTTGTTTTTGCAAAACGAACACTCCTGTAATAGCAAAGGCATTCATTTAACATCATGGACGATCCTAGGTTGATCGCTCACAATTGGCTTAATTTGATTTGTAGGAAAATGCCAAATAGCGTGGGTAGGCCACTAACGGTTAAAGTGGAAAATTCGCAATTATTTATTTCTTGTTCCGCTATGATGCGGCACTGATTTATTCTGTCTATGGGAAAGCAGTTACTGAAAGAAAAAAATCGATAGGACTTTGAATATTTTGATACATTTTTACAATAGCAACAGGTATTTATTTTTTATCAAATAGCATAGACGCTGCCAGTCGCCCAATCTAAAGCACGGAGCACGAAACATATATGCTTCTGTAATATTCACCATGCATTATCGGTTTGTAATCCGAGTTCTGCTGTTTGATCTTGGTTTCTGTTACAAAAGGATTATATTCACTTTCATGACCAAATAAATGAGGTAGGTGGCACTAACCCTCACACGAGGGTTTGATTGACTGACACGAGGCCGACAAGTCTGACAACAAACCGCGCGTTATTTGTAACTTTCCGTATGAGTATTAAAAACGATTCCGATCCCCGTATGCATTCTATTGGGATTACAAAGAGTGAGGCCCCATTAGTGAAATATTTGAATGCTCACCAATTGTTTCTGCGTGGCGATGCGTTGCTGCCGCAGCGTGTGCGTGAACTTCATCAGCAGCTCCATCTGCAGCGGCGAGAGGCCCTGCAGAGCCGCCTCCTGCTTCGACACCATTTCCTTGAATTGCAGATAAGCCTGCACCTTAGACTCTGAAACTGAACGAAGAGGAACCAATAAGTTTATCTACAACACATCATCATCATCAGCCGGTCTCTACCGACTGTTGGACAAAGATAAAATAAAAATACATATTATTGGGGGGTAAAATATGTACGTAGATCTATAACTTCCAAAGACACAAACCTAAAATCTCTATTGACATCATGATGGTAAGTCATTAAATTTATAAATGTTTAATAAATTAAAAATTCCCAGCTAAGTGGTCATGTCAAACGATAGTCTAACTATTGATTCTAGAACTGTCTCAATCCTGCTGAATCATGATTAGGCGGTCCGAACGTCTCATTATGTTTTCTTTTTGCTACTCAACAAGTTCGCCAAAAGCCTAACAGTACCAGATATTAAACTAGGTAGACAAGAACTTACCTACGTTAGAAGAGTTTTTAATCACTACGTACATAAAAAAATATCAATCCATTATATAAATAAATATTATTCGTTATGTGTAAATGAAGGCTAGAAATAGTAAACCCTCTTTCCTTCGACGAACTTGATCATTCAATTAGCAACCTTCGTAGTCATTGGAATAATACCTCAACGGTACACTTTATTTTGACAAAAACAAACAACCGCAAGCGGTTTGCGCAGTCGGTTTACAGTTTCAATGTAATCATGCCTACTCGAAAACGACACCCTGACAAAACTACCGACTACAAACCGCACGCACAAGCAGCGTACCAATTACTTTTTTATTTCCTTTTGTGGAGAAATTCAGCATAGATTTGTTTTATTTATTCGTATAAATAGGGATTTCATCGAACCGATATGAAGTACTTTTTAAATATTATTATTATTCAATACTGTACAGTTTCTGAAAACTACCAACTACACTAACTGAAAAAGCTTAGGAGTGAGAGCCATTCGCTCCCCCGCAAGTCTGGTGATGATGACAAGGCCACTCCAAGCCATCATCGTAAGTCGGTTTGGCAAATAAAACTGAAAAAGCTGGAACACTTAGGAAGCCGTGGCATTCCTCTCTCCTAGCTCGGCAGCTTCTTGCAAAACCGTACACAATGTATCAGAATAAACGGATCAAGAGTCTCAGTGATTTCGAATCAGTTTATTTCGGTGTTACTCAAGGGAGTACCTATTGTCACGGCCGATTCGCGAAGTTGATCGTCATTACCCAGCTTAATAGTTACCGTTATCTTTTGTGGGCTCTGGCGAGCTAGCATTCCGGCTGGCTCCAAGTGCAGGGCCTTGCCGCTTCTCAGGACTGGCGACGGTGACCTGCGCTTCGAGCACCGCCGGGTCTTGCTTCACGGCTTTTAAAGCATCTGCCGAAGAGCTAACTTAATGCAGTTTCATAAACAACTTTTTAAAAAATAGTGTGACAACATTGCAATTGACATTCATCTGATTCCAAGCTAAGTTGTTTAAGCACTATATTTCGGATATCAGTGGTATATGTACACAAATATTCTTAACAAATATATGAAATCATGCTCAAATACGTTCGTCACACAATTATTTTCCCGAGTGGGAATTTAACCCAGGTCTTTTGGCGCATGAGACAGGGGCACTAGGATATGCGCTATCGAGGTAGGCCATTCATTTAATTCATTTATCAACAATTAACCATAAAATCGGGTAGAAAAACAATTTAATAATAACAATCAAACGAAAGTCAAGCTTAAGTAACTATTGAGGCTTAAGCTATTCTTTACGATATCTAAGTATTTGACAAAAAAATTAAATTAATGATGAAACATTATTCATTCCGAGAAGGTTTAATTTTAAGATCAATAAATGTATTCTATTATATTATCAATAATTTCAAACTACGTTTAAAAGATAAATTCCAAATACGTTTCTATTCGTTTTTTGTCATTAGAAAGAATAAGGTCAAGTAAATTTTATTTAATTACCATTTTTGTTTCCAGAAAGAAAGAAATCGGCTACAGCATTAGATGTTTCTGCATCCTGTAATCGATACCAAATAAAAAACATGAATCATTTAACCTTTTTGTAGGTGCAAAATGAAAATGAGACATTGTATTTTTTATTTTATTAGATTTTAACATAAAAAATATAATGTTGTCAAAGTGCTTAGGTGTCAAAAATCAACATGATGCACTTAACCTCACACATTACAAATATAATAAACCACATTAAAATGTCAAAGTAGGTATATGATGTTCAAAACTAATTGACATTAAAAATTAAACATGTGAAAGCACTTTTTTAAATACAATACAACTAACAACTGTATTTAAACTAGATGCACCAAGCAAGCGTGCGTCGTATTTCTCTGCTTCCTAGTGTAGTATTACATAATTAGACCTATTTATCTGCAAAATATTTTTATAAAAATTACTCTTTCATTACGTTTTGTTATGGTATAGTAAAAACATTACCTTGTTACCCATGCTTAATATAAGGCAATTTCAATTATCAGAACGTATTTATATAGCACATTTTTGAGCTGTCAAGAAAAAAATAAAAACTTACGTTTCTGGAATGATTTATTTTTATCGTCTCTCTAGGATTATCGGAAACGCTACTTAATGCCGATTTGTCCATTTTATTAGTAATTAAATAACTAATAAAGGTGATCTTTGATAAATATAACCTTGTGTAAATGACGCTTCGCTCCGTTCAAGTGTCAGAGATGAATTTATCCAGGTACCCTCAAAAATTAAAACAAATTCTAAATTATTATACGGGTAATACAACATATTAATGCGCCAATCTAAAAATAATTAAAGATCATGTTTAAAACCAAATGTTCTATGATGCTGTGACAATTACCAAATATTTGGTTTCAATAGAAAATCCTATATCCGTCAGACACTATTAAGGTAACATTCTAATCATTAATGAATATAGGATACTGGCCTCGATAACTTATCACTAAAACCAGTTACGTGAAGGTTATGCGACGCTCTTGGTGATGAAACATTACGATTAACATAATACAAAATTATTTTGCAAGTTATTAAATAGATAGATATATATATAAGAAGTGGACATTCGCCTAATACAACATCTGAGGAAAGTGACAAATGCGTCATACCTACAGGGACGTCGTTATTACCAACCAATATTATGCGTGCAATTAAGGCACTGCTACACTGCTGCCATAGATCACAAACACTTCATCATAAATTTCGAAATTGTTATTATGTAAGGTTATGTCACTACCAGTACCTACCTAATAAGATAAATATTTTAAAAACAAAATTGATAGTTTACAAATTGTAACAACAACATTTGTTATCATTTCCTCGTTTTTAAACATTAGATAAGTAGTGGCATGTGTGTGTGTGTGTATTAAACAATGACTATATAAGTATCTATTAAAAATATGCTAAAATAAATAAGCTCTGCTAGCTAAGGGTGCCTCAATCTAAAGTACTAATAAATGTGAAGGGATAATAATAACTTACTATGCCCGTCCTTATTATCGAAACATACCTACCTAATTAGTAAATATTTGATATTTTTTTGCAATTCCGAAATTCATAATTTACAGGTAAAGCGTGAGTTTCCGAATTTAAAAGTTGCATTATGGATTATGTATTAGATTTTTGAAGGGTGATTACGGGTCGAAAGGCAAACGGGTGGCGACATGATAAGCAAAAAATATTAAAATTGGAATAAAAAAGTACTTTCAATTCAAATTACATAGATTTCGAAGTTCTTCATTAAAAAATATTTAATCTGTCAAAGAAGTGTCTCTTGTTATACCAAAGCCGCTCTAAGTTGGCCGATTTGCTACATGTCAGACTGACTGCACTAGTGAGGGACAACGGTAAAATTGCCGAAGTATATAAGTAACAGTTATTTCCACTTTATAACCAAGCAAGGTCTAATTATAACAAATTTTTATTAAAAACATTAATTCACATCCAAAAGATTGAATTTAAGTTCCTTATTTATAAATATATTTATTTTTAAAATACAATACTTATTAAATCCTTCATCCTATTTTTTAAAAATACCTAGTGAGTTTTACCCACTACGTCACTATGAAAACGTGTCAAACGGCGTAACCTTGTAAAAGCGTAATACAGAGTGGAAATCTTACGTTTTCTTTTTATAATTCAATTATTTTAGGTAATAAAAGACAAATAATTATATAATTATGTGCATTTGAAATTTTGAAATAACGTATTATTTTTAAAAGTTGTTCTTTATGATTCGCGTAAATATGTTCCTCTTAACAAGGATAAATGCAAAATATAAGTGTCAAATCAGTCTTCTAAGAACGGCTCCGGTATAATTATCTAGTTATTTGTCTTTTATTACCTAAAATAATTGAATTATAAAAAGAAAACGTAAAATTTCCACTCTGTATTACGCTTTTACAAGGTTACGCCGTTTGACACGTTTTTATAGTGACGTAGTGGGTAATACTCACCAGGTATTTTTAAAAATAGGATGAAGGATTTAATAAGTATTGTATTTTAAAAATAAATATATTTATAAATAAGGAACTTAAATTCAATCTTTTGGATGTGAATTAATGTTTTTAATAAAAATTTGTTATAATTAGACCTTGCTTGGTTATAAAGTGGAAATAACTGTTACTTATATACTTCGGCAATTTTACCGTTGTCCCTCACTAGTGCCTTTGAGTATAAAGCCACTGGAGATGCCATAACGTCAACGCTTCTAACAAATTTTTTCGCCACTTTTAGCGGGGGGCGAGGTAAACACGTACAGCACACCACCAAAAAATTAATAACTCAACAGACACAAATTTTGCTGTAACGATAAACGCACACTACAAAAATGTTCAACACTTCAAACAATACACGCACACAAACAAAGTTTTCACGTAACTACGCAACACACATACGAAAAAAATAGTGATGACACAAAGAATAAAATAAAATCAGTTTGGTGAATGAACTGAACTATCTTGTACTGATTATTGTAATTCAATAACATTTTGTGGGATCTTATTAAACAATTTTGCCTGAGCCTTGAAACGGCAAACTTATGTTTATTACTGGTGTTAAAATGGTGAGGATCCGATATTAAATGATTGTATGTTCTTGTAAACATATAAGATACAGTCCAAAATGTACTGAGAGGATACGGTTAAAATATCTATGTCTTTAAAAATATCTCTAAGGGAGTCACAGAATTTCTTTTCATTTTCAGACTAAATTTCAATATCGTATGACCAGAGGAAAGAAAAGTAATTTTTCTAATTCATCTTACAAGATTTAAATATAACATATGTTTAGACCTTTTATTTAATTCAAAATTAAAGTAAAAAACGGATTATACAACTAACTGCAGGGAGTGAATGATTCATTCAAATGTCGAGTCGCTTTTTTGACTTTGTGACATCACTAGCCCCCGTACCACTGTATTCTTGTTTATTTTTTCTGTCGTTTACGTATCGCAACGACTTTTTATTTAAATGGCAATTCTTCTTAAATACACGTTTAAAAGTTAATAAAAACACTTAGATATGATACTAAACGCGCTCTTGTTGCGAATTTGAGCTCTCGATCGCCTTTTACATGAGAATACTGCACAACTAACCATTTTTCAAGAGTAACGTCACGCGACAGGGATCAATGCAAAATGGCGGTGGTGCAGCGACAAGTAGTTTTATTAAACGTGTTTGAACAGTTGACCAATGTACTTTGCCGGAGGGGGTCGCCCGTGTAAGGCATCTCCAGTGGCTTTATACTCAAAGACTAGTGCAGTCAGTCTGACATGTAGCAAATCGGCCAACTTAGAGCGGCTTTGGTATAACGGGTTTACAAGGAGGTTTTCATTTGGGCTGTATTTTGTATTTTACAGCATCAAGCATTGTCGATATTAATTTGACTATGTAAATTACCATTGTGATCGTGATTCAAGCAGTAAGCATATTTCGACATAAATATGAAAATATTTAAGGAGGTGAGGTGCACCTGGTTACCGTATTAACTTTATACATTCAAGTAGGTATTCACTTCATGCCAATAAAGTCCTACTAACTCTATACGGTATAATGCTTCATATGTGATGAACATCGAATCGATGTTAGTCTGTAGTCTGGGTTCTGTAAGGTAAGTTATTTGTTATGAGTATTTATATTTGTGTATTCCAATTCCACTGTTATTACTGATATCCACAACACAAGTGCTTAAGCCCACTTATCACAGAATCTGACAAACGTAATGTCATGTGGGATTTACTACTGAAATTGCCGAAGTTCGTTTCTGTGAAAGCTATTTGTTTTACATTGTACTGGACCTATGTAAGGGTGAGATGAGGAGGGGCGGTCGGTTGGGGGCGGTGGACACGTGTAATCGATAAATGCACATGCAGTAGCGTACCTAGGGCTCAATCTAGGGCCACAATATAATTAAATGATAGTGGGAAAGGTTCACTTTGACATCTGAAAAATAATTACAAGTTTTATACTGCGAAATCTATGTGGTAGGATCTATCCTTTAGTTAGAACTTAGTTTTGGACTTAACTTATAGTAAAGTGTATGGTGGCTCAAATTAATTTTACTTTGCTCACTGTATTCCTGAAAATTAACACCAAGAAGTAAGCTCTACATTTCAGTATATATATTTTTTAATAGAAACGCTAAGACTTACCCTAGTTTTACTATTTTACTTATTATAGTTAGGTGATTTTGTGTTCACAAAAATAATATTTATAACATTATAAGGTTTCTGAAGTGCATTCACTGTTCTACTGTACTGTACATACCATTAATAGTTTCATATCTCTGGGGGCAGGTCAGGAGTTGGGGCTGGAAAATAATGAACTAATCTTGCTCAGCTCAGCTGTTGGTGCAGTGCTAAGACCTTACGATGACCTTCCTACACTGTGCCCAGACCAGGCTGAGGGCAGGGGGGGGGGGGGAGCGCCCTTCGAGAACTTTCACCCCCTCTGCGTCCAGAATCGTACCTATCCTATGCACTAATACTGATATTTTGTCATGTAATATCCTTGACCCACTTAGTTATTACGATTAAGTTATCACCGTGTAGTTAACCGTTTTACGCACAAATTATAATGTATCTGTTACGGTAAAAGTGAATAGAGCGGTTATTTTGTATAATTACCGGTACCTATGCATAATTACTAGTGTTCGTGGTAAAGGTGGTGAAAACTATCGAATTAATCACATTTACCGGTAATTATATAAAATTACCACACCCTTTGTGTAAATGTGGCAAATAAAAAAATAAAACTGACTTGACTGGCTCGGTGAAACAATGGTTTTGTTAGTGACCCAGGCTGGCGATTCCAAGAGTCGTGGTTTCGATTCCCACTCGGGACAAATATTTGAGTGGTGAATATCGGTGTTTGTTCCGTGTCTAGGTGTGATTATGTAGTTAAGTATGTAAATAATAAATAACTTTTCTGAAACATATAAACCGCGTAAGATAGATGATTGAAATTTGGCATGCAGGTACCCTAATAGACTTAAAGGTTACTTGCGATGCGATATTGCAAAATTCGTAAGGGATCGGGAGTTACTGGGAAAAAACTTTTGTATGTAAAATCCTGTAGTCCACGCGAACGAAGTCACGGGCACAGCTAGTTATAAAATAAACCTACTTATACCAAAGCCGCTCTAAGTTGGCCGATTTGACATTTTTTATTTTATATTTTGCATGTATCCTTGTGTATCCTTGTTAAGAAGAACATATTTAGCGAATCGTAAAGAACAACTTTAAAAATAAGACGTTATTTCAAAATGTCAAATGCACCTAATTATCTAATTATTTGTCTTTTATTAGTTAAAATAATTGAATTATAAAAAGAAAACGTAACATTTCCACTCTGTATTTACGCTTTTACAAGGCTACGCCGTTTGACACGTTTTCATAGTGACGTAATGGGTAATACTCACCAGGTATTTTTTAAAAAGAGGATGAAGGATTTAATAAGTATTGTATTTTAAAAATAAATATATTTTTAGATAAGAAACTTCAATTCAGTCTTCTGGATGTGAATAAATGTTATTAATAAAAAAATGTTATAATAAGACCTTGCTTGGTTATAAAGTGGAAATAACTGTTACTTATATACTTCGGCAATTTTACCGTTGTCCCTCACTAGTGCAGTCAGTCTGACATGTGTCAAATCGGCCAACTTAGAGCGGCTTTGGTATAACTAAGTATCTAGAAACCAAACTTCATGTTTGGATTTTAAAAAAATATTATGTTATAAAAATAAAGTTAAATAAAATTAGTAAATTGGCAGGGAATTTTCAGTGGAACTCTTAAAATTCTTTCTCGTCAATATATTTATGAGATTTGAGAATGAGATTTGTTATATATGGAATTGCAGAGTACTTGTGATATTTGTCTGCAGTGTCAACATTTACCACAGTTGAGCGGGAGTTTTATATAATTACCGGTAAATTTAAAAAATTCACTACATTTACCATGTGCATCGGGAATTATCTATATTTACCGGTGATTATAGATAATTACCGATTGTTCACTTTGACCGTAACATATCTACCAACGTAATGCTGCTCTGTTAATTAGTGAGCCGATACCTACCCTACTAAATACGTATATAATCGCTTATTTTATAAATAGACTGAAGTTGATAAACCTGTTAGAATCAACAAAACACTAAGCTAAGGAAAAAAATGTATAAGTATGTGTCACTAGAAATCGTACCTACTCGTACCGCTATGAGAAAATCCTTGCTAGTAAGTGAGCTCATTGAATATTCTGAGCATTTCAACGGAAGTAAATAAAAATATAACCAACGCCGATTCTCAGTCTTCAATAAAAAGTTTGAATATTTAGATCATAGTTAACTACTAGTAGGAACATCATTTCCCGTCAAGGTCGCAGGCGGATTATGTATTTTTTATCACGATCGCCGACATAAACACATAGGCAAGTAGGTAAGGACGTACCTACGAGACGTCGACGTTTGTGCTGTTACGTCCGTATCGTGTTTCTTACGATTTACGTTATCGTGTCGAATGCGTAGCATGGCGTCCGCGTCAGAGCGATAAAGAAACACGTCGAGCCAAACCATAAGTATATTACACTCAAGGAAGCTGTGAAATGTTCATTCAAACACTCATAAACTTCATTTTACTAGTATATTACTATCTGCCATTAGAATTGAACTCCACATGCGAGCGACTGAGTAGGTACCTACTTTGAATTACGAATTTTATTGTCCTAATTGAAACACCTTCTGCGTACTACAACCATGTTTAAATAATGTAACTAAGATAAGCGGTACGTACCTAAATAATACCGTAAGTAAGAATATGATGATTATATTCGTAAGAGAGGAATTTAGCTACGCTAGATTTCTCTTTCAGCTAATTTTCGGTTAGGGGACCGTAAGGAAAATTACCGTGACTAGCTTAATATGAACTGTGACATACACATATTTCATTTTAATAGCTCGTGTAAAATAATCAATAATATATAAATACTAGTTAGAATTGATCCATGTGTGTGGTATTCTTTGTAACTTGTGGTACGTACCTACTAGATTAGTAGTTCTTTACATAAATGTGTGAACTGTAACATCTGTGTCTACATTAGATAATAACAGTAGATTTATCATTGGCGTAGTATGTACGTAAATATGTAAAAAATGAAAGAAGGAACCTGAGTTATGTTCGTGTCTCTTTGTCTAATGATTATTACAATTTTCTTTTACCAGCTCAATTAAATTAGACTTTTAACTTGAAAGCATCACGTTCATCATCCCGAGAAAAATGGTCTTGGGTTGACAGACCGACTAACAAAAAAGTGTTGCTAAATATTTTTGTATTTTTTGAGGTACGGAACACTTAGAACCACTGAATTAACTTGGAAACGAGTGATTACTCCCATATATATAGGTATGCAGTTGTTCTGAGCATCATACTCATAGCTACCGTTTCGCGTTTTTAGCGCTTCGTAAATGTATTAAATTCCCCCGTATCCGACACACATGCATTATACATGTCACCATAATGCAAGTTTATTCGCTGCAATAGCATACAAATGTTACCAGTCAAGGTGTATAATTTTCGCAATCGTTTAGCCACTTCAAAATTCAGTCTCTTTTTATTTATTATAGGTATGTACCTTAAAATATATACAGGGTTTATTTGGAACACAAACCATACCCACCCAACAAATTTACAACAAGCTCACAACATGATGCAATAAATAAAATATGATTTATGTTTAAATATCTCTAACAAACAGCTGTGTGTTTTATGTGGAAACGTGCATATTACTGTATATACCTAAACGAATAACTTCGTGTACCTATATCGATTCGCAGGAATGCGCAGGAAAATGCATCCATGTTTTCCTGCGCCGCCGTCCAAGGGGTTGGCTCCGGTCCAGCCAGCTGAAACTGAGGAACCCTCCTGGCCAGCTCCGGTGCTGGCATCCCGCCAAGAAACATTGTGCATACAATGTATAAAGATAATGTTGACTGTATAATCGTTACTTGCGGCACCTTTAAGGGGAACTGAGACCCTAAGGGCGTTTTAAATTTGTACGTTTCGTATCGGACGGCTGCAGTGCGGAAGCGGTGCGATTGTCGTTCGGCTCACGGACGTCGGTTGTTTTCATACCAAGAGGTGGGTGCGGCGTGCGGCGCGGTACCGCAGCTTAGTAGTCGATTCGCACGAAATTCATTCGCCCGAACGTGCAAAACGTCCACTTTCAATAATATGATTTTTTTAATACGCGTTTCGCACGGATACTAAGCCGGTACCGCGAACACTGCGCGCTAACACTACCGCGACTGCAGGACGGCAGGATTTTGTAAGAAACTTAATGTTCGTCCGTGCGCTGTACGACAAGAAACGTCCTAATTGAAAGGACCCCAATACTATGTGTAGGTACTTAGTAGGTGTAGGTACAGCTGGCAGTGCAGACTATCGGCGGAAATGTCAGATTTCTTCTACTTGGTCCCATCAAGCCATCCCATAGGGTGGCAAAGTGAAATGCTTAAGATTCCTAAGTGGAATCTGCCCCACTTAATTGTTGCAAGTGGAAAATTTCCGTCCACATTTTTGCTGTTTTATGCTACGTTATACGATACCTACTATAAAGGCATTTTAATTTTAATGGTTCTAAACTTTAAAAGACACACCTACATAATCAAAGATAATATGGAAATAATATTACTTCAAGTATAATAGTAGTTATAATAATAAAGAAAATGGTCAGCAACACAACAATAATCATCATAACAAATAAAGATATAAGTACCTAGTAGGTTACCTAGTAGTTACCTATACTTATGGTCCAGAAAATTCTATCTAATACAATGTGCAGATAGGTATATTAATCTGGTTATAAAGTCCACATCAGAATGACTTACTTGGAAATAGCTGGCTCTCCAATAACAATTAATTCTAATTGATAAAGTAGCTTGGTAATACATTTATGTAATTCAAACTTTAACAAATGCGCTTGATAACAACAATTCATAACAACAAAGTAACTATGTACCATTTCGTTGATTTTTATGTTTCAGTGGTCACACATTTTTTTAGTTGTTGTTTTTGAGATGTGTTCAATATTTATTTATAATTAGCATGGTTCCTTTGAGAAAATTAAAAAGCTTTTAAAAAGTGTGTTCATGGAATCACATGGCTTTACCAGGACCTTCATTGCAGCTATGATGATATTCTATATCGTATTCTAAGTGTTAAAGACGAGTTAAGTCAATGTGTCATACGCGCATGGTACACAACGTGACCGACCAGGCACTAGTACGTATTACTTCGATTCTAGTCTACTAGGTACGCGTTGATAGCCTGTATAATCGCTGGGCCGCCATTTACATTACACTGTTCTAATACCTAGTTCTATAAACCGTAACCTGTATTTATAAACATTATACATCGCGGAAGAAGAGGTATGTCATCAAGCCGGGTACTATTCCCTTAGAACGCTGCATAGATAGAACGACCTTTCGCTTTTAATTATATTTAGATTGATAAGAAACAATTATCAAGCAGGAAGTAGGTACTGCTGACTGATTGTTACACAGATAACAGTATATTCCAAAATAAGTCGCCTAAGGCCGCATTCATGTAGGTATTGTATAATTTACCTATTTCATACGCAGTATCTAGGATCTCTTGATAAAAAATAAACTGTTATCATCAAAAACATTATGTGCTGTTACAATGGGTGAGTATACATAAGCTAAGTATAATAGTACTACGCTCATATTAATTAGACACTGAGCCGGGACGGGCTGTAGAGAAAATTTAAAAAATAATAAGTGATGTGAATAACATTTGCGCCACACAGTGTAATCAACATCCGCTCAATATAAAATGTCGCTCATTCAATACCTACTAGTACAATACTAACTGACTTCTGATAGGATAGGTAGGTAGTGTTAAACATGCAAGATAAATGAGCAATAGACAATACCTCAAAAATTTAATTAAATAAATACAATGAATCGATTTCCATACGGTTTTACATTGTAGGATCCTATTTTTAGGACAACTACACACGATACACGATTTGTTTGCATACACGCTACAATTTCATCGCCAAGTCCAACGTGCAGGCAGTTTGGAAATGAAAACGAAAATATATCTTCCGTTAAGTTTTCCTATCCTAATACCTAAGTAGGGTACTTAGATATTACCTACAACTACGCTATGCACTTTTAGGCACCTACTTACTTGCTGTTGTGTAGCTTTGTTAAGTTATTATAAAATTTTGACGTCTAGGTCTACATGTGTTCCTGGTACCTACAATGTTTATGTGACCACAAAGCTTTGTTTGACTACGTAATAAAACAGTTATACCAACCATTGTTGTAGGAATTCGTAAGTAGGTACCTACAGATTAGACGGTATGTTTCCAAAATAGCAATTCAAGGTCACGAATATCACCCGGGCAACCGTCAAGGATCCAAGGCCAATGGAAAAGATCCATGGACAGGTAGATCCATCGGCACGGCTTTTTACGTATTTTATTATTAAACGAACCCCTACATATCATTGCGTAAGAAAAAATATAGTTATTATTACTCAATAAAAGTTCTTTATAATGTATGTAATATGGTTGATTTGGACGCGGCTATTCAGATAAAATTGTAATAATACGAAAATATACAGCTTCCGATATAACCGGGCTGCGCTCGTCGCGTAGCAACCATCCGGACCACGGCTGCACCCCCCGGCCCACCCGGGCTCGCCCCCGCAGCCTGCGTTCGCTGGGAACAAATCAACAGGCTGCTTTAAACATTACCCCTTTATATAGCCAACCATTTATACTAGTTAGCTAAAAACATGAATTACTAAGAACACGATTCCTGGATTTGGATTAAGTAGAAACACTGGTCTTATAGCTACCAATAAGGCTCTAAATTGGATGTGAACGACGTAAACAACTTAAGCGTCATCCGGGAAACAGCGATTCAATCAAGGGGTTGTTTGTCTGAAATCATAAGGTTTGTAAGTATGTAAAATGAATAGAAATATGAAGGTATAAGTAGATTTTGATCGATTTTTTTGTAAAGTTACTTCCAATCCAATTTATTTATTGGCCTCAATGGTGCTACAGGGACGGAGTGGGGAGGGGTCTGTCTCTCGCCAAGACACGAGTCACGGGACAAATTAATTACATCGCCATCATATAAAGGAACCAAATGTAACATTATGTAGGTATAATCCACTTCCCGTTTAAAGGTTGAACTCACGGCGGCGTGAGTTTTGAATTTGTTATACTTTAATTTAATTTTAATCTACATTCTACAGAAGCTGTGGGCCCGCAATCGTTGTCGGCGCGGGAGAAAACCGCTCCGTGAGTTTATAGCCCGACATGAAGAGAGTTATAAGTCATGAAAAATAAGTGATTTGATTTAAGTAGATTCTTGATCATGACCTCGTTATTTCGCACCTCCGTGTTCTTTTATCAGTCACTATCTGCACTATCTGGATCTGAGAATAGATTAGGTTGGTCCAAGATCCCAGAACTGCCAGACATCACTTATTTTCTAATGGACAAAATATATACGATTGAGTAGTGTTGGGGTGTACTATCATCATATGACTAGTTGCTACCTTGACCAGACGGCCATTTTTCAGATATCAACCAATCAAGGTACATAGAAACACTGCTTACTTCACTTAAATTCTGATGGCTGATTTTAACATATATTTCACACAATATCATTAAAAATCAGGATTCATTACTCCCAGACACATGCGGTCGGCGGTTTTACCTTACAGACGCTTTAAAGCTATGAAAAAAATTTTACTTTTACTTATTTTCTGATGCTTGATTTTTATATATGTTATTCAAACAACTAAAAAGTGCTCACCTGACCGCAATAATTATAGAATTGTACCTTACAAACTATTTTATTAGAAAAACTTGACTAAATTCAATTTTTAAAAAAAATCTAAAATAGTTGGGTCTGGTGAATGTTTGGCCCTTTGGATCGGTCTGTCCGTTTGCAAAACGTTTTAAAATAGTTGTTTGAATAACATATATAAAAATCAAGCATCACAAAATAAGTAAAATTAAGTAAAAGTAAAATTTTTTTCATAGCTTTAAAGCGTCTGTAAGGTAAAACCGCCGACCGCATGTGTCTGGGAGTAATAAAACCTGATTTTTAATGATATTGTGTGAAATATATGTTAAAATCAGCCATCAGAATTTAAGTGAGGTGAGCAGTGTTTCTATGTTCCTTGATTGGTTGATATCTGAAAAATGGCCGTCTGGTCAAGGTAGCAACTAGTCATATGATGATAGTACACCCCACCACTACTCAATCGTATATATTTTGTCCATTAGAAAATAAGTGATGTCTGGCGGCTCTGGGATCTTCCTCTAGGTAGGCAGGTACCTAATTGAAATTATCTTTGGAGTAATCGTGACATAGACTACGTTCATTTGTTAGGAAATTTGGCTTCTTTTTTTGATAATTCTTTTTAAACAATGATTGAACCCACTCGACAGATTTTTTGACACGTCTTACATTGTCTCTATAGCACATTCGGTATTTGCACAGTGAGGTAAGGATGCTGGGCTGAAAACGTCCAACATACTCACTGAACGAAGCCTCTAACTCCGGAGTTATTAGACCACTGATATTCGGCACAATTTGGGCACAATTTTTTTGAGGTATGTATGATTTACGATTTTAGTGTCCACAGGAAACGGAGGTGAGTATGCTAGGCGAACCCTCCGTCCATCATAGGAACTCAATTAATTATGGCTATAACTTCGTGAGTATAAGAGCACTATTTCAGCACAATTTTTCGACATTCATGAATCACATGGTGAGTATGCTGGACGAACCGAACCGACACGAAATTCTGTAGCCAACTGCGCAACCTCATCACTGTAATTTTAATATTGATAGTGCTAACGGTTATAAAAGCGGGATTTGATATGTGTACATAAATACAAAACTTATCCTTTTTTAGTTCTCCACAAATGAACTCTTTTCTTTGTAACCGAGTTGGAAGATCGCAACATAACAGTAGAAATAACGAATATTGACCCATCGAAAATCAAATTAAATTGAATGAAATAACTTTATTTGCTAGAAATATGGTATGGTATAAGTGTTCAGCATATTTCACCAACTTTGGCATGCAAAAAAATTACAAACTGAGAATAAATTCTCATCCATTATTTATACAAAATTAATAAATAAATTTTGAAACTAAACTGTTTACACACATTGCATCACACTGTCGAAGATAATGGGTAAGATTTGGATTATTTGTAATTTGTTTTTAACAAAATTTGCTATTTCAAAGATATAACTAAACGCATGGAGAAGACAAAATACCAAGTGATTTAAAAAGTGTCCTGCAGAATTCTCTGGAACTTTTTTTGTGCTATAAATAATTTATCTGAATCAACTGAATTGCCCCATATCAAAATTCCGTACTTTAATATTGAGGACACGTCATATCCGTGGTATGCAGTAAGAGCCATCGATGTCGCAGTCGTATTGTATAATCCGCTGTATTACATTACGGCTAGCCGTTATCAAAAACAGGGCCGTTATGTATTACGGCGGATGAACGTTAGCCGGATTGACATTACGATACGTTCTACATTTTGGCGACTCACGATCAGCCGTATTGCACTTTATTCAATATTTTAGGGTGACTACGTCATGTGATAACAAAATAAAACAGGGTTTAATTGAAAATCAATTTTAATGAGAAAAATAAAGGTTATGTACCTACTCGGTATGTAATAGGTTTGTACTTTGTATTGCGTTGGTGCGAATACATAATATAAAAAATAACGTTTTTTTTAAGTAATTAAGAATTAGAAACTAAGTTACTAATACACTTAATATTTGGGTTTAGTATTTTCGAGTACTTATTTAGAACACAGAATTCAAAATCTTTGGTAAGTTGCGTTTTGATTCGCAGGTTGGGCATAGGAGACAAATATTTCAATGGCCTTTTTTTGAATATAAAGTTTGTTTTGTACAGCATTTTGTCTCGCCCGACGTGGCCAATTTCCTTATGAATTTCCATCAGAGTATCGAAATATTGCTCCATGGGTATTACGCGAATGGTATGGTCCTCAGGATTATTTTTCTTCGAGATAAGATAATCTTCGCCAGCAACATTCATGAGGTCATATTTTTTGCATCAATTATATTGTGTAGGATTCCGCTGATACTAAAATCCATAGCCACTTTAGCGGTTTTGATATGCAATATAACCTCTAAAACTCGTTCTTTTGTCCTAGGATTTTTAACTGTTCCACACTCAGACGAATAGAAACAGTTCAATTGCACGTCAAATTTATTCTTAAAGTCACTATTTACACTCGTATTTGTTTATTTCTGTAAAACCACTGTTAAAATCACATTTTTGTGATACATTTTCTGTATTCAAGGCCATTGTTGTTGTTATAACAGGCAGCGCCGCGAGCACTAAACATAGGAACTAAAAACTGTCAAAGAGGCGGTTAACGACCCGCTCTTTGACATTACGGCTAGCCGCATTAAAGAACGTTTAGCGCCGAATACATCCCGGCGGAAATTCATTCAGGCTTATTCAATCCGGCTAATCGTTGATCCGCCGTAATACATAACGGCCCTGTTTTTGATAACGGCTAGCTGTAATGTAATACGGCGAATTATACAATCCGACTGCGACATATCTATTTATTTTATATGTTTTTCCGATCGCATCTATCGTCTATTTCGACTTCTAAGAATTTAATATGTGTAGTTTCCTCTAAAGTGTGTCCTTTGTAGTTTAAGTCAAATTTTATTTTATGTTAAATTGTATAAATTTTGTTT
The DNA here is from genome assembly GCA_039566165.1 of Maruca vitrata. NCBI lineage: Eukaryota > Metazoa > Arthropoda > Insecta > Lepidoptera > Crambidae > Maruca > Maruca vitrata. The sequence continues at coordinate 9,276,298 of CM076921.1, forward strand.
TGCTTGAATTAACTGTTAAATTATTGTGATTAAGCCAATTAATTATTGCAACTACACTGTCTTTTATGTCTTATTCAAATTTACTTTTATTATTTTTGTATGGTATTAGACAGAGACATCATCAGCAAATAATATGTACATTTATGGGGTGTTACTGTGGGGAGGTCGTTAATATAAAGCAAGAATAGGATGGAGCCCAATACACTTCCCTGGGGCACCCCGTATGAATTGTTTTTAAATTGTGAGCGATTCAATATTGTATCACATTTTTGAAGAGACAGACTATAAAATATGCTAATGAGAAAGATTCGCATCGCCAATCTGGAATCGTATAGAATACCTAATGGTGGTAAGTAAATATAAGGGATAGGTATTTAGTATGCTTCCTTATTGTATTATTGAGTATTATTCGGCTGATATTTCGGCACTGCTGCAATTTGACCCGTAATGATCATGCACAGGTCAGAGAGTTGTTGATTCCCCGTCAATAACGTACACTACTTTTTTAACTGTTCAATGTTCATCTTATCTTGGTGTTACTTGGTATACAAACATCTGCCGCTGACAGTTCAAGCCCCACTTATAAGTTATTTTACACATTTTCCATTGTTTCTATGCTCCTATTGTTCGCAGCGTGATGTAATATAGCCTAAGCCTTCCGCAATAAATGGTCTATCCAACACAAAAAAATCTTTTTTTTATTACAATCGGTGCGGCATCCGCTGCTGAAACATTGATGGCAACGCAATTATGTAGGTACTACGTGAAATACAAAACGCTCAAATTTTGTTACTAGTGGCCATCTCAAGAGCTTTTTCATCCTATTTTATTAGTCGCTTCTTAATGCGCTTTTATTTAGCCCACATGTCCAGTTTATTTATTCATTCCTTAAACGCTTTTTATTTGTTAGCATTTTCCATTGTTTATTTGCTCCTATTGGACGCAGTGTAGCGTGCTGATATAGCCTAAAGTCTTCCATAAAAATCTATCCAACACAAAAATATACTTTCAATTCGAACCAGTAGTTCCTGAGATTAGCGCGTTCAAACAAACAAACTTTTCAGATTTTTAATATTATAGATTTTATTTTTTGTCTTACCAGTTCGTTGATGGTCCAAAAGTCTAAGGGCCGACATACACGGACGGCTTCAATCAGTTAGGATGGACTGTTGGAAGCTGTGACTGCATAGTAAACTACAGATTCAACGTACACACATACACGGAACCGCTCGAGTGCTCGAGTTAGCAGCACGATGAAATCTCTAGCAGTCGCCAAGCATAAGCTGTTGAATATGACTGCAAAAGCGGTCCCTGTATACTTATTGATCACTGGCTAACTGCTCGAGCGGTCTGTGTATGGCGGGCCTAAATTTATACAAAGTTGTAGATCTTTTTATTACCTACAACTTCACCATTGAACTTTTTTCGACAGGTCTTGTAGTTTTGTCGGAACCAATTTTCAGCTTAAAACACTCCCCGTCCGCCGAACCCTTCCCAACCTTCAAATAACCAGTAATTTATTTTTTCCTTTCCAATATGTTTCATTCTACCAGAGGCGTAGCTACCGAGCCGTATGAGAAGCCATCCGCTCCCCCACAAGTCCGGTCATGATGACGAGGCTACTCCAAGTAGGGTTACCTTGACTGTAATTGATGTACCGCACTCAGCCAAGGCCCAAGCCAAGACTCCGGCCAAACCGGCAAACCAACGGGTACTAATTGTGTTAGAAAGAATGTGTTTTTTGGGATGGGATAGGAGGTTATTATAACCAGCCTGGTCTACACCATAGGAACCAGTATAGGAAAAGAGAGGGGAAGGAATTGATCTTAGTTTTCCGGCTTTTCCATTCTCTTGCTTTCTTGTGTAGGTTGTTCCATTGGTTAGTCGATTTTCTTTTCTATACTCATATCTGTAGTGCGTTTTCTTGGGGCGCGCGTAGTTTATTTGTAGTAATTTGTGGCTGTTTATTTTCCACCGATGAACAGTAATTATCTTGACTGTCTGTCTCTTCTATTTCAAATATGATTTGTGCTTCGGCTTTTAGTTTGTTTTTGTCTTTGGCTATTTCGCGCTATTCAGCTCGCCTTTTGTTGTATCGGTTCAGGTCTTGACTGAGGAAATTTTTCCAGGTATATAGTAGGTCGTCCGATTTTCCTCCGGCTTGCTTTGTATTTTATGGCCGCGTGAAGTAGGTGGGGTTTTTGGCGTCTTAGTAGGTACATGTTTGTAGTAACAAACTCAAAGAAATTTTACTTCTTTGGTTATGGCTTTTCCTTCAAGTATTTGATGGATATTAACGTTTGTGGGTGAGTTTTTCGCGTGGTTAAGCATGTCTCTTAATACGTATCTTCGTAGTGTTGACCGATTGGCATTTGTGATGGCCGTAACTTTGACTCCGTATGTCATAGTTGGTTCTATTACCATTTTGTATAGTAGTCTGGCAATTTTCCAGTTCGTTCTGGTTTTGTCCATTAGCGAGATTATATTTATTATTAGTGTTTTAGTTTCTAACTCCTTGTTTGCGTTTTATGATCGTGTTTTTTCTATTTAAGTCTGATGTAATGGTTGCACCTAGATATGTTATTTCTTTCACTAGATAAAGGTTTATTCCATCTATTGTGATAACTTGTGAATTATTTTTATTAATAGGATCGCGGATAAGTACTTTGTAAGTCTTTGTTGTATTTATTTTAAGACCTACCGATTCTAGTATTTTTTTAAACTTAGTAAATATTTTGTCGATTTCATTATGGCTACTCCAAGTAAATAAGGCGTCCGACCGATTTCAGCCATGGCGGCCGATCTCAATTGAGGTCAGCCAAGTGCGCAGGACATATTATAGTGCACAAGTGTACGCGCAAACACAAGTGCACTCTCTATTCCCTTACTCTCATAATTCGGTGAGACGGCAATCCGACATGACCGATGAGAGATCGGGCGCAGGACCACCGGCTTAACGTGCTTTCCGAGGCACGGGCGTTCAACCGCCTACTTCCTAACTCCGGGCTGAGTAATTTCATTACAGAAAAACTCACACAAATTTTGCCCGACCCCGGACTCGAACCGGGGACCTCTCGGTCCTAACGCAGCACTTGCTACCAATAGACCAACGAGGCAGTTACTCCAAGTAGGGGTACCAGATAAAAATCAAAAGACCGGAGAAAAGGCTTGAATTCCATGGAAAAGTCCGGAGATTTCAAACAGTTTGAGAATTATCTTTCAAAAACATATTATATTATCGTTTTATAAACTGTGGAACTAGCTCACGCGTGAGATGAGTTCATGAGAAAAATCGAAAAATCCTGAAATCTCAGAACATAACCCTTACTTAAAGCCATCATCACATCACACACACGTCAACATCAGTTAGGAAAAAATACGGAGCCGGAACGCCGGATCAATAATACGGAGCCCCCGGGCTGCAAGGACCCCTATAGTACATACAAGCACATTTTTTTAATGCACTTATTTCGTTTCCCCTCCAAGGGAACTGCAACTACAGCCTACTGCTACTGCATTCTACTTGTATAATTTTATTTCCTTTTAATGTGTTTTAGTTTATGTTGTTGTTTGTTACTGACGTGTTTTCGACTGCTTCAACAATGGTCTATGAAGCCTAGTATAAGTAACATCCTGATAAGTACCAATCAATATGTTGTTGATGTTTTCTGAAACATTCATTAATTAATGATTAAATGGTAACACGTAAGTATTTAGATTAATTTAAGCATTTTAAAGATATTATGTAGATGTATAGTAGGTATGTATATTTACCCTATCTATTCAATTTTATTATCAATACATAGTAGGTATAAAACAAAGTCGCTTTCGCTGTATGTCCGTATGTATGCTTAGATCTTTAAAACTACGCAACGGATTTTGATGCGGTTTTTTTTAATAGATAGAGTGATTCTTAAGGAAGGTTTGTATGTAAAATTTACCCGAAGCGAAGCGAGGGCGGGTCACTAGTTAACTATATAATATCTATCTATTCAATTGTATTATTAACTATATATGTATATAGTACCTAATCATTATTGTTTTAATATTTATGTAGGGTTTTATTCGAGTCTACCGTACCCCTTGACGAAATTATTAATAGATATAAGCATAGAATTATGCACATACCTACATTTATTGTTGAAGAAGGTATACTCACATAATAGTACATAGTAAGTTGATAAAGATTTACCTATTTTTCATGGTTGATATTAGGTAATGTTACACATTTAGGTACCTAGATAACATTTAATTTCAGAGTAGATATAAAAGTTATCACTGGTTCATAAATCTAAAAACACAAAACATAATCAATCGACTGATAACTGGAAGTAAGTAGATAATAGGTAGGTACTAAGGAAGTGTTCCTACCTAGGTAACCTACCGACGCAACGACGTGCATAGGCGGCAGGGAGTGGGGGGAGCGGCCCATTAACCGACCCGCGAGCATTGTGAGGCGACACATGCAAGGCCACCGGGTTCGAAGACCGAGCAATGTCACCTTTAGAATTAATGGCAAGATAAGGCTGGCCGCTGTCGCCCCCACCCCGCTGCCGTACCCGCGCAGACAACCTATCATTACGTTGACTGCATGCAATGCATCTGCTATCCTTATCACGCACAGTGCGACATAAAATTGATCCGAGTCTTTAGAATCTTGATTGTTATACTAAAACTCTCTCTTTCATAAACTTTTCATTTGTAAACCAATGAATACAGATTGCTATTATTTGGCATTTGAAATGTAATGCAATTTCATTCCATTTTCTCCATCATAGGTATCGAATAAATAATATTATTGCTTATATTTGCCACTTAAGAGTCAATAGATAGCGTGTTTAAAAGCAAATATAAAGAATTTTACTTTTAAAAGGAAACCGCAAAAGCCTAATGCGCGAAATTCCTGCAAATCTTATTCAATCTTATTTAAACAAAGTGTACCTATTCTGGTTTATTTATACCTCACGAACTCGACACTACAGCATGCAGCGGCTATTTTACCGTTTACTAAATGTTACATACACAGGAAAATGTTATATTACAATAGACACATTATCGGTCCTATGAATTGAACATACGGCGTGTCTACGGGCAGTAGAGAAATCGAATATCCAACCACATCGATCTGTTACTAAAGCCGAACTTATAGGCGGCTGCCGCGTCTTGCGGGAGGGCACCTTCAAACGCTGCCGTTGACCGTGGTCAGGGTCGGCGGGCCCTGACCTTGCGTCCCTGCCGTTCGCCGACATTCCGTGGCCCAAATGAGACTGATGTAATACCCCTACCGACGCGACGCGCCGCATCTCGTACGTACCTCACGTACCTACATACTGATGTTACTATCGGGCGCGTACTTTCCTAGTAAAGAACAAGTAGATATTATAGTAAGTATTACGTTATCTGTGGATCTATCTATGTAGACTATTATAAAACTACTAGAAACTTCACTGAGAGCTGCAAACAAACCTACAATGTTGTAGGTACTGTTTTCCATAATAAGTACAGATTTACTGCCAAAGGACCAATGTTCCCAATTTTAAATCAAGTTTCTACCAGAGTACAATAATATAGTTAATCCATATCATGTAATGGTGTTATGATATTCAATTGCACCAAAAATTAAAAATAAGGCTCCATTGTCAATGGGATGTTAGGAATAAGGGTAATTAAAAAATACTTTTTATATTCTTTATTTTTATTACATCAAATAATATCAATGTCACTACCAGATATTTTTTTTCTGATTTTAAACTGGACACATAGACACAACAAGTCAACAAGTTATGCTTATTTCTTAATGTACATCAATCCATGCATTTCCATTATCACAAATATTATATTAAACAATAATTTCGAATAGTATACGTCACAACCTTTACATACATGCACTATTTACACCAAGGGCACTTCCTACTCGGGAAAAAGCTTAGGTACATAAGATCAAGAGGAAGTGGCCTAAGAGAAAATGTAAGAATTATTAAAAATATACAATACATCAATTATTCCAACATTTTTCTTAAATTTACTATTAAAAATATTAATATATTATTATTTAATCACTTCTTTTGCAGATAACCTGTAGGTCCTATTAAAAACCAACAATTGTTAAGATGAATAAACATCGAGATAATTTATAAATTATAATCATACAATGCAACTCGCTTAATAAGTTATAAATTTTATAGAAAGAAATTGCGAGAGATCATTTCAAAACTAAGTTATTTCCATAGTTTCCACACTACATAATGTAGGCCTGATTCGATGTCATCGGTTTTGTTACGAAAAGACAATCTTGTATATTATGAGATTAAATAGCCAGAGTGGTGACCGAAGGGAATTTCTCGAATCCGTCCACTTGCAAATACCATGACAAAGAGAACTCTACACATACCTAATTAAATAGTAACTGTACTTAATTTTATTAGGAGCAGGAAACCTTGACAAAATAGTTTTATGCTTAAATTTTTTTTGGGTTTTGTTCCCAAAGGCTAAAACATAAAGGTTAATAAGTATTAAGAGAACGGTCATAGCTAGTCGGTTTAAATTTTCATTATTTATTTCTATTGCCGCTATAGGAACAAATACTAAAAGTAAATTATTTGGTACGGAACCCTTCGTGCGCGAATACGACTCGCACTTGGCCGGACTTTTTAAAATATTGACATGATTTAGCGTACTTCTATTATGCATTTCTTTGTTTAAATTGCCTTTCTTCTCTTCTAAGTTCTATACAATACAAATACTATTTATTCTGGCAAGTATATTAAACTTCCATCAATTTTTCAATGTGCATAACGCACATAGAAAGTGTTGTTTGGCAAAAATAGAATATGCATAGTATTGAATAGTCATATAAAGTTAAAGATCAGCTCAGTCTCAGGCCCAGCCTCACATACTTTTCAAATTTTTTTCTTTACCGTAACAGCTAAGATACAAATTGCTGTCACTTACAGAGAGAATTACTGCCGAATTGGTCGTCATTTTAATCTCTAGACATAATTTTGGAAAACCCAATTTTACAATCCCACTTACAATATACCCTGCCGTCTGCAAATTGGTCAATCTAAAACTAGCACAAATCGATATCGTATAGAAAATAGAGTAGGTATAGGATACTTTAGGAAAGTATAATCATATCAATTAAAAGCCACCACTAAAATATGTCTTTATGATAGAATTAGATTTGCGCACGATTTAGTTGTAACGATATTTCACTAAACATTGTTTCTTTATCACGCACCGAAGTGACTCTCCTCTTACATTAATTAAATTATTTTTAAAAAGCCCTTTCATGGACGATCATTATCTAACAATCTTAATTGAAAAGGTTCACAATATTAAGAAGTCGCCACAAATAGTTAAACTAATCTTAAATGTAATATGATGATAGTCATATTCATCTAAATGTAACATATGTACAACAATTATTCACATAGTAACATTTTCTTAAATTATTTCCAAACTACATTATAAAGACAAGCTTAGAAGGTATTTTTGCAAAGATATACTTTTTGTGCTACACAGTTGGGTTTTTCTGGTATGTTTTATTATTCTATTTGCCTTGACCTAATAACACCACATTTACCTAAGTATACGAGAACGTTATTATATTCGTATTGGTGATGAGAGATTTCCACTAATTTTACCAACTCGTCCGCTGCTTAACGATACAGGAGGACCGCAGTTGTTAAAGTTTCTATTCACCATGTCTTTCGTCATAGAATTAAATAGGGTAATTGACTATTGTTTTTTATTTGGATATAGCTTACAATATTTCAAACAATTTACAAATAAAAGAGTTGATTTACAATTTCAATAGCATCATTGGACGAGCTGAAACGCTCCATAAAAATGATACTAGGTACTGCCTTTAAGAAGCCACCTAGAGGTTGAGTGAACGCGCCGCGCGTAATATCTTTGTTTGTCAAGTATATCGAATGAATATTGGGTTCCTTTGGCTTTAAGAATACAAATTTCACAATTTGAAGCGGACTTGCCCACCTATAGTATTTTTCACCTAAGATGATCCCTGTGACACTTCATTGTGTTCTGAATCACGCATTTTACGTTTGACAAACAAAAATAATTTTATTGCACACTTTTTTCATTTTAATGCGGCGTCATTAGGAAAAATATTATACATTAAATACACAATGAAGTGTCACAGGGATCATCTTAGCTGAAAAAGACTATAACTTTAAATGACAATCTATTGATTGTGTTCTCGTTTCGCCAGAAATTTGAGTTTCGATTTTAGTGATATTAAAGATTTTCCAGAATCTTACTGCTACTGGCTACGTATGGAATGGCATGTAAAATAAGACAAGACAAACAAAGACAAGCAATTACCTACCCTATTACAACGGATTTGGAGCCGATAGTTTTATTTATTATACAAATCTGGAATAGACAGTCCTTACGTGTTCTGCAGTCCGCTTTTTCCGCATAAGGACGCGACATGGCGAAATAACTACGGGGCGTCTGTCATCGGCTTGTAGCTGAGAAACTCTTAACGCTGCGCGTACTCTGGCAACGATAATTAATAAAATAATAGGTATATCGTTCACAAAATAAATTACCTGGAGAATTAACTCGAACTATAATATCAGTATAATTTATTTAACAAGTATTAAGAATTTTATTGACAGAAAATAATTACCTATTTCATTAGGTAAGGATTGGGATTGCCTGCATCAGGCAGAATGCCTATGTATTAGCTACTGTACCTAATAACGAATATTATAAACTTATTAAGCTTTAATGTATTTTATCGATATTTAAGTTTTTTAACATTAATTGAAAAAAGAAAAAGAAAAAGGTCGTTTTAGTATTATTATGACATCTGTTATGCCTAGAATTTTTCGATTGAATAATATTATTGCTATTACAAAACAATACTATGACTAGGTGGCATGTGTATTTTTATGAAAATGAAGTTATGGTATATTTACATTATAATGAATGTGCCCTAACATAATGGAATAAAGACTTCCTTATCAAACATAACAATGTATCATATCTTAGAAAAATGAAATTGTCCAGGATATTTACCATGTTGTTTATATCCCAGACATTTTCAGTTTTCTAATGTGTGTAACCATGACAGTTTAAAATAATGAAAACACCATAAAATTATCCAATTTTGTCTAATTTAAATTTTACTATCTTATCCATTGTTCTTGTTTTATGTAGTTATCATCACATTATCCTAAACATTGGCATATACATATGAAACTTAGGATCACACCTCGCCTTTGGCACACATATTATATACTACCTATAATAATCACAATCATAGTACCTACAGACATTTGGTATTTTATATTTGAAATTGAACCTTAGTTCTAGAATGAAAATTATCAACACTCTCTGCTTGACTCATGCATTTAAAAACCTACTTTTTTGCCAAATTTTATTATTTTAAAAAGTAGCTTTTAAGTTGTTCTTATCCTCTGCAAAATGTACTTAATTATGTTTGAAATGGCTGCATCTTAGTATGGCATTGATTTAAGAAGATTGATTTGCTTACAGCTGCAATGATCTACTGATCTAATTATAATCCAAAAACTTAAAAATTATGTAAATTCATTAACAAACGGTTTCAGGTTTAGGATACAGACAAAACATGATTAGTTGGTTAGATATTTTTCAAAAATGCAACGTAAATGATGTTTCTTACATAAATGGCACATATACTACACAGTAAAATAGGTATGTCATCATTACACCTACCATACAGTTTTAATATTGTTTCTTTTTTGATTAAGATTAGTTGGGATAATTATTATAAAAATGGACATAAGACCACTTACTTATGCCTGAAAATAACAAATTGATCTACATAAAACAATGTCAATTACTTGACCTACATTCAATTATGAAATAAATAAATGGTCCAATGTGGTTGAGAATATTTTAATAAAGCCACATTATATGTATAGGTGTACAGCAAAAAATTTTGTAGTAATAAACTCCAACTCCAACCCATTATTACACATATGCAGTGTATATTTATTTTACAATTTATTGAAATAAATATTACATGTTTGATTAAAAAATGTTAAGCCATTCTAAGACTGATAAGATTAATAAGTGTTCATCACAAATGTTTTTGTTGAGTTAACAAACATGTGATATACCTACAAACATAAAAAAAATGTGTAGTCAATCAATCTGACAATCATAGATTTGGTTGTACTTATATGGCTGTGCTATCACAGTCATTCCACTCATTGTAAACTTTGAAAGTAAAGTTATACATAATATAATGAATTTATATCAAAATTGAGATTATGGCCTTATACATAAAAACACCAAACTGCCGTAAGTTACATAATGGCTCAAGGCAAGTATCATGTGACCTGCAAATCATTTTAACCTACATACCACCCCTCCCAATAATGTAAAATATATATAATAAATACAACATATTATTTTTTAACCATGAAAGCAATGATGACCTATCTTGTCTTATAACTGCTTCCATAAAACTTATATTAATTGAAATTTTTGTAATTGTTTACTAATTGTTTGACTATTTTATCAGTAGTTTTTCTTAAATAATACATTTTAAAACATAGGAACACCAAATCATATAACTTACTTAACACAGATCATAACTGTTATAGTCTTGCAAACCACTGTGCCTTTTTAAATGGTCACTATTTTCACTGTCAGAGTTTTTCCGTTTGCGTGAATCAAACCTAACACCAGTTTCCTGCACAACTTTTTCACTGTTTTTAATAGCAGTGATGATATTTTCTTTGGATGGGGGCACCAACTTCAGCTCATCGGCACTCTCGCCGACAGAAGGTTCCACCAAATGCATAACGATTCTCTCCAACTGTTTTGGATGTTCTACTGGAGCCTCATCTCTAATGTCTCGATTGTCACCCTCTTCTTTTGCCATGTCAACTATCACAGAATATTTACGCTTCATTTCATCCATCATTCGACGTCCATAATCTTCTCCAACAACACTATTGACACAAACAAAACTTTGAACTTTCTTGGAATCCTTGTCAATTTCTAGAAAACCACGTGATCTCATATATATGAAATGACCTGATCGGGACATCAATCTATAATACGATTCGCCAAACTCTCTACTCTGGTCATACATTTGCCTTAGTACACAAATCACCCATCTAACATCATCTTTATGCATAAATACAAATGCAGAAGTCCCTGTTACTTCATCAGTCATATATCCCAGTGCTAGAGATATGCTCTGGTCACATTGCACTATACGCCCATCTACCAAATGCCTTGTCCAGTATTCTGAATAAGCGGTGGGAGGCAAAATTTGAGTTGGCAAAGCATTTGACATAATTTTTATCATACCAATAAATACATAATCATTCCCACTTGATGAGAATGTACGTATCCTTCTTACACGCTGTCTTCTTATTATTTGCTGATCTTGAACACCATTTGCTGTGGCATGGTCGGAGCGCCTCAGAACACCATCTATACGGCAGTGCTCATATCTAGGAGGGTCTGCTTTCGCACCAGCTCTCATAATGCGGATATGAAAATTGTGATGTTGTTCAAAGAATCTCTGTTCACAACCACTCCTAAGTTCTTGAGGGTAAATATTCTGTCTCAAAATGTTTTTGTCATCATTGTGTACATAATTGTAGAAATCTTGACCTAGCAGATCAACATGGCAATAACCTAATTTTTCTTGAACATTAGGAGATATTAGAAAAATTCTTCCCCGGCATGTTACAGCAAATAAAATACAACCAAAAAGGTCAAAGAACTTTACGAAAGCAGCTGACCAAGTTTCGATATGTCCACACTTGATAGTGTCGCCAAAAACATGTTCATTACGTAGCTTATTTGCTGCAAGCCGTAAAACGCTTGTTTTATCCACTTTTCGCGGTGCATGCACTATATCCGATAGTAATGCTGTCAATTGAGTAATATGTGAATTATATTGACTTCGACGTTGTTTTTCGGCAATAATTCGTGATTCTCGATCACTCGCTTTGGCTGTGGGCATTTCAGGGGAATGTGATTCTGACGAAGAATCACTACAACTAGCCGTATGCATGCCATACCCAACACCTAAGACTTGTGAAGGCGGAACAGCCACAGCCATACCGAAATTCGGTGGCTGGCAGCCGCCTCCCAAATGTGCAGACATCGCGGTATTCACAGCATGCAAGTTGTTGATATTTGTTCCACTCTGAGATGTCATTGCGACTTTGACAATTGTGATTCAATGCTCAACTCCTTGTTTATCATTTTTACTTCACGTAGCACTAAAAACTTCTTTCACGCATTAGTTCATTTTCACAAGTCCTCTAACACATTTTAACATATATTATATGCAGACTACACAATTATTATATATTTCGCAGCACTGATAGTAAACACTTAGTCAGCCGGAGCAACCTTCCGATCGCTCACCGCGCCATAGACTAATATATTATTAGCTCAACTTTTTGACATTTACGTTGACAGCGATATCCAGTGTTGCCACTTTTATTTTCATCATTTTTTTTATTTTGATTACTTACATTACAGACCAAAGACCATACAGCCAGTCTCGGTCGAGTTATTTGGCATGAATGCTAATATTTTACATTCATAGTAAAACCCAATCTTTATTAAGATATTATCTTGACTTTATCACGCGGAAAAAATAGTAAAATGTAATATAATTTATATATTTCAAATTTAATTTCAAAGTTGGCTTTTAGTGGCCGTACCTGTCTTTAGTGGCTTAAAGATCGTATCCACCTGGCCAATAATTCCAAAAAAAACAAGGGTTAAATGCATTTTTTCATTGTGTGCGTTGCGTCTATGCATGCGCAGTATGTAGGTAGGCGGTGCGGAAGTGGTGGTGATGTGGTGTAGTGTGTGTGTTGTGTTGTTGTTTATTTGTGTCATAAAAAAACGGTTTGTGATTTTTGTGATAATTATTATTGTGTCGAATGAGTATAATGCATTAGGGTAATTATTCAGAGTAATCAAATTAATCGTTTATTTCTAAATAAAAGATCTCGTTATTTTCAGGATGTTTACGTGAAGATTAGAGGTGTAAATTTTTTAGTATTTACTTTTAAAATGTAGGTAATGAAAACGACAAATCAATTATTAATCGTTAATAATTAATAAAAACTGTTATTTCGTAAAAAAATGATTAGACATAATTGCTTTATTTATTAGCCTTCTATAACAGTTTTTATATTACTGTGCATGACGTCATATTATCGAACTGTAGGTAGGTAACATAATCAAGCAATTCAAACATCTAACTAGGTATTTTCATAATGCTTCTCACAAAACACATCAAGTAAAAAACGTCACATAAACATAGATATGTTTTCAGACGCCGCTGAGTCGAGTACGCAAACCGGTTTTGTTTGAATCATCAGTATCTTGAACTTAAAAACTTCTTCTAAAACATATTAATATTATATGGTGCTGTGTGTTACTGTTGACGAAGGAGGAAAATTCGCCCAGTTTTGATTAAAGCTACACACGCCCCGCCCGCAACGATGTGGTTCAAGCTATATTTAATTATTCTAATCATTAATGTCCAAAAAATTGTTTCTTTAGATGGTAAGTTGTCTTACATACTGATTGATACGACAGTATATTTATTTGAATTGTTAGTTAAACCTTTTATTTTCTTTTAGTTGGTGATGAATGTGAGCCCAACAATGAAGTGGTTGAAGGTATATGTACCAAAGTTACTAATTGTGATGTGGCTTTAAGGTGAGTAAACATTATCAGTACACAAAGTCATAATATCAAGGGACTCTTTAAATGAGTAGTAGTATTAGTATACTATGAGTACTACTACTCATTTTAAGAAATACTACTGTTATTTTAGGAATTATTCAAATAATTAATAATTATACATTTATATACCTAACCATGTTTTAAGAAGTGATTTATGAGCAATTCAGGTTGATAAGTAACATGTATTAAATACTTTTTAGAATAGTAAAACATATTGAGAATCTCTTTTTCAGAGCCATACGTAAGAAAAACCATCACCCCTTCTTAAGATGTTCTTTTGATGGTGAAATAGAAGTGGTTTGCTGTCCAAAATCTACTAGTACAACAACCACAACTACAAAATTTGGTACGGTACACCTTTTTTTTACCCAGCTTTGAAGTTCTAACATCAAATCAAGTATATTGATGTCCTATTCATTCCTTCTAGAGATTTTTTTAAATTCACTGGTATAATAACATGATCTCATTTTGTGGGTATAACACTTTTGATATTAGAACTTCAAAGACAATTTTTTATTTCTTTTTTAAAAGATCCTATTCGATTCCAGTATGCTTTTTGAGTAATGTTTATTATGTATAAAGTTCTTTGTGGCCACAAATACAAATGAATAATGACAATGTTAATTGCAGGACCAAACACTGATGTAAGAAACACTGATCGGAGATCCGAAATTGGTAATATTTCTTATTTTTTACATTTTATTGTTTTGGGTACCATACCTTGAAAAGAAAAAACAGAATCCTCATAAGATCACTTTGTTGTCTGTCTGTCTGTATTTCAAGACTTTTTCTCAGGCACATGTACAGACTGATGACTGCTGAAATTTATTTCAAACTACTGAAATGGTCGACAATAAAGCTGTGATAAAAATCCCCCAAATTTTTTAAGTTTAATCAACTTTGAGCTATTAAAGAAAAAAATGCAAATTCTTAACATTAATTGCTACATTTTATAGTATAAATATTTCTACTACCGCTTTCCTCATGAACACGTAAAATTAAAATTCATATTAAGAACCCTGAGTATAATTACAATTAAATTGTGAAAAATAAAATAAATTTACAACCAAAAGGTTTGTCCGGAACCTTTGGCGCCGTTGGTCGGTTTTTTAAAGTTAATTCACTTATTTTACCATTATCATGTATCATAATTACAGAATGTAAGAAAATAATGGATACAAGCACCCCACCTTTGGATCTTCATATAATCGGTGGGGAAATATCTTCCCTTGGTGAATTCCCACACATGGTGAGATAACTTTTTTTTTACTGATACAAATAAAGTTGATTTTCCTTGTCAGTGCAGTTTGAAATAGTATTAGTTTGCAATAACACAAATAATATACTTTTATTTTTATCATTTACTTGGTCAATCTTAAAATATAAATACAGCACTGTGCCTTTTTCTTGGGATTTTAATTTGATTACAAATTTATTTGTTAGTCATAGCCTGAGTATGTGTATAATAGCTTTCGTCATTATATATAACAGGTATTCTTGGTAAACAACACTTCTCATTATCCTGTTTTGTTATTTTGAATTCAGGTCGCTCTTGGATATGATAGTGGAAATGGGTATCGGTTCGATTGTGGCGGCGCTTTAGTGTCGACCTACTACGTACTCACTGCGGCCCACTGCATTGTTAATTTAGAAAGGTAACATTTTAAATTAGTCACTAAAATAGTGTCAAAATTAATGTCTTCTTCCATTCCTCTTTCATCATCATCAGTACATATACGTCCCCACTGCTGGGGCACGGGCCTACCCTAAACTAGGGCGATAAGGCCTTCGTCGACCACGCTGGCCAAGTGCGGGTTGGTCGACTTAGAAATTCTTCTTAGGTGTGCAGGTTTCCTCACGATGTTTTCCTTCACCGTTAAAGCGTCGAATGATGGTACGACCTTAACCACTAGGCCATCGACGCCATTCACCGTTAAATCGTCGAATGATGGTAAATATGAATTTCAAATTTTAAAAACACATTGGTACCTGGCGGGGTTTGAACTGGCGACCTCTCGCATGGCAAGCAACGACCTTAACCACAGGCCATCGACGCCATCTTCACACAAGGGAAATGTTATCTTGGAACATCATGAATTTTTGTTATCTGAAACACATGGAACCTAACTAACATTCAGATTTATTACACTTTTTGCGTTTTTTTTTAAATAGTAAGTCATAATTTCAGGACATTTAACATGACTCTGAATATCATTAGCCTTCTTATGATTTACTATCCAAAATGCTGGAAAAGTAGCATGATAGAGGAACTATCTGGCTAATACATAATTTTTGTATTCCACAGTTGAGCCAAATAGGAAATAGGTACAGTATTTATACATATACATTCTAATTATACCTACTAACAGTTTTTACATAATATACTTTACCTTTTAAAATTAGGTGCAGTTCATCAGATCTCATCCAAGACCTAAAAATATTTGGAATGGCTGAGTACCAGCACTGTCCAGGTCTCTGTCTGCCATTTCCTTTTTCTTGTGTTTTGTTTTTTGTAAGAAATAAACACATTTTGTATTTAGTTTTGTTGTAATTAAAACGGAATTACTTTGTAAAATAGGGCTTTAATAAACAAAAACTTAACAGAGCTAAAACGGCGCGAACGGGGTAAAAGTGAGAAGTAAAAGGCGCGAACGTTTGACAGCTCAGTAGCACTAACAATTTGACAAGTGAAGGTGACATTTATATTTTTAATTAACTACAACATGCCCTCCAAATTAAAACCTTCCTTGTCTAACTTTAAACATTTGCTATATAATCCAAACACATAGAATAAGATACAATATAACACAGCTTTAAACTTTTACATACAAAACAATTAAAATATTACAATAGTAAGTATGCTAATACAAAAATCAATTACAAATTAACATTAGACCCAGCTTGTCTCTAAGATACTGAAATCTAATTCGAGTAAGAGCTTTTGTAAATATATCAGCACACTGCTCAGTTGAACATAAGTACTTTACATCTATTTCCTTATCCTGATATTTTTCTTTGATAAATTTAAGCTTTACATCTATGTGCTTACATCTTTTGTGAAAATCTACATTTTTAATTACAGATATAGCACTTTGGTTATCTACACATAAACAAATTGAGTCCTGATTAAAAGCATCAATATCAAGTAACAATCTCTTAATCCACAAAGCTTCTTTGGTTGCAGAACACGCTGCCATAAATTCTGCCTCAGTTGTAGAAAGAGCAATGCTTTGCTGGCGTTGGGTAGCCCAAGTGATAGCGGCACCATTTTTGATGAAAACATACCCAGTAGTTGATTTTCTTGAATCTTGATCAGCCGCATAGTCAGAGTCGCTGTAGGCATGTACTATATTGTTCTTCAATTTTGAGTAATATAGTCCATAATCTTTAGTTTCCTTTAAGTACTTCAGTATCTTTTTCACAACTGTCCAGTGAGTATTATCATAACAGTCAAGATAGCGACTCACTAAGCTAACTCCATACATAATATCTGGTCGACTTACAATAGCCAGGTGCATAAGTGACCCAACTGCTTCTCTATATGGAATCTTCTGTTCAGGTACTACATTTTTCTTTTCCAAGCTACTATGAGGATCTATGGGAATACTACAACCATTAGCGTCATTCATGTTGAATTTTATAAGTAGCTTCTCAATATAATTCTTCTGATGAATGAACATGTGTCCTTCAGACCTATCTATTTGTAATCCCACAAAATTCTTTGGCTCCATGGTCTTTATTTCAAAATTTTCTTTTAATTTATTTATTACCTTATTTATAATAGCCATATCTTTTGTTATTACTAATCCATCATCAACATACAATAACAAATATACTTTGGCCCCATCTATAAGAGCTGTGTAAACACATTGATCAGAGTGGCTATTCACAAAACCAAAACTATTCAATACAGTTTTGAATTTATTATTCCAACAGCGTGGAGCTTGTTTTAACCCATATAAAGACCTTCTCAATTTACAGACATATCCTGGTGGAGCTACTACACCATCAGGTAGTTTCATGTATATGTCTTCAGTAATGTCTCCATAGAGGAAAGCCGTTTTGACATCAAACTGTACCATCTGTAAATCATTTTGACATACTTCTGAAAGTATGATTCGAACCGAATCATATCTTACTGTTGGAGAAAATGTTTCTGTGTAATCAATTGGATAACTTTGTGAACAACCTTTGGCACAGAGTCTGGACTTATAGATCAGACCAGATGGCTCGTCTTTTAAACGGAAGACCCACTTACAGCCAATTATCTTCACTCCTGGCGGTTTCTCCACCAACATCCATGTCTCATTCAGCTCGTGTGCGTTCAATTCTTCCATTATTGATTGTTTGCATTTGTCTCCATCCTTTGATGATACAGCTCCATGATATGTCTGCGGCACATCATGTTGTTCCGGAACTGCACCTTTACAAAGGTAAGTATTAGATTCCTGCCTTTTCTTAGATCTAGTTGTAATATTACTACGCTGTACTAATTCAATTTTTCTTTCAGGTACATAAAGCGCGTCATCATAATCATCAGACTGAGAAGACTCATTACCATCTGTGGTTACTGACATATCAGTAGACTGACAGTTGTTGTCCAGTGAACTTTCTTTTATTTCAGAACGGAGTTCAATCGGTTGAGTCTGACAATTTGTATTAATATTCTCAACTGTACTCATAGGAATCAAAACATTATTATCATGCAAAGAATTTTCCATAAATACTACATCTCTGCTTATTATTACTTTATTTGTTTTTGGATTTATCAACTTATAGCCTTTAGTAGTTTCACAATAACCAATGAAAGTCATTTTACTTGCCTTTTGGTCTAGTTTCTGTAGTTTTGCTTGTGGTGTCTTAACCATGGCATCACATCCAAAAACTTTTAAGTGACTCACATCTGGCTTCTTCCCAGACCATATTTCCTCAGGTGTGGCATAAGAGAGTGCACGGGTTGGGCAGCGGTTAGTGATGTAAGCTGCTGTAGCCACGGCTTCTGCCCAGTACTGTTTCTGTAAATTAGAATTAATTAGCATACAACGTGCTCTCTCCATCAGTGTGCGATTCATGCGTTCAGCCAGTCCATTCTGCTGAGGAGTATATGTATTAGAAGTTTGATGTATTATTCCTGCTTTCTTTAAAAAATCTGAAAATTCATTACTTAAGTATTCTCTTCCATTATCAGAACGCAGACATTTTATACTGCAGTTACATTGGTTCTCTACTAAGGCTTTATATTCTTTAAACTTTGAGAAAACTTCTGATTTATTATTTAAAAAATAAACATATACTTTCCTTGTATAATCATCGGTGAATGTGACGAAGTACCTCGCTCCTCCAAGTGATTTAACCTCTAGTGGTCCACAGACGTCTGAATGCACCAGCTCCAGAGGTTGCTTGGCTCCGGAACCTTGAGCTGGAAACGGCAGCCTGGACTGTTTTCCTTTTTGACAGGGTTCACAGATCATCTTGGTTTCATTTTTAGTTAGCTTCACTCCATCAGTACTTTCAGTCAACTTATTCAAATCTTTGAAATTCAAGTGAGCCATCCTTTGATGCCACAGTAACAAATCAGTCTCATTTGCTTTACAGTTGTATGCTGATATAGTGTCGGTATTCAGCCGGTACATATTATTGATGAGATTTGCGGTTGCTACTTCACTCTTCATTTTATTGAATATTTTACAGCAATGGTCGGTGAACTGAACAGAACATCCATTTTTTATCATTTGACTAACCGAGAGAAGGTTGGTTGCCAATTCTGGTACATACAGGACATTTTTAACTTGAATAGTATGCCTTGCACCATCTTTACCTATTATGTTTAGGTCACACTTGCCACAACCCTTAACCTGAAGCATTTTGTTATTAGCTATCTTTATATTTGTGATCGGAGGAGGTACAATATCATACAGCCAGTCTTGCCTCATTGACATGTGCATAGATGCTCCTGAATCTATGTACCAACCTTCATCATTCTTTGTTGTTGCGGAGAACACAGCTACATAACCAGAATCTTTGTTTTGTTCCTTCTCATTTCTCTTCTTCAACCTGCAATCTCTACTCACATGACCATAGCGGTTGCAGTTGAAACATCTCGCGCCCTTCTTATGACTTTGCTGATTGTGCTTTGGCTTACTTTGCTTTGTGTAAAGTGCATTATCAAAACTAGGTGATGTTATTTCTTGAAGTAGCTTTGTCTTTATTAAGTCTGCACTTATTTTAACACCGGAGCTCTCTATACCCATAATCATTGGCTTATAGGTATCAGGCAAGCCAGCCAGCATCAGTGTGCCGAGCCATTCATCATCCACTTTGAAGTGAATATTTCTAAGCTTATGGGCAGATGTCATTATTTTGTTGACATACGCTTCTACACTATCGCTGTTCTCTAAAGTAGTGTTTATTAGGTCCTTTAAGAGTCCTACCTTTCTAGTCAATCCACTATCTTCAAATGCCTTGGTGAGATTTTGCCAGACTTGTTTTGCATTAATCGCATCTTGTATATGTACGTACAGAATTGGATCGATTAATAAGATGAGCTTCGACTTCGCCTTGACATCTTGCTTCACTGATTTAGGATCGGTGGCGTCTGGTTCGTTTTCCAAGCATTCATCTAAGTCTTCGTGCTGCAGGTATGCTTTGACGGCAAAACTCCAGTTTGACCAATTGTCTCGACCCGTGAGCTTGGGTATCGACATAAATGAGTTGCTGTTCATATTTATATTGATAGTAAGCTGAAAATACGGAAGAACTCGCGAACCGGTAACTTGCAAAATGCCGGGTTATGCCCGCGGTCTTGTTACTGACTATTTTTGATGCTTTTTACGATTGACTGAATATTTACGCGACAGATTATATCTGGGCCCATAACCTGTTGTAATTAAAACGGAATTACTTTGTAAAATAGGGCTTTAATAAACAAAAACTTAACAGAGCTAAAACGGCGCGAACGGGGTAAAAGTGAGAAGTAAAAGGCGCGAACGTTTGACAGCTCAGTAGCACTAACAATTTGACAAGTGAAGGTGACATTTATATTTTTAATTAACTACAACAAGTTTGTATAATATTTTTTCTTACTTATGTGTAGTTAAGGATTCCTATGTATTTCTTAAAAATAATGTTCAATGTTTTTATGTTTTAGGAGCGAGCCGAAAATAATACGTGCTGGTGTAGTAGAATTAGGCGACTCGGCGTTCAACGAGGAGTCCGACTACAGAATAATTCAGAACATCACACACCCTGACTATAAGCGTAGTACCCAATACAACGATATTGCTCTATTGAGGTAACCCCTATTGATATCATACTTATCATATTAACTCAGAGAGTAAGAGAGTGTATTTTTGAGGCGTTGAATTACTTGATTTATGTAATTTTTTTTTTTAAATCCCCCGTTTGTACAGTTTAAATTTTTCAAAGTCTATGATTGATTATAGACACGATAGAAGGAGTAATCACGACTGGTGTAGATATTTTTTAATGTAGTATTGTTTATTATTTGCGCGACCACTACACATACGGATTAAACTCGCGTGTATTGTTTTTCTTTTTTTCATTATTTATTGCGAAAACCTTGTTATTTAAACATATTATTTAGAGACCCGACGTATCTATTTTTTTTATTGATTCCATTTCAGGTTAGAGAAACCGATCGAAGTGTCGAGCAACTTGAATGCGGCTTGTTTGTACACGAGCAGCGCAGACCCGGACGGAAACCTCACCATCACAGGGTGGGGCCGAACCAGTACTACAAGTGAGAATGCACTTCTTTTGAATTAACAAAATATTAACAGTGGCCATCTGGCATGCGACTGTTCGGCCCAAATTTATGTCTTCTTCCGTTCTCCTTACATAAAGGATCGTGTGTGACGTATATTCCGTGCCTGAGTGTGTTATAAAATAAGTGTATCCACTGTTGATTCTGATGTCTGTAACAACAGTGCTTAATGCACAATATATGTCTCATACAACATAATGTTGCGATTCCAACGCTTATGAACGGATTTCCAAAACAACAGTGGAATAAACAATCAAGTATACTTAAATAGATTATTAACATAGCCATACATGGAACGAACACCGATGTTCATCATACAAATATTTGGCCCGTGTGGGAACCGAACCTAAAACTCCTAGCACATTAATATCTGCAGTTTGACCACCTTTTTTAGATACGGCCTTTAAATTCATAACTTATCCTCTGGAAAATGCCGAAAATGCGCAAGACACTCAATGGCACTGAGTGAATTTTATTTTAATCGCGCGAGAAACGGCTGGATGGATCTTGATACGAGTCGCCGAGGGTAGGCAGGAGTGGCGTGCGTCAGGGGAGGTCTACCTCTAGGTAGACGAAGCTATATGATGATGATGAAAAAATCTGCTGCCGTGGGCATTTATTGCAGGCGAAGGCGCGTGCAAAAGCTTGTAAATAATGTATCTGTAATAAGTTATGCGCACAAAAACAAGAAGATACATACGCCCTCATCTTCCTACGTTTTTTAGTCAATTAAAAATCGAATCCGGTGGTTTGTTGTCGTAGAGAGCGACAAGAGCGAGATGCTCCTGAAGACAAACGTGTGGGCGGTGCCGCTGGACGAGTGCACGCCGCACTACACCGGCTGGCGGAAGCTACCGCGCGGCCTCATACCCGCGCAGCTGTGCGCCGGACACCCGCGCGGCGGACACGACGCGTGCCAGGTACTGACAGCGAGGGACACGACGCCTGCCAGGTACCGACAGCGAGTGACACGACGCCTGCCAGGTACCGACAGCGAGGGACACGACGCCTGCCAGGTACCGACAGCGAGGGACACGACGCCTGCCAGGTACCGACAGCGAGTGACACGACGCCTGCCAGGTACCGACAGCGAGGGACACGACGCCTGCCAGGTACCGACAGCGAGGGACACGACGCCTGCCAGGTACCGACAGCGAGTGACACGACGCCTGCCAGGTACCGACAGCGAGGGACACGACGCCTGCCAGGTACCGACAGCGAGGGACACGACGCCTGCCAGGTACCGACAGCGAGTGACACGACGCCTGCCAGGTACCGACAGCGAGGGACACGACGCCTGCCAGGTACCGACAGCGAGGGACACGACGCCTGCCAGGTACCGACAGCGAGTGACACGACGCCTGCCAGGTACCGACAGCGAGTGACACGACGCCTGCCAGGTACCGACAGCGAGGGACACGACGCCTGCCAGGTACCGACAGCGAGGGACACGACGCCTGCCAGGTACCGACAGCGAGTGACACGACGCCTGCCAGGTACCGACAGCGAGGGACACGACGCCTGCCAGGTACCGACAGCGAGGGACACGACGCCTGCCAGGTACCGACAGCGAGTGACACGACGCCTGCCAGGTACCGACAGCGAGTGACACGACGCCTGCCAGGTACCGACAGCGAGGGACACGACGCCTGCCAGGTACCGACAGCGAGGGACACGACGCCTGCCAGGTACCGACAGCGAGTGACACGACGCCTGCCAGGTACCGTCAGCGAGTGACACGACGCCTGCCAGGTACCGACAGCGAGGGACACGACGCCTGCCAGGTACCGACAGCGAGGGACACGACGCCTGCCAGGTACCGACAGCGAGGGACACGACGCCTGCCAGGTACCGACAGCGAGGGACACGACGCCTGCCAGGTACCGACAGCGAGGGACACGACGCCTGCCAGGTACCGACAGCGAGGGACACGACGCCTGCCAGGTACCGACAGCGAGTGACACGACGCCTGCCAGGTACCGACAGCGAGTGACACGACGCCTGCCAGGTACCGACAGCGAGTGACACGACGCCTGCCAGGTACCGAGAGCGAGGGACACGACGCCTGCCAGGTACCGAGAGCGAGGGACACGACGCCTGCCAGGTACCGACAGCGAGGGACACGACGCCTGCCAGGTACCGACAACGAGACGCCCCGCTGAGGACGAGCGTAGCGTGAGTATAAGGGGCCTCTGAATTCGTTCGACGTGAGAGTACGTTGTCTCTTCATTTTGGCGCTCCAACGCTGTTAGGTAAGTAACTTCAGTGTCTTAATAACTGTTTATTAATCATATTTTAATCTTTTTGCTATTGTTTTCCATATTGATCTGTATTCTGTGAATTTTCCTTGTCATTTTATTTATAACATTTGTGGTAAATGAAATTGTAAGGTCGAGCAGTCGACCGAACCGCACTCGGCCAACCCTAAACTCGGGCGATCGGGCCGCGAGTCGACCGGCAGTTCCGTCTTTACCATAAGGGCACACGGGGCCCGTGCCCAGGGCCCCCATTTTGAGGGGGCCCCCGAAGGTCCGACAATATCTCTGACACATTTATTCTCAAAACATTTTTGTCGGGTTCATTACACTTTTTTCACATATCAGTAATCGTATCCTTAATACCTTCTGTATTTACAATACAAAGCATATACTACGCCATTATATTACATCGATGACTGTCCCTATTCCTACGGTACTAATTAATAATATTTTCGAACGCATCCTATCTTACCGAATTTACTAAGAACACTATTTAGCGATCACTCACGCAATCCTTCCGATTCCAAAGTCAAGCTGCACCGTCTAAACAAGGCCTAACATAAAAAGCGTCCTGAAATATCTTTCGCAAACTAGATTGTCTGCACGCGCCGATGCTATTAATTCTTTGCGAACTGGTTATTTAAATATTTCTGAAGCATTGTCTTCAATCGCAAGTGACATCAATCAACCAGGGGACACTAGAAATGAAGCTCAAAGTCTAGCAAAAAAAAATGAAAAAATTTGAGACTGCTCTTTTAACGGAAATATGGAGTGATAAAAGATCACTCCATATTTCCGTTATAAATAAAACAAGTCTAAGTTTACAGAATAGCACTTTCACCGTTCGACATTGTAACGAAACTTTAAGAATCTCTGATCAGTTACCATATAGTCAATACCGCACGCAATAATTTTGAGCAGTGCGAAAGAAATAAATCCATATGCTGACTACAAAGATAGTCGTTTGAAAGAAAAATATTTCGCACCACACGCATCACTTTTATCGAGGGATCATCAGAGACTGTACGGTTGAGAGGCAAGGAAAAGTTTCGAGTATATACTTTCATTCCCATAATTGACACATAATACCGGTGGTAGAATCTTATTATTAGTAATGTGACGATTTATAAGTGCATGTAATTGCCTATATGAATAAAGACATTTTTGATTTTGATTTGATTTGATACACATTTAAAGAAACGTGTGGCGGCATACCAAGAACTTGATAGTCGATTTAGTTTCCTTTGTCAGTTAACAACAATCGAATCTGGTGAGTTGACCAAAAAATGCAAAGAATTTGCAGAATTCTATCATGAAGACATTAATGAAGATGAGCTCAAATCAGAATGTCTTCATTTCAGTGAATATTTGAAAAACATAGCACAGCAATCAGCGGATTTTAATATCCCAACCTTACATAACCAAAAAAAATCAAATTTTCAAATCAAAAATTGTAGTGGAGATCGGTCATTTTCGCAGCTTAAGAGAATAAAAAAAAAACCGGCCAAGTGCGAGTCGGGCTCGCGCACAAAGGGTTCCGTAGCAGCAAATATAATAAAAATCAACCTATCTCAAAAACTATAAGAGATACTTTGATCAAACCAAAAATCGTTGAAAGAGTTAATTAGCATGCATCACCTCTATTTTTTTTAGAATTTTATACCCCGTAGTTATAAAAATAGAGGGGGGGGACATACTTTTTACGACTTTGAGAGCTGATATCTCAAAAACCGTTCACTTTAAGAAAAATGTTTTTTAGAAAACTTTATATCATTTTAAAAGACCTTTCCATTGATACCCCACACGGGTATGTACATCGAAAAAAAAATTTCATCCCTCAGTTACATGTATGGGGGGCCCCACCCCCAATTCTTTTTTTTACTATTTAGTGTCATATTTTTGTAGCGGTTCATACAACACATATTCCCATCAAATTTCATCACTGTAGTACTTATAGTTTCCGAGTAAATCGGCTGTGACAGACGGACAGACGGACAGACGGACAGACGGACAGACGGACATGACGAAACTATAAGGGTTCCGTTTTTGCCATTTTGGCTACGGAACCCTAAAAAAGGATTGCGAACAACAAGAACGACTGAGTAATTTGTCAATTATGTGCATAGAAAGTGATATCCTTCAAAATATTGACTTTAAGGATATAATAGAAGATTTTGCTCAACAGAAATCCCGAATGAAACCGTTATAGTTATCGTAACCAAAAAACCAGCAGCATTCTAATATCATTAATGACATGTTATATCATACTGTTTTTGATTACCTGTAATAAATGGTCCTACTTAGTAAAGCATTTTTTACTTTCCAATAGGGCCCCAAATTCTTGTGTGCCCAAGGGCCCCAGCCTAGTTTAAGACGGCCCTGTCGACCGGACTCGCGGCCCGATCGGCCTAGTAGGTGGGGAGCGCGTGACTGACCCTCTACCGTCGGGGTGAGAGCCATCCGCTTAGGGTCGAGAGCCGGTGATGATGACAAGGCTACTCCAAGCCATCATCGTTAGTCAGTTAGGAAAAAAAAAACCGTCGTGCCTGCAGGGCGACTCGGGCGGGCCGCTGCAGCTGGCGACGGGCGCGGAGGGCGGGTACCGGCTGGTGGGCGTGACGTCGTTCGGGCGCGGCTGCGGCTCGGCGCTGCCGGGCGTGTACACGCGCGTGGCGCACTACCTCGACTGGATCGAGAGCGTCGTGTGGCCCAACTAATACGTATACGACTTTGCCCCCGCCGTTTTGCAACGCGTGCCTCTAGCGTTTTGTCGGCCTCGATATAAATATATGGAGATCTTAGATGTCATAGCTGAGGTGTTCATCGATATCGCACCGTAAAATTGTAAATAACGTTAGAGCGCAATCTATCACGCGAGTTTGTAAACTGTCGAAAAATTGTGAACCATAACATACAGGTTACAATTTAACGTCAGATTACAATCTTTCGAAGTGAAACTGTTAAATTGCAATCTTACAATTTTCAAATTGTCAACTGTCCGGCTGTCCCTGATTGGTAGGCAATAGGCATAGTAGGTATGTTATGAAAACTGAAACTGTCCTGGGATATTTACCATGTTGTTTTGTTTTACTGGGCTCCCGATATTTAACAACATGGTAAATATCCCGGACAGTTTCAGTTTTCTAATGTATGTAACCATGACAGTTTAAAATTATGTATAGTATGTCCTGACCGTCACTTCCTGTCTTATTGAGACGTAAAAAACTGGATAGATTCGTGGATCACTCCAAAAGATGACCTGTTTTTTCGAAGCGGGATTCATATGCTGTTCGAAATATGGGAGAAAGTGATGGCCATCATATGGACAACATAAATAATACATGAAAAACAAGTTTTTCACAAGGACGAATTTCGTAAGATCAATCGACGGGAGCAAAGTTGTAGACCTAATAATAATAAATATCTATACATACAACCTACAACTTGTATTTAGCAATAAGTCTTATTTTGGTGCTGTTAACTATGGGCTGTTAATTATAACAAGGATGTGTGGAGAATACACTATACCCCTATTATTTTAATGTATGTGCCATAAAATATGTGATACCATTATTTACCTCTTAAACTTCCTCTAATGACTGCAGAATCTATTCTGCAATCATTAGAGTCTGGAACAGTGTAGAAGAAAAACATTATCACTGTGAGTTGAAATGTTTCATACATAGAATAGGTTTGTTACAAAGTTCCTTAATGAAGATTTATTTAAATTGGCACACCCCTAAGTTATAAACAGTCTAGCTCCTTAGTTTTAAGTAGAGGATACTATTCACAAGAAGGTTGTAACATTTTGCCTGTAAATTAATGAAATAACCTTACTACACTTGTACGTTAAGTACAAATAGCCGTCGAGTGAGAAATGATCTATGACCCTTAGTTTGTAGTGGATATACAGGGTAAAAGTTTTGAACTATTGTGGATTGAAATATGATTTTCATGTAATATAATAGTTCAAATAATTCATAATGAACAATTGAAATACAGAGGGTGCCTATGTTTAGAGCAGTCATTGAGAATATGAATAAAAACATCTCGTTATTTGTCGAACTATTGCATAATATACAGTAAAGAAATGTATAAGATAGTTTATTGAAAAATAAAATCTTTGATAATAAAAATAAAATGTATTTATTAAATACCTTTTAGCACACAGAATGTAAAAAAAAACTATAATGTTGGTTAGAAGCTGTTTTAAATGGACGAATACCAAAATGACAATTAAATATTTTACACCATGACTAGATTTTAAGTTTAAAACTCAGTCACACATACTTACTAGTTTGGATTAAATGTTTCATTGTGGTTTCAGTATTCAGGCAAAATAATGAAATTAAAATGTAAACAAAGAGCCATCTTAACGCGGAATTAGGAGATGTAAAAAATGTAGAGCAATTTACCTAATTAATTCATAATGTTAAAACCCTTTGTTTTTCCATTTTAATGGCACACAATGTTTAAAACTTAAATATTATGTCAAAAATAAATTATGTGATTTCCCCAAAAAGCGTGTTTTTTTTCAATTCATATTTTCATACTACCTATCTAAATAAGCTTATTTGATTGATTATTCCTATTCCGAATCGCTCTATGCGCAGAGTACGGGACATCTTACTCTGTTTTCCACGATAATGAGGATATTTACGTTATACAAAGATTGCTTCAAGCTGGAATAAAGATTTAAAATCACAATGAAAAATAGTGCTCCAAGCTGGAATCCTCACATTAAATATCTCTATGAAAAGTATTTTTAACAACACTAAAAGATTGTCATGTATTAGTCATTAATAGACTCGGCGCCAGTAAAAACTTACGGTAAGAAAATGTTTAAAAAATTTATTTTTTTATTTTTATTTGTTGTTGTTAAGTAATGAGATTTAAAAAAAAATATTATATTAATAGCCTTAAGTGTTTCAAAAGCTTGTCGCACGATTTCGTTAACGCATAATATACAAGTAAACTACGAATTTTATGAACGTCTTGTTTATTTTTTAATTTTTCGTGCGTAATAAAAGCTTGTTTTTAAAATATTTTTTACCGTAAAGGACAATGGGCAAAAATGTATGGAGCTTGGTCTATTTTTGAAATTGAGTGGCAGTCTCCGGAATCGGTATTTCTTGCGAGGCACTATTAAACAACACTATTTAAAAAAAAAATCGTGAGCAGATACCGGTTAGTT
This sequence comes from Maruca vitrata, assembly GCA_039566165.1. Lineage (NCBI taxonomy): Eukaryota > Metazoa > Arthropoda > Insecta > Lepidoptera > Crambidae > Maruca > Maruca vitrata. The sequence continues at coordinate 9,305,291 of CM076921.1, forward strand.
TAGGAGATATCGAATATTGTTGTCTTTGTATATTTCGATGATTCAATGCAAAAGTTGTTTTATTTTTATAATATTCCTATTGTTAAGTGTTTATTATAACTATTAAAAAGTCTAATATTTTTAAAGGTTTACAAGAAAATAAAAAACCGACCATATTTTTAAGATTTTATTATGATAAATACAATCACATACAAAAGGTACAATATAAAAACGTCCAAAGACGTTTTGTCGACCGGTTGCTGTTACCACCATACAGTTGCGTAAAACCCGCCATGTGACTCTGGCCTCTCTCGGTCAGGTCGCGTTCCGGGATCAGCACTGTACGAACCGGAGCCATGGGGGACTATTGTTGCGGCAAGCGCGGGACCAGTGGAGTCTTAGCGGCGGTATTGTGCGGGCGGAGCGGGTCAGCCCGCCGGCCTGGGAGACCCGTAGAAAGTAGCAGTAGTCCCTTCCGTCCGGCGGACTGGCCAACTCCGACCCGCACAGCTCAATACCAATGCGAGGCTCCACGCCTTGTCTCGTTGTTGCCGCAGCAGTGGTCTCCTCTTTAAGCGGGCTTTCAGGGTGAGTGCGACAGGCTCAATATGATCTATTGTGCCTGTCGACACTACCGCTTATCATCTGGTGGAGTGAGGTTATCTTGTTAGCTTAATATAAAAAAATGCTTTTCTTATAAAAAAAACTTACTCGTCTATAATAATAGTGTCTAAAAACGCAGCAGGTAATCGAATTTCATCTTGGTATCGTGCCGTGCCTGGGTGATTCCGTCAGACGAGTTTGCACTATAAATAAATATTTCACTTTTGGTAGGCGCAGGTTTATTGTAATTCTGAATTATCCTATTTAAATTAAAAACCGCTGTTTGCTTTTACACAATTATCAAAATAAAATAGTTATGTAATAATACGTTAATGAAATATAACAATCTTCATCATTCTATATTTCTATATCTAACCATGACTCGAAGTAACTGCCATATAATAAAATTTTATTTATGACACGAACTATGATATGCAATTGATATTTGAGACTGCCACCCGATTTTTATTTTAGCCCAAAATGCCCATTGTCCTTTATTTTATACAAATATGTCTAAACGTTTTACAAGTTAACTATGTATTAGGTACCTATTATCTTAACAAGAAACATTTTTTGGCGGTTTGATCTCGGGTTTTTAATTCTAAAAATATAAGTACCTACCTGTTCGTTTTTATGATGTGTGATGTGTGTGATGGATGTCTTGTAGATAAAATATGAACATATTTAGTAACAAATATAGGCAACCTGATCAAATAAAGGCTTCATTAATTTAGGTTCGGTTCTTCTTTTATTTAATTTATGAGACAATGGGGATTAGTGAACTTTATTTTTCCACTATTCCCCATCGGAGGCATCAATGGAGAATAGTGAACAAAAAGTTCACTTTTCCCCATTGATGGGGAATTCCAATGGGGATTAGTGGAATAACCCAATTGGATGGACCACAGGAATCGGAGTTTCTCTGGGTACCTTCCAACTCCTCAACAAATCAGCTCCATGATACCATATTATTGTATTGTCATCCATGTTAAGTAAGGAATTAAGTATACTAATTTTCAGCTCATCGGTCTATTGCAATTGGTTCAAATCTTCCTTGCATGATTTGTTAATATACCTACATACATACAAAAGCGAAGTTAAAGAAAATCTTGTAAAAATAGTATCTTTTTAGTTTCGGAGCTACAAGTTTATAGTGTCCTTTAAGCTGTAATCCTCACCTTTGAAATCTCAATGAAAACGAATTTTGAGAACGCTAAAAAAACGTCATGAAATAGTCGTATGAAGCTAAAATAAATTTGAGTTGTTTTAATGTTTTAAAGAAAAATAAGCCAAGCTATAAGGTTTATAACAGATGAACATCTATAGCCACATACATAATACATACATATACTTGGCCCTTGGGGTAAAAAATATAAGAAAATAATTTTCAGACAAAAATAGATACAGCATTAATTCTCGTATAACGCCATCTATGTCGTTATGTAGGAACTTGCATAACATGCCCACAAACCACGGTATCTTCATGTAATGATATGATACATAATATCATTACACGGGATTTAAATATTTCTATTGAATGCAATAAAATATTAAAATATCTTAATAAAAATAGCTTTATTAATTTTTATTTATGACACTTATAGCATTGAATTATGGGAATTTCCAACTATAGACTATAAGGAAGGCGGTCTGTGTTCGTGGAAAGATTACATCATTTTTAATTTCATTATTAGTGATGCACTACTATCGATACCTAGTTTTTGGAACAATGGGGTAGTTTCCTAAGTCTGATTTTACATACAATTTCACAATCAACAGTAAGATAAAAAGGTAAATTAATAACATCAGTCAACACGAAATTAATTTTTTTTTTGACGAAATGAGAATACATATTAGACATTTGAAGTTGGGTGGGAAAGTTCTATTGAAAAGTGCGAAAATTCTTCAAAAATACTATGCCATCTTATAAACGACAAAATTAGTGGTAACTTTCACTATGAAAAATTTTAATATATCGTAAACGCAACATTTCATATAGCTACTAAACAAAGTTCTTACAATATGCATACAGTATTACACGGTATGACGTCATGGCGTGCTGCGACATTTGTATGAAGCGTTTTGACCTCGCCCAAATGATGAGCTATTGAAACTGTAATATCTCTGAGAATTTTCCAAATATTAAACCATTATTTTAACAGTACCTTTGCAATTCTGTGGTCCATCCATCTATATCAAAATAAAAAAATAGGTGGCTACCCTATCGATAAATTCAAAAATACAAATAGATAGCGTGAGAGTACAAACCTATTAAGCCCCCTTTACCTTTATTTTCACATCCGTCATGTTTTTAGTGACACTCGCCGGAACGAATGGACTGCTATTTACGTGAATCATAAAAATCGGCCCAGCCCCAAGGGAACATAGACACATAGAATGATAAACACATTACCACTCCTTTGCGTTGTGCAGTTGAGTAAAAATTAGTGATGATGAGTGCAATTTGTTTGGTACCTAAGTACATAAACAAAAGCCGTTTGATGTTCCTAATTAGGTTCCTAGCTATCTAGATTATTCATCCAGTATCTACTAATTAAAGGTAATGCAGCTTTACGTGCAGATATGAATATCACACAATGTGTTATCTGATAAATGTCTAAGATACATATGCGTCTAGACGGGCCGTGTACTCGGTACTCGGCATACTCGACGGCTTTTTTGATAACTGTACTTGGCCGAATAACTCGGCTTGAGTGCCGAATATACACTGTTTAAAAAAAGCAGTGTATTTCAGTTAGAAATGAAACATTTTGTACCTAGTTACTTGGTCACGCGCGCGAAATGGGAATTTCACGTATGAAGTTCGACGATTATGTACACGAAATCCAATACCAATGTTCTCCCTTATCACAATTTTCTTTTTCCGCACGCAAAATGAAAATTTGATTGAACGACTTGCTCATCCAATAACTCGATGGAAAAATATTGAATCGAGTAAAACTCGGTACTCGTTAATCGGCAAAATCTCGGCGCATCTCTAATAGGCACTCGTCGTGACTCAGTATTACTTGTAACCAGGAGCCAGGAGGTGACACTCTCTATATAAGGATGGGAGACAAAAAAAATACGCCATCTGCTTTATTTAACGCTGAAATTTAGTTTATTTTCCTGACTTTGTGGTTATTACACAGATAAGTATTGCAAAAATTAACCAAACACCTGAAATAACGTTTTCTTTAATTTTTTATTGAGATTTTAGTTAAGCACATTCAACAAACACCCCTGGAACATTGGAAAAACTTAATGCTAATGGCCGCCATACGTTTGCTTATTTTTGTGTTTATTCCTGGTATTTGCGATATTTTAAAATTATTAATAAAATGTGAGTGTCATACTTCTTATTGTTTTTCATTTATCTCCTACAATAATATGTCCTCTTGAGAAACAAGTAATTTTTTACATAATAATTACTCATTTTGATATAGGTACATACCGACGAGTATATATTTATTTATTTATTTATTTATTTATTTATTTAGAATCTCCAACATAGAATACACACATGGTTCAGACAATATGTTTTTTATAGATAATTTTACAAAAATATTCGTGCTCCCACACTTACAGGAGACCACAGCATGCTTAAATGAAATTTACTTACAACCAGACAACAAAAATAAACGAAATTGGGTTTTTTGGGTACTGTTAAAGTAATATATGTATTACTTACTTACTTTAAGTAAGTTAGTTACTTACATACCAACCTTTTACGTCTATTTGTATATTGCAGTTCGTGTTCGATAATACAGAGGCGTTGTTGGTCAATTTGGTATGCACAAATATTCCGAGAGAGGTCTCTCTATACCCGATGTATTAGTATGCTCTATGCTTGTATCTGTGGTCTGTGCAGCACTATGACTCGTTGTCTATAGTACCTTTTTCATATTGGTTGAATGGTTGGTAAATCCCCCGAACATTTCCGGCGTAGGTACGCCAGACTCGGGCACTTTCAACCAGCACTATCAGCAGTCATTTTTATTCTAAGTCTCACTCAGTTCGCTTTCAATTAAACGCTAAAGTTCAGTGTTTCTCTATTATAAAGAAAATATTGCTATTTTGGTTGAGTCAACTTTATTAAAGCTATCAGCTTTAGGTTTCTGTCAGGTACGTAATTTTTTAAAGGATATTTAACCATTATGTACTTACTTATTGGATATTATTTTTCTTACATAAACCCTTGCAACTTATTAATTTAAGAAGTGTAGTTGTTGAAATTAGGTTGGTTCTGTCCTAGTGTCTCAAAATATGGCTCAGTCATTACCTACCCTAAAAACTGACGTCATACTTATTATATTAAATAAGGTATCAGTTATAGTCGAAGAGCTAGTGAACCCTGGGAGTAACGGTCTCCCTGTAAGGTTATAAATTTGTATACTTACGATTTTTGCTATGCTAAGAGCAATAGGCATGACCTAGCAGGTAACAGCCCTGCACATCATCAGCCCCTATATTTTTAAGTTAAGTAAATTTAATTTCAAAACTTGTTTCTGTAAACTTAAAAATTTTATAGAATACCTAAAGTTTATTTATTGTTTACCTACCTTTGCCTGAATGTCATTAGGTAATTACGTTTTTTTGTTACCAATCAAATCAATAATTTTGCATTCGATATAGGTAATATACAGTACCCAATAATATCACTAAGTGGTATGTTTCTATTATTTTTAGATTGGTTACTACCTGATAAGTATAATTTTAAATTTTCCTTATCAAATTTGGTATATACCTACTTATGGCGTAATTAAATAAATAAATATAAATATCTGGGACATTTACACACACTGTCACCTTAGTTTGGGGTCAAACTAAGCAGAGCTTGTACTATGGGCGTCAGAGACTGATATACCTACATACATATTTATTTATCGATACATACTTAAATACATAATCACACCCAGACACATTCATTTTATATAGAATATATAGGATAAAGTTGACGTGGGTAACGTAAGATAGATAATGAATCTAATTTATTCCAGTTAACCAGCAAATAACAAAATGGAGGAGGATCCCGAACCAGGTTTGTTGTACCTACCTACTGTCCTTATCAAAAGTAATATAATTTGATTTTGCTTTGAGCTGCGTACACTACTTAATTTTTGACGTAATTGGATAAGTGCACATTAATTAATGATATGTAGTAGAGTAAGTTGATATGTGCTTTATCATATCTAGGTGATTATCTACGTCAGTAGATAATATATACAGTATACGATCGGTATCTAACCTAATAATAATTAGATAATCAAAGCATTAGAAGAACCTCATAGCCACAAATACCTGCCATAATGAATTTATTTTTAGGACCACTGCGAAACCCAAATCGATACCGTGGTCCACCACGGAATCCGGATCACCCACAAGATAGGCGTCCACCACTCAATCAACGGGCACCGCGCAACCAGCCGCCTCCTGACAATTGGCGACTGAATCAGCCTCGGAATCCTCCACGACAAATTAGGCCGCAGGCTCCCGGCCGTAATCCTGATCACTTTGCAAGGGCCCAAAATAGGCCACGACCGTTGAACCGCCCACATCAGCAAGCAATGGATGCTCAAAGAGGTCGGAATCATCGTCATCCTTACAGAGGTAAGTCATCTTTGCAGTTACAAAGAAAGCGCTTGCGGTGGGATCACTATGTTGTACGACCGGTACGGTTGTCTTTAGTATGTATGTTGTATGACCGCTGAGAATTTGCTTAAACGAAACAATCGTCCATTATTTCTTAAACTATAATTACAGGCATAAATACGGAACATGGATCTCACCAATCTCCAGCAAATGATCAAGATAATGAAAACTATAGATATCAACGGCCTTCACGAAATGAACATAAAAGCATGGGGTTTAAAGCTTTGGAAGACATAGCTATGTCAGACCCTATTGAAATTATTGAAAAAATAAACATAAGAAAAGAGTCTTTCTTCAACATATTCACAAAACCTATAGAAGCTGACGTACACGTTTTGATTGTTCAAATACTTTCGAAATTATGTTTATCGTCTTTTAAGGACTTGAAATCGAGATTACTTCGCGAAATTTGTAACTCCGGATACCTCATGCACCTAACAAACTATCTTATGGAGTTACCGTACGTTACAAGCCTTATGCAGAAGCAGCGAAATCGATTTTATTGGAATAACCAGGAAGATTTTTGGACACACTTCATATTATTCTGCGAGTCTATGTTTGATATGGCGCAAACATTTGCTATGCAAAAATGCAGACCCTTGATTGAAATGTCATCAAAAATGTGTTTGGAAGAATTGAAAAAGAAGCACGCCTTTGTCCTTTCTCAAGATAATATCACAAAACTGGATGATTTGCGAGACAGAGTCCTAAATTTAGAAAAGAAAAATGAGGTATGTAATGCATTTTTTAATAATTGCTATGATATGTTTATAAAATTCAAAATGTCGGGATATAGGAAGTTGGCGGCAAAATTCGTTAAGCCATTTGGTCCTGGTTTGCGTCAGAGAGGCTGGTTGTGGCTGTGGTTTATGAGAATTGATTCAACAAATGCTACATTATTGCTTATATGTAGATAGTTTTTATATAATACTTTATATATTTAGAAATGTAATTTTTTTTGACTAGCCATCCTAATATTTTAACAACGTACCTTTATTCAAGCTCGGTGTTCATACATTTAAGTTATTAAATAAATCAATACTTATAACAAAATAATACATACATTATAATTATAAATACCTATGTCCAGGTTTGAATCCTGGCAAAAGCGATCTCTCCCCATACAGGCTTATTATTAGCTTTCAGGGCGAAATCCCATAATTACATTGTTAAACCTGTATTGAAATAAATGATTTTGTTTTTGTATCATCCGTCATTATGTACATTGTTCCGATTCAAAGTTAGTTGCTTGAGGACTTGTATTACCAATATAGGAAACTAACAAATATTTATCCCGAGCAGGGCTGCCAACATTTGGCGTGATATACTTAAGCCATAACAAAAAGAACCCTTCTAAAAGTACACATACTTCATCACTGCATATTACATAGTATAAAACATAGTCGCTTTCTCGGTCCTAAGTATGCTTAAAACTACGAAACTAATTTTGATACGCTAAAACGCAGACGTAAAATATAAAGCTATTTACTTTATAATACTCGTACCTACGTATATAACGGTTGGCAACCTTAGTCACAAATGAAAATCGAACCTATCGTAAAGACAAGTGGTCATCTGTATTTCACTGTTGATTCTGAAAACCGTAACACAAGTTCATAAGCCACCTACGGGTTCCCATAAAAATATTGTGATTTTATGCGTAGGAGGAAACGCAAACACGCAAGTCTACAGGCCCGACAGAGTCTGAAGAAGCCGAGCCGCCAGAACACTTTCGTGAGATGAGCGTGATTCCGAGCAGAGACGAGTTGTTTGAGAAGGAACCTTTCCTACGCTCGAACGTAGTCCGCGGCCAGTACCGTGACGTCGAACATTACCTCGACGTGCAGTTCAGGCTCCTTCGCGAAGACTGCTTCGGCCCGCTTCGGGATGGATTGTGTGAGTAACATTAACATAATTTTTATTAAAGTATGCTAAGGATCAAGCAAGTTCAGGATGAACTCAATCCACCTGATGGTGAGCGGCCGTGAGGTCCGCCTACAGATCGATAGACTCAATAGACTTTAAGCCTGTCGTCCACACAATAATGGCCTGCTTATACTATTTCACGCCCCGCCTGAAGAGCCCGCGATTATAGGAAGGAGGAATAAAATGAGCCAGAAGGGCATTCCATGCATGGCACGAGGCATTCAAGAGGAACTGAACCTCTTGGTCCCAGTCACCATTATCTATGGTATGGTATGTGGATGGCAAAGCTATCCAGCACGGTTTGTTCGTAAGTCACTGTATATCACTGGCGGCGGATTTAGCTTAGTTATTAAAAAGTTACTTTATTGTTACGCAGCACTTTTACTTTCCGGTTGTCGCCGTGGTCTGGGCCTAGAGTGACCGATGTTACAAACAAATCTTTGATGATACATAAAAATTATGTCTCATCCGTAAATATAATACGTGTATACTGAGGAGTCTCAAAAACATGAATTTGGTAGTTTAAACTTCAAACCTTTTATCAAGTACTTACCTAGTGGATATGAATGTAGGTAGAGTTACTCAAATGGGGATTTATGAAATATTTTAAAAACAGCGAAGTTGCCTATTATATGATATATATCCTTATAGATATAGCTTGGGTAGATTATTGTTACAATTATTGGTCTTGCCTTGACTTGTTTTGATGTACCACACTCAGTCTAGGCCCAAGCCAAGACTCCGGTCCAACCAGCAAAGGGGTACTAATTGTATTAGGAAGGGTGCGTTTTTTAGGATAGGATACAAGGTTGTAAATGTAACCAGCCTGGTATACACCATTAGAACCAGTATAGGAAACGGGAGGGGAAGGAATTAATCTAAGTTTTACGGATTTTCTCTTCTCTTCCTTTTCTGTGCGGTTAAGTTAGTTTTCTTTTCTATTCTCTTATCTGTAGTGCGTTTTTATTGGGACCACCGTTGTTTATACATAGTCATTTGTGGCTGTTAATTTACCTCCGATGAACTGTTATCTTCACTGTCTGTCTTTACTATCTCAAATATGGTTTTTGCTTCGGCTTTTAGTTTGTTTTTGTTGTATCGGTTGAGATCTTTTCAACTATTCCCTCCCTCCCCATTCCAGACAATATGTGCTGGTCAACGTTGCTATCTACTTACCATTCAGGCGCTGGTGGCTCGTACCATTAAGGTATGGAACGCCTTTCCAACTTCATGTTTTCTTTCCCTCATATAATCCCGGGCTCTTCAGGCTCAGTAGGGTCTATTTTGCCTATTGAAATTTGTGGAACTCACAACAGCTTACCATCAGTAGTGAGGTCAGCCTGAGAGTCTTAACTCAAAAAAAATACATGAATAAATAAACCAGTTAAAAGTACTTCTGACTAACAAAATCAGTCAAAAGTAGGTAGTTTTGCTTAGTAAATGAGTTGGTCAAATGTCCTTTTTTGACTGGTTATAACAGACAAAACTCTTAAAAGTAAAAGCTAATGAAAGTTTTTGTACTATGTTATTATAAGATATACCTACCTAATGCTTAGGTTAGGTTATTAAGTTACAGTTACATAAAAAAAGAACCGCCTTCAAAAACTCGACTCACTAAAAATTATAAAATAAAATATTACAAACATTAATAATATAATCATCTGGGTAGGAATTCGATATGTTCTTGAAGGCGGTGCCGTTTGTATTTCATGCAGCCAAGCATAGTGTGATTCGTTGTTCCTCAAAATTTTGATTGGCACCGCCTTCAAAAACATTTCAAAATCCTGACTTGTGACACTTGTGACTGATTTTGTTAGTCAGAAGTACTTTTTACTGGTTAATTTTTGACTACAACTTCAACAAGTATACCTAGTAAAGGAAGTAGTTAAAACGTAACTCTCGTTCTCAGAATCGACTTGGTAGAACATTTTATTGTTCGTACCAACCTACCTACTAACTATGTAACAAAGCAGCAGTTATGCGATAGTAGGTACATCCTTTTCCCGAGAATACTAAATGATGATAAAAAATTAAATAAAGGTTTATAGAGTTACCTACCATTCGGTAAGTGAAGGATTAAAATACAGTCAATCCACTGAACTTGATATTCATTCAAACTGCGATGCTGCTATCTAAAATCTATACTAATATTATAAAGCTGAAGGGAGGGAAAGCAGGAACCGCTAGTCCGATTAAAAAAAATATTTCAGTGTTGGATAGTCCATTTATCGAGGAACGTTATAGGCTATATTACATTTTCAATAAAGTAGGGATCCGTACGGAAAACCCAAATATGTCACCCAAGATGTAAAAAAAATCCTTATATCGCATGCGCTGCTTAAAGTGTTCATTTTAGAAATATACAATGCACTACAATTTCGTAGAACAATATCTACAAAAAATGTCGCGACAGCATATATCTAACTATTATAGTTATGTCACAATAAGCGTTTTAATTTTTAATATAATTAATTTATATGCCGCCGCTAGGAAAAGCTCTATATTTGCATTTTCAAATAAACATTATCAAAATAAATTACATTGTAAATACAAATATTTTAATATCTCTATAAAACTTTTTAAATTATTCAATTCTGACATTCCATTCGAAAGATATCAAGAGTTTAAAAATGTAAGTACTGAAATAAACCAGCCCGTTCGGTAAGTACGGGGACTCAGTCAGTACCTACACTAAAATAACGTCTTTAAACGAAAGTAGGTATATGGCTATCGTTAAGGATTGATTCACTTTTATGATAGTTAAAAAAATGGTGTATTAACTTTTTTTTATAATAATAAATTTCCACTATCGGGAAAAACCTTTTGTATAAAAAATCTAAACCGCTTAAGTGGGACGTTAGAAACTTGGCATGTATGTAGTACCTCAGTAAACTTAAAGCTTAGCTGCAACAGGACATTGCAAAATTTCCACGCAAACGGTAGTTAGCGGGAAAAAACTTTTGTATGTAAAATTCCTGTAGTCCACGCGAATGAAGTCTCGGGCACAGCTAGTTATTAGTATAAAATTTTAAACTGTCATGGTTACACACATTATGGTCCAAGATCCCAGAGCTGCCAGACATCACTTATTTTCTAATGGACAAAATATATACGATTGAGTAGTGTTGGGGTGTACTATCATCATATGACTAGTTGCTACCTTGACCAGACGGCCATTTTTCAGATATCAACCAATCCAGGTACATAGAAACACTGCTCACCTCACTTAAATTCTGATGGCTGATTTTAACATATATTTCACACAATATCATTAAAAATCAGGATTCATTACTCCCAGACACATGCGGTCGGCGGTTTTACCTTACAGACGCTTTAAAGCTATGAAAAAAATTTTACTTTTACTTATTTTCTGATGCTTGATTTTTATATATGTTATTCAAACAACTAAAAAGTGCTCATCTGACCGCAATAATTATAGAATTGTACCTTACAAACAATTTTATTCGAAAAACTTAACTAAATTCAATTTAAAAAAAAAATCTAAAACAGTTGGGTCTGGTGAATGTTTGGCCCCTTGGATCGGTCTGTCCGTTTGCAAAACGTTTTAAAATAGTTGTTTGAATAACATATACAAAAATCAAGCATCACAAAATAAGTAAAATTAAGTAAAAGTTAAATTTTTTTCATAGCTTTAAAGCGTCTGTAAGGTAAAACCGCCGACCGCATGTGTCTGGGAGTAATAAAACCTGATTTTTAATGATATTGTGTGAAATATATGTTAAAATCAGCCATCAGAATTTAAGTGAGGTGAGCAATGTTTCTATGTACCTTGATTGGTTGATATCTGAAAAATGGCCGTCTGGTCAAGGTAGCAACTAGTCATATGATGATAGTACACCCCACCACTACTCAATCGTATATATTTTGTCCATTAGAAAATAAGTGATGTCTGGCGGCTCTGGGATCTTCCTCTATTAGAAAACTGAAACTGTCAAAATGGTAAAAATGGTAAATATCCCGGTCAGTTTCAGTTTTCTAAAACTATTAGTGTTTTGATATTGTGAGTAGTAAACCTCGGCAGGTACACTTTTGCAAAATTATCAACTTATTTGGACTTATTCGAAGATTCAGCGGTGGATTTGTGGTTTTGGGTTTATAAATATGAATGTCAAGTCAAAGTCAAAGTTTTTATTGCGACCTAAGTGTTTTTACAGGTGTTATTGTCAAACAGGGTCTTTACTTACTTACAATTTGAAAGTTATCCTATTATGTACTACTTACATATTCATTATAAGTTAGTATTCAAATTAATGTAAGTAGATACCCTTATTTAGGTATTCGTGTAGGTATAGAATAGAAGTAGTTAGTCGTTAGTTAATTTTTACGTTTTGTTTTGTACGAGGTATATTTTTCGCCATTTCTTATTTCTGATGGTAAGTTATTATTTATTTTTACTTCCATGTAGTATGGAAATTATGGAATTCTGTTTAACATATGTATTCTACTAGAAAGTTGGAATAATTTATTTAACCCTTCTGGTAATTTACGTAATTTAATGGCACTCGAAATTTATCAATTCCAAAATACAAACTTCACATATTCGACGAATGGTATAACTACTTACAAACTTTCCCATATTATAATATCGAAGTAATACGTAGAGCATAGAGCCATCTTTTGAACTACCAAAAAACTTATCACGTACTCATGTTATATCAAACTTGACAGCATTTATGGCATGCAGTACAAAGCATGATGCCATCTATGTGTAATTAAATGAACAATCATGCCTCAATTTTATAAGTTTTTTTTAACAATTTTTATACGAATTAAAAATATTGAAAATAACGGTTCCATTAAGAAGTTCTTTTTAAATTCACCTGCATCGCATGATTTCATGATTTTCAAATAAAAATGTGTGAAGCAAAAAATATCAGTTTAAAAATGTGGTCCCACCAAGATTTGAACTAACGACAGTGATTTCTTGGCGATGAACCATACTTTCCATTAGAGTAAGATCCCTGGGCCGCCAGACCTACTACATGTTATCAAAGCTAGAATTTTCATGACATACTCTCCTAAGTACATACTAGACTATATCTAGTATGTACTTAGGAGAGTACGCGTACTCACTTGCTCGAAAGCGGGGCCGTTTCACAGGTAGCGCGAACTAAAGGTGTCCCAAAACAGAGGCAACCTACGTCATTTTAGAAAGCCTAAATCCTTATAAGGTGTCCGACCGATTTCGGCCATGGCGGCCGATCTCAATTGAGATCAGCCAAGTGCGCAGGACATATTATAGTGCACAAGTGTACGCGCAAACACAAGTGCACTCTCTATTCCCTTACTCTCATAATTCGGTGAGACGGCAATCCGACATAACCGATGAGAGATCGGGCGCAGGACCACCGGCTTAACGTGCTTTCCGAGGCACGGGCGTTCAACCGCCAACTTCCTAACTCCGGGCTGAGTAATTTCATTACAGAAAAACTCACACAAATTTTGCCCGACCCCGGACTTGAACCGGGGACCTCTCGGTCCTACGCAGCACTTGCTACCAATAGACCAACGAGGCAGTCCTAAATCCTTACTAATGTTATAAAGGTGAAAGTTTGTAAGTATGGATGTATGTTTGTTACTCTTTCACGCTCAAACGACTGAACCGATTTTCATGAAATTTGGTATGATGGTAGCTGGCACTCTGGAATAACATATAGGCTTTTTTTTAAAATTCAACCCCCATGGGGTTCATTGGGGGGGGGTGAAAATTAGTATGGGAGAATTTTGATGTGTTTGTCGATTTTTATAAAACTTGGTATGGAGGTAGCTTGCACTCCGGAGTGACACCAGCGCTATTTTTTTTTTAAATTCAACCCTCATGGGGTTCATTGGGGGGGCGAAAATTAGTATGGGAGAATTTTTATGTGTTTGTCGATTTTTATAAAACTTGGTATAGAGGTAGCTGGCACACCGGAGTGACACCAGCGCTATTTTTTTTAAATTCAACCGCCATTGGGTTCATTGGGGGGGTGAAAATTAGTATGGGAGAATTTTTATGTGTTTGTCGATTTTTATAAAACTTGGTATGGAGGTAGCTGGCACTCCGGAGTGACACCAGCGCTATTTTTTTTTAACTCTGCCCCCATTGGGAGGGGTGAAAATTAGTATGGGAGAATGTTTACGTGTTTGTCGATTTTAATAAAACTCTGTATGGAGGTAGCTGGCACTCCGGAGAGACGCCAGCGCTATTTTTTTTCTTAAATTCAAACCCCATGGAGTACATTGGGGGGTGAAAATTTGTATGGAAGAATTTTCACGTGTTTGTCGATTTTTATAAAACTTGGTATGGAGGTAGCTGGCACTTCGAAGAGACACCAGAGCTATTTTTTTTTTAAATTCAACCCCCATGGTGGTCATTGGGGGGTTGAAAATTAGTATTGAAGAATTTTTAAGCGTTTGTCGATTTTTATAAAACTTGGTATAGAGGTAGCTGGCACTTCGATGAGACACCAGCGCTATTTTTTTTTAAATTCAACCCCCATGGTGGTCATTGGGGGGTTGAAAATTAGTATTGGAGATTTTTTATGTGTTTGTCGATTTTTATAAAACTTGGTATGGAGGTAGCTGGCACTCCGGAGTGACACCAGCGCTATTTTTTTTTTTATTCTGCCCCCATTGGGAGGGGTGAAAATTAGTATGGGAGAATGTTTACGTGTTTGTCGATTTTAATAAAACTCTGTATGGAGGTAGCTGGCACTCCGGAGAGACGCCAGCGCTATTTTTTTTCTTAAATTCAAACCCCATGGAGTACATTGGGGGGTGAAAATTTGTATGGAAGAATTTTCACGTGTTTGTCGATTTTTATAAAACTTGGTATGGAGGTAGCTGGCACTTCGAAGAGACACCAGCGCTATTTTTTTTTAAATTCAACCCCCATGGTGGTCATTGGGGGGTTGAAAATTAGTATTGAAGAATTTTTAAGTGTTTGTCGATTTTTATAAAACTTGGTATAGAGGTAGCTGGCACTCCGGAGTGACACCAGCGCTATTACTTTTTTTAAATTCAAACCCCATTGGGTTCATTGGGGGGGTGAAAATTAGTATGGGAGAATTTTTATGTGTTTGAGGATTGTTATAAAACTTGGTATGGAGGTAGCTGGCACTCCGGAGTGACACCAGCGCTATTTTTTTTTTAAATTCTGCCCCCATTGGGAGGGGTGAAAATTAGTATGGGAGAATGTATACGTGTTTGTCGATTTTAATAAAACTCTGTATGGAGGTAGCTGGCACTCCGGAGAGACGCCAGCGCAATTTTTTTTCTTAAATTCAAACCCCATGGAGTACATTGGGGGGTTAAAATTAGTATGGAAGAATTTTCACGTGTTTGTCGATTTTTATAAAACTTGGTATGGAGGTAGCTGGCACTTCGATGAGACACCAGCGCTATTTTTTTTTAAATTCAACCCCCATGGTGGTCATTGGGGGGTTGAAAATTAGTATTGGAGATTTTTTATGTATTTGTCGATTTTTATAAAACTTGGTATTAGGTAGCTGGCACTCCGGAGAGACACCAGCGCTTTTTTTTAAAAATTCTGCCCCCATAGGCTTTATTGGGGGGGGGGGGGAATGGTACTCCGGAGACACCAGCGCTATTTTTTTTTCTTAAATTCAATCCCCATGGGGTTCATTGGGGGTGAAAATTAGTATGTGAGAACTTTTACGTGTTTATAGATTTTTATAAAACGTGGTATGGAGGTAGCTGACACACCGGAAAGACACCAGCGCTTTTTTTTTCGAAATTCGACCCTCATGGTAGTTTTTGGGGGAGGGGAGGGGGTGAAACGTAGTATGGGAGAATGTTGACGGAACTTTCAGTAGTAAATAAAAATTTTTACAAGGCATGTAGGCTATTTTAATACATCATTGCTACTAAAACCCATTAATACGCGGACAAAGTCGCGGGCGGCCGCTAGTTTGACATATATAACTACGTGGTACTATTTCCAGACTAAAGAAGAAGAAGAAGAATATTGCAATATAGCGTTGCAAGTAAGCTTTACGTTCATTAGGGTTCATTTCAATCATCTATCTTATGCAGTTTCGATTTTCTCATACAAAAGTTTTTTCCCGCTACCTCCCTTCCCTAGTAAAAAAATTGCAATATCCTGTTGCAACTAAACTTAAAGTTTACCAAGGTACCTGCATGCCAAATTTCAAGCGTCTAAATCAAGCGGTTTGAATTTTTCATACAAAAGGATTTTCCCGATTATTCCCGTTCCCGTGAGAATTTCGGGAATTCCTTTCTTAGTGCACCTCTAAGGTATCTAAGCCACGTCTCTTCCAAATTTCAAGTGCCTAACTTTAGCCGTTTAGGCTGTGCGTTGATACGCCCTCAAGCTTGCACTCACATGGAACCTTTGAGGTGTCTGGCAGAATAAGTGGCCCATTGGATTGGTCTGGCAGCTTACAATTAGTCTAGAAATAGTACCACGTAGTTATATATGTCAAATTTAGGCTTTCTAAAATGACGTAGGTTGCCTCTGTTTTGGGACTCCTTTAGTTCGCGCTACCTGTGAAACGGCCCCGCTTTCGAGCAAGTGAGTACGCGTACTCTCCTAAGTACATACTAGACTATAAGTCATGGAAATTCTAGCTTTGCTAAAATGACGGTAAGTCTGGCGGCCCTGGGATCTTGGTCCACATAGCAATAGGCTATGGCCTATTTCTAATGCTATGCTATTGCTATTGAAATGTATTTCACTCGAAAATATTTATAGTACAGGATCCGTGGTGTATTTTTTCACTTGATTACTATCAAGCTAATTTTCCGTGAGTAGCTTCATTTTGATAAGACGCCCAAAAAATTCCTGTGCGAAAATTTTTGATTGTGGTAGCTAACAGAGGTAGCAATGATTAAATATTTAGGACCGTAGGACCGGGACAAAGTACCACGGAATTTGTAGGACAATATGACCGTTACATTATATAAATATTAACTAAGTAAAATAATAAAAATCAGCTGGTTAGTAATCATTTTTGGTGATCTCGTTATCGATACAAGTTGGAGGGGGAGGAGATCACCAAAAATGATTACTAACCAGCTGATTTTTATTATTTTACTTAGTTAATATTTATATAATGTAACGGTCATATTGTCCTACAAATTCCGTGGTACTTTGTCCCGGTCCTACGGTCCTAAATATTTAATCATTGATACCTCTGTTAGCTACCACAATCAAAAATTTTCGCACAGGAATTTTTTGGGCGTCTTATCAAAATGAAGCTACTCACGGAAAATTAGCTTGATAGTAATCAAGTGAAAAAATACACCACGGATCCTGTACTATTAATCACTTGATCGCTGACAATGTGACCATTTCATAAAAGAAGTAGTCCTTATTACCCTAAACAGAAGGTTCATTTTGGTGGATATTTTATCTACTTGTGGGCATCCATATTTTATATTATCTACGTAGCTCCTGATCCCGTAGGAATTTGGAGATGCTTTATAGCTCAAACGCTTTATCAGTAAATGAATTTTCCTACGTTGAAAGAATTTTTGAAATCCGATAAGTGATTCCAGAGATATTACATGTACTATTTACAACATTTATACAAGTGAAAGTTCCGTCACATACGATCCAGCCGTTCCGGAGATTAGCGATTACAAACAGACAGACAGATAAAAAAATTTTTAAGTTGTATTTTTGGTATTGGTAGCCGATATACATTCATACCTATTTTGTAAAAAAATTGTAGTTTAACATTACAAACAGACACTTCAATTTTATTTATTTGTATAGATAAATTTTATTTATCTGTAGGTATAGTTGTAGGTATATATTCCGTACCTGCTTATGATTAGAGTTTTTATTTTTTCAGTGCAATACATCGAAAATTCAAAACATGAAAGATACGACAATATGCGGTAAGTCGTTCGATCATTAAACAAAACTGGAGACGTTCCTAAGAGATGGTCGGTAATTCAGACCGTTGGAACGCTTTTATCACGGTAATATTATAAAATATCAGATACTTACTTTTACCGTGCTCTTACTATGTGGCGCTCATAGAAAAATGTTTAGTATTATTTACTAACTAGCTTAACTGCTGTGCCAGCGAAATCGTCCGCGTGGAAAAGTGTCTTTAGGTAGCATGTTTACGCATGTTTAAAACGCCCAGCAAGTTTGACGTGATAATGAAAATGAGCATAGCTTTTTATTTATGAACCGATAGACATGAAACAAACTTTAATAGAGCACAATAAATTACAAATTTTACATCTAGATCGGACAGATAAAAATTCCAAAGATCATTGCTTTTGATATTACTGATATTAGCTTAAGAGTTTGTTACTTTGTTTCTTAAAACGCACTTATCTCAGGAACTTCTGGTTCTAATTGAAAAAATATTTTTGTGGTTAGATAGATCATTTATTGAGGAAGGCTTTAGGCTATATAACATCACACTGCGACCAATAGGAACAAAGAAACAATGGAAAATGTGTAAAAAACGGGGGAAACGCGGGCGAACTCGCTGGCCGAGCTAGTGTAAAAATAGAATTCATGAAGATCCTCGCTTATTTCAGGGTTTATCGGAATGTCAAGTTTATAGGACCATATATTTCAAATTCAAAATCAGGTGTACTGATAAAACTTGATGAAAAAACACATAAAGAACAGAAGAACGTCAATTGGGCTCAGAATAAACGATTTATTTTTGGGTCACTGCTGCTATTCTCTAAAGACAACTGCGATAATTTCGTAATCGCAACTGTATTGGATCGAGACATTAAGTACCTGTCTCAAGGAATTGTAAGTAAAACATCTTATCAGTGGCGTTAGTGTACAGTACATTCACAATGAACATTTTGTATTTGCAATCTACTGGCTATTAATATACACGCACACACACCGTGCTATTTTTTTAGAATGTAGGTTGGTACCCACACCACAAGATATAGTTAACAACTGATCTAACTATCTGTCAAAATCGTATAAAGATAAGAGCAAGCTAATCAAATCGGGTTCAGCATCAACTTACCCACATAACATCTTCGCGTCGTCTTACCTACCTGCTTACATATTCATTATATAATAATGCTTACAGTCGACATTATATGAGAGATTTTATTTTACAGATACCAGTGGCTATAGTTCAGAACGCTAATTTACTTTCAGCCGAAAATATATTAAACACGCATGACTCATACGTCATGTTCGAAAGTGAAGTCTACTTCGAACCTTATTTTCATGTTCTAAAAGCGTTACAGGAACCCAATTTTCCGAGACACATCGCTATGAGTAAATATATTGTTGATGTCGATGTAAGTATAATAATTTTAGACTTGTCATCGTTTAAGTGCAAAAATCGGGGAATCTTTATTTCTGACACACCTACAAATACTATCAAAAAAAGTTGAATGACGAGGACTTATTGTATTTTTCTTAACCTAAAAAAACAAGAGAAGAGTCCAAAAAATACTTGTTTGTTTTCATATTTTTATCTTTCAAATTATTTCATTAAATTTTATGAGAACTTTATGTCCTTAACCTCTTTATGTCCCAAACACACTGATATTGATTTAAAATATACATATTTTTATCTTATTTTGGTGCTCGTGCTCCCCGGTGTATATGAAGTTAACCCATACAAAGACCTGCTTACATTTCGTATGTTATTTTAAATTAAAATTACTAAACCTCTCTGAACAGTTGTACGATAAAGTGACGTTAAAAAACATCTTTAAATATTTTCAGCCTACACCAAGACCACCAAATTACTTACATGAAGATGCTATATTTACTGTAGAAACGTTGCAATCGCCGAAAACAATTTTCAAAGTGTTAAATCCGTCAACCTGGCCGTCCGCGGAAGATCTAAAGTTTAATCAAAGCCAGTTTGAAGCATATCAACTGGCGCTCACGCACGAGTTCGCTGTCATACAAGGTCCTCCGGGTACTGGAAAAACTTACCTGGGTGTGAAAGTGGCTCAAACTCTGTTTGAAAATCTTTTCTCCGGCGACCACCGTGACTGCCTCATGTTGATTATTTGCTATACAAACCACGCTTTAGATCAATTTTTAGAACATATATTGAAAGTAACAAAATCCATTGTGCGTATTGGCGGCCAATCTCGTAATGAAGCTATGCAAGACATTTCCTTGAATAATTTGCGGCAAACAAGCGCGAAACAAAATTCACAAGCAAATAAATTATATTATACAGAAAAACGGAATTTAAAAATACTTTTGGGGAAATTGCAAACATCCCAACATCAGATAGAGTCCTTAAGTAATGGGATACTGACGTTCAATAGTTTGTGTGAATTTGTGCCAGAGGTCCGTGAATACTTTAAACAAGGTAACAGTGGGGAAGACCCGCTCTTCACGTGGTTAATGCAGCACGCTAATTATGCATTTGACAATGAAATTCAAGCGCTTTTTGAAGATACGGCCGATTTAACTGATTTGGTAAATTTTAACGTTGACGATGACCGAAACGAAAGGACGGCTGTCATGTTAGAAGATACGGAGGAAATCATTGACATTGATATTAATGGAATTGAAGTCCAAACACGATTTATGTTAAATGAGGCAGAAAATAAAATTCTGCAGTTACTGAAACAGTATAAACATACAAAGAAATGGCAGGAAAAACAAAACTTGCAGGCTGAAATTCACGAATTATATCATATAAAGTCGATATTTCTGGTAAGAACAATTTCCATATTAATTATTTCATCATCATCTTCATAATCATCAGCCCATTCCTGTCCACTGCTGGACATAGGCCTCTCCAAATGCGCTTGCCAAGACGCGGTATCCACTCCAGAACTCGTCTACCCCAGCGGTGGTCGGTTCGACGGCTGATGTGGCCAGCCCACTGCCACTTCAACTTGCTAATGCGATGAGCTATGTCGGATGACTTTGGTTCTCTGACGGATCGCCTCATTTTTGTTATACATAGTTACATAATAATAATTAGGGGGCCAGGAAAACCTCGCGCTTAAATTTTCGAAATCTTCGCACCAGTTTCTTTATTTTCATAACAACATTTTGATAATAAAAACCGGTCAAGCGCGAGTCGGACTCGCGCATGAAGGGTTCCGTACTATTATCTAGTATAATATAAAATCACGTTTGTTGTATGTATTTATTAAGACTTAGAAAAAATTGCTCAAAAATTACTTTTGTTGTATGGGATGTAATTTTTACTTTATTAATAGGTATTTAGTTTTTTTTTTAAAGGTAATATACAAATCAATATTGTGTGAAAATACCTGGTACCCCTAATAATACATAACAAAAAATACGGAAAAAGCACGTTTATTGTACCTATGCACGTTTATTGTATAAACCTTAACATATTTTTTTCATTTTTACATTTTTACATTTGCCAAAGTTCCAGCTTACTAGCTATCACGGTTTATGAGATACAGCTTGGAGACAGACAGACAAATGGACAGACGGACAGACTATAGTAATAGGGTCCCATTTTTAACTTTTAGATACGGAACCCTAAAAACACGACAAAAAAAAGAATTAGGAGCTTGGTTTGGCTGTTTTTGAGATTTAAACTTAGCAATTCAGCGATGAATCGCTTTTGTGACTTCTCTGTCAAGAAAATAACGGGAAAAGATAAATAATCCACTAAATGTTTGTTAATGCAAGTAAATTTTATTACCTTCAATATTCGCTATGTGCGGAGTGGGTGGTGGGGGTCGGCAAATCGATCGAAGCGCACGATGTCACAGAAATGTGATATAATTCTGAGCTTTCATGTGTCAAATTGCTTTAATTTCATTAATTCCCTTGTATTTGTAAGTAAAAACGATGCAAATTCAATACTTGTAGTAGAAGTAAGAAAATCACTTGGTATAATATACACACTCACTTTATACAATTTTTATTTATTTTGTGTTAAAAAACTAGTCGAAAATCTTTATCAAAACATCTAGTTGCTATGATATGACAGATCTCAAGTCCTGAATAGTTGTCGCCACTAGGGGCGCTATCATCGCGCACATAGCGAATATGCTCCTTTAGAAATGAATAGGTAATCCAATCATCAAAACATTTTTTTTCGTAGGAAATGCGCAACAAACATCGTGCTCGTGGCGTCCCAAGACTTGTGAAAGAAAATGAATCTTTGTTACGTTTGCCCCACGGCGAGCGATGGGATATATATTTTACATGGGCCAACGCAGCAATCAACAGAATTCGCGAACTAACTGCGCCTTTGCAGGTACGTTAAATAATACGAAGAAATCCAATACTTAAGTAATCAATACCTACTAAGAATTTTTGGACCGTTTTGGTAGATCCACCAGTATCCAGACCTTAACTAAAACCTACTTGCCAACCCTAGATCTAGATTCAAGGCCCTTGATCAGACAAAAAAATATCGTTGTTTAATCCTTATAAAAATATATGTCACAAAAAATTAATGCAATCCGTCATTGTATAAAATTACTACGAAAAGGAAGGTATAATGCCTAAGGAAACCAGTAGAAAAGAGTGAAACAAATTCTTTTTGTTGACACATTGCACTGGCTTGGTGGAACAGTGGTTAGTGACCGTGCCTGCGGTTCGAAGAACCGTGGATTCGATTCCAACCCGTGACAAACAATTATGGAAAATTGTGTTTGTTCTGTGTCCTGGGTGTGAATAAGTATTTAAGTATGTATTTATAATACATATATGTGTGTAGGTATATCAGTATCTGACGCCCATGAAAGCTCTGCCTAGTTAGGGGAGAAATGTACTTATTTCTATATTTATTATATATAGCAATGTACACAGTATAGATGTCGACGATTATTTAAATCAGTCCATTACTTTTGGCGTTATTCCTTACATAATATTTTTTGATATATCAACCATCAGGTATAAAGGAAATAATTAATTTTTTTTGAAGATTTTTCATTTACCCCTATACAAAACTGGTGTTTTAGGAAGAATTAAATATGGCTACGGCAACATATGAGGAGGCGAGGATGAATTTGGATCTTCACCTCCTGCGAAACGTCAGTGTCGTGGGCATGACCACCAGCGGCGCCGCGCGCTTGAGGAAGATGCTTGAAGTCCTCGCACCACCTATTGGTTAGTATCATCTCGATATTAACTAATCATCTAATCCATGAATATCATAGATCAAAAAGATAATCGCATGGAACATTTAGGGTCAAAGGGCAAAATTATTACTAAGACACCTTATTAATCTACTAGGGGGTTATTCCACCAATCCCCATTGGAAATCTCCATCAATAGGGATTTGTGAAGTTTTTGTCCACTAATCCCCATTGGTGCCTCCTATGATGGGGATTTGTGGAATAAAGTTTTTGATAAAGTTCACAAATCCCCATTACTTTAGAAATTGAATACAAGTACAACCAAACCGAAAATAATAAAGCCCCTATTTGATCAGGAAGTCTTTATTTGTAACGAAATCTTAGTTTTACACTCATCACTAAAATCACATTGCTTTTCACTTTCAAAAAGTAATATGTCTTTACTTAATGTACTATTGTGAAATTGTTAAAGAGTACTTAATTACATTCTCCAATTTAAAAATCTGTGATGTAGGTATATACGAGTATGTCTTGTTAATAAAATATAAATAAAAGTTGAGACGAATTTAATTTCGAAAGTGAAAAGCAATGTGTATTTAGAGATGTGACGTAAAACTAAGATTTAATTCTCTTTCGTTACACATAATGGCTCATGATGAATCCTGATAAAACAGGGGCTTTAATATTTTTGATTTTGTTGTTCTTGTACTTAATTTCTAAAGTATTTGTGAACTTTAATGAAAATCTTTTTAACCGACTTCAAAAAAAGGAGGAGGTTCTCAATTCGTCTGTATTTTTTTTTATGTTTGTTACCTCAAAACTTCCGCCTGGGTGAACCGAATTGGATGTTTTTTGTTTCATTTGAAAGATAGTGCTTCCCGTTTGGCCCTATTAGCAATTTGGTCCAGTTCTGACAATGGAATCCATGAATGATGGAAGGTCAACTCCTTAATAGTTAGGAGTTAAAGGATAATTCTTTCAAAACTGTATGCATATTCAGACTACTAGTTAGAATATCAAAAGTAACACAAAAAAATAAAAACCGACTTCAAAAACCCGACATACTAAAAATTAAAAAAAAATTACAAAATAATATTATAATACGAACATTTAAATATATCTGGGTAGGAATTTGATATGTTTTTGAAGGCGGTGCCAAACAAAATTTTTAGAACGAACACACACTGTGCTTTTCTGCACGAGATACAAACGGCACCGCCTTCAGAAACACATCAAATTCCTACCCAGATATATTAAAATGTTCGTATTATAATATTATTTTGTAATTTTTAGTATGTCGGGTTTTTGAAGTCGGTTTTTATTTTTTTGTTAATTCGACAATGCCTATCAATGGGGATTAGTGGACAAAAATCCCCTTTGATGAGGACTTCTTGGAATTAGTGGAGGATTTAGTGGAATAAACCATTACTAGGGGTATTACTAGGACTTCGCTGTCCGTCCGTCTGTCGATAGTTTGTGACCAGTAGCGCTACCATCAGTTTTAAAGTTACGGACTCGATATTGCCTACGTAAATATGTCTATGAAAAACTTGTACAGCTCCCCTAGTGGTTACGCTAAGAACTAAAATCGGTCGTATGAAAAAACAACTCGATAGGTTTTTAACGTACGTAAGTTTTCGATAGCCAACTCATGTTACCGCTACAGGCTGTATCACAAAAACAGCGATAGCTAGACAGTTGAAATTTCACATACCTACATAGTATTTTTGTGTATAAATATTGAGGGGGGCTCCCATACAAAAAACATTAACCCTTCATCTGCGAGAGCGACTCGCACTTGGCCAGTTAAGTGAAGTCTCTACTTAATGATGCGAGTGAATATAAAAACATCTGTCTCAGTACCCACTTACCGTATGTCGATATGTGATCAATCGTACCTACTTCGAATAAGCACATTGTATTTTAAGTGTAACAAAAGGATAACACGCTAGTATCGTAAGATGTTTGTATTTAATATGACATAAAAAATATTACATTTGTTAGGATTTTTTCTAACTAACTATGATGGATAAAAACTACAATGGATGTGTAGATTTTATACGCCCGTGCCTCGGAAAGCACGTAAAGCCGGTGGTCCTTCGCCTGATCTCTCATCGGTCATGTCATGTCGGATTTCCGTCTTACTGAAATATGACAGTGAGGTAACTGATACACTTTTGCACTATATAGATTCAGATTATATAGATATTCAGATTTAATATTCAGATTCAGATCGGCCGCCATGGCCGGAATTGGCCGGACGCTTTATTGAATTGACTTACTTTCTTACAGTGATCGTTGAAGAAGCGGCGGAAGTATTAGAGCAGCATATTGTCACGGCCCTCACAAGGCACTGCAAGCATCTCATCCTCATAGGTAATCTTTTCACAAATAATACCAACGTGTTTAAATTAAAATATCACAACTTTTTGGTAGTTGTAAGAGCTAATTAGGTAAGGTTAGGCTGTCTTTCCTTAGACATCAATTCAATCATCGATTTTATTTTAGGAAAAGTATTTATAAGCTTTAAACACAATAAAAACTTTAAAATATTACTTGGATAATTTATTTTCAAGTAAGTACTAGCATAGGTTAAGCATAATATTCCTAGGTAACGTGACCAGAAGTTTTCGGCCAAAGAGCCTAATAATGTCCCGTATTTTTGTCTAAATAAATAAATACACCAACGCAACTTTCTAATCTCTTCTATTCTAAGAAGCAATATTTTAGCTTACGCTATAATAGGAATTTCGAAATTCCGACTGAAGAAATCTAGACCATCTATTTCCTAAACAGTATAATTTAGGTAGTATTAGATTGCATAGTGATTTTAAATCTGATTGCGTGCTAAGTTGGTGAAGCACTTGTGTTATGAATATCAGAAACAACAGTCGTAGACCGATGTTCAGGACACTTATCCTGGGTGTGGCTGGGTTATATTTATCCTGGGTGGGAATCGAACCCACATTGTCCCAAGAGATCCAAGACTACGTGGACTGGTAACATGCGCCATCAAACCAGAGAAACTAAATATTCAAATATGATGTTAGTGTTGTGACTTGCAAAATAAATAAATAATTATTATAATACTAACCACAGGGGACCACCAGCAATTGCGACCGTCGGCGGCATACATGAAGATGGCTCGTCACTACAATATAGAGGTGTCTCTGTTCGAGCGAATGATTCTCAATAACATACACAGGTAACCTATATCGTTCAACAAAGACAAACAACCATGAAAGCTCTATGTCTAATCAAAAGATCTAAACTTACATATATTTTCTCAGCTATGTGTATGTGTCGGCAGGAGTCGTCACTCGCCTTCATTATAGAATGACTTGTAAGCTGCACGTGCACGAGTCACGTCACCGACCAGCTGCGTCATTAGTCACTCCCCCTCGCCACTCGACTCGCTTATAAAAGGCGCTCACTGTGAACAGTGCAGGCAGTGGTGAGAGCCATCCGCTCCCCCGCAAACCCGGTGATGATGACAAGGCTCCTCCAAGCCATCATCGTTAGTCAGTTAGGAAAAAAAAAGTGCAGGCAGTCATGGCTCTGGCGTGGCACGGAACACTCGTTGTACCGTTGCAATAGCTTATCCTAGACACCTTTGGATAATTAATTTGATTGTCGAGTTAATTATTATCATTAATTATAAAACTGCCGCTGTGCAATTTGTAATTAATAAATAACAAACTCAAATTGTAGTTTATGTCTAGGACATTTGCTACGATTATTCTTTGATAAAGTGATGGCTATGGTTCTCATTATGGAAATTAATAAAGTATTAGCTCGGTTTTGATATACCTGACGTACATATTCCTTCTTCTGTCTCCTCTTCGTACATATGCATAGGCAAGAAGCAAAAATATATAATACTAGTTACCCGCCCTCGCTTTGCTTCGGGAAAATTATTACATTACCTTGCCGTTGAATATCTCTATCTATTAAAAAACGCATCAGAATCCTTTGAGTAGTTTCAAAGTATAAGAAGTGTATTCGTAGATAGGGACAGACAGCGAACACGATTTTGTTTTATACACTATGTCATTATATAATACCAATTATGTAAGTACTTACGTATATATAATATATAATGATATGCCTAATAACCTACCTAACATAATATACTAGCATGTCACCGAGTTACAAAGTTAGCGAGATTTGTGTGAGAAACTAGTATTTTAAACGTATAAGAAAAAAAGACAATATATTACGATAGTACAAGTATAGACGTGGCGTGGAGACGTAACGCGTGAAACATGTATCCTTTATAATGTTAGCATCACTTTAAAAGCCTGTGACCTTTCTCAGGCTTTAACAAGCTTCACGAATCGTGATCAATACGGATGCGTCTTTCAAATATCATGATTCGTTAAATATCACGTAAGTGTCGGCTTTTGAATATCAATTCGGATATCGGATATCGAAAATCGGTGTTTGTTCCGTGTCTGGGTGTGATATTATGTTTAAGTGTGTATTTATAAATATCTATGTATGTATATCAGTCTCTGTTTCTTAGTTTGGGGTCAGTTGACCGTGTGTGGAAATGTCCCAGATATTTATTTTATTGACGAATCGTGAAAAAACAGGATTCCGTATAAATTGAACATCTATCCGTCAATGCGTGTGGTGTTTATTAACGAATCGTCAAGGAGAGTCACAGACTTGTGTTTGTTCCCAGCCGACGCCTGCGCGTCCAGCACCGCATGCGCCCGGAGATATCCGCGCTCATCTCGCCACACATCTACCCGGACTTGGAGAACCATCCTTCGGTCGAGGGGTTCCCTAAAGTGCTAGGGATCACCTCTAATATGTTCTTCTACTCGCATAATCACACAGAAGACGTAAGTAATACTGTTTATAAACAGGTTCAGTGTTCACTGCCTACCCCGCAGATCTGCGGGATGCGGGGCGAGCGCGTGGTACCGACGGGTTGGCCGCACAAACTGTAGGAGTCAGTACGCTTGGCGACAAATATAAAAAATACAGAGATAGCGCCAAGTTACGTCTATAATTCGTATTTTGCAATAAAACAACATCGATTTTTTCCAAGAAATCTCTATAAACAAGAGGCAGCGAACTTGACAATATTTTTTAATAGGTAGGTAATGTACATATTCCTATCTCAAATAAAAATCAATCACATGAATGTGACGCGCATAACTTCCGAACTACTACTGCACCTGATAATTTATTTGATAATTCGTGGTTGTTATTTTTAGAACAAGATTTGTTAACGATAAAATAAAAGACTTTTGACGTGACAACGTCTTATAATTCGATGGCGTCGACGGCCAAGTGGTTAAGGTCGTGGCTTGCCATGCGAGAGGCCGCCAGTTCAAACCCCGCCACGTACCACTGTGATTTTCAAATTTTAAATTCATATGTACGATTATTCGACGCTTTAACGATGAAGGAAAACATCGTGCGAAAACCTGCACACCTACGAAGAAATTCTTAGGTTGACTTCATCAACCAACCCTCACTTGGCCAGCGTGGTTGACAAAGGCCTTATCGCCCTAGTTTAGGATAGGCCCGTGCCCCAGCAGTGGGGAACGAACGATAAAGAGGCACAATCGGCCGCAGTAGGTAGCGCAGAGCGCTCGACATCTGTCTTTGCGATGCATGAGCGTAGACGGCTGCTACTCAACCTTTACCTCCCTTCTCTGTATCCATACAAAATATCTATCAAACAAATGAAATATATATTTTTTTGTATAATAAGACCATTTTCTTATGACGTTGTCACGTCCAAAGATCGTCAGTAAACCAACATCACATACAACCAATTTATATAATCTCTTTTGTGTCTCTTTATTCTATCAAATTTATATAATCTCTAAAGATACGTGAGTTAATGAGACAAAATTATTTTCAGTTGTTCCAACAACGTACCTATGTATTTCAGAAACTTTCTGTTACAGAAGGTGGACGATAATGCGAGTCGTGTGAATAGCAAGGAAGCGGACATGGTACTGGCTTTTGCCAACTACCTAATGCAGCAAGGGTACGACCCCCAAGATGTCACTATACTGGCCGCCTATTCCGGACAAATGTTTTATTTGAGAAATGTTAGTTACTGAAGAACCGTTTTTGTTTTATAATGTGTCATCATAGGTGCAACTATACTTATACTTAATTCGAAAATATGTTTCAGCAACGTGCAAAATATGTATTTTTGGGCAAAATCAAAATTACTGTGGTCGATAACTACCAAGGCGAAGAATCGAAGATTATATTATTATCGCTGGTTAGGAATAATTCTAAAAACATCATTGGTTTTCTAGGAACAGAAAATAGAATCTGTGTCGCACTATCGAGAGCCAAAGAAGGTTAGTTCTTTATAATGTGAATAAAAGGCCCGGGACACATTAAAAAATAGTGGCCTGGGCCGGGCGCTCTCTTTTAACTTAATTACCCACCGCTTTTATGTTCGCCGTGTAGGAATAACTTTTTGCAAAATGTATTATTATGTATTTTTAATTTAGGCACCTAAACAGCCAAAACACTAAGGGAGCGTTCAAATATTACGTAACGCAATTTTTGTAACGCTCCGTAACGTTTTACTGTAAACCCCCCTCCCCCTCCCCCTCTCTCTAAACGTCACGTAACACTCAAGAATTTACTAACAATCCGGCATTGTTACCACTAGACCACCAAGTACCACCACCAAACGCAGTACAAGTAACTTTTTTGGAGTTTCCCTAATTTTTTTATATAAAAAAAAAACATGTTAAGTAACGTGTTGTAAGGAGGTCCCCCTCCCGCCCCTGTAATGCATCGTAACGTTTCACGCGACCCCCCTTCCCCTCAAATAGCGTCACGTAATACTTGAACGCTCCCTAAATAATAAAAATACCGAAGTAATTTTTAAGATACATGTAATAATTTACAGGTTTCTACATTTTTGGAAACATTGATATACTAAAAACAAAATCTGTATTGTGGACAAACATTGCAAAGACATTGGAGGATGGTGGAAATATAGGTACCGAACTTACATTGAAGTGTGAAAATCATCCCGATGAAATAACAATTGTAAGTGTTTAAAAAAACCCATTGTAATTTTATTTACCTTGATCCTTAGGACAAACATAGTCGATGAAGTACAATAATTTTATTTCGAATTAATTTCTTCGTGTCGGCTCTTTCCGACCAAATTTTTTCCCTGACTGACTACGATGATGCCTTGTCACCATCACCGGACTTGCGACAGCCCGCAAACCCTCAAAGTTCGTTGACCTTGCCCATAGGTGAATAAACCTTCCCTGACAATGTCTTGAGAATACAATTTACCCTACCCTTAGGGCACGATCTCACTAGGCAAATTAAAAGTTAACAAATATCTAATACGTAGATATCATCGGTGAAAGACTTCGAGAAGGTGCCGGAAGGGGGGTGTCAGCTGATGTGCAACCACAACCTACCCGCCTGCGGCCACCCGTGCCCTCGCATCTGCCACGGCTACGACCGCGGCCACACAAACGTCCAGTGCCAGTTGAAGTGCGAAAGGTAGAGTAACTTAATAATAAATAAATAAATGTTACACAACATCACATACATTGATCTGAGGGCCTACCATGAGTTGGCTATCGTAAACTTACGTACGTTAAAAACCTATCGAGTTGTTTTTTTCATATGGCCGATTTTAGTTCTTCGCGTAACCACCAGGCGGCGCTGTACATGTTTTTCATAGACATATTTACGTAGGCGATATCGAGCGCGTAAGTTTGAAACTCATGGTAGCCCCACTGATCCCGTGGTAAGTAGCTTAAGCACTTGTGTTACGGAAATCCTTCCGACTATCACTTGTTTTGATCAATCGCACACGACTAGGCACTTCAGGTCTTTTGAAAAAGTAACAATTTGATCGATTTGATCGCTTCAAATGATGACCAGCTTATGAACGCAAGAATCGTACGCTGACCGAAAAATAGGAGAAAGTAGTGGCCGGCGACAATACTTCGAATCATAAATGTATTAACCAGTTTATCACAATAATAATACTCTGAATGAGTAGTTCAATTGTAATACTTCTTGTCACTCACTCTTTTTTGTCCAATGTATTTATCTGTGTCATTTACTTCATTTAGTTCATTTGAGGGACAGAGTTAAAAGTATGAGCTAGAAAGAGAGATAGTACGGTGTCATTTACTTAGTTCTATTGAGTGAGAAAGAGTAAAAATATTGTAACACCAAGAAAATGCTTGTGGCAAATTGCGAATAAATAAATATTATGGTATCAATTAAATTAATTTAACTTTACACAAGGTTTACAGTCGTAAGCCTATGAAAATCAAATTATAAGGGAATTTATAAAATATTAGTTGAACTTATTTTTTTGTATTACCACTTTTATGTTTTAATCATTAATAAAACAAAATGTCATCAAAAATCATCAAAGATCCAATAGGACTAAGACGATTGAATCACTCAATAGATCTGAGTCGAAGATACATTGAACTTAACTGAGATAGTGAGTCAAAAGAACTATGGAAGTCATTGAACTAAATGAAGCAAATTAACTAAATAAGTGATATACTTGACTTGGCGACAAATTAATTGTAGGTATCACTCTTTTCAACATAATGATCTTTGCGCAAGTCTACACAATAAAGCCTAGAATTTTGGAGAAGCGGAAGCAAAGTTTAGAAGAAGCTATTTATTTATTTATTCATTTATTGCACACATAAAAGGACATTTTACAGCACAGTTTATGAACCCTGTAAGGGTGTAGCAATTGCCTTATATCTAGAGTTATACATATTAAAGTAGCTTAGCATAATTTTGGCTCACTTCTTTACTTAATTAATAGTGGTATTTTTTGGTATTATTTTTACACTAGCTGTGCCAGCGACTTCGTTCGCGTTTCCCCCGTTTTTTACACATTTTCCATTGTATCTTTGCTCCTATTGGTCGCAGCGTGATGTTATATAGCCTGAAGCCTTCCTCGATAAATGGTCTATACAACGCTTCAAATTTTTTCAAATTGAACCAGTAGTTCCTAAGATTAGCGCGTTCAAACAAACAAACAAACAAACAAACTCTTCAGCTTTATAATATTAGTATAGATATATTATTCTTCTTATAATCTAACTTAGTAACGTATTTATTTATTGCTCACATAAAATAACATAAACTTAACAGTAAAGATGACTTTATGTAGGTACTCTGTGAGGGTGTAGCTAGGGTTGCCAACCGTACTCTAAAATATCCTCTATATCATGTAGGCGTACTCTATAATCTACAACACTAATAAAGTACGCTTACATACTCTTTTTCACAAAACTAGTGCAAGTCTGTAATAATATGCAAAAATCCTTAACCAGAATAAAAAAAGTCCTCTATTTATTGTTTGAAAGAAAAAAACAAATGATGCTCTGTTTTTGTAAGTCCGTACTCTTCATTTACCTTATTTTAAATCAGATATACTTTATTTCTGCTAAAAAAGGTTGGTAACCCTAGGTGTAGCAAGTACATACCTACATAACTTAAAGCTAAATGAATCTAATGCTTAATTAAATTACTTACTTCTTATACTATCTTAATCTATAGATGTTTATTGCACAAAATTAGTATAGTATGTAAGCTTTCTGTAAGCTAATTATAGAGTTCTAAATTGTACTAAATGCCTATTTAAATTTTTCTTCAAAATATTCCTTTAGCCGCTAGTCAACTTAATGTAACATTAGCGGCAATAGTATAATTCAAACCGCACTACATTCTCTGGGCGGGTAGAGAAAGTGAAAGTCCAATAAATGTTTTTGTTGAAGGGTCATCTGCGAGTTAGATCACGTCTGCCCTCTGAAGTGCTTCGTGAAGTGCAGGCCGTGTTCCGTGCCGGTGTTGAAGCGGCTGCCGTGCGGCCACGAGGCGTCGCTGGCGTGCCACCTGGAGCCAGCCTCGCCGGACGTCAAGTGCCACGCCGACGTCAGCGTGGAGCTGCCGGCCTGCGGCCACAAGGCAAGGACCATCGCTTTTCCAACATTAACCGCTCCTGCACACGGAATCCTATTAATAAGCCTCCACCGTCCGTCTGTCGGTCTCCAAGTACTTATGTTTATTAAAAACAATACAGTCTTGTGTATTCTTGAAATATAGCCTGAAATTTCTATTACATCATATTTAGAGATCCGGTAATAGTCCGAGGAATCCCATTGCATGGAGGACACCCTACTTTTTGATATACTCAATAACTTGAAAAAAAATGTTGTACATCGCGACCTGACTCGCATAAAAATCCTTTAATTGACGCTCTAAATTCACCTACACAAAGCACTTCTTTCATCAATTACCTCCCTGTTATTGTTATTATTTTCGGCGCTAACAGCGCCACAAGGGTTACGAAACGGAACTATAACTGTAACAAGAGACAGGCGCTAATATATGAAAGCTCAATATATGTGATATAAAAAAACATGCCTAACGAGGGGAATGTGGTTCCAGACCAATAAACCGTGCTACTTGGATGTGAAGTACGTGTCGTGCGTAGTGCCGTGCGCGGCGCGCGCGCGCTGCGGGCACGCCTGCCGCCGCCGCTGCCACGCCGCCGACGACCCCGACCACGAACGGGCAAGTGTCTCTCCCGAGCAGGCTCACCACCTTCGGGAATAAATCTGATTGGCTAAAGCGTCATCAGCATTGGCTTACCGGACAGGGTAAGGCAATGCTGATGACGCGTTTTTACTCGCGCGTTTTGAATCACGCGTTTGTGAGATACTAGCAAGTTGCGCGATTGAATGTGGACGGAACGTAAGAACCTCCAGTAGCGCTACCATGAGTTTAAAAGTGACAGACTCGATATCGACTACGTAAATATGTCTATGAAAAACTTGTACAGCGCCCCTGGCGGTTACGCTAAGTACTAAAATCGGTCGTATGAAAAAAAACAATTCGATAGTTTGTAACGTCCGTAAGTTTTCAATAGCCAACTCATGGTACCGCTACTGTATTTGTATCAGAATCTTACCAGCGCGCAATCTCAGAACGCGCGAATAAAAACGCGCCAATTGAACGGGGTAAGATAATATTATTTCATGATATATTTTACCCCTGTATCTTGTTATATGTCACCGTATATGTTTATTATTTTAGACCACAAACTATTTCGCGAAATTATGAGATTTGAAGACCAAAGATTTAGAACAATGATGGATGGATGTACCTATTAACAACCAAGTTGCATGAAATAGTATTTTCACACTTCATTTACAATTTCCATTTGATAAATTATAAAAGGTTAAAAATTTAAACTATAATAATAATATGATGATGCCATTCGACGTTACGTACAAAGTTCACCACTGAAGTTAAATTAAAATACAAACGATGTAAATTTCAATCGCATTCAAATGCATATATTTTCAAATTTTATTTTATTTGATACATTAAAATTATTCATCATTAAAATACATTAAAAACTAAATTAAAATACTTACGATGTTTCAAATATTTACAGTACGTCTGTCAAAAACCTTGTGCTAATGCGAAAAAAGGCTGCACTGCCGACCTGATTGGTGACCGCGGCGACCACCAGTGCTCCAAGCTGTGCCACGAAGCCTGCGACAAATGCGACGTTGAGGTCAGTAAGGAAACCGTGTGATAATCAATTATAGGGTCAATGAGTATTATTGATATATTATACAAATATATTATAGTCGTAAGCTAGTCGACGGTTTGGGTAGTTTAAATTGAATAGAGATTTTTAGCTTTCTATTTTATTTTCAAATGACTTCTTAACGAGTTGGAAGTGACTATAAACATGCCTAATAGGGCATTTACACTATTTCAATATATATTAGTATAATTATTAGGTAATAAATAATATGATAATTGTATCATATTACCTATTTATAATCATTGATATTGTTACGACCACGAGAGCCCGTGCAAGCGGAATTAGTCTTATCGTCGTATGGATAAGGTTTATATTCGCTTACACGATACTACGCTACACTCTCTGGTAGGTTGTAGCGAGCTCTAGTGTGTTCTAGAGTAATAATAATATTTCGACCTTGAGAGACCGTGCAAGCGAAATTAGTCTTATCGTCGTATGGATAAGGTCTATATTCGCTTGCACGATACTACGTCACACACTCCAGCGAGTTCTAGAGATTTCGATCTTCGATCGAATATTCTCGACGCCACGCGAAGGGCTGCGTCCTCACTGAGTATAAAAGCGGGATGGACGACGCGACGAGACAGTTCCGATTTGGAAAGCGAAGCGAATCAGTCTCCTGCGAACTAAGAGTGATCGAGTGCGTTACCTGCGAATAGTCAGTGAAATTCAGTGTTTTAGTGTGATTCAGTGCTTTAGTGTAATTTAGTGTTCCGTGTTTAGTGTTGTAATTAAGTGTTTCTAATTGTGTTTTTAAGTGTTTAATTGTGTAATTGTTAGTCGATAAATAAATTAATTGTCTTTTGGTGACTTTTGGCGTATCTTGAATTTAACGTACCCCGTTCCCGCAACAATTGGTGTCAGAAGTGGGATTCAAGATGCCTCTTACACCACGAGAAGACAGTGAAGGTCGAGTAACAAGGAGTCAAACCGCGGCCCTGCAAGAGGGTGAAGGCACTTCAACGGAGGGATCAATTCAAACATCAATTGGGCCTGTGGAGCTTGCAGACTTATTTAAAATGCTGCAGACACAAGCCAGCCGTCAGGAGGAGCAAGCCCGTCGCCAGGAGGAGCAAGCCCGTCGCCAGGAGGAGCAAGCCCGTCGCCAAGAGGAGCAAGCCCGTGAGCAAGCCCGCCGCCAGGAGGAGCAAGCCCGTGAGCAAGCCCGCCGCCAGGAGGAGCAAGCCCGCCATCTGGAGGAGCTAGCCCGCCGCCAGGAAGAGCTAAGCAAGAGTTTGTTGGGGGCTATTGAGAAGAAGCACGAAGTATTAGAAAAGCAGATTGATGCTCTCAAGGATGATGTGCTAAGCGTCAAGACCCAACACGAAGATCGACTGACCCAACACGAAGATCGACTCACCCAACATGAAGATCGATTCACCCAACATGAAGATCGATTCACCCAACACGAGGATCGATTGAGCCAGGTGGATGCTGAGATGCGACAGCTGCATACCAAAATGGCAAGAGTGGGGACCCGGGGTGCTACGGTAGTGTCGGATTCTCCGAAAATCGAAGTACCCCACTTCGATGGAACGACGTCTTGGGCAGCATTTTGGTACCAGTTCGAGACGGTGGCTAAAGGAAAGGGGTGGAACGAGGAAGAGTCCTTGATAGCTCTGACTCTAGCTCTTCGTGGAGATGCCCTGCTCACGTTGGAAAACCTGCCTTCGGATAACAGAACTTTAGGTGCTCTCCAATGAGCACTAGAGGGCAGGTACAGCGACAAACACTTGGAACACGCGTATAGAGCACAACTCCGCGACCGACAGCAGAAGCCTGGTGAGAGTCTGCAGCAATGGGCAACGGAAATCGAAAGGCTAGTCAGACGTGCGTACGTGTCATGCCCGACAATGGTGGAATCAATGATCCCGCAAGCTTTCTGTGATGGAATTAGAGACGCAGACGTCAGACACACCGTGAAATTGAGCCATCATCAGACCTTACAGGAAGCTTTAGCCCATGCTTTGGAGGTGGAAGCCATGCGTCAAGACGCTAGAACTCAACGACTTCGGGAGGTTGTGGTGAAGGAAAAACCTTCTTTGGGTCCGATGTGCTACGGCTGCGGCGAGAGGGGCCATATTCGGAGTAGTTGCCCCAAGCGAAGATGGCCACGTAGAACGACAGTAGCGTCCTCTACACAGGTGGACGCAGAAGAGCTGTCGTTAAACTAGAAGAAGCCAGGGCCGTGGGGCGGGCGCTGGCTGGTCAACATCGAGCCCCTACCGTCACTGTTTCACAGATTGGTAATGGGAATAACCTTACAGTGGTTGGACAGCTGAACAGCGTAACGTGTCATTTTACTATTGACACCGGTGCTTCAAGAACAATAGTGCGTCCGGAGCTATTGAAAAGGACTATTGTGTGGAATCAGAGACCATCTGTTCAGCTTCAAACAGCAACAGGCCAGCCAGTTACCGTCTTCGGTGAGACGATGGCGAGGATAACCATTGGAGAACAAACCTTTGAATACGGCGTTCTCATAGCAGACATCACGGACGATTGCATCATCGGATTGGACTTTTTAAGAGACCAGAAGTGTGTGGTAGACGTCGCTAAAGGAGTACTTAGTTTCCCCGAACAAGAAGTATTCCTAGAGGGAGCGAGATCATGCGCAGTTTACTGCCTGAAAAATACGACCCTACCACCGAGATCTGAAACTCTGGTCAAAGTTAGATTCCCTTACACTGCGTGCCAAGGGCGAAGCGTCGTCATAGAAAACTGCGGCGACCATCCGAGTTGGATCACAGCAAGAACTCTGGCAATGACCGGAAAAGGAGCGCTGGTGCGAGTCATCAATCTTAGCGGAGATGACGTGCAACTACGGAGAAACTGTGTCATCGGACGGTGCGATGCAGGTCAATCCATCAGAAGGCTGAAAAGGGCCCGGGAACCGGAATCCTGTCAACGAGATGATGTCACGCCGCTCCTAGCAAATTGTAAGGACAAGCTATCTGAGCGGGAACTTGAGCAAGCTAAAAGGTTGTTGCTAGATTTCAACGACATATTTTCGAAGGGTGACCATGATTTGGGCAGGACAGGTCTCGTTAAACACAGAATAGACACGGGAGACGCGCCACCAATAAAGCAGCGGCCTAGACGCCTTCCATTTGCCAAAGAGAAGGAGGTAGCAGACATGGTTGCTGAGATGCAGAAGAACCGCATCATAGAACCTTCAACAAGCCCGTGGTCTTCGCCAGTAGTCCTGGTAAAGAAGAAGGATGGCAGCACCAGGTTTTGTGTGGACTACCGTTTGTTGAATAATGCAACGAAGAAGGATAGCTACCCTCTGCCCCGTATAGACGACACACTGGACATGTTGAGCGGCATGAAGTGGTTCTCAACAGTGGACCTTAAGAGTGGTTACTGGCAAGTAGACATCCATCCAGTAGACAAGGAGAAGACGGCATTTACGACCGGAACTAGGAATGGACTGTGGCAGTTCAACGTCATGCCCTTTGGTCTTTGCAACGCTCCGGCGACATTCGAGCGGTTGATGGAAAGGGTACTAGTTGGACTTCTGGGTGATGCATGCCTGGTCTATCTGGACGACATCATTGTCATGGGACGAAATTTCACAGAGCATGTTAGTAACCTGAGGAAGGTTTTCACTAGAATACGAGAAGCAAACTTGAAACTCAGCCCAAAGAAATGCACGTTTTTCAAGGAAGAAGTTGCCTACTTAGGCCACATTATTTCATCGAAAGGTGTAAGGACCGACCCAGAGAAGATAAAAGCTGTCCAAGATTGGCCTGTACCAGCTAACAAGACCGACGTGAGATCATTTTTGGGTTTATGCGCATACTACCGGCGCTTTGTAAAGAACTTCTCTGATATAGCGAAACCTCTTCATCGGCTCACGGAAGATAAACGAGTATTCGCCTGGGACTTGGAATGTGATCAAGCCTTCGTCAGATTAAAAGAACACCTCTGCACCAGTCCTATACTTGGCTACCCGAACAGAGAAGGAAGGTTTATCGTGGACACCGATGCCAGCAATACTGGCATAGGCGGAGTTCTGTCGCAAGAGCAAGGTGAACGGGAAGTGGTGATCGCCTATTTCAGTAAGTCACTTTCAAAACCTGAAAGGAACTACTGTGTGACTCGTAAGGAACTGTTGGCGGTAGTGAAGACCCTACAGCATTTCAACAAGTATCTCGTTGGAAGACAGTTTTCCCTGCGGACAGATCATGCTGCGTTAAAATGGCTCTTGCAGTTTAAGAACCCTGAAGGACAAGTGGCGCGGTGGCTAGAGCAACTACAGGAGTACAATTTCACAACAGAACATCGGAGTGGTAGAACGCATTTGAATGCCGATGCCCTATCAAGGAGACCTTGTCCTGTGGCCTGCAGTCATTGCTCTAAAACGGAGACTAAAGAAGAAGTCCGGATGATTACCACCCAGGGACTTGATAATGAATGGAGCGAAGACGCTATCAAAAAGGCTCAAAAAGAGGATAGTGACCTGAGGAAAATATTTAAATGGAAAGAAGTAGGTCAAAAACCTTCTTGGAGCCATGTAGCATCATCAAGCCCCATCACGAAAAGTTACTGGGCACAATGGGACAGTTTGGAGATTAAGGATGGAGTACTCTTCAGGAAATGGGAAACACCAAAAGGAGATCAAACAACACTACAGCTGATTGTACCCCGTAAACAAGTTGCTTCGCTACTAAGGTACATACACGATGGGGTATCCGGGGGACATTTAGGCGTGAAGAAGACCCTAGAGAAGCTAAGACAGAGGTTCTACTGGATACACTGTCGGGAGGACGTCGAAGACTGGTGCAAGAAATGTACGACTTGCGCATCGGTAAAGGGCCCACAAACCAGAAGTAAGGGCAAACTCAAGCTGTACAACGTCGGCGCTCCATGGGAAAGAATCGCAGTAGATGTAGCTGGCCCCTTTCCAGAATCCGATGAGGGAAACAAATACATCATTGTGGTCCAAGATTACTTCACTAAGTGGCCTGAAGTCTTCGCTACGCCTAATCAAGAAGCAAAGACGGTCGCCAAGAAGTTAGTCCACGAGGTAATTTGCCGATTTGGTGTGCCTCTTGAGATACATTCTGACCAAGGAAGAAACTTTGAGTCAGCACTGTTCCAGGAGGTCTGTCAACTGTTGGGTATGCATAAGACCCGTACTACACCAGCACACCCGCAATCCGATGGCATGGTCGAGAGATTCAACCAAACGTTGGAAAACCACTTGGCCAAAGTTGTGGACGAGCATCAACGAGACTGGGACCAGTACATACCGCTTTTCTTGCTGTCCTACCGATCTGCGATCCACGATAGCACGAGCGCAACCCCAGCAATGGTAAACTTCGGTAGAGAAATGCGGCTTCCGGTAGACGCGTTGACTGGGACACCGCCAGAAGCTCCGAAACCAGTAACCGAATATGCGGCTGACCTACAGAAGCGCCTGGATGAAGTACATGCTCTCGTCAGAGACTGCAGTCTCAAATCCAGCGAAAGAATGAAAACCCGTTACGACCGCAAAGCCAACACCGACGGTTTCGATGAAGGGAGTCTGGTTTGGTTACACAACCCACTCAGGAAGAAGGGCAAATCACCGAAGTTCCAGCCAAGGTGGGAAGGACCATACAAGATCATCACTAGGCTGAACGACTTAACCTATCGGATCAAACAAGGGACAAGAAGCAAGCCGAAAATTGTTCACATTGATCGATTGGCTCGTTACCATGGGTCAAATGATGCTCGGGACGAGCATGACTAAGAGGGGGATAATGTTACGACCACGAGAGCCCGTGCAAGCGGAATTAGTCTTATCGTCGTATGGATAAGGTTTATATTCGCTTACACGATACTACGCTACACTCTCTGGTAGGTTGTAGCGAGCTCTAGTGTGTTCTAGAGTAATAATAATATTTCGACCTTGAGAGACCGTGCAAGCGAAATTAGTCTTATCGTCGTATGGATAAGGTCTATATTCGCTTGCACGATACTACGTCACACACTCCAGCGAGTTCTAGAGATTTCGATCTTCGATCGAATATTCTCGACGCCACGCGAAGGGCTGCGTCCTCACTGAGTATAAAAGCGGGATGGACGACGCGACGAGACAGTTCCGATTTGGAAAGCGAAGCGAATCAGTCTCCTGCGAACTAAGAGTGATCGAGTGCGTTACCTGCGAATAGTCAGTGAAATTCAGTGTTTTAGTGTGATTCAGTGCTTTAGTGTAATTTAGTGTTCCGTGTTTAGTGTTGTAATTAAGTGTTTCTAATTGTGTTTTTAAGTGTTTAATTGTGTAATTGTTAGTCGATAAATAAATTAATTGTCTTTTGGTGACTTTTGGCGTATCTTGAATTTAACGTACCCCGTTCCCGCAACAATATATTGATCAGTGCTCGAAAATAATAAAAGTTATGATTTGCCGGCGAAATAGTTAACAGTCCGACCAACCAAGCTACACGTAGCTTAAAAAAATACTTCAACCACGTAACTAAAATCCTAAAAAAAATATTGCAGGTTATATTAGTCTTTATGGGTCTACACGCGTTATTAGGAGTAGCAAATTACATAGCTACTTACTGCCCGACGTTTCGACTGGGTTGCACCAATCATGGTCGCGAGCGAACTGGCCCATAAAGACTAATATTTAGTGTAATGGAACGCGAAAGTCTAAAATCTTATATTGCAGGTTGTTAAAAAACGATCTTCGTGCAAGCACACGGAGCGCATCGCTTGCCACAAGGACGTGGATGAAAAGGAATGCCGCAAGAAATGCGCTCGCATGCTCCCATGCGGCCATTTCTGTAAGAAGAAATGCTTTGAGAAGTGTGGCGATTGCGATCAGAAGGTATTTTTTTATCATTATCATATCATTTTCGTTGTCTGCCAATTTTGCCAGCCCCATCGCATTTTTACAAAACATACATCACATTTTACATAGGTATGAGTTTCAAAACTTATTGCTGGGGTTTTAACGGCATACTTACTTATTTTGTAAGCTTTAAGAGCATGTTTCCATAGTATCACAAATATTTGTGTAATGAATAAGTACCTATATCTGTGTTCTTCTTGCGTCTGGGTGTGTACCTATATAATAATAATAATATTTAAGTAACAACAGTGGTAAGTATACTCAATCCACTGTTGATTCTGATATCTGTAAAACAAGTGCTTGATTGGCACGGTCGAATAATGGTCAGTGACCCAGGGTCTAAGAATCGTAGGTTAAATTACCACCCTGGACAAATATTTGTGTGACGAACATCGGTGTTTGTTCCGTGTCTGGATGTGTTGTTAAATATCTGAAAATGAATTGCCGTTCGTTAGTCTGACTAAAACTCGAGAACGCCCGGACCGATTTAGGTAATTTTGGTTTTAAAATGTTCGTCGTAGTCCAGGGAAGGTTTCAATGAGAAAATATAGAAAAATAATCAGTACTTATTGGCGGTATGAAATTCGCCGGGACCACTAGTATTTAATATATTTGTGTATCTGTCGTGGCCAAATCGATGAATTGATCATTTCATGAAATGGTTGGCCATTTCATGAAGTGTTCACGTTTCATGAAGTGGCCAATCAATGGTGACCAAATCATTAAACGATAAACGTTTAACGATTTGGCCACCCACGTTTGACCATATCGTAAAAAGAGGGCGACTATAAAATATTTAATGAAAAACAGGATCAATTTTGATACGTATTTGTTTATTTTTAGTTGTTACATACTTTCAAAATAAAAAGGTTTAAAATTTTATAACAATTAAAAAAATCATTAAATCCTTTTAATGATTTTTTTATTGTTATAAAAAATGTACATTTAGTGAAATTTGCAAGTATTTTAGTACAAGCAGTATAAAAGTCACGTAAACAATAAAAAAATTAAACAAGGTAACAGTCACTTGCTAGCGCAAGACAAATTTATTAATAATAAGGTGCATTAAGGCGATTAAAACACGGCACCGCGCACAAAGTCACATGA
Source organism: Maruca vitrata (assembly GCA_039566165.1). Taxonomy (NCBI): domain Eukaryota; kingdom Metazoa; phylum Arthropoda; class Insecta; order Lepidoptera; family Crambidae; genus Maruca; species Maruca vitrata. The sequence continues at coordinate 9,348,061 of CM076921.1, forward strand.
ACAACAAAAATCATAGGATAGTCGGCGCTTTTTCCTTGAATATAAGATATTCCTCCCTCTTCGACAGTTTCCATAATACCTATCATATTTCGATAACCAGTAGTAGTCCATGGATTTCTTTTTCGTGTCACCCTACTCTCCTTTATTTGCTGTATAACCTGAAAAAGAAATTAAATTAGCTATCAGTCTTTTGACAATCAATATAATAACAGATAAATAAAAAAATATTTTGATAAAACACGTTATTTAGTTAGGTGTATAAAATTATAATATGAAGTAAGTAAAATATTACTAACCTTAGAAATACATTCCAAACTCCACGGTTATTTCACATTTTGCTCGGAACCTTGCATGACTTGCATACTCTAATACGTTTTCATCGAATTATTTAACGAATAATTTAACTTTCTTCCGTGTTTAATAAAGAATTATTGGCATTTTTTTCTGAGAGAAAATTCGTCTTTGTTTACAAGGGCCGCCATTTTTACACAAACTGCACAAAAACAACCAGTGTTGCCAAATAAGTGTATTTACTGCCTAAAATAGGCAAACTTCCGACAATTTTGTCCAAATTAAAATTAAATGTGCCTACTTTAAAAATAACATTATTTTTATAAAAAAAATGTTTTGCTAAAAATATGCTATTCTAAAATAAAAGATAAAATAATATGCTAAACAGGAAGAAAATTTAGCACATTGTGCAAATTTAGCATATTTGCACAAAGTGCTTAATTGGTATGGCAACTCTGGCACTCTACCGGTAAAGTCAACGAAACAATTCCACGATATGATCGATTGAGATTGATCGTTTCATGAAATGGCAGTGCATCTAGTTGGCCCAATCGTCAAACGATTTCTTATCATTGATCTGACCTGGCCACATCATGATATGGCCAATGTGTGATTGGCCATTTCATGAAATGCAACCATTTCATGAAATGGCCAATCATTTCATGAAATGGCCAATTCTACGATGTGGCCACGACATATCCATTGCACTGTGACATCCGTAACACATTTGCTTAAGTACTTACCACGGGATCAGATCAATGTATGTAATGTTGTGTGATGTTTATTTTATTTACTTACTAGTGACCCGCTCTCGCTTCGCTTCGGGTATATTATCTATAAAAAACCGCATCAAAATCCATTATGTAGGTAGTTTTAAAGATTTAAGGATACATACGGCTGACAGACACAGGAAGCGATTTTGCTTTATACTATGTAGTAATTTGCTTAAGTAGTAATAATAATATAGACCTTTATTCCGAACATTTGCAGTGTGTGTGTTGTTTTTATAAATTGTCCCTCAGTTCGGTGTGTCTTTTGTCATAGGCCTCCTCCAACTGCTTCTATTGCACTCTATCTGTTGCTACTCTGGGGCCAGTCGATGAATCTTTATATCAAGTTTTGAAATGTGTTTAGAATAGTATATAAAAAAATGTTAAAAAAAATATTTTGTGCGATCTCAACTTTTTAATTATTATTTTTTATACATAGTATAAAATGAAGTTGCGAAGGGCGCCCAAAATGTGTTTGTTACCTAGGATCTCAAAAAGTACTATATCAATAACTATGCGGTTTTCAATAATGGAAAGAAGACATTTCAGGGATTCTATAGGTGTATAATTTAGGTGTACCTACTTAAGAAATTATTAGAGTAATCGTAACAGTTGTCAGACGGACGGAAGAAAAACGACTTCTTGACACGATCACGCTAGATTTCCGCAGAAATGAGGAATTTTCCCGCCGTAAAAAGTAGCCTGTGTCCGTGTCTAGAATCCTATTTTTAAATTAACCAAGTCTTATAAAAATCCGTTCAGACGTTAAGACGTGAATGAGGTAAACTTTTAAAACGAATGATAAAAAATTAAGGTAAAAAAATCTTTAAAAACAAGCTTTTATTTAAATGCGCTAAAAAGAAAAAAATAAACTTTTACACTATAACTTTACTGTCAACTTATAACATTTCAAATTCAACATATTTGACACAATTTATATGTTTTAAAAGCTTGTCGCGAGATTTAAGTACTCGTATTTACTTTCTTAGTTTAAAATTTTTAATAGGCAGGTATTTTAAAACTTGCTTTTAAAATTACGAGTAGGTACTTAAATCTCGCGACAAGCTTTTAAAACATATAAATTGTGTCAAATATGTTGAATTTGAAATGTTATAAGTTGACAGTAAAGTTATAGTGTAAAAGTTTATTTTTTTCTTTTTAGCGCATTTAAATAAAAGCTTGTTTTTAAAGATTTTTTTACCTTAATTTATTTTATACTTTTTAGTTTTCACCTTGTAAGTTCCTAATCCTTTGGCTGTCTTCCGGCTCCATCATCAGACCCTGGTTACCATCTAGCATCTAAGTACTCATCTAGGCGAATCAAACGAGCCCAAACTCGATGGGGTTGTGTCGTTTAAGTACTGAGTTCCTTTGGCTGTCTTCCGGCTCCATCATCAGACCCTGGTTACCATCTAGCATCTAAGTACTCATCTAGGCGAATCAAACGAGCCCAAACTCGATTTGGTTGTGTCGTTTAAGTACTGAGTTCCTTTGGCTGTCTTCCGGCTCCATCATCAGACCTTGGTTACTATCTAGCACCAAAGTACTCATCTAGTCGAATGAAATGAGCCCAAACTCGATGTGGTTATGTTATTTAATTACTGAGTTGCTATGGCTATCTTCCGACTTCATCATCAGATCAGCTCCATGTCATAATAATATTGCATTGTCATCGGATATACACGTGCATGCAAAATTTCAGCTCAATCGGTTGAGGGCAAGTGCCTTAAAATTGAGTTATAAAATTCCACCCGAACACACAAACATACATACATACATACATACATACATTGCAAGTTAAATAAAAGCTTGTAAAAATCACTAACTTTATTAGTTTTCTGCCTACTGCCTACGCCTTAAGTACGATAGCATGAATATTAATAGCTTATATCCTTTTCTAGGTTACTATCTATCTCCTAAGTAAATTTCATCAAAATCCGTTCAGCCGTTTAAGCATGATAGAGCAAAACTCCCAGCAAAAAACAATAAAAAATCACAAATTCAATTCAGTTTTCTGCCTACTTCCTACCCCCTAAGTGCGATGACGTGATTATTTATAGCCTATAACCATTTCCAGGTTATCATCTATCATCATACCAAATTTCATCAAAATCCGTTCATCGGTTTAGACGTCAAAGAGCAAAAGTCCTAACAAAAACGGCTAAAAATCACTAACTCAATTTAGTTATCTGCCTATTGCCTACCCCCTAAGAACGATGGCGTGATTATTTATAACCTTTAACCATTTCCAGGTTATCATCTATCATCATACCAAATTTCATCAAAATCCGTTCAGCTGTTTAGACGTCAAAGAGCAAAAGTCCTAGCAAAATCGACTAAAAATCACTAACTCAATTTAGTTATCTGCCTACTGCTTACCCCCTAGGAACGATGGCGTGATTATTTATAGCTCATAACCATTTCTAGGTTATCATCTATCACCATACCAAATTTCATCAAAATCCGTTCATCCGTTTAGACGTCAAAGAGCAAAAGTCCTAACAAAAACGGCTAAAAATCACTAACTCAATTTAGTTATCTGCCTACTGCCTACCCCCTAAGTACGATGACGTGATTATTTATAGCCTATAACCATTTTCAGGTTATCATCTATCATCATACCAAATTTCATCAAAATCCGTTCATCGGTTTAGACGTCAAAGAGCAAAAGTCCTAACAAAAACGGCTAAAAATCACTAACTCAATTTAGTTATCTGCCTACTGCCTACCCCCTAAGAACGATGGCGTGATTATTTATAACCTATAACCATTTCCAGGTTATCATCTATTATCATACCAAATTTCATCAAAATCCGTTCAGCCGTTTAGGCGTGAAAGAGTAACAGACAGACAGACAGACAGACAGACAGAGTTACTTTCGCATTTATAATATTAGTTAGGATAGTAAGGATTAATACATAAGATGCATTTACAATGCCGAGGGCAGAGATGGCGGCGGCGGGGGCTGCGTTCCGTCGTTGTGTCATATAGTTAATGGTAAAATTATTTTTGTAAATCATTATTTTTTGTAAAAATTTAATAAATTAACATTGAAATTACTCAGCAAACATAATTTATCACATAAACAATTGAAATTTCAACTATAAAAATTTTTTGTAAAAAAAAAATTGTTGTAAACGAGATCGGCCATTTTTTTTTTTTAACTTTTTTCTTTCAGGTTTTAATAATGTAATCAAGCACTTCCTATACACATTCATTGACTGGCCCTGGATTCCGAGCTTTTACCATTTTCATGTTTTACGGAACTCCACTAATAACCGTTTACTGACTTGACAGGTTCAACAGTCTCCGTTGTCTGATTCCGTCTCTTGGGTACCAGAACGTTACCTGTCTGTCTACTCCATTTTTCTGTCTTATTACAACGTAGCACGTGACCTATCCAACGCCAGTTCAATTGGTCCGTTAGTAGTGACTTTGTTCCTTATTTCTGCTAAGATAATTCTGTCATTAAGTTTTATTTTGAGCATGCGTCTCTCCATTGCCCGCTGACACTTTACCAGTTTGTCTCTGTGGTTCTGAGTGAGGGACCAGACCAGGTGCCGCAGACAATGTAACAATATCAAAACGATATCTAACGAAGTTCGAAAAGAATAAACCGTATGGGATTGACATTAGACGCGATATATCACGTGGTCAATCTAATGTCAATCCTACACATTTTATTATTTTCGAACTTCGTTATCGTTTTGATATTGTTACTTTGTCTAAGCTAAGCCCCCAGGTCTCCGTATGTAGTGCATGATGTTGCTTGTGTACTGGTCCTAACATTTTTTTTATTAGGTGACGAAAGTGATACCGGCGTGCGGGCACTCCGTTTCGGTGTCGTGCTCGACGGAGCCTGTGCGGGCGTTGTGCTTGGAGCCGTGCAAGCGGCGGCTGGCGTGCGGTCACGCGTGCGAGGCGGCTTGCGGAGCGCCCTGCGACCCCGCGCGCTGCGCCCAGCCCGCCGCGCGCGCGCGCCCCGCGCCCTGCGGACACGCCGTGCACCTGCCCTGCAACCTAGACAACGAGTTCATAGACAATCCACCGACGAGTACGTGTCATTTTTGTTTTTTTTTCCTATATATAATTTTAAACTGTCATGGTTACACACATTAGAAAACTGAAAGTGTCCGGGATATGATATGATCAAGGGTGAACTGATCTGAGTTCACCCGTGATCATGGCTTGCAACAATGCCGAAATATCGGGAGCTCATTAATACAAAACAACATGGTAAATATCCCGGACACTTTCAGTTTTCTAATATTTGTGTATCCATTGTTGATTCTGTCGTCTGTAACACAAGTGTTTAAGCTGCTTACCACGGGATCAGATCTATGTATGTGATGTTGCGTAATATTTTTTTTTATAATAAGCTAACAAGATGACCTCACTCCACCTGATGGTAAGCGGTAGTGAGATCCAAATATGAGGTCGAATGGCACAATAGACCATATTGAGCCTGTCGCCCTCACCCTGAAAGCCGTTTCACACCCCACAGTAATAAAGCGGTTCGAACGTGCTTTCGAGTTTCGGTTATACCTTTCGTAAAACCGGCATTTATTGAATTCAATAAAAAAGAACTGCACAAATCTATCGTGTTGCTCAGATAGAAACATTTTACTGCGGGAAAACAACGACTAAAATTTCACGGGGTTTGTGCTTTCGTATGTGCAGAGGCGGAGCTGGAGGAGGCGCTAGCACGCGCGTGCGCAGCGGCGTGCGGCGCGGCGCTGCGATGCGGACACGCGTGCGCCGGGGCCTGCGCGCGCTGCCGCGGCGCCCGCCTGCACGCGCCCTGCGCGCAGCGCTGCCACGCCATCAGCATCTGCGGACACGTGTACGTACAACAGTGTTACCAACTCTACCCATCTTTAACCTCGGAAATGTTCAAGAAATGTTCAATGTGTTTCTTTTCAAAAGAATGAAAGAAAACATTTATTAGGTAATCACATACGATAACATAATTTAACGAACAAACACTGTTGTGGCCTGAGCTTTGGGGTCTGTTGTTTGAATGATAGTTTGTTTAATTATATGAAATGTATTAAAAGTACAGAAAATGTTATTAAATGGTAAGTGTCAAAACTAATGTTAATGTTGGATGAATGTTGATGAGTGCGCTTAACTGTACCGACGGCCAAATATGCACTAACTACTTATTAGTTTAAAGTGTCGTACGACGCAAAGGTTCCTGTGGGGCTACCATGAGTTTAAAACTTACGCGCTCGATATCGCCTACGTAAATAATATGTCTATGAAAAACTTGTACAGCGCCGTATCCGGGTCCGTTACTTTTCATGCGGATCTTTTACGGATCTTTTTCTGGTGATTATTAGAATAAAAAAACTTTAAAAGTCCATTCAGAGTATATTTATTTCATATAATCAAGTATTTTTCACGTTTATAATGCAAACATTTAGATGGATATATCTTTATAATGAGAGAAAGTTATAATTTTTATGACAATGTTTATTTTTATAACTGGAATATTATAACTCATGGTAGGCCCTCTGACCTCATTAGCGTGCGTACCTAATATCGTAATCGTTTTCGCAAACCAGAAGAGTGTTCGTTCCGAACAAACACACATGCCGCAAAATCAACAGGTTCTGCCTCAGCATGTGCTGCAGCGGCTGCTATTCTGGCAGAACCTTTGATTAACTATTAGATTTAGATAGTTTGAAATACGTAGATCTACGTACTAGGATCTACGTCTTTCTTCTGTTGTGCAAGCCCGCATCTTGACATTCTTCGGCCACGTTTCTCGTCGGGGCAAAATATCTATCCAGCGCCAGCGTTTGACGTAGGCATCCGCTTAGAAAGGATTACCCGAAGCACAGACTATACCCGAAGCGAAAGGAGGGCGGGTCACTAGTTCGGTATAAATATGATAACAATTAACTCTTACAACAATTTTTCTCGAAAAAGTTATCAATCTACGTATTTTTTGTGTTCTACGTTATTTTCAAAATGCGAGGTTTTTCTTTTTCCTAACTGATTTACGACGATGGCTTGGAGTAGCCTCGTCATCATCACCGGACTTGCGAGGGAGCGGATGGCTCTCACCCCTAACGGCGACACACAGTACACCCTTTTTATTTTAAACTCCTTGTTATATGTCAGACACGGAGAATTGTCTGACATATAACTTTTTTATCTATGGTCATTCGAAAACTCCGAAACAAAGTTGCAGATAATTTATTTAGCAACCAAAATTGTTAACTTTTTTATGAAGTCAAAAGTTTAAGAGATAAATCGGAAAAACATCTTTCTAAGATCATAGCGCCCTCGGGACATGATCGACGACCCCACACACTGCTTGGTTTATGTCTTACATTGACCCCCCCCCCCCTCCCCCCACACACAGATCTAAAAAAATTGCGTCCTCTAGAAAACGTTACCCAAATTAATTAATTTACTTATAAATATCAGTTGCGAGGAGCCGTGCAATCAAGTCTGCCCGCCGTGCAAAAAGCGGTGCGAGGTGAAGTGCCCCCACTCCGAGTGCAGCGGAACTTGCGGAGCCCCATGTATGCCCTGCCAGGTACGTCAATATTATATCGTTTTTATACTTATTTTCTACGTCCCATCATCATCATCATCAGCCTATAAACTGACTACACGTACCTACCAGTGTATGCGCAATCCGTACGCAGCCTAATGATTGCGAACAATCCACTGGCTCGGAGGAACAGTGGTTAGTGGCCCTGGCTGGCGGTTCCAAGAGTCGTGGGTTCGATTCCCACTCAGGACAAATATTTTTGTGATGAACACCGGTGTTTGTTCTGTGTCTTTCTTTTTTCATAGAAACGGCATTTAAGCGGGCTTTCAGGGTGAGTGCGACAGACTTAATATAGTCTATTGTGCCTGTCGACCTCATATTTGGATCTCACTACCGCTTACCATCCAGGTGGAGTGAGGTCATCTTGTTAGCTTATTATATAAAAAAAAAGCTCTGATAGTTTGCGGTCAGATGACCGTGTGTGGAAATGTCCCACAAATATATCTATTTATTGTATCGCAGGAGAAGTGCGAGCGCCGGTGCTCGCACGGCTCGTGCCCGCGGCGGTGCGGCGAGCCGTGCTCGCGGGCGCCGTGCTCGGAGGCGTGCCCGCTGCGCCTGGGCTGCGGGCACGCGTGCCGCGGGCTGTGCGGCGAGCCCTGCCCGCCCGTGTGCGCGCTCTGCAGCCCCGACACCTTCCCGAGGGACTTCCTCGGCGACGAGTTCCCGCCCGACGCCAAGTATGCACGCTCTTTAAATGTCTACATCGGAAAATTTTGGTAGTTGTTTCCCCGCGGTAATATGATTCTGCCTTAGGCCCGCCGTACACGGACCGCTCGGACATTTAGCCTGTGATCAACATACACGGACCACTCTTGCAGTCATAGTCAACAGATTATGCCTGGCGACGTATACACAGAATCGCTCGAGCAGTCGTGACTGCTCCGAGCAGTTAGCAGCACGTGTAAGGCGGGCCTAAGATAGAATCATATTACCCCGGAAAAACATCCACTAAAATTTCGCGGTGTATTATTAGCTCCGGATCTAATCCGGACTGCCGACTCTTCCATGTCTGACTATGTTATTCAAATATTAAAGTTTATTCATGTACACTATTGTTTTTTCTGATAACCGTAACGCGAAATGTCTAAGCTATGCCGGACCGTCTTTTCACGGAGACGGATCGAATTTGGATCGGACGCAGAGCGAAACCGCTTTAAGTATAATTCTGATCTGAAACTAGATTAATTGTAACAACATTATTATACTGACTGAATGAATACATGAAAGAAAATAAATTTATTCAGAAAGCTTAACTGTATAATAATCATATTTTTTGATATTGTGAAATCATTTGAAGTTAAGAAGATCCAAGAATGAATGTAGTTTTTTGGACCGCAACCATAGTTTAACTTTCATGTTTCAGATTTATTCAACTGCAGGATTGCTCTCATATTTTGGAGGTGGAAGATGCGGACAATCTAATGAATGGCGACAAGGAGAGCATTTACATCCGCGCTTGCCCATTCTGTCGCAAGCCGATAATAAATACATACCGCTATAAGGATCTAGTAAACGAAATGTACAGAACCGAGATTAACCCGATTAAAGAACGGGTGTATGGCACGGCAGATCAAGTGAAAGAAAAGAAAATCGAGCTTGTTGAAACATTCGCAGAGCTCACGCTTAAGCAAGATGAAATTAAAAACGGTAGGTTTTTTGTATTCTTCTATAAATTATAGCTAGTGTCATCCTTTTTTATCTACTAACGGGGTTTGAACGAGTGGTTAGGTATCTACTACAGAGGAGCTAATTCTGTTGTTTGAAATAATATTCATACTAGTGCGTCGCTTCGGGTATATTATACTCGTACACAAAAACATCCCTCTTAAATCCCTTATCCCTCCCTTTCCATCTATTAAAAAATCCGTTGTGTAGTTTTAAAGATTTAAGCATACCTAGGGACAGACAGACGCGGAAAGCGACGTAATATAGTGATGATTTGGTACATACAGGGTGGCCCGAAAGGTGGCACTAAAAAACTATTTTTTGCATAGCTGACGTCTAGATGTAGGGGAACCTGTTGTACCTAGGCCAGTTTTTGATATTTTTATTTTTTACAAATAAATGGTAAGAATAAGATCCGTCAAATAGGGAATAATGGAAAGATCAGTTACTCAACTATATAATAAAAACATAAAATATGAGGATTTTCGGTAAAGCTGAAAACAAAAGCCACTTTAAAAAAAAAGGGTAAACTGTCCAAGGTACAACAGACCTGATGTACCTTGGACCGTTCCAGTTGTACTTTGGACATTCAAGGGTAGAATGAAGATAAACACTAGCAATTGCAGCAGAGGTGTATTTTTAATATAGGTAAGTACAACAATAATGCTCATACCTGTAATCAACAAAAACATTAATGTAAATAGCAGATTAACAGTTACCTTAATTAATAGTCTCTTGTCTCTTTATTTTGTGTCAATAACATAACATGTTTACATATTTAAATATTAATTTTTTGCTTTATATAAATAGAATAAAAATATAATCAAAAAATATGTTTTTATAAGGTTATATTATCTATATCAAAATTATCTATGTATTATCTATGTCCAAGGTACATACTCAGTTGGGGGGCCAAGGTACAACATCATAACAATTTTTAGTTACAACTTGTTTAAACACACTTTTAATTGAGGTTGGGTTCTGACAACTATACTATCTGAAACCTTAATAAACTAAGATTATATCGGAAGTAAAAGATATTTTATAAATACGTATCGTGACAAATTAAAAGGCCATAAGTAAATTCCAAAAAACGAACTTTTAAGGCAAAAAATAATAAATTACCTTTTTTAACTGCATTGACCCGGCGCCGGCGAATCACAACTAACTTCACGTGAGTCTTATCAAAGCAGGCTTTGACTGCCATATACAATATTATTGTAAAGCGCGGGAGTTTACGAAAAAATTACAATTGTCCTAGGTACAACACTGTCCAAGGTACAACAGGTTCCCCTACCTACTCGACCGCCATTTCCTATCCCATTCTTTATCAGCGCGGGTAGTACCTGCAAAATTTTCAAAAATAAGTTACAACTTCAAATAATTAAGTATGTATAATTAATACTTAATGTGTTGTTACAGACAATAAACATTACAAGAAGGCATATGACAAATTGCAAACAATAGTAAGGACACAAAATAAGATGTCTCTTTTGCAACTCGAAATGTATTTCGTGTACATGAATATATTGGATATCATGGGAACACACATCAAGAGCTACAAAGAAGTCAAAATCACTAAATTTAACACTGCATTTTCGAAACAAATCGAGATGATATCTGAAGTTCTGGTAAATAATATAAAGAAAATAAGTCAGCAGCAGCAGGAAGACATAAACAACGAGCTCATGCGCATGGGTGCAATAGTACAACTTTCACAATTGTTTGGCCACATTACGTCTGCCCACAAAGATCACCCAAAAATCTTAGAAGCCGCTAAAAACGCTCAAAGTTGTATTATATCATGGAAAATCTACGAAAAAGATGAGGGCTCGTCGGCCCTCAAAAAGTTAAAAGAGGAATTGAAGGTAACAGATATTATTGCGGAACGTGAGTTAATAGTGAAAGCAATTGGTCTTAAATCGGGGCATTGGTACAAATGTCCGAACGGTCACTTTTACTGCATTGGTGAATGTGGAGGAGCGATGGAAGTCAGTAAGTGCATCGAGTGCGGCGCTGAGATCGGCGGGAGCAGCCACAGACTGCTGGGCGACAACCGACATGCCCCCGAGATGGACGGCTCGAGATATGCCGCGTGGTCGGAAGAGTACAATAACATGGCCAATTTCAATCTCGATTAGTAGCTTCCAGCTTATGATTATAATCATCATAGATAATTATCTATTCTAAATTCTATTTTAATTCACTACTTTACATTTGGAATATTAAGTTACAATTCCTTAAGTCATATTTCATGGTTTTAAAAGCATACCTATTATGGTAATTAAAGTGTGTGAAGGTAGATAGGTACATGGCAAATTTTTATCACTCTTTGAACAGTAATAAATATTCGAACTGCATCCATTGCGGAGCTAGACTTTACAAGATAGACTTATAGCTACAAAGGCCCACAGAGTTATCATTTAGATAAGTCCTAATTAATATAAAGTTGATATCGCAACGTATTCCCAATAAAAAGTTTCTACCTATTTCAGAACTACGAACAAAGTGATTAATTTTAGGGTTGCATCTGTGTAAACGGACACGCATAGAGTATGTAAGTAGGCTTAATAATTTGTTTTGTATTGTTGTTAACAAATAGAAATCACACTCACACTCCTAATTTGAGGTGTGCTTCAAGTTGGAATACTCACACTTGAAACCACAATGAAGACTAATGTTTACAACCCTAAAAAACTGTCCGAAGTAGTCATAAACAGTCGAACAAATAAAAAAATAGTCGCATCTTAGTTTCGGCGTTATATCCATAGACTGGTGAGGGTTATGGCTTGAACGTCAATCTGTATCTATTCCTCACCTTTGGTGCAAGCGAACGGTAAAGTCTATATATCGAATTGGTTTAAGTTTTTTTTAATTAGGAATAACAAACAGTTACACATTACATAATAGACAAAATCAAAATCATCTATAATTACATCCATAAAAATTAAATGCATAACCAACAGCGATGTCCACAGATTAACATAGACAAGATCAGTGTAGTTTACAGAGAAAATAAATATTTAAACATGTTTACAAATCTAAAGACTAAAGAATATTAGTTCCAAAAAAAATTCATGAATTGGACTATTTCTGAGAATTCTTGTTGCATCTTGTTGCGACTATTTCATGACTTTTTTACGGAACCTGAACCAATTCGATTGGCTTTACCGTTTGCTCGCACCAGGCACCAGTTCAAGCCATCATCCTCACCAACCTATGGATATAACGCCGAAACTAAATGCAACTTTTTTACAAGCTAAATACATACTGAAATATATAATCACGCCCAGACACGGAACAAACACCGATGTTCATCACACAAATGTTTGTCCCGAGTGGGAATCGAACCCACGACTCTTGGAACCGCTAGCCAGGGTCACTAACTACTATTCCACCGAGCCAGACAAATAAGTTTAATTTTTTAATGCTAGATATTATTCACTACTAGACAATAATAAAAGTACTATTAATGTTTCATTTTTATATTATTTAGGTTTCAAATGTAAGACATGATTATTATATTATGTTATAATATCTTAATAATATCGCTTTGAGAACAGTTAAATAAAATTATTTGATCTAGATGTAATAATAGATCTGGTGCCGTAGACAAAGTAACAATAACGATGTTCGAAAAGAATAAAATGTATGGGATTGTCATTAGACGCGATAAATCACGTGGTCAATCCCATAAATTTTGTTCTTTTCGAACTTCGTTATCGTTTCGATATTGTTACTTTGTCTAAGCTCCCTTTGTGGTATCTATCTAGAGAGAGAGAGAGGCAAACCTCGACCATGTACCTACAGCTTTATTAAATAAAAATAATTATTGTTTATATCTCCTTATTTTATTATCCACATTATCTTTCATGGTAAGGCAACAAGCAGAAGAAAACAAACAGAAAATATTGATCAACGTCAAGATAGCGGAATCCCGCCAGGTTTTACATATATTGTGTGAATATTATTTAATACGAATTTGGTACTATTTCATACTTTCAAAACTTTAAACTCCTATAAAGTTTTAAAATATTCTATGAAGAAAGTGGTCCCGCTATTTTGATATTAAAATAGCGGGACTACTGTTTCGGGACTCTGTTTGATTTTCACCCCTTCAATTTGCAATTCTGTAAAGTTACTGCTACTAATGTTACTAACATAGCATAAATTTTCTGAAACATATCGATTTATTTTTTAAATTAAAGTTTTACATAAAAAATAAAAACACTGATTTATGGCACCTGTGCCATTCGCGTTCATTTTTAGTTTTGATGCTCTGGTAGTAGCGGTATAAAATTTTCAGGGTATACTATCCATGAATGTAGGTAGTTTTTAAAATAAGTTTTAGAAAAAAAACACTGGCACTTTTTTTTTCACTGGAGGCTTTGAAAGTTGGTAGACACAATTCGATTCGTAAAACTTTCGTGAAGAATTATTTTTTTACTCCAATATGCGAGGGTCATGACTCAAATCGGTATTCCGGCTTCTTACAAAAACTGCACAAAAATCTCAATAACTTTGGAACTATTGAAAATCGCTGAACATACTTACATGGGGGTTATATCGATAGGTACTGAAGTCCCCCATCGATTGACTTACGATGATCCACCCCCCCCTGTTACACCCTGTATAATATTAATATATAATTATAATTTACTTAATAAACTTATCGCTATATAAAATATTCTTTGATATCATCTCTCATCAGACTTTTTTATGGATGATTATTATGATTTTTTATGACAGAGCAATAAGGTTATAGATCTATACATATGTCGCAGTCATCTGGTTAAATCAGCGATTTGATTGAATCACTAGCGCGTTCATTGAATGACGACGTTCAATTGAATGACTAAAGGACAACTCGTGAAGTTGTTGAATGTAACGTTCAACATCTTGACTGAACGTCATTTAGCGTAGTCGTTGAATGGTATATAGCTGACTTTGTAATGTTTGATTAGGGTGACCATAAGTTCGCAACTTAAAAGATAACTAACTTTAGATTTAAAAAAATGAGGACATGACATAACACACCTTAATATAAATTTTAACAATTTAAAGTCTTAAGATACTTCTTAATGTGTGCTTCTAACGTTAGGATAATAAATTAGAGTGGTCCCCCGGCTCGACAAAATTTAATCAAAAAATTCATACGTACGGTCGACAGCAGGCCAAGATAACCATTTGCAGTTCAAAATTAGCGGTTATGCCTCGCTTAAGTTGGTACTTACGTAGTAGTGTAAAAAGTTATTTTGACACTTTAAATCTCAATTTCACTCAAAAAATATCAACACAGTTCTATTCGATTAGATCTGTACCAGCTGTTTGACGCCATCTTTGTTTTGATGAGCAATAACGCCGCAGTGGAAAAAATATGAACTAAATTACAATCACCTGACTGATTTTACGTCCGCTATGTTCAAAGGGCTATGTTTCAATCCGCTAACTTGTTGGACGTTGAGTGAGGATTGTTCATTCAACGTTCGACCTAGTCATTCAATTGAACGTCGTCATTTAATTAACTCGCTAGTGATCCAATTAAATCGCTGATTCAACCAGATGACTGCGACACATTATGTATCGAAACGGCTATAGGGGTGTGAGTCAGAATGACGGGTGTACTGTTGCATAATTGATAGTTATACATGAAAGCAATGAACCAGGAATGTTATGTACCTCTAATGAAATTCAATGTACCGCGATGAAACCGTGAAACGGAAACCATCGTAGTAATAAAGTGAACCGCGGTTCTTACGATCTGAATGGCGGGTGTATGCTGATAATTAATATACTAAATAACTTTTTGTCATTTGATATATGCAAGACGAATGTAGGTACCTGAAATATTCCGCATAAAAATAGACATAGAGATAGAAAATAAAGAAAACAAATTTGAACGCCTATGATTTTTATCATAGCAATTCTTTGGACTGGTAGCTACAATAGGAATCTTATTCTTGAAAGTATTTATTGTTGTTTATTTTTATATTATCGTTGTCATGTGTTTTAGTTAAACAATACAAATAATATATTATATAATAATAATAACAAGTAGGAGTTGACTTTACCTAGCCAGTTGTTATTAGTTTCAAGTGATAATGTCGTCATTTAATAAAATAGCAGATTCAAACAGATGACTGCGACAAATACAAGAACATATTATTACGGACTCTTTCGAATATATATTTTCTCACACTCCTATTATAAAGATGGCTGTATGGGCTGAGTAACTCTTTCCAATAATAAAAAAAAACACTGTCAGTGTCATCACTGTCATGGGATTATCATCAAAGAATTTCGCCAGCGAGTGAGCACATTGGGTGCGTTTAGCCGATAGTCAGACTGTAGCGCTACCATGGGTTTTCAAAGTGACAGCTACGGTATCGACCGCGTAAAGATTTGTATGAAAAAATCTAAAGCGCCCCTAGCGGTCAGTTTAAGAACTTTAAATCGGTACCATGAGTTTAATACGGTTTAATACTCGATAGGTTTTTAACCTATCGAAATCTACAGGCACTCTCGTTTGATCTTTTTGTATGGAAATCGGTACCATGAGTTACAAATTTGACAGATGTCATACGGAAATACCAATACCGCTATAGTAGCGTAGCTCACTGGCAAATTGAAGAGTGAAAAGCCGTATACTTGACCTAACCTAACCTAACTTATAACTAAAATAATTAATTTTTGTGAAAATAATGTCGGCAATTAGATATTTTGGATGGAATATGTTAACGGCAGCTGCATTTCGAGATGAACAACGCGAACAGGAAAGTTTTCAAGCTGGCATGAGAAAGAGAATCCCGTGGAACACATAAGAAAATAATTTCATAAAATGTTAAATAATATAGGCTCAATAAGGGCCGCTTTAGAGGATTTTTGTGATTACTTACACGGATTTGAAATCTACACAAAGAGTGTTATTGGAATCCAAGGTAAGGCGTGTTGGAATCCGTGTTGATTAACTTAGGTTATCATTACATAGGTACACACATCTAATAAATTAAATAAACACATTTTTATTTGCAGGGTTGCACATGGTAGATACCTAAGAGTTACTGGATTAGCAAAGCATTTCTCACAAGAAGCCATAAGTGTATATATTGAAGAAGTCACAGTAGGATTGAACCATCCTAATATTTTGAAAAGATTTATCCATTTTCCTACAACATATCAAGAGAGAGACACCATCAAGCAAAGGTAGGTAAATAAATAAAGTAATTGGCTTACTCTCTCTACTTAATTCTTTCATCACTCTCCTGCCCTTGTCCCACGCTAAGTGGGGTCTGCTCAACATGTATATTTCTTTCACTGAGGACTCCCATATCATCTCTCACGCAATCCATCCATGTCTTCTTCGGCCTTCTTCTACTATTATGTCTATTGTCATTATATTCTAGCTGAAAATCAGCGCTATCTAGGTTCCGGGATCCATACTTTTTTGTTTATTAAATTAATCTCTCTACTGAGTTCTTTGTTTGTTTTTTAAAATCATTATTTAAAAATCAATAATTTAATTTGAAATTTTAGTTTTTACAGTAGGCAAGTATGGAATACCAGGGGTGTTAGGATGCATTGATGGCTGTCATTTTAAAATATTTACTCCTAGTAAAGAAGAGGAGCACCTATATTATTGTACAAAACACTATCATTCAATGAATATGCAAATGGAAGGTAAATATGTGTGAATGTGATGTTTATTTACCTACTATATTCATAAATATGGAAAATTACTTATACAAACCTTGTTATTTCAGATTTGTGACCACTACTGATTAATTTTATCAGTTAATGCTAAGTACGGAGGTGCAACTCATGATTCTTTCATATGGTAAAATAGTGGCATTAACTTAGTACAATCCTAGCAGAGGCACAATGAAATCACATAGCTTTTGGGTAAGTCCTGGATTGTATACAAATATCTAACATCCATAATTAGGTAATATTCTTAAACGATGCATGTGCAAGTATTAACATACCAATAATATTTTGACAGGTGATTCGGGTTACCCTCAAAGGCCATGGTTAATGTCACCATATTTAAATCCAGCCCACAACTCTACTGAGGAATCTTTCAATGCAAAACACACCTCTGCAAGAGTTGTTATTGACAATACTTTTGGGCGATTAGAGTACAATATAGCTATAAAATTTCATGTTTCAGAACCACAAGAAACGGATGTGTTTCTAAACAGCCCCGTGGTAAATTAATGTATTTCCCATTTATAATCCTGATTTTAAAAGTGCCTTTTTATGTATTATAACCATTGTTTTACTTTCGCAGAAATATTTGATCAACAAGTGGAGTTTATAGAAAATGATGGTACCAGTGCCTTACTATTGGGCAGAGCATTGAGAGATCAATTGGCTAGAAGATTAAATACAAGATGAAGAAACAACTAAGTTAAGAAATAAATTTATGTTATAAACCTATTAATTTTACAAAATAAAACATACATACACTTGTGAATTGTTTTATTATTTAAATACAATTATAATACTTAAAACTATGCAAATAAATCTATCCATACTTCTACAATTACCTATTCATCACTATATTTTCATTATCCATTTTTTTTCTACCTTATTTTTTATTTATTTATTATTTATTGGACAGCCAGAGAAAATTACATGAAATAGATCTTAGAATTAACTGAAACAATAATGAGACATGTAAAAATCTTTTGAAGGCCACCACATTATGCTCCAAAAAGTTAATAATGTACAGACAGATATCATAAACATTTATAATATGCTAACTACAAATTAAATTATGAAACATTTCAAGTTAAATATTAATAATAAAAATTGTACAAATATACAAATAGCTCTAACCACTATTTCTGTATTCTGCTCAGTTTCCTGTTGGAAAGCCTGGCATTCACTGTCTGATCTCAAAAAATCTTGTCATATCCGATAGTATTTTTGTTCGGGTCTTGGTCTTCTCTGGATCGGAGAAGGCAGGTCTTGCAAACAGCCTCTATGCCACCGACGGGGCGTTTGTGGCTAGGGCGTAGGGCTCGGATGCTGAGGGCGCGGTCGCGAGCACTGGTGCATGGCAGATATGTAGGTACTAGACAGTGGTACGCCACGGCCCCTAAGAACTGTCTTGCTCATATCTACCAAAGGATGGCCTGCAATAATAAAAACCATTCAAATAAATATTTCAAAGTCTTTTAAAGTATAATGTAGATAGATTTTAGAAGTATATAAAGTAAGGAAGTAAGTAGAAAAATTATAGGAACCTGTTTCTTCCAACGCTGATTGAACTGATTGAGGTGCAGCTGGACTGCTGATTGGCCGAGACTCACTCTGACAACTATCCACACACAGGGGCGTACAGGTGGGTTGGGCTGATGTCCCTAGCCGATTTCAGTCATCCAGGGCTAAAATAATAAAATGATTAAAAAGTGTTCGGACAAAGGTCTTGTTACAATCCCAGTATAGCCATATGAAATTAATATTAAACTCATTGGTATTTGTGTCTTGTCTAAGATAAAAGCATTTATGTCTGGTGGTGGTTCAGTGACTTCTTCCTGTAGCAGCTTGAGTGACTATAATACCAAGTACATTTTGATCTTATTCCATAAGTTTGGGGCCACCACCATTTTTTCTGAGCAGCTTGGGCTGCTTTCTTCTTGGTATTATTATATTATCACTCCACACCTTTACACAAACAAGTACATATATCATTCAAGAAGGCCAGGTAGACAGGAAGCAATGGTTGTAAATGAAATAAAAATGGAATTTAGATTTGATAATGAATGAAAATCAAATTATTTAATATGAGAGGAATATGATAATAATAAATTAAATGGTACACACTTTTCTCCATTTGTCTGCAATTTTAGTTTCTCCAGTAGCGTCGGCATTTAGGTGTTGAGTTAGTCCTGCCCAACGCTATATATTTGTGACCTTTCATTGGGGCCCTTCAGTGGGCTTATTAGTCATCATACCTACAAAAAACAATACTCTCAGATAGAACCAACCACATTACGTTATAAAATACCCAATATCTGATTCCTTCTACTCCTACACTTCAAATAAAACCACTTGAAATGAAATATTTCTCCAAAACAACTTTCTGACAAACGCCTGAAATTACAAAACTAAAATGATGTTTACATACCTTTCCATAAACTCCAGTCTAGTATCCCAATTACTAGTGGAGTGTTTGCAACGCATAAGTTCTCATTTTATGAACATTAAGGGATTGAAATACGTTTAAACTATTTAAAATAAGTTTGTTTAGTAAACAAACAAACCAATCCCAAACAAAATCATTTGCACTGACAGGCGATGTCACTTGTCAGTAAGAAAAATAAGCCATACAAATTGAATATCATCTTTTTGTTGAGCTCCATGCGCTTTTCTATAACTTTTAGAATTAGTAGGATTATATGAGCATTTTTCAGAATCTATCGTACTTTGTCTTATTAGTATAGTTAGAAAGAAACAGCTACATTCGGTGTGAATGAATGACGTGTCTAACACATCATTCAAAAAAACTTGTACCGTATTCGAGCGTACTATGCAAGTGGCGTTTTGTTTGTTGAAACCCATGGTACCGCTTCTATCGAAAACGTGCGTTTTGCGTTCGTACTATTACTATCGCGAGGCATACTGTAAGTATTCTATAGCAAACTCATGGTAGCGCTACTGGTCAGAATCTGAGAGTGCTGAACAGCATTTGACAATTCTGACTACAGTATCGGCCAGAACCATGCTGAGTGGAAATGAGAGAAGTGAAGTTAGCTGTTATTCCGCCATATGACGAATCTATCAATCAATCTGAATATCGCCACTTAGCATTCCTCAGCCGCGTCAGCCTATGCTACTCAGCAATCGCCATTTTTCTTTCTGTGCTGACAAGATTTTGTATCGGCTAAACGCACCCATTGTTTGCGTAGTGCAAGCTGTAACAATTTTAATCGAAGAATATAAATATAAAATCTACAGAAAAATGCAAAATGAAAACAGTGATAGTGAAACTCATGAAGAGGGTCCTGTGGATAATGCTTGGGCAATGAAAATCCCTAAATTTACCCCTGAAGATAACCCACATGGCCTTTTAGAAGAGAGTAAATTTGCTACTTTGTTTCCTAAATATAGAGAACAGTATCTGAAAGAATGTTGGCCGCTTGTACAAAAAGTTTTAAAGGAACATCATATCATAGCAGAGCTTGACCTCATTGAAGGCAGTCTGATTGTGAAAACTACAAGGAAAACATGGGATCCCTACATTATTATCAAAGCCAGAGATTTGATGAAATTATTATCTAGAAGTGTTCCTTTTGAACAAGCAGTGCGAGTCCTGGAAGATGAAATTGGATGTGATATTATTAAAATTAACTCATTTGTCAGTAAAAAGGAAACATTTTTAAAACGAAGACAACGTCTTATAGGCCCTAATGGAGTAACATTGAAATCTATTGAATTACTCACAGAATGCTATGTGCTTGTCCAAGGAAATACTGTGTCTGCAGTGGGTCCATACAAAGGATTAGTACAAGTGCGAAGAATTGTAGAAGACACCATGAAGAACATTCATCCCATGTACAACATAAAAAGTTTAATGATTAAAAGAGAGTTAATGAAAGATCCAAAGTTAAAAAATGAAAGTTGGGACAGATTTCTGCCTAAGTTTAAAAGCAAAAATGTGCCAAGAAAACAACCTAAAAAGAAGGTTAACAAGAAACCTTACACTCCATTTCCACCACCACAAATGGAGAGCAAAGTTGATAAAGAATTGGCAACAGGTGAATACTTCCTCAAGGAAGAGCAGAAAAAGGCAAAACGTCGACATGAAAAAGAAGAAAAACAAGCTGAGGCCAAGCGTGCTAAACAGGAAGAGAGACAAAAGGACTTTGTACCTCCAGAAGAGAAAACTACTAGCAACCATGTTGAAGTTGATGCTACTGTGGACATCAAACAACTTAAAGCCAAGATGAAAAAATATTCCAAACAACATAAGGAACTTAAAAAAAAGAATGTACAAACTGATAGTTAATGTGAAGTTCAATAAATAATTCAACCAAATTAATGTTCTATTTCTTTATTTTTAATAATTTCAACTCTGACACATTTGTATTTCGTCCGATGTAGGTTTTACCATTCATAAAAGGTTGCAAGACAGGTGGTATTAATATTTTGCCCTTGGGGTCTTGATGTGTTTCCAAAAGTGAGATCAACATTCTGGGTACAGCACAAGCTGTTCCATTCAATGTGTGGACATAATCCTCTACATTGTTATCAGTATATTTTATGTGTAGCCTTCTAGACTGATAATCTGTGCAGTTGCTACAACTTGAAATTTCGCCATAATTATTGCGCCCAGGCATCCATGCTTCTATATCATATTTCCTGTGTTCAAAAATAGTAAGTTAACAAGTAATCACAATTATTTGAATTTTAAAAATTTAGATTATAGACTAAAACAAGTGTCAGTCGAGACCATCATGAATATTTGATTTTTTTGTTTTTAGAAAGTATTGTTATGCCTGCTTCAATATAAAAATACATCCATCTAAATTTCAAATGTCAATGTCAAATCACTATTCTTGATGGACGAGCACAGTCCTAGTAATAGGGTCCTTTTTTACCATTTGGGTATGGAACTCTAAAAGCCTATACTAAATATTAGTCCTTATGGGTCTACTAGCGACCCGCCCTCGCTTCGCTTCGGGTATACCTCTATCTCTATATAATATATAGCTGTGCCCGCGACTTCGTTCGCGTGGACTACAGGATTTTGATTTTTTTTTAACTTAAAAGTAGTCTTAGTTCCTCCTTAACATAAGCTACCTGCCACCATATAAGTTAAGTAGGGTGATGGAACGCTTAGTTTCAATCCGAGTAAAACTGACAAATAAAGACAGTTCCCTAAATTATGGCGCCTACGCTTCAGACGCAGAAATGAGGAATTTTCCCGCCGTAAAAAGTAGCCTGTGTCCGTGTCTAGAATCCTATTTTTAAATTAACCAAGTCTTATAAAAATCCGTTCAGACGTTAAGACATGAATGAGGTAAACTTTTAAAACAAATGATTAAAAATCACTAACTTTATTAGTTTTCTGCCTACTGCCTACGCCTTAAGTACGATAGCATAAATATTAATAGCCTATATCCTTTTCTAGGTTATCCTTATCTATCTCCTAACTAAATTTCATCAAAATCCGTTCAGCCGTTTAAGCATGATAGAGCAAAACTCCCAGCAAAAACCATTAAAAAATCACAAATTCAATTCAGTTTTCTGCCTACTTCCTACCCCCTAAGTACGATGACGTGATTATTTGTAGCCTTTAACCATTTCCAGGTTATCATCTATCATCATACCAAATTTCATCAAAATCCGTTCTGCCGTTTAGACGTCAAAGAGCAAAAGCCCTAGCAAAATCGACTAAAAATCACTAACTCAATTTAGTTATCTGCCTACTGCTTACCCCCTAAGAACGATGGCGTGATTATTTATAGCCTATAACTATTTTTAGGTTATCATCTATCACCATACCAAATTTCATCAAAATTCGTTCAGCCGTTTAGACGTCAAAGAGCAAAAGTCCTAGCAAAATCGACTAAAAATCACTAACTCAATTTAGTTATCTAGTTACTGCCTACCCCATAAGAACGATGGCGTAATTATTTATAGCCTATAACCATTTCTAGGTTATCATCTATCACCATACCAAATTTCATCAAAATCCGTTCATCCGTTTAGACGTCAAAGAGCAAAAGTCCTAACAACAAAAACGGCTAAAAATCACTAACTCAATTTAGTTATCTGCCTACTGCCTACCCCCTAAGAACGATGGCGTAATTATTTATAGCCTATAACCATTTCTAGGTTATCATCTATCACCATACCAAATTTCATCAAAATCCGTTCAGCCGTTTAGGCGTGAAAGAGTAACAGACAGACAGACAGACAGACAGACAGACAGAGTTACTTTCGCATTTATAATATTAGTAAGGATGTTATATGGAGAAGCTATGTATTTGCTACTCCTAATAATGTGTGTAGACCCATAAAGACTAATCTGCACACAGCAAGTTAAAATGTAACCTATGCTACAGTTACTAAAATGATTATATTTTATGTAAAAGGCAAAGCCCACCGATAAGCTGGTGCTCCCAATTCATGAGGAGGCATGTCAAGAACTCTCATATGTATTCCCAAAGCTGAGAATAATTCCTCTTGTAAATTTCTCAAATACTCCAGAGATTCATCTGATTCTTCAGGAACAGTTGCCATAAACATTTCCACTTTTGTAAATTGATGTACTCTGCAAAAATATATATAGTTACATTGAAACACTTGGGACAGTTTTAATTCAAACTATGATAATGAGTAAAGTATTATTCTACCTGTAAACTCCCCTTTCTTCCATTATATTAGAGGTCTCAGCACGATAACATCTACTGACAGCTGCAAATTTTAAAGGTAATTGATTTTTGGAATGAATCGAGTTCATCAAAAGTCCAGCTAGTGACATTTCAGCAGTTCCAGACAAATACAGATCAGGTCCATGGTGATGTGGGTCTAATGAGTATATCTGTAAATTTCAATTGGCATTTTAATACAAATATGGGTTATAGTAAGACAATATCAAAATTGTGATGGTAGTGCACGTCTGGGCGTGATTCCCGGAAGGACGGGTGTTCCAATCCCCGGGCTGCATGAGGCAGTTGAATTTTTTCAGTTTTTCTAAATATTAGTATCAAAATATAAAGAATTTGGTAGATTTATTTGATCTGAATTAAACCATCAGCAATAATCTTTACTTACCTGTGTTCGGTCACTGTTTACTGTCATTCCACAACTCTTCAAAACATTGCTAGGTAAGATATCTGGCACAGATACTATCTCAAAATTTTTGTCTAGTAGAAATGAGACTGTGTATTTTATAAGAGCTTCTTCTAATTCTGCAAGCTCGCCCAAAAAATAGTAACTTTTATGACCACAGGTAGGCCCCAATTTATCAGTTCTCATCAAATTCAGGCGTCTGGTTATATTACTAAACTCCAAAGGAATATGCTCCCCAAAGTTTCTCTTATGATTAATTTCATGCACTAAGTAAGGTTCTTGACTATATGTTCTGACTGTAGGATGGGTTTTGTTTGGCAAACAACTTAATTCTTTAAACAGGTTATTTCTGATCAAATCAAAAGTGCTGTCTGATGGTGAAATGGTTTTAAATGTTTTATATGCATCTAGAACACGGTCAATATCACCAATACCTTTTCTTATGTGAATATTATGTTTTATTTCAGGAGCATTTTTAATGTCACAATAATAACTGGTATCTATATCTGGTAATGTTGCACATAATCTAATATTAAAAGATGGTTTCAACAAACATCTTACTTTCAACATTTTAATGTAATATTATGAACCTTATTCACTAGTCTAGTTACAAAGTAGGTACCTATGTAGAAAAAATCTGAAAAGACAAGAAAATCTTGATATCGCAGTCTTAACTCAAAAAATCCGCGAAGGGTTTCGTTTCGTTTCGTGACTTCAGATGACATTTTTTTTTTATTAGTGTTACGACTTTTAGACCATGCCCCATTCATAGTCCAGTCAAATTAGGTATAAATCTCGGAATTCGAGATACCCAGCTGTAAGTCTGTAAATACTTCTGTACCCTCCGTGAACAGTGATATAAGTCGACTTATATCACTTATCATTTTATTGCATCATTGTAAAGAGAAAAATATGGGCTATTTTTCTGTCCAATCGGTGTAGCTCTAGCCCTAATAGAACGGGAGATAAGTTTTGTGACTCATGATACAACTGTGTTTTTGAGATACATCCAATGGTTTCATAAATGTATAGTGATTTAACTTAACTTATATTAAAATACATTTACTTTTTTTTATTTTACAAAAGTGTATAATGATACAATTAGCATGTAGATCTATTGGCAATAAAATATTTTAAATGCAATTGTGTGTATAATGATATAATTTAAGATGTATTGGTAGTCACAAAAGTCTTGTGATTTATACGATTTGTGAAAATTGATATAACTGCTATCGTATCATTTGACACCTATCACAAATTTACAAATATTCGTGTATTTTGATACAATTTCAGGTATATCAAAATTTATATTTATTTTTTACAATTTCAAATTCGTGTAAAGTAATACAACTTAAGTTAAATCAAAATTATATAGCCAAAGGTGACCGTACAAAATACTTCCGCATTGTGTAAAATGATACAAGTAGAAATCCTCACCTCCCAAAATCTTTATATCTTTGTCTAATAAGGCGTGATAGTAGTACATCCTTTGTTTAAGAAGGACTTCTGAATCTCCATTTTTATAGCCTCCTTCAGAAGCCCGACCTTTTTTATTTTGAAAAATTTAGTTGAAGCTAAGGAAAATTGCTTAGACACAGACAGAAACCTGTGTTTATCCTACTATTCTGCGTTAAACATGGTCAATATTTCAGTTTTCTAACATAAAGATGAAAAAAAAGAAAAGTCTGATTTAATAGATAAAAAGAAAAGATGATGTATAATGAAGATGGAAATAAAGAAAAGATAAATGCAAATACAGATGACATATACCGTCTTAATATCGAATTGCATCATGAAAATGAAGCAAACTTTGACGTTAACTCTAAAAAATAAGTCAACCAAAACGCTATTACATCGCAGAATAAGAACATGTTAGTATAACAGATAAACAAACCAATTAAATAAATGTTTGAGAAGAATGTTATGAAAACGTTAGTGGAAGAAAGGGTCACAAATACGACAAACGCTGATTTGGAAGTTTATATGATTCCTACATACGAAATTGGCATTTTTGTATGTTAGGAGCAAAAAAGTCGAATATTTTTAAACATACATAATATTTTTAATTAATCAAAGTTTGAACCATTGTTTTCTATGCACTTTTGCCATCTCATAGGAAGTTCGTTGATCACTTTACTAAAAAACTAGTCGGACGGGAATTAATAAAATCTTTAAAAGCGATTTGGACTGCCCCATCAGAGTTGAATTTTTTCACTTGCAAGAAGTTATCCAAATTTCGAAAAATATGTAATCAGCCGTAATAGTCCGGCCAGATTTGAGAAAACTGTAATGAACAATGGCGGCACTGGTCCGCCAAACGCTTACAAGTAACTTTTTTAGGGTTAAATTTCGCTTGGGGCAGGATTTGGCTGGCTGGTCAGGTTCCAACCATTGCGCTGATCGCTTTCGATTGTCGTAAAGAATCCGTTTTTCATCACAGGTAATGATTCGGTTTTAAATACCTTCATTATTGTACCCTTTCAGTAATGTAACGCGTTTGCCGGTTTGCTTCAGTCAATTCGTGAAGTACTCACTTTTTAAGCTTTTTAATCTGCCTAATTTGCTTTAAGTGAATTAAAACCGTTTTATCACTAACATCGGAGCCTGCAGCTAACTCGGACATGGTTTGCGTCGGATCCGCTTCCACGATAGCCTTCAATTCTTCATGATCAACTTGGGTCCCCGGCCCTCCACGGGGCTTGTTCTGCAGGTCAGTATTTTCAGAACGAAAATGTTGGAACCAAAAATGAACTGTGTTTTCTTTTGCAACACGACAAAAAAAACAGAAAAAAAACAAATAAATGCCAGTCATCAAAGGTCAAATACATGATTAAATAGCTGTACAAATTTAAATTTGGAATTCCTTACCCAAGTGGAGATAATCGTGACTAAAGTGGCCAGTACGAAAACCGCCAATTTCATATTTAAGAACCTAATATTAACTACGATAAATTCTAATACTAGTGACCCGCCCTCGCTTCACTTTGGGTAAATTTTACATAAAAACCTTCCTCTTGAATCACTCTATCTATTGGAAAAAACCGCATCAAAATCCGTTGCGTAGATTTAAAGATTTTAGCGCACATAGGGATATAGGGACAGAAAAGGCAACTTTGTTTTATACTGTGCAATAACAATGCGAATGACTTAAAATTAAAAGAAAACTAAAAATATTGTAACGGTTTAGATATGGATGATACTGTACTAGTAATAAAAGTATTGATGAAGAATGTGAAACAGATATATAATGGAAGATATAAATAATTTAGAAACTGAAGCCAAACAATTTTTACTAACATGCTGTTGGAGGATGCAAAGGAAATAGTATTTATTTCCTTATGATAATAAAAAAATAAACGATAAGAACGAAACAGAAGACCATTAAATGCTGAACCAAATATTATTAACGAAAAGCCCATAACAATGGGAAGCTATTCATCTGATGCACCAAATACGTACCTACAAAATTTGTAGTTATATTACTTTACACGTATATTTATGTGATATAAGTTAACATGAATCATTATACACATCTTTATTTGCGTATAACTGCGGTGTATTTTGATATAAGTATTTTAAAACACATATTTTTTGAAAAAAGATTGGGGTACTGCAATCAAGACATTTCAATGGAAATATTTTGTTCCGGACTTTTTTTGTTTCATTCTTTCTACTACTTTTAATCAAGTAAAAAAAGAATATGTATCATTAAACACATTTGCGTTACAAATTGTGTATAGTAATGTAAATTAACTTATATCATTTTACACAATTCACGGGTTTTGTGGTCATTGATACAAATTATAGTTTATTATAATTTTTTAAATATGTAAACAAATTAATAAGAAAAAAAATATGTTTTCAGATAATTCTTTTTATAATATAATAAAAATGCTTTTATTAGGAACTCTACATTTGATAAGGAGACGACAGTAATTTTTCAAAATTTCTAAAACTTTGAAGTCGATTTTCTCAAAACATGATTTTTTGACTTATATCACTTTTCACGGAGGGTACAGACTTGTATATTGACGTCCTAAAAGTTGTCTCAAAACCTACATATTGTAGGATGTACGCAACTATTAAATTTTCAAGGTCAAATGTCACAAATATCAGTTTTATGAACTTTTGAGCGAAACGGGAATTTTATCATAAAAGTGTGTATAAGAAAATTACTTATCTTCTATTTATCTATAAAAATTGTCTGTACGTTTTATTCCTAAGATTCACCATTTCAGAGATACAGCGATGCAAATAGTTGAAAAAGTTGTATTTTCAAAAGCTTTCATGCCCACGTGCGATTGTGCTAGACAGTTAAAATTTTCACGAATGATGTATTTTAGTAGTCTCTATAACATCTTATACCAGAAAAGGCTTAAAACCAATGTTTAAGTGGGTTATCATACAAAAATTGTGTTTTTAACGTGGTTACCCCAGTAAACCTATTCCAGACGACACCTTTTATACATGAAGAATACATCGTTTATAAGGAAGCCAAGGTAAATAATTGTTTTGTGTTGTTTTCAGTATTCAGAAGATTTAAGATTTCTGCGTTTCATTAAATTAAATTTGGTTAATATGGATCTTCACGTTCATAAAAGAGTTAGATGGACAGTTAACATTTTTAAAATGTTTTTTTTTCAGTTATACTTCAAACAGAAATTCTAATAATTGGTTATTTCGTACTTTTTGACCCATAATAAGCAGTTTAAATGTACTGAAACGTATATGTATAGTACTAAAAACAACATAAAACAATTATTTAACTAGGCTTCCATATAAACAACGTGTTCTTCACGTATAAAAGGTGTCGTCTGGAATAGGTTTACTTGGGTAACCACGTTAAAAACCTGCCAAGTGTGAGAAAAAAAAAACCATAGTTTTTGTATGATAACCCACTTAAACATTGGTTTTAAGCCTTTTCTGGTATAAGATGTTATAGAGACTACTAAAATACATCAGTTGTGAAAATTTTAACTGTCTAGCACAATCGCACGGGGTCTGGAAGCTTTTGAAAATACAACTTTTTCAACTATTTGCATCGCTGTATCTCTGAAATGGTGAATCTTAGGAATAAAATGTACAGACAATTTTTATAGATAATTAGAAGATAAGCAATTTTCTCCTATACACTTTTATGATAAAACTTCCCGTTTCGCTCAAAAGTTCATAAAACTGATATTTGTGACATTTGACCTTGAAAATTTAATAGTTGCGTACACCCTACCATATATAGGTTTTGAGACCACTTTTAGGGTGTCAATATCTAAGTATTTACAGACTTACAGCTGGGTATCTCAAATTCCGAGATTCTTACCTAATTTAAGCTTAAATGACTGGACTATCAAGACAAATAGTATTACATTGAGTAGTTATGAAATGAAATAACTTTATGATGATAGTTTGCATTTCAATGTTGCTTATCATAGTTGTGACGTGGTTCTTGGTCACTAATCACTGTTCCACCGAGCCATATTGCTAGCAAATTAATAGAACACTAATTTCATCAAAGTACTGTAATAATAGCCATGAAAAATTAATTTTGAGAAAGCCATTTCTTGCATCAAATTTCAAAATATTATATTATTTCAATCGTAAACTTACGTACGTTAAAAACCTCGAGTTGTTTTTTTCATATGGCCGATTGTAGTTCTTCGCGTAACCACCAGCCGACGCTGTACATGTTTTTCATAGACATATTTACGTAGTCGATATCGAGCGCGTAAGTTTTAAACTCATGGTAGCCCCACTGGTGAGTATTACCCATTACGTCACTATGAAAACGTGTCAAACGGCGTAGCCTTGTAAAAGCGTAATACAGAGTGGAAATTTTACGTTTTCTTTTTATAATTCTATTATTTTAAGTAATAAAAGACAAATAATTAGATAATTAGGTGCATTTGACATTTTGAAATAACGTCTTATTTTTAAAAGTTGTTCTTTATGATTCGTTAAATATGTTCCTCTTAACAAGGTTAAATGCAAAATATAAAATAAAAAGTGTCAAATCGGTCAACTTAGAGCGGCTCTGGTATAAGCTTTGAGTATAAAGCCACTGGAGATGCCATACACGGGCGACCCCCTCCGGCAAAGTACATTGGTCAACTGTTCAAACACGTTTAATAAATCTACTTGTCGCTGCACCACCGCCATTTTGCACTGATCCCTGTCGCGTGACGTTTCTCTTGAAAAATGGTTAGTTGTGCAGTATTTTCATGTAAAAGGCGATTGAGAGTTCAAATTCGCAACAAGAGCGCATTTCGTATCATATCTAAGTGTTTTTATTAACTTTTAAACGTGTATTTAAGAAGAATTGCCATTTAAATAAAAAGTAGATACGATACGTAAACGACAGAAAAAAATAAACAAGAATACAGTGGTACGGGGGCTAGTGAAGTCACAAAGTCAAAAAAGCGACTCGACATTTGAATGAATCATTCACTCCATGCAGTTAGTTGTATAATCCGTTTTTAACTTTAATTTTGAATTAAATAAAAGGTCTAAACGTATGTTATATTTAAATCTTGTAAGATGAATTTGAAAAATTTCTTTTCTTTCCTCTGGTCATACGATATTGAAATTTAGTCTGAAAATGAAAAGAATTTTGTGACTCCCTTAGAGATATTTTTAAAGACATAAATATTTTAACCGTAGCCTCTCAGTACATTTTGGACTGTATCTTATATGTTTATTTACAACTTTACGTGCAAAAGTATTTCATGAAAATCTATTTGCAGAATAAATTATTATTTCATTTCATTATTATTGTAGCAATAAAATATTTCGAGGCTAAGTCCGGGGCTATGAGTGTATGTGTTATGCATACTATAATACATAAACTAGTATTTATATAATAGAAGTGTATGTCCTTTTCGATTTCTCAAAGATCAAAAGATAAAGGAGATATGGAGAAAATTTTGTAACAACGAAAATCATTCTTGGAAACCCACACGTAGATACAAGTTTTATCTAAAATGCTAATAACAGAAAGACATTGATTAAAGGTGCAATACTTTCTTTGCGAGCATGTCCTTGTTTGGTAAGTAATTTTATTTCTTTATTTTTCCTGAATCTGTTACTGCTTCTATATAGCACATTGTATATTCAGTTTTTTCCCATGCAATCAAACTTAGGATTAAATTAAAATTTTAGTTTTTTGTACTTATCTTCGAAATATAAAGACTTAGGTCATTGAGGCACACAAACAGACAGACACAGATATAAATAAACATTTAATATCTTAATTTTTTTTACATTTAACAATTTTAAAATAATCAATACAAGGTAGTTCAGTTCATTCACCAAACTGATTTTATTTTATTCTTTGTGTCATCACTATTTTTTTCGTATGTTGCGTAGTTACGTAAAAACTTTGTTTGTTTGCGTGTATTGTTTGAAGTGTTGAACATTTTTGTAGTGTGCATTTATCGTTACAGTAAAATTTGTGTCTGTTGAGTTATTAATTTTTTGGTGGTGTGCTGTACGTGTTTACCTCGCCCCCCGCTAAAAGTGGCGAAAAAATTTGTTAGAAGCGTTGACGTTATGGCATCTCCAGTGGCTTTATATTCAAAGGGTATAAGTGACAAACACGTAATGTAGCCATAGCATTACAAAACAAAATGCTGTTTTCTGTGACTTTTGGTACCTATATTGTTTGTCACTGTCAGTGTCATATCAATATTGACATTATTATTATCATCATGTGTGCTGTCTATCTGAACTGCTTGATTCCCGCCAAATTATTTTATGGTGTTAATTGATAAATTTGTGCTATTTGAGACGACTTCAGAGATATACATGAACAGTAATTTCAATAGCTAATATTATTTTAAAGCTTGTGATGAAATGTTCTTAGTGTGTCTTGAATAAATTTGTAACCATGCCGGCGACAACAAAAACTCAAAAAACCTCAATTGGTTCGTGTTCAGACATTACACTTTCCGGTAAAAACGATGATACTGAGAAAGAAAACTACAATTCGCCAATTTCAAAGTAAGTACATAGCTATTAGTATAACTTACAATATTATATTAGGTACATACTTGAACAAAGCAGAGTTTTTAACACACGAACGTTTTCTGGCTCCAAAAACCGTAGTAGTTCTGTTAGTCAATAGTCAATGTCAATATCTAATCTATTTTGTTTACTTACAGTAGAAACTAGTTTATCCAGTCCTCAGTTATACCGGTTTGCGATTATCGGGACTATCAACAGCAACCAAAATATCGAATCAAGTCGAATTTATGAAAAGCATGAAAGTGGTGGAACTTGCATATTCCGCCCGCGACGCGCCGCTACGCGCGTTTCGTTATTGTTTTAGTTAGTTTGCAATTGTGACTCCGCTCTGACGTGCGTGTCACATCTACATCTTATTTAAACATGTCAAAATGTAAGAGAGTGGTGTTATCGCTTAGAGACAAAATAGATATTATTGATTCATTAAAAAAAGGAAAAACCGGCCGTAAGTTAGATGATAAGTATGGTGTAGGTACATCAACGATAAGTGATATTAAGAAGAATACCAATTAAATTTTGTTGTATACCTGCAAATTAGAGACGGGAATAAAAAATAGGAAAATGATGAAGAAACCGAAAAATTACTTTTAGAAGAAGCTCTGTATTGTTGGTTTTTACAAAAACAATCAACTGGGCAACCAATATCTGGACCTTTGCTCTGTGAAAAAGCATTACAATTTCTTAATAAACATTGATTTTCATTGATATCTATTTGTTATTTTTAATAAACACAACATTATTTTTTATATATTCGATTATCCAGATTTTCGATTATCCGAATTCCTATTGACAACAATTAGTCAGGTTAATCGAGTTTCTACTGGATATAAACATGGTGGCAGGGCAAGGCTTTTATGGAGAGGTACCTACTTTGCAAGTCTCATGGTTTGCAATTCAAATGACAAGCCAATTTAAATTATAACTTCTATTGTGTCAATGGAATCCTTCACACTCTGCACCACTTTTATAGACTAGTTTATATTTAAATTATTTTTATCATCAGGATGAAACATCAACCACGTAATGGGAATCAATTAAGTATAACAGATATGTTTCAATCCAAAAGAAATAGGACTGAAGATGATAATGAGGACGAAATATTGTGTGTAAGTATTATTTTCATATCAGAAATCGTATAGGTAGTCTAGTATAATAAATTTTTTTTTGTCTATTTACTGACTAGATTTTTTTACAGAAAAAAGCTAAACTTGATACATATTTAGATAATGATGATTTAGAAAAAAAAGAAGAAAAAGAGTTATCCCAGAGTCCCAAGAGTATGGATGGTGAAAAAAAGAATTCTGATCCAGTGAAAGAACCCATTTCAGAACAAAAAAGTGTTGATGTTGATGATACATCAGATGAAAATGCTAAAGTGAACCAAACAGAGGAAACTAATAATACTAAGGAAGAAAAGGAAGTTATAAATAAGACCCTAGATTCTGTACATCAAACAAATATTATTCTTGATACAGAAAAATGTCCTATATGTGGCCAATTTTTGAATAATTCCGATATCATTTATTATCAAGGACATCCTCAGGATGCTGTGGAAGAATTCATAGCATTAACAAATGAGAAGCTGGTGCTGGCATCTGGTATGATATTAATTGCTGTTTTAATAAAAGCTAGAATAATTCATTGTTCACTTTCGTAAATTGTTCATAAATAAAAAGTAATAATTAATGAATCATGAAGCTTACAGAATTGAAATTAGCATGCATATATATTGCCTGGACGCAGACTTGAACCAGGTGCAGAATGCTCTAGAGCATCAGACGCCATATCGGAAGGTCCGGTGGTTTAAGTCCCCATTCAGGCGGGGTCATGAATGTGAATTTTTTCAAATTTTAATATTATATTGTGCTTTAATAGCATTAAAAACATCAAATAAAAAAATTACTTGTATATCCATTAAATTTTGAAGCTTACATTACAAGTTTTTACTATTATCTTTTTTTTTATAAATTGCAAAAATATTGTGGCTGGTCTGAGAAGGTCTGATACCTGCCAGGTCATGGCTATTGCACTTAGCTATAATTCATCAATATACACAATTTTAACCTTACAGGAAGACTCGGAAGGGTTCACCAGCTCTTGGGCTGTTACTTGAATCTGCTGAGAAGGACTATGTGTACATTTGAAAATAATTTTTGTATTTCTATTTTTCATTTCTAGGTGATGAAGGGGACATTATGGAGAGACCTCAAACTCACATAACAGGATTCTCTATCTTTGATGAACAAGGACACCTGTGTCCTATAGATGGAGGCCTTATTGAAAATGATGTCCGAATATATATGTCAGGCTATTTAAAATCTATTTGTTGTGATTCTCCTGATATAGATGAGGAATCTATACCAGTAAAGGATGTGGGTCCTATCATAGAATGGTAATTTGTTTTCATCAATACTTTTGTTCTGAAGCAAGAGTGGGTAATCTTGCTTCATTTTGGGTATATTATGCATATTATGTTATACATATAAAACTTCCTCTTGTGATTATGTGGCATAATTTTAGAAATTATAGCATATTTGTAGGAACAACCATGTTTTAAACTATGTAGTGAAGTCCTGCAATTAATTATAGTTTCATAAAACATAAATTTATTATTTCAGGTTTATTCATGGCTTTGATGGAGGAGAAAAGAATTGTATAACACTTTCAACTCAGTATGGAGAATACAATTTGATGAAACCTAGTGAGGCTTACAGTCCACTTATGAATAATTTGTATGAAAAAATTTGCTTGAGTAAAGTTGTGGTTGAATACTTAGAAGAGTTCCACTATTTACAACCAACATACGAAGACCTATTGGAAGTAGTTCGAGAGGGTACAATCCCTGACCTGGAGGACAAGAAGATGACTGAAGAAATGTTGCATAAGCATGCTCAATTTGTATGTGATCAGGTGGTTAGCTTAGAGGTAGATGATGGTGATGAACCATTGATTACATTGCCATGTATGCGGGAATTAATAAAATTAATGGGTATTAAATTTGGTAAGCGTAAGGTACGAGCTAAAATTGATTACAAAAAAATTGATAAGAAAGCTTGGACCAGGGCTACCACTACACCTCTAGTGAGGAAAACCTTTGAAAGCTTCTTCACTGACCAGCTAGATAAAACGAATCATGAGCTGACACTAAGAAGGAAGAGATGTGGAGTGTGTGAGGCTTGCCAACTGCCAGACTGTGGGGAATGCAATGCCTGTCGTGCTATGGCCAAATTTGGAGGTCATGGGAGAACCAAGAAAGCTTGTGTCAGACGGCTCTGTCCTAACATGGCTGTAGAACAAGCTGAGGATTCTGAACTAGATGATGATGAAGAATTTCAGAGTATGGCTGATAAAAAGCATCATGATAAAATAGATGATGTAGTGCCTGTAAAGTTGACTGGTGTGAATAATAGAAAGATAACTTGGATTGGAGATCCAATCAAAGCTGATACTACTAAAGTTTATTATGAAAAGGTGGAAATTGAGGGATCTGAACTTAAAATTGGTGACTTTGTAATGGTAGAAACTTCTCAATCAAATATTCCAGCGTTAGTTGTAAGAGTTGTCTACATGTGGAAAGAAAGTATTAATCCCAAAGCAGGGTATTTTCATGGAGAGGTATTCATTAGGTCTTCAGATACTGTGTTAGGGGAAGTGGGGGACCCCAGGGAAATATATTTGGGGGATCGATGTTGCCATGGTGCCCCTCTCTCCTCAATATTAAGAAAAGCTTGTGTTGAACAAAAAGTCGTACCCAATGATTGGTTTAAACTTGGAGGCAAAGAAGTTGCTGATGAAATTATACATGATGACGGCAAAACATACTTCTACAAAAAATATTACGAACGCTTTACTGCCCGATTTGAAGAATTACCAATAGATCCAGTCTGTCCAAATGAATTAAGAAAACATCGTTTTTGCCCTTCATGTGAACGTAAAACTAGAAAAGATGGTAAAAATATACCCAAAGTTTTTGGAAAGATTGTGGAAAAATCTGAACATGTGCCTGAAGCCAATAGGAGTGAGTGGTCTACGGTATTGTGGCAAGATTATAATTTCAAAAAAGGTTGTGGTATTTTCCTTAAGCCGGGAACATTTCTGCTTAAAAACAGTCTATCTGGTTCAAATACTAATATAAATCAAAAATCTAAATTAGAAAAGGTGGATGAAGATATTTACCCTGAGTATTATAGAAAAAATGACAATTATTTACGTTTTTCTAATGCAGACACGGGTGAACCGTTCTGCGTGGGCTACATAGCCGCGGTGACGGCCGCGAGCGAAGGGCCCTTGATAGTGCCGCAAGATATATATCTCAAAGTTCATGTTCTGTACAGACCAGAAAATACAACCAGCCGCTTCCCTCAACACGAGGATCTGAATGTTGTTTATTGGAGTGATGATATTAGAGAGGTACCATTTTCTGCTGTGGTGGGTCCCTGCCATCTGATTTATGAGCAAAACATTCCACAACAAGACTCCATACATGAGTGGCTAGAAAAGGACCCGGCCCGAATATATTTTAGAATGGCCTTCGATAAAACCACTGGTCAGTTTGTAAATGTTCCACACCATGCCACATCGATCGGTCGAACAGACAAGAGTAAGGACAAAGGAAAAGGCAAAGGAAAATCGAGTAAACCAGCGGAAGTTAATATAAAACCTGAGGAAGTGAATATAAGGCCTTTAAGGACCTTGGACGTATTCGCTGGGTGCGGAGGCCTGTCGGACGGCCTGCACCAGGCTGGCATCGCCGAATGCAGGTGGGCTATCGAGAACCTCGAAGCGGCCGCTCATGCTTATTCTCTCAACAATAAGAACTGCATAGTGTTCAATGAAGATTGCAACGCTCTACTGAAAGACGCCATGTCGGGAGCGACGCACAGCCAGGGCGGCTTGAGGCTGCCGATGCAGGGAGAAGTGGAGCTGCTGTGCGGCGGGCCGCCCTGCCAAGGCTTCTCCGGAATGAACAGATTCAATTCGAGAGAATACTCCAATTTCAAAAATTCATTAGTGGCATCCTACTTGTCATACTGCGACTACTACAGGCCGAAATATTTTATACTAGAAAACGTGAGGAACTTCGTCGCCTTCAAGAAGGGGATGGTGTTGAAATTGACTCTGAGAGCGTTGTTGGATATGGGTTATCAGTGTACGTTCGGCATCCTGCAGGCGGGCAACTACGGCGTGCCTCAGACGCGGCGGCGGTTGATAATATTCGCGGCGGCGCCGGGGCACCGCCTGCCGCTGTACCCGGAGCCCACGCACGTGTTCAGCCGGCGCGCGTGCTCGCTCACGGCCTCCGTGGACGGGAAGCGCTTCGTCACCAACCTGCGCTGGGACGAGGCGGCCCCGCGCCGCACCTGCACCATCCACGACGCCATGAGCGACCTCCCGCGCATCTGCAACGGCGCCAACAAGCTCGAGATCGAGTACGGCTCCATGCCCGAGAGCCACTTCCAGCGGCTCGTGCGCGGCCGCGACGAGGCCGCCAAGCTGCGCGACCACATCTGCAAGAACATGGCGCCGCTCATACAGGCGCGCATGGCCCGCATCCCGACCGCGCCCGGCTCCGACTGGAGAGACCTACCCAATATCTCCGTGACTCTCTCCGATGGAACCAAGTGTAAGGTGAGGATTATGTTAGGCTCATTTAATTGTTTTTTCCAGAAATTCGAGGAAAGTTATTTTGTTCATTTTAAAAAACATTGTCCATAATCATCACGACCTCACAATTACAGCTATTGTGTTGATGTAGTGAGGATATACATTTATGGACTTCAAAAATATGTTCAATGACGCGACAGTGGCGATAATTAATAAATATCAATGATTCGTATTGCAGGTGTTGCAGTACCGCTACGAAGACCGGAAGAACGGGCGCTCCGGCACCGGCGCGCTGCGCGGCGTGTGCGCGTGCGCGGCCGGCGGCGTCTGCTCGCCGCTCGACAAGCAGGAGGCCACGCTCATCCCCTGGTGCCTGCCGCACACCGGCAACCGGCACAACCACTGGGCCGGCCTCTACGGTACGCCGACGCCTTCACAGATAGCGCCCGTGTTCGTCCCGACTCTCTCAAGGGGGGGGGGGGGGGGGCAAGGGCAAGGGTAGTAGTTTCAGGGCGGCGCAGAATCCTTGAGGGTTCTTTCACAGAACAAAAAGCACCTCCCCCTCCCTCCCCCCACCGGGGCGCCACTATCAAGGTTTTGCCTCGGTTATACAATATAATAAGACGCACCACACCAATTATGCTAGAAGTCCTGTCCAACCTGCTAACCAGGGGGCGCAAAGTGTAAATAAAGAAAGATGAATGCTTGGGAATGAGGAAGTCAAAGTCAAAAGTATTTATTGCCAACTAAGAGGTATTTATAAGATCTTATTGTACTTACATAGGTAGAGCATGAATACTTAGTTGCCCTTGTCAGGCACTGCATATGAGGGCAGAGGAAGGGAGATCAGCAAGCCAAAGCCGACCGATCATATTCACCGTTGCAACCAGTATAGGAAATGGGGGATATGCTGTGCGGTTTTCTTTATACTTTGACGGCACAGGCCGCCTATGAAAGCCGTAGATTATCCCCGTTCGAGAGTTCGGCAGAACATTTGGAGAGCCCTATCATCGTCTTCATTGAATGCGCTTTAGGGGTGAGAGCCGTCCGCTCCCCGCAAGTCCGGTGATGATGACCAGCCTACTCCAAGCCTTTAACTGCCTCGTTGGTCTATTGGTAGCAAGCGCTGCGTAAGGACCGAGAGGCCCTCGGTTCGAGTTCGGGGTCGGGCAAAATTTGTGTGAGTTTTCCTGTAATTAAATTACTCAGCAGATGTTTTCCTTCACCGTTAAAGCGTCGATTAATGATACATATGAATTTCAAATTCGAAAAACATAATGGTTCCTGGCGGGGTTCGAACTGGCGACCTCTCGCATGGCAAGCGACGACCTCAACCACTCGGCCATCGACGCTTTTTATATTATTATTTACTAGTGACCCGCCCTCGCTTTGCTTCGGGTAAACTTTACATATAACCTTCCTTAAGAATCACTCTATCTATTAAAAAAAAACGCATCAAAATCCGTTGCGTAGTTTTAAAGATCTAAGCATACATACGGACATACAGCGAAAGCGACTTTGTTTTATACAATGTATTGATTTACGATGTCGCGTTCGCAGGGCGCGTGTCGTGGGACGGCTACTTCAGCACGACGGTGACGGACCCCGAGCCCATGGGCAAGCAG
Organism: Maruca vitrata; assembly: GCA_039566165.1. NCBI lineage: Eukaryota > Metazoa > Arthropoda > Insecta > Lepidoptera > Crambidae > Maruca > Maruca vitrata. The sequence goes on from CM076921.1 coordinate 9,387,408, forward strand.
GGCCGCGTGCTGCACCCCGCGCAGCACCGCGTGGTGTCGGTGCGCGAGTGCGCGCGCTCGCAGGGCTTCCGCGACGCCTACGCGCTCGCCGGCTCCGTGCAGGACAAGCATCGCCAGGTAATCATTACATATAGCATACAAGCAGGGCCGCGTGCTGCACCCCGCGCAGCACCGCGTGGTGTCGGTGCGCGAGTGCGCGCGCTCGCAGGGCTTCCGCGACGCCTACGCGCTCGCCGGCTCCGTGCAGGACAAGCATCGCCAGGTAATCATTACATATAGCATACAAGCAGGGCCGCGTGCTGCACCCCGCGCAGCACCGCGTGGTGTCGGTGCGCGAGTGCGCGCGCTCGCAGGGCTTCCCGCGACGCCTACGCGCTCGCCGGCTCCGTGCAGGACAAGCATCGCCAGGTAATCATTACATATAGCATACAAGCAGGGCCGCGTGCTGCACCCCGCGCAGCACCGCGTGGTGTCGGTGCGCGAGTGCGCGCGCTCGCAGGGCTTCCGCGACGCCTACGCGCTCGCCGGCTCCGTGCAGGACAAGCATCGCCAGGTAATCATTACATATAGCATACAAGCAGGGCCGCGTGCTGCACCCCGCGCAGCACCGCGTGGTGTCGGTGCGCGAGTGCGCGCGCTCGCAGGGCTTCCGCGACGCCTACGCGCTCGCCGGCTCCGTGCAGGACAAGCATCGCCAGGTAATCATTACATATAGCATACAAGCAGGGCCGCGTGCTGCACCCCGCGCAGCACCGCGTGGTGTCGGTGCGCGAGTGCGCGCGCTCGCAGGGCTTCCGCGACGCCTACGCGCTCGCCGGCTCCGTGCAGGACAAGCATCGCCAGGTAATCATTACATATAGCATACAAGCAGGGCCGCGTGCTGCACCCCGCGCAGCACCGCGTGGTGTCGGTGCGCGAGTGCGCGCGCTCGCAGGGCTTCCGCGACGCCTACGCGCTCGCCGGCTCCGTGCAGGACAAGCATCGCCAGGTAATCATTACATATAGCATACAAGCAGGGCCGCGTGCTGCACCCCGCGCAGCACCGCGTGGTGTCGGTGCGCGAGTGCGCGCGCTCGCAGGGCTTCCGCGACGCCTACGCGCTCGCCGGCTCCGTGCAGGACAAGCATCGCCAGGTAATCATTACATATAGCATACAAGCAGGGCCGCGTGCTGCACCCCGCGCAGCACCGCGTGGTGTCGGTGCGCGAGTGCGCGCGCTCGCAGGGCTTCCGCGACGCCTACGCGCTCGCCGGCTCCGTGCAGGACAAGCATCGCCAGGTAATCATTACATATAGCATACAAGCAGGGCCGCGTGCTGCACCCCGCGCAGCACCGCGTGGTGTCGGTGCGCGAGTGCGCGCGCTCGCAGGGCTTCCGCGACGCCTACGCGCTCGCCGGCTCCGTGCAGGACAAGCATCGACAGGTAATCATAATAATTTATATACACCGTGAAATTTAAGTGGTCGTTTTCCCATAGCAGAATGATTTGCCTTTAGTAATACTATCGAATTGACATGCAAATTATTCCTGAAAAAAAAACATTATATTTTTCAAATCTACAAAATACAGTAGAACCCGTTTAAGACGATCACGCTTAATACGATTTCCCGCATAATACGCCACTTTATGCCAGTCCCAGCAACTTAAGATATATCTTCATACATTTCTTATCGCTTAATACGATTGTCATCCCGTTTAATACGCCCAAAACCGACAGATCGAGCGCCCTAAAAGCGCATTTTTATTTTTGAAACACAGGGCCCGCGTCGTTGAAACTTTCTGTAACGCATGCCGTAGGGTCTATGACTGAGGTGCTATGTATAGGAAGGAGACCCCGAATGCGTTGTTTCGACTGAGGGAAGTCCACTAATTCGGGCTTAGGTGTGACTGATTTAAAATAATACATAATTATACATAGTTCGTGTTATTTTCCTTATCCCGCATAAGACGCTTTCTCGCTTAAGACGCGATTTTGATAGGGTCCCTAAGAAATCGTCTAAAGCGGGTTTTACTGTAATAATTTTCCACCTCGAAAACGAGAGAAGCTATCGTTATTTTGTAAGATGTGATGTAATCAGGTACTGCTTGCCGCATGAAATCGATGCTTAAAGTTAAAGAAGCTCTACACCCTAAGTCATAAAGTGGTTAGAACGTGCTTTAGGGTTTCGGTTATAGCTTTCGTAAAATCGGCATTTATTGATTTTAATAAAAAAGAACTGCACAAATCTATTGTGCTACTAAGATAGAATCAATTTACTGCGGGAAAACAACCACTAAAATATCACGGTGTATATCTTTATTTTCTCAACACAAAACACAAGTTAACAAATTCGATAACAACAATCATTGGAGGGACATATGATGTGGTTTGTGTGAGACTGACGCCTGTGATAGGTATAAGTACACAGGTAATCAGTCAGAGTCCTTTGAGTTAACAATTCACAAACGACGTGGTGTTATAATATATAATTCTAAACTGTCATGGTTACATTAGAAAACTGTAAGTATCCGGGATATTTACCATGTTGTTTTGTTTTAATGAGCTCCCGATATTTCGGCAATGTCGCAAGCGCCACGGGTGAACTGAGTTCACCCGTGAGCCGGGGCTCATTAAAACAAAACAACATGGTAAATATCGAGTTTACGATTTACGAGTGTGTGTGTCATTCTGTCTGTGGCATCACAGCTCAGCTCCCAAACGGGTGAACTGATTTGGATATTTATCAAGTATATATTATTTAAAATAACAACGTCATTGCAATATATTTTTATTTTCTAACTAGGCTCTGAATAACCGTGTCATCGTCATCGCCCAGAGATGGCATCTGTAAGGACTTGTGGGTGTCTCACCCTAGCAATATGCTTACTAACAATGCAATTTTCATTTTCCCCAGGTTGGCAACGCAGTACCGCCTCCTTTGGGGGCAGCACTCGGCAGAGAGATTAAGAAAGCGTTGGCAGCAAGTAAAATTTCATCATGAGATCAGATTGACAAATCATGTTGTACCTATACTTATTACCAGTTTAATTTTAAGGACAGTTGACGTTAATATACGATATACAAGACCAAATTGCAGTTTTTTTCCAACCTCTCCCCCGCAAGTCCGGGGATGAAGCTACTTCAAGCTATCATTGTATGTCAATCAGGAGAATAAAAAAAAGCAAAACAGACATCACTGTTGTTCTCAACTTGATACTGCAGCCACATCAATAAGTAGAAAAATATACCAACTCGATAATTTAGGACCTAAACCATTAACACATGGGCACCGATCGTTTCCGCCCTGTGTCGTCCCCATTGAGAACGCGTGGGAAAAAAGTAGTGCTACCATGAGTTTAAAAGTGACAGACTCGATATCGCCTGTGTAAAAAATGTACAGCGCCACTAGCGGTAACGCTAAGAACTAAAATCAGTAGTATGAAAAAAATGGTTGCCTGTAAAGTCGGTTTTACGGGCGAAGATTTTACGTGACAACGTCTAATTCTCTAGTGCTGCGCGCGCGGCAGACCGATCATAGTTGAGTGGGAGAGAGACGCAAGGCATTCGGCGGGCCTCTCTCTCGTTCGGAGACTCATCGTAACGTTACCGAGCGTTACACTTTTTCATAAGTGACTCCCAGCCGCAACCTAATTTAAGACGTTGTCACGTCAAAAAATTATTCGATAGGTTTTCAACGTTGCGCTGCTGTTCGCTTAACCTACCGGGTAAAGATTGGGACTTTTTATTTCCAACTCATCCTCCCACTAAAACAAGTTGGCCGGTTTGAAGGTTTATTCCCGATAGTTTATAAGGTAAGTTATAAAACTTGCAGATGAAATGAAACTATTATAGACATTTAATACATTTATTTTTTCAAAACATTTTTAGTTTTCCTTTTAATATTTTTTATCAAAAGACTTAACTCTGCATCCTCTTTAGACTTCTTGGGCTGCGATTCCTCGCCAACTGGAACATCTGCTGGTCGTCTCTTTAGTTTCTCATGGATAAGTTTTTCCATATTTTTAGTTTTCTTGAAATTTGGATTAGATGGGTCAATATTGAAGTGATGAGAGTCATATAAAGCAGAAAATCTATTGTCATTGACATTTATTTCAAAATCTGGTAAAGTTTGTTTTTGCTCCTCCTTTTTATGTTTGAGTTTCTTGTTTCTTCTCGACTTTTTCGTATCCTTCTCATTTTCTTGTATTTTTTTAAGACTAAAGTGTGCTTTCCCGTCGCTTTCGTCATCTAATAGTAATTCTAATTCAGCTTTACGTTTTTCTTCTTCTTCGTCTAAAGGTTCATCTTTATTTTGTTTATTTTTCACTTTAGATTTTTTATTTTTGAATTCTGGTTTATTAAATTCTTCAGCGAAGTATGGATCATTCATATCTATATCTGATGGTATGTCATCTGATGATTCTGAACCTCCATCTGATAAATTATCAGCCTTTTCTTTAGCCTGTAGTTTCTTCTGCTTTTTCTTCTCTTTTCTTTTCTTTAATAGTTTTTCAAAGGGAGTTAATTCTTTTTCTGAAAAAAATGATATTGTCAAATATTGTGTAAAACAATTGTATAAAAATTCAAATGTTATTAAAATATTACACAGGTACTATTATATAAGTGTTTAAAAAGTGACCAAATATAAAACTATGAATAATTTTTATTTGTTGATTTAATGCTATTTAAAGCTCGGTTGTAAATTTTAAATTTTAAAAAATTCTCATTTTGACCCCGCCTGAACGGGGACGCTCAGGCGGGCGCAAGCGGCAGGGCGTAACGGGTAATCCTACCTTCATTCAATTTCTTCTTGACCAATTCTTCTGCTTTGTCCTTGATGCCCAAACCCCAAGTTATTTCCATTTCCATGTCCTTGTTCTTTTTATTATCTTCTTTTTTTTCTATTTCCTCAAGCAGTGACTTATATTTTTGTATAGGATCGCCATCGTCTTCCGGTTCAGACTGAGAGTCATTATTATCCTCAGCATTCTCATCTATTATAGGGAAAAATCATTAATTAGCAATACAATTTGTTAATTTTCTTGCCAAAAATGGCGATTTCGTTTACGTTTGGACAATTTTGTTCCCAAATGAACTTAATGTCATCTTATTTGTGTTTATTGTTTCTTGAGCTATACATATATATTCTTTTCATCGAGTGAAGACCCATAGTTTATATTTTTTGATGCAATGGGACACAAAAGTCTAAAATTGATAGACAGGCAGAGCCTCACATTATTGTTTGTCTGTAGCACAGACGGTTGTAGGCCACTGTACATACCTTCACTACTTGACGCCAAGTAGTCCTTTAGGTCGAGGTCATCAATTTTTCCATCAATAGCACTTCGAATAGCTTCCGTGCGGCCAGGGTTGGTGGCATCCCACGTCAATTCAACTTTAGCTTGCTGTAATGCTGTCGTTGTAAACAGTCTAGGTTTATATTTTGTCATATCTGGCATTTTGGAGCATACTTCTCGAGGTTCCTGTAAATGACAAACATAATAATATTAATTTAATTTACTTTTCTAAGTTAGAACTTTAGTTGTTTGATGTATGTAGCCTCTTACATACTTGCATAAAATAAGAAAAAATCTAAATGAATTATAAATAGGGGCCATTCATGTAATGCATAGTAGTAGTTATCGATATTATTTATTAAGTACTATGGAGTAGTAGGCTATGTGTTATTCTGATAAGTAAGCTATATAATTGTGAAGTTCCATAAAAACCCGTTCAGGAGGTTCAAAGATTAACAAAGATCCATCCAGACGAAAAAAAATCACATTTATAATTTGATATTATTTAGTTGATAGAATGATGACATGAAACATTAATTGTAAAGGTCGTTAAGATGAGCTTACCACAGTATATTACCACAAAACCACATAAAACCAAAATAAAAAACCCCCGTTACCTGATCGAAGGTGACGTCATCGGGTATGAACCGCATGTCGAGGCGCGTGGCGCTGCTCTCGTACTCGATGCCGTCGCAGTCGGCGTACAGCTTGTCGGCGGTGGCCACAGTGTCGCACTCCACCACCGCGTAGTAGTACTTCAGCCTGTTCAGTTGGTACCGCCGCAATTTCTCCATGTGATATGTCGAACCTGAAGGTCATGGTTTGTCCAGGATTACAATATTTGTAATATTCTATATGGAAATTTAATAATGTTTCTCTATGTTGCTACTTTATTCTACAATATGAAAACATAATCTTGTATATTTTACCTTCTTCATTGCCACCATCATCAGACTCATCTTCGTTTTTTTCTTCAGTTAATTCAATGGGGCCTCGGACTTCCTCTTCTTGCATTCTTTTCAAGCCATATTCCGAAGGGTAAATCTAAAATTTTAAAGTTTTTTATGTCATTAATTCATTTTGAGCATATATCACACAGTTTTGCAAGTTAATTAACAAATACTTAATGAAAAAAGTACTTACAGAGACACTGTAAATTATGCCTCCAGGTGGTAAGAAAGAATTGAGTAAAACCATCAGGTCTGAAGCCTGAATATTATCCCAATCCATGTTACATATTGCAATTCTGTAATATGAGGAATAGAAAAAAAATTTAATATAGGTGTAAATAATTAGTCCATTAAAGGTCCATGAAATTACAAACAAAAAAAAAATATACATAGTTTGGTAACTACAGTAAAACCCGCTTAAGACGATTTCTCAGGGACGCTATCAAAAACGCGTCTTAAGCGAGAAAGCGTATTATGCGGGAAAGGGAAAATAACACGAACTATATATAATTATGTATTATTTTCATTTTTCGGTATAATAGGCATTAAATTATACGTATAAATAAATTACATTCAATATGTAGTGTAATTAAAATGATGTCACATTGGTTGATAAATCAGTCATACCCCGAATTAGTGGACTTCCCTCAGTCGAAACAAGGCATTCGAGGACTCCTTCCTATACATAGCACCTCAGTCATTAGACCCTACGGCATGCGTTACAGAAAGTTTCTACGACGCGAGCCCTGTTGCATGCGTTTCAAAAATAAAAATTCGCTTTTAGAGCGCTCGACCTGTCGGGTTTGGGCGTATTAAACGGGATGACAATCGTAATAAGCGTTAAGAAATGTATGAAAATATATCTCAAGTTGCTGGGACTGGCGTAAAGTGGCGTATTATGCGGGAAATCGTATTAAGCGTGATCGTCTTAAACGGGTTCTACTGTAATAGACTAGAAGCCCATGATGCACTACACTTAGTTACTATACCATAAAATAACTCTGAGCTCTATGTTGTCATTTCTGAGCGGCATAATTATATAAAAATAATTTATTTCGCTCGAAAGAGTAACAAATATCCAGCAGGATATTTGATAATTTTAATTTTATGATAATTTTATATATAGGATAATTTTAATTTTATGATATCTCTGCTGAGGCGGAGGATTTAAATAAGTTTCAATATAAGTTTTTAAGATGTTAAGCCCTCCACCTACCTGTTTACTTATAATATATGTAATTAAGAAGAACAGGAACATCTGAAAAACAGCATTATCTGGTTTTCTAGATAAGCTTTGCTGAGATGTTTCCTTTTGCTCACTTTATTTTTAGTTTTAAGAAACATTGTGTACAATTTATGAAGCAATAAACGTTTATTATTATTATTATTATATTAAAAATAACCTTTTAGTTGATTCATCAGTGGTCTCAGCATCTGCATCTAATTCACCCCATTCATGTTCATAATCACTTTCTTCTTCATCTTGACTACTTTCCTCATCTGAAGAACTGTCCGTAACAAGAGTTCCTAGAAAGAAGTTCATGAATTATTTCGATTGTGCTAAAGATGAAATAGTAATAAAGTGTTAGTTTAAAGGTATTGCATAAATATTATTTATTTTATTATTATACAGGAAATTTTATTGAGGCCTCATTATTATGGCATAAATTAAAGAGAGAGATATGTTTATAGTTTTAGTTACATACCTTCACCACGAGCATAGTCTATATCTAAATCTAATAGTCTGGATTTGGTTTTTTTATCAAGTTTCCCTCTGACTAGTTTGTCATTTGAGAGGAGAGGCGATGGTTCATTCTCATCGTCACTCTGAGGTCTTCGAACGAACCGGCCCGGGCCCTTTTCTTCTTCATTGGCGTTAGAGCCCACGGACTTATCATTGTCGTTATCCTCCTCTGTACTTTCGTCACCAGAACTTTCGCCAGACTCAAGATCGTAGTACTTTCGTAAATTTTCTGTGGATGTTTCGTTAACTGGTCGCCCTCGTTTATCAACTGTGTATTTTACTTTAAACTTTTCGTCACTAAACATAGATTGAAATCTTTTATCAATTTTGACTTTCCTCTCATGTTTAGGTATTTGTTTGTATCGCGGATCGTTAAGATATTTTGTAAAACGACTATCTTTTAAAATATCGCCCATTATTAGGCCTGTTAATACGAAATACGTTCGCTTTAACTTTGTGGTTATATCAAACACATAACCTATAATTCCACACTATCAGAAGAAGACACAACATGACCAACCTTGACTGACAGTGACAGTTACAAGTGAGCGCAGCTGATTGTCAGTCTGTTTTTTTTATGTTCTACTACGGCTTTAGATATCATCACACACAGAACAATAAATCTAGTTATTATCTCGTTATAATGTTAGCGTGGGACAAGGGAAAGAAAATAATGATGCATGTAATAAAATAGGAAAACAGTGAAAGTAGTGAAGAAAAGCACCGAAAACGAGGCTGTGTGCACTATGTATACCCGGAACATTGGGTGCGTTTAGCCGATACACAATCTTGTCAGCACAGAAAGAAAAATGGCGATTGCTGAGTAGCATAGGCTGACGCGGCTGAGGAATGTTAAGTGGCGATATTCAGATTGATTGATAGATTCGTCATATGGCGGAATAACAGCTAACTTCACTTCTCTCATTTCCACTCAGCATGGTTCTGGCCGATACTGTAGTCAGAATTGTCAAATGCTGTTCAGCACTCTCAGATTCTGACCAGTCTGTTTATCGGCTAAACGCACCCATTATTAAAATAATAAAAGTTGTCATTATTGATGATCACGACATTTGACAACCGAACAAAATATTGTCATTTTTAAGGTTAAGTTGCAAAAATTGCAGCCAAATTAGTTCGACTAACCTGTTGTCCTATTTGAATTAAAAGTTTTAAAAAAATGAACAGTATCGGAGAAGAATGTACAGAATTAAAGAAGAAGTACGATGATTGCTTCAACAATTGGTTTTCAGAAAGATTTCTGAAAGGTGATCATGATGATTCTGTTTGTTCCAGTATTTTCAAAGTTTATCAAGAATGTGTCAAGGTAAAAGCATTTCCACTCATTTATTTTCACGCCTGTTTGACACTACTTAAACTACAATTTTTAACTATGTTCCAGAATGCAATGAAGCAGCAAAATATCGATTTCAAAGAAGTTGATAAAGACATACTTGGGACTGACAATGAATTTAAAGTACCACCTACAGACAACAGCAGTTGACAGAATTCTAGTCTAATGTGTGCTTTCAATCCAGCTACATGTTGGAATATCTTCAATGGCTATAAATGCCAGGCAGCCATCAAGATACAGTACAAAGATGATAAAACAGGCAATAAATCATTGAAATAATAATGCTCTTCAGTCATTATGCTCTACTGCATTTCTTAGTTACGTTATTAGCACAAATTTATGCATACAATGTGAATAATCAGAAATAATACCTATTCAACAAGAGAAGTAGTTAAATATTGTTTAGGTACTTAAAAATTATGAATTTGAATTTTGTAATAGGCTTAAGTAAATAACATTGCTTATTGAACTCTTAGACATATTTTTAATTTGTTATATTATTTCGTGTTATTGTTACCTGTTGTTAATGCATTTATTTTGTATATAGTAAAACCAAATGTAGATTTGCAAGCACTGGTTTGTTTGTAGACCTAAGGTAAATAGAGAAGTTAGATTACATTAAAATTGTTTTATTACACTACAATGTAGTGTTGAGACATGACTTGTACTTGAAGATTTTAAAAGCCTAAAATTACTATTGCTATTTGAATAATTCTCCAAATAATAGCAATGTTATGAATGAAAATAGTTATGAATCATTCTAAACAGGAAAGCAAACAAATTACTAATATGAAGTAGATTTATTTTTTCTTGGACAGTCTTACAGTAATAATATATTGGAAATGTATCACTATCTCTGGCTAGTATCCCTCGGTCGGTACACCAGGCCACGGCTCTTCATCTCTCTGATAACTCCAGCTGGAAGTCTGCCAGAAACCGATATGGCATAAACTCCTTTGGTAAATCTACCTGAAATAATCATAAATTATATTGGTCACCTTAATCCTTCAGAAGTGTGTAAGGTACCTAATTAAATGACTTATATCATTTAAAGTTCTCAGAAGTTATAGCAGACAGGGTAAATAAAATAAATTAATAATTAGTAAGAAAACATCACAATACTTTCTATTACTACAGAATGGGAATAAAGTACTTTGTAGACTCATATTGGTCCTGAGTGGAAATTGATCCCATGACTATTAGCAGCTCTTCTTCTTCTTCAGACATGAGGCCTATCCAAAGTGTCATCTTCTTCTTATCGTGTGGTTGATAAACAACCCAGTGTCAGAGTTTAAACCACCCGTAGGCCTCTGACATGGCTTCACAGATCATTGAAAAATCTCTCAGGTGTGCTGGTTTCCTCACGATGTTTTCCTTCACCGTTAAAGCGTCGAATGATGGTACATATGAATTTCAAATTTGAAAAACACATTGGTACCTGACAGGGTTTGAACTGGCTACCTCTCACATGGCAAGCAACTACCTTAAACACTCGGCCATAGACGCTTTTTTAATGTCATGAATCTAGTCAATGATACTGTAAATGTTAATAAGGTGAAGGTATCAGCTGTACTTACTTATTCGTTGCCATTTGCAAACCCAACTATCTTCTGGGCTCATGACTGCTATCATTCTGAATAAAAAAATATTTTTTTAGTATGTTGGTAAATGTCTCCTGGACACTCACCAAAGCACTGAGAAATAAACTTACAATAGCACAGAGAGGAATGGAAAGGAGTATGACTGGTTATAAACAACAGGATAAGATAGAAATAACTTGAGTCTATTAACAGAAATGGAGATGGACAGGGCATATGATGCATGATAAAGTAGGGAAATGGAGCAGGAGGATAGCAGAGTGGTATCTGAGAGATGGCAAAAGAAACCGAGGAAGGCAAAACTCTAGGTGGGGCGACAAGCTTAAGAGGACAGCGGGTCCTAACTGGAGAAGGGTTACCCAGGACAGACAACAATGGAAAATGTTGGAGGAGGCCACATATTGTGTAAATGTTTTTATGGTATTTATTTTCCTTCAGAATAAAGGGCTCTATTATTATTTAATGTGGAATTTTGAATTAGAAAACTGAAAGTGTCCGGGATATTTACCATGTTGTTTTGTTTTAATGAGCTCCCGATATTTCGGCACTGTTGCAAGCGCCATGATCACGGGTGAATTTTGAATTGTCATCTAGATTATGTCATCTAATATGTACTAGATTGCAGTAAACTTTAATTAAACAATAAAGATAGCATGAAATGTTGTCAACTACTTACCCATCAAAATTATTACTGGTGCAGTCATAAACATTATCCTTATTATTTTTCATTCGCAGAAATTCATCACAATTATCGCAACCATCATATTCGAATTGATCGAAAGTCTGAAACATTATTCGAACCTTTAATATAAACAGAGCTGTTGGGATAGCCTATAAATTCCAAGCAAGGGGCAACATTGTTACAATACTTTATGTATGATCTACTTTATATATTTAAGTATGGACCTGTTACATATTGAGTAAGTAAATGTGTTGTTCATATTTGGCAATGTATTTTTCATTCAAGACAGTTATTTTATTTTGTGTAAAATTATTATTTTTAACTCAGTTAACCATACAACCTTAATTAAAGAACAAACAAGACACGCTCGAAGTCCTCTCAGATCTTTTGGTACCGTCTCTAATGACATTTTCGTTATGTACTTGTAACTAAATTAAATAATTAAATTTTTTAATAGTTTACATAAAAATACAGTGAGTTGCAGGCAGATGCGATAAACGAGCAACAGTACATGACGCTGTCATTTGTCAATTATGACTTTGACATTTTTATTTATAAAGTTTAACGTTCTCGGCCATTACGCCACACAAGCTTTATATTGGTTATTAAATAATAATTAAACTATACCAGAGCCGCTCTAAGTTGGCCGATTTGCTACATGTCAGACTGACTGCACTAGTCTTTGAGTATAAAGCCACTGGAGATGCCTTACACTGGCGACCCCCTCCGGCAAAGTACATTGGTAAACTGTTCAAACACGTTTAATAAAACTACTTGTCGCTGCACCACCGCCATTTTGCATTGATCCCTGTCGCGTGACGTTACTCTTGAAAAATGGTTAGTTGTGCAGTATTCTCATGTAAAAGGCGATCGAGAGCTCAAATTCGCAACAAGAGCGAGTTTAGTATCATATCTAAGTGTTTTTATTAACTTTTAAACGTGTATTTAAGAAGAATTGCCATTTAAATAAAAAGTCGTTGCGATACGTAAACGACGGAAAAAAATAAACAAGAATACAGTGGTACGGGGGCTAGTGATGTCACAAAGTCAAAAAAGCGACTCGACATTTGAATGAATCATTCACTCCCTGCAGTCAGTTGTATAATCCGTTTTTACTTTAATTTTGAATTACATAAAAGGTCTAAACATATGTTATATTTAAATCTTGTAAGATGAATTAGAAAAATTACTTTTCTTTCCTCTGGTCATACGATATTGAAATTTAGTCTGAAAATGAAAAGAAATTCTGTGACTCCTTAGAGATATTTTTAAAGACATAGATATTTTAACCGTATCCTCTCAGTACATTTTGGACTGTATCTTATATGTTTACAAGAACAAACAATCATTTAATATCGGATCCTCACCATTTTAACACCAGTAATAAACATAAGTTTGCCGTTTCAAGGCTCAGGCTTCAAAAGACTGGAAAGTCGTTCTTGGGTTTAAGCACAAAATTGTTTAATAAGATCCCACAAAATGTTATTGAATTACAATAATCAGTACAAGATAGTTCAGTTCATTCACCAAACTGATTTTATTTTATTCTTTGTGTCATCACTATTTTTTTCGTATGTGTGTTGCGTAGTTACGTGAAAACTTTGTTTGTGTGCGTGTATTGTTTGAAGTGTTGAACATTTTTGTAGTGTGCGTTTATCGTTACAGCAAAATTTGTGTCTGTTGAGTTATTAATTTTTGGTGGTGTGCTGTACGTGTTTACCTCGCCCCCGCTAAAAGTGGCGAAAAAATTTGTTAGAAGCGTTGACGTTATGGCATCTCCAGTGGCTTTATACTCAAAGGCACTAGTGAGGGACAACGGTAAAATTGCCGAAGTATATAAGTAACAGTTATTTCCACTTTATAACCAAGCAAGGTCTAATTATAACAAATTTTTATTAAAAACATTAATTCACATCCAAAAGATTGAATTTAAGTTCCTTATTTATAAATATATTTATTTTTAAAATACAATACTTATTAAATCCTTCATCCTATTTTTAAAAATACCTGGTGAGTATTACCCACTATGTCACTATGAAAACGTGTCAAACGGCGTAACCTTGTAAAAGCGTAATACAGAGTGGAAATTTTACGTTTTCTTTTTATAATTCAATTATTTTAGGTAATAAAAGACAAATAACTAGATAATTATACCGGAGCCGTTCTTAGAAGACTGATTTGACACTTTTTATTTTATATTTTGCATTTATCCTTGTTAAGAGGAACATATTTACGCGAATCATAAAGAACAACTTTTAAAAATAATACGTTATTTCAAAATTTCAAATGCACATAATTATATAATTACTAGCTGTGCCCGCGACTTCGTTCGCGTGGACTACAGGATTTAACATATAAAAGTTTATCCTGCTAACTCTCGTTCCCGTAAGAATTTTTCAATATCCTGTTCCAACTAAGCTTTAAGTTTACTATGGTACCTGCATGCCAAATTTACAGCATCTAACTTCAGCGGTTTAGATTTTTCATACAAAAGGATTTTCCCGATTATTCCCGTTCCCGTGAGAATTTCGAGAATTCCTTTCTTAGTGCACCTCTACGGTACCTAAGCTACGTCCAGTCCAAATTTCAAGTGCCTACGTTTAGCCGTTTAGGCTGTGCGTCGATATGTCAGTCAGTCAGTCAGTCAGTTTCTCCTTTTATATATTTAGATAAGAACCCGGCTTGGCTCGGGTAAGATGTGATTCATAATAAACATCGAGGAGCAAAATATAGGTAAATATTTCCGTAGTCATCGGTTCTTCAAGGAATACTAAAGGATTAAACAGGACATAGATTCTTTCATTGAGTTTAATAAATCTAGTGAATAAAAATTGCAAAAGTTTTTATACAATAAATTTTTAACATTTAAAATTAAGGAACATCAATCAACAAAACAAATTGCAATGAGTACTAATCCTAGAATTTGGCAAAGGTCCTTATAAAATTATATTATCTATTCTTCATCAGTATCTGTTATCGCCCTGAAAGAGTATATCATAAAAAATGTGTCAAAAACAATGTTTCCGCGAAACGTCAATGACTGAAGAAAAATAGTTTTGATAATATTCACTCAATTCCGGCAAGATGGTGACTGTGATTCGACTGTCAACACATTTTGAATTTAGCAAAATACTCGACAATCCGAATTTTGCGGATATATGTTGTCGACTCGAAATCATTATTTTTTGATGTTTTATTATTCATGTAAGGTTTTAATCGAGTCTACCGTACCCCTTGACGAAATTATTAATATAGAAGATTACTTTGGAGCAAACATCTAAATCATTAAAACGATTGTTATGGGTAAACTATAAAAGGTAGACATATGCTCTCGCGGACATTTTTAAAGATAATGTTAAGATGAACAATTCATCCATAGAGCATTTTTGTATAACTTTAACTATATGCTCAGCGCACGCCACGGAAGGCCTCAGAAACGATACTTTCCCCCGTTTTTGAAACATTTTCGGTTACTGCTCCACAACTATAGGACCTAGCGTGATATTATATAGCCTATGTAACTTCTGAATAATGCAGCTTTCTAATGGTGAAAAAATATTGCAATCGGTCCAGTAGTTTTTGAGTTTATTCATTACAAACATACAAAAATACAAATCTTTCCTCTTTATAATATTAGTATAGATTTGTCTTTTATTACCTAAAATAATTGAATTATAAAAAGAAAACGTAAAATTTCCACTCTGTATTACGCTTTTACAAGGTTACGCCGTTTGACACGTTTTCATAGTGACGTAGTGGGTAATACTCACCAGGTATTTTTTTAAAATAGGATGAAGGATTTAATAAGTATTGTATTTTAAAAATAAATATATTTATAAATAAGGAGCTTAAATTCAATCTTTTGGATGTGAATTAATGTTTTTAATAAAAATTTGTTATAATTAGACCTTGCTTGGTTATAAAGTGGAAATAACTGTTACTTATATACTTCGGCAATTTTACCGTTGTCCCTCACTAGTGCAGTCAGTCTGACATGTAGCAAATCGGCCAACTTAGAGCGGCTTTGGTATATCATTATTTATCAAATTGTAAATCATTCACATTTTAATTTTAGTTATGTACATGTGAAACCGCCTGAACATTGTTATTGGATATATTCCGATTTTTTAAATTAATTTTTATGTCTTTGGCTTCTAGGTGATCCAGATAAATATCAGCTTAAAATAATAACATCATCAAAATCAGCCCATATACGTCTTCACTGCTGGGGCACGGGCCTACATTAAACTAGGGCAATAAGGCCTTAGTGAACCTAAGAACTTCTTCGTTGGTGTGCAGGATTCCTTACGATGTTTTCCTTCACCGTTAAAGCGTCGAATAATCGTACAGATAAAATTCAAATATGAAAAATACAATGGTACGTGGCGGGTGTAATAACATTATAATTTAATAATAAATCCTAGCTTTATGCTAAGTTCACTTGACGCACTACCGCGCTTTATTATTTCTTGAACGCTCTAAAGCGCTACTATGACTTTAAAAGTTACGGACTCGATATCGCCTACGTAAATATGTCTATGAAAAACTTGTACAGCGCCCCTGGTGGTTACGCTAAGTACTAAAATCATACATACATACATACATAAAATCACGCCTTTTTCCCAAAGGGGTAGGCAGAGATCACTTCCAGCGATCCACTTTTCACCTCTGTGGGAAACGTGACGTGACGGGTTGTGGACCACGTCGCCGCCATTCTGCCTTGTGCATTGTTTTAACAAGGTCATTGCGTTCCCACGAGTTGCAAGGATATATGACGGGGGAAGGGAAAGGGGAGGAAGGATACTATCGCCTCGGATGATTTGGACTGAGTCGATAGTAGCTCGAGGAGCCGGGGTCGCTTACCCGTATACCGTTCACCAACCACCGGACAGATAGTTGTGACTGGTATCCCTTGACTAAAATCGGTCGTTTGAAAAAAAAACAACTCGATAGGTTTTTAACGTAAGTAAGTTTTCGATAGCCAACTCACCATGAGTTATCGCTACTAGTCGCGCGACGCCGCGCGTCTTCGCGCGGTCATTAAGTAGGTATTGATCATGAACTTAGCCCTATTTCTTTTTAAGTCTTAACTGAACAATGTGAAAAACTTTTCAAATTTGCTGAACAGATAAATCTGATTTTTAAAAAACCGGCCAATTGCGAGTCTAATCGCGCAAGAGTTCAAAGGGAAAAAACTTGTTTTTACTAGACGAAGGGTTCGAAGGTAAAAAACTTGGTATTTCTGTACCAATAGCGTAAACAAAAAAAAGTTTTTTGCATGGGAGCACCCCTCGAAATGGAATTAACATCATTGCTGAAAATTTTCACCGTGTTGCTATTACCGTTCTTGAGCTACAGCTTGATGGCAGACGAACGGACAACGATGTCTCAGTAATAGGGTTCCGTTTTTACCCTTTTGGGTACGGAACCCTATAAAACAATTATACCAAATCAATTACCTCTTATTTTGATTAAAATTGGTGTTGAGGATGTTGTCTCTTTTACATTACGAATTTACCTACTCTTCACTCAGGTAGCTACGTCCAAAGTTACATATGGTACGTCCCATATACCCAATACTTGTTCCGAGTTAGGTACTAGAGTGAGGACCATATACCTACGCGGTAACTACTTTTGGGAATACTGTGATATATCAAAAGTGCTAGGTATATGGATAGGATAAGTTAGGCGCCAGGTCGTTTATAATAGATTCCCTACCTATTCCTTGAAATAAAATTACGATCTATGATTATTTGGTACCTATCTACAGTACTACGCACCTAAAATACTGATACTTTACTAAAACTCGGAAATTGCTTTTTTAATCATTTTTTTCAATAAGCTGATAGCATAAAATATAATAACCAGTTAGTTGAAACTGTTACCACAGTAGTAAGTTATCGTAAGATTCAGACAACCTACCCCACGAAATGATAAATATTTAACTGCTATCGAGAGCTGTGATTTTATCGTAAGACATACCTACTTTTATACTTATTTAAAGCGGAGCAAACCAGGCGTGATGTTATTTCACGTTAATTGGCCGTATTTGCATAAAGTACCTACCTATTATTATTACTTTGATTATTTGCCCTTAATCTGAAATTAGGTGCATTAACCAGTGGCGTAACTACAGGGTGGCAAGTCGGCAAAATGCCACGGGCCCCCACCCAGTAGGGGGCCCCAGCCGAAAGGGGTACCCGGTCATAGGAGAATCTCATCTGCCAACCCACATACACATTAAGATAAAAAAAAAGAACGGGGGTTGCATGGGGCCCCCACCGATGAATTTTGCCACGGACTTCAACGGGTATAGTTACGCCACTGGCATTAACACTACATTCTAGAATACCTATTTAGAGAAGACAAACGGGTTGTGGGTGAGACTCAGTACCTACCTACCTACTGCTGTAACTGTATTTGGAGGTTTTTAATAGCTAATATTAAACATAACAATATTATTGTAAGTAGGTAGTCAAAGTCAAAGTTTTTATTGCAAACTAAGTGAACATTATAGGTCTTACAGTAATATGAACTTAATAACTTAGTTGCCCTTTTTTTCCTTTTTTTGTATCCAAGTCCAGCAACAAAATTGAAAAAGTATTTATAGTTATTAAAAAGCTATGTAGTTTTAAAAGTACCCTCGTGCGTGCTTTCCGAGTACCCGTAAATAAATCTTTTAATGTATAAGACGTAATAATTATCAGTGGGGCTACCATGAGTTTAAAACTTACGCGCTCGATATCGACTACGTAAATATGTCTATGAAAAACATGTACAGCGCCGGCTGGTGGTTACGCGAAGAACTACAATCGGCCATATGAAAAAAACAACTCGATAGGTTTTTAACGTACGTAAGTTTACGATAGCCAACTCATGGTAGGCCCTCAGGTTTTATTATCTAACTTTAAGTACGCATATGCTAGGATATCCCTCATATTATAGTTTAAGGTATCCTTCCATGTAGGTTTTTTAATATAATCTACGAAACGGTAGAACACTTAACCGGTTGGAATAGTCAGAGGTACATACCGAATGAGTTTTAATTATTCAATCGACTGTAATCGTTTTGTTTGGATACCCCACCCAATAAGAAATGTTTGAATGAATAGGTGATAGGTCAGACGCAGAGCTACGCGAACGCCATTGTAGTGCGATAGACGTAGAATTCCGCCAAGTAGGTACTTATCTAACTGCGTAGTAAATTATTCATTTTACCCTTAGATTTGAAAAGTTAATTAACATATGCGCAACTCAATCGATTGCCACAGATTATTATCGTATCAATTTATAGAAATTTATTTAAACATTATTCAAAAGTTGGGCTTTTGAAAACACCTGGATTTAAAAAAAATGACTATCTAACCGATTTAAATTTTAAAATTACTTTTCTGTGTATTTTGATTGAAAATGTTTGAATGTCTGTTGCTCATTCTGTCTTGCTCAATGGAGCCTTTACAAGTAGGTTTAGGCTTTACGACTTTACTTTACCTAGCGGCTTCGTTCTGTGGAACAGTGGGCCTACCATGAGTTGGCTATCGAAAACTTACTTACGTTAAAAACCTATCGAGTTGTTTTTTCATTGGCCGATTTTAGTTCTTCGCGTAACCACCAGCGGCGCTGTACAAGTTTTTCATAGACATATTTACGTAGGCGATATCGAGTGCGTAAGTTTTAAACTCATGGTAGCCCCACAGTTGTTAGTGACCCTAGACGGTTCCAGGAGACGTGGATTCGTTCCTTACCCACCCGAGACAGGTTCATGGGTTAATACATGGATATGGTATTTAAGTGTGTGAACAAATATTTATTACTATAGTAATTAATTTAATTTAGTAAGTACATAATACATTTTAACTAGACATTCATGGTACGCATATAGCTAATCTGTTTTAAAATTTACCTGCACGTATTGCTATGTTATGATAATCTTAGCCTTTAGACCTTAGATAAAACCTACTCAAGAATGTAAAGTATTAATACTCATTCTAAAAGATAAATAAATAGTTAAGATCACGAAAGTAAACTAATTTGTTGACAGTACAAAGTTCCAAATTGCTATTGCAACAGGTGCGAAGTTGACCGTAGGTACACCTAAATAGAACGACACAGATGCGGCTACGGTCGCCGCCCAGCAGTCTACGATCGATTTACAAACAATATTCAGGTTTTAAATAGTTTTGTGTGCACGTGTACGCAGTAGCTACCTACCTACCGCTACAAGCATTTAACTGCGTACCAATTGCTAAAATGATGGCGATTCACACTATTTTTAACCGTTCTCCACACCATACCTACAGGGATGGCCAGGTTTAGGTAGTTAGCCGATTTAGCTTCATCACATTTCAAAAAGGTAAAATGTATCTATTATCGACTTCAGTTTTAATTTTAAGTAGGTACTAGGAGCCTAGCATACGTTAAATCTAAATAGGTACATACGTAGGTATCCTACTGTGGGAAGCATCTTACAGTTCATTTAAAAGCGAGTGTTCATGTGTAGATATTTCTAACTGAGTGTTAATGAAATGTCACAAAAAGAGCCAGTTCAAAAATAGCGAGAACGGTAATAATTTTACAAGAAAGACCACATGTTCCCGGCCCCTCGTCAACAAGAGTGCCGGACTGAAAATAGCGGCCATGTTTCGGCGAATTTGAAGTAGACGTACTTACCTATAGGATGTATGAAAATGCATGCGCGTACAACACGATGCTTTTATGTTGCCGCAATACTTAGCACCAACCAGTGGCGTAGCTAGGTAACCAAGGCCCCTGGGGCAAATTAATGAAAGGGGCCCCACTGCTATGTAAACTGGTCTGGGGGCACAGCAGTGCCCCCGTCAAGACCAGTCAATCGAAGCGCAAGGGCGGCCTACCTACCTACCTTTGCTACAATTTTAAACTTTAGATTTCATGAATGTCTAACAATTCCCGATTTCGTCACTGATTCACTCTTCACTTCATCATAAAAATTCTAGGAGTAATTCCTAACTAATTTACATTGCTTTCGCTGTTAAAAAGATATCAGATCTCATGTAGAGCCAAGCTTCATGATTTTTTTGCACCCTTACTATATCAGGCCTAACTTCACGTACCAACAACCATTAATTTTTTACCCGTTTTCGAACAAAAATCATAAGTAGAATTCACAAATCAAATTATGTGTGTGAACCTACAGAAAATAATAAAAGGTTGTAAAAATCGGGGATTCCCTAGGCATAACTTCTGAATTTCTCTCAACTGAGTTATCATGATTAAAGATTGCTTTGTCATATTTATTTTGAAAATGGGAGAAATTTCCAAAGTTCAATTCGATTGAGATTTCTGGTAAGGATTCGTGGGCCCCAGAGCACCGCCCCGCCTAGCCCTTTGGAAGCTACACCCCTGGCACCAACACGACTAAAGCTTCTAAGTCCATTTTTAATTAAAATTATACCCTTGACACACGACGGTGCAAGGATCATCCCATCGCTTCTATAAATGTATAATACCTCTGCGAGTTCTGCGACGGATATTTAATGTAGCTAGATATACCATGAGCGAAATAGTATCGCGAACATTTCATTCACTGTAAAACATACGAATCTAAATACCTTGTGAGCTTTTTAAAAGTAAAAATGCTGCCACAACTGGCATATGAAAATCAAAATTAGTGTAGATGATCGGTTATGGAATTATACATTTTTATTATTATTATTATACGAGTAGGTATCATATATGTACAATCATACTTGTAATATAATAAGACTACGGTTTGGTTAACCCTAACTGTGAGGATTTTCATGGTGTAACTAGGACTAGACCTACTTACGTGTGTACCTATGTAAATATTTAATAATTTAGTTCTTTCCTAGACCTCTCGATTAAACGAAATACTAAAGCTTGATTTACAATTATAGATGGATAAAGTCATAAATAAAGCTGTTCACTATTAGTGGAGATATAAAATTATGATTTGTTTGGGTGCGTTTGTGATGGGTTTTCGAGACGGAGATACCTAAACTTGGCAGACGGCCAGTCCATAAGAGACCCAGGTGTTTGACACTGCAAGGCAAATAAATAAGAGCAGTGATTTTACAGACATAAAATCGACATGCAGTAAAGAAATGGTGAACAAACATGTTCATAGTCATCAAAATTGGAGCGTGAAGGAACAGAGGGTGCATTTGCGTGTGCGCGCTTACTGGCGTGCACTATGATGTCCTACGTAGTAACGCAGTTGGCCGATGTCCATGTAGAAAGTTATTATTCCCGGAAAAATATATTAGAACTTCGTAGTTTTTCTGGTGACATCTGGCATGGATTTTTTTTATTAACTATTTAAAAAGCAGAAAATAAATTGTGGTCTTGTTTTCCGCTGTATGAAATTTTCCTGATAAGTCTACATTTGTAAAATTGGAACTTTCTTAATTACGTAAGAAGTTAGATAATATGCACCTGACTTGATAAACATGTAGGACATAGGCGTGTCATCAAATTTGGTTTCGCATGCACTGGACTGTTGGCGTGTGAATCGTTGATAATGCAGACTTGTGTAGGTAGATACCTATAATTTGTAGGTAACCTATAGCTGGCAAGATCGACTAGACGCACTGGCACCCGCTGATCTTGCGCACGTGCTAAGCCTGCGTAGTGATTTCATCTCGATTGAACTAGTACGACTGAAATGGGGAACTATCTATCTAATGTTAAAGGTTTCGGACCTACGACATAATCTATCTAAATTCTGATAGATGTGCTGCAATTTGCGCGTTAGCAATATTATTGAGCATATTGTATTAATACTACAATCTTCATTCATAATTTAAAATTTACGGTTTCACTGGGTTTCCAATCTAAATACTTCTTTTTCAACTTGACGGGGTAATTCTTTTCCCTAAAATGGGTTTTTCAACAATACTGCTTTGCCTTAAATTAATTAAATTAGTCTTTATTTTAAAAAGCAAAATTAATACTTGATATGATCCTTCTGGAATCCTTTATTACACATTATTTAAAGTAAATTTATTTTTGAAACAGTTGTCAAGTGTCTAAATAAAAATATTCAGATATGCAAAAAGTCATTATAATAAATTAGTGCTTACACGTACAGAGCCGAGAATGGAATTTACTACTCCTCCAGTTCCCTTCTTCACTTCTTCGTTTTTCTGACGTTTGGATACGGAAAGTCTATCTATGCAAATGTAAGTTCAAATCAGTTTGATCATTTCAATTAAGGAAGGGACGGTGTAAAGTTTTCGAATTTGAATCCGTTTCCGTTGTGTTGCAAATAAGAGTATTGGAGCAAGAGACAATTGAAATGGCCAGCGAGCCTGTCAAAATAGTGTGGGTAGGTATAAGATGTAAATACATTTTCAATATGCTAACTAGCTTGCGTTTTTCAATTCAGTGCACTCGATTGCTCCTACTGGCCCCTGAATACCTAAGTTATTCTCGGAATAGAAAGTTCTCTCCGGGTATATTTTACATGGGCACTTAAGTAAGTAGTGCATATTACAATGGCTGGCAGTAAAGCGGGCAAACCTGGACCTATCATCGAGTAAAAAAATTGGGTAATAGTAAATTTGATAAAGTGAGCTTTCATGTTGTAAGCTTAACATTTGAAACGCAGCATTAGGTAATTCATTAAAACCAAAAAACTGATATGTGCAATCTACTCTTACCATAACTGCATGATCTAAAGCCTTAATCTAAAGTGTAATATCTAAATCTAAAAATAATTATTAATTTCACGTTTTCATACAAATGCATTCAATAGTTCATTGCTTATAGGTAGAATACCAATCTTCACAGATATAATTTTATTGATACCTAGGCGGATGTCTGTTTTCGTAGTATGATCAAATACGATGTATACCTACAATCGTATCTTTACTACGGTCCAATATCCTACCATATCATGAATGAATGAATGATTTCAATCGGAATAATGTGTAAATAAATAATACTTAAGCCTTTTTATAATATAGGGTCACGAATTCAGACAGAATCAACACGTGATCGTATAAATCGGAATATATTTTTTCGTAAACAAAATGTTTTTTCCTCAAATAGACTGTATGAAATTCAAATACTGACCGTACAAAAAATGTGATACATAATATTACCAAGCTGCTTTAATTAGGGCCCGTTTCATACATTTATCTTATTTCAGTATTGTTTGAATTTAATTCCTTGGTATATAATTTTAAACTGTCATGGTTACATACATTGGAAACCTGAAAATGTCTAGGATATTTACCATGTTATGTTATTTTATGAGCTCCCGACATTTCGGCACTGTTGTAAGCGCCATGATCCCGGGTGAACAACAACAACGAAAACAACAAGGTATATATCCCGGACATTTTCAGTTTTTTAATTCCTTGGATTGCTTTGTACCTATTACCAAATATTTGTATTCTTTAAACCGGTTAATAGGTAGGTACTTCATAAAATATATTTTTAAATAGGTACATAATTATATCTAGTACTTTTCAATGGGGTAAGTGGATTCTATGAGGGTCGATCAACTTTTATTTGTCATGTCAGTATTATGTTGTGTCCCTGACCAATAATCGCAGTTCTAAATAAAATTCATTGGTTTTTGACATATGTAGCATTTCGTATGTTATTGAGCAAATAAACCAGTAAATAATTTTTAAAAAAATCACTATTATGCTTGATTTTTTATGGTTGTCCGACTGAAAAACCATCTGATATAGTGATTTATTGTGTGTCCCCCAGTAGGTTAGTAAAATGAAACATTACTTTATACAAAAAAAATATATGGGGCGATTTATTGCGCTTGTACATAATTATTTATTGCAGTGTCTATAATGTCTTTAGCATATAGATTTTTGTCTAATTAAAAATTTTATCAATTTTTAGGCATGTTCATTTTTGTCCCTCATATATTTGAATATCCTTATGTTCACCGGACAACGGCAAAAAAGTCCCGAAAACAAAACACAGGTGGTATGATCAGTGCCTTGACAACAAGTCGATTAATTCATTGACATCACTCACCCAACCGCCATTTCGAATTCATCTTTTCCGCGTCGCCAGTCGGCCGAGTGTGTCTTGAAGAAGTGGGTGGCTTTATTGTGTGTCTACCGGACAACCGGCATAAAAACTTAAGTACTTGACATATCTCAGTAAATTAAAGTGGAAAATATTCTATTTAGTCTATATTTTTACTGCGCGTAGGACCTAAATCAAAATATCATTATTTATTACCAGGGTGCTCAAATACAGATAAATGTCACTCGGACAACCGGTCACTTGGGCAACCAAAACCGTTGTCCATGGGACATTTTGGTTGTCCTTAGGACAAATTTAATAGAATTGGCATAAAAAAATACTTTATCTTCCATTTATTAGTCACGTCATTGAAGACACATTCACATTGTAGTTTTGTTTTACATAAAAAAACAAATACAGGCGATTTCTATTTCCTTCGAACTCCCGAGTATGTCCTATGGACAACCGTATATGTCCACTGGACAAACACTTTGTCCCTGACTCTGAGAGATACATTATTGTCATAAATACTTTCAAAAAAAACAGGGAGCTTTACAAAATTTTCAAATATGAATGAAAATATAAACAGTGAATTCATAGACTGTTAAATATTACTCTATAAATTATTATTTTATTAGTTAAATGAAAAGTTTGTTACATTTGAAGGTCATCGTTGCCCAGGGGACAATATTATTGGGAATAACTTATTAATTAAAAGCCATGTCATTTATTTGTGGATAATAAATTAAAATATGTCCTATATTTAATGAGAACAAAGTGACGATTTGCAATTTGACTGAATTTTTAACGTTCAGAAGCCTATTTAGTTCAGTTGTCCAAGAGACTACTTTAGCTAGAGTCATGTGGCTTTCGGAGTCAAATTTACTATTTTATTTTAATAAATTGCACTGCTCTATGTGAATTCTTAAAATATAAATAATAATCTAGTGCAAATGTGTAAAACAAACTTAATTGATGAATAAAATTTAAAAATGAAAAATTTTTACTGATGTACACTTAAAAGTTGATCGACCCATGAGGTGGGCAATTCTCGTAAGGTTGCACATTTATGTTTTGTGGTAATACACTATGGAAAAATAGAATTTGGCCAGAAATTGGAAATATGCCTGGCAGTCCCCAAAATAATTACAAACTTATTTAATACTAGCTTTCCGCCCGCGACTTCGTCCGCGTAGAGACATTTAACGGGTAAAACATTACTTCCTTATAGCGCAGTCGGTTAAAAAGTAGCCTATAACCTTTTCTAGGCTCTGGACTATATCTGTACCAAATTTCATTTAAATCGGTCCAGTACTCTATGCGTGAAAGCGTAACAGACAGACAGACAGACAGACAGACAGACAGACAGACAGACAGAGTGACTTTCGGATTTATAATATTATAAGTATATAAGTAAGGATGTACGCTATAATTTTTACATGTCTCAAACGTTTTTCACAATTTTCCAGTGCCCCTGCTTTTCCCTGGTTTGTGGTAGGGAAATCAGTCCTCTGTCGCATTATATGACCCACACAAACTGCTTTAAGAAGTCTATGTGTATAATATACCTAGTGTAGTATTTTATATAGTATCTTTACACAATTTTTAAATATAATATTTAATTAGATAATTATGTAATTCTTATCAATGACTTTAGTAGACCCGAATTCTACTCATTTATGTAATTGAAAATCGGAAATCAAATACATAGAGGTCTAAAGAAATACTTTTTTGCTTAGAAGATAGGAATTCAACCGTAAGCTTTTAAAGCGTTTAAGAATAAAGTCAGCTGTAAAATCTATTTGTTTTCCTAACTGACATTCGATGATGGCTTGGTAGTAGCCTCATCATCGTCACCCGACTTGAGAGGCAGCGGGTGGATCTCACCCCAAGGCTATAAAGGCTATTTAATAAAATGTTCTTTGTTCACACACGTTTTGTTACTAAATTCCTCAAATCTAGACTCAATATTTGCCATAAATACCGCTTGCAACTTGTCTCAAACATTTGTCTGTAAATAGTTGCAAGATTCAAAGGCTGCAGGTGACATGATTACTTATTATTTTTTATAGGTACCGTACTCGTAGTCGATAGATAGATAAACATTTATTTGCATTTATACCAATTGCACAAAAGTAGGTACGTATAATATTGCTAATCGTAGCAGCGTGTATAAGACATCTATTTTATCTGCGTATCTCCGTAGGTATTTACAACATTTTAAATGCGCAACAAGTAGGTAGGTTGATGAGCTCACTAGTTCAAAGTAAACGTAAATAACGTAATGTGTCCCTAATTTATTTTACTACGAATCGAAGCACACTAATTAAGTTTTGTAGTAATAATATTGATCATGGATCCAAGTTAAACATCACTATCGTAGATATAATTTTATTTACGAACGTAGTGGTGAGTCATTTGCGTTTCTGTAAGCACCATCTCGAGGCGATTAAAAAGTAGGTAGATATAAAGATATTAAAAACCAATTCAAGCGATTTTCAATATGCGCTGCTTATTGCGGGTTAAATATCCTGAGATTGAATTGTTTGATCGGGATAATATTAATCCGCCGTGCCGGGTGGGTGTGCGGCCTAGCGCGCTGCGTGCGGGGCTCCCGCCACTTATAAACTGTGCGCCGGCCGCCGTCTGCCCACTCCGTCACAATCTTGCGAGGAGCGTACACTTGCAATTTTAAAACCTGGTCACTACCCACGTTAGTGCAAAATGAAACAGGAGTTGATCCTCTTTTTGGTCGTTTTGTGTGTGTACACGACCGCCATGGTGCCACGGGAAAGGGTAAGTGCTCCACGGAAATATTTACTTACACTGAATACGAATTAAAGTTAATACGCACTCGAAATCAAAATATTATTCCGTTAGCGTTATGATGCTTAATTAAGTAAATATTTTTCAGTTAGTGTACACCTACCAAATAAGAATATTTTCAAATACCTAATTAGATTTGAACAGAAAACTTGGTAGAGTTTTTAATTTTTTAAATTCGGACACCATTATGAACATCATTTTGTATCTGCCTTATTTATAAAAATACAGACGTGGGTACATGCATTAGTTGTGTAATTGTAGTTAAAACATAGCGAACTTAGTTTAAAATTAACTCGGTGTAACATGAAAGATAGTAACGAACTTTGATTGATCATAAATGTTTATCGGATGGGTGTAAACATGTGATACTCACTTACCTAATATAAATAATGTTGAGTGTGTCATGTTTACGAAATTTATACTCCATTTATCTTCAGATATCTATACCTAGTGAATCGTCATAAGTAGATATAGGTAGGAACGATACGTTTAACATTCAGTGTTTACCTTAGTTAATAATGCGTACCTAGGTATAAACTAAGATTACCTAGTGTGATACTTACTATAATATTATGTAGGTACCTACGTAAATGTATTAATTATTCAAATTTATATAATTAACTACCTACTTATCAAAGTTTACCATGCAACTACTTTAGTAAAATAATTTAGAAATTCAAATACTTGGGTGGTTTTCTAGCTTAGGGCACCGAAAATACTTAGTAGAAGCACAAGAAGGTAAGGTAGTTAAATACATAGATATATATGTTATAATACTAGACATGTTTTGTAAACTTAGAAAATAAAAATTGTATTAATGTTTTATATTTAAGAATAATTAATGCTAAGTTTAATCTCATGCCCTCATGTTGTAGTGCCTGAAAAGGGCAACTAAGTTATTAAGTTCATATTACTGTAAGACCTATAATGTACACTTAGTTTGCAACAAAACCAATTAATTTTATGCAGTAAGCAAAACAAATTGAATGGAGCATTTTCCTGAATTTCTTTTTTTTTTAATGTTGGACATTTAATCGGACCGGATTTGCGAATTTTGTCAGCTAAGTCCTGAAAAAGCCTTTTCTTCTTCAGGAAAGTCTATGATATCTTTAATTCTAATATTAAACATTGATTTCATTTCATTCATGTGCTGGACATAGGCCTCCCCAAATGCACGCCACTGTACCAAATAAACAATTATTTTGAATAAATTAAAAAAAAGAATATTTTATCGGAAATTGCATTCCTTTAAAATATAAAATATCATGCAGAGATTGTCTGTTGTCATTCAGATTACCTTTCTTTTCTTTTCTTGTATTTTCTCACGGAATTTGTCTACTTCATAACTACCATACGATTTGATACGATCGCAATGATATTCCTCCCTTGTACATACATTATTACCTAATTATTTACCATTAAATTACACATTTTATTTTAATTTAAACAACCTCCTTGTAATGCACATGCACCTATATACAGAGGTTAACAGCTAAAAGCCTACTGAGCCAAAAAGCTTTCTGTGATAAACAGAGTGAGAGTGAGTGAGTGTCAAAGAGCTTTCTGTCATATTACATAATCAGTAATGGGCAGATAAAAGGGGAATATTTATCATTTATTGCAAGACACGTAATTGTGGATTAAATATTAGAAACTATGTACGATATGTGTATACCATAATAGGAAAGAAACACGACCTTCCTTTCTAACGAATTTTTGTTAATGGAAAACTTGGTGAGGAAATCTGCATTATCATCCATGCCTCTCCTACGGGGCACAAGCCTACCCAATACTAGGGCGATCAGGCCTTAGGCATCAGTTCCTACATTACTAACGTATTATCTTATTACCCTAGTCTGGGCAGATTTAAGTCACTCAGTAGGGAAGTCAGCATCAAATGCTCAAACGAATTCGTACACATAGGGTACTATACTTTCAAGGGTAAAAAAAGTTTTGGGGTCATTAAGCCTCGAATAAAAAAGTAAAAAGTATCTATTCCAAACAGGGAAGAGCTTGTTGTTTATACATAGGCGATACTAATATGTTTCAATAATTAATAAGAAGGCAGTGGATCGGTTCATTGTTGACACTGCAATTCGCGGGAACTAAGTGGAATCGCTTTTGTAGTTTGCATGACCCTCTTTGCATGTATTATTTTCGCGATCCTGCTTGATCTGGATTTTAAATGTGTCAAACTGATTCCGCCTCGTCGTTGGTTATTTGTGTTAGCCCACAAAGAAGTAGATTAAAAATTATCAATTCTCTTCTTCCTATGGGAAAGTCGCACCCAGGGGCGACTGCAGCCCATGTAGTGTCTGAATACATAAAGCGCACTAGAAGTATTAGGTTTGTTTTTCTAAAACAGCGAGAGTGCGCTGTACAGTATGAATTTGTCTACTTTGGATAAACCCCCCGCTGGTCTCTATTATTTTATTCTTAACTGACTACGATGATGGCTTGGAGTAACCTTGTCATCATCACCGGACTTGCAAGGAAACGGATGATTTCTTTTGACCCCCTAGTACTCCATTTAATCTAGGGCAGGTCCGGGAGTAGCCTTTTAATCCTGATAAGATTGCTCGTTCCTATTCCGAAGCATACGCGAGTGACTCAATAACGCCTTTAAAATGACTCATTGAATTATGTAATGCCCACGTACCTAGTTATAGATACAAAATCGTTATCCTAAAATATAAATCGAAGTCGTGTAATGTCGCATCTGCGTTTTCTGCGTCAGTAGAAACAGGGTTAAATGAGTTTAAACGGATGATGTTAGTATTGTGAGTATTGCGTCGTGCGTAACAATCTTGTTGAATGAGTTCCGATAAACATTAGATGACTTATTGTTTACGTTTGCCAATGGAAGGTCCAGTGGAAACATGTCAGTCCCGCTGAAAACAAACCTAGCAAGTCAATGACCCAAAAGAGGCCGTGCCTTATTTTACTTCCTGTTTACGTGACGATGTGATTGATTCACGTGGTGGAACGATTTCGTCATTCACCGTTCAATTCCGATAAATTAATACTGTTATTCGGGCCGGATGCCGAATACGCTCAAGGGCGCGTTTGTATCGTTCGATGGCGTCCCGAATCATGTTATTCCGATAACTATATTCTTAATTGTACCTGTCCCTTTTTGTCATTACGTCTGACCCGAGCCCCGACTTGTTGAATCATACACTTTACGCATTAGTTCGCTCGTTTACCTCGAGTACGGAAAATTGATTTTTTGTAATTTTTTGGTTATGCCTTAGTGATCCTTTGATGTAAATTTATTTCTAAAGAAATATTTTTTTGTAACTTCGGACGAAGTTCTGATATTGGTAACACCCTTACATATCAACCTAAAGGCTGTTACCTATCTGCTGGTGCTGATAAGAATACACTGATTTTTAATAAACATGCGTTGCTTAGTTTTTAATGGCCTGTGCAAATTATAGAAAGGTACATGAATTCATAGACACAATGGGCACACAACATGCCTACATTTATGTCGCATTTGTTTGAGGTCTAATCTCGTGAGATAATGGGCGTGCGATTGCCCTTTACGAGTTACGACGCTTATCGATAGTTCGTTAGGGTTCACATAAAAATGTACCCCATTTATCTCTATATTGTTTTCGCCCATCATCCTCGTACACATCTCAAATGCAATATATTTTATAACTGCGTAAATATAAAATCAATACTGTGATTTAAACTTGTTTTCCTTACTTAACCTAGGTACATGGTAACTAATAAGCTAGGATCTAAATGTAGGATATTTGTCGGGTGGGTTTTTTAGGGTAAAGCGCTATGGGTTCCTAATTAATTTTTGGCAACTTTAACTTTGTTCCTCCTGGGCGGCATGTACCCACACTAGGACACTGTGTTGTAGGCAGTATGTAAGGTGATGCATTTCCTGATATAATTGAAATTTTCAGTGGCTTGTTTTTTTAATTCACTCCTTAATTTTTCCAGAGGGCGGTTCTGTGCGCACGGACCACTCCCTGCGGTTGGACTAATTACGACCCCGTTACAAAAAGACGTAACGAACATACTTTATATAACAGCTAGTAAGTAAAGCTATTCCTAACTTACTACTCTACTTTTAGTTTTTTTTAAATCATTGTAAAACCTCACATACATTATTCTGATTCCAAAACTAAGTTGCTAAAGCACTTGTCTTTCGGATATCAGAAACATTAGTGCTATACACAAACAAGAGTATACCTATAAATAATTCACCCAGACACGGAATAAACACCGATGTACAAAACACAAATAATTGTCCCGGGTGAGAATCGAACCCACGACTGCTGGCGAGTTCCTCCAGAGTTAGTTTTGAACATAAATTTACTTTTTTTTGTTCAGTAACAGGTCAATTCTGATGGTTAGTTATCTTGACAACTAATTTGAGAGTTAGAGTATGAGAAAAATAGATGACTGTACCTTTCAAATTATGATTAACATTTTACTTTCACGTTTTTTTCATTTAAGTGCTAAGCTTGCATGAGCTGTTGAGAACAAAAACAAAATATTTGTTTTCCTTCATATTTTACTTATACGCGTTACAGTTGCGAGTGTCCTGCCGATAAGGAATGCGTGATGGGCCTGGATGACGACTCGGGTCACACGTATGTGCACCTGTGCCGCTCCCCCGGGGATCCCCGTTTGGACATCGGGGACGAGTCGTAGCGCGCGGCGCTTCGCCCCCCACACGCAGCAGCCCTCACCACTTTTCTTCCACTTGACATAACGTTCGCACTGCTGACAACATCCAAGCCATAAGCAGGGATTGACCGCATTGTGCGAAGTTCTTATTTTTTTTATTAGTAACATATGAAATGTAAAAACATGATTTTCCAATTGTATGCGTAGTAGGTAATACGATATAAGACGTCGATCGTCAATCAATCATCGAAGTTTGTAGAAAAGGTGAATAACTTCAATTAGGTAGATAGATGATTTCAATACGGTGAACCTGCCTACATGATCGATCATAGTTTTACATATTTGAGGTATTCTTTTTGTGTTTTTTTATTATTTTAGACTAAGTTGGTAAGGCTCATTTATAGAATTTGTTTGCTTATTAAAAGGTAATACAGCTATTGGTTGGGCAAAATAATCCCATGAAGTCACGATGTTACTCGTAATCTCTTTATAACATATTTGTTATTTCCGAGCAGTTTTATAAGTATAAACATTATTTATTATTCATACTTTAATATTGTCAGCATAAACACGTACTAAACCATATATTGTGTATAACCAAATTTTGAAATATTATCATAATAATAATAAATACACTTTTCTACTTACTACTAAAACGTACTGAAATCTTCGTGGGAAGACTTGGTACCCCGGAAACACCTTTGGGAAATAATTACTAACGGGTAACTGTGAAGGTTAGGACATTTTGCCCATAGTTTAATAGTTTCACTGGTAGGAAAAAAGCGAATTTATCATATAGATATTTTGTTACTTTAAAGTTTATTTATAAATTATCACGATATCTTCTGTTGCTAGATTCGTTTTGCATTTTCCGACCTAGAATTTCTTGTGTTTTGCCTTGACTCTTGCGACAGGTATTTTTATTATAATTTAATTTACATTTAATTGATTACAACTTTTAATAGCATTTGTCTAATCACGTGTTACCTACCAGAATTTTGTTTTAAAATTGTAGTTGGCAATTTAATACGAGTTTTTTTTATTCTTATTCCGCCTCTTCAAATAGTACTTGTTTGCCTTAAGATTTCTGACATGAGTATCTATATTTAAAAGTACTTACTAAACGTAGAAAATAAGACATAACTAGTTTAATACTTTTTCTCCATTGAATGACTTAGAAGTGTGTTAGCATAGTACCTTATTATTAAGACATTATAATTTTATACACTTATTTTTTTAGTTATTTTAAAACATTCAGTTCCTTTACAATTAAGTAGATAAGTAAGTTTTTAGTCCTTGTCATTTTGAGATAGCATGACTTCTAGTTGAATTATATCGAATCAGTTGTAAAATGTAGATGATTATTGAATCAATTAAAATTATGACGAAATTTTGGGTTCATTTTATTTTCCGTACCTACCTATTAATAATATTCTAGTTAATTATACCTAGTTAGAAAATACCTACCCAGGAATAGGAATCGCAGGTTCGATACCAACTCTACATGGAGTTTGTTTATATAGGCAAAGAAATTTAGCATAACATATTCGGGAATAAAAAAAAACAAATTTGTGTACTTCTTAACTTCCACTTTTAGTGGAAAATTTCCTATTTTATGAACACGCTTGCATCGTATAGTCTTTCCTACTCGGAGACATATTTGGGGAAATGTTTTTGACAACGCGGAGCAAATCAAGGGGAACATAGCAGACGACTTCCCTTCCATTTTCCTTGCCATGTCCGACTTGTGTGTACATATCGATAAAGCCAACACAGATAAAAATTGATTTTCAAGTACAATACAAATGTCGGATTAGATTATTGGTATAATTGGAGGTACCTTTTTAATAAATTCGGACGACTTATTTATCTTAGAATAACAAGGAAGTAAAAACGCTACGTTTCATTTGCTGCACAATGTCTACTTATACGAAACGCAATACTGAATACCCTAAAATAATAATAAAATAGTGACATCAATCAGGAATTCCTTCTCGAACTTTCTCATTAGTTAACATTATGAGGGTAGTTTAGATGTTGGCTCATCAAAGTTGCCTTGAGAAAGAAACGTATAGCTAGTTATACATACACAATACAGCTTCGGTATATATTGTGTCGTTCAGTCCAGAGCGTTCTTTGCACGCGTGAACTTTGCACAAATTACTTCAAGGATATCCGTCAGGAGATTTTTTTGATTTTTGGTCAATTTATCGTTATGAATACTACTAAGAGCAATAATCGTAACATTTGGTTTGATAACTTTGAAACAAAACCTATTTTTACAACTGCAAGTGATACAACGTCCACTACCACAACCGTAAGTAATTATTATTATTTTTTTATGGGGTAAAATGTTGGTATAGGTAGTTCACCTGAAGGATTATAAACTTAGCCCTAATGGGCCTATTATGATTCGATATTGAAAAATAAATACTAATACTCTAATTGTATAATATCTGGCAAGCAGAAGGTAGGTAGGAATATTTGGTGTAAGTTATGTCCCAAAATGGCATAATTATATATATTTTTTTCATTTCTATACCTACATGGATACGGTTCTACCATTATATGCTTTAAAGTTTTTTGAATAATATATGAAATTTATTATTTAGTAGTTTTTTCAAAGTGCCAGTTTTTTTTCTACCCGATTGACTTACATTCGAATGATTCAAGATCATTATCT
Organism: Maruca vitrata; assembly: GCA_039566165.1. Lineage (NCBI taxonomy): Eukaryota > Metazoa > Arthropoda > Insecta > Lepidoptera > Crambidae > Maruca > Maruca vitrata. The sequence goes on from CM076921.1 coordinate 9,422,171, forward strand.
TAAACATATTTTTACAAATGTAGGTAGTTTTGAATTTTTAATTAAGTATTAAAACTACTCGGTGATTGTTTAGCGGGTACGAAAGTAGGGAACAAGGCCCTTATTGAAGGTGGTATTGACCCTGGAAATTAATTTGATAATCATAAACGTTATTCGAATTGGTTATTAGCTTAAAACAATGGCATACTTAGCTTATTCCTAAATTCCAATACCTACATTATATTTCTATCCTTGTACAAACGTAACTGATTAGAATTCTGACACTATGCAGTCTTTTTTTAACCGATACGATCATACGACTAACAGTGACTGAGCATAGATCTGAAAGACTTTGTGAATAAGGGGGAAGTTGTAACCTGGTATATGCCGTAATAAATGAAAGAAGGTAAAGTGTATAATACCTTTCAGGACAGTGTGGCCCAATCTGAGACTGGTATGACGACTCCGGTGGAGGAGTTTACCCCTACGGCGGCTTACCCGCGGGGCGCCAACCTGCACCACAGCTACCTGGGCCCGCAGGAGCCAAGAGCTGCTGATACTGGTAAATAACTTACCTGACTTACTTGACTTATGTACCTATGACCCCAGGCTGGGGCCAATTCTTTCCTATGCTCTTCGCCTCTGAGATGATCGCCCGTCGCCAGGTCTATCTTGAGTCACGTTTGCGCTTTCCTTGGGGATTCCAGAGGAGGGCTTGCTTGCCTCGGAATATGTTCAAGGTCCCTTTGGAGCGTGTGGCCGACATGTCCACTTACAGCGTTTGATCTTTCGTCGGTCCAACCGTGATTTATATTCCATTATTAAACAAACAATCCAAAATTAAGCAAAAAATGGTTTCGATCTCCAAATAAATACCAACAGTCTTGAGTTCAATTTTACGCTACATTCAATTCGTCTACTACATTCCCAACCGCATTGTTCAATAATTTCAATTGTTCTTTCGCAGCACCTACGTCTACTGAAACTGATGAAGTTGTGATGATGAACTTGCGCTTGAACGAATCTGGACTACTTTTTGATGACGTTGACCAGAGTTCTTCAAACTATTTCATGGGTAAGTGTGAACTAATAATGGCATAGTTGACACATGCGTAAACATGACAGTTGCAACAGTACTGAAATATCTGGAACTTACCAATAATATCTCGGATATATTACTTCTTCTAGTGTGTGTAACCATGAAAGTCTTAAGTTCTCTCGGTTTAGTTTAGTATTTTATACATGTACGATATAAAAAAAATAGTTAAAGTTTACTATTTTTTTATGTGAATTTTTTAACTTTATTGTTCTACAGGGAACCACAGGCCGGAGTCCTCTGGATCTCCGAACATCATGTGGGATGGGGAGAACATGTCGTCAGCCAGCTCTGCAAAGAACGGGGACGTACTGGACACCTTCGACTTCCTTATCAAATGTACGGGTAACTACTAGATTCAGATGTTTGGCAACTATTAATATGTACCTACCTGTTTACCTGTCGATTTAATTTAGACACGCGGTAGCGTGTTAATCCAAGTTCATTACAGTGGTAATCTGTGAATTATTTGAACACACTGTAAATTATTTGTAATAATAATGTACAGTGTTTTGGAGTTCGGGTTTCAGATACTTTACCAGTATGTTCAATTTTAGGGACAAAATAGGGAGTGGCATCCATCACCCCTCTGAATGGCAGCCATTTTAAAATGTAACTTTTCGCACATTTACTAACTTATTGAAACTTGTTGTCCTATGATTTCGTGTGGTCTAGGTACCCAAAAGTAACCTTAGGTATATTAAAGATGAATCTACTAGCATTCAAAACGGTATTTTTTACTGTAAGTATTGAAGAATTCCCTTTTTAACCGACTTCAAAAAAAGGAGGAGGTTCTCAATTCGTCTGTATGTATAATATTTTTTTTTATGTATGTTCACCGATATTTTCGTCAATTATAGACGGATTTCAAAATTTTTTTTTTGGTTGGATAAACTTTACTTCAGAGGTGGTCCCATTTTCATCAGTCCCGGATCTGATGATGGGATCTAGGAGAAATCGAGGCCAGCCCTCAAATTTTATAGGGACATGTACCGCGTTTTGCATATTATCTGAAGTTATATTGGCATTTGCTTCTGGCAATCATAATCTTATGATGCTGAGCTGAAGATGGAAGGTCAACTCCTTAATAGTTAGGAGTAAAAGGATAATTCTTTCAATACTGTATACATATTAAGACTACTAGTTATAATATCAGTAGCATTACAGGTGAGCTAAACTAATAGAGTGACCAATCTAGGATCTGATGATGGGATCTAGGAGAAATCGAGGGCAACCCTAAAATTTTATAGGCACATGTACCGCGTTTTACATATTTTCTGAAGTTATATTGGCATTGCTTCTTGCAATCATAATGTTATGATGCTGAGCTGATGATGGAAGGTCAACTCCTTAATTGTTTGGAGTAAAAGGATAATTCTTTCAATACTGTATACATATTAAGACAACTAGTTATAATATCAGTAGTATTACAGGTGAGCTGAACTAATAGGGTGAAAAAAAATGTAACACTAAAAAGTATGAAAAAAAATTGTAAACAAAAAAAAACCGCCTTCAAAAACCCGACTCACTAAAAATTACAAAATAATATAAAACGAACATTTATAATCATCTGGCTATGAATTGTATATGTTTTTGAAGGCGGTGCCAATCAAAATTTTGAGGAAAACGAAGCACTCTGTGCTTGTCTGTATGAAATAATATAAACGGCACCGCCTTCAACAACATATACAATTCATAGCCAGATGATTATAAATGTTCGTTTTATATTATTTTGTAATTTTTAGTGAGTCGGGTTTTTGAAGGCGGTTTTTTTTTGTTTACAATTTTTGGACTATCAACTTAATATACACCGTGAAATTTTAGTGGTTGTTTTCCCGCAGTAAAATGATTCTATACAAGTAGCACAGGAGATTTGTGCAGTTCTTTTTAATTGAAATCAATAAATGCCGGTTTTACGAAAGGTATAAGCGAAACTCGAAAGCACGTTCGAACAGCTTTATTACTTAGGACGTAGAGCTTCTTTAGCTTTAAGCATCGATTTCATGCGGCAAGCAGTACCTGATTACGTCACATCATATAAAAGAACGATAGCTTCTCATTTTCGAGTTGGAAAATTATTATTTTGAAGAATTGAAAAAAAAAATTTTTTTTTCAAGGTATAATTTGCATGATTCGATAGTATGTATTACTAAAGGCAAATTTCACGGTGTATTTCTAAGGCAAACAAAGAAACAAACTACTTATTAGTACCTATACTTATTTAATTGCTTTGTAATAAAGTCCATGTTAGGTAGGTATTCTAGTTTAAAAGCTGTTTATTAGTTTTTTGTTAACGAGTGACTGAAAGCAACTAAGTATACTTTTTACCACCGTTTTTATAAACTACCGCAGTTGTTATCGAACATCCTATTATACCTATTATGTACTCTTTATGTTCCAATAAAACTTTATTGTACTTGATTTTTTAACACTGAAAGTTATGAAAAAAACCTTTTAATTTAGCCGAAAAACTTAGTGAAATTTTTCGTGGCAGGTCTGGCGTCGGCCAACAACTTCGTGTCGATGCTGACGCGGGAGCAGCTGGCGGTGCTGCGCGCCATGCGGCCGGGGCTGCTGTACGAGTTCCTGCAGGAGGTGGCGCGCGTGCGCGGCGACAAGCGTATGCGTCGCGCGCTGCCTAACGTGAGTCAGGACATTTTTATATCGACTGCAGTGGGGCTACCATGAGTTTAAAACTTACGCGCTCGATATCGCCTACGTAAATTATGTCTATGAAAAACTTGTACAGCACCGCCTGGTGGTTACGTGAAGAACTACAATCGGCCATATGAAAAAAACACCTCGATAGGTTTTTAACGTACGTAAGTTTACGATAGCCAACTCATGGTAGGCCCTCAGGTCACCTGTCGGCAGATACCTCTCGGTCTGTCTTTTTTTTCTCCCAGCGGAAATCCTCGTGGATACGACAACGCCGGGGAAACGCTGCGGTTATTCCTGACTTTTACCGGCTCAAACCCCCGGGATCATCCTGCTCACCGCTGATAGTAAGGGGACAGGTACACTGACGCATTCTTCACTGTCGCCTCTCTGACAGCCTGCCCCAATGTGTCGACAGCTAGTTGTGACAAGTGACTGCAGTCGCCTCTGTTATCGTCAAATTACTCGTATTTTAGAGCCCTTAAGCTGCGTACGGATTGCGCGTTCCTGTGTTACGCGTAGTTGGGAAACAGCTCCTGTACGGATCGCCAATCGATCCAAAGATCTCCTCGAGCTGCAGTAGGTAATTCATTATTGGCAACAATTTTATTTTGCCGTACCAATATAGCGTACGTACCCGGGTCCCGGTCGTGCGTCCTCTTTGACGCTTTAAAAACTAGCTCGGTGGAACAGTGGTTAGTGACCCACGTTTAGGTACTACCTACGGTTCCAAGAGTCGTGGGTTCGATTCCCACCCGGGACAAATATTTATGTGACGAACATCGGTGTTCGTTCCGTGTCTGGGTGTGTTATTAAATATATTTATGTATATTTGTGTATCCACTGTTGATTCTGATATCCGTAACACAAGTGCTTCAGCTACTTACCACGGAATCGGTTAAATGTATGTGAAGTTGTGTAATATTTATTTTATTTATTTCAAAACCGAACGAAGGTGGTTCGCTTGCTCGCTATCTCGTGCGGTACGTGTTTGGTGTACCTACCCGTCGCTACGGCAGCGCGTAGAGTAGATACGGATAGAAGATGTTCCGGACACGCGTAAACTGACTACGCGCAATCCGTACACACTTTAACGCACGTTATATTCGCCAGGAATGCGCGTTCTGCAAGAACAACGGCGAGAACGAGGAGTGCTACTCGTCGCACGCGCTCAAGGACTGGAGCGGGCGCGTGCTGTGCCCGGTGCTGCGCGCGTTCCGCTGCCCGCGCTGCAGCGCTACCGGCGACCGCGCGCACACCATCAAGTACTGCCCGGAGAGCCCTGGCGCAGGTAAACGTAACCCACCAAACCAACCAAAGGGTACCAAAGGGGCGGCAGTTTCATGGGAGCCCGAAATGTCATGCATGAGACATGAATCAGAAATCTCACTGTATGGTTTATTTCCACATGTGTACCCCGCGCTGTTAAGCCGTGGAATCCCTTATGTGTTTCCTCGCTCCTATAACCTTGTGTTTTTAGGCAGGGTGTAAATCTGTATTGGGGCCAAAAAATGCAGGCCATCAGGGTGAGGGCGACAGGCTCCTCACCCCACAACTTATACACTATAATGTAGGTAGGAGGTATTATGTTATTTGTACTGACTGGTAGAGCAGGACTGTCGTAAGTAGCCTTTAAAGCGCCCGGTGCGACTTTTTAAAACTGCGACCTTGAGGAATAAAGCTTAGATACTGGTCTGATCATTTCTGCGCCCTGGGCACCTCTGGCACCGCCCTAATTATGGCATTAACTACATTTTTATAGCATCAGTGTTAAAGACTATTTGTTCGCAGGGTCTGACCGGGGTGAAAGCCTGGCGGCGCGGCGCCGCTTGAAGGCCTCGCTGGTGGCCGCCGGCGCCACGCGCGTGCCCGCCGCCTCGCCCGCTCCGATGTCCCACTCTTCGCTCTCCCACGTTTCGCTGTCGCAAGCTTCACTATCGCAGACTTCGTTGTCCCAAGCTTCGCTCTCTCAAGCTGCGCTTGCGCACTCTTCGGTGTGGGCCAACTTCGGGATAAACTAGGCGACGTTGTGAGGGGCCGTAGTCAAGGGAAGGGAGGCGTTAACCCTTTATAAGGCGGAGTTTGCTGAAATGTTCATTGACTTTGGACCTTAATTTAACGACGTTCAAATTTGGGTTCATATTATGGTTGCCAGAGCCTTATAAATGGGTTATGTATAACTTAGTTAAAATAAGTTAGGTATGTCTAAACGATCTCGGTAATCTGATCGACAAAATTTATCGGATTTGATAAAGTAAACCTTTTCTGTTCATGAATAACAAAATATTGATTAAGTACTATTCCTTGTTTTAGGTATCTTTAGTTTACTACATTCAGTCAATTATTCTATTAGATAGGTACTTAATTACGGCCCTGCATGTGTCACCATCGAAACTCATTCCAACCACGAAATAAACCAAGGCAAAAATGTTCAACGGATACGATTTGAATATGTAATTAATAAGCGCTACACTTATGTAGTTCAGTCATTTTGCAAAATATTTTTTTAAAGTAAATAAATATTTTCAGCTGTCATCCTTTTGGGGATCTTAACGACGGATCTGAAAATTGATTAATTTTCTATTTGTTTTTGAATACAGCTTACGAGCGTATTAGTTTTATTTTGCGTTATTGATTGTTAGTATAATGGATAAAGTTGTTTGTTATGAGATGTTAAACGAGCAAGTATCTAAGTTTCGGGATGGCATGCCGACGACGTTCAGCCCCTACCCGCTAGCGGCGTGAAACGCAGTCGGCCTGCCCGTCGCCGTGGCGCGGTTCGAACACAAATGCCGGCCATTTGGAGTTCCCAACGCAGCGCCACCCAGACTCCTCCCGAGGAATCAACTCCATCTCCTCTCTTATAATAATGTATCAATTTTTCATTGGGTTTTAATGATATCCACATTAAGGTTTAATAAATTATATAGTTTTATATCACCATTTCTTGATAAATTACAATTCAATCATTGCAATTCGAAATTATAATGAATTTATTGTTCTTACCCTACTGATGAATTCATTCAATTATTTGTTAATACATGCACATTATTGTAACATCTTATTACTTATGAACTTCTGCAAGATTAATAATATAATTCGAATAACCTACCAATGAAAAATTACTTTCTTTCGGGTGTTGGTTTGACTATTTGTATTTCTTTTTCAAATAAATTTCTAAGCATTATTCCTATTTTTATTTACTTATCCAAATAATAAGCCATATTATATTCGACGTTTTATTCAATTCATTACATCTACTATAATGTTAGAACATATCCAAATTACATCAACAACAACAGAGTATTGGCATACCTTTTCATGATTACATAAAAATCTTTAAGATTTGTATCGATACTTAATAAAATGGTTACATAGATTTATTTAAAATTTAATTTCTATATGAAGTACACAATAACTATATATTGTTTTATTAAGGTGTATCGTACCTATTTATCTTTTCCCACATGACAAAGATACACGTGCCTCTTGGCATCATGGCACAGGCGTGGGCAGACTTCGATTCTGAGGAACATGTTACGTGCAAGTCAAATTTCAAATATGAACATACAATTTTTGTAGATATAACATTAATAACAATATGAGTATCTTAGATTATATTTTTCTATGGATAATAACTTTGACATAATGCTTCCATATTTACGCGTGTATTAAAAATCTTCAACTGAACTTCTCATTTCACATGATAATATTTCCGCGTACGAACATCAGATATAATCGAAGCGTATTCATAGTAAAACATTAATACATTGTATATATAATAGGCTATAATAACTACATATCGATATAAAAGCAGTAACAATACTTTATAGTAGGTAATACCTAAAGCTTAATACTACAATAAATTCATCGAAACAGGATTGTATACATTTCTATATTTCATTAGCACATGTAAAGTACCTAGTATTTGACATAAACATTTTGCAAAATTCGTCATCAAATTGTTCGTAGGTATATATGTATTTCACTAAAATTTCAAAAAACAGATAAAAACGAATGTAGAAAAATTGGCAAGTGGGAGCAAGGTCTTATCAATTTACCTAACGTAATCATGCAACTTACAACAATACAAATAAAAAAAGTATAAAAAATAGTAGTAGCGTACCTAATATATTCCGAGATTCAAATGGGTGGAAAGGGAAGCTTGTCAAAACACTAAAAGCATAACAAATTAAATGCTGGTCCATTGGAATGACTCGTATCTTTTTTTGTAGGAATGTTTGCAAGAGTTTAGAATACAATAATTGAACCTATTTATTATGAATAATATTGGAAATTATATTTGGATAATGCTGTTGTCACTAAATAACAACAATTATTATTTATAACCTGAAATAAAACCATTTCATTCGAAAATGCAAACCAAGTAAAATATCCAAAATGTAGAATATTTACCTTTTTAACACTACAAATAGTTTAAACATGTTGTATTTATTATGTTACGATCAACCTATCTGCTAACATTAAGTTAAAATTACTTAAAGGTACCCATGTTCCCGTAATAAAAAATACTCAAATCTTTGGTTTACTAAATTTAAAATTGATAAGTAAATAATATCCACTATTACTTTTCAACATGATTATGGCTTTGTATAGGTATATGTATATTAATAATATTATTGAACTGATGTAGCTTCACACACGACAATTTACTGAACATAATTTTACAATTTTAGTTTCTAGACGCTATGAGCAAAGCTACAATGGTACAGGTGTGACACTCCTATACGATTCTTAACAAAATGTGTACTAGCAGTGAATCGTTAATGCTACTTGAAGTCTAGAATGAACAAACAGAGACTTCAGTACCGCGTACCAATTGAACGTGTAGTAAAGAAAGCGGTTTAATAAACAGAGCCGATAATAAAAACTTTACTGAGCGAACCATTATTTGATACCAATTACGGCATACAAATAAATAAAAACGTTAAAAGTTTAGAAAACTATGGGTAGACTATAATAAGATTTGTCATCTTGTTATTCTCAGTCAATATCAACAATAACCTGTAATGATATAACATAATATTATCATCCCATCCAATCATTAATAATTGTAAAATTTGGTGACACAATACTTGCTGATCGTGCTTTCTCATTAAATCAAGTACAGAGATCATCACAACATAATGCTAAGCATATATACAAAAATATTTTGCACATAACTACACATTTTAATCGTTTTTAGGATAATTCAAACATATTAAAAGCATTCTTATACATAATAATATTGTAATTTGTTAAAAACTTTTTTAAGGAATTAATATAATAATATCGTTCAATTTATGAACATATTATATAATGCTTTGCCAATATGTTACATTAACATGAAATGTTAATAACTTCTAAGCCAAACAGCAATAAGAGTACATTATTAATGTACTACAAACAATTAGCATATTTAAAACAAGGATGATGAAAACAAGCACACCCTTTCTAAGAAATAGCTTTCGTGAAAATGCAGTAATACTAACTGTTTCATTTTCGAAACCACATAAACATTTTTCAATAATATTTTCCTTTAGATCTGAAGAGTAGCATCAGAGTTTCGGTCGTAAAATTCATTAGCCAATATTTTGCCGTCGACACGAAGCAAGTCAATCATTCGTTGTTTAAGCTTTTTTACAATATAAAAAATGTAAAAAAACAATTGAAATTATGTCACAAAACAATAATTGATCTGATTAGTTGAACTTGTATTTTTAAAATGTGTGTTCTGCTAACCCAGCCATTTTGAGATATTTTTGGTGAAATTTTATTACGCTACTCGTACAAATATACACTGGACCCTTAGTTATTTTTTTCTACTGCCTGATCAGTTCTAATTTAAAGATGGCACATAAATCTTTGTTGTGTGGAATTATGTGAATATTAAACTATGTATATCGAACTTCTCAGCAACATATTATAGCAACGCCTTAGTTCTAAAACTGCAGATGTCCAATTTCGAAAACAAAGTACCTATGTCAGGAAGAAATCATAACTGAAAGGAAATCTAAACTTTTTGTCTGTATCCATTTCATATTGAAAAGTATATATATAATGATGTAAAGTAATAAAATTGGATCTGAAACTGACAAGGCCATATTATGCTATCATGGTTTATAATACAGGACTTAGGCCCTAGGGAAAGTGTCTTTCCTTAGAGTGAACATCAACCATCAGTCAGTCACATCAAAATATTTGACATAATATTGACAGCTACAACTGTCAAAGTTTAATGATCTTACTCATCAGGCAGCACCGCTACTAGACGAAACAGGACCAAAGTTTCACTTAATCAAAGGCGGGCCATTGTGATAAGTATGCAGGACATATGTTCAAAACTCAGTCAAGGATCACGTAGGCCAGGGCAGCACTAAGGGTACATGTCATGATAGTAAGTGTCACATTGCAACTTGGGTCGGATTAAAATAAAGGTTCACGTAATCCAGGGCAGGACTCAGGGCGGGGGCGTGGCGAGTCGCTGCAACGGCCCCGGGGCTACCACAGCCACCGCCGCCTCGCGCCGGGGGCGCTTCGTCATTCGCTCGGCTGCTCCCCTGTTCGAAAAGATATTTGTTAACATTGTTAACATCGACCTCGGTATTGTAGATCGAGAACCGTCAAAGTGGGTAGTCATACTATTTCTACATTTCGCCGCTAGAGGCGCGCCGATCTTTACATCTTCAGTTCGGGTCAGCAGCTGACAGTTTGCCTCCCTATACATTTTAAATGGAATATCCATCCATACAGCGCGTAATGTACGTAGTTTGCGTCGTTTCGATTCCGACTCATTCTGTATGCATCTGATACGTAGCGAATGCGAGCTTCGCAGTTTAAAATCAATGGGAAGGCAAACCGATAACCGCTTACTGTGTCTGTGCGTACCGTCACTGTCGTACAATAGGAGTGTCTGTCTGTGCGTACCGTCGTTGTTGTACAATGGGAGTGTCTGTCTGTGCGTACCGTCGTTGTTGTACATTAGGAGTGTCTGTCTGTGTGTACCGTCGTTGTTGTACAATGGGAGTGTCTGTCTGTGCGTACCGTCGTTGTTGTACAATGGGAGTGTCTGTGTGTGCGTACCGTCGTTGTTGTACAATGGGAGTGTCTGTCTGTGCGTACCGTCGTTGTTGTACAGTAGGAGTGTCTGTCTGTGCGTACCGTCGTTGTTGTACAATGGGAGTGTTAGTCTGTGCGTACCGTCGTTGTTGTACAGTAGGAGTGTCTGTCTGTGCGTACCGTCGTTGTTGTACAATGGGAGTGCTGTCTGTGCGTACCGTCGTTGTTGTACAATGGGAGTGCTGTCTGTGCGTACCGTCGTTGTTGTACAATGGGAGTGCTGTCTGTGCGTACCGTCGTTGTTGTACAATGGGAGTGCTGTCTGTGCGTACCGTCGTTGTTGTACAGTAGGAGTGTCTGTCTGTGCGTACCGTCGTTGTTGTACAATGGGAGTGTTAGTCTGTGCGTACCGTCGTTGTTGTACAGTAGGAGTGTCTGTCTGTGCGTACCGTCGTTGTTGTACAATGGGAGTGTCTGTCTGTGCGTGCCGTCGTTGTTGTACAGTAGGAGTGTCTGTCTGTGCGTACCGTCGTTGTTGTACAATGGGAGTGTCTGTCTGTGCGTACCGTCGTTGTTGTACAATGGGAGTGCTGTCTGTGCGTACCGTCGTTGTTGTACAATGGGAGTGTCTGTCTGTGCGTACCGTCGTTGTTGTACAATGGGAGTGCTGTCTGTGCGTACCGTCGTTGTTGTACTATGGGAGTGTCTGTCTCTGCGTACCGTCGTTGTTGTACAATGGGAGTGCTGTCTGTGCGTACCGTCGTTGTTGTACAATGGGAGTGTCTGTAAGATTTTAGACTTTCGTGTACCATTACACTAAATATTAGTCTTTATGGGTAGTTCGCACGCGACCATGATTGGTGTAACCCAGTCGAAACGTCGGGCAGTAAGTAGCTATATAATTGCTACTCCTAATATCGCGTGTAGACCTATAAAGACTAATATTTAATAGGAGTGTATGTCGGTGCGTACCGTCGTAGTTGTACAATAGGAGTGTCTGTAAGATTTTAGACTTTCGCGTACCATTACACTAAATATTAGTCTTTATGGGTAGTTCGCACGCGACTAGTCGAAACCCAGTCGAAACGTCGGGCAGTAAGTAGCTATATAATTGCTACTCCTAATATTGCGTGTAGACCAATAAAGACTAATCTATACTAATATTATAAAGCTGAAGAGTTTGTTTGTTTGATTGTTTGTTTGTTTGTTTGTTTGAACGCGCTAATCTCAGGAACTACTGGTTCGATTTGAAAAAATCTTTTTGCGTTGTATAGAGCATTTATCGAGGAAGGCTTTAGGCTATATAACATCAAGCTGCGACCAATAGGAGCAAAGATACAATGGAAAATGTGTAAAAAACGGGGGAAACGCGAACGAAGTCGCTGGCACAGCTAGTATTTAATAGGAGTGTCTGTCTGTGCGTACCGTCGTTGTTGTTGTGCCGCGCGCGCACGAGGCGCTCGGGGTGCGAGTGCGCGAGCTGCGTGTAGTCGCGGAACACTTCGTTGTACGTGTCGTCGTTGGACGACATCTCGCTCTCACGCATCTCCTCGTTCAACTTCGTCAGTCGCAATCTGTGCAACAACGGAGATGGGTTATTATAAAGAACCATAAAATATGCACAGGTTATGTGTCCTTCGCAACTGGCTCGGCTCAATTGGTCGGACAACGTTACCCTGACTATCATTAAAAAGCAAAAGTGTGTTCCTATGTTTGTTACCACATCACACTCCAATCAAATTGAAGAGAACAGTATGGAAACGGCTATAATATGGTATTTTTGATTTTGGTTCGGTTTTTGATCTTTCGTAATATTTGTGGACTTGTGAAAATCCGGTCTAAAGACACTTAATGGCGCTGAGCGTTGAGTATTTTCGAGAAAAAAAACTGTTGCCGTGGGAATTTAACACTAGTGGAATAAAGCTAATTGTATGCAGTTGTTAAGTAATTACTGTCTGTCTATACTTACAAAGTAACAATATCAGCGTTCGCGTGCGCGACGGCTATGTCGAGCGGCGTGCGGCCCTCGTTGTCGGCGATCGACTGGTCGGCGCGGTACCTCAGCAGTAAGCATACCTGAAATAATATTCGTACAAACCGTATAATAATCCTAACATAAGTGCTTACAACTTAGCACGAAATATCTTAGAACCATATAATACAAAATTTATTTACACAACAGGTTCTTTTAAAGCATTTTATGCACGGAACAGCGTATGGAATGTTATAAGACAAGATTTAACAGAATTTAGTGGTATTTACACTGACAAGTATCAGAATTAAGTATCTACATCTAACAGAAAAAAAAATAGCTAAGGCAACAGCGACGAGTTCCTTAAATTATATTTAAGCTCATAAGAATGCATAGCATGGTAAATTTAGCAGTCAAAAGGTAACAAAATAAGCTGATTATTATAATGATTAATCCGGATGTCGGTAAAAAAATAAGTTCACATATTTGTTAAAAACGAAATTAGGATACTGCGACAGATAATAAATAATTAAAAACATTACCTGTCCCGTATGGCCGGCTTCCGTGGCTAAATGGAGGGGAGTCTTTCCGTCTTCGTCTTGTATATTTAACTTACTGCCGTTCAGTAGTAGGAACGAGCAAGCCATCACCGAACCCTGCAAACATAAAATTAAAATAAGAAAAAATACACGATTCAATTAAAGTTCAATTAAGAATTTAATCGAGATCATTTGACCAGCTTTAATAGGGGATTTTACTATGTAAATCTAAATTCTAGTTAATTCGTATTTCAGATAGTGAAATATAAGAGACAGGTATTTAGTATTGTCTATTATTTGCGCGAACACTACACATTTGAAATAAAACTAATTTCACGGATTAAACTCGCTTGTATTGTTATTCTAAACATATTATTAAGAGATCCGACGTTTCGAGCTCTTTACAAAGTTATGTGGATATAAGGTGCAGTTACTCCTGGGGCGCGCATCACCGCCGCTCGGTGACGTCACCTCACCTACACGTGGACCTCACACGAGTACATACGCTGAGCACGGCGGCGTGCAGCGCGGCGCGGGCGCGGGCGCGCGGCGCGTCGGGCCGGGCGCCGGCGGCGAGTGCGGCGCGCATCACCGCCGCTCGGTGACGTCACCTCACCTACACGTGGACCTCACACGAGTACATACGCTGAGCACGGCGGCGTGCAGCGCGGCGCGGGCGCGGGCGCGCGGCGCGTCGGGCCGGGCGCCGGCGGCGAGTGCGGCGCGCATCACCGCCGCTCGGTGACGTCACCTCACCTACACGTGGACCTCACACGAGTACATACGCTGAGCACGGCGGCGTGCAGCGCGGCGCGGGCGCGGGCGCGCGGCGCGTCGTGCCGGGCGCCGGCGGCGAGTGCGGCGCGCATCACCGCCGCTCGGTGACGTCACCTCACCTACACGTGGACCTCACACGAGTACATACGCTGAGCACGGCGGCGTGCAGCGCGGCGCGGGCGCGGGCGCGCGGCGCGTCGGGCCGGGCGCCGGCGGCGAGTGCGGCGCGCATCACCGCCGCTCGGTGACGTCACCTCACCTACACGTGGACCTCACACGAGTACATACGCTGAGCACGGCGGCGTGCAGCGCGGCGCGGCGCGGGCGCGCGGCGCGTCGTGCCGGGCGCCGGCGGCGAGTGCGGCGCGCATCACCGCCGCTCGGTGACGTCACCTCACCTACACGTGGACCTCACACGAGTACATACGCTGAGCACGGCGGCGTGCAGCGCGGCGCGGGCGCGGGCGCGCGGCGCGTCGGGCCGGGCGCCGGCGGCGAGTGCGGCGCGCATCACCGCCGCTCGGTGACGTCACCTCACCTACACGTGGACCTCACACGAGTACATACGCTGAGCACGGCGGCGTGCAGCGCGGCGCGGGCGCGGGCGCGCGGCGCGTCGGGCCGGGCGCCGGCGGCGAGTGCGGCGCGCATCACCGCCGCTCGGTGACGTCACCTCACCTACACGTGGACCTCACACGAGTACATACGCTGAGCACGGCGGCGTGCAGCGCGGCGCGGGCGCGGGCGCGCGGCGCGTCGGGCCGGGCGCCGGCGGCGAGTGCGGCGCGCATCACCGCCGCTCGGTGACGTCACCTCACCTACACGTGGACCTCACACGAGTACATACGCTGAGCACGGCGGCGTGCAGCGGCGCGGGCGCGGGCGCGCGGCGCGTCGGGCCGGGCGCCGGCGGCGAGTGCGGCGCGCATCACCGCCGCTCGGTGACGTCACCTCACCTACACGTGGACCTCACACGAGTACATACGCTGAGCACGGCGGCGTGCAGCGCGGCGCGGGCGCGGGCGCGCGGCGCGCCGGGCCGGGCGCCGGCGGCGAGTGCGGCGCGCACCCCCGCCGCCCGGTGACGTCACCTCACCTACACGTGGACCTCACACGAGTACATACGCTGAGCACGGCGGCGTGCAGCGCGGCGCGGGCGCGGGCGCGCGGCGCGTCGGGCCGGGCGCCGGCGGCGAGTGCGGCGCGCATCACCGCCACGTTGTGCGCGCGCGCCGCGCGGTGCAGCACCGCGTCCGCGGACAGGCAGGACATGTCCTCCGCAGCTGGGGACACAACCATTACTCCATTAGATAGTTCACATTACCGCACGGTTACGTGCGGTATGACCAATCGTGAGGCACAAAATCAAAGTAAACGGCAATGATCATCTACGTTAGCGCTTTATATGGTCGCGCGGTCATATGGTCATGTTAACGAAACCCTAGAGCCAACGCGACCACATAACGGGAAGCGAAGGGACCCTATCGCTCGCGAGGCCTTAGGCCCAAAGTGCTCAATGGCAAAGAGGGGTCCGAATATAACATTTTACTGAGCTGCATGTCACACTCACCGACGTCGTCGGTGTCCTCGCCCTCCGTGGACTCGTGGTCGGAGGGCAGGCTGAGGTCCACCTCGCGCTCGCTCGCCAGCTCCGTGCCGATCAGCAGCACGGGACTGTCCGACTCAGACTTACTAGAACTCTCTGATACTGTAACAACAATCATAATTCATGTAATTCATGTTCAGTCTTTCTAACAAGCTAACTGTTAATATTAGTCTATGTGGGTCTGCACGCGATATGAGGAGTAGCATATACATACATAGCTACTTACTGCTCGACGTTTCGACTGAGTTACACCAATAATGATTGCGAACGAAACACCATCTCTCGCATAAAGACCAATATTTAGTTTAAAGGAAAGCGAAGGTCTAAAAACTTAAGACATTAAAAGCTCTCAATTCTGTCGTAGAGGGTACGAAGAGGCTGAAAATCAGCTGGACTTAGCCTTTTGTCGTGTGTAAGAGACAAAATAATTACCACTGGTGTTGCTGTTGACATCACTTTTCTCGTCACTGATCGTTTCTGGCACCATAGGCGGAGCGCGTACTCTGTAAATAAATACGAAATCAACATTTAATTTTTTATATTGTAGCTATGGTATTTTTTATTGGTGTTTTGGGTTGGCTATGAATTGCTCTTTAATATCCGGCCAGCCAGTCCGACAATCAATGACTCCGAAGGGGCCTGATCATCCTACTTTAGGATGTTCCCCCCCCCCTTCCCCCCGCGCGCCATTTTTATAGATGTGTGAGTTGTTCCATTGAAATCAGTATATTCCATTTTTCTCTTGACGTAAGACGTAATGGGCTGATGATGAATGACTGCACGAGCGGTTTTAAAAACTAAGAAACCCGAAAAAATTTTTTCTTCTTTAAGTCGGTTAATAAGGTTGCTGCGGTTCCGACCTGCGCCCGTTTGCACCAGGTCGCGCCCGAGCGTGAGCGACACGTACTCGGTCCGATCGACCGACCTGCCCCGTGCTCACCTGCGGCGGGCGCGGCGCACGGACCAGCGGCGGCCGCTGCGCAGCGGCGACTGCGGCGCGGCGCCCGCCTGCACCAGGTCGCGCCCGAGCGTGAGCGACACGCACTCGGTCCGATCGACCGACCTGCCCCGTGCTCACCTGCGGCGGGCGCGGCGCACGGACCAGCGGCGGCCGCTGCGCAGCGGCGACTGCGGCGCGGCGCCCGCCTGCACCAGGTCGCGCCCGAGCGTGAGCGACACGCACTCGGTCCGATCGACCGACCTGCCCCGTGCTCACCTGCGGCGGGCGCGGCGCACGGACCAGCGGCGGCCGCTGCGCAGCGGCGACTGCGGCGCGGCGCCCGCCTGCACCAGGTCGCGCCCGAGCGTGAGCGACACGCACTCGGTCCGATCGACCGACCTGCCCCGTGCTCACCTGCGGCGGGCGCGGCGCACGGACCAGCGGCGGCCGCTGCGCAGCGGCGACTGCGGCGCGGCGCCCGCCTGCACCAGGTCGCGCCCGAGCGTGAGCGACACGCACTCGGTCCGATCGACCGACCTGCCCCGTGCTCACCTGCGGCGGGCGCGGCGCACGGACCAGCGGCGGCCGCTGCGCAGCGGCGACTGCGGCGCGGCGCCCGCCTGCACCAGGTCGCGCCCGAGCGTGAGCGACACGCACTCGGTCCGATCGACCGACCTGCCCCGTGCTCACCTGCGGCGGGCGCGGCGCACGGACCAGCGGCGGCCGCTGCGCAGCGGCGACTGCGGCGCGGCGCCCGCCTGCACCAGGTCGCGCCCGAGCGTGAGCGACACGCACTCGGTCCGATCGACCGACCTGCCCCGTGCTCACCTGCGGCGGGCGCGGCGCACGGACCAGCGGCGGCCGCTGCGCAGCGGCGACTGCGGCGCGGCGCCCGCCTGAACCAGGTCGCGCACGAACGCGAGCGACACGTACTTGGCGCGGATCCACGCCTCGCGCACCGACCTGAGACACAAAAAAAAAATATTTCTACTTAAAGGTCTAATATAAATTTGAAATTGGAATAATTAATATAATAAAGGTTAGGTTAGGTTAGGTCAATTATTCTCAAAAGTTTAGAAAAAAAATCATAACTCGAAAACTATAAAAAATCGCGGAATATACATGGGGGTGTTTCGGATGCCCCACGGGGTGTTCTATCTCAGGACTTCCGCTTGACACTACTTTTTGGGACATCTTGTATGTTTGAAAAGCAGGCAAATCCCCTTTTTTAATACGACGTTTTTATACTCAAAAAGAAACTTACGTTTCACAATCTGGAGTAGCTCTTGTTATAGTAGTATCTTCTGTATTCGCCTCATAAATTAGATTCACTATTTTATTTCCCAGTTCAGCCATGACCTAAAATATAACAAAGATGTAGTCTTTTTATGTGATTTAAAACGAAAATGAAAAAAAAGTTCTAAGACATTTCAATATAATATGTATGTACATTGTACATATATCATACCTTAATAATATCCGGTTCCCAGTCGTCTAAAGTAAGAGATCTCACTTTGCTCACATGCACTCCTAAAGAGCGATGTATTCCCGAGCATTCTATAACAAACATAATATAAAATTAATAAAACCATATTAATAAAGTTCGAAACTAACTGATTTTGCTTCCGAGGTTCCAGATAGTTGGACATAGTACCTATGCATAAAGTTATTCCGAGATTGATACTGGCCCATCGAGGATTCGGACTGCCGCAGTCACAACAATTGTTGTTGCCGGGTATAGACAGCAACTGTTCCCAAATTCTGTAAGAAAAAATAGTAGGTAAGTAGATATATAAAAGACGGCCAAGTGCGAGTCCAATAGTAAGTACTCTATTGTAAAGTACTCTAAATATAAAGAAATTCTGAATGTAAAAACTATGCTATGGCACATGCTAAGGCAGAACCTTTTGATCATAATATATATTTGTATGTGTTTGTTTTATTTTGGTTTTGTATTTAAAATTTTATGATTAATAAATGTTTTTTATTCTACTTTAAATTGACAACAAAATTTAAAATGGACAAAAACATTAAAAAAATCACTAAAAACCTAAATTTTTTAAAGACGACAAAAATGTACACACACCCGAAGGGTTAGTAGATTTTTTTGGAAACTTCAAAAACCTACTCCATACATCATCATAATTACCTGACTTTCCGCATGCGAACATTAGCGACACTGTTCCTATTGTCACTAGGTTTAGAATCGTCTGGCACTAGCACTAATTGAGACTCGGGATTCTCGCGGCTCTGCCCCTGCTGTATCGCCGACCGGATCCCGTTCTGAAGGGCGGCGATCCACGCGTTCAACATCTCTTCGGAGTCCGCTTGGAGCATGTGACTCCTGTAACGTAACACCGATCTGTTAAACTGGTCAAGTAAGTTTTTAAGGGGGAAGCCAATCCCATCTGCATACAAACGTGCTGAAAGATCTTATCTTATTCACGATCTTATATTTTAGATTTAAATTT
This sequence comes from Maruca vitrata, assembly GCA_039566165.1. NCBI lineage: Eukaryota > Metazoa > Arthropoda > Insecta > Lepidoptera > Crambidae > Maruca > Maruca vitrata. The sequence goes on from CM076921.1 coordinate 9,441,268, forward strand.
AAATAAACTACATATATTGAATGTTTGTGTTGTCAGAGACATCATTGATACCTAATCGTGTAATGAAATAATAAAATTAATCTCATGGGCCCATTTTGCTATCTATTACGTATTGATTCCAGGAATAGGTTATGGTTATCGTTCATAGAGGTACTGGTAAGTTGAAAAGTGAATGAATTATTTCATTCAAATTTAGGAACTATGGAAACGAAAATATCTAAGTTCCACCAAAAAAACAGAAACGAATAAAATTACAAAACCTTATCTGTTTTCAAACTGTTCAACTGAACGTAGTGCTCAAAAAACCTCTAAATGTTTTCTATCCATCCCACCTCTGATTATTCATTCTAATAGTCACATCACACGCCAATTATTACGACAATACCAAGGACACATACAGCACTCACTGCTATGTTATGGTTACATAATCATATGTTCCTTTTCAAATTATGACACCACCATTTGTATGCAAACAACATGATCTGTCAAGGAACTTTCGCGACGTAATTGATTTGTTTATGATTTAAATTCGACATGCGATGCACGAGTATGTTTGTTTATATATTTTTTAAGTAATAATATATAATTATACGTGGCGTTTTCCGTTCTTTGCCTCAAGATTGAGCCATTGTATAAGCATTGTTATTGATATACATACTACTTTTGTTTTATGATTAATCCAACCATCTTCGAATAATACTTATAGAGGGAAAAGTAAACAAAGAAACATATTCTTACTTGGAAGGGGAAAGTACTTCGAAACAGAAACGCCTCTCGCCGTCGTGAACTGGCTTCACCGTGCACAGCCTCAAGTCCTCCTCCATCACAGTGACATTCAGTTCGCCTGTTCTTTTCCTGTAATATTATAATGTTATGTTTTATAGCTGTTAGTCCGCGTGATTGATTGAATTGGTCCAGCTATCAAGGAATTGGCAAGCCCAAGCCTTGAATAGAGAGCTGTGGACAAGTTTGGACGAGACCTTTGCCCAGCAGTGGGATGACATGGGTTAGTAAAAAAAAAAGTCCGCGTGAAGGATTTGAGGAAATAAATACAACATTTTAATTTGTTGATCAAATTGCAATGAATTAGTCGACCAACCCGCACTTGGCCAGCGTGACTAAGGCTTTATCGCCCTAGTTTAGTGTAGGCCCGTGCCCCAGCAGTGGGGACGTATTTGGGCTGATGATGATGATGAAATTGTTGGGCCTTTTCTGAGATTAGCGTGAACAAAAAAAAGACCAATACGTATAAACATATTTGAAGTGCTTTAACTAAACAGGATATGTATGTAGGTATGATACAGATCTGATGTAATCGAAATATTTTCATTCGAAACAAAACCAAACTACAATCTCATCACAAACAACTAAATCATAAAAATGTAGTAAAATGCGAATAATACACCAAACAATTAACTTTACCAAGGTCATGACAGTATTCGCTGTAATTAACAAGCGTCAGTGACCTACATTTGGGGGAGCCTTCATAGAAATGAACGGGCAGCCTACTAAGAGAAACCTCGACATATTATTTTTTTTAAAGACCTGTGAGCACAAAAGTAAAAAATTCTTTCCGTCCTTTGTTTAGTAATATTTTAATATTACCCTTTCAAACAAAAATAGACAAGGTTAATCCACTTACATATTATTAACTTATTAATGTTTTCCTTCCTGAAATTGTTGCCGACCGTTATCTTATTTTATATTACTGCAGCGTCCGCATTGAGTCGTTTATCGAACATAATGTAACTTTGTTTTACTTAAGTTGATTTACGTTCCTTCTTTACGAGTACAAGATAGAAGTATCTGACAAAAAATGGAAATTTCATCTAAATCTGTTTAGCGGTTTAAGTGTGAGGAGGTGGTGACAGTCACACCTTCGTATTCATAACAGTACCCAAACTACTTCTGGCGGTGTTGTTAGTGCCAATAGGCGATGAGGTACACACCAGAGTTTTAATTGGTAAGTGTACCCCCTGGGCATTGAAGTCCGCCTAGGAGTCACAGCTGGCATTTACCATCGCCAGTCGCTGGGGAGTCCGACACACCACGCGGGGGATCCCCTCTTAGGGTAAAGGTAAAGGGTAACAGGCATTTCACCGGGTTAAAAAAGGTACAGTAGTAAATATATAAATAAAATAGCAAATTACAAACCTATAAACGAGCCGATTGTCGTACAAGTAGAACCACCTCCGATTCCACGTCTTGAACGCGTTGGACGTCCTCTTGAACAGGTACCCCTGCATCCTCGGGATGTTCCGCAGACACGGGGTGCTAAGGAGACCCTCCTTGCTGTCTCCATCAGCTTCACTCGCCTTACAACTAGGCAGCACCGTATCCTTGCTGTTCACAATCGTATGACGATTCTCCATCTCTTTGTCCAGTATCTTTGTGTCGTTACGCATTGTTGAAACCTGAAAATGTCATCATTACTGCTTCACGCGTTGTTACTCGTAACAACTTACAACACTTTACGATTATCTCACACATCTGATTTATAGTAAATGAAATCATATAATCTACTGAACGAAACTAAAATTAATGCAAAGTGTAATAATTGACACCAAATGGATGAAATATATTTTTATTATTGTTCAGGTGAAACATATTTAGGTAATGTTACAGTAAATATTTATTATTAATTTATTTTATTATCGGTTACGCTTGATGAGTTTGAGTTAATGCGGTGAAAATTCTTGGAAAACGAATTAATACCTTGATACTTAAATGTTTTTTGTCACTGTTCAATCATTGAAGTCTATTCGATCACATAAGAAAATTTGGAAAGTAAATGCACTTCTCAAAGCGAAATGTAATTGGTATCCTTATCACTGTGTTGATACTAACGTGCCCTCAATTGATACTAGACAATATCAACACTAACTTCACCTATATCCAGTTTCATAGGTGTACATTTGGTGAAAATTGTAGGTGGGTAAAGATAACAAACATATAGGTAGGAGTGCTTGCTCACATATCATGTTTGCACTTATCGAAAGACAAGATTATTATGTTGTTGGAAATATAATGACTGATTGATAAAACTTAATGACTAAACTGTATCATAACAACGGCCTTAGTTTTAGTTTGGACATATTCGACACATCTTTGTAATTCTACGCATTAAAGTAAATGGAAGATCCTTGGCACAATATCTAAATTAGACTAGCATAGACCAGTTGCCGAAATGCAAGTCACACAAGATTTTTTTTTATTCTTACCTCTTCAGCTGTAGTCTTGAGAAATGGATCAAGATCTTCACTCAAATCAGCACCTTGATGATAATAAGTGCAGCACGCTTGTAAATACGACAAAAACTGTAACAAAACATGTTATGTACATAATATTCTTAATAATTATCATATTATGTAATATCATATTATCATACAGCAGCACATTGATACTACCGGATAGTAACGTCGTTAAACATTTCTCCAAAAAATAACGTTACCTGGGCTTTTTTAAAACCCTATTTCATCTTATCTTTGCTTATTAAAATGAACAAGGGTCTGCTTATTATGTGGTCTGGAGATAATGCCATCAAGAATTTCTAGTGTTTAACATGATTCTCACGACTTCTCAACAGAAAAGAAAGTGCTAACAGGTACATAACACGTGGGTAACTAAAGAAAATTTCACGTTTTTCTCAAAAATATGAAACTAGTTAAAATTCAATAAGTGATAGTTATTTGGAAACAAATTATTGGCAGAAAAACGGACGTAGATAATATATGCAAAAGTGTGGTCTGGCCGTTTGGCGTCATTCATACATTTTATAGGTCGTTGCCAAGCGAAAACACCTAAAGACCCCACAGACGCTTTCTCCTCGCGACTGCTAAATCGAGTATGCATTATAATAACAATTCTTTGAAGCAATATTTTCAAACACAAGCTTGTAAACCAGTAATGCACGTGCGTGCGTTGTGTGCCTCCAAAATACTCAGCGTCCTGGTTTTTTAGCGAGTTGTCCTGCTTTTCCTACTTTGTATCCTAGTTTTTCGAAATTGTGCTTGGTAATCCTAGTTTTTTATGAACCAGTAGGAAATACTGAATACTATAGTATATTCTTGTCAATACCTACGTTTATTGTTTACCAAGCATAAAAAATCATAAGTTCGCGACATACCTACTTTTTGCACATACGAGTATGCAACTCATTTTATGAATTTACTTAATTCATCATCGTACATGTTCCGTTTATTTATAGAACCTACTCACCCAGACCGCTACGGATGTTAGTAAAGATATCTCAGTCATTGCCTGGCATGCGTGCGATATGGTTATTGTAAATAAGTATAATTAATTATATCGCTCACGCACACAGGTAAGAAAACAATTTCCTTATAGCCAACATGATAGAAGACCGCGAAGTATAAAAAGCTATTATAAATGCATCCGAGTAGAACTCAAGAGTGGCGAGAGCTTTATAGTCGAAAAGCACTTTAAATGAAATAATTTAGTCTTGCCCGTGACCACGAGCGCTGTAAAGAGCTCGAAACGTCAGGTCTCTAAATAATGTTTTTAGAATATCAGAGTTTAATCCGTAAAATTAGTTTTATTTCAAATGAAATAATTAAATCAAGCAATTTAGAGATTAAATATTCAATTTCGATTCGAAATCGATTTTTTTTCTAGAAACTATTAAATACCTTAGATTAACTAACAATCTAAGCGTGTATGTTGCAGACCTAGTTTGCTATAAATACTCTGACTTTGAAAACAAAACAATATTGTTATGGTAATATATGTAAGTATTAACAACAGAAACGTAATTCGCATTTCATACAAATGTGATATCAATATAAAAACATCTAACTCCAACGAAATATGACACAAAAAGCGTTCCTTGTTTGTGCGCTTGATGCATTAAAACGTTGTTTAACGAAATAGGCGAAGTAAACAACTTAATTACCTGTTGCTCATTAATGAGACGATGCAATTCACCCACGATCAGTCACCGAACCACTCAAGTATGAACACAGTTATTTGTAAGTAAAAAGTCCATCGTTTGTGCAACACAATACATAACTGTCGTGAGTCGTCTGAGGCTGAGTCTGTGGCTAGACAGGGGACGGAGCTAAGTAACTCCGAGGAGGGTGTCTCGAAAGCGCGAAGACTCCGACTACTAGCCTTGTGCCTGCTTAGCGCACTAACACTTGCTTAACTGAAAATCGGCGATATTGCATTGGGCGTCGTGCTAATGGTGACTAATAAAACTATTGCCGACGTAATAGATAAGATCACGCTTCGCAGGTGAGCTGAGTAATTGGGTACAAATAAGCACATCGTAGTGGGCGCGAGTTTTGTTTTTTAAATATTATTTAGCATTATAAATCTAAGTGTTCCTCTGCTATAGCGCTAAAATAATAAATACTATAAATGAGAAACATTGTGAATACCTAGTGTGTAGGTTTTTGTTTTATCTACTGATAGGTTTTTATGTTACTTCAAGGTATTCTAATTTGACATCAAAATAACATAAGGGCTACACAAAATAACATAACATTTTTATTCGACTGCAAAATAGAATGATGATTCACACAATAGTCGCCTTCACGTGAACGGATTCGCAGCCCGAAGTTAGTACATCATAAATAAGACGCACTAAATATAATATAGACATTTAAAATTTAAACCAGTCATAATTGTGATTGAATAAGATCTAAGTCGTAAAAAGTAGTTTCCTAGTTTATACTTTGTATTCAAAAAAACTGGTTCTATAAATTTTTAAAGCTTTTTGCAGCACTACAACACTGCGTTTTTTTGCTACACATTCGACTACTTATTATTATCGTTACTGGCTATCATTTCGACATACATACCCATCAACACATAACCATTTTGAGATGAAATAATCATTGAACACACTAAATGGCATGTAAACAAAACGTGTGAGACACGTATTTTTTAAATCATTTTGCATGGTAAATAACATACGAGGTGGTGTTGTCCCCACGAACAGCGATCGACGATTGTCTAACAATCATAATCACGTAGCGTGCAGGTGAATTCCTTAATTATCAAATAACTCGTGTGGTTATGTATTCAGAGTTCAAAATTGAATTACATATATGAATTGTTAACAATGCAGCCACGAATGTAAGCTCTTTGTGGATAGTATCCTCGAGGTCATAATTATCTAATTGTTCGTAAATGAAACAAGATGCAATTGCTCTTGCTTGAATTATGATGTTAGGTATTTATACCCACGTCAAAGAGGACAGACCTGTATTTGACCTGTATGTAACTTTACTTAATAATATATTATTAAGTAAAGTTGGAAAAAATACATGTTAGGTTACAGTCACTGTTTACCTAGAGCCTAGTTTATTATTTCAAATTTTCAGCCTGAAATCTGGTATAAGGGTAGTAGTACAATAAAATGTAATATACCAATTTGTAGTTAGTACTAGGATGAAGTTCGTAAATGTTCGTGCCTACGAATTTTTAGAAAGAAAAAACGCAGCTTAACTCAAAAGTAGGTTATTGTTTAAAGGTGATTCGAATTACGTGCGTGATAGCGTGTCTCCTAATTAATTAACTGGAACAAAGGCGCGGTACATATTTTGCTTTGTCCAACTAATAATAGACTTAATTAAATGAACATTTGACATACAAAATTCAGTATGACTTCGTAGTTTATAGGGAGAAGAGAGAGAGAAACTACGAAAAACTGATGCTAGTAATAATTGAGCTCAACAACTTTTATGTTTGAAATAAAACCAAATTTATGGATTAAACTTGCGTGTGTTGTTATTGTAAACATATTATTTATAGAGCTCGAATCGTCGGGTCTCTAAATAATATAATTAGGATAACAATACACGCGAGTTTGATCCGTAAAATTAGTTTTATTTCAAATGTGTAGTCTTTTATTCTTTGTTAAATACATATATTTGTTTAACTAAATATTCATGTATGTATGTATGTACAAAAAGGTCAACATGTTATAAGATGCACCATAGTGCTTCAATCAGCCAAATATGTAAATATGTAACTATAAGCAATACCATTAATCCTATTTACAGAACTCTACTACTAGATTCATCTACCATCTAAAAACATGTAATTCAGAATAACATAATTGTGAATACTTACAGTGGCAAGTATTTCATGTCTCTTTCGTGCCTGCAGCATTGTGATCTTATGCACATGGTCCAGAGCTGTGTGTCTGAAGCAGGACCGTGTCGCCAATAAGAGATTCACTGTCTCCTCCACATCAGTTAACTTATTACGAGATACCTGGGTTGAAATACATCTATTAATATCAAATAACATCATAGGTACTAAAATGGTGTAATCTCAACTAACATTGGAGTCCTCACAGATAGTCAATGTCACTTTCAATTGTTATGGTTAGAAAGTGACAGAGTTTTTAAACAAATAAAAAAACCACTGAAATGTGTTACTCACCTGAGAATTTCTATTTAAAGCTATGTCCAGATCATTTGAGATTTTATCAAAATGGTGTTTACTCTCTTTTACACCTTTAATATCACTGAAACAAAACATTAGATAGAATGTAATTCCTATTTTTTTATTGCGAAGTGACTAACTTTGGCCTTTCAATTTCATACTTCCACTTACACTCTCTCTGTCTGTACTCTGTCTGTTACGCTTTCACGCATAGAGTACTGGACCGATTTAAATGAAATTTGGTACAGATATAGTCCAGAGCCTAGAAAAGGTTATAGGCTACTTTTTAACCGACTGCGCTATAAGGAAGTAATGTTTTACCCGTTAAACGTCTCTACATGGACAAAGTTGCGGGCGGAAAGCTACTATTCAATAAATTAACAATACTTTACAGATTTATTCTAAAACTTACACTTTAATAAAGGCAGTGAGATTCTTCAGTACAGTTCTGGAAGCCTGGTCTAAAAGAATAGAGTGAAATTTATTCATTTCTTGCAAACCATGGATCATGCGGTTGAGTGTGGCCATCACAGTGGGGTCTTCTGAGAAACTTCCACTCAAGTCCCACAGTGCATTTGTAAAGGTACTGAAAATAAATTTATTGTCATCAAACAGCATGAAATTGCATAATTGTATTTCCAAAATTACTTCAAACGGTTCTCTGATGTATTTTGATTTATTTTTATAGAAAATGAATATCAAGTAAATACCATATCTATAAATAAATAGGTATGTACATATATGAAAAAAAGCAGCGTATTTTACCATCTACAGTTGTCTTAAAATTAATCTTATCTATTAATTTTATTTCATGAAAAATGTACATACAAAGATAAAAAGGTTTCCCATTATTATCAATTTTATTGCCACATAAAATTAGATATAATATGTAGAAGATACTTTAATATTTTGGAAACTAAGTAATAATATCTGAGATTGTCAAAAAATGTTTTCTCATAAGATATAGGGTTTAAACTTTTTAGAATAATGTAATTTTATTAGTAGAATAGGTTTTCATTTAATGTGAAGAAAGAATACACTAAGTGCAGCACTCTTTATCATGCTACAGACAGGTTTATTTCAAGAAAATTATATGAGTAGAATGTGTGTTATGTTGCAGGAATATATCCTAACATTTCACCATTCGCGGAATCAAATATCGCAATCCCAAGGAAGAAAATATATGAAAGTAGTTCACTGAGTACTCACCCTCTATGAGTCATGTACATTTTGCCAGAGTCGATCATAACAGTACATGCTTTGAGAACCTTGTCCAACTTTTGCTCAAGACAATCGATACTAGCTTCTTCAGTCTCGAGTTGTTCCCTACAATGATACATTATTAGTTATACAACAACAATTATTAGCAAACACAACACGTACAAATTCACTTTCTATCTTTAACTTTCATTGTTTTATTACCTAAATTTAGGGGAGTCTCGGAGACATTCATCAAAATCTATTAAAGGCTTCATTGTCACTATAAAAGATACGATTACACTAGCAACTACGACACAATATGAATTATACTAAAACATTTTGTTTTGCAGTCGAACAAAAAACATATCTCCAATCTGCTATCAACTGACAGCTGAGCAACTTGACAGACGGAACGGGGAGGACGTTGACAGCTACCTTTTTAGTTTTTTATGTGGGATTTGGGATCTACACAAAGATGTTGTTAATTATAATGCTATGGCTACATGTAAAGAAAAAACTGGTCAAGTGCGAGTCAGAGTCGCGCACGAAGGGTTTCGTACTATTATCTATGATAGAAAATCATGTTTGTTGTATACATTTGTAAAACTCGAGTAAAAATTGCTTAAAAATTAAGTTTGTTGTATGGGGATGGGGTGGGGGGGGGGGACACACCCCTTAATATTTTATCTTTTTTTATTTTTAGTATTTATTGTTATAGCCCATCGATAAAGAGGAAGGCCAAAAAAGAGATGGAGAGATGAGTTGGATGCCCATGACAGAAACTGGCCGGCCTTGGCCGCAGATCGAGAGCTCTGGAGTAAAATGGGGGAGGCCTTTGCCCAGCAGTGGGGCAGCATAGGCTGAATAAAAAAATGTTATAGCAGCATCGGTAGTACATCATTCGTCAAAATCCAGCTTTCTAGCTATTACTGTACTGAGAGACGGACAGTGGAGGCTTAGTAATAAATTTTAGGTAAGAAACCCTATGTGAGTTAATACAACATGAAAATTTTGTTGTCAATTTTCAAACTAAGAAACGTAAGCCTCAGGAGACTTATCTAAGCTAGTTAGTTAGCAATTTGAGACAAATTAAGGTTAGTGTATCTAAAGACTATTTAGGTCTAATAAAAGGGACAATTATGATACAAATATTTTATTTACAAATACAATTCAAAGTCGATTCTATTAGAATTATAGAACTGACTGTCTTCACCATGCTTTCGCACCCAAACTCCTGTTTTAAAGTGTCCTTCCGATACCCATTTTTGCATTTGTTCTGTGGTGTGTGGGCCTGATACTTCAGCATTATCATCTTGGCTTCTTTTGTATTCCCACTTTACTTCATCAGATTCATCATTGCTCTTATCAGCATTCTCTTCTAAAGGTTCTGAAGGTTCACCTAGGGTACTCTTGTCACCTAGGGTTTGTTTTTCCTTTTGATCAAAATCATCTGCATACATATCTAAATCAGCATCATCATTTTTCCTTTTATCCTTAGCAATGATAGAACTAATTTTTTCATAAGTTTCTTGATATACATCCATATTACCCATTTTGGTCAAAATTTGGTTAGCAAGTTCTGTTACTCTTGTAACATGTTTGCTACCTTCATCAACAATACCAGCTTTCTTTCGCTTCCACCTCTCAGCACTTGATATTTTTGAGCTGGCACCTGAAATTAAATAAAAAGGTTGATGATGAAATGTTTATAGTTTATTTATTTAAATAAACCATAAACATTCAGACTCCAAGCTATGTTGCTACAAATATACTTAATTATGTAAAGACATCCAGACTTTGGTTTTTTTTTTCCTATCTGACTAACGATGATGGCTTGGAGGAGCCTTGTCATCATCACCGGGCTTGCGGGGGAGCGGATGGCTCTCACCCCTACCAGACTTAGGTATACACCAATGTTCATTGTGAAAATATTATTTCTGAGCAGGAATAAAACCCAAAACTCTTGGCACAGGAGACTGGGGTTTTATCAAATACGCCAGCCAAGTCAGAATATGCCAGATAAGTCAGTTTGTTAAATTTTTTGCCTACAAGAGAAGCTAACTACCTATATTGAACATCTATTAAAAAATTATTTGATAAAAGTAAAAACATGAAATAAGTCTTTATGGGTCTTCACGCGATATTAGGAGTAGCAAAATTACATAGCTACTTACTGCCCGACGTTTCGACTGGGTTACACCAATCGTGGTCGCGAGTTATTTCAGTGTAATGGAACGCGAAAGTTTAAAATCTTACAAAGTAAAAACATAATAATGAATGTAAATTTAAAATTCTTAAGTGCTAAACCTTGCACTAGCTGTTCTAATATTTAGAAAAACGGAAAAAATTTAACTGCCTCACCGCAGCCCGGGGACATAATAATCTACATAATAATTAAATTACCAAGACGCTGCAGTGTTTTAGCAATTGTCTCCTTTGGTTTCATATGTTGTATGATTTCCTTGTAGTTTTCAATCAGATCAAACTTTTCTTCGGGCTCATCATCCTCGCTGCTTGAGTCATCACCCAGGCCTTTGTTGTCATCATCCTTGTGCACTTTGTACTTATCCTCAGGTCTGCCTTTTACCTTCACCCAATCAATGTTATCGAGCCATCCATCTCTAATTTCTTTTTCTTTTTTCCAATGGTAATGACCTTGAGTATCAAAATGACCTTCTTCAAGTTCTTCCTTCATATTGAATGGTGTAATGGTTATCTGAAAATCAATTAACTACTACTTTAGCTACTTACCACGGGATCAGATCAATGTATGTGATGTTGTGTAATATATTTATATATTTTATATTTATTTAATTAAAATTAATAAATATGTAAATATGACAGTCAATATGTTTAATTTTTGGACTGTCACGAATATTGCAGTAAACCCTTCAAATTCTCATTACACAATATACAAATATTGTTTAATGAGGAGGTATGCATCAAATCCACGCCACAATAATGAATTTACAACAAATTAATGTGCATAATAGTCAAGAATTTTACTCACTTCACCTTCTAGTCCCGCAATGCCCTCTTCTTCGCCTTCAATGTCGTCTGCATTGAGGACATTATTTTTTTCTTCTTCGGCACCGCTGTCTTCTTCATCAGAGTCGAGAGAATGTTTTTTCCCTTCCTTTTTCTGGAGGACTTCGTTTGTGTCGAAGGCTTCAGTGGCAGATCTTTTTGCCATTTTGTTTAATCGAGTATTCAACAAGAAGCGCACTTGAATCTAATCACTAGAGTAATGAACAAAAATCTAACTGACTAATCAAGTGGACAAACAAAACGATGATAAACACACCCAGTTTGACACAACCAAATGAATGGAAGACAAGTTAGACAGGCGGTGGTGAGTGTGAGCTGCTGAGTGTAGGCTTGGGTAAAAAATAACAATAATACGATATGAAAATATCGATACTTTATCAGAAAATAAATTTTTAAAGCTCTTCTGTCTGCTTTCGCGTTACATCATGTATTTTACCTTTTAATGTATTGATGTTGTCCAAATTTCGCATATTTTGGCAATACATAATCGCTTATTGCGCAGCTAATATCGATGTTTTTTAGTCAATACTTTACGATATCTTTGAAAATTCTCGATTCACCACATTGATACTTTTTTTTTCCTCATTTGCCCATCCCTAGCGGAGTGGACGAACGTGTGAATGAATGAAAGTAAATTGACATTAAGGTTCTTCGTGTTGAACCATTCAATCTATTTTCTTTTTTTTGATTCCTCGGGTTTGGGATTTTTGAGTCGAATTTAAAACTGCTGCTGCTTGACATCGACACTGACAGGAAGGCAGTGACAGATGAAGTTGAACAAATTTTTTCACCTGCGCTCAGACTATTTTTGATTGTTGTTTTGCAATGTTGTGCTTGTATTAAAAATTATATTGCGCTATATTCTAACAAAAAAATATTTAGAAATCGAAACAAATCTAAAACTTGGATAATAATCTAATTGTACACATGTAAATTTTTGTAAAAAAATATTTTATGTGAATTTAGAAAGTCTGGAATACAAATTAGAAAACTTTTCACCAACGAAAATGCAGGCTGAAGTTAGAGAAAACACAGATCAGAAGAGATACCTCAAAAATGACCATATTTTAACAGTTCTATTATGTGCCATTTCAATACCATTATCAATGTCAATGTGGATAATCAACATATTTTATTCAAAATTTATAAAAGACAGTGAAGGACTTGATGGTAAATTATGTTTCTGACTATTCTCTTTATATATTTCACTTGGTTCGAATGTACAACTTTTGCTTAGCAATTTCGATATTGGAATATTGTCTGAGAAGCAGTCTTAAATTTTTATATATTATCTAATTTCAGAACCTGTGGTGATATCACCAGCTAGGTGGATGGCTTCGTGTTTTATTCCACTAGCGATGGCAGTGTATGGATATAAAAAAAAAAGTGTGAACCTGAGTGGAGCAGTGTTTGGCTTCTTGGTTGGCCTGGTCTTAACTCTAAGCAATTACTGTTTCCTATCTGCTCTTTTTACATTCTTTATGACATCTTCTAAAGCTACCAAACTAGGAGCACAAATAAAGAAAAAAATTGATGAGGAATTCAAAGAAGGTAACATATTTTTTTATTCAATATTTTAGTTTTATTATGAGACATTAAATTTAATTAAAAATAATTTTAGGTGGACAAAGGAATTGGATACAAGTACTTTGTAATGGAGGTATGGCCACACAACTTGGGCTACTATATCTATTGGATGTGGGAGCTTCGGAGAGGCCTATAGATTTCATTAAGGATTACAGAGCATCTTGGCTGTCCATGGGGGTACTTGGTAAGGTTTGATTTATTAATTGTTAGTATTTAGTATACATTTTATTTATTGTCTTTAATTTTGTCTTGTCTGTTTGATTTCAGGTGTGTTTGCATGTTGCAATGGTGATACTTGGGCATCTGAGCTAGGCACTGTATTTGCAAAGTCAGAGCCAATACTAATAACATCTTGGAAGAAGGTACCAAAAGGAACAAATGGGGGGGTTACCCCAGCTGGAATATTTTTTAGTATAGTGGGAGGGTTCATTATTGGGGTGTCCTATTATCTGTCTATACTCTACTTTACTGACAGGGTCACTTGGGCATATGCTCCTCCACAATGGCCAGTCATTGTGTTTGGTACCTTAGCTGGCTTTGTTGGTAGTCTAATAGATTCTCTTATGGGAGCTACTGTACAGTACTCAGGTAATTTATTTATTCCACCAAAATTGTTGACATTTTTGCAAATTTTTATGATATATTTTTACTAAGTTGTATATTTATTATTTGTTCATTAATAATACCTAATGTTAATGTAATCATTATTTTAAAAAATGTATTTCTTTTCAGGTTTGGATAAGAATGGCAAGATTGTTTCACATTCCAGTCTTACTGTTAAACATATTAGTGGTAGAAATATCTTGGATAATCATAGTGTTAATCTTATTTCAACTGTTATTATGGGTTTGCTGCTGCCTTCCTTCAGTAAAATTTTTTGGCCATCATTGTAAATGCTAAGGGTAAAAGTAAAGACAATAATTATTGTTTATTAAAATATAAACTTGGACACTTGGGAAATTGGTTTCTTAAATAACAAAGAAAGTTAATAAAGGGGATAGTTGAAAAGTTGTAAATTAAGACTTGTTTCTTTTTTAAATTAAAATTGTCTTGTTGATCAATGGTTATTAAATATTTTATTACAAAAAAATATTTACACATATCTGTCTGTAAAATATTAGCTACTGATTGTGCCACTAATAATAGGTACATATTATATAGAAGGTTTTCAAACAAGATGAATGGAAATGATTATGCCAATGGCTTATGTGTTTTTAAGATAAGTAGGATATGAGGACAAATTAACTTTTTTTTATTTTTATATTATCAACTCGAATTTAAGTATCTTCTTGGGGTAAAACACAATGTTTCTAATATTATGACTACATCTATTATGTTTATGATGCAGTAGTTATATATGGAACTTGTAGAGTATAATATTGATACATTTAAAATAATTATTGTAACAATAATATACCAAATTACATCCTAATCCTATGTAATCCACAACAGTTAGTAATGTTTTAATAAGTTTAGATAACATTATCAGCATTTTTGTTTTAGGGTTCAAAGTTTAGACAGTATCATAATGAGTGTTATGCAAATATAAGATGAAATTTAGGTTGTTGTTAATACGTTTTTGCATTGAAATGTAAATTTGTAGTACATATTTCTTTTTAACAACACTAGGCAGCATTATAAATTACTGTTATTTGTTTTCTATGACCTTCATTTGTATCATTTATCTTAGCAATGGCAAATTGCAAAGTTTAGTAAATTTCCAGAATATTTTGTACTTATTTTGTTACTTAAAATATTGTTGAATAAATGGCTTATTATTATTGATTATAATTTTTAATGCTCTAATCCTAATATTAATAAAATGGTACGCCCATGGCTGTGGACTGGTGAAGCTGAAAATTTATTAGACGGGCCTATTATGCTCAACTGTGTACTGGACAGCAATAGGCTAAGATGATGATGAAAAGAAATGAAAAGGAAAAGAAACCATAATCTGCATATTATTATGGTCTAGCTAAGATTGTAGTTTTGCATTTCTCGACTTTGATTATCATATTTCACCTTTGAATATTTTCAATATCTGGAAACCGGTGTTAGATCGCTTTGGATTATAAAATACTGACTTCTTATATACAATTGAATATGTCTGGAATACATGTTGTGACTCGTGATCGTGGCCCTTACAACAGTGCCAAAACATCAGGAGCTCGTTAATAAAAAACATCATAGTAAATATCCCGGTATCCCCATTCAGTTTTTTAATGTGTATAACCATTTCAGCTTTAAGTCACTTACTTATTTGACTAGCTCGGTGGAACAGTGGTTAGTGACCCAGGTTCATTACCTACAGTTCCAAGAGTCGTGGGTCCGATTCCCACTCGGGACAAATATTTGTGTGACGAACATCGGTGTTAGTTCCGTGTCTGGGTGTGTATTAAGTATATTTGTGTATCACTGTTGATTCTGATATCTGTAACACAAGAGCTAAAGCTACTTACCACGGGATCAGATCAATGTATGTGATGTTGTGTAATATTGATTTAGAATTAAAATTAGAAATGTACATGAATATATACCAACAACAGGTTTTTAAAGTTATCTTTAAACTATACTTTTATACACCCAATACCGTGATTAATATAAGTTCAAAGAAGCCAAACCATGAAGCAAAAAGAAAAAATAACAAAACTGACATTGACATACAGCATGTTCTTGTAAGCTTTAATTTTGCTACAACTGCGTGTAGATAATGTTGACACAAGTTTACTGATATTGAGGATTTATTAATTTATCCACATTGAAAGCCGTAATAGTTCATCGAACAATAGAACAACGTCTGAGTAAGCCGAAGAGGAACTTCTTTGTTTACTGAAATTAATTTAAAATACGAAATTGTATTGTGTGTGACCCACGCACAATAAAAACTATTCAAAATTGGTGTATTCTATTGATATTTTAATTCCACGTTTGTGAATCAATTCTGTGTGTGTCTGAAACAATTCGCAAGTAGAGCAAGGAAGGAATGTTTTTTGTATTCTAAACCATGTCGTCGTCCGTAGAAGAAAGCCCCATAATTAATTCGGATATTGAGAATGATGTTACAAGTAGTACTCGTAATCTTGTAGAGACTGGACCAGGTAGGTCAAAATATCATAGTGTTTTTAACCTTATTATTATTAGTTACCCCAATCAAGGCCATCATCACAATGACTAGGTATTAGATTACCTTCTTGTTTATAAAACAATTGCAAATGTTAAACTTTTGATCAATAGGTCAGTGGTCAAAAGATTGAATATGATGTTTTTCCTAGTCATACAAACATAAAAAGCAAATATTTTATACTACCTGTATTAAGGAATACAGATTGTTCTAGTATCTATGTAATAGGCATACATAACACACCTGTGAACTATTTGTGAAGGTATTTATTTTCTTGTAGCATACATAGCTACTTACTCTGTAAGACATTATAAACCAGCTGGTTTACAAAAAAAAAAAACATTGGAAATAGACACTCTAAGAAATATTGTAATTGCAGTTGAGGAAACAACAGGATGGATCAAAAGTCGGACCGTACTTGGTATCATGGGATTCCTTGGGTTTGCCAATGTTTATGCAATGAGGGTGAACCTATCAGTGGCAATTGTTGCCATGATAAATTCAACAGCACCATTGCCCTCAAATGATTCACTGGATGTGTGCCCGGCCGGTACACCCAGCAACGATTCCACACCAGTCGTAAGAATATTTACTCATATAATATATTTTTTTTTATGATGATGATGATGATTTGACGACATTGAAAGTGACGTGACAAATGTTTTTATTCTCAGAGACCTGGTGACTTCAACTGGTCCGCTGAACAGCAAAGTATTATCTTAGGTTCCTTTTTCTATGGATATGTATTAACACAGGTGAGATCAATCTGTTTACCCCCACTCTACACTCTACTTATGTGAGTGGAAAAAACAAGATTATACTTTTATATTCATTTAAGGATTTTTGATTTCATTTTCGAGTATCATTTGTTTTTGTTTATTAATTAGTTCTGATAATCTTGTTCTTAACCCATAAAAATCTTTTATTATTTTAGGTCCCTGGTGGGCGAATAGCTGAAATTTTTGGTGGTAAACTAGTTTATGGAGTGGGTGTGCTGCTAACAGCGATATTCACTATACTTAGCCCAATAGCAGCATTTGCTGATTTTAAATTCTTCATTGTGGTGCGAGTTCTGGAAGGGCTTGGCGAGGGTGTGACATACCCGGCCATGCATGCCATGTTGGCACGGTGGATACCACCACTGGAGAGATCGAAGTTTGCAGCTTATGTATATGCTGGTAAGTTAAAAAAAATTGTTTATAATTTTTTTTTGTATAAAAGTATGTATTTAATACTTAATATCCACTTGTAATACAGGTTCGAACATTGGTACCGTTATATCATTACCAATATCTGGATGGCTTTGTACTCTGGACTACGCTCATGGTTGGCCGCTCTGTTTCTACTTGTTTGGAGGCCTTGGAGTGCTTTGGTTTATTGCATGGATGTTCCTAGTTTATGACACACCACAAAAGCACCCTAGGATATGTCCCAAGGAGATTGAATACATTACAGCAGCTATTGGACCACAGGTACTATACTCAAGTTGCCAGTATTTTGGATTAAAGTTACATTTAGGAAATAAATTCATAATTCAGTTTATAAAGTTTTAAGTTCAATGGGCCACACTTGGCCTACATTATATAAATTAATATGATTTAGAAATATTATTTTGAGTGATGAAGAATTGCATTCTAGGTATTAGAATGTGATTCTTTACATACTTAATTTATTGTGAAACGGTTTCTTAGCAGTGAGTGGTACATTTAAAATGAAATAATTAATTGGTTTAATGGAAATACACTAATTCACGAATAAATATTTTGTTATACCATTTGGCGTTTGCATGCATCCATTATCTTTCAAATGTGGAACACAGATTGTGTGAGTCATGCCAGTCTGACCTCACAGCTGTTTCTATATGACATACTATTCAAGTTTGCTGTAAAGCCATCTAAGCAGAAACTTTGTCTAATAATGTTTTAATACATACATATGGCTATATGAAATTTACTATAAACTCACTGATTGGGTGAATTTCTTATTTATATGTAACAAACTAAAGACAAAACTGGATCATATTTCGTTGTTACAAAAGTTTTGGCTTTATCATCCGACTGCTGAGCCTCTGAATCTCCACACCTGTCCATGTCTACACTAATCTACACTAATATTATAAAGAGGAAATATTTGTATTTTTGTATGTTTGTAATGAATAAACTCAAAAACTACTGGACCGATTGCAATAATTTTTACACCATTAGAAAGCTGCATTATTCAGAAGTAACATAGGCTATATTTTATCCCGGTACGGGAAGTAGTTCCCTCGGGACGCGGGTGAAACCGCGTGAAACAGCTAGTACATTATAATTATAAAAGGAAGTTGCACATCAATCTATTTTTTGTGTCTGTGTGTGTATGTTTGTAATGAATAAACTCCATAATTGCTGTGCCAATTTCAAAACATTTGTCACAATTGGAAAGCCACATTCACACTTAGTAACACAGTCTACACAGTCACAGCCATTTATTGCTAAAAAAGATCAGGGATCCTTACTAAAACTTAAGTTACAACCTAATGTAGGGAATAGTAGTATAACATATTTTTTGTATTACTAATAACTATAATAACTTATTAGTAATCTGTATCTCGGGCGACAGCGCTCAACCTAGATCTTACAATATAATAATTATTAAATAAGATTATAAAAGGGTGCATACAAATATTAGATTTTTGATTGTCGTGTGCATGAAACAAGTTTACTACGATGACATAAGTTTACTCCAATAAAACAAGCTTACTACGACAAATCAAGTATACTACGACAAAACAAAGTTACTACGACGTATTGTGTATGAAGAAGTGTCAATGTTTTCCAGGATGACAAGCCATCGATGTCCATTCCCTGGTGTAAGTTCCTGACATGCGTGCCGCTGTGGGCCATCCTCATCGCGCAGTGCGGCCAGTCGTGGCTGTTCTACACGCAGCTCACAGAGCTGCCCACTTACATGAACAATATACTGCACTTCGATATTGTATCCGTAAGTTAGAAAAACTGCCAGTGAAAACAGAGACTTGCTTGGTGGAACAGTGGTTAGTAACCGGCTACAGTTCCCAGAGTCGTCGGTTCGATTCTTACCCGGGACAAATATTTCTGTGACGAACATCGATGTTTGATCCGTGTTTGGGTGTGTTATTTAATATAACATGTATAATATGTATTCCAATGTTGTTTCTGATAACCGTAACACAAGTGCATAAGCAACTAACAATTACAACATACGACACTTCGTACAAGTTAAAAATACGAGTGTATGAAGTATATCAATACTGTCCGCAGACGATTTCAAACATTGAATCCCCAACATTACCAGTAAATTTATAAGCTCGTTTTATAATTGAATATCTAATGTTAACTGTTTTAGTTTAAATATTCTTATTCTATTTCAAGTGGTACTAATTGTTCAATGTAGGCCACTGATTACAAAATCATAACCAGTTATTATTTTATTTTAGAATGCAAGATTATCCGCCCTTCCATACCTGACGGCCTGGATTGCTGGAATACTTATAAGTATATTTGCGGACTGGGTGCTGGCTAAGGGGTGGATTTCGCGATTGACAAGCATGAAACTATGGAATACTGTTGGTAAGCTCAACTTTATTCAAATATAAACGACGAAATTAATTTAAGCAAGCAAGACTACAAGCAATCGCTGGTTACAGTTCGCTTGGTTCAGTTAGGTTTTAATGAAAGCACATGAAAAGTGTATCAGAATTCTATATCAAGAGCGCGCTCTGACTTCATACTTATCATTATAACGATGAAAGTATATTTAGTAGTTGAGCGAGAAAACACACTAAAGGAAATAAACTGTTGTAGAATTTAGAACAAAATTTTTATATACAAAGATTTCATTTTAGTTTAACTGTAACTTTTTGCCCACAACGAGAGATTAGCCCCGATAAAAGAGGGCTCTTTTGCTCATGAGACGTTGTGTTATGAAACAATGTTTTTTTTCTACAGCCGCGTTCATACCGGCGTTCGGTCTGCTGGGCATCGCGTGGGCAGGCTGCGACCGCATGGCTGTCATGCTACTGCTCAGCATCACCTCGGCCTTCGGCGGCGCTGTCTATGCCGGTATGAAAAAAAAAAGATTAAAAAAAAATCTGTAATATGTCATTTTATCTTGTAGCCGGGACCGCGTGAACGGTTCACTTCGACCCATAGAGAGCTGTTGTATTTCCCCTACACACTTACTCCCTAATAATTAGATGCATTTTTGCAATAATGAATCTTGGTCTGAAAAGGTTCCTATAGACCGTTCCCAAACGGTCTGGCTAATGTGGGACATTTATAGAAAAACTGGCTTAAATATGCGAGCTAAGCTGATTTCATTTAGTTTAGTCGGTGGTGGGTGGAGTCTCATCTTCATTATCAGCGAGTTAGTAACGTAAAACGCCTTCTTAGAGAAATAAGTAAAATTTATTTACGGTGAAATTTCCCATATTAATTGTGGGCGCGAGCGAGAGACGCTATAGTAAAAAGTATCTTGATTTCATGTTGCATTGACCGACTTTTTAGGGTTCCGTAGCCAAAATGGCAAAAACGGAACCCTTATAGTTTCGTCATGTCCGTCTGTCCGTCTGTCCGTCTGTCCGTCTGTCCGTCTGTCCGTCTGTCACAGCCGATTTACTCGGAAACTATAAGTACTACAGTGATGAAATTTGATGGGAATATGAGTTGTATAAACCGGTACAAAAATAAGACAGTAAATAGTAAAAAGAATTGGGGTGGGGCCCCCATACATGTAACTGAGGGATGAAATTTTTTTTTCGATGTACATACCCGTGTGGGGTATCAATGGAAAGGTCTTTTAAAATGATATAAAGTTTTCTAAAAACATTTTTCTTAAAGTGAACGGTTTTTGAGATATCAGCTCTCAAAGTCGTAAAAAGTATGTCCCCCCCCCTCTATTTTTATAACTACGGGGTATAAAATTCTAAAAAAAATAGAGGTGATGCATGCTAATTAACTCTTTCAACGATTTTTGGTTTGATAAAAGTATCTCTTATAGTTTTTGAGATAGGTTGATTTTTATTATATTTGCTGCGACGGAACCCTTTGGGCGCGAGCCCGCCTCGCACTTGGTCGGTTTTTGTCTATCCGATTAAAGTGTCGTGAACTATCAGTTTTAATGTCCAGTGCAGTTAATAGTTGTATTTATTAATACTCACTGCAGTTACGTAATTGGTTGTGCAATATTATTATTAAACAACCTTCTGCCCACCTCACGATAGCGTGAAGTCATTTGTCGTGTGAAACATTACTCAGTTTTGTAGCCCGGTGAGAATAGCCATTGACATTGTGATGTATAAACAATAATATTGTAAAAGTTCACCAGTGTCAATATTTTTTTTGCATGAAAGAGATCATCCATAAGCATGTTTTGGGTGTGTTATTTATCTAATTAAGTATATTTGTGTGTTACACAGTTGTTTCTGATATCTGTAAAGGCCTCTACACACCAAACTTGCCTTTACCAAGATTATTACCTACCTACTTCAAAACAGAATACATTGTTTTGGTTCCGAGGGCTCTGTGATGTTGAGTGACATTTATTAATATAATATTTTTCTTGTAACCTATAAGCAGATAGATAATAGGGTTTCAAAGCCTAAGCATTATAAAATATAGATTTTCCATCGAACTATCAATTTCATAAACTTCATAAACCTGGGCTCTTCAACCGAGGCGTGAAACTCAATAAGGTCTATTGTGCCTCTCAACCTCACGACCGCTTACCATTGAGTGGAGTGAGGTCGTTTACCATTAGAAGCCTTTTATAAAATTAAAACAAAACTTTCCCGTCTGATTATTACTTTCTAATCGATCATTTCACTTCAGGCAACCAGATGAACCACATAGACCTGTCGCCGCAGTTCGCGGGCACGATGTACGGGATCACGAACGCGGCGAGCAACATATGCGGCTTCATGGCGCCCTACGTCATCGGGCGCATCATCAGCAGCGAACAGGTCAGTGGGAATCATTCGTGTGGTTGTTACCTCCTTACTTCAGCCATCCTACTGGCCGCATAGAAAAAAACAACTTTTACTTCGTTATAAGCAGTGAACAGGCCAGTGGGAATCATTCGTGTGATTGTAATCCGTTCAGCGAGCGCACTGGCCGCTGAGATTCATTTGATAAAAAAATTAATTTTCTCTTCAATTTAAATTTAGTCATCAGTAGCGAATAGGTCAATGGGGACCATTCATATTGTTACCTCTTTACTAGAGCGAGTGTACGCACTGGCCGCATAGATTAATTTTAAAAAAGTGAAACTAAGTGAGGACCTTTCTACCTCCTTACCTTAACTATACTCTATTCCAATTATGAAGTCCTTTTTAACAGATGTCAGTTCAGTACTAGGGAAGTACCCTTAGAAATCGATATTCAGCGGCAACGATTCTCGATTTGTAACAAATTTAAATCGAACTAACTTTCAAAAACTAAGGTTAATAAAAATTATCGAAAGAACAATTTTAGACATGCAAAACTTCCCAACTTATTTTTTGTCGTAAAAAGAAATACACGATTGGATGTTTAGTATAATAATAATGAATAATGATAGTTAAGTTATTTAAAATTTACACTAAGTTTAAAGGATCATAACAGTTATAGGCTCGTGTCAAAGACTCGTTAATTAATGGCACCGAATGTTTGACACCGTTTGCTGCCAGGAGTGTTTGCACCGAGTACCTATAGTTGCAACACTAAATTAATTATACGAATAGTATCGCGTAATGAAGTAACTCAACAGTTACTATGAGCATCAGATTAAAATAAAAACAAACAATTCATTTAAGTTTTTATATTTGATTTTATAGTTATTAATCATCACTGCTTGATTTATTAATTTATTTTGTTATTTGTTCAGTTTACATATTACCTGCAAAGGACTGCACTAATTATTACGTTTTATTGTAAAATGCATTAAAGTTATAAGCAGTCCCATTGCCGCTAGATTCATTTTCATTCGCGAATGATCGGTTTAACTAACCGAATACTTGAGGCACGTCATTACGTTTAAAAGTAAAACATAAACCACAGTACGTAACTGCATACGCGCAAAAAAATATTATTTTATTTTGAAGTTCAGATATAGAAACAATAGTTAGATCAAAAACAATAAGTTAATTTTGCTTGTTAATTAATTGTAGGGTGTTTTTGCATAATTGTATATTTTTTAAATAACAATTTCCTACTAAACACAAAAAGTGATATTAAATTGGATTTATTTAAAACGTGCAGAGTTACGTTCTTCGAAATGTCAAAAAGGACTTCATAAATGGAATAGAGTATAGTTTGCGCATTGACCGCATAGATTAAATTCAAATGAAAAACTTTAAAAATTTCAACAGGAAGGTGGACCATTCTTCCTCCCTTATTGTACTCTATAGATTAACTAAACCAATAAATCTTTAAAGTTCGTCATCAGTAGCGAACAGGTCAGTGTTCATGTTGTTACCTCCTCACTTTAGCGACTTTGCGCACTCTCGACATAGATTAATAGAAAAATTTTTTTTTTTCTATTAATCTATGATTGACCGCCTCGGTTGGACAGTGGTCAGTGACCCTGCCTGGCGGTTTCAAGAGTCGTGGGTTCGATTCCCACTCGGAGAAATATTTAAATATTTGTGTGATAACACCCGCTGTCGTTTCTGATATTCGTACGTAACACGTATTCAAATTAAAATTCAAAATTGTTTTCTTTTTCAGCAAACCCTTGGACAGTGGCGAGAAGTTTTCTATCTGGCTGCTGCAATTGATCTAGGAGCAAATTTATTTTACTTATTCTTTGCTAGTACAGAAGAACAGGTAACATAATATAACTATTACAACTTTAAGTTAATTTACATATTAAAAGTAAATGAATGAAATAATTTTCAGAAATATCATGCTTAGTATATTAAAAACTATAAAAAAAATACCGTATTTGTAGAATTAGAAAGAGCGATAGTTATTTATATCGCCGCTTAAGCTAGCTTAGCTAGCTGTTCTTAACCTAATCGAGACTGGCGTCGTATCACTAAGCATAAGTAGATTCAGTGGCGTAGCGTGGGTTTTGAAGCCCCTTCAAGTTGTCAATTTTAGAAATCCCCTCCCCACCTCAGATCAGCAACTTCAAATAAAATTAATTGTCCGTCTGTTGCCGTTTTCCCGACCCCCTAAAGGCGGACCGCCCGTCCCTACTCCTCTACGCCACTGGATAAGTTGCCGTTTTGCCGACCCCTTAAAAGGTGGACCGCTATAAAGAATAAAGCCGCCGCGGATATAGCTAGTTATACCAGAGCCGCTCTAAGTTGGCCGATTTGCTACATGTCAGACTGACTGCACTAGTGAGGGACAACGGTAAAATTGCCGAAGTATATAAGTAACAGTTATTTCCACTTTATAACCAAGCAAGGTCTAATTATAACAAATTTTTATTAAAAACATTAATTCACATCCAAAAGATTGAATTTAAGTTCCTTATTTATAAAAATATATTTATTTTTAAAATACAATACTTTAATTACGAGTTCTGCAGCCCGAGGTTCGAAAAAAATCAAACTTTATTTAACTAAATTTAATTAAAATAGAAAAATTACATAGGAACTATAACTAGCTAAGAACAGTGATACTGAATCGAAGTATGAAACAAATATGATTGCAAAACTATTGATACAATTAATGAAAAGTCGGAAGACGTCATGGGCGGCACGTTTATGCTGACGCTGCTCCTCGTGAGCCGTAGTTCCGTGTGCCGTGTTGTTTTGGGTCAACGCTGGCGCAGCGGTCTTCATATGTTAGGGCTGCGTAACACCTCCCCGAAGAACAACCACCACCGATGAATTTCGCAGTAAATTGAGGTGGGGGTTGATTTGCTCTTGATCTTGGTTCCGGAACGGCATATGTCTCCTGTAGTCTTATTTCCTTTTCTTCAATTTCCTCCGAAGCAGATCTTCTGCAATGCTTTCGATATAATAGTATTCCAATCGTTGTAAGGGCGCCAATCATTACTACATAAACCGGGATTGTGGTATGGTATATTGTAGTGTAATCTTCATTTAACTTGACAGTTGGAGACTGAGAGATCTTCATATTGGTAGCGTGTAGATGATCCAGGTTCAATGAGTTCAACTTGAGAGAGATCTTAGATGTGTTGTAGTTCGGCTCCTTAGGTAGATCGGTTATGGTTAGTACTTGTCCCTTGATCCGATCTTTAATGTTGGAGATGGTAAACTCAGCTATTTCCAGGTAGCACGTTTGTGGGATGATAGCGAGATAAGTGCCTTGATATTCCTTGTAGAAATCTTGTCCACAGGAGAGATGTACTTTTGTAGACACGGGGAAGCTGATGGCGTAGTGTCGGTCGTCGAGTTCTTCGTATGCTGGGTGATCCAGAGTGACGGTGACAGGGCTGCAGATGGATGACTTGCGTTGAGTGATGATGAGCTGATGTATACAATCTTGAGCTGATCGATTCTGCAGACTCCGTTTCTCTTCGCATATAAACCACTTACTGGTCTTCGGGCATTCAGCCTCTATGTGCTTGAAATCTTTCTGGTAGGTAGCAAGGAATGGGGATGCCGGGATAAGGATTTCATGATTTTTATTGGGTACTATAGATAATTTATATAAATCATATGTGTAGGGAATAAAAATAGGAAATTTATATACTATAACTATTTCATTACCTACATAGTACGAGCCTAACTTAATTATATCATAATATTCCCTTATGTCTAAATCTATTAACCTACTGCTATCGTATAAGACGCCTAATCTGTTAATTATATTCCGTATTTCTTGGGACTTAAGGAGCGAATGATGCATAGTTGAAACTCTAATAAAAGCTAATGTATTTTGTAACCTAGTTAATTCTTGCGACACAGAATCTATATTATCACTAAGTATTATAAGTATCTGCGCTAAGTGAGCGTATTTTATAAGATCGGTTTCCCTATGAGCATCACTTTCATTAATTTTATTTATTAGTATTTCCATCCTATTCTGGTTTTCTACTATATTATCTATAATCTTTGTATATTGCGTTGATAAATCTTTAGTTAAGCTAACATGGTTGTTGAATTCCGTTAATAATTTATTTTCGTTACTTAGAATATTCTTTATAGCCTGATCATAGTGTAATGCGTCTGTATAGTCTAAATTACCGGTTATACTTTTAACGACTGATCCAAGTCCATCAATAAGCCCTCGTTTAGTACGACTTGTTTCAAACGTTTGAAGCTGTTCTGAAACGATATTAAGTTTAGAATTAAGATACGTTAGATGAGGTTGAAACAAAGATTGTGTTTTATTATTGAGATTTGGAGAAATACTTATTATTTGGTTATTAATAGAATTTACTTTTTCCTGCAGTTCCTGTAAGTTGACATATTGCAAAAAGGAATGATAATGGGAAAGGATCCGAGCAGGACCTAACTTAAAAGGGAGTATCCCAGGCCCACTATCTAGACTTTCAAGTTTTATTTCTTGGGTCATTGTTGTTTGCAGGAGGTGAAGTATTATCAGGAACGCTCTGGAACCATTTCCTACTTTTAGGTACTCCTTTTAACCTCTGCTTTGCCACAGGACCTGGATTTTTCTTCGTAAATATATGGATAGGAAGGTCTGCCATAACTGTATCGTGAGTGAAGCGTGGGGCTACCTTTTGACGAGAGGCTAACGGGTTTTAACGAATATTTGTTGTTCGGGACAGTATTCAATTTCCGGTTCTCTATTTTTATTACGGTTTGCCATTAAGTTCTCGCGAGTATCATTACTTAAGTTATTAATTAATTTATAGACTTCAGTCATTTTGTCTTTGTGGTTTGTCATATATTGCTGTAATAAATGAACTGAAAGATCTAAGTCAAAAGCGTCACGGGGATCAAAGTGACCTGTTATTAACTCTATGGGTCTACATTTTGTAAAACTATGTATGCTATTATTATAAGCCAAAAGGGCATAAGAAATTAAATTTAAAACCGATTCATGTTTCTGATTAACCTTTAAAATTCTGATATGTTCTAGGATGGTCGCATGGAATCTCTCAACTATTCCATTTTCGTTGGGCGTATGCGCGGCTACCTTATGATGTTGTATTCTATGTAATCTTAAAAACTCTGAAATAAGCTGATTATTAAACTCTGGTCCGTTATCCGTGACGATGGTAATGGGTATACCGTGATGAGTACAAAAATTAAGCAAAGCTTGAACTACACTAACTGCTGTTCCGTCTCTCAAATAGTATGCCTGTGCGTATTTAGAAAAAGAATCAACTATGGTTAAATACTTTTCGCTTTGAATAGTAAGTAAATCAAGGTGCACAATTTCAAAAGGTTTACTGGGTGATGGAACTACTTTAAACTGTTGCTTTACAGGGTTGCGATCATATTTTGCTTGACCGCACACTGTACACTCATTTATAAATTTAGTGATACTATCTCGCATCTTTGGCCAATAGTATTTGTAAGATAGAGCTAAGACAGTTTCGTTTATACCCCTATGGTTAGTTTTCCCATCATGATATTTATTAATTATTTCCTGTTGCCTTAAGTATTCCCGAACGTTTTCAACTTCCCTTTTTGTTAGTACTAATTGCATTGCTGAGCTCTTAAATATTCTTTTGTATGATAGGAATGATGGAATACATAGCCAAAGGTGGATTAATAAGCAAACCTGTTTTAATCTTAGGATTAACGTATTCTTTAATAGCGTTAGCAACATCAGTTTCTAAATTCGACTCCGATAATTGAACTGTAATACGGGTATGTGTATCAAAGGGTTTTGTTATAATTGTTCGCCCTTTAATATCACCTACAACATTCAGTACGATCTGCCTGGAAAATTTGTTTAGAGGGTCGTCTGAAATAGGAACCTCTAAGAATGGATGTTCGTTATCTGTGTGAACGGTTGCAGTTGCGGAATTGTCAGACAAATTTTGGGCCGTAATAGTTCTAGAATCGTCTAATGTCTGTACCTTTTCAGATGTGTTAGCTACAATAGACATGAGCTCTTCGTTATTGATTTCTATTCGCGAAAGCGCGTCGGCGTTGGTATTATACTTTCCCTGTTTGTAAATGACTGAAAAATCATATTCGCTTAGTTTCAAGCGCCACCGAGTTAGTCTAGAATTGGGCTCTTTTAAATTCATGATCCACTGTAAGGGCTTGTGGTCGGTTAAGACTTTGAACTTGCGACCAAAGAGGTAGGGTCTAAAATACTTAGTTGCCCATACAATGGCTAGGAGTTCCTTTTCTATCGTACTGTAATTTAGTTCGCTTGAATTTAGTGTACGAGAAGCGTAAGCTATGGGTTTATCAGAACCTACTATGCCTTGAGATAAAACGGCACCAAGAGCTACGTTAGATGCATCTGTGGTGAGTAAAAATTCCTTAGTAAAATCAGGATACTGAAGGATAGGGTCGTTAGTTAAGAGTGTCTTACAGTGATTAAAGCAATCTACATATTCCTTATCTAGTGTTATTTTTGAACCCTTTTTTCAAACATTTAGTTAATGGTTTTGTTATTCGCGCGAAGTCTGGGATGAATTTCCTATAGTATCCTAGGAAACCAAGAAAACGTTTGATGTCAGTTGTGGTCTTAGGTAAGGGTGTATTTCTAATGCGGCTATTATATCTGGGTTTGGCTTTACTCCCTCGCTACAGATGACATGGCCAAGGAAGCTAGTTTCTAATTTTAGGAATTCTGACTTGTCCATCTGGATCTTAAAGTTAGATTCCCGCAATTTGACAAATACTTTTTCCAAATTAATTATGTGCTCCTGTAAGGACGTGCTAAAAACGATGATGTCATCAAGATAGACAAGACAGATTTGATGTTGTAGATCCTTAAGTACATTGTCCATAACTCGCTGAAACGTGGATGGAGAATTCTTTAGTCCCATGGGCATTCTAAGAAATTCATAATGGCCGTTTTCAACATTGAAAGCGGTCTTATGTATGTCAGCGGGATCCATTTCCACTTGATAAAACCCGCTTGCCAAGTCCAGGGTAGTAAAATACTGACATTTCCCTAACTTGTCAAGTACGTCTGTTATATTTGGGATGGGGTACTTATCATCAATCGTCTTCTCGTTTACCTTTCTAAAGTCCACAACAAGACGCCATTTCACTTTGCCTGATGCGTCAGCCTTCTTGGGGACAATCCATATAGGAGAGCTCCAAGCAGACTCAGAGGGTCTTATGATATTTTGTTCAAGCATTTTACCTATCTGATCTCTGACCTCTTGTCTGTGAACGTATGGATATCTATAGCTTTTAGTGTGTACTGGAATCTCATCGGTTGTTCTGATATTGTGTTTGATCTTGTTGGTGAATGTTAGAGGGTCTCCTCAAGATAAAACACATCGGCATATTTGGAACAAAGATTTTTAAATTTACGCATTCTTCCGGATTAAGGTGATCGGTCCGTAAACGAGATAAAACAGCTTGAGCGCGATCCGATGGTATTTCAGTATACGAGCAATCTATGTTATATAATTCGGCCTCTATGGGTCGATCCATAGAAAATATAATGTCATTCGACGTACTGTTAGATACTTCTACCCAACCGCTATTGTTAGCCACGTTAGTTAAACAATCAGAAATAAGACAATTGCAAATAGTCTGATTTTGAACTAAAACTTCACCATCGAGCGTGTTGATAGGCAACCTTAACAATTTTGACGAATTAGCGGGAATAATCTCCTCGTATAGATTTACATTACGAGAGTCATACATCTCAATTGGGATGTTTGCGTTTCGCGTTATAAGCACTTTCGATTTAAGATCTATCTTTGATCCCCAGTTCTCTAATAAGTCGAATCCTAAAAGTCCATCAAAGTAATTGTGAAAGTTGTAAACGAACAGTGTAATGTCGGTTGCTTCATTAAACTCTAATGGGCAAGGTATAGTTATTGAATGGTTATTCCTACTTGTTCCGTGCACGTTGGTAACTTCGAAAGGTTCATAATTAAGAGGCAAATGTTTGAAGTACTTAGCTACGGCATTAGGGCTAATAAATGACTGATTAGCTCCCGTATCAATTAACAGTTTCAAAGGAGGTTCAGTAATCTGAATATAGCCGAGTTGCCTTTGTATGTGAAAATTTAACTCTATTTTGGCTTGTCGGACTGGCGGGTTTGGTGAAAATTTTCAGGTTGGCCTGAAATTTCAGCTGTCTCCTGATCTACGTTTTCTGTCGCGGATTGTTCGTAGTACGTATTAGAATGGTCATAATAAGAGTCATCTGGGTTGTCATAAAAAGTAGGATAGTGGTGTGCATAATAAGGATCAGTTTCGTAGTCGGGGTTATAGTAGTTGTCGTAGTCATAGTCGAATTCGTTAAAGTTCACCTCCCTTGTCTTAAAGTAATTACTAGGGGGTGGATTGCCATGAATTCTCCAATCGCGACCTGTTGGTGGTAAGGGTTTCGGGACGAAGTGACTAACGCCACTCATAGGACGTGGACCGTTAAAAGCCTGTTGGGGTTGAGGTCTATTATTCATTTTAAATACGTTACTATGGGGGTTATAATTCGGCAATGGGGCGCGCATCATTTGTTGAGTCCTAGTTAGTCCTGGGGGTTGTTGAAAACGATTGTTAGGCCTCCAACCTTGCGTAGGGGGTTGCATCGGCTGTGGCCGAGAAGGACCAGGGTTAAATGTGGGTGGCATCAATTGCCTAGGCATAGCCTGAATATTAAACGGTGTTTGTTTTGGAGTAAAGTTATTTAGTGGCAGTTGAAAATTGTTAGGATGTGAATATGATAAATCTTTCCTATTAGACGATCCGGCTTCATTACGATTTTGTAAATATAGAGTGTTTAACTCGTCTTGAACAAATTCAAGAGCTTTCTCCATGGAGTCAGGTCGCATGCAGCGTATCCTGGATCCCAAAGGGTCCTTTAGACCTCTTAGGTAGGCCTGGAGGGTTAACTTTTGATAAAGAGTTCGTTTAGAAGCTATAGTAGTGGCAACTGTCTCGTGAAGCGAAACATAGGTCATTATAGTACTGAACAGATTCTGGCACCGCTCGTAATATTCTTGCGGGGTGCTAGAACCCTGGGTTTGCATAGATAAATCGCTGTACAGAGCGGTCTCGTCGCGGTGATCTGCAAAGTTGTTAATAAGTGCAGATCTAATTCCTTGCCGGTTCTCAGGAATACCGTTCGCATTAATATATCGAGCCGCGGGCCCCGTAATTTTGTTGAGTATGCCGTTAATAAGAGCTAAGTTAGGTAATTCGTATCCCGGTGACGTATTAAAATGTGTTAACACTAACTGATCGCACAAGTTAATAAAACGCGTTAGAACGTGCGGGTTACCATCGAATTCCGGCAATAACCTAAGAGATTTATAGATAACATCTACATCGAAATGTGCCATCGTGTTATCCTCTAAATTTCTATGCTCGTCGATAGCACTTAATCTACTTTGCCTATCTCTATTTACCCTAACGTTCCGCGAAGCTTGAGGATGAAAAAATCTTGGCGAATTAAAACTAACACACACAAAAATAATAAAAAGAATAATATAGAAAAATAAAATTGCACAAGAAAGGACAATTTATAGGATTTATATATAAGTAAGGAGATAAAATTATATAAATTAGGTATATTTAAAGATTAAGGATATAAGGACTTGAAAGATTCAAGGACTTACAGCATTGTATTTCTTCTCGATGAGTCGATGGCTTGATTCACCTTGGACTTGCAGTTCCCGTAGGTTCGGATACTCGGTACGTGACTTGATAGCCACTTGGGCGGCTCTAGATGAACGGAAATCTTCTCCTAATTCGCGATCCTACCCAAGAGTATCCTACCGACTGCGCCAATTACGAGTTCTGCTGCCCGAGGTTCGAAAAAAAATCAAACTTTATTTAACTAAATTTAATTAAAATAGAAAAATTACATAGGAACTATAACTAGCTAAGAACAGTGATACTGAATCGAAGTATGAAACAAATATGATTGCAAAACTATTGATACAATTAATGAAAAGTCGGAAGACGTCATGGGCGGCACGTTTATGCTGACGCTGCTCCTCGTGAGCCGTAGTTCCGTGTGCCGTGTTGTTTTGGGTCAACGCTGGCGCAGCGGTCTTCATATGTTAGGGCTGCGTAACAAAAATCTTTCATCCTATTTTAAAAAAATACCTGGTGGGTATTACCCACTACGTCACTATGAAAACGTGTCAAACGGCGTAACCTTGTAAAAGCGTAATACAGAGTGGAAATTTTACGTTTTCTTTTTATAATTCAATTATTTTAGGTAATAAAAGACAAATAATTAGATAATTAGGTGCATTTAACATTTTGAAATAACGTCTTATTTTTAAAAGTTGTTTTTTATGATTCGCTAATTGAGTTCCTCTTTACAAGGATAAATGCAAAATAAAATAAAAAAGTGTCAAATCAGTCTTCTAAGAACGGCTCCGGTATAACAAGTCTGTGTGTTTGTTGGTGCAGGACTGGTCGCGGCCGGACGACGGGGACATGACGGCGGCGGCGCCGGTGGAGAGCATCCTGTTCCCCGAGTCATAGGGCCCGCGCCCGGGCCCGCCGCCGCCGCTCAGCGACACGCCCCTATAGCGCGCCCTGACTACTCGCCGCTGTATGCTGACGACTGTGCAATGTGCTGACGTTACTACTAGTTGCTGAAGGTTATACTAAGTGCTGAAGTTTCTACTAAGCGCTGAAGTTTGTATAAAGTGCTGAAGTTTCTACTTAGCGCTGAAGTTTCTATTAAGTGTTGAGTTTCTACTTAGCGCTGAAGTTTCTATTAAGTGTTGAAGTTTCTACTTAGTGCTGAAGTTTCTAATAAATGCTGAAGTGTGTCCCCAGTGGTGGCATCTGTGTCGGATGTTGACCTGCATCTTACGCTGACGTCTAAAACAATCGTCTATGACAGGTGCTGACATCTGTAAAATGTGCGACCTGCATTATACATCATACGCTGACGTCTATAACATCCGTCTAAAGCACAGGTGCTGACATCTGTAAAATGTGCGAAAGTTTGTCACTTTTGATAGCATCTGTGCTTGATGTTGACCTGTATTTTACGCTGACGTCTGTAACAGCTGTCTGTAGCATAGGTGCTGACATCTACAAGATGTGCGGAAGTGTGTCCCCAGTGGTGGCGTATATGCCGGACGTTGACCTGTATCTTACGCTGACATCTTAAGTCGACCGTATAGCACAGGTGCTGACATATCTGTCAAATATACTGAAGTGTGGCCGGCGGCGACGACTCCATCGAGTACTGACGCCTGCATCTCACGCTGATGATTGTACGCTGATACGCTCACTTCTACTCGATTCTTCGACGATCTACTAAAGTATGTGCCCAGTGCTGACATCTGTCGTCTATGAGTGTGTATCGATTGCTGACATTTCACGTTAACGTGCACACATCAGCGTTTGGAGAGTGGCGATTACGTAATGACGTCAGACCTCTTATTGTGTGTAAAGTATATTAAAAGTGTGATAAGTATATTAAAAATCGTGCTATGGTCTTAGGCGGACGGTCTTTTGTAGAAAGGTAAAAATGGACACAATTGAAATAGCCTAATTATTTAGCCTAACTAGTGATTTCACATGAAAAAAAAATTCCACTTATTCCGATCGGGAAAAACAAATAACATTTGACTTATTGGCAACACGTAGATGCGGCCTACATTAATTTATTTGCTTGATAAAGGTCTGAATTGCAGCCTTATTGGATTAAGTTATGCTGGTGCTCTTTAGTTCAACATACTTAAGCTTAAACTACACTGTGCTTTGTTATAATTAAGACATGTCAATTACTATTGAATAAGACGGTGCAACTTTTTTAAGTAGTCGAAATATGCCAGCAAAATATCAAACCATTTTTAACTTATATTTTGATTTTTAAAAAAGCCTTATTGTGATTTAATGTTCACTAATTGGACTTTCAGGCGTTAAAGTTGTGCAAAACTATGACGAGACTAGCTTGATTATAAGATTATCAGATTTATATAAAACATAGAATGTCCCTATCTAAAACTCTGTTTATAGCGGCGAATCTGAACCCGGAACTTTTCGGTCCTTAGGGGCTAGCATTTAATTTACAAACGACAAGGCAGTCAACATGCCATTGATTTGAAGAAGCATCAAAATGACATTAGCATAGTAGTTTTAGGGTCGTTGCTAGAATGGAAATGTTGGACTGAATACTGTGAAGTAGTGAATAATGGTAACTAATTGTTGGGATGATAATAATCATTGACTCATATAATACTTTCATCTTTTGTGTGATTTACGCCTGTATTATATCCCACCCTGCAGTGGGATGTAATATAATAAAATTATGATTATGATGAGACCTGCATCCAAAACATTTTGTACAGTTCTCGATTCACGGACGGAACTGTTCGAACTTTTATACTAAAACTAAAAAGTATATACCATAAACTCAGAGAAACTGACTGAGCGATACCTATATCGACCGTTCGGTAAAAAGAGAGAAGATGGCGATCGTGCGGCGAATACCTACTTATCGATAACTATGGACTGCACGCTTGTTTCATCTCTCTTACATTTTCCTGTCCGTATTTCCTACTTAACAGTTGGATAGCGTTCTATCCACTCTATTATCTTATTATTGGTAATGTCACTTATAATTATTGAAAATTTATCTCAGCCATATAGCCACAGGTTGCTAGTTCTCTCAGCTAACATATAATGTCAAAATTAATTCTGAAAAATGGGCATAGACTAATACTAGCACAATTCGTGCCAAGTATTTTGTGAGTCAATGTATATTTTTGTATGGAGGTATCTTTGAATAACGCTAGTGGCTTGTTTGTACAATAAAATTCATTTATCGTTTTTAAGTATTATGTAAACGTCTCGAAAATGTATGGTGCTTTAGCAATAAACAACATGATCTACATAAAATATAGCCAAAAAAAACCAATGGCCAAAGATATGTTTTGTCCTTTTAGTTAATGCTCCGTGTTCTCATTGGTAACTTGATTAGTTAAATTGTTCCTAATTATAGGTGCTTATTTTGCCGGCGTTTTGTTTAAGATGTAGCTTCATGGAAATGTTATAGATAATTCTGTAAAGATAGGATATGTTAAATTATTCCGAACTACTGTATTGATAGTTTGATGAGGTCTGACCTAAAGTGTACTATAAAATGTACTAACTATTTTTCAGGCGCTTGATAAAATTGTTATTCATTTACATATATATTATTTACGTACACAACTTTTTATTCGTTTCAATTTGTAATACGTTATTGTGATTTTAAGAGGTCTTTGATGTGAAACCAGTAAAATGCATGTTATGGTAACGATACAATTTGAGTTCAGTGATTTTGCAAAGTTCTATATTAACTCATTTTGAATTTAGAAAAATGTTAATGTAAAGATAGATAATAATGTACCATGTATGTATGTATAGGTATTTGTATTAAAACAGAACAGAACTGAAAGTTTTGTATAAAGTGTTCCAATTTAATATCTTAATTTCTGAAACATTTTATTTTTCATTCATGTATGGTCTTTATCATTCCATAGTATTAGTTCCGGTCAGTGTTTATGAAAATGAATGTGTACATACATATTTTTAAACTTTTTAGTATTTAAACATACAATGGGATGATCTTTGAGCGAATGTCACATATAGTAGGCAAGAACCTTAACTAACTTTATATCGTTGATTCGTATTTATTGAGAAGAGCTGGGCATCGAGCCAATCTTATTAGTGTCGAATCTGAATAATGATGATTCACGTGTAACTTTGTCGTTAATCGTTCGTGTTAACGCAAATCGTAATTAGGAGTGAGAGCCATCCGCTCCCCCGCAAGCCCGGTGATGATGACAAGGCTCCTCCAAGCCATCATCGTTAGTCAGTTAGGAAAAAAAAAGCAAATCGTAAAATAACAATTTAAGTCGTATTTCATTGAAAGTACTCTCACTTCATTAGAGAATATTTATATTTACAGACATTTTTCAAATTTATTTTTTTTATTTTATTTAATTTCCCACGGGATGATATTCTAGGAAGATTATGGTACAAAGCCACACAAAAATATTTCGTCTAATAGGTCGCTTTCATGGACAAAACTATTTACATCATTCAACACTTAATATTATGTAACTGGACAAAAACTTAGTATTGTGTTAAATTTTGATTGGTAATAAAACGTATTACAGTGACTTGGTTCCTAAATAATAGATATTGTATGAGGTCAACCCATTCCATACTTACATTTAACTTGTACGTTTGTACCTTAATAATGACGCACCAGTATTTCACATGTGATTTATTGTTTTGAACAATCATATTTTATTGTGTTGTTATTTTATGATTACCTTCTTATTTACACGAATGTAGATAGGTATTCATGGACGACCGTTTTTAATAATTACTCACGAATGTATGTGACAGCTGTTATATCCAGTTTTTATTATAATGTAGAATAAATGAAGTTTAATTATTTATAAACATCTGAGCTTGGTTTTCTTTCAATGTATTTTGTAATAAAATCATTATTTTATAATTATTATATTTATCGGTTTTTATTTCAAAGTAAGCAGGTATGCTTGTTATAGCGATGAATTTCACTCTGCCAGAATATTAAATTTAACCATAACAACGGAGAGTGCTTTATATGCGAACTGGCAAATTCGTATCAAGTTCATATATATATGTGACTTTTGTTATTAATAATTTCCCAATGTTGCAAGCTCGTCGATATTGAGCACTTTCTGACATCCACTCCTATAGCACGGTCGCCAGCACAACAGGCCTTCAAAAACGACAAACACTGTGTATTATCATATAACAGTTTAATTTAGTCATTGACTCTATTAAATATACTTTATGTCTCAAATCTTCTACCCGACGAATCGAGGAACTAAATGCCTCAGGGACTTAAATTCTAGAAGATTGTAAAGATTGGGTACATATTTATGAACCGATTTCACAGATTTGTAAACCCTGAAGTGCTGTTGTCCGTGGCTCTTGGTCATAAGTAGGTAATCTAGGCAGAATGTGGTGAATCTCTTTAGAATCATGGTGTCTCAATCCATTACATCATTATTTCTATCTATCGTTTATCCACTTTACATCGTAAGTGGCTGTTTATTTTGCTGTGATTAATGTGTACGACAAAATATTATATTTGACACTAATTTTAAGTATAACTTAAGCATTATAATGTATCCGAGTTATGTATATTTTTGTAGCGAAGGTAAATAAAAATTAATATTAAAAACAGGTATTATTTTTAACCGGCCACTTGGAATTTACATAAGGAAATTATCTGAACGCGTCAGACCAGAGTGATTTTTAAAAGAGCAGCCCTTGGTAATGACGGCTTTAACACGTGCGTATTTTTCGCCACGACGTTCAACAAGTTAAACAAGTTCATATCTTTATAGTTTTAAGTGACGATGTGTTCAGCCATCATACAAAGAAATAGTAGTGATTATCTCTTTGGGGAATTCCTATTTAAGCTTTTCTACCCACTCTACTTATATCCTACTCCACTGTAGTAAGTCTAGAAAGATTTTAATTAAAAAAAACTTCGTTAAAATGTTTCATCTTTATGTGTTTAGTAGAAGTATTCATCAGCTTTATGTAAAAACTAGCTGTGCCCGCGACTTCGTTCGCGTGGACTTAACATATAAAAGTTTATCCTGCTAACTCTCGTTCCCGTAGGAATTTTTCAATATCCTGTTTCACCTAAGCTTTAAGTTTATTATGGTACCTGCATGTCAAATTTACATCATCTAACTTCAGCGGTTTAGATTTTTCATACAAAAGGATTTTCCCGATTATTCCCGTTCCCGTGAGAATTTCGAGAATTCCTTTCTTAGTTAGGTACCATAGAGGTGCACTATGGTACCTAAGCTACGCCCGGTCCAAATTTCAAGTGCCTACGTTTAGCCGTTTAGGCTGTGCGTCGATAGGTCAGTCAATCCTAGAATTTGGCAAAGGTCCTTATAAAATTATATTATCTATTCTTCATCAGTATCTGTTATCGCCCTGAAAGAGTATATCATAAAAAATGTGTCAAAAACAATGTTTCCGCGAAAAGAAGAAGAATGACTGAAGAAAATTAGTTTTGACACAATATTCACTCAATAATTCCAGCAAGATGGTGACTGTGATTCGTCTGTCAACACATTTTGAATTTAACAAAATACTCGACAATCCGAAATTTGCGGATATATGTTGTCGACTCGAAATCATTATTTTTTGATGTTTTATTATTTACTAGCGACCCGCCCTCGCTTCGCTTCGGGTATACCTCTATCTCTATATAATATATAGCTGTGCCCGCGACTTCGTTCGCGTGGACTACAGGATTCTGATTTTTTTTAACTTAAAAGTAGTCTTAGTTACTCCTTAACATCAGCTACCTGCCACCATATAAGTTAAGTAGGGTGATGGAATGTCGCTAAGTTTCGATCCGAGTAAAACTGACAAATAAAGACAGTTTCATCAAAATGTTATCATAAATTCCCTAAATTATGGCGCCTACGCTACTTGATACGATCACGCTAGATTTCCGCAGAAATGAGGAATTTTCTCGCCGTAAAAAGTAGCCTGTGTCCGTGTCTAGAATCCTATTTTTAAATTAACCAAGTCTTATAAAAATCCGTTCAGACGTTAAGGCGTGAATGAGGTAAACTATTAAAACAAATGATTAAAAATCACTAACTTTATTAGTTTTCTGCCTACTGCCTACGCCTTAAGTAGGATAGCATGAATATTAAAAGCCTTTATCCTTTTCTAGGTTACTATCTAACTCCTAACTAAATTTCATCAAAATCCGTTCAGCCGTTTAGGCATGATAGAGCAAAACTAAGCAAGCCAGCCCAGCAAAAACCATTAAAAAATCACAAATTCAATTCAGTTTTCTGTCTACTTCCTACCCCCTAATTACGATGACGTGATTATTTATAGCCTATAGGTAACCATTTCTAGGTTATCATCTATCACCATACCAAATTTCATCAAGATTCGTTCAGCCGTTTAGACGTCAAAGAGCAAAAGTCCTAGCAAAAACGCCTAAAAATCACAAATTCAATTCAGTTTTCTGTCTACTTCCTACCCCCTTAGTACGATGACGTGATTATTTATAGCCTATAACCATTTATAGGTTATAATCTATCACAATACTAAATTTCATCAAAATCCGTTTAGCCGTTTAGACGTCAAAGAGCAAAAGTCCTAGCAAAAACGCCTAAAAATCACTAACTCAATTTAGTTATCTGCCTACTGCCTACCCCCTAAGAACGATGGCGTGATTATTTATAGCCTATAACCATTTCTAGGTTATCATCTATCACCATACCAAATTTCATCAAAATCCGTTCAGCCGTTTAGGCGTGAAAGAGTAACAGACAGACAGACAGACAGACAGACAGACAGAGTTACTTTCGCATTTATAATATTAGTAAGGATGTAAGGTTTTAATCGAGTCTACCGTACCCCTTGACAAAATTATTAATATAGAAGATTACTTTGGAGCAAACATCTAAATCATTAAAACGATTGTTATGGGTAAACTATAAAAGGTAGACATATGCTCTCACGGACTTTTTTAAAGATAATGTTGAAATGAACAATTCATCCATAGAGCATTTTTGTATAACTTTAACTATATGCTCAGCGCACGCCACGGAAGGCCTCAGAAACGATACTTTCCCCCGTTTTTTAAACATTTTCGGTTACTGCTCCACAACTATAGGACCTAGCGTGATATTATATAGCCTATGTAACTTCTGAATAATGCAGCTTTCTAATGGTGAAAAAATTATTGCAATCGGTCCAGTAGTTTTTGAGTTTATTCATTACAAACATACAAAAATACAAAAATACAAAAATACAAAAATACAAAAATACAAATCTTTCCTCTTTATAATATTAGTATAGATTAGTATAGATGACATACAATTGATCATTCGAATCCGTTCGTATGACTACAACTGGGTAATTCTCACGAAAATCGGAAATTCTTGTCCTTGGAGCTTATGTAAAAATCTAAGAAAGAAATGGATGTTACTAATATTTCTATACAATCCTCATAACTATACCTAACACTTTCACATGAGATTTTCGAGCTGTATAAATAAATAAATAAAAATGCATAACCAAAATGTTCCTAATATCATTCCCCACTATGTCCCAAGTACCAATTTTATTTACTTTTATTTACCAAAAAAGCACAAAAATCATTCTAATCATATTCAAGTAGGCTGTATTGTATAAACATATTACATATTTATTGGAAAACAAAATAAGCGTTAAACAGCAAAAAACGAATAAAATAATTAAATATTTATTAATGTCTCACATAAATAAATCATTCCCTCACACTATTACTGGCAGTTGAATTATGAACGCATTTCAAATAAAATACAAACGCTACCATTAGTTTTTGAAAGTTAGCACTAATGTCAATTTATCAAAACGGCGAATTTTTTGTGATTGTGTTCGGATGTGCGCTGCAAAAAGATTTTATAAATTTTATGGTTAAATTAAATTTTCAACCGTCATTTCATCACATTCTAAAAAACCAAAAGGTAAGCACTTTAAGTGATTATAAGTTGCACAGATAAGATGGCTTTTGGGAGTTATTTTCTTAAGCAGAAAAATCATTTCCAAAGTAAGGTTATGTCACGAGTCCTTTACGTTTATTCTTTATTTCGTCATTCCCTCACCATCATTCCCTCATTAAAGTTTATGGTGAGGGAATTTTTGGGTGGGCTAACTGGCTCTTTTTATTGTTATCTTTTAATTAACTCTTGAATTTATTGCTGCAATATTGTTGTAGGCTAAAAATGTCAAGAAAAAGAAGATAAGCAAAGAAGAAGCTAAATTGAAAAAGCAAGAAAATGACCGAAAAGGCAGGGAAAAAATTAAAGCTGATCCTGTAACACTTGAAGTACTTTCGCCAAAAGAAAGAATTAAATACCTTAACAAAAAAGAAAAAGGTCAAGTTAAACCTATATCCACAATGAGTTCCCGAGAAAAAGACAAAAAAGGAAAACTGGAAGAAAATAATTTAGCAAGACTGTTAGATGAGACACCGCCTCCTAGCCCAGAACCTATGCAAAATAATTATCAATTAAGAAATTTGGCAGTTAATCGGAGAAGGCAGCAACTCAGAAGACGTAGAGGAATACTTTATGCAAAAATATCCAGATTACAGGAAAAATTGAAACAAGAAATAAGAAGAAAAGAGAGATTCTATAAGAGATGTCAAAGACAGAACAAAAATAATCAGACTTCACCAGAAGCTAAAGTATCCGCTCTCTTGAAGAACGTCCGCCTTCCTGAAATTGTTAAGAAGAAGCTTCTTCTATCAGAAGTTATTACTAAACAGCTAAAAGATGGGTACAATGCTGTTAGAAGAATCTTTAAGTTAGCAAGGGTTTTGTTATTAAATTAAGTGCTATAACAAATAAAAATAAGTTTAAATTAGAGTTATGCCAAAGTGCTGCAATAATTTTGTGATTCGCTGAAATTACTCATTGATCTTACTTATTGTTTAAGAACAAAATTTCATTCAATAATTAAAGATTATACTTAAAAAAAACATTTTATTTGAAAAGCTTCTTGACTTGTCTTTAATAATAATAATCATTCCCTCACCTTGATTGTCATTCCCTCACTTTGATTTTTTTTAATGTCCTCATAACTTTTAGAAAACGCGATAATGTTTGGGACCACTACATAATTAAATTCAAGTAACATTAGTACTATCAAATTCACATACAAGAAATATCAAATAATTTAAATATTTTTTGAATTTTAAGATAGCCGAATTTCGCCATTTCGTGAAAATTACCCAACTATGATGTTACCTTCTAAGTGATGTAATTTGGTGTTGACCTTTTGCTGTTAGCAACCCTCGATTAAAACCGTATTTCGCTTTTGTAATTATTCCATTTACATATTAATTCTATATATTGGGTTGTCTCGGGTACATAAAATGGCATCACATTTTGAGAGACATCCCGAACAGCGTTTCGACCGCTCGCAAGCGCAGTTTTGGCCGTCGCGTGCGAAAGCGGCGGACGCGTTAGTTTTTTACGGGTCCTAACTCCACTCGTTTCGGCGAGAAAATTATTACTTGCGGGCAAATAAGGGTGCGGACGAAATTTGCCGTCAATCTTTACACTATCGGTGAGGCCCTTGGCGCGGGTAATTGCCTGTGCGAACGACCTCGCGTCAATACTAATATTTGTTTTCGCCCTGCAGTCCGTTTTTTACACGGCGCTGTAACGTTTATCATGTAACGAGGTGTGGCGGCCATATAATTATGACAGTCGTTGATTTTCAAGTGGATGCTGCAAAAAAGCGCAGGTGCTATCCTTCGCTCCCCTGATGTCGCAATCACGCAGGCATCGGTGTACTGATTAGAATTTAAATGATGGGTATGGCACTTTAAAACACTAGGTGTCGAAAACGAAAATGACGAAATTCCGAGGTAATGGTGACGGGAAAAAAGCTTCGGAAGCTGTAACGACAGGTAGAGATTGGTAGAGTCACGATTCCTTTACATTGTAGGTATACTTGGACTAGGGATATAGAGTTGATACGACGAGTTTAGGTGATTATGACTTACACACACAGTTGGTATACATAGGTATGTAGCTGTGTAGGTAACATAGTTGTGAATATGTAATAGATATTCATTCTTTGTGATTCTATTAAGATTGCTCAATACCGCGGTTTTTAACTATAGTCTAATAGAACATTTATAAAAAATACCTATGCAGTTCGTATACGTAGAATGGAATGTAGTAAGTCCCATTCTACATACGAACTGCATAGGTATTTTTTTAAAATTTTCTATTACATTAAATTAAACTAAACGATACTGTTTCCCTTCTAGAAGTTTAAAATGATTTATTTTAATATTTTTCCTAATGACGCCGCAATAAAATGAAAAAAGTGTGCAATAAAATTATTTTCGTTTGTCAAACGTAAAATGCGTGATTCAGAACACAATGAAGTGTCACAGGGATCATCTTAGCTGAAAAAGAGTATAATTAGACTGGGTACTCATAGAGCAACTTATAGGTAATGTTCTAGTAGGTGCCTAATTATGTTCCAATGTTGCTCTCTGCGTTATATTTCATATTAAATACCTAAACCTACAACATTTTAACGTAGATTTTATTTTTGAGTAAATATCTCCTTTCATATTTTATGGCTACTAAAAAGCGGTAAAATAACATTTCGTTGACGTTGTAAAGTTGAGAAAAGAGTTTCAAACAATAGCCCTTATTGGCGAACCCTTGCAATTAACTGTTAACAAAGTATCGTTGTGAATGTTTGCCAAACATCCCGCTTTTGTGCTTAGACAAAGACAATCCTCTGCTCAACCCGTCAATTTGAGTGCGAAGGCTGTAGCCTCGGCAATGAGCGATCTGTGATAAAATCTGAAAGAAAAAATCGTTGACAGGCCGCCAAAGGGGCTGCGCCGGCGCAACACAATGCTAACGGCCGTGTTTATGGCGGTATTTTTACATTTCTCTGTTGTGAAACCGTATATTTGCGTTGTTTGGTTGCATCAAAAGAATAACGGACCATGGCTGGAAGTAATTAGTATTTATTGTCATGTTAATATGGCAAAGCTCAGGGACAAGATGATAGAATTCAATCTAATAGGTATAAGCGATTGGTTCCTACCAGTCGCACTCCTGACTTTCTATAATCCTACATTTCGCTTATCAGGGGTTAGCCTGCGCATCCCCGTAAGTCCGGTGAGGATTATAAGTTCAAGACATCATCGTACTCAGTAGGGAAAAACCTTTTACCATTTATTGCATGAACCTTTCCGATTACTTTCCTCATATGTATTTGATAATATCCTT
Source organism: Maruca vitrata (assembly GCA_039566165.1). NCBI lineage: Eukaryota > Metazoa > Arthropoda > Insecta > Lepidoptera > Crambidae > Maruca > Maruca vitrata. The sequence continues at coordinate 9,485,504 of CM076921.1, forward strand.
AACTTCAAAGATTATACATATTCCAGGAGAGCAACAGAAATACTTACCTTTCTCTTTTTTTTCCTAACTGACATACGATGATGCCTTGTCATCATCACCGAACTTGCGGGGGAGCGGATGGCTCTAACTAACCCCTAAACTCACTTAAATCGGCGCGACCAATACGATCCGTCATCTTGTCACTACAGTAAAAATAATTGGATTAAGTCTTAAAGATTTTTAAAATCAACTTATTTCTATCTAATTGTGTACTTTTTAAATATCTACTTCCAACTAAAACAGTTTGAAAACGATTCTGCGGGCGGTTTGTGCGCGTAACGGTGCGACGAATTGCCTTTCATTTGCCGAATTTCTTTAGAAAACTAATTGCGGAGCGATTCCCGAAAGCTATGTCGGTTTCGGTAGCAATAAAACTCACGTTGTCTCAAACAATATGTTTTACGGCGACGCCCTTGGCCTTCCCCGAAGCCCGGGACAAACAAACATCGAGGAGAATAGGCCGGGGAGATCGTGGTCTTGGTGGTTGGCTTGTAATAAGGGCTAATAAATATAAGAAGAAAGTAATTGTCTTTGAGAAAACCATTACCACGCTATGCCATGATGATGTTTTATTATGAAGAAAAGAGTTTATTTTTAAATCAGTAAGTTTAGTGTGTCTTCCAATGATAAAAATAAAGAGCCAGCTAAGTGCAGAGATCCTAGCAGTTCCGCAGTCACCCATAATGGCACGTGGATTGATATGGCCTTGCCCGGGTTGGTATTTATTAGGTACTATGAATAAATTAATTAGGTAAATAAACTTTATTATTGCCTGTAACGTTAATGTAAGTACACCGTTTATTGTAATACCTACCACTACATTACCAAGCCAACAAAGTTATTTCCTTCAAAGTTATTCACGTGGATACCATCATGATTGTTTAAATATTCCGAGCGGTTTAGTTTCATGTGAAATAAATAACGGTGTTTTCAGAAAAAAATAATGTCCGCCAGTTTTAGTATAAAAAGCTTTGAATGGCACCCTGCTCTTGTTTATGCGGCTGTAAAAATTAGTAAAATAGAGCAATCTTTTGTATCGGTCTGGTCAGAAGGCAGGCGACGTTAGTTTAAAAATACGATCCCCGTTAAAATTGTAACAATCGCTTTGTTTTTGTAAAAAGTAACAGTTATTTTTATTACCCTACAAACGGTACACATCTATGTTTTTCTAGATTAACTAAAAGTGAGATTTGTGACGCAACGACAGATTTCCCGTAAGTCAGTTCACTAAATAATAGGTAGGTAATATAACAGTTCGTTGGAATTGTGTGATCTAGTCTCTACCTATAATCACAGCGGCTCCGCTTTTGATTGATCGATAGGCTCGCCGTTTATGATGCGATTACTAAGTATTCTAGGATTTGTCTAAAAAACGAAAAATATTGAATAGGCTAAGTACATAGGTAATTTGGTAGTTCTCTTATAGCTAAAAACTGCACTGAATGCCGTCTAGAGGTCCGTTTTAGATACATCATAAAATATATCCCATCATAAGCGCTATCAATACACTGGAACCGTAAGTAGGTAATTGTCATTACGTAAGCAATCGTAAATGATAGACATTGAGTAAAATTAATAAAAAAATAAAAACTAACAACTTCATTCCTCTACATAGTTGCAACGGTAGCTTCTCAGATACAAGTCAAGAACATCATGAATATGAATATGCAAACGTCACGACCACCCGGCTATCCGCGCGCGGTCTCTATACAAATGCCGTTGGAGTCGCGTCTACATCTAATGCTGCGCTTACATTATTGTGTGCTACGAAATACATTCGTGCTACTATCCAGCTCTACAAGACGAGCACTGACTGACAGAAACGAAAATCTTCGTTGTATTCCGTTAATGTAGCCACGGGTATAATTAAAAACCGCCTTAACAGCTCCCCTGAACAATAAGAGCGTATGCGCGCATATCTCTCGTTTCGTATGCCGCCTCATTAACTCACCTGCGGAATGTGTTGCGTTGGCAGCATGAAAGCTGTTGGTGTTGGTGTCATTTGCATTTATGTACGTAAAAGTGAGGTATTATGTCGGTATACATAGGTGTATACCGACATAATACTAGAAATACTTACCTCTACTGTACTCCGCCTGTAGCATGCAAATATGTATTACTAGCTTTCCGCCCGCGACTTCGTCCGCGTAGAGACGTTTAACGGGTAAAACATTACTTCCTTATAGCGCAGTCGGTTAAAAAGTAGCCTAACCTTTCATAGGCTGTGGACTATATCTGTACCAAATTTCATTTAAATCGGTCCAGTAATCTATGCGTGAATGCGTAACAGACAGACAGACAGACAGAGTTACTTTGGGATTTATAATATTAGTAAGGATTAATTTACTTAATTGAAAACATGGAACTTTATGACAGACATTCAGGTTTTTTACAAAGTTTTTCAAAATAAAGGACGTAGATAATCCGTACCTATTCACCTATGACTTATTACGTCTATGACCTATGATATACATACCTAAGATAATTATCTACGTCAGCGTCAGTACACCTATGTGAGGAGGTACCTACAAAAATTATAACTGAACTTGTTACACCATAACGTACGGTGTAAGAATGTAGCTTCTGTTTGTTTGTAGTGTACACTTACACATTTACGGAGGATATTTTTTTACCAAATACACCCTAATCAACCACGGTCGATAATCGACCTTTATAGGCAGCTATAAAGGCTATAAGGACAGCCATACAACCAGTATTCTAATCAACTGCTAAACAGTCCGCCAAGGTCAATAAAATATGTAGTTAGGAGCCCAGTCGGCATCTTTCCACATAAGGGCGCCGTATCACTTCTGTTTAATTGTAAAGTAATTGCCTCATGCTTAATTAATTAGCGTACAATATTGTGTTTTAATTGCCATCTCATTTGGTAGGTAATTTAAAAAGGTTTCCGTTGGAAATGTTGATTCGTCTCATTTCATTCGGCGACTTTGAAGTCGTGGGCAAATTTATGCGTTGCGACGTGTTAGAGCGGCGACGCGACTGATGTCAGCCGGGACTGTTTGAATAAATAAGAGCATTCGGAGTGTGCGCGGCTCCTAACATATGCGGCACGGTATTTCTATCTTCTGTGGTCCATGGCAGCTAGACATTAAAGGATTAGAACAACGTATTTCAAAGAGTAATTGACAAAGCGTACAAAAAGTGTCTTGATCAAGGCTCAATCTACATAAAAAATATTGTTAGCGTATTTTTTACTAAATCCTGATCGCCCTAGTTTAGGGTAGGCCCATTAATAAAATATCTAGTACTCTCAATTAGGCCAGTCGGCGTTAATTATGTAGCCAAATTAGAATTTACATCTATCATCAACATTACAATATGTATCACGGTTGAAATAAACAACCCTACATAACCTCATTCTAAGCGCGAAAAGCGCTCTATATCCTCAATACTAGCAACAATTACTCGCTTCCTGTTTTTCTTTTTATTTTTTATAAGAAAAGCCGTGCCAATGGAAACCCGGCCCTCATAATGCGGAGCCACGCGAGAGGGCGCGCGGTGCGTGCATTGGCGCGTGCCGGCAAGACTCAGACGCGAGTCGAGGCCCGCCGCCGCTCGCCAGTCGCGCGCCGACCGCTGTGACGCACGCACGCCCCGTGCTGTGACGTAGGTGACTGTTATATGAAGTGCTGGTTTTAGTGAACACTATGGTGACGGGTATCGCCGGCCCGCAGGCCAGCCCGGGCGGGGGCGCCGCCCAGGGGGTGGAAAAGAAGTCTAGTGATAACCGAAGGGTGAGTACATAATTAAATCAACTATTCTAATTAATACAGAAGATCTTTTATATTTGGTAGACTTAGAGAGTAACTGTTTTGGATGTGATGATAAAATAAATTTTGCTAATATTTATCCGTGTATACTTACGTATTTATTGTCAGCGAATAAAAACAAAATAGGCATTAGATACTATCTACATCTATTTTACGGATTAAATTTGTTATAACAAGCTTTTAAATTCATACACAAACAAGTAACATTACCTAATTAATGACGCATTATTTAATATTACATTTTTACCCTGTAAATCAGCACTGCATTTTAAGACCATCACTTATTCTTAATTTGTGAGTTATAGACATCAACGAGCATTATTTTTGCTACGAATTTATGTTTAACAAGTTCGTAGTCAAAAGTTTTTGAAGAAACGACTGTCGTACAAAATACACACTTAATTATGGGCACACATTTTCATAAAACTGTAGCTTTATTTTAATGTCAAAAATTTTAAACATTTAAATATTTCTATGGTAAAATCGATAGTACGTTATGAGTTATTAAGTAGCATAGTATATCTTCAAGTTATTGCTTTTTAATTACAATGAAATAGAATAAGATATATTTTATAGTACAGGTATTTATCAAAAAGAAACAACATTTCGATAATACACAATATTACACAACCTACATCCCTACGCCCTTTCTGCTCAAACAGAGACAGCTAACACAGTACCTTGGTGATAATAAGTACTCTCGGTGCCTCTCAAGTCATTAGCGAATCGTCGCGAACTAGAAAACTATTGTGTCACGCTCCGGCGTGAGTCCGCGCCGTGAGAACGCGCCGTAATTACAGTACCGAGGTACGAAGTGTATGCGCTAGAGAAACCGTGATTAAAGGGGCGGATCGGTACAAAGCCTTCTTGGTTGCAGCTCACGGCCCCTCGCCTATTTGGTCCCAAGGAACACCATTAAAATTGATCTTCTCTCGCAATATTCATCCGTGTACTACCATTAGGTATCCGATATACCTCATGTAATTAGAAGGTTACCAGTAGGCCTCTAGGTTTAAGAATACATTAGTATTTATGTAGGTAAGGGAGGTTCGATCGCGCTAACTTTAGCTTCCACGCGAGTTGCTAAAATAAGTTTAATACGAGTAAAACATTTTCTATCATGAAACGAAAGAAAATTTCAAATTAATAGAATTATTTGCATGGATTCATTTTGTCTACTCCTGTACTAACTACCTATCACATTTACATATTACTTCTATCTTCAATACATACAAGGGTAATGAAGACTACACGCGCAGTTTGCAAATTTTCCTTGTTTATTGTTTACATAGTGACCGAGATTAGGTAAGTCTATACAGTAGACATTATGAGGAGTTCCTCATACAGTTGTATGCGACAAAAAAGTAAATAATTGACTAGCTGATTAGAGTACACAAAGTTGTTTTTATATTTAAGGATGCCTACAAAAGCGCAAGTCTGTTTTGATGGAAATTGGTAGTTTGTCCTTAAAAATTGACGTACCTCCGCGGGGTTTTTCCTCAAGAGTGAGAAGTTTTTCACGCCAAGCATCTTCAGATGAACAATGCCGTGGGCAGAGGCTAGTCTGTAGATAATAACATCGGGTTGCCGCCTCCAGCGGGCCGAGTGGAGCGCGCGTGGCGCGGCCGGGCGTGACGCAGGGTTGCCGCATGTTAATTAGACAGATATCGCGCGTTAGATATTGGGTACTTCTATTGACTTCGGCACGTGTCTGCAAGGCTAAGATAGCTGAATGTATTCGATGTTTTGGTGCAAGTATTAGACTTGTTCTATTACATTGGCACAATTGTTTGCTTACCTCTCTTTTACTATATGACCAGAACCGATGAGTCAATTTTGCTTTAACTTTGACATTTTTGTTGGGATCGTGCATTAAATGCGACAAATGTTCTATATACAAAAAAAATAGCTGTTCGGAATACATTACTTTCCAATAATTGTATTCGCCGTGAAACTGACAATTCCATCACTCCAAGTAATCATGGTGTAATTTTATTCGTGTTTTGTTGTTTCTCTCCAAAATGGATGATGGAAATGGTTCCAAGTCTTAAGCTTCTTAGGAGGTATTTGCTACGGATTACCAACACAACGAATGGAAAGAACACGCTTGATATTTCTGTCACTCAATTGGTAGAGATAGAAAGCAACACGCTTCATATTTCTGTCACTCGAGGAAACGGTGTTGGTAGAGCAGCCCTGGCTGCGGTGAGTCAGGCGTCGGGGGCGGCGGTCGCGTGGGCGCCGGTGGGCGCCGTCGTCCCGGGCTAATTGCCGTGGGAACGCGCCCCCGCCGCCCACCACCCGACCCGTCAGACGTGGGCGGGAGTGACGCCGAGCGCCAGTACACGTACGCTAACAGCATTTTTGTTGTAAACACTCGAAAAAACGTGCAGAAAATGTTTTTGTTTCTATCTTACTCATAATTTTCATGAAAACTGCATGACAGCGGTATGACATAAGAAATTGTTTTCACCAACGTATTATAGTCGAATAGTTACAATCAACAATCATGATTTACGTCATTACAGTTGATTGGTACTACAATAGAAGATATACTTAGTAAATGATGTGTTTATAAAACTGGCTAAGATATTACTTTTATTATTTTTCGCTGATGAAATGATCTAGGGGTTCTTTTTAAAGTAGTTTTCCCTTTTTGTTTCAAATCGTGTTTGTTTGAAACTATATTTTCACGTATAACTAGGGCATCGAAAACCCGTTCAATTTTCAAAACCCGGGTTTTCGGGTTCCAATGCAACTGAAACCCGGGTTACCCGGGTTTTCGAGCTTTTTTCGAGCTTCTTGTTTTTTGTTACATTTTTTTATTTCTATTACGAAACATGCTAAAAGCTGGAGGTAAACCCGTAGTGAAGGAGTTTCAAAGGCTTTTTAACGCTGTCCTGTTCGAAGGGAGAACTCTGGAGGCGTGGAGTGGGAAGGGTGACAAAACCCTTTTGAAGAACTATCTACCCATTTCCCTGTTAAAACACGTCTACAAGCTATTTTCAAGAGTAAAATACTTGCTTGATGCCCTCGATAGGTTGCAGTGACGTGTTATCCGTATTGTCGGTGATCTAGAAGTGTCTGAAACAGTGTCGTAATTAGCCTTTAATGCGCCTGGTGTGAGGTGCGAGGTGCAAAAATGCGCCCTTGAGAAATAAACTAGATACTGGTCCGGACAAATCTGCGCCCCGCCAGGGCCGGCACCCTGTGCCTGGGCGCTGGCGGGTTTGTTTTGGTTTATTGTGCCTGTAGACCTCATATGTGGTTCTCACTACCACTTACCATCAGGAAAATTAAGGAAGCGCAGCACCTGCGTCGTATGTGGGTGGCATCACTGTCCAGCACGTGTCGTTCGGGAGTGGAAAGGAGAGAAGGGACTAGCTGAAATAGCTCTTCAAAGCATTCCCCATTATAGAGACGGTAGAGAACACTTAGAACGGCAATGTCTCTAAGTAATTGTAGAGGCTCCAGGGTTTCGGACATCTCCAGATCACCGACAACACGGATAGCTGCAACCTATTGAGAACATCGAGCAAGTATTTTGCGGAGCCATGCCAGAGGTGAGAGAAATATTCCACACATGGGCGAACTTGTGCCTTATACAAAAGGCAGAGCTGCACCGGTGTGAATAATCGCTGCACTCTGTTCAGGATCCCCAGTTTGCGGGAGGCTGTTCTAATGACGCTCTCATTGTAATCCCGCTGGTTCATGTCGCAACGAACATCGATGCCCAGGATGCTGCTAAGGCTATCCTGTATTGTCGTAATCTAAAAAGTAATATCATCTTTGTAAGGGCTCTGAAGAGTAGAATGGGAAAGGAAAGGAGACACTTTACCACAAAAATACACACCTGTGTCTTTTTGGCATTAAACTAGACAAGATTGCATGCACCCCTTTCGGAAATGCGCTTCAAGACGCCGTCAAGCTCGGCGAGAAGAAGGTTTCTCTTTTCTTTCGGTCTGCTTTACCCCAGGTCTTCCGAAAAAACGTGTGTGGACAGTGCTGTCATCTGAATAGCAATAGATATTGCCTAGTGACAATATGTCATTGATATGCAGCAGAAACAAAGTCAGCGACAGGACGGAACCTTCTGCACGCATCGGCCTACGGATGAACTTGGACAAAACCAAGGTCACGTTCACGGCACCGTCCTCGAAGGTGTTCAAAAATATGTGTACCTTAGGCAGACTCTGCATTTGGGTCGAAACATCTTTGAGGACGAGTTGAATAGATGAATTAAGCTGGGCATTTGGGAAACTACGCAGAGTCTTCTCATCGTCAATCCCATTAAGCCTAAAGACGGTCAGTGTGTCCTACCCGTCATGTATGAAGCCGAAACGTGGACACTGAAGGCACGGCTGGTCCACAAGTTCAAAGTCGCTCAGCGGGTTATGGAAAGAGCTATGCTCGGTAATTCTCTGCGGGATCAAATCAAATCGGGAAGTTAGGCGATCCAGCAGAGAAGTCGACATAGCTCATCGCATTAGCAAGCTGAGGTGGCAGTGCGCTGCCATCAGCCATAAAACCGACAACTGCGTAAATGAGTTCTAGAGTGGAGACCGCGTCTCAGCAAACGAAGTGTAGGACGCTCTCAGGCCAGGTGGAGTGATGATATGGACAGGACGGCTGGTAGGAGCTAGATGCGAGTAGCCGAAAACGAGAAGTGGCGTGCATTTGGGGAGGCCTATGTCCAGCAGTGGACGGAAATGGGCTGATAATGATGATGGTGGGCGGTCGACGAACAGACGGATCACCTGATCGTAATGGCAACACAAACATTTAAAGAATAGTTCGTGTTTTTGAAGCATTTAAAAAACCCGAAAAACCCGGGTTTTGGTTTTTCAAACCCGGGTTTTTTGTGACTCTTAAAACCCCGAAAAACCCGGGTTTTTAGGACCGGGTAAACCCGGGCTCGATGCCCTACGTATAACTATGGTTTAACTACCGACTACTAACTTCAGTTTTCCACTTTGAATAATCAACTAAGGATACACTTCACACAGCAGGCACGCACAACCATAACATAGCGAAATGATCGGCATAAAGATCATAAATTGCTACAACTATTATAGGGACTTAATAATTTAGCTTCCTCAAATAGACTTGGGTGGTAAAGCTCACGTTACCGCCCGGGGGCTCACGATCTACATATGGAAGAGTCGTTCTGTTAACATACAGACGGGTACAAGAAATAAATTTGTAATAATTATATTATATTATATTCTTCATTTTGTTTCCTTTGTGTTGTAGTTGCTTTGAATGTCAGCGTACTCGTACACTTTTTGCCAATTTTATTGCAAGTTTTTAAGGGTTAAAATATGTACCTTTAAAAATGTTTTGTAAAAATGTAATTTTTTGTGCTCAATATAAAAAGTTCAACATTTGATAAGAGGATTGCTCTCGGCTATACGTTATCTAGTTAGTAAAAGCTAGTTAGAGATACGTATTTTAATTTGAGGATATGAATGAGTATATTCGAACTCAATAGAAGCTCTACTTGGCCACGAGTAGCTCTGTTATGCGAAATGAACGATGCCAAAGATTGGGAGCTAGTTTTATTAGTTTAAATATACAAATCAATGGTATTACGGGTTACGAATATAATAGGATAAATAAAGTTTATGTGCACTTATTAAAACGTAAAGTACCTATTAAGTCGGTAGTCGCTTGTTTCGCTAGACCGCGATAGGGCGGTCCTGTAAAACCGCTCAGCTATTTATTCCATTGTGGCATGGCGGTGTCTAATCCGTCGCGCGCCAAGCGTCGGGCGTGGGAGCGCGTTTCCGGCACGCGCGCCCGCGCACGCACGACGGAATTAGCGCGTGGATATGGTAATGCGCCGGATAGACCTTTCCACCTGCGCTGTTCAAGGTCAATTGAACTATCATGACAGTTTTTTAACAGTTAAAAAAAATATGAAAATAAGGTTTGTTTTTCTTTTTAATATTTTTGATAAGTAACATAGGTCATCAACTCGATGATGATAAAGAAAGGGTAGAGTCGTAAACCGTTGCTGTGCCAATGGGTATGCACCTGAAAAAGTCATTTATACACACAAACAGATTATAATTATGTTAGATTAAAGTGTGTAGTAGGTCTATAGAAAACAGAATGCTATTTGACTACCTTGATTTTCAACTTTAACAAGTACCAGTAATACAATGTTTCATTCGTGTGGTTGGCTATACGCAGTTAGTAAATTAGAAGTAAACGTAACTATGTGTCGTGACTTGCAAGAGTTTAACTACTACTTAGCAAATACAAAGTTTCTAACCAGTTTTCAATATGACTATTTCTGGAAAACTACACTTAATTACCTATTTATCTACGAAGAATATGAAAAGTTTGTATAAGTATTTCAATTCTTGTACATGTTACGCATTGCAAGTGAAAAATTCCAAAATGTATCAACTCGCAAGATTCAGTTTTATTTGGCAATATCATCTAAGTTTTTCCGGCATGCTAGTTGTGTTAATGATATTCCTTTGTGCAAGTATCTATTAGTTAGGCATGTGTTTGGTGCCGGTAGCCAGCGGGGGCGGCGCGGCGGCGGGCGCGAGTGGGCACACGCGACTCGTATCTCACGGAGCGATGCTTATCACACGATGATGGATCGTCGCTCCTTAATAGCTTCCCACAGAAGCGACTCGCACCGCACTTGCTTTCTTCAACGTTATGCGCGCGCGATGACTCATTTTCCGGCTGCCACTGATTATTTGGAACTCGTGATCGATAGATCGGAGAAAACGTGTTTGATAGTAGAAATCGATTAGCCGAACTGTCTTTAAATGAAACTAGAAATGATTAGATTAAAGTATCTGCTTATTATCGCGACGTAAACATAGAGTTTAACTAAAGTGAGATTTTAACTGATGACGACAAAACATCCAGATTACAGATTACCTACCCAATCTATTTGGTGAACATAATATTTTGAAACTAATTTATTGAGAAATGAGAAGAGCTCACATTTTATGGAAGATCACTATAAGTGTCTCAGACAGGCGTGGGTGCGTACTGCGACAGCGGTCAGCCGACAAATAATATCGATATATCCACCTACGTGCCGTCTGTCGCATTTGCTCACAGCTCCGTCTGTGAAAATAGTTATACTGCAGTGACTGGGCGCGTGCCAGCCTCGGAAAATAGCCGTCAACGAGAGAGCGGCCCAACCACGGGCGGACATTTGGCTTGGTGTTTCATTCATTGTTTTTTTTTATCATAACCTTTGGATGACACACGCTATTTCATAAATGTACAATACATAATGATGCATACGAGATGTTGCTGTCAGTACAACTGCATAAGGCATGCTTGTATTATTTGAGTCTTTACATTATGTAAAAGAATAAAGTTTAAGATTAGTCGGAAAATTAGCAGCTGGTGGAAATAGTTTGATGAAATCAGAAGCCGATATCAATGATGAGTGTCCAATTAAGAAAAGACTAAAGTTAAGAAATTAGAAGTAGGACAATTAGGGTGCTGGTTTCGTTATGAAGTACCACCGGTCTTGGCAATAATTCATTGGAATACCGATCCTCTGAGCAATATTTCGAGTTTCAGTAGTAACGTGTGGACAGATGAGCTGCGTGGCTATAAAGCTACTCTTGCCACGTGCCGGCGCGGGCGGCGCCTCACGCTAAATGCGCTCCACACGCCGCGCCAAGCGTTGCGTAACGCCGGAGCGCCCGCACGTTTTCGCTTTTGTCTGGGACACCTAGTAATCTAGACAACCAGATGATCTACATAACAGAAGTAACCTGAAGTGCTTGAAGAAGGAAAATATTTTGTCTGTTTTTCCCTAGAGTGGTAGGCAGCATTCACTTCCCGTTTGGGCCGGTAGATTTTGTTAAGTATTGAAATCGGCCTCGTCTCACACGGTCATAGCTTTTCTTAAGGCCGCTTAGTAGTTATGTGTTCTGGATAAATAACTGAGGCAACCTGAGGACCTGGAGCCAGCAGGAGGAAGAAGTGGGGTGTTCTCAGTTTTTTTCGCAAATCTAATATTAATTTATGATGTTAGTCGATATTGAAATACAGACCCGCCCGCCTCTCACGTTCGTCGCTGTTGTCTGGACTGGAGAGCCATCTGCTCCCCTTTAAGTCAAGTGATGATCAAGAGAATACTCGAAGGCATCATCGAAGTCAGTTAGAAAAAACATCTGGTCTGGGACACCTTACATGAGACAATATAAGTAAAATTACTTCAGTTTTCTACCTAGCTGGGGGCAGGAGGTGGAGCTATTTATTATTCATTGAAATACCGATCCGCCCGCCTCATGTTCATCGCTTAATGCTTGGAGCACGGGTTTACGATACTAAGAAACATTTTTGTCATACGAAACAGGAGGATCAAACAATAGTAGGTATTCGAGAAGTCCCTATTCCGAAGCAGATACCGGGAACCTGAAGCCGAATCTACTCGAAACGTGATTACCCTTTTCTGTGGAATCAACCAATAAGACCAAGTGGTTGTTATCCCAGGCTGTACAGAATTCTTTCCGATTTTTATATTTATAAATACATAGATATAATTAAATTAATTAAACATTCTACGTGCAAACGACATATTGAGTTCCAAAATCTAATTGCTATATTGTTTGCTTTTGCGATATTAAAAAAACATTTTTCAGAAAATATCTAAGTACTTACTAATCACTAACAACAAACACGATTCAAGAGGAAAACTTCTAAATATAGGAGATAGCTCATTGTTTGATTATCTTGTTTGACGGACTAATATTTTATCAACAAAAAATAAAGTTTTGACAGACACGTGACATTCTTGGTGTGTGATGATTAATGATGATAATCTTGACAAAATCTTGATGCAATATTTAGATTATAATAACCATCCACCTACGTAATATTGTTTTTGCCATGAAATGTTTACATGTACAGTGTAACTACAACAGAAGATGTCTTTGCAAGTATAAAGAATTCTTTCTGTAACAGACTGTGCCGAGTCAAATTCTGGTGTGGAGAGACGCGCCAAACCTAATGTTTGTCTGCGAATTTGTAATGGGCTGTCGTGACGTCAAAGCGCGCGAAAAAATTAAGATGTTAGTTGTCATCAGTACTAGGGTTGAAATCACACAATAGAGAAAATAATTTATTTGCTTATCGAATTGACAGGCATTGTGTGCATTTAGTATCTGAAAAAGATGTTATATGTTTTTCCGAGGGTGATACACCTATAGTGCATGTCTACTTTCTTGAATAGAATTTAAGAATCATTGTAGTGTTAAGCATACCTAAGCAAGAATGATATCGATACTGTTGAAAAGAGTAACTACAGGTTTTTGCCAATATTTTTACAGTAGAGACAACATTCATCACTCATTAATAAGTGCTTATGAGAAACATATACAAATACATAGATACACTGACTTCGGCACACTGCTTTTGTATTTGGCGATTTGAAAGCGCTCGTAGGAGCTCGTATAAATAATGACTAAGGGGCCCGGGGCTACTTGAAGAGCCTACCAGCCCTAGTCGTCACGTGGTGGCGGGCGCGTGACGCAGCGTCAGAGCGCCCGCGTCCGCCAATCGGCGGCGACCTTCACCTTGGATGGAGTCGCACGCGCCGCTCCGCGTAACAAGAGATTAATGCCACTTTTTGTCACGCGTCGCGCTAGCTGCCATACGCGATAACCGAACGGCTTACATGCACGACTCTGATTTACTGTAGGTAGTTAGGTACCTACTTGACTGGCTTAGCTACTATGTATGAATTGAGAGCAAAATGCCCGAATAGTGTGAAACAATTAATAATTCAATAAATAAACATGATTATCTACTTGATAACAAAGATTTTCATTACGTTCGGGAATATATAAAGCCCAAAATTACCAGAAGGATCCTTATCAGTGTGATTATGTTCTTTATTATGAGTTTGTTTCGCTATGATGAGTAGTCAATTGATTAGTCAATAGCCATAAGAAAATACATCGTTTTTACACTATAATAATGAAGAAATTCTTTTGTTACAGAGCAATAAGCCAATCATGGAGAAAAGAAGACGAGCGCGCATCAACAACTGCCTCAACGAGCTTAAAGCTCTCATACTGGACGCCATGAAGAAAGACGTAAGTTTCCAGTCCTATTTGCTTTATAAATCCACCTAATTAAATTAGCCCACGAGCTGGCTTCTAAATTTAAGTGTGGTCAATTCGTGGCAAGATGCAAATCGTATTGGAATTAATTCAACTTTATCCAAGTCAGGTCACCAACCGTCCTACCACCAGTGTCAGGGCACTAACATAAATAATTCTGTTGCAAAATTACAACCGAAAAATATGGTTTAATAACGACCCTATAAACGCTGCCGTAAACGAGAAGTTTATTTCTACAAAGTTGGCATAATTTATTCTCATAGTTAAGAAAATATACGATTTAATAAAATTAGAATTTTATAGTGCTCGGAGGCATTCTTGTAATAATGTGAATAATTTGTTGCAGCCGGCGAGGCATTCGAAGTTGGAGAAGGCTGATATTCTGGAGATGACGGTGAAGCATTTGGAGGGGTTGCGGTCGGAAGGGGCCGGTTCTCCGGATCGGTTCCGCGCCGGCTACCGGCACTGCCTCACGGAGGTGGTCAAGTTCCCAGGGCTAGAAGCGGGGCTGAAGAGAAGACTTGTGAAGCACCTTGAGAGCTGCGTGGGGACTCCTAGCGCGCGGCCGCCCGGCGCGCCCACGCCTCCCTCCGACACTGAAGACTCCATCGCCACGCAGCATTCAACTATTTTCATCTCTGGTAAATATTGTTTTTGTTATAACATAGACGTCAGGCATGTTGAGTTAGTTAATTAGAGCCTTTTCGAGGCATTCTGTACACATGTTAGTGTTAAGTGACAGACACGCCCATAAACGGGGCTCGAAATCATGCGCAACGAAATGTATTCGGTAATAATTGTTAATTTCTTAAAATTATTTTCATTTCACCTGCATGATGAATACAAAACGTTATCTAATATGAAAGGAATATTGCTTCTTTATGTAGCTTTAGTTTCTAGTCAAACATTGTGATTAGTCATTTAGTCCACTCGCATTCTCAGTATATTACGGACACAGATGGGTCATAAACCGAACGTGCTACGAAAATAAGTACTTATTGATGTATTTTTTACAGCTGGACCTGGATCAGGAGTACGACTAGTTCCAACGAGGCTCTCCAACGGCGACATCGCGTTGGTCCTCCCAGCCGGTGTGAACGCCAGCACTCTCGGTGCTGTACCCACCCTGGTGCCTCTGTCTCCGCGTGACGCCTCGTCATCCTCCTCTTCAGAGCCCAGGTGCTTCTCGCCCGCTAGTTCAGGCTGGAGCAGTCCCCCGCCATCCGTGGAAGAGCCCGCGCCCTTAGCCCTCGTCACCAGAAGACAACCGCCAGAAGACACACCCTGGCGGCCGTGGTGACGGCACCAATAGAAACCACACGATTCGGCTAATTCGTCTTTGACGATACAAATTGTACAGTAACATGGCTGGTATAAGAGTTTTCACGTTGCGTTCATTATAGTTGACTCACAACTCAACGATTATACAAGTTGCATAAAAATGTCGCATATTCACTCGTGCCAAATGCAAGCCGGCTGTGTTATTTTATGTAAAAAGATGATTAGTCAAATTAGTTGGCTTGGGAAACTGAACTCTCCTAGTGATTTATAAAATACAGACCTTTGTGCAAGGGCTCGGCTCTCCATTCCCTAGGTTGCATACTGTGATATAATTTTAATTTAGATACCTATATGATTGTGCATGGATGATATGAGATTTATATGAGTTTTTGAAGTTCCTAGTATGTATATATGTAATGTATGTAAGTTTGATAAATACAATGTATCGAGAGGATATTTACGTAACAAACTTTGTGGTACGTTGTTCGGTCAGTAAATATATTTTGTGTGATATACATAATATAACAATGTAGTTTTAATGATTGTACATATAAGTGAGAATATAACGAAATTATGGCCATTATATATTCTAATAATAAATAAGTAATTTTAGTTACGAGCTAGGATATTTTTGTGTAAATTCAAGGATGACATCTGAGGCAGTATTTCAAGTATGTACGTAACAGGACTATGTCCAAAATATTTTACAAGTTTAATATAGCATAGTGTATTCTTTTTAGGACTTAGTGCCATGTATTTAGTTTTTATTATTATGATTTGTCTTTTGTTTACATACAAACGTGTTTATAGCTGCGTTAATAACGTTATTTAACTTTATGTAATGAAGAAAAAGACAAGTTATGCATAGAATGAATTCTGTGTGCCTTACAGCAAAATCGTAGAGTCTTCCATAATTTTATGTTACATATAGATTAAGAAAGCTACTATAATTGATTTATTTTTATCTGTACTAACACTACAAATCTAATTATTTAAACGCTCAATATATAGCTCGTTACCGAAACAAACCAGTAGTAGTCATTATGTCTTCCTTTGCAGTTACCGTTCATAAACAGTTATCTTTTTTTTGTATTACTTCCATTTGTAGCTAAGCCTCAAATATCGTAGAAGGCTGTATTTCAAATTTATATTTTTACTAACATTAAAATTTCTTAAAAGCTGTAAAACAAAATGTTTATTAATGGTAACAATATTGTTTGTTATCTCTATGTTAATGGGAGAAGTAAAGTGATACTATTTAAGGATACCTATGTATAAATCAAATTAAGATGATGTACCTAAAAGAAATACCTACGCCATTAACTTAAAATAAAAATGATATGAAATTATATTGAGGTTTGATTTTATTCTTGTATATTTACCTAAATTTACCTTACGTTAACTACGTTGTAATAAGAAGCTTAATACTTTACCAATAAATAGGTAATTGGCTTGCAAGACACTAATTTTAATCAACTGTAAGTGATCATAAATCAACGAGATGTCAGAATGGCAACCTTTTTAGTAAGTTTAAAATAGCATTTTGAATAAAAACTCAAAATGAAAGAGTGGGCAGTGGATAGCGAGTAGTGTCACAATAAATCGATCGGTGTTATTAAGTGGGGCGTAATTAATCATGGCACATGTCTCCACGCCTCCCTGAGGTATGCCGGCATGCAAGTATTCAGCTTTAGCACACAAGGAGCGAAAAATTTAAATAGCTTATATCAAAATTACATGATCACGATTACAGGAGATTAAATAGAGACTATGTAGGTTGATAGGTTGAGTGAGTTTGATCGATATCTAGATAAATATAAATAAATAATATATATTACACAACATCCCATACATTGCATAAGTTGCGTAAGTACTTGTGATACGGATTTTAGAATCAACAGTGGATACGCAATATACTTATATTTAACACACACCCAGACACGGAACAAACATCGATGTTTGTCACACAACTATTTGTGGGTACCTACCCATGACTCTTGGAATCGTAGGTAGTGAGCCCGGGTCACTAACCACTGTTCCACCGAGCCAGTCACTTCTAGATGAAAAGTATTCTGGGCTAGATGCTAAAAGTGAAAAAATAATACATAGTCCAGTCAAATTAGGTAAAAATCTCGGAATTCGAGATACCCAGCTGTAAGTCTGTAGATACTTAGATATTGACACCCTAAAAGTAGTCTCAAAACCTACATATGGTAGGGTGTACGCAACTATTAAATTTTCAAGGTCAAGTGTCACAAATATCAGTTTTATGAACTTTTGAGCGAAACGGGAAGTTTTATCATAAAAGTGTGTAGGAGAAAATTGCTTATCATCTAATTATCTATAAAAATTGTCTGCACTTTTTTTTCCTTAGATTCACCATTTCAGAGATACAGCGAGAGGAAGCCTAGTTAAATAATTGTTTTCAGTATTCAGAAGATTTAAGATTTCTGCGTTTCATTAAATTAAATTTGGTTAATATGGATCTTCACGTTCATAATAGAGTTAGATGGACAGTTTACATTTTTAAAATGTATTTTTTTTTCAGTTATACTTCAAACAGAAATTAGAATAATTGGTTATTTCGTACTTTTTGACCCATAATAATCAGTTTAAATGTACTGAAACGTATATGTATAGTACTGAAAACAACATAAAACAATTATTTAACTAGGCTTTCATATAAACAACGTGTTCTTCACATATAAAAGGTGTCGTCTGGAATAGGTTTACTGGGGTAACCACGTTAAAAACCGGCCAAGTGTGAGAAAAAAAAACCATAGTTTTTGTATGGGAACCCACTTAAACATTGGTTTTAAGCTTTTTCTAGTATTAGATGTTATAGAGGCTACTGAAATACATCAGTTGTGAAAATTTTAACTGTCTAGCACAATCGCACGGGGGTCTGGAAGCTTTTGAAAATACAACTTTTTCAACTATTTGCATCGCTGTATCTCTGAAATGGTGAATCTTAGGAATAAAACGTACAGACAATTTTTATAGATAATTAGATGATAAGCAATTTTTTCCTACACACTTTTATGATAAAACTTTCCGTTTTGCTCAAAAGTTCATAAAACTGATATTTGTGACATTTGACCTTGAAAATGTAATAGTTGCGTACACCCTACCATATGTAGGTTTTGAGACCACTTTTAGGGTGTCAATATCTAAGTATCTACAGACTTACAGGTGGGTATCTCGAATTCCGAGATTCTTACCTAATTTAAGCTTAAATGACTGGACTATACAAGTAATTAATTATCTGAGTTAATGGACTGTTGTAGTTGAAATTTTAAATACGTTTTACTACGGAACAAAGCGTCGATGGTCGAGTGGTTAAGGTCGTCGCATGCCATGCGAGAGGTTGCCAGTTCAAACCCCGCTAGGTACCAATGTGTTTTTCAAACTTGAAATTCATATGTACCATCATTCAACGCTTTAAGGAACGGTGAAGGAAAACATCGTGAGGAAACCAGCACACCTGAGAGATTTTTCAACGGTGTGTGAAGCCAAGTCAGAGGCCTATGGGCGGCTTAAACTCTGACACCAGGTTGTTCATCAACCATACGCTATAAAGAAGACTACGGAACAATTTGGAGATCTTGTATACATAATTTTGTTACATTTTTCATATTTCATCATTAGCCCAATACGTCCCCACTTCTGGGCCACGGGCTTACCCTAAACCAGGGCGGTAAGGCCTTAGCCAACCACCGCCAAGAGCGGGTTGGTCGGCTACACAACCTTAAAATTTCTTCAAAGGTGTGCAGCAGGTTTCCTCACGATGTTTGCTCATGTTTGCTTCGTGCGAATTTAAATATCATAGACATAGCAAAGCATACAAGTGGACGATAGCTTTAACGGGCGTAAGCAATAAATTACTAGGGTTGTCAATACTGATCCAATTATTACCCTCATGATAGGTGCACTTTACGTCAGACATGATGGAGTGGTCCAGACGACCAGTGCATAAACGCACGCAGAACAATCACATCGCCAATATAATATTTTCCTGCTAGCGCCCGCCCGCGACATCGTACGCGTAATATATTTGTATAATATACAGTACCTATATCTTTATGAATTGTAGCCCATGTGTTATTCAGATATGTAGGTAAATTATTGTGGAGATTCATCAAAATCCATTCTGTAGATTTTGCGTTAAAGAGTAACAAACATTCATACACATTCACCAATACTTTCGCATTTATAATTTGAAGTATGTGCCATGTAATCTATACACCTATAATAAAATGATAGAAAACAAATAGGTACTGACAAATTAAAGTTTTTACTAGTTACTATTCGTAGAATGGCCTGATTATCTAGTATCCAAATCGGAAGAAGCCTGAGATGTTTCTTTACAAACAAATAATGTCTCAATAACAGAAAACTTTACAAATGTTTTCCAGAACCGGGGGGAACTTTTTTGTTTTCTTATGAAGACATTAAGCAATCACTGCTTAATTGCGCCTCGATGGGTGGCCGGCAAATTTATCAATGGACGTTTGATATTTGGGGTCCCTTAACTAATCGCGAAAAATTAGGACCCAATGTATTCATATGCATAGTATGTGCGGAAGAGTGATTTGCAATTCAAGCATGATCATGCTAATAAATAATTATAATCTTATTCTACCGGTTTCGGCAATGGCGGCCAATCTTAATGGAGAGTAGATATAATGTTTACAATATTTAAGCACCATACTAATTCCATCCACAATTTTGAAATTATTTTTGTGAAAATGAACTTTATTCAGCATAAACTCTTTATAACATAACCTCAGACTGTAAAAGGCCATAATTCAGGGTTTGGGATTTAAAAATATGTACAAATTACCACTTTTTCTTTTCTGCTTAAGTGTTTCCGCATCAGCAAAGTACCGGTTCTTTTTATGTGCCGAGCAAAATGTACACTCGGTGCCTATATAACAATATGACTATAATAATCAACATTTCTTAAGTAACATACGTATACGGAACGATTGTAACTGGTAACCCATAGAGTGTCTTTGGCTTCTTATCAAGAAGGCGTAATATAAATCTGGAAATACTACTCTCAGATTTATTTTAAACTAGTGGTCCCGGCGAATTTCATACCGCCAATACTGATTCTTTGTCTCGTTGAAACCTTCCCTGGACTACGACGAACATTTTAAAACCAAAATTACCTAAATCGGTCCGGGCGTTCTCGAGTTAGTCAGACTAACGAACAGCAATTCATTTTTATTTATAAGAGATAATACCCACATTGTCATTTTAAAAAGGGCTAGAGGAAAGGTATTATAGATGAACACAATCATACATTGTCGATTCGGTCTTGTCCATTTTTAACTGCATGTTTGCACTGTCCCGACACTAATGGCGGGTTTGTAGGAATTATTGCCCCGAACAGCAGTAATTTGCTGCAATCAAGGTAGTGACGTTAAAATGCTGGCGTGGGTGTTCATGCACGAGGTGAGAGTAACACATAATGCCAAATAATTAACCATTTCCATGCTACATGTGTACTACATTATTTTTATGACCTTACTCAGTAGGTACTTTATCTTCGTGACCCTTACATAGAAGGGTAAGCGTTCGACTTATGATTTTTTATAGGTTCTATTTGAGGCACCGGTTGTTTTTTTTTGTAAAACTATTAAAATGCTTTGGAAAAGTTTTCGAACAGAGAATACACTAATTCCTCACCCGGGATCCAAAAGCAGTTCAAAATCATTGTCATAATATTATCAATTCGCGTTTGTAATTACGCTCCGGAGGTGATACGCAACATAAAATCTTATCTTACGATGCGCCCGATAACAGTTGTCAGTTCAATTCCCAATCGCGAGCTCACATCGTTCCATATTCATGAGATGATGTGTGTAATGCATCGGTATCGACTCTAAAGACGACCAAAGTAATTGAAAAGCGATTCTTTATGAATTTTTGCAGCAACCACCCAAGTTGCTACCACACCCGGCATGCAACAGTTTACGTCCAATGTTTGAAGCCATGTAATTTCTCATAAGTAGTGGTTAATTTTGGTGAAATTAATTGAGATATTTCCTAAATTATACTTTAGACGTAATTGGGAAATAAATTGGTTGCCGAAGGACTGCTTTTTGGTTAAAATAACAACGTATAAGATCCACTCGAGGGCAAATAGCGACATTATTGAAAATCAAGCCGTCACTCTAATGATTGTATTTGGCATAACCACACGTATAGAAGATGATAATCATAAATCGGTATAAGTTTTCGTCTTTCATTATGAATAAAATTACCTCTATTAAAATCTTAGCTAAAAAAATTTAAACTTGCTAACTGAAACCTGCTGTTAGTGAATGTGAAGTAAAACACATTTCTAAGTGCCCTAATGTTTTGACTTAGGAACATAGGTCATGAATCTATATATATAAAAGGAAGTCGTGTTAGTTACACCACTTATAACTCGAGATCGGCAGAACAGATTTGGCTGAAAATTGGTAGGGAGGTAGCTTAGAGCCAGGAGAAGGACATAGGATACTTTTTATCCCGTTTTACAGAGTTCCCGTGGGACTTGACATGAAACGTCAGTCATTATGTTAAACATTATTCCATTTATGAAGTCTTTTTTGACATTTCGAAGAACGTAACTCTGCACGTTTCATTTAAATGCAATGTAATATCTTTTTTTGTGTTTGGTCGTAAATCGGCATTTGAAAAATTTACAATTGTACAAAAACACTCTACAATTAATTCACAAGCAAAATTAACTTATTGTTTTTGATCAAACTATTGTTTCTAAATCTGAACTTCAAAATATAATAATATTTTTTTGCGCGAATGCAGTTACGTACTATGTTTTACTTTTAAACATAGTGACATGCCTCAAATATTCCTCAATAGGGCTGCTTCATTGACGAGTTTTTTACACGGGAGTATAACTGTTATGGTCCTTTAAAAACAGTGTAAATTTTTAAAAACTCGACTATCATTATACACGTCATTCTATATATATAATTATTATACTAAACATGCAATCGTGTATTTCTTTCTTCGACAAAAAAACAAGATTGCACGTCTTAAATTTTTCTTTCGACAATTTCTATTAACCTTAGTTTTTGAAAGTTAATTCGATAAAATTAGTTACAAATCGAGAATCGTTGCCGCTGAGTATCTATTTCTAAGGGGTACTTTCCTGGTAGTGTTAAATTCACATCTGTCAAAAAAGACTTCATATTTGAAATAGAGTATAATTGTCCAATCCTGTCAAATACTGTAACAACTATTCATGTGTGCGTCCAGAAATATTTTTTTTTAAATGTCTCGAAACTTTAGGTAAGTGTTGTTGTTGTGTGTGTAAGTTATTTGTTTGAGTTTTTATTTCCGAAAATAATACCTCAGATTATTATAAGGGTCTTGAATCGACAACATGCATCTATATTATTCAATTATTGTCTATTTCAGAGATTTTCATTTAGCAATATAGTGACATCTAATTGTCATGTTCGTTTATTGACAAAATTCGATATCTTTTAGTGACTAAATAATAAAGAAGGTTCTTTGACCAAACTTTTTTAATCATCATGTTTTTGGTTCAGAAGAAAAGACGAGCTGATCGCACTACAATAAATACGGTTCATACCTGTATCAAACGGATAAGTAGATATTAAATCTCTACACACGAAATGTTTGCAAATATATTTTATGGGTAATTTAGCAAGAGAAGTTGATCAGCGTTTGCACAACAATTTGGTAAAGATCGATTGTCGAACAACTTCACACATTTTTCCATCGACTGACAGAATAGGGTAGTTTCCTAAGTCAAATTTTGCATGCGATTTCACAATTAATATTAAGATATAGGTAAATTAATAACATTAGTCAAATCGAAATTAAAATTTCTTAGGATTTGAGACAATAATAGACATTTGAAGTTGGGTGGGAAAGTCCATTTCAACGTGCGAATTTAAAAATGCTATGTCATCGTATAAAATACAAAATTAGTAGTAACTTTCACTGTGAAAATATATTCGTATAAGCAACGTTTGATATAGCTGCTGAACAAAGTTCTTACGATATGCATACAGTATTACACGTTGTGACGTCATAGTGTGCTGCGACATTTGTATGAAACGTTTTGAGCTCGCCCAAATGATGTGCTATTGAAACTGTAATATCTCGGAGAGTTTTTCAAATATCAAACCATTATTTTAATAGTATACCTTCTCCAGCAGCCAGCTAAATAGGCCTATTGTAATATTGGGTAGAAGAGTTATCAAAAATCGATATTAAGCTGTGAACTAAATTTGATTAACAAACAAACAAACTTAATCAAAAACGTTAATAAAATTATTGTTGGCGCGGTTAAATTACCACAGATCACTAAATAAGCTATGCTAAGTTTGTATATGCGTTCTGAAATTTAACTCATAGTTTTTGCCATTATCCTTATTTACCTTGAGAGTAGGCAAAAAAGTGGCTCGAATAAATTTTGTTACGCCAAATGAAGTCATTTGAAAGCAATTATTGTATTTCTGGATATGTATGAGTAAAAATATGAGATAGTAAAGTTCTCAGTTATGGCGAGACCAGGGAAATAAGGATTAAATTTTATATGGAGGATATTATGGATTCCAGTTCAAATTGAATATGTACCTACTTAGTTTACTCATACGGCATACCTAAGATGGGACGACTGTCAACTATAAAAAGCATATAAACGGTCGAATTGAGAGACCCCCTCCTTTTTTTGTGAAGTCGGTTAACAAAATAAAGTAGTGCATCAAAGCTACGTTAAGGCGGTACGAAGTTCGCCGGGTCAGCTAGTAAGACAATATAAATAAACATGTAGGTAAATCATCTGACCATGTCAAAGTGAATTAATTGTACCATGTCTAACTTGAATAGGTATGTCGTTTTCAACTGTTTTTTACAGCGTACCCCAGAGCCGAGCCCCATATATGGAAAGGGAAGGATCGAACCGGGGAACGCGTTCGGTAGCCGGGTCTTTATTACCTATCATTCAAAGAGGCCTCGTGTGCGCATCGAGTTGCATATAAATTGGAGTTGTCAAGCGCTGGTCGGCGGCTGAGTGACGGCATCTCGTTAAGGGGTCGTCGGTTCCTCGCTGTCGTTCTTGTCTTTTTTGCAGCCGATGGAGGCCAATTAATCAGTGTTATGACGCGTGACACGACGTAATGAGAGCCGGCCGGGCGCATGCAAATCGCGCCCGTTCGCGCGTTCATTACGCCGTGTTTGAGCCTAATTGAAATGGCTTATTCCTTAAAAAGCCCGAGGTCCATCGATGCAAATATTGGCTTTGTTTTAACAAGTTTTTTTGGTAATGATGATCGATACGCGAAAGGCGAACCAGATATGCCAAGTAAGTAGACCGAACCTGTTACGTGGTTAGAGCTTCCTCGTATAGAGTGAAGACACGCAGGGAGCGGTTGTAATTAGCCTACTATCCCAATCTGGTCCTTTACATTAATTATTCATTGATTGTCATTTAGACATGCTTATTTATATGTTCGTAAGACCCACCCACCTAGGAAAGGTATAGACGTTATTTCGACCAAAAACTGTGGTTCAAATTGGATTGCTTTTTGCGAAGGACCCCCATGATATCGTATTGTATTTGTGTGGCGTGTGGCCGGTGGTCGGTGGTCGGAGGCCGGTGGTCCTGCATGTCACGGTGTTTGCCCACCGAGGCTTAGATATTTGCAGCATTCGTTGGTTTGCTGGGAATCATTTTGTTTCGTAGAACCGACGATCAATCGATTGCCACACAGATTTCTTAGCGTTCGATTCTTGGATAAGATGTTTTCATGAATTATGTTTCATTAAGTGATATAATTATTCTTATGTGCCTTAACAAAGGTATATAGGATACATGTGATGATGATTTTCAATAACTGCGCTGAATAAGTAGAAAACTACGTTGTTTAAATATTTTTTCTATTTTCTTGATTCGTTAATTAGTAACTATTGTACCTACATTTATATCACTTAAAAATAATAAATCTAATTTCGAATGAAACCAAGAAATAAATACGGAATTTAGGTTGTTCAGTCAGTAGTAGGTAATTAATAGCCAGTAAAACTTGGCAGTAAAACTTGTATTCCAGGGTAAATACAGCTAAAATGTGTAGGTTCAAAAAACAGTTTGAAGAAGACATTATTTGTGGAACATAAAATGAGGTTGTATTCAAACCCAGGGTGGTCCCGGCGAAACCTCTTAATAATGGCAATTGGAGGCAACTCTAATTGAGCACCTCCGGTTTTGAAAAGATTATTCTATACCCCTACCATACAGTGAGCCAGCATGTGGCTTCAACATTGATTTTAATGCTATTTTTATGTTATCTTTTTCTCATTTGGGTATTTTAGCAAAAAACTTGGATGCGTAAAGGACATTTTTATGAGAGGTAAGGTGAACGTCCGTAACTACTATTTTATTGAATTGATCTCAATTCAAATGTTGTAGACAAGATTTAGCTAGGTCTTTAACCGCCGTTGGATATAGCAGATACGTATGACATTTTTCTCAGGTTCCTTTGAACTTTCTATGCGTCGATTCTATGCAAATATGCAGCAATCAAAAAACACGTTTAACGATATGTCTTATTTCCCCCATATCTTCGCAATACAATCTAATATTGTGTTCTTGTTTATTATTCGTATACCTATCAAAATCATTTCGACATCGCATTTGTTTCTGGGAAAAGGTAGTCATGTAAAAATACGTTAGCTGATGTTTGTAAGCAAAAACGAACCTTTGTAATTAGAGAGACGGAATACAAAACAATTACGTAACAGTCCCTGACGTAATGAGCAAAGGCTAAGTAGTAATTAGCCGCAAACAAGACATCAACGTTTGGCATGTTCGGCGATTTCGCGGTGGTCTCCCGAGGCTGTTCGCATGGCAGTCACGTGTCGTGTTAGATGAAAAGAAAAAAACAACCGGCCAAGTACGAGTCCGAATCCCACACGAGTTCCGTACCAAAGTCCCATACAAAATCAAGTTTTTCGAGCTCCTCTTAAATATTCGTTCCATTTTGTTTTTACTACGTAAAATACATCATGTTTTGTGGAAACTTCAACTCTATATCTCTCTATATCTGTATATCGCGGTTTTTCAGATACAGCCTGGTTAAATTCCTACAGATGGTCATCAAAGTCATATTAATAGAGTCCAGTTCTTGCCCTTTGGGTACGGGGTCCTAAAAATGAAGGTTAAAAGCAAAAACCACCCACGATGCGCCGGCGCAGCCCGCACGTGCCCAGCCCCTGATCTGGCTCGGGGCTATTTAATAAAATGTGTTAATATCTTTCTATTGTGACTAATGGACCCATCTTGCACGACGGTCGAAACAGATGACGAATCCAGACAAACAGTTTTGGAGGTTTAAAGACAATTAATATTGTCACAGTATGATGAACTTAATAATAACCTAACTAAAGAATAATTCTTTCTTTTAGTAACATTTACTCAAACATCTGAGGCAATAGATACTTTTCCTTCCCCTACTTTTAGTTAAATTGTAAAAAATCTTGTGCCTTTTGCATAAAGGCACAGGCTTGTTAACAGTTCAATATTATCAACTTAAAACCAAACACAAAAGAATTGCACCCGAACTGGGTTAGATTAAAAAATAAACCCATGTTGCTTAATTAGCCGCTTGTCCGTCTGAGGGCTTCATTATCGATGTTATCTCTATCACAAAGCGCAGTTAGTCCGAGCCATTGGGGCATGCCTTCAATATGTCCGATGCTTACACAAAGAAAGAATCGTATCTTCAGAAGCATTAATCGTTCCAATTACGGTCGCACGCTCCGCGATCGGAAGGCGCAGCTATCCTTTCAAATTAATTGAATTGATTAACCAATTCAGTTTAGCGCAATTCAGTTTTTGCCCACATCTCCGCCGATTATACCGCAGATGCTTCGCCACGCCCATCACAATAGTTTAATTAGGCTCTCTCGAATTGTTCATAAATATGCCAGTGTCACTCGCTGCCCCCTTGCTCGGGTCGTTGTTCACGTGCCTCAAATACCTATCAAGGATTACGGCAGCACGTATGCTATAGAGTACTTACATATGTAGTAGGGACGGCCGAAAGGAGATTTTGTAACTTACTCAAGCGCATCGTACGAACAGAAGGGTACATTCAATTAAATGACTCCACTAAAAGAAAGTTTAACCAGTAAATAAAAATGGTCAGAAATAATAACAATGAATGTAATATTATGGAAGGACGGATAGTATTGAAGAATAATTTTGTCTGTCAAGATTTGAGACGAGGAATGGTTGTGTTTGCTTGTAAGTGTTTTTTCAGGCTAATGTTGTTAATTTTATGTTGTCCTGTGAAAAATTTTCGTAAACAATTTCGTAAATGTATGTCATCATCATCATCTTGGCGTTTTCCCGGTTGCATCCTTGCGGAGCCCGGGGTCCGCTTTCCTACTCCTAACTCTCCACTTCGCACGGTCTTCGGCATCCTTTACGGAGAGTTTGTTGGCACGCATGTCATCCACTACAACGTCAAGCCAGGCCTTCTTGGGCCTTTCCCTTCTGCCGGGACCCGGCGGTAGCGACATGGCTAGACACTTGTTCCCTACGTAGTTTGCCGGTTTCCGTAAAACATGACCGTACCAACGTAGGCGGCACTCTTGCAGTTTATCAGCGATGTCTCGGACATGAAGGCTGCCGCGAATTCGGGAGTTCTTTACGCGATATGCTCGCGAAACTCCCGACATCCAGCGCAGCATCTTCATCTCCGTGACCCGCAGTTCCTGCTTGTGCCGCTCAAGTAATGGCCATGCTTCACTACCATATAAGAGGACAGGCCTAATGATGGATTTATAGACCTGTCCCTTCAGCTTAACCGGCATTTTAGGGTCGCAAGTGACGCCGCTCACCTCCCGCCATTTATCCCAAGCAGCAGCAATGCGTGCCTTGACGTCGGAGTCGATGTCGCCGTTCGCGTGGAGTACAGATCCCAGATACTTGAACCGGTCCGTGCGCTCGACCGTGTCTTCGCCTATGCGGACGGACATGGGATCTGTAGTGTTGCAGGCCAAGTACTCTGTCTTCGCCACGTTGAGTTTCAGACCCCGTTCTCAAGCGATTCCTTCCATGTGTTAACACGTCTCACCAGCCGTCCCTGTCCGAGTCCACCAGCGCGATATCATCAGCATACATAAGTAGCCATGGTGGCTGCTCATGGTGGTCTCTGATGCTGTCTGACAATACGTCTAATATCAGGCTGAAGAGAAACGGACTCAGGACGGAGCCTTGGTGTACTCCGACGGTTATACGAAAGGGCAAAGTGTCGCCAACAGCGGTCCTAACTACAGAATCGGAATCACAGTACATGTCTCTAATGATATCAACTTACGTTTCTGGCACTCCCTTGGACCTCAGGGCCCACCAAATCATCTCACGCGGAACACAGTCGAAGGCCTTCTCCATGTCCAGAAATAGGAAGTGGAGAGGCGTGTTCTTCGTCCTGTATTTCTCCATGATGATTCTTAGGGCAAAAACGGGGTCCATAGTCCCGTGACCGGGGCGGAAACCATATTGACATCCAGAGACAGTGCACTCCTGACGGATTCGAGAGTCTACTATCCGCTCGAATAGTTTCATGGTGTGGGACATGACCTTTATACCGCGATAACTACCGCACTCTTGCACTGATCCCTTGCCCTTGAAGACCGGGGTGATAACACTCAGTCTCCATTGGCGAGGAATCCCGCCGGTGCTGAGTATGCGGTTATAAAGGTTAGTAAGGATGCCCACACCACGACCACCCATTGCCTTCCAGGCTTCGATGGGGACTCCATCGGCTCCGACAGCTTTCCGATTCTTCATGCGGCGAAGAGCATTCTCTACTTCTTCAGGCGTTACCGGTGGCACAAGTCCAAGATTTGGAGGGAGGTCCGGTGGCTGCACTTCTCTATGCTGTTTATTTAACAGCTCGTGGAAGTAAGAGCGCCATCTCTCCTTCACCGCGAGGTCCTCGCATAGTAGGTTACCGTGAGGGTCTTTAACACAGCGGCACTTGGAGATATCCTGTGCCGCATTGACCCTAGAACGTGCCAATCTATAGATAAGCTTCTGCCCCTCAGACGATTCCAGCCTATCGTAGAGCGGTTGTAGGTGGGCTCGCCTGGCTCTGGCAACAGCTTTCTTAGTTGCACGTTTTGCGGACCTGTATGCGTCGCGATCTTCAGGAGAGTTGGACGCTTGCCACTTTTTAAAGAAGGCTTTCTTCACCCTAGTCTCCCTCTGGACTGCGTCGTTCCACCATCAAGTCTCCTTGTCAAAGGAGACGGGCGAACGTCCATACAAAATTGGGCCTGACTGTACAGCAACAATTACTACACTATTTAATTCTGATATTACTGCCATTTAAAATAAATAAACTTTTTTACAACTGCTACACGGGAGAAAAAAGATATAGGGTGTTATAATTTGCTTCGTAATGAGTTATTCTAACAAACTCTCAGTGCTCTCACGTTGTATAAAGACTACTACTGACTAGATTTTATCAGATTGTATTTTAGCACATTAACACATTGCGGTTTCTAAGATTATTGTAAAAGACTAGCTGTTTCCCGCGGTTTCACCCGCGTCCCGGGGCAACTTCTTCCCGTATCTGGATAAAATATAGCCTATGTTACTCAGGGTGAATCTAATGGTGAAAGAAGTTTTGAAATCGGCGCAGTAGTTTTTGAGTTTATACATTACAAATATACAAATAGACACACAGAAATACAAGTATTTCCTCTTTATAATATTAGTGTAAGTAGATGGGTATAAGTATGAATGAAGAACACATTTCTCTCATAATAATTATTTATTGATCATCTATTTCATCAGAAACAATTAAAATATCGTCCTAAAACTGTGCAGGTGGTATTAAATATTATGGACATTATGTGACAACAGCAGCCCACATTTCTTTTTCCTACCAAGCAAGAACAATAATATTATGCTTTCCTCTTCTATTTTGATGTAATCCGCCGCCAGCTAGCTATGCCGCAATTGATACAATGAAGTCGTTGATCAGTCATTGTATTCTCGTAATAACCATCAGAATCTATCGTCGCAAAATAATACTAATTGAATAATAAAAGCACACGAAAACACAACAAAACGAAATATCCGCTATCGTAAGTTCAAGCCAATGATGATTTTTTAGTTTGACGTTTGACTTTGATGTAACATGAGGTCTACTTTGTTGCCAGTACAAGAAAAAAATAAACCTGTTGATCAATTTATTTTTACAATGTTTTTATAAACGTTGTTATATAATTAATTATTTAAAACGTATTTTTAAAACATAATCTAAAGACAAACACACTTTATTCACTTTCATTGCTATTATTTTCTATCATTTCTTTATTTATATCATTACTTTATTTCATTTGGCAACATTGTCAAAAAATGACAGTAAAGCTAGGAAGTAACGAAAGTCAATAATATTATGATTAAATATTTTATTTAATATCCCATGGTAAAATGGCTTAATATTTCGTGATATAAAATTAAAAATGAAGCAAAAAATATTGATACATATTTTATTTGTGTACACGATAGGCCCAGATTCGCCCGTCTCCTTTGCGTCCACCCTTAGACGTGCCAAGCACTGACTTCGCCGCTTCGGTTATGGTTGCCTGAATCCTGTCCCAGTGGTTCTGAACTGATTCGTTCTCAGCCTCAGCGCACTTGTCGCCGATAGCTGAGACGAACACCTGGGATTTGTTTTCGTCAAGCCGCCACCACCTTATTTGACGCCGACAGCGCTCAAAGCTTTTGGCTTTGGGCTTCACGCAGAGATCCATGACAAGTAGACGGTGTTGTGCCGTGAGACTCTCTCCGGGTATGACCTTGCAGTTGACTACTTTGCCGATGTGGTGCCTCCTAGTGAGTAGGAAGTCGATCTGGGTAGCGTGCCGCCCACTCCTGTAGGTGATTAAATGTTCACGCCTCTTTTGGAAAAACGTGTTCACAAGAGCCCGGTCGGCAGCCGAACACCACTGCAGAATGTTCTGCCCTTCAGTGTTGCGTCTGGCGGACCCATAGCCACCATGTACACGCTCGAACTCCTCAGGCTCCTCACCCACATGACCGTTCAGATCGCCACCCAGAACGACTCCTGAGATGGTGGGATTCCACGCAGCACCTCTCCAAGTCTATCCCAGAATGAAGTCTTTTCGGTGTCGCTGCAACCAGCCTGTGGAGCGTATGCGCTTATCAAGTGGGTCGTAACCCCTTCGATAAGCACCGTTACGTCCATTAAGCGGTCGCTGTAGCGTTTCACCTCCAACACGTCATCCTGCAACTCCCCGGACAGCACTACCGCAACCCCGTTCTCTCCACTAGGTGCTCCTGTGTAGATCAGCTTGTAGTCATTCCCAATGGCCCGGGATCTGCTGCCTTTCCACCGAGTCTCCTGCAGGAACGCCACTGCCACCCTCCGCCTGGTGAGTACGTCGGCCAGCTCTCTCGCGCGACCGGTGAGCGTGCCCACGTTCCACGTCGCGAAGCGGAGTTTCCGTGGGGTTGGGGCTAACGTCTTTAGCCGCGTCCGTCCCCAACGCGGTAGCCCTAGCCCACTTGCCACAGGAGTCGGGCGAAACTCCTGCGCGCCGTTTTGCGGCGGCGCCCTATCTCTGGCTCTTTCCTTACTTTTCTTACCATTTTGAGTGGCGAGTTTCGCTTTTACGGGAGCGACTGCCGTCCGACCACCCAACCCCGAAGGGAAAGCTGGTGCCAGAGCCTCGTTCGTTGGTCAGCAGGGGTACGCACTTGCACGTGAGGTTGGCTTGGGCCCAAAGATCTTGGTAGGGCCCCATCCCCCCCATCCAAATTCCCAATTTCGTAAATGTATGTATATTAGGTAAAAAGCATACCATTAATAAATAAATGGTGCAATCGTACTTATTTGAAGCTAGGTATGTTGTCGAAATTACTGAGCTACCTTGTTACAATGGTTGTAGAGATAGCGTTTATACGAGATAGTTTAAACCTAATTGTTGCACGATATTTCACCTACAATCACCCTGCGATAGCAGTAGCGGTACCATGAGTTGGCTATCGAAAACTTACGTACGTTAAAATCCTATTGAATTGTTTTTTTCATACGACCGATTTTAGTTCTTAGCGTAACCACCAGAAGCGCTGAACAAGTTTTTTTTTCATAGACATACATATTTACGTAGTCTATATCGAGTCCGTAACTTTTAAACTCATGGTAGCGCTACTGAACGTATAAGCAGTCCGCACAAATCGTCATCAAGTGTTTGCGCTTGTGGCATTTTTTGTAATCGCACTTTATTTTACGGGTCGTTTTTGAGCAGTTAGCGTTAATAGGCTGACTTGCCGGCGATCACTTAGGACGACGCCTGCGAACGCGACATTTCGATGCTTAATTACCGCCTGTGTTAATGCGCGATGGAATAAAATGGCCAGACGGGAATGTTATCTGGGCGTGTCAGAGTTAACGGCGCTCAAACTGTCTTTTAACAGTTTATTTCGCGATTTTGCATCGCTGAGCTATCATTTTAAGCTAGACTAGCGACGCATCCAAGCTTCGCATAGGTGCAATGCTGATAAAATTATTATCAATATTCTCCAATATCCTATTCAATGCATATATTATACCTATATGTATTCATAAACCTACCCTTGAGTCACTCTATCTATTTAAAAAATGTATCAAATCCATTGCAACTTTGCTTTTTTACATTTATGTATAATAATAATGAGGTATGTAGCTATTGAAAATGATGAAAATCGCTGGGTTTTGTTGGATGGCATAGACCGGTCGCGCTGGAAAGTTTTGGAAGAGGCTGGACTGGTTCAGCAGTGTACAGCAATAAGATGAGATGATGATGTTGATGTAGCTATTTTTGCAATGTATGGAGCATATCTATCTGAAATTAAAGCTTCATACTACGTTTAAAATAAGTATCTTAAAAAAATCACTAAAAAAATTCGCGTAAAATATTTGAGAAACACATGTTTGTGCACTTACGAGTGCTATAAGTACTCTGTAATCAATTCGAGTACATTTTGTGAAATTAATGACTGCTGAATTAAAAATATAAGTAGATAAAGCACTAAAGGAGCTTTCTTTCTTTCGCATTTAAATCAAATTAATGACTCCGATACCGTGACCGAACTAGGACCTGCTAACCTACTAGATATGTGTAACATAAACACGGTCGCAACAAATTTGTGTTTACGTTGTAACAAGTTTAAAAATGGCTTTAAATACTTAGATATGGTATAAAGATAAATTTTATTGAGACATAAAGCCATGCGTAAGCTAATTAAACTTGGATTTTATTACAATAGAAGAATAGCCAAGAAAAGAGGGCACTGACTGATAGTTTTAATCTTTTTTTCATTTTAATAATTACTTTGAGATAATGAGTGCAGTCGCGCCGTAAACTTTAACGAGTAAGTATGTTATTAAGTTGCACCTATGAACTTATATTATTTGTACAGAGTATGACGCTTCTCTTTTTAAAAGATTATGATTTGAAAATTTTGCAAATATGGTATGATCAAGAGATATTTACATTTATCAATCGCAGCTATAGAAAATAATATAAATATCAATTATTTTTTTCTAGAAGGTGTATCCTCAATAATCATGTTGTACGTTAGTCAGACGATATTAGGTGTCGTACTCATACCTTCTTCTCTTTATTTTCGTTTCAAGTGGTCATTAAATATTTCTTTCTTTGTTTTTGAAAATTATCAGTTCTGACGCCATTAAAGGGCGGTATTTCGGAATGGCAAATGCGAAAGAGATAATTTTTACACTTGTGATAATTTTTGTAGGCGGACTGAGTGCTTACCAGGTGGTTAACGGTTCCAATTTCCTTGGAATCTCCTGAAGCAATACGGTACACAAACATCGCTGGGAGCTAAAACATATAACAACTCGAAACCTTATGTGTAAGTAGGGTTGACTAAATAAAAAAATCCGGTAAATTGTAAAAATATTTTTCTGACAAATTTACCAAAGGTCTGAGTTGAACGTGCCTAGGGTGATAACTTGGTGTATACACGTATGATTTGTTGTTTATTGGTGGCACGTCACTGGCTTTAACTCTTCCCTTCCACTATCTATTCAATCCTGGTTTATGCTCAACAGAGTCGGAAACATTGCTGGCTGCCAATGCCGAAAATAAGCATGTGAAAGTTCGCATTATCTTCCTTGTCCACTGAAACAGTGTTGGAGCAGAGACAGTGTCCTATTCAGTTATATCCCTGTTCACTTGAGCTGTACGCTAGGAGAAGAAAGTGGTCTACTTGGCAAATTTGCGACAAGGTTGAAGATTGACGTAAGATACAATGTGCATAGTATATTTGTTCTGTCAGAATATTTGCTACAGGAAAAGCATTCATGTAGTTCTGTGACACTATTGGTTTATTCCGAACTCAAAAACCTTACCTGGTCGTGGCTTTGTAGATATCTGAATTTATTGATATTAATAACTAAATAATAATTATTTTTTAAAACTCTTATCCTAACCTACTTCGAAATACTGGAAATCCTAATCTGTCGTCACTGGGTTTAGTTATCGAATGTTACGTTCGCAATAAATATCAACTGTTTTCTCAAATTCCTACCAAAACATCAAGTCTGGTTCGGAATGACCCAAGAACCGTATTTTCGGCACAGCGTATGTCCCAATTATGGCGCAGCCCTAAGAGGAAGCGCGCGCGCATGATGCATCGCGCAGTAATTGCTGCGCGTGCTCGTGACGGGCCCGCGTGCGTCGGGCACGACTCCGCTCCGGCCGTAATGGCTGCTGAAGGTACGTTTTAATGCCGCATCCAATTTTTAATATAGAAATCAAAAATATTCTCGATGGTTCGCCCGCGGCCACCTCAAATCTTCGCCCTCCCAGCCCGCTGGGGATTCGCGCAACACTCCCCTTTAACACTTAGAATTACAGGAGTAGGTGGATCACTAATCTACGTACGAAATGCCACTGATGTTACATGTGTTTGTAGCAAAAACCGTTTGCAAATTCTCAAAAACAGCTAAGCAAATGGGTGTAACACATTTGATAAATAGGAAGAGGCATTGGTAACTTATATAACAAAAGTAAAATGTATTTCTTCTAAACAGAGCAGGTTCTAATGGTATGTTATGTTTATAATATCATAGAGGAATAAAATACACAATCTGTTAAATTTAGTCTATCAAATATCAACGGGTTCCGCTAATGTATCACGTATGTTTTGTATAATGCCATTGATGTACCTCCTGTCTTAACCAAAACTCATGTAAGTAGTATCACTAATACCATAAAACTACTTTTGTTTCATGATATTAAACATTTCCGTAAACTATTTTCTTAACTGACGCTCCAATCATAGCCCACATCAAAAACATCAGTCCATCTTATAGTCCATGGTCTATTTCAGTAGTTCATAAATAAGTGGTAGAGTTGGCGAGTCGCTCCGAAGGTGCTATTTAGGCCTCAAGGTGGGGCGCGGGCGCAGCCACTTCGTGACTTACCGCCGCGGCCGGCAAAAGGAAAAAGGCTGGCAGCCTTAAAAAATGTTAAAATAAATAAAATGCACACGTCGCGGCTTATCTGTGCACCGAGGAGCGAGGACAGCGAAGGGCCAGCGGCTACTGAACACGCGCAATTTAATATATTTTCTGTTTAGTTCAGTTCAGATTAGGGGTGAGAGCCATCCGCTCCCCCGCAAGCCCGGTGATGATGACAAGGCTCCTCCAAGCCATCATCGTTAGTCAGTTAGGAAAAAAAAAAAGTTCAGTTCAGAATGTGTCTTCTATCTACATTTTTGAGTGATCTTTTACTTAATTATAACATTAATTCAACAACTCGGTTATTAAAGTGAAATTTAAAGGATCGTAATTTTGGTCCAACAATGGGATGATTTTAGGTACAGAGCTAATACCAAAACATTAATTGTAAACTTTATGCATTTTACCTATATACACGTAAATTTTTGTAGTTTTGTAGACTATGGGTATTACCTATTTATTTTGACGTACTTATGTAGGTATATGGAAAGGTAACGATATTGTAAGATTTTGTTACCTGTATTTACGTTTATAAATAACTAGCTTTTCGCCCGCGACTCCGTCCGCGTAGAGACGTTTAACGGGTAAAACAATACTTCCTTATAGCGCAGTCGGTTAAAAAGTAGCCTATAACTTTTCCTAGGCTTTGGACTATATCTGTACTAAAATTAATTTAAATCGGTCCAGTACTCTATGCGTGAAAGCGTAACAGACAGACAGACAGAGTTACTTTCAGATTTATAATATTAGTAAGGATTTGAGGACAGGCCTTAGAATTGACTGTTTGATGAATAATTTTCCCTAACTTTTTCACTTCCTTCTCATTGTTGAATTAACCCTATAAGGACTAAACTAAATGGACTAAAATATTAACTTATTAATTAAAGATATCTCTCAGTATTGAGGCAAATTTAAAAAAAAATCACAGAATAATCAATTTATAAAAAAACTAGGGCGATCAGGTCTTAGTCAACCACTCTGACCCAGTGCGGATTTGTCGACTGCACAACCATAGCATTTCTTCTTTAGTTTCCTTAGGTTCCCGCACGATGTTTTTCCTTCTACCTTAAAAAAAATAAAGTAGTGTGCAATTTGATCTGTGTCCAGTGTGCGCCGCGCCCGCGTGGCGTGTGCCCGGGGCAGGTGCGAGCGACCGGTCCGCGCTCGCCCGCCGCCATACCGCACGACGCTATCTGCCAGCCGCCGGACATCGCTGCCGGACCGGCGAATACTAGCTTTGTACTCATTTTCTTTATAGGTAAACTTGCGATCCGACATCCCTTCGCTTCGCCTGAATTTCACATAAACACCTTTCTATTGAATCCCTCTATCCATAAAAAAAACCCATCAATATCCGTTGCATACAATGATATTACAATTAACAAGAAGCAAATTATATGCGCCCACTGTTTGACTTTGAGACACAAATCTGCCATCATTGGGGCACCTTGTGATATCTAATTCATTAGCATGCTATTAAAAAGTCGAATATTTTGTTTCATTTTATTTATTTATTTATTTGGAGAACCAACAAGATCATACACCTTAATAGCTAGAGAATTACAACATGGTAAGGATACAAGAGTTGATGCGGCCTTAATGAAAGGTTGCCACGGAAAGCACAAACAAGAGTAGTTTGGAGCATAAGGCATCCCTTAACTTAAAAATAGTATAATATTATTATTATTATTACAGGTGACAAATATTAAACATAAAGAAACTTAATTTAGGTACATAGACATTAAATGTTACAGTATTTTAAGGAACTTAACTTATATTTAAATTTAGGTTGGCTATCAAAGAATATGTCGATATTGTTATTTTTACTAATACTGTTATAATCAGCTTGAACCCTGTTAATGGGGAAAATAGGCCAAGGTTAGTTTTAGAATGTTTAGGTTTCATATTGACATATGCAACTTTACTGACGCAAAGTGTGAAAAATTGAAGGGCACAGATTTAGATGACAAATGGAGGAAACATATCTTATCTAATAAAATCTTTTCACTTTTGAAATTACGAAGTCATAGGAAGTTTTGATGAAATATTCATTATTCACAAGTTTAGATTCTCCTACTTCAGATTGTATATCACCTCATTAAATCATCATCAGTCCATATACGCCCCCAATACTGTGGCACAGGCCTACCCTAAACCTACCCTAACCCTAGGGCGATCAGGCCTAAGTCAACTAAGCTGGCCAAGTGCGGGTTGGTCGACTACACAACCAGGTGTGCAGGTTTCTTCACGATGCTTTTCTTTCACTGTTAAAGTTTGGATTTGAAAACACAACGGTTCATGGCTTGATCGAACTGGCGATCTTTCGCATGGCAAGCGACGACCTTAACCACTTGGCCATCGACGCTTTTGCCTCATCAAATGCGATATCTTACTGCTTTTGCCTCATCAAATGCGCTATTTGATAGAATTTTTGACAGAATAATAGGAACATCCATGCAATCAAGCAATATATGATTTTGAGTGTTTTCTATATAAATCTATATATCAATATTACGGGTAATAGATAATAATAAAGATACGAAGCACGATGCTCACGCACCCCATTGCAGTTATAGATGGAAACGTAATTACATTCACGGTTATCATAAAGAAAACATCATACCGCAAAATAACGACTGCAAATGTAAGACCCTTCTTACTTGTGTCACATCACAGTGGATTGCAATTTTTATTATTGCCTTTTCACAATGCCAGTGCGTTCTTTCAACGCTGTCAGAGCTTTACGGCCATGCTGCCACTAAGTGGTGCATGTGCAGTGACTTGCATTTTAGCCTGAACCGGGACCGAGCGAACCCTTTTAAAATTAATGATGTTAAAAATAATGCCAAAGCGCAAGTGAGTCGGAACCGCTGTTGTTCGGCAAAAAACTTTTCGCACGTTTTTTTAAAAGCTTATTTAAAATAAACGTGCGAATATTTTTGTGAATCAGAAATTAATCGATCTAGATGTTGTATTGGGAAGATGCGGTTATATGCGATTGTAACAAATAGAAGCAGACTATAGCAATATTTTTGTTCAATATCTAGATTATTTTAGATGTATTCAGTTTCTTTAAAATTTTATATTCATTTAATGATATGAATGTGTTGCAAGTGACTTCAGTTCTATGACTATTTCAAACAAAAATAAAAGTGGCATAAAGTGTGTCCTCGCACATTCTGGCTAACCAAACAATTGTGTATTATCGTCACTGGCAACGTTTAATCTATTATATAAAAATGAATCGCAAAATGTGTTGGTAAGCGCATAACTCAACAACGCCTGAATCAATTTGGCCAATTTTTAAATGTACGTTGAAATCCAAGGATGGTTCTTACGGCGAGAAAAAATCGAAAAAATGCCGGGAAAACCCTAAAAACAGCCCTTTTCTTTTTCACATTTTTTTGACAGGACGAAGTCTGTCGGGTCAGCTAGTTAAAAATAAAAAGGGACAATGTGTGTCCTGTACACATTCTGGCTAACCAAACAATTGTGTATTATTGTCACTGGCAACGTTTAATTAAAAATAAAAAGTGACATAAAGTGTGTCCTAAGACGCAAGGAGCTCTCGCGATCCGGTTCCGGCGCTATAGGATGCCCACCGCCCCGCGGCGCCGGGGACATGCGTGGGAGTCCATTATTAGTCTTCAAACTAATACAATAAGTGCACACGCGACTATGAATAGTTTACAAATGAAAAAAATACTGAATGCAAAATAGCGCATTATTTATCCATAGGAATCCTTTTTGTCCTTATTAAAATAATGATAAAAAATTATTTATTCGAAAAATTCAATATCGAATGAACACTACATCGTAATAAAGCAAAGTTGCTCCGCAACGCAACGGATTTAGATGTTTTTTTTTAATAGATAGAGGGATTCAAGAGGAGGGTCACTAGAAAGAAATAAATTGCTTACCTTTATGAAAGTACACTTTACTTAATCTTAAGCTGTTCTAATATGCCATTAACATTGTTTTAGTTAAGTTATAATAATAATTTATGACAGTCAGTGCTCTACAGTTACTCATAAAATTGTAAGTTGGACCTGGATATACTTAAACATTTTTCGTTTTGTAATCTAATAGAAATAATTTGTAACGTTATAAATCTCGGGCCAACTGGTCCCTCCACATCGAACCACCGACCTTTCCGTTTGTTTTTTCATTCGCAAAACTGTCTTATTTAAGTTAATTAAGTGAAGTATAAGTTCGTGACTAGTACTGTGGGAGAGCAGCGTATCTCGAAACGTGACGCGGCTCACCAGACCTCTTTATGTCATATACGGCTTTTATTTCATTCTTAGCCACAAGAGTGAGAATCTTTTATCCATATCCTTTTGAATTCTCCAATTTCCGAGGATTGTAAAGTGGCACATATTTTCACTGATGCTACCTGTATAATTTTATATTTTCCTACGTCCTAACTTTTGACTCCTTCAAATTTAAAACAAAAAATAATACGTCGTAATAAGTAACATAATTATTAAATTCAAATGCTTTAAATCAGGTGTAAAAAATTTAAAAGCCTAATTTTAAATTTATTTTACTTTGAAAATAATATATTTAATATCTTGGCAACGCTACGACAAACCATTTGATTAACTAAAGGTATAATATATAGAGCTAACAATAAATGAATTAATTAAAGTAAATAATATTTTAATTCATAAAATAATAGGCGGAAATAATTTATACATGCCTATTATTTATTAGCTGGCATTGCCTCTTTCCGTAATATACAACCTTAGTCTATCAACAGGTCGTTTCCCATATATCTGGAAGGAGGCAATGGTTGTACCTCTATTCAAAGACGGATCGAAGTCTGACGTCAAAAATTACAGACCTATCTCTATTCTATCGGTTTTCAGTAAGATCCTAGAGTCTCTCCTGTATCCGATTATCTATTGGCACGTGCGACAACTTCTTATACCACAACAACACGGCTTTGTCAACTCCCGATCCACAAACACCAATCTCGCTAGTTACGTGACCGAGTTAGTGACCGCTGTGGATTCAAGAGCCTCTGCTGACGTCATTTACACCGATTTCAGCAAGGCTTTTGACCGGGTTGACCACCGAATTCTAATCTCGAAGCTTTCATCTCAGTTCGGTTTTCATGGAAACTTTCTTAAGTGGTGTATTTCGTATCTTGCTAACAGAAAATTGAGAGTTGTGGTAGATGG
Source organism: Maruca vitrata (assembly GCA_039566165.1). Lineage (NCBI taxonomy): Eukaryota > Metazoa > Arthropoda > Insecta > Lepidoptera > Crambidae > Maruca > Maruca vitrata. The sequence continues at coordinate 9,526,480 of CM076921.1, forward strand.
TCATTCTTCGGGGTTGTTTGATGTGTCCTCTGGTGTCCCACAGGGGTCCCATTTGGGACCTCTTTTTTTCAATTTGTTCATTAACGACGTGGCACAGTGCTTCAGACACAGTACATTTTGTTTATATGCTGATGACTTAAAAATTGTTAAACATGTAAGAGACATATCGGATTGCTTGCTTCTACAGGAGGACGTAAACAGATTTGTTACCTGGTGTGACGCCAATCGAATGTACTTAAATATTAGGAAATGTAACTTCATTCGTTTCACTAGAAAAAAACAATTTATCTCTTATAAATACAAAATTAACGAACATGATATAAATGAAGTTTCTGAGATTCGCGATCTAGGCATACATTTTGATAAAAAACTGAATTTTAACGTTCATATTGATAAACTAATTAATAAATGTTTTAAAACTCTTGGTTTTATAATAAGAAATATAAAAAGCTTTAAGCTTCCGTCTTCAAAAATTCTTATTTATAACGCCTTAATACGTTCCTCCTTAGAATACTGCAGCGTGATATGGTCTCCACGTTATGAAGTACATATTAAGCGCATTGAATCTGTACAAAAACGATTTATGTGGCATTTAGCATTTCAACATAATTTGGCAAAAGAACTACCTTCCTACAATGAACGTTTATCACATTTCAATATCCTAAGTCTACAAAAAAGGCGGCTACTTTTGGATCAATTGTTCTTACACAAAATTATTAATGGTATCATAGATTGTAATCATCTGTTACAACAAATTAATTTTTCTATACCTCGTAAACTCGCTAGGTTTTCCCGTTTTAAATTGTTTTCACCTAAATCCTTCAAAAGTAATTTGGGACATTTTTCTCCATTAGACAGATTGCAAAGTCAGTTCGGTGCTTGTTCTAAAAACTCTGCTTTAGATATTAACCATAAGTCCACAGACTTTAAGAGAATGTTATTAGAAATTTTGTCATCATAAGTACCTTATCGAGTTATAGGTTATTTGCATGTTTTTTTTTTCCCTTAAAGTTATTTCTGCTTACTAAGGGTGAGTTACATCAACTCAACTTGAACATTAAAAATTACTTCATCACTCGAAATTGTATGCGATTTGACAGATTTTTCAGCTTGACAAGCAAATTCCGGTTATTGTCAAATGGTGAAACTCGCCCTTAAAGTTTTTGTAATTGCTGAAGTAGGTTGATTTATTCATTTGATTGTTTAATATTTTTTTAACAATGCTTCCAAGCGTTTAGTGCTTGTCGTGGCAGTTTGTAACTAAGACCACACTACATACTTTTAACTGTACCAACCATGTTTAATATCAATGTGTTTTAGTGTGTGACTTGTAAACTGTCCTCAAATAAATAAATAAATAAATAAATTTATGAGGAGTACAAAATTAATTTCGACAGTCAATAAAACAAGGTAAAAGTCATAACAATGTAGTCTATTTGGTAGATTAAGTTATTTTAATTACACACTCTAAGTAACATGTAGATAATAGCCAAACATTATTGAATTAATTCATAAATCGTTATAAATTTATCGTTTAAAGAACTTTTTAAACAACAACTTTTATGTCACAGCAGTTAACTTGATTTGAGCTCTCGTTGATGTCTTTTCAAGGACCAGGAAGTCGACGTGACCTCTGAATTAAATTTTGCTTAACGTGCCATAGAATGAAGGGTGCATTAAATGCCTCTATAAAGTAGATGTTTCGTTAATAGTAAACGATTATCCCGGCCGTGAGTTATGGCGCCCGTGGCTGGCTCATCACAGTTATTACGAGAGCAATTGTAAAAGCGGGTTGGAGCAGCGATCGCTTTTATTGACGAGACTTACCCCGGGCAGGGCATGTGGTACATCCACGCGTGGTTGTTACAGTAAGTAGGCAAGTAGCGCGTAATATTAAATATTGTTAAAGATTTCTGTTTTTTTACACATAGTTAAAGTGTTTAACTACTTAGCATGCCCTATATACTCGTATATCCTCAGTTCACTAAGAGAGATTAATGATAAAAGTTAAAGCATTTTATAAAGTAGGTATTTACTCGGGTTCATCGCTTGTGATAGTTAGGTATGCGTTACATAACTACAATAATCTCTGTACCAAACTAATTCATTGCTTAATGATCATGCATACAAGAATCGCTATCACTTCAGATATTAGTACGCCGTATTTCCGTAATATTACGATAATACTAAATAAATATCCGTTCAGCCATTAAATTTATGCTGATGGAACATCTTGTAATAAGGAAATAGACGTGTGAAAGTAAGATCTGAGATATGAAGAGGACACTCGTACACAGAAGGCAAGTTTACTTTGGTCGCTTTAATATTTCTGTTCAAAAACGAGCAAGTACTTACTTATCATAATAGGTACTTTAGTTTTGAACAGAATTCCTGATTATTTGCAGAATGTTAGTTATAGCAGTTGGAGTGGATTTTAGAAATGCTACTAAATAGTGTTTACGACGTTATCCAACTTCAGTATGAAGTGATTGTAGAAAGTATTTAAGACTACCTAATACCTATATTGTATAATGTACTGTATCCCATATTATGTATCAATAATATGCAAGTTAATCTAATACATGTCTACAATTTAGTTTTAATTTTACAACTTTTAATTTAAACAGATTATGTAAAGCGCATACTTTATGTAAACACTTTATTGCGTGCAGTGCGTATTAGATGAAATGCGCATTATAAATTCAGCTTTTATGGCGTTCGTCTCCTTGGCGGTTGCAGCTCATCCTTTCACTTGGCTCACGCAGCGCCGCTTAAGATACCGCACTCGTATTTACGATCCGATTCAGAGCAATCTAAACGGCGAATCGATGGCGAATATGTTTACGATTCCATAATCGATTTCATCACGAATATTGTAACGGTGAATCGACAGTGTTGCTTGCGAGCCTTTCAACAACGTGTATTCGGTATGTGTTACTATGTTGTTTTTGAACCAAGTTAAGTATTTCGCTTCGTGTGTACCTACCCAAATATCATTTGGAGAATAGGTGATCAATTCTATTCGTTTTTCGGTTTGTTTAAAGATTAGCATTGTCTATGAAGTCTGTGACACTGTGTAAGACACTTTTACGCCCTTTTATGTGTACTGATCAAGGTAACCGTTTACTCGGTTCAAGTAATTTGATAGATGTTTAGCCCATTGTAATGCTATTTTGAAATATTTTAATATGTTTTCTTCTCACAACGCAAATAGCTTGCTTTTATCCGGTTGAATTGACACGCTAATTTCATGGCACTCTAAACGTCTGCCGCCACATTATTTTTACATTGTTTTGATTTTCCATGTTCTATTACGTTTAAAAGCCCGCGGCGCATGATGTTTTTCTTATGCTTTGCGAAACAGTAGTTATTCGTTTTTAACTTTTTTAAATGATCGTTGAAAATTAACGTTCCACATTAGTTTAAGTATATATTATGGTGGTTAAGTAACATTTAGACTACGAATCTCTATTGCAAATGGGTGTAGAACCGTTTGTTATTTTCTGTTCATTTCCAAGCGCTATTTTACGCCGTGTCGGCGAACCAAATTACAAGATAAGGTTATAGTGTAAAAAGGAGCCGCGCCGCGGAGTAGCGAGCGTGACCGACTCGTCGTCTGTCCGTCTGTCTGTCCGCATCAGTTACGCCTTTCAAGCAATGCCCCGCTCACTGCGCTTGGAAACCTTTACTATCAACATTGGTGTTGTCGATATATTACTATTCGGCGCCTTTTATTGGGCGAAGCTTAGCTACATTTTAGTATTGAACAATAAAGTTGAATTACGTTCCATCATCAGCTGATTCATGTTCGTTGTCTATAAAAAAAATGTGTCTTTTTAAGTCAAAGTTGACTAGAATTGATTTCTTCGTGAAAAACGACATCCAAGCAAGTCTTCGGGGTGAGATCGCAAAGTTCAATAGGGTATATTATGCCTGTCCACCTCGCAAGTGGATCTCACGACCGCTTATCATCAGGTGGATTAAGGTCAACCTGAGAGTGTTTTAAAAAAAATAGTATACCATTAGGTATAGTAATTTTTTTTCCACCATTACTGTTAACTAATGGCTATATTAATCGTTTTCATTTAATTTTAGATAATATTAATTAGTTTTTAATTTTCTTATCAGCCTGTTCCTCCAGTTCAATTTCACTATTGTACGAAGTTATCAAAACTTTGATTTACATCGATAGTAAACAGCAATGATTTTATGAGCTCTATAAACAAACATAAAATCTAGACACGCGGTAGCGTGTCAAGCCAAGTTCAAGAAACAGAACTGGCGGACCGCACCGTGTGTAATATTACACGAACCATTTGGAACCACTTTTGAACCCCTCATAAATCAAAAACTATTTTACATAAACGTATCAAATTTGGCTCATATATTGTGACTTGCGAGATAAATATGTGTTCTAAATTTCATAAGCTTATCTCAAACAGTTATTTAGATATTAATGTCCAAAAATCCTCATTTTTATCATTGACTGACTGACAGATCAAAATTCTAACCCAGTTCCAAATGACCTAGAGAGTTAAAATTTGGTATGCAGATAGGTAATTACATGAATACAAAGGAAAAAATAAAAACTGGCAATTTTTTATTAATTAAGTTTTTTTTTTTTTATTTTTATAAGAGGCTAACAAGATGACCTCACTCCACCTGATGGTAAGCGGTAGTGAGATCCACATATGAGGTCGACAGGCACAATAGACCATGTTGAGCCTGTCGCACTCACCCTGAAAGCCGTGAAAAAGGAGACCACTGCTGCGGTTAGGTTCTATTATGAACGCTTAAAATAAATACTAAGTATATATTTAGGTATACATACTTACTTATTTACAATTAAGAGTAGGTACTTATAGTCGGTTTTCATATTTATTACTTAGGGTTATACCCCGTAAACGTAGGAAAATACAGTAACTGATTCAATTGTTTTATATTTATAAAGTCTAGGTTTAGTTTTGAATTTGTCCTTTTCAAAGGACCTACGGCGTTACGATGATAATATACTTTTCTACAAAAAGTAATGATATCCAATCAAAAGCATAAATGTGAAATGAGAGCCAAGTTCAATATTATGATAATTGCCTTGGCTGTTGACTTCAACGACAAAAGAAGTGAGATCTAAATGGGTGCCAAGTTCAATGGTCAACCCTGAAATTTATTTATAAGTAACACTATAACATACCTATCATATCTTCTTATAACATAAGATAATGTATGGTGGTAGCCTATGAAGGTCTGTCTTGGCTAGTTTTCTTATTTAGTTAGTTAGTAGTCTAGTTAGTTGTCTTGGTTAGTTTGGTATTTGTCGGTATTTATTTTATAATTCCGAAAATTTGGATTGTTGGTAGAAACTAGCGAGCGAACATAATAATACGTTGGTAGGTTTATAGAAACTAGCCAAGACAGACCTTCATAGGCTACCACCATACATTATCTTATGTTATAAGAAGATATGATAGGTATGTTATAGTGTTACTTATAAATAAATTTCAGGGTTGACCATTGAACTTGGCACCCATTTAGATCTCACTTCTTTTGTCGTTGAAGTCAACAGCCAAGGCAATTATCATAATATTGAACGTGGCTCTCATTTCACATTTATGTTTTTGATTGGATATATCTTTATTGCAACTCAAGGATAGCAAAGCGTAGTCATTGCAAATAACAAGTAATGGCATCATTACTTTTAGACGGAGATTATTCAGAGTCGCGAGCGAGCAAAGATGGCCGCATAATAATCTGGCGGTAATGAGTGGGTGCAAACTTTGTTACCGCGATGAATGCGCGTGCAACCACGACTGCATTAATGACGAAACATCTAGAACAAACCAATTTACCGAACCTAAGGTAAGGCTTATTTATCATATAGTTTAATGCACATATGCAAACTTTTTATTAAGTCGTGTCTTGTGAAAAAATTATATTTTAAAGTAGAAGACTGCTTAAATGATAAAAATCCATGGACATGATGAGATGCTCGGTTGAACATCAAAGTTGATTGATTTATTTACAAATTGACGTGCAAAAGTATTTCATGAAAATCTATTTGCAGAATAAATTATTTCATTTCATAAAAAAGATTTCAAAAACTAATATCACAGCAACTTGTCGTCCGCGACTCTATCTGTGTAAAATCAGTTTAGAATCAGCGCTGCCCTTTCTTAGTCTCAAACTAAAAAAAAACTAACTAACTAGATTGGCGCAACGACCCAAAATGAGTATTGGCCTCCGATAATAAGCTCTTCCAGCAAGGCCGGTCCTGCGCCACTTCCCGCCAGTCGACCACATGGAGTTAGCGGAGATCCTTCACAACGTCGTCCACCCAGCGGTACCTAGTCTTAGTCTCTAGTTAAACAAATTGTTTACCACAGTTCTTTCAAATCTGATCAGTTGTTTTGGCATGTACGCCCAACAGACGCAGATACTTTCGCATTTATAACATTAGTAAGGCCATATCCACGCCTGGAACTTTCTCTCAAAGATGAGCACACTCTAAGAAAGTTCCTTGAAATTTAGGTATTTAGAGGTAAAAAGATGTGCTGTACTTTTTGGTATACTAATTAACTACATAGGTATGGATAAAAGTGTGAAGTCCCCTACTACGGGAATGTTAAGATGAAATGTAAACTAAAATAGCTCGACAAATCATATGTCATTTCCTTTGTAAGCTACTGGTATTAACGCTGCATGCTCCGAGTCCTGATTATATGTACCTCCAAGGAAAAACAAAACGTAGCATTACGAGAAATCTCAGTGATACTGACTGACTATATCATTTGGTAGACTGCCTGATTCCCTGGATTTAAACAAAGCTTGATGAATGGGCAAGATTTCCATTTAATTCGCAGGTTGTGCAGCTAATCATTGCTGGAAGAAGGTACTGAGATATAATTATGAGTGAAACGCATAATAAAGTAGCTAAATGATAGGCGTCCTGATTCATAAGCGTGTGTTTAGGCGAAAAGATTAAATGTGGTATGTTTTTACTTGGTGGTTTCTGTTAGACGAACTAGCTATTTTCTTACGGTGTATATTGAGTAAGGTTTTAGAATCTAAAGAATAATAATAGTGATCATTGCATTGGTCGTAGGTAGGTGTACAAGTGTGTGTGACATCTAATTCTCAGCGGATGGGCTGAGGCACGACTGCGCATAAATTGGCGTCTCCATTGCCTTGCGGCTTCCTCTACCTCTCACAGTGTGACACTTAGGTACTGTTAAACTGAATGCTTCACACATTAAAATGGCCACCTCACTTCTGTTATTCGCTCCTAATGCTTTTCTGTATCATTTGTTTTAACGATTCGATTCTATTAATCGAGTCGTCAATCAAATCAAGTAACAATAAAACGTGGTAAAAATATTTGGACCACTATTTTTCTTTTTTGCTAAAATAAATACAAAGTACTCACATACAATAATTTACTTCTACTATAATTAGAACAATATAGGTAATAGAATTAATATTAAGGGTGATGATATGAGATATGGTTATTTAGATATATGGACGACATTGTAGTATTTTTGCATCAATTCAACAAAACTGGTGGTCACACTCAAATGTAAACTTGTAACCGAGCTTCGCAGTTTATAAAGGTATACTTAATTATATTGATATGGTATATATCAAAAGAATGCTTATTATTTTGATGGATTTATAGAACACGGGGTCCCTTTTGTAATTTCCTTACATGGCAACACACGATAAATAATGCCGATACCACGTCTCTAGTTTTGCACCACTCTAACTACCACACCGATATTCTTGGTAGTTTCTTCGGTGTATCAGTGATTTATAATCCATCGTTCAATTACTTGTGAAGGTGTGCTTATGGCCGCGTGTGCGACTAGGGTTGTCAGTGACAAAATGCTTGTATACAATTTCCAAGACGACGAGCAAAACGTGCCTAAAAACCTCTCTATTCTATGGAAAAACGCGCAAGTTGTATACTTTCATCTATGATATAATGACGATTAAGATGTACTTACCAGTATACATCTTGATTATCCGATATTTATTTGCTGTAACGACCACCTAATTAGATCAGAGTACCTATTGTCCCTGTCTGGGGCGCCTAGAATGCGGAAGGAATAAACTCACCCTCGCGAAAAATACTTGTTTTTGAGTGTATTTGCTTATACATACTACTATTGTTCCTGATATTCGCAACGCAAGTGCTTAACCTCTCTCCGGGATCGGAACAACGTATGTGATATTTTTTCTGTCTATTCTTGTTCCAGAAACGGATTCTGGGTGTTTTGAGCAAATTTGCGTGTACCACTATTGTTTCCGATATCTGTAAAGCAAGTGCTTAACCTACTCCGCGATCGGATCAACAAAACTGGTGTCCACATTCATATGTGGACTTGTAAGCGAGCTTCGCAATTTATAAAGGTATACTTAATTATATTTCTTCTATCTATTCCTAAGCAGTAGCCCTGAGCCGGCGTGCGGCGAGCTCTCCCGCGAGCGAGGAGCGGCGCGCGACCGCGGCGACCTCGCGCCGGCACACACGCCAGAGACCAAGGACTGAGACGAGTCATTTGATTAGGAGATGTGAAAAAGGTAGAAAAGGCAATTAAAAAAAAAACTGAACTCTTAGCAGTTTTACGGAGTATAGCTGACTAATTGAGCAGTGCGCATGGTTAGCATTCACGTGTTGACCTAAATGTAAACTGTTTGCGTTCTTTCTAATGTATGCCTCCTATTGTCTTGCTTGGACACTACTGGAAATAGTCCCCTAGTCGGAAATTTTATTCCAGTGGATTACCATAATTGGTAAGAGTTCGGAGGACTGATGAAAATGGTTACAAGTTAGGTAACATTTGTCTAACTAGACTATCCAGAAACTGCTACAAATTATGGCTTTTCTTGAATCTTAAGCCAATGAATCCTTTGTCTAAAGCAACGAGCGCCTTGTAACAATCTCCGAGTCTTATGTTACCTCACGATATGTTGTCCGTGCCTTTATTGAGAGTTCGCTCGCGGCCATGATTGGTGTAAACCAGTTGAAACGTTGGGCAGTAAGTGGCTATGTATTTCATCATCATCATCATTAGCCCATATAGTTCCCCACTGCTAGGGCACGGACCTACCCTAAACTAGGGCGATAAGGCCTTAGTCAACCACGCTGGCCAAGTGAATTTCAGTTCAGTGAATGAAGTGAATTTCATTTCATTTCATTTCATTTCATTTCAAGTGCGGGTTGGTTGACTACACAACCTTAGAATTTCTTTGTAGGTGAGCAGGTTCCCTCACGATGTTTTCCTTCACCGTTAAAGCGTCGAATAATCGTACATATAAATTTCAAATTTGAAAAACACAGTGGTACGTCACAGGGTTTGAACTGGCGACCTCTCACATGATAAGCAACTACCGTAACCACTCGGCCATCGACGCTTTTTTACGGTTTGCTATGTTGCTTATTCCAAATATCGCGTGGTAGACCAATAAAGACGAAATTTAGTATAATGGAACGCGAAAGTATAAAATTTTACGATTATTGAGTGTCGTAGAGTTCCTCACTGCGCAGCGTGTGTACGTATCTGGTCGCGCGGGCGGCGCGTGCCTGGGAACCGGCGGCGCGCGCGCGTTCTCACGGCCCCTCTGACCCGCCCCCGCCCCGCGCCCGCCGCCCACCACACGTCTCCGCTGGGCTGACCGGCGACCGTCTATTGAGGGATACAGCCTCTAACGGAACGGTAGCAGAGGTAACAGAACGCGAACCATGCTATTGGAAATTAATCAATCGAAGAACTGTATCTAGCACACTTGTTGTTTAGCCAGAGTGTTTCATAATTACTGACTACCAAACAATCACGATATGTCACGGTATGTCAGGATGTAGTCCTTATGCTCAGGTACCAAAAAAGGAATTCGAGCCCATCGAATTCGAGACCATTAGGTATACTTAAAACAATATGTGATACAATTTTGTATTGAATAGTTAGTATATACCTTTAGTTCTATAAACTTTAGGCATACTGAATACTGAAAAAAGACGGAAAGATAGAGATCATTATCCAATATTTTCCGCTGTCGATGAGCAATCCAAACCTAAATGACATCTTGGGTGCAGCCAACAGATTACGTAATAACTTGTGGCTAAAAGCTTTGTCACCTTACATACCTACACGAGGTAACTACATTGTCCAGTGATGTCTTGGAGGAAAAACTCGGCAGATCATCTTATCCATCTAGCATGGTGACCCTACGACGCGACCTCACACCGACGAAGCACTCTCACGGTCGCTCCCTCTCGCAGTTATTTATTCATCATTAAGGGATATTTACAACGCTACTTACGACATCATTGCTGTCTAATTATATTCCGAGCTAGATAGGCTATGATTTATGTGCAATTAATAATTTATTAAGATGAAGGGACGCCGAGCTTTAATCAGAGTATGTTTATTTGCTGTACTCAACCCTTGTGCGCCGGTAAATTGCTTACGACTATATTGAAGAAGTTTGTAATACGAAAATGTTTAAAATAAGTGATGAGTTAAATAGTATGTAGAATTGTAGAGCCGTAAAAAATCTCATTATGTAAATTTCTTGTCGAACGATATCGCAAAATCCCTATAATTTGCCTGAGTGACTACCACAATACGCTGTGCAACTTCAAGCATCATTACATTCATTACTCTTAATGGGCGCGACGGTAATGCCCTGTACTTTGATAAAACTTAATAAATTCATACGTGCAACAAAGATAGTTTCTCATAATCAACCGCTATCAAGGATACATGGTCCATTCGTGTTCTTTTGTAATAACTCGAGCATTATACACATTTTTATGAAGGGAAACTGAGCACAGAAATCCCTTGCAATCCGAAAAGAATGTTATGAAGTTTCCCACGAGAGTGTGGTGTATATTATCCGGATAATGGGTACAAGGAGATGCCGGCTGAGCTTTTTGTGTTCCATGTTAAAGTTAACTTTTTGTCGGTAATAATATTTTATAATAATAAGCCACTATTTAAATGCTTTTTACTTTATAATCTCATACGTAATATTTATAAGTAGCTTTTATTGAATAACTTTCGAATACAATTTCTTGAGCCATTACGTTATATTTATGTTAGTTATTTATTTATGTAGGTATTATAAAGTATACAAAAGAAAAGAAGATGTTTGATACAATACCTACTATCAGTTATTTTTGGTAAAGGTTTAACATCGTAATTAAAATAAACAGTAATCTCTTCAAGCTAAAACTTTAAGCTTACCGTTTATTATAATGGATTTAGCAGCAATGTTAATTTTAATACCATTTCTTTGACCACATGGCTTGAAATAAAGCATAATTACATGGCTTTAGGCAATCATCGTACCTAGTCTACTGAAAACCAAACAAAAATCAGGTTTAATTTGCTCCGACTGCAGCGCAAAAACCGCTGGTAAAAGTTTTTATGAATGTAAGTTGAAATGTTTGACGTAAAAGGACAAAAACGCAGATAATAATAGCTATACAATTATATTTATTGCAGGCTCTGCATAGGTAATGCGTAAATCAAAGGGCTGGCCGCCGCCCGCGAATGAGCCGGCGTTTAATGAAACATTTTATTTCCCTTGAAAACACCGACTTTACTGTTTAATTGCGGAATAGCTGTTGTGTCGCGTCTGAGGCGCGCGCGCTTAGCGTGCGTGCGGCGCGGGCGGCGCGTGGTCGGCCCCAACTATCGTCGTTTGATATTAATCATCTATACGTATAATAAAATTATAACAACCTCAGATCTGTGCATTACTGATATTAAAGAAAAACTAAGATAAGAGATCTTCATACAGCCAATAGGAGCCAAAAATAGGATTTAAAAAACTACTGGACGGATTTTGATGAGAAAATTTTTGTTATATAGCTGTTAGTCCTCGCTAACATTAGGCTATCTTTTTTTTGGAAATTCGCTCTTTAAGGGGGTAATAAGGGGTTTTTGGAGCTATTGAGAAAAAAAATTGTATGTAAAATCCTGTAGTCCATATACGTTACGATACGACACACCACACCCAGCGATGGCATTACGCCACGAGTCCGGTCCAACCGGCAAACCAGGGGGCGCAAATTTTTGTAAGGAAAGATGCATGCTTTAGGATGAGAAAGGAAGATCGGCAAGCCGAAGCCGGCCGACCGTAACCAGGCCGGTATTCACCGTAGCAACCAGTATAGGTAATTGGATTAAGGAGGTTGTTAGCTTAATATATACGTATTTTTATAATAATGATAAAATTAGTCAGGTTGTATAAAATGGATAGAAAATAATATAAAGATAGCGGGGAAATTATATAATGTATGTAGAGTCCATGCGAACAAAGTCGCGGGCACAGCTATTTATTAATGATCATCCAAACTTCACTAAATATGTAGTATGAAACGAATTCGTCCCCGATGTCGATCCTAAGGGCCTACCATGAGTTGGCTATCGTAAACTTACGTACGTTAAAAACCTATCGAGTTGTTTTTTTCATATGGCCGATTGTAGTTCTTCGCGTAACCACCAGCCGGCGCTGTACATGTTTTTCATAGACATATTTACGTAGTCGATATCGGGCGCGTAAGTTTTAAACTCATGGTAGCCCCACTAGTGTATCTTTAAAATTACGCAACGTATTTTGATGCGATTTTTTATAGGTAGAGTTACTCAAGCGGATGGTTTATGTTTATTATAAATAATGCCTATGCCAAATATACCTGGATATACATAAGCAGAGCAAGGGTCCTTATGATACTATTTATTTATTTATTTATTTATTAAGGAATAGTACACAGCACAATACAATCATGATTGAAATAGGAAAAACAAATTTTGTAGGCCAATTACGACTATTCAACAGATTACATTCTGTTATGCACTCGATCACATTTTTTTATTTCTATTTCTATTTTTACAAACACTTCAAATATAACTTATTAAGCTACCGTGGGCACGGACAAGGTGGTACTATAAAGAATCTAAAGTAGATTTACAGTACAGTCATTCAGTTCGAAGATTTAATATTATGGAGTACAATATAGTCGTCGTAAAGTGAGTTCGGATTCATTATACCGAAACCTTCGGAGCCAAGTTTACCCGACCAGATATACGGATTGGGGAACATGCAAGCTATTTATTGCACCAGTGTAGCCGGGTGTGCGCGGCGTAGTGCGCACGTACTAAGTGCCACAGATGCAATCTGTATGCTTTATGCGCCCGCGGCCGGCTTTATTCTCTGCCCTTGATTGTGGCGCTATATAAAACATGCTGGAGAAAATAAATTTCGCAAAGATATCTTATTAGCGGTTTCGGAATTACGATTGCATTCAATTTTACAAAACGAACACTAGACGTTTATCTAGCCGTAATCGAAATTGTGTTTATGTGAAGCCAATTGGCTTTCTAACAGCCAGCTAGTGGAGCTGTATTGATAATTTTATCCATGTATCGTTTTTAAGTGCGACCTGATCCATTAATTATCTCGTCATGAATGTAGCTATTTTTTTTAAAAAATAATGAATACCACCAAGGGACAAAGCAAGATAGATATAAAACACGTCTCCGTCAACAAAGACATAAAGAACAATAACTCGGCATAAACGAGCAGTAGTCCCGGCACGTACCCGACTCGCGAGTCGCATCTCAGTTAATTTACTTACGATCCGGCACGATAATGTAAAGTATCGTGAACCCACCGTCTTGAGAGCAAACGAAACATAATCCTGTCGTTCGTGACGGTACGTGTAAGTCACGTGTCGGTCTCGCGCGAGGTCAGGTTAAAAAAAGAAGCGTTCAACACGAAATTAAGACTCCGCAAAAACATGCTACCTGCTCACTGACGTTTTAGGAGCTTATTATAAAAGCCGCCGCCGCCCCCGCAGCGTCTAAACAAGACGATGCATCACCCGTAAAAGAACGAGACAGAACACGAGACCAAAAAGAGGACCCGATCCCTTCTAAGCCAAGGGTTATGTCAAAGCGGTCGGTAGCCGAAACAAGTTATTTAAATTTGGTGGTCGAGACACCGCTACACCCACTATCGTCTGCCTTACTTAGGACTGCACCCTTTTGTAGATAATTTCGTTAGTGCATTATTGACGCTAATTTCAGATATAATGCATATGATTGTGCATCATCAAGAAAGACGATGACGACGATTTGCAAAAATCAACCTATAAGCTCCATAAAATGGTGAAAAGTTCAGTCTTATTTTCTTGTTTTAACCTTATAGATATATTCTGAAGTATCAATAAAGTAATCATAGGGATGTCCTAACTAATTGCCTGGCCAGGACACACTGCTTGCGGTCGAAAATTAAATTTTAATTGAGGACGTGCGGAGGCGCGCCGCGGACGCCCGGTGGCGCTCGCCATTTATGCAAAATAGACTGTAATTCAATTCTCGCTTTTGTACACGCCAAGTGCTTTATGCTTCAATATCAAGCGCTCGTTTAACCAAACACGAGACCCGCTCAGAAATAATTTGCCTGCGATGCACCTGGAGACTGGGCTACGGACAGCGCTCCAGTGTATTATGGTATTTATGGCTGTCATACCATAATTTGATGCAATTTTATATAAAGAGCAACTACTTACTGACTTATACAATAAAAATAAAAAATCATCAGGAGATTTACACCGTGCTAATATACGGTAAACGTATGTGCAATTGTCCATCGCGCGTCATAAATAAATAAGAAATAGGTAGACTTCCAGCTGGTTTTCATTTTGAAGACATTCAGTTAAAGGTAGCCGGCATCTGCCTATGGAATTTTAAAGTACTCCCATATAGCGACAACTTAAGTGGTTTAAGTCGTGCATCTCCTCTATATGGGTACGCAAATTCAACTTTTCAAACGAGCCATTTCCATGACAATGATTGACTTTTAAATGGGTTTAAACACCGGGCAAATCGGCGTATCTTTCAACGTTGGTTTGCGTTGGCGAGGCGGCTGAGTGAGGGTCGTCACGTACGGCCGGTTTCGTTTCAATTACTCATATATCGGATTTAAAAACGTTGATATTCTACGAAAAAGGTTGGAGCTTGACAAAAGTAGCCACTGGTTGAGGCAATTTGTTTGGGTTTGTGGATGAATGGGCCTGTCGGTATGCGGGCGGGTGCCGCGCGCATACTGATGAGCTGCGCCGGCGGCTTCTAACGCGCGTCTGAAGAGACCGGTGCTTAAGAAATGTCGATCTTCGTTTGTTACTTCCTTAAATTATCTTCAACATAAGAGCATTATTCACACTACTGAGCCGAGCGCGTTTTATCATCGTGTGGGAGGGCAAACAAAATAGGAACTCTTATTCCCGTTATCACAGGGCGGTAAAAGACGATACCTAAGTGTGTCCAGAACTTTTTAAGTGTTTTCGAATACGAATCTACTGGTCTTAAATCCTAGTACTACAAGCTTTAATACAAGCTTAACAAGGTTCAATATTAGCTTTACGGTCTCAATATTTTATTATAACTTATTCGAATTTTTTTTCAAATAGGTATGGTATATAAAATCGTTTGCAGTATTTTGAGCGCAGAAGTACAAGTTATTCACGTTATTTATATTAATTCACGATAAAATAACTAAGTTCTCTTCTTTACCTATCGTTAATTACTAATCAATAAATCGCACCAACGCTATATTCGATCAGAGTAAATTGTTCATTAATTGCCTATAACTATATTTTCATATCATCCCACTGTTCTACTGTGTGTCGTAAAAATATGATTAAATTGCGTACAATTTACTCTCATTGAGCACCTCGATTATTTAATACCGTTCGAGGTGAAAAATAAGATTCGAGTGAGCATTTTCAAAAATCGATTAAGGGAGACATGATTAAGTAGGCAGGTTTTTGTATCGTACTGCGGACGATTGTAGTAAGTGCGCTTTCAGTTAAAATGTTTGTATATTCGGTAGTAAAGCAATCCGCCGGTAAATAATTACGTTAGCTTCGTATCTTTTTGTTGGTCCCGTAACGCCGTAATTATTACCATTGGTCGCGTCGTCGGGGACGCATAATATAGTGCGGGAGGTGGCCGGACATTTAATGGTAATAAGTGATAGTCGTAATATGCTTCCTGGTATTATTTTATTTATGATTGTGCTCAAAGGTTGGTTCTACATTTTCGCATCAGATACAATATGAAATATATTTTGTAAAGGAAAGAGTTAGGTAACGGGAGTCATAGTAATGTATTCATTAGTTTCTGGATAATGAATTTTCGCCACACTTGTACGTAAGCTAAAGTGAGACAGTCAACTATACGGCGTAGTAACATTATTTTTTGACATGTACCAATTTTGGCGAGAATAATAATTTACTTTTAAATTAGTTTGTACATCCTCTATGTTAGAGTCACCTCCTGGACTAGAAGTGCATAATGCGAGGCACAGTTGCGCATCGCAGCGCGTGCGCTCGCGGTGCCATATATTAATGCTATAAAAATAAACTTGAACAACTAATAACTTCGCTGCGGCCTACCAACATATGCAAGGATATTAGGCGGGGCGTTTCGCAAGGAAAATAAAAGGTGCGCATGTGTGAGATGATGATGTTATTTATTTTAATGTGCTTAACCACCTTTTTCGTTCTTCTACTTGTGTCGGTGTAACGTAGGTGAACTATACAAATAGATCATATCTACTGATATGAAGATTGGAACTCCTGTTTTTGTCTATTTTGTTCATCGTTATCAGGTTGAAGTGTATACTTAGGAACATCATACCTACTAATTAAAAGACTAAAGAAATAGCTAAGTAAGTGTCAGGTAAGAATATGTTTCCATTTGTATACGATACGTAAGTAGGTTCTGGTAAAGGAATATATTCGTTTGGTCCATGAATAAAATAGCTCGCAGTAGATAATAGTCTTCCAAAAACGTGAATACAACTCAAAAGCAAATGAGTGTTCATTAGTTTGTCTATTATTTTTTAGTTCTTTGGAAAATAAAGACTTTGAAGCAGTATTTTGAACAAATTCACTTGAGTAAACCGTCAATATAATCCTCCAATGCCTTAATACTGAATTTCGATCCGACGCAATGGTCGCTGTAAAATAAAAATGGAGTCCGGAGAAATCGATAGCATCTCGACCTGATCTACCCCAACGTCTGTTGCGTGTATATCATCGTTTATTTGTTTACTCGACCACGATTCACGCACCTCGATACCGATATCGAGACAATCAATTAACCCGACTCGCAATTCGATTATTGATTTCGTAATTAAATCTTGCCGGTGGGCGTGTCGATTTGGAGCCGATTGCTCGATGTCAGTTTGATTCCGCAGATGATTCCGATGGCCAGATTATTTATTTTGAAGTTGAGAACGTACTCGAGAATTTGACTTCGGCATGCGAAAGAGATTTTATCAGTGATTTCATTTTGATTCGTAATTATTTTGGACGCGTGCAGATAAGTTTATTGAAAGTTATCAGACATCTTCAAAATTGCAAAAAATCATTAACTGCAGTGTGCTTCTGTGTGATTCCTAAGGGGTATTTATCTAATAATACTTTTTTATTGAAGTATTAAATTGAAACACAGTATTTAGAGGGGTTACTCGATTCCAGCCTAGAGGCGTATTACGATACGACCTCTTAATTTCAGTCAATATAAAAATGGGCATCGGAAGCTATATGATTAATAGCTGTTATTACTACTATCCTTTTTTAAATTTACATAGATGATGGGAGGGGGGGGGGGGGTTATATCTAACTGTCTGTATGATTCCGCAACTATATCGCACAACAGAACTAAGTGCACCAGAAAACGAAGTTAGTCGATGTCCATTCTTAAAGTGACTGGAATTATGAAGTCGTAATACTCCCTGGACTACCATTATGTTAGGTCCATAACCAAAACGATAGACTATAGAAATTTAGGTGTCCGTGTAGGTAGAGAAAGGAGAAAAGACTACGCATGATACGTATGTTATATGGTCTTTTAACAGGGTAGGTAGGATGGTAAATCTAGTTATGTAATTGGTAGTAATCTTTTGACATTACAGCATTTTACTGTTCATGTTTCCTTTATACCAAAGATAAGATAAGTGACTGTCGGCTACTAGTTCGAACTTGAAGAGTTGTAAAAGACGTCCGTTCCTCATTGCGTATACGACAATATTTGAGACGTAATTTCAAATGGAATGTCCACTTCTGATTCTCAGCTTTAAGTTAATGGCACACGGTCTATATTGTGTTGAGGACGCTATGAAATTGGCGAGTAACACGCGTACGTTCATTAAAATCACATCAGCGTTCAATAAATTATTTTATTAAATGTCGATTCACACCTTTGCCCTGGTAGAGTGTGTCTAATCGAAGTAGTTATGGCCATGTTTATGTAAATATTGAACGGGACTATAGTGTATTTTCATTTGTTATGTTTAATAACACCAACCGTAAAAAGTCAGTCAGGGGATACCAGTCACAGCTATCTGTCCAGTGGTTGGTGAACGGTATACGGGTAAGCGACCCCGGCTCCTCGAGCTACTATCGACTCAGTCCAAATCATCCGAGGCGATAGTATCCTTCCTCCCCTTTTCCTTCCCCCGTCATATATCCTTTCTACTCGTGGGAACGCAATGACCTCGTTAAAACAATGCACAAGGCAGAATGGCGGTGATGTGGTTCACAACCCGTCACGTCACGTTTCTCACAGAGGTGAAAAGTGGATCGCTGGAAGTGATCTCTGCCTACCCCTCTGGGAAAAAGGCGTGATTGTATGTATGTATGTAACCGTAAAAAAAAGTATTTATTACATCAATTGCGATTTTCAAATATCGAAATTACTGTTTTTAAATTTTACTTGTAACTAAATATTTTGTACTGTACTTTTTAGTAACATAGAGATTGGAAGGTGCAGTTAGAAGATTTTCCTGAAGACATGCTAACAGGACCCATTTAAATAGAGAGTACAGGAACCTTTACTCAGAAGTATGGATTGTCGATAAATATTTTTAAAGAGAACCATTCAATGGATTGCACTGCAAAAAATAATTACTATCTCAAAAAGTATCACAAAAAGTCATGTAAAATTTAATGAACAACAATTACGCGGTCATTATAAGCGCGTTATCGGCCGGTTAATTAGCAGTTAATGCGAAAAGGAGATAGAACGTGTATACGGGTATTGCCACGTCTGGAAGCAAAAATGCCGGAATGGGAGACTACACTTTTTGGTTTTATTCCAACGACAATTATACTCATTTTTTAAATCAAGATTTTACCCGATTGCACGCTAACTGACATAACTATACTCTTTTTCAGCTAAGATGATCCCTGTGACACTTCATTGTGTTCTGAATCACGCATCTTACGATTGACAAACGAAAATAATTTTATTGCACACTTTTTTCATTTTATTGCGGCGTCATTAGGAAAAATATTAAAATAAATATTTTTATACTTTTAAATGACAAACAGTATCGTTTAAGTTAATTTAATGTAATAGAACATTTTTAAAAAATACATATGCAGTTCGTATACGTAGAATGGAACGTAGTAACTCTGACTAAGTTCCATTCTACGTAATACGAACTGCATAGGTATTTTTTTAAAATTTTCTATTACTTTAAATTAAACTAAACGATACTGTTTCTCTTTTAAAATTATTAATTTAAAATTTTTCCTAATGAAGCCGCAATAAAATTAAATAAGTGTGCAATAAAATTATTTTCTTTTGTCAATCGTAAGATGCGTGATTCAGAACACAATGAAGTGTCACAGGGATCATCTTAGTTGAAAAAGACGTGGCCAGATACGTATTTGGTGTGACGGATAAAATATAATCAATTAACTTTGCAGTCGATGGCCGAGTGGTCCATGCAAGAGGTCGCCAATTCAAACTCCTTCACCTACCACTGTGTTTTCAAATTAAAAATTCATATGTATGATTATTCGATGCTATACACCGTGAAATTTTAGTGGTTGTTTTCCCGTGGCAGAACGATTTGCCTTTAGTAATACTATCGAATCATGCATTTTTTTCATGAAATTATTCCTCGAAATAAATTTTTTTTTTCGATTTTTCAGAATAATAATTTTCCAACTCGAAAACGAGAGAAGCTATCGTTGTTTGAAGATGTGACGTATTCAGGTACTGCTTGCCGCATGAAATCGATGCTTAAAGCTAAAGAATCTCTACACCCTAAGTCATAAAGCTGTTCAAACGTGCTTCCGAGTTACGGTTAAACCTTTCGTAAAACCGGCATTTATTGATTTTACCAAAAAAGAACTGCACACATCTTTTGTACTACTAAGATAGAATCATTTTACTGCGGGAAAACAACCACTAAAATTTCACGGTGTATAGGTGAAGGAAAACATCCTGAGGAAAACCGCACACCTACATCAATTTTGAGGTTGTCTACTAACCCGCACTTTGCAAGGGTGGTTGACTATGGCCTGATCGGCCTAGGGTTGACCCGTGCCCCAGCAGTGGTGGACGTATATGGGCTGATGATGATGAAATCATCAGCCAGCAGATGATGATTAAATTGGAACACCGACAAGAGCTGAGCTTTTATAGTAGCTTTCCACCCGTGACTTCATCCGCCCGAAGTCGTTTATCGCGTAAAACATTAATCATTTATAATGCAGTCGGTAAAAAATAGCCTTCTATGTCCTTTTCTAAGTACCTACCAACAGACCGTGTACCAAATCTCACTTATGTAGGTTCAATAGTTTTCGCCTAAGATGGTAACAGACAGGCAGGCATAGTTTAATTTGGCATTTATATAATACATAATATAGAAGAGAATGGATTATAACACATATTCCATAGGCTGTTGAATAAGAATAAAAAATATATTTGTTATTTTTTTGTGCTATTTAAAACTCTAATGTACATTTTAAAATTTACATAAGAATAAAAATAGTTTATTTAGTGACACATAAAAACAATAAAAAAAATTAAAACATACAAGCAACGTAGAAATATGAAAAAAAAGGAAAATACATCGACTGTTAGGTTAGAACGTAATAGTATGTTAGGCATCTATTAAATTCTAGACATATCTAGCTACCGAACGCAGACAGCTGTAATCTGTCGTATAATATGATAATTATCATTTGAGACGGCCGGTGACGAAAATTCCATTTACGTAGTTGTCTGCTTAGCGCTATCAAGTCGCATCAGACGTGAGATAATCCTCCGTCGCGCTACAGTAGCCAGTTATTCAACTGAGATTAGGACAATTATAAGACAACCTTTAAATTGGTGAAAACTGAGAGACTAATTAGAAATTTGGGCGCTGATTTGCCGATCTAAATTGAATACTCCCATACATTTTGATTTAAGCTTAGTTCTTAAACTATCAATTATTTCATTGTCTTTTCTGAAATTATTCGAGAGACAGTTGATCGCATACCTACGTATAAAATGTAGTAATTTTTCCAAATTGAATGACATTCAGTATTATATTAAATTAGTCAATATGATTTTGAATTAGACAAACATAAATTATAAGCAAGTAACAGATTTTATTTATATTATTTGTTCAGTTTTCAGTTATCAAAAAGCCTGCCTACCTTTTTTACTGAGCTTATGGTAGCGATTTTATAATCCTATTCTGCTAAGATATTTTAAAAAATCCTTAAGAAATCGATAAGTAGGTAGGCCTTCAAATACTTAATCTCTGCAAGTGGAATATTGTCACGTAACTTATAGATGCACGTCGGATGCAATGCTTCATATTTATAATAGAACTTTAAATTGACAAAACAGAACGCAAGGTATTTCAAATCTTAGCGTCAGTTACTATATAAAATACCCAAAACAACCTTTTTTTTCATAATTGACATACGATGATGGCCTCATTATCATCAGCGTAGGTACTCGTACTTGCAGGGGAGCGAATGGCTCTCATCCCTAATTAAATTAACCTAATTTATTAAAAAAGTTAGTTAGTAGGTAATTCCAATAAATCTATTTGTAATTCCCAAAAAGTAATGGTCGTGGTAACACTATCTTAATTATTGCGCTTTAGAAGGATAACATCTTCAGACCAGTCTAATTCACGAGGTAGGTTAGTTAGATTCGCTATCGCCATAATTGAAAGCTTCATTTTATATTTCGATGTAATCGCGCCAATCGTAACGAGCTACGCTTACGCTCAAATCAATTTTAGTGCCCGTTGCTTATTAATTACTTTCTATATTTAGCTAGCAGTTGATTTATACTTTTATTAGGATGGTTATTATGAAAGTTAAGATGAAGGTATTTTGCGCAAACCAATACAAGTGAGTTTAACCCGTAGAATTAGTTTTATTTCAAACTAGTGGTCCCGGCGAATTTCATACCGCCAATACTGATTCTTTTTCTATAATTTCTCATTGAATCCTTCCCTGGACTACGACGAACATTTTAAAACCAAAATTACCTAAATCGGCCCGGGCGTTCTCGAGTTTTAGTCAGACTAACGAACAGCAATTAATTTTTATTTATAAGACAAGGTAGGTACGGTATTTATGTTAATCATTTCTTTAAACTAGAAGTGGCTTTATTCAATTTGATGTGTTTACTTTTTTAGTGTACCTTTATATATTAGATATTTCCAATTCAAGTACAAGAATTTCCTTTAATGACGATATATGTGACCTATTTCATCCTTGAGTCTCATTATAAACGATAAAGGGACCAGAGGCAGTAATGGCAAAGCGAAAATACAATATTCAATCATAAATAACGGTTGCTTTATTGCAGACATCGGTAGAGTCGCGGGGTATGCGTACGCGCCGATGAGTTTATTACGCCTTTTACGACAGTAGCGGTTGGAGAATGTACCTGCTTTTTATTTTTTAAGTCTTCCTTACGATTTTGATTTTGAATATGGTGATAGAGCACCTTAATGAAACTTCGAAACCGGATAGTATGTGTCACCAAACGAATAGAATTCAAAATATGCTACGGGTAATCTTCAATATGATGGATAGACTATTTCTAAAGGACTATCTACTTATTATTGTTGATACAAATATAAAGTAGGTATGAATATAGGAATCAGTCACAAAGTCACATAGGATAATTTCTATGTGAATAGTCTATGTCCTATCCATAAACCATAAGGTGATTTTTACTGAACTAAGGTTAAACATATCTCATTATAATCATTAACAGTTGTAAAATAGAATAAAAAGATTAGGTAGTCGAATGAAGTATAAATACAGCCGCGGGGTCAAATTATCTTTTCTAGTCCATCATAGAGATACAAACGAAACGAATAGTAATATTAACGTCACTCAATACAAATTACAACTTCGTGCGGCGCCATACTCGAGATTTTGTTGTAGTTAATTGATGCATTCGTCATTTTGAAAATCTTCTGTATATAACGAAATAAGTATATACAGTAGAGTAAATATAACCTTAGTAATTTGTAGAATATTAGGAAGAAAAAGAAGAAATTACGTGTACGGTGAAGCAAAAGACTTAAAATGGTAATTTCGTAAGAAGCCTTTGCAAACCTATAAAAACGTGTCGTATAATTATTGAAAATAAAGGCGAATTTTTTACTATCTAGTTATTATAAGAAACGGTTGTAATCACAACCAATCCGCGACCGAGCCCCCATTACGCGTGTACTGTACACCTACATAATGAATAGTTACCATTAATAATAAACCTTCTCGCAAATTAAGAGCTAATGTCAATTGAGAATGTTCGGACGAGCAACAACTGTTAATTACTGAGGTAATTACTGTTCGGAATTATGTTATTAAGCTTAATGATCTGACCGTTCGTGCCGGCTGTATACAAAACGAATAAACTGAACTTTGGGATCCGCTTACTTAGATTACGGAAGCAATGGAGCTTCGAAAAGGTTTCGTGGGCAGTGAAAGGTGCAATCAAAGTACCTACCTGTTTATTCTTTGTATTCTTTTGACACCTACATCGAGGTAACTAATTATAATTTATTCAATAATGATAATTAGCCTTCACTGAACATTGCAATACCAAATGAATAACTGAAAGAAATAAACATCTGGTATTAGCATAACATAATAAGCTTCTTTCTATGAAAACCTAGCAAAGGAGATGATAACTATTGAAATGATATTTAGCAATTTCATCAAAATATGTACTGTACTTATTAATTCATTTTCAACTGTCTGTTTTCTCATAAGGTGCTTTATTGAAATTCTACGCCGGATGAACTATTGCATGGAGCATGCCGCCTCATTAGCATAGATTGGCTGAATGCATCTACGAGTACCAGACGTGAATACTAATATTCGTTGTTTGTTTAGCAGTCAACGCCGTTACAATATTAGAAACAATATTATGTTTTATGAATAAGATATGACCTGAAAAAGGATCCAATGATCCAAAGGTCCAACTATCGAATACTAAACTCGAATTGCAATTTCTTACAAAATTATTATAAGAACATAGCTGCATATGTTAAGAATATTTTTACACGTCAAAAAAATATAGTTACAATTAAGTACACCCATTCATGATCGTTTTTTAAAACTTCTTCTAACTAATATAGGTGAGCAGCTCATTTATCTATTCTAGGGTTTCAGACTGAACCATTATAAGATGACTTTTTGTCTGTCCGATTGTCTATCAAGAACCTTTTTCTCGGAAAGAAGTAGAGGCATCCAGTTGAAATTAATATCTAATACTAATGTTGGTCTCTTGGAGCTAAGATACTTACAATCAAAACTTTGACTGGCTCGGTGGAACAGTGGTTAGTGACCCTGGCTGGCGGTTCCGAGAGTCGTGGGTTCGATTCCCACTCGGGACAAATATTTGTGTGATGAACATCGGTGTTTGTTCCGTGTCTGGGTGTGATTATGTATTTAAGTATGTATTTATAATTATATATGTATGTATATCAGTCTCTGACGCCCATAGTACAAGCTCTGCTTAGTATGGGGTCAGATGACCGTGTGTGGAAATGTCCCAGATATTTATTTATTTAAAAATATACATAGTTTGAAACTACTGAAGACTTACAATGTACTACGCATAGACCTTGAATCATGCAGTTCGGGTAAAGGTGAAACCATACAAGAAGTCAGTACTTCTTACTAAAAATAAAAGTAGATTGTTTTCACCGTCCGAGGCTGGATGCACCAAGCTGCAACCAGGATATATTGCCTTTCGAGAATAATCGAGGCCATGCTTAAAGGGCGATTACGTCGAGATTATTGATAACCAACTATCCATTGAAATGATCGCAAATCAATGTTAATAATAGTATCCCATTTACATTATGTCCCATATCGGTGCGCGATTTTAAGATAATGTATCAACTGTGTATGCTACGAATTTTACGAGATATAGAGTAACTACTCTCAGGTACTCCTGAGCGTGTATATTTTGATATTAACTTAGGTTTCAGTAGACTCAATTGTCAAACTATTATTAAAATATACTGCCTCATGCTTCCTTAAATACTTTAAGTAAAACTTCTTCTCACTTGAATAATTAAGGAATGATGTCCTTAAAGACAAAAAAAATTGTTTCGTTTCATTTGAAATATTTAACCAATGTAGTATAAATTGTCTACGCCAATTCTTTGAACTGCAAAATTGTAACTAGTCCCAACCAAATTATAATGGAATTCTGCGAACTCAGTAAGGTAAGGTAATCATGGTATGTTTGGCCTATTGTTCATCTTAATTCCGTTCTCTGTGTAGTTTCGTCTTGCTAATGTGTAAATCATTAGCACCACAATTAGCGCCACTTACAGTCCTATTATTCCAACCAAATATAATTCATTTTACGCTTGTGTTACTTAGGGGTCATTCTGTGGTTGTTCACGGACTTGACCACGGTAATGACCAGAATCTCGTAAGCAATTCACGAAAACCAAATTACTCAAAGTACTTGTTCAAATGCCTCTTTTCTTGATTGTACTATGTAGGTATATTGTAATCACATTAAATTGTTGGAAAATGTTATTTATTTTTGTTCACTTCACATGGTTATTGCGAGAGTTGTACGAGTATACTTCGTTACACTCATGTGGAATATGTCATTCACATGTTATAGTCATCTCGTGAAACGGAAATCAGTCATGAGCGAAAGAGATCACACGCTGGAACACTTTCCGAGGCACCGGTGTGCATTCAACAACCTCCTGACTCCGGGCCGAGAACCCTAATTTCTTAACAGAAAAACTTGCAAAACCAACCTGACTGAAACCCAAGAGCTCTCAGTCATTATACGGCATTTTCCACCAATAGACCAACGAGGCAATTAGTGCGGAGTGGTGCACTTGAGTTTAGTCATCTACGTTCACTATATTATGTCCTGTATTTAACATTAAATTGCTTGCTTGTGAAGTAAAAAAAAAGTAACGTCACTTATAATTTTTTTTTTATTTTAAACTTTTTTTTAAATTCTAAGATTGTCCGCAGCCGTGATAAGACCAGCGTGGCGCGCATTGTTCCCGCTAATTGAATCGATGCCGCTGACAGATTGCCGCGGCGCCACCGCGCACCGTGCCACTGCGCTTAGATTCGACGCGGACTTTTTGTTCAATTTGCTACCGACCGATAGCAATTTGTCTTTCGCCTAGTAAGAGTCTGACTTTGTTATTATTTTTTTAATAACGAAACCCGATCTTTCATCATTAGTGATAGATGCGTGGTCTGCTATTATGATAAAAAATCCAAGTTACAGTAAGACTCTGTAAGACTATTAGTTCGTTTTAAGATATTTTTGTTTTTACCTTTTTGTTACTTATAAATATCTAATGTTGATAATTCTATAATAAAAAAGTGCCTGTATTTTAATGGATTCGGATTGGCGGTCGCCACAACTAGCCTAGTAGTAGTAGTTGATTGACATTCCATTTGGTACATCTTGTCTTCAAACAGTCTCCACTTAACGTACCCAGATTAGGTACCCGCTAAGCATGTACGTACGCATCTCAAAACAATAATTTATCAAATCTGATTGATTAATCCTTGAGAATGGGCTAGGTGCCTGCAGTCAGTCAAGTTAATTGTGAGCCTATGTGCGCGGCTCGGGCGCGCGCGTCGTTAGCCATCGGCCGTCGGACAAATAGGATCTGTCATGCGCCGGCGCACGCCTTGAACCAGCGAGGAACGTGCAGCGGTCGCTTATCTAATGCCTCTTCTACACTACTCGCGAAGGTTTACGAAGTTAGTTGAATACAATAGTGTAGAGAGACAGTTCGATATGCCTATGTGCCTTTTGACTCCAATCCAAAAACCGAGCAGTCAATCCGCGTTGTCCAGGCCGTTGATCCGCCCCCACAATAACCTGGATAAGATCTGTCTTACCGTCTATGGAAATACCTTCCCAAACCATATACACGATGCACCGCCGTAGGCGACAGGTTCACTTATACAGCACTGTGCAAACTTTCGCCAGGCCTTCTGTACACCCGTCTACGTCAATCGTTGATATGTACCTAGACAGATTCTGCACTCGTCCGAGAATAAAACACATCTCCACTGATCAAATGTCCAATTTAGGTGTTCTCGAGCGAAACGTAGTCTAGCTTACCGGTGTGCTGGGGGGGGGGGGGGGGGGGAGGTTTGCACCAGTTGCAGGTCTGTGTGCAGTAAGGTCACCTGCTGCCAGCCTCGTTGGAGTTGTTGGCTCAATTCAAATGCATTCAAAACGGTCGTCCTGCTGCGATGTCACACGATGACGTCCACTCCACGATGTCGGACGTATCCTCCAGTCTCCACGTATCGCTGGTATACGCGTCAAACAGAATATCTGCTCAAATTGAGTTGTCGAGCAACGTCGCTTTGGTTTTGTATCAGTATTATAATTAAACTGAGAAAGACATTGATAAAACTTTTTCAAATTGATAACGAAACTTAACTGTCCCTTATCGCCGAATCAATTCTATCGGACGCTTACTGACAGAATCTCCAGACAAGTAAAAAAATGGAATTCAGAGATTGTCAATTCAGCAGACCAATCGTGATAGGCAAACCGATTTCAAATACAAAGTAATATGCAGGTATAGTTAAGATAATTCTTTAACGGACTGTGATAAAAGAGTTTGTGGATATTCGTGGACTGGCGTAAGAGAACGCACAAAATAAGTATGATATACCAATGTTAAATCATATAATATGTATTTTTAGGACCTTGTGAAAGGATTTAAATGTGCAAGAGTTACGTTTTAATGGTTTCCATAAATTTTAAACACTCTGTTTGTGAAGTATTGGGCATAAACGATATTATCGTGTATTTTTTAAATATGTTTCGTACTGTAAACAACAAAACAGGACGCATGACTTTTACGCGCAACATAATGTTTAATTTTATTAAGCGTTTTTAATATCTGTATTAAATTGAGTCGCGCCTTATATAGACATTTGGTTCGTAATATTAAATTAAAAAATGCCTTCACCTTCATAATGCCGTTTTATGACGTTTAGTGGCATCCTACTTTTATATAGGAGTATAAATCTGTCTTTTAATAACAGGCTTAATTTTTTTTATTATTTTCTATTTGCCTTGGCCAATATAAAGTTTTGAAACTTATTTTAACCAGGTACAACTTCTTTGGGCCTAAATATCCAGTGTATTACATTAGCTAGTATAACTAGCCCTACTGTATTTTCAGCGTTTCGATAAAGGAAAGGTGTAATATTATAAATGCAAATGTCAGAGGTAATTTACAAAAAAATCTTATTTAGTGGAGAGAGGGCAATATCTAACCACACGTAACCATAATGTATGCTTATGTCGCATACCAAACAATTCGTATAAACGAAAGAAAAGAAAATTTTAAAGGTGGAGCGCATAAACGAAACCTGCATCTATACTAATATTATAAAGCTGAAGAGTTTGTTTGTATGTTTGTTTGTTTGTTTGTTTGTTTGAACGCGCTAATCTCAGCAACCGCTGGTCCGATTTTAAAAATTCTTTCACTGTTGGATAGTCCATTTATCGAGGAAGGTTATAGGCTATATTACATTTTCAAAAAAAGTAGGGATCCGTACGAAAAACCCAACTTTGTCACCCAAAATGTAAAAATATCCTTATATCGCTTGCGCTGCGAAAAGTATTCATTTTAGAAATATATAATGTACTACAATTTTGTAGAACACATTAATATCTACAAAAAATGTCGCGACAGCATATATCTAACTATTATAGTTATGTCACAATAAGTGTTTTAATCTATAATATAACAATGAATCGCAAAATGTGTTGGTAAGCGCATATTGAGTTATGCCACCAACCATACGTCAAATATGTGAAGTTTGTCTTTTGGAATTGATAAATTTCGAGTGCCATTAAATTACGTAAATTACCAGAAGGGTTTTGAATCGACAACATGTATCGAAAATATTCTAATTGTTGCCTTTTTTCAATTTTAATTTAACAAAATAGTGTCATCTAATTGACATATTTTTAAGCTGTCAAAATTAACGAGAGCATTCAAATTTCCATATTGCCGAATTGAAGAAGGTTGGTGGTCAAAAAATACATTGATAATATTACTCAAGGGTTTGGTATCAGAAAAAAGGATGAGATGATCACAATGCGATTAATACATTGTATGCACCAGCCCGGGTATTAAATATTCAATCAAATTGAACAAATTCAATATTGAGTTCAAAAAATTATATGAAAATCAATAAAAAAGTATAGCATCAGCATATTTTATTTGGTAAAGCATAAAATCCGAAAGGAGAAAATGAGGGGTTTGCCAGGGATTAAGAAAGAACATGATTCAAGCACACAGTAAAAGCGTCGAATAATCGTACATAGGTATGAATTTAAAATTTGAAAAACACAGTGGTACGTGGCAGGGTTTGAACTGGCGACCTCTTGCATAGCAAGCAAATACCTAAACCACTCGGCCATGGACGCTTTTTTCCTCTCTAACTATAAACTGCTACCTGGCTTTGGAATAGGACGTCCTTTATTTCACTTTGATCGATGAACAATTAGGATTACTTGAAGATGATCTATTCAATATGAGGAAGCTGTTCACTATAAACATAGATTTTAGGATTTCGTACGTCGAAAAGAATAACCGAACCCCTATATAGGATCCGTTTATCATCGTCAATTTTTGCCAAGGAGAAAATATCAAACTGAAAGTTACATCAAATAGTCAGGTCTACTGCCCCTTCATCTGAGCCAACACAATCAAAAGAAACATTCATTTATGCTGCCAATTTTTGACACTCGCTAAGGGAACTACTATCTGCGAAGAACTCAGATTCTCAAAATTTAGAATAAAGCAACGTCAAGTACAGAGAATTGCGTAAACTTTAAAAATAAATTGCGTTGTGCGAGTCCGTCTTGCACTTGGACTTTCCTTTTTTTTTATTTTCTTGGGTTCTATTCCCACTCAGCACAAATATTTCTGCGATTAATATCGATGTTTGTTCCGTGTCTGGTTGTGCTATTTAAATATTTAAATGTATACCACAGTTCTGATAAAAACAAGTGCTAAAGCTTCTTACCACAGGATCAGATCAATTAATGTGATGTTGTGTAATATATTTATTTATTACACGATAAACAAAAGATGATGATGATATAAACCAAAATAATTTTGTTTTAAATGTTTCTTCCGGTTGACTAACTTCTTAAGTGGCAGGAAAGATTTTGACAGGACTACGACTACTTCTAAGTTAAAAAAAATTCAAAATCCTGTAGTTCACGCGAACGAAGTCGCGGGCACAGCTAGTAATAAAATAAAATGAACACCAATTATCATAATAAACTTCAAAGATAACAATAACACACGACGGCGGACACTGTAAGCTACGGTGACAGGAAATCTACCTAATTACAACACATTATGCGCTTAATGTGTTCGTATATTCAATAAAAGCACGTTACATAAAAATACATAATCACGTTATATTTCTTCGGGTCGCTGTTGCAAGGAATAAAAATAAAATCTGTATAAATATCGGTCTTTATGTCCGCTTCCAAACCTCATTACCGGAGTTTGCCGGTAATTTTGCATACGATATACAGTAAGTACGAGTAGATACATGCGATAGATATGTAAATAATATGTACCTACTTTCGTATATGCTTTGCAGATACTCTATAGTGCATTCCGTAGGACCAGATATGATGTGTTATGTGTTAGTGGGTTTATAGGTACCGGTAAGTTACTATGCAAGAACAATTTTTATTTTCTACTAGCTTTGCGCCCGCGACTCCGAATATTTCATCATCTCGCCCGATCAGGCGAGTTGGCAACTTCGCCTAATCGCCCGATGGGCCAGTTATTTCCGGGCGAGATGTTGCCTTGATGACGATGAGAGTGGCGACTACGCGAAGTGTCACATTACTCGCTTATATGTCAATCGAATAAAAAGTATACTATGTCCTTTTTTAGGCCCTAGGCTAATCGTGTATCAAATTTTATTTAAATTTATTTTACGTTGACGCTGAAATAATTTAAAGATTTAGTAACTCAACTCTATTTGACTTTAAGACAGTCAAAACTTGACTAACATAAGAGTTTATAAGAAACCGTTTGTAAAAAAACAAAAGGCGGCTCAACACTTAGTATTAAATGTGCAGTAGGTATGCAAGTATCTATTTATCTTTGAAAGCAGTCAAAACATACGCGGCGGAAGCGTTCATAAGAAAATCTTTCCAGGGAAAGACGTTACAACGAGATGCGTCAGTATATTGTATTGAGTGTGCAAATGGGTGTTTCCGATGTGCCAATACTGTCGCGGGCGCAACACTAGCCGAGCTCACTGCTAAATGCCACCAATTACCGCACTCTTTTGCATCGTAAATCCCCGGGACGTGTAATCAGCACTTTTGCGTTCGCCACTCATTACGTTTAATTTCTTAATCGTAGCTTTAATTGAAATGTTAAGCCATGCCACGATAACGCAGGGCAGCAGTAAATGTTTCTGTCCGTGTGTTCTTAGCTTATCTTTCGTTTTTTGACAATACCGGTGTCTCTGCGTGCGCGAGCAGTGTGCCCAGAGATATATTGGAGGCAGCTGCCTGCCGCAATGAACCTCCATATCTTAAGATAATATTACTTCTATTGTTGTCTTTACTAGAATTTGTGGTAATTTTCTTGAGCACACAGAATGTACCTACTATAGATATTTACTGTCTAAAAAAGGGAACTTACGTAGGTAATGTAATACTTTTTCCACACATACAAAACGTATGGTATTTGAAGTTTTTAATACATTTATAGTAACATTAAATAAAATCATCATAAAACAGTTTTATGTCAGCTGACTGAATTTTTACATGACTGTATTGTATGACTAAATTTCAAATTTAATTGAAAATATTAAAAGCATAATTTTACCTATATAAAATGAGAAATTGACTGACTGAATAACTGACATATTAGCGCATAGCCTAAACGGCTAAACGTAGGCTCTTGAAATTTGGAAGGAACGTAGCTTAGGTACCGTAGAGGTGCACTAAGAAAGGAATTCCCGAAATTAGCGGGAAAAATCTTTTCTATGAAAAATCTAAACCGCTTAAGTTAGACGCTTGAAATTTGGCATGCAGTGACCCTAATGAACGTAAAGCTTACTTGCAATACAATTAAGTATATTTGTGTATCCACTGTTGATTCTGATATCTGTAACACAAGACACAAGTACTAAAGCTACTTACCACGGGATCAGATCAATGTATGTAATGTTGTGTAATATTTAATGCGATATTGCAAAATACCTACGGGAACGGGAGTTACCGGGAAAAAGCTTAGGAATGAAAAAATCCTGTAGTCCACGCGAACGAAGTCGCGGGCACAGCTAGTAAAATGTAAAGTACATATCATACGTTGTATGCTTTACCCAAAGAAAATATGAAGCAGTACTTACTGCTGATTTATTACGTGTAGTTAGTTATCGGCGTTTCCTTTTTAAAATTAGCGTAAAACAATAGGACAATGTTGAGTTTGACTTATTTATGTTTCCCTACGAATACTTCCATATTAAGAACACCAAAAGTGTTCCAGCTTCCAAAAAAGTGAACCACATAAGAGTGTAGCGTTCGTTAAAGCATGTGTAAAGCAACGCATATTATACAGCGCTCATTAAAGTGACATGGAGCGCTGAGGCAAGGTAACGACGCACGTTTACGTCGCCGGTGTAACTGGGAGGCTACGCATTGTTCGGTGCGCGTGCGCGCGGTAATTGGCCCGGGTGTATTCGCCAAAAACGCCCGAAGAAACGAGTAAACGCCTAGCGTATACCTACTGCTTATAATAAGAGTCTAGTCCTAGAGATGTCTGACGATCGTTTTTATTTTATGGCCAGTCCATTCGTGAAAACATAAATATTATTACCTATAATTTCTTAAAAACTATACACATATTATACATTTCGACCAACCCGCACATGGCCAGTGTGGTCGACTAAGGCCTTATCGCCTTAGTTTAGGGTAGGCCCGTGCCCCAGCAGGGAGGACGTATATGGGTTGATGATGATGATACACATATTTATGGGTTATACGCGATTAAAAGAGTAGCAACTACATAGCTACTTACTAGCCGTCCTTTCAACTTAACTATTTATTAAGTTAAACCATCATGGTCGCGGGCGAACTGACAATGCATTTATGTGAATAGGATTATTTAACTTATCATGCCTTTATAGAATGGAAACAGGAATGGAATTTTAAGAAAAATCAACAATGACAAGTTATTGCATTAACATGTTCTTGATCTAGGTTAGCAAATTTATTTCCGCAATCGTCTAGGTCTCACGGGCATAGTTGGAAAAATTTAACTGTAATCTACTGTTATTTAGCTATAATTAATCAAGATCGACAGATTACCCTCCATTTCTAGAGAAACCGTAATGCTCATGCAAACTGCGACCCCTGGCCTATGTGAGATGACAACGAATGCATTGCCAACAAAGAATGACACAAGAAATAATTACGCCCATTGATCGGAGCTCATTACGGGCGACCAATGGTCGTCGTAGCTGCACAAAACGAGAACGGCTCGGGCGCCGCAATTTGCCCCGCCGCGGCGCCGACTGCCCTTTCTTATTAAAATAATTCGAGCCCGCTACTGCTGAATTCAATTAGACACTACCCGTTACTCCGGGGAACTTTTCCTTATAAGGATTTTAGTTAGATTTGCAAAGCAACCGATGCGATCGACGATTACACATCATTGATTGCTGTCCGGACGGATGTGCTTTTTTGTAAGCTCTTACTCGACGATAATCTATTTTAATTTGGAAATGATACCCACTTTCCCGAATTATGTGGGGGGAAACGACACTGAACAATGATTTCATTTACATAATATCATTTTATCACAACGAAGCGACGAGGATGAATTGATTTTAATTATATAAAACTTAAATAAGACGCGTAGGCGCTGCTTCCTTGCATAATTATATAGGAAATTAGATAAGTAAACTAAATAGATATTATATGCAGAAGTGTCTATCTAAAAACCTCGTACGTTTTATAGTTGTGGTTGTAAAACAAAAATACCAAAATGTTTCAGTTGCGACGTCTAGACTTTAACTCTCATTTTATATTGAAAAATATTTTTTACCGAAGAAAGTTCCGATAAGTATTTGCTTTGTCGGCGCATTTAACCAGCGGCCATATGGGCAATGAGGGAAAATTGAAATAAACCGCCGACACATTTTTTAAGGAATGTCGTTATGCGTTAAGTAGTTACATTTAATATTCAGACGGTCTGCTGTGTGGTTTAATGTCAATTTGCAATGCGATGTGACGGATGAGGCCAGAGCACGCAGCTCCCAACTGAGTAAGTAGCCGCAGCCTCCGAGATGGTACTATAAAACTGTTAATTAATGACAATTCCGTTCGCAGTTCTTCCAGCGGAGCTTAGTCTGGTGTGGAGATCAGTTAATGTATTTTAATATGCCTTTGTAACTATATCTTCTTATAAATAAAAATTAATTGCTGTTCGTGAGTCTGACTAAAACTCGAGAACGCCCGGACCGATTTAAGTAATTTTGGTTTTAAAATGTTTGTCGTAGTCCAGGGAAGGTTTCAATGAGAAAATATAGAAAAAGAATCAGTACTTATTGGCGGTATGAAATTCGCCGGGACCACTAGTTGGAAATAAATATTATAATATTATTAGTTATTACAAGGACGCAATCCAGACAATGCTGAAGAATTGCCTATGCCTAACAGACATTCTTCAGTATGAATTGCGGCTTATAGTAGTTGAACATTGTATTAGTGAACAATCATAATAATATTTCAGTGTAGGCAGACTTTACGGTACGGCATAACATTTAAATATGCTACACATTTGCAAGCTTAAATAAATAAATAAATAAGCCTACAGGACAAATAAAGTGATTCTTATTGGTCCTTTACCCTGGTGGTCATATCGGCTGCTACATCTGTCTGGCCTGTATTGATGACGGAGATGATTACTTCTGTCTGCAATTTCTTGACGAGGCTAAACTCATTTTGATGTATTTCAGCCATAATTTTACTCATCACTGCTTTAACAACCCACATCAGATTTTATGACTTGCGTCGTACTTGGCAACAATACTTATCGAATTTTATAATGCTCATAAAATACTAATTAGGAAGATTTGATTGCATACATAAAATTGTAATTAACATTATTCATTGTTATTTACAGCGTTGTTACAGCGTCGTATTTTACGGTGATATTCGCCAGAACTGATTGCAACTCCCGATTAGCCCCAGCTCCATAAAAACAACGCGAAGAAGGAAAATAAAATTCGGTCAAAATGTAAGCTGAAGTAAATGTAATATACTCGCACGTATTTTATCACAGGTGTAATAAAAATATGAATTGAAATACTGAGACAAAGTAGAAGTTCTTTGGATCGACAGCAAAATTTAAAATTATCGACAGAAGATTAAATATCATTTAGCAATTTTATGTTTCCTTGGCAATATAAATTCATGGAAACCTCCAGCCAGTAAAGCCACATGAAAAATTCATTCACTTTTCATGAAGTCATGTCGTGATGGTGTCTTCCTTTTGATTTCATTTATTAATACCTTCATTAACCACGATATTGTATATCATGTTTTATTTCTGTCGTCGTCACAAAAAGTTATCTTATGGTAACATTGTAAGTCGGTTGCGAGCCAGAATTTGTCTGTACATCAGCTTGAATTCCGGTGGACAATCGTCGATGCAATTAAAAGCTTGCCTCACCTCTTCGAGACAAAAACCGATCACGTCCTTGTCGGAAAAGTGGTAAAAAGCCGCAATTTTGGTTTGTGCGGTGCGCGAGAGGAGTTGCAAGTTTTTGCGTGGCCGGTATCAATGGGGAGCTGAATGGGCGCGGCGCGCGGCAAAAAGCGGATCGCCGCGTGTCGCCATTAGTATGTGCGGTGGCGGCCGAATGTGAGCATTAATTTATTGATAATATTATATTGGAAATGCACGCGCTGGCACGTCGCGCGCGAGCACGCGCCTCCTTCCTGGGGCTGCGTTTGCGCATACTCGGGCTCGGGCGGGTTGCAGCCTTTAAAGTACCGATTGGATTTCGAATGATCACCTTTTTTAACAACACATCCATTACGATTTTAACTTGACACATATTTTTGTAACGGATAACATCAAATCAATTTAAATTGCCCCACCAACATGAGCAAAGCTCTTTTATTGAATAGCAAATAAGATTTATTGAATATCAAGGGTCATTAGCATGATGTTTTGCTATTATTTTATCTATTATTGGTTTTACACAGTAGCATAGCCATTCTCAACTAACCTTTAGACATTTATGTATTCATCTCTAGATATTACCCTATTGTTATGTGAACCCATAAAACCGCATAAATAGAATAGAATTAAATTGTGTTTGCAAATTGGCTCACATACAATGAGACCAACTCACGATATAAGCGAACAGAAGAAATACTTAGACAAACAGTATTATAGAAAACGCACGAACCACGTCGAAAATGTGACCAATTTTAGAAATCGGACGAAGAATTTATGAAAGGCAATGCAAGCGGCGATCAATAGCTGCCCCAGCGATAAGTGCACGCAGAAAACCTTAATCAGGATGAAGTGGAAATTTATGTGGGCTGGTGTGGCATTAATTAAAATACTTCTCGGGCCAGCCGCACACACGGCAATCTGTCAGGGACACTTGTTAAAAGGTAAGTTTCGATAAAAAACCGCGATTGCGAATCACTGTAACAATTTCTCTTTACCATATTTGCGCTTGAAGTTAAGTTTTGGAAGCGTAAACGAATGAGGCTTTTACCTAATCTTCTTTTAAGCTTTACTTATTTTAAATGATTTTTGCGATACGTATTCCAAACAGGTATATATGGTTTTCGATATATGTATTTAGGCTGTAAAGTAAACTTATCATCACAACCGCTAGTATTGAAGTGTTCGGAGTCATCCCTATCATTTATTAACATTATCCCTGATCTTAAATAAATCCTAATAAGAGTCAAGCTTTATTCAGCGAAAATAATCCACATTGTGAATGGTAATGAAGTTGATTCTTTGTGTATCAGAAGCTTTCGACATTGCCTTGAAGTGATATGAATGCTAAAAGATGGCTTTATATTTCCATAACAAAAAATATACTCGATACACAAATGACCTCTCCAGCCGATCCGGCAGAAACCCGATAAACATGCGGGTCGGGAATCGAACCAGTTGACTTAATGAGAGCTCATTGTCAATCGGCTGTCAATGG
The DNA here is from genome assembly GCA_039566165.1 of Maruca vitrata. Taxonomy (NCBI): domain Eukaryota; kingdom Metazoa; phylum Arthropoda; class Insecta; order Lepidoptera; family Crambidae; genus Maruca; species Maruca vitrata. The sequence goes on from CM076921.1 coordinate 9,564,092, forward strand.
CCTACCGCCCCGCGATATGCAAAATGCGCTTTTATTCACCACACGTCCGGCCGACGACATTATACCATGGAAATATTGTTATCAAAGTTAATGATGGCCTGTTTAAGGCCGGGGCAGCCTGTTGGGAGCTAATGTATCAACACACGCACTTCCTGCTCTGCTCATATTATTACAGAGATGTGATGATAATGTCGGAGGCATCACGCAGTCAGAACACTGCACGTTTTTCTTGATTTCCTCGACAAAGGTCACTTCGGAATCAATGTATATTGTATTTGCGGTCTGATTATTATTACTACAATCTTTGGCAGGCAACAATTTATTCTCTGGAATTTCGCGCTTCGCTTTCTAATTCTTCAATTTATTTGTTTTTGTTGGTGGGAAGTTCAAATATTTTGAATAATTGTGTCGTCTTATCCTACTTTTATATTGTTGCTGTGTAATTGCATACATGGGTGTAACAGCGGGGGTGAATCATCGTAAGTCAATCAATGGGAGACTTCAATACCTATCGGTATAACCCCATGTATGTTCAGCGATTTTCAATAGTTCCAAAGTTATTGAGATTTTTGTGAAATTTTTGTAAGAAGCCGGAATTCAGTATAAAAGTCTTCACTGTAGCTTAACTACTGGACCTGCTACTGGACCGGATCGGCCAAGCGAGGTAATGACGTAAGAGCTTACCACTTTTTGGGCAACTCATAGCCACAGAACCCAACTCGGCAAGGATTGCAGTATTTTCCAGTCAGAGAATCAGTACATCTAAATTGTTTAACAAAGTTTTGTCAAAAACCAAGAACATAAACGACACATAAATGAGTTCATTTTTATTATCAACAAAATATTAGTAGGAAAACCAAATCCCTAATTGTAAATTACGGACACATTCAAGAAATAACCAAGTACAACTCGATATCCGGGATGACATTCTGGTTTTTTTTTTTGCTTGGAAGGTAAGATAACTTCTCTCTTAAGCCAATTACGACTCATTATTGACGCACAGTTTCTGGTAACTGAATAAGCGTTGACCACAACATATTTAAGAAGCTGGTTGGTCTGATCAAAATATAACTAATAATTCTAGTATAATAATACTGCGACTGATTGCAACAGCCAGTAAATTTCTGTCCAACCGTGTAAATGATGAAAGATAAACGGCCGTGAGATTCCTCGAGATGATTGCACCGCATTTGTGTGGACAATTACAAGTGATCGAAATACCGACAGCGACGTTTTATGTATATATACCGGTAAGGTGGGGGTCCCGGCATGCCGGCTGGCCGCTCTGCCGAGCCTCACAAAAACCACCACTGACCACTTATTTGTCAAAAATAAAATTATGTTCTGATTATTATTTCAAGAGAGCAGGCGCGGTATCCGCCGAGAGGCCGCGAACCGATACACGCGATAAAGGGACAATAAAATATATAAATAATTCATATCGGCAACGTGAGTATTGATTCGCAAGAACGTGTTTCAAATGTTTTATTGTCGATGGAATTAATAAATGGGGGCAGATGTATAGCGACGCCGGAACAGTAAGAGAAATTAATAATATTTACTTTCGTTCACCAACGAAATTGCTAAACATTTTGACAGTATAAATATTAACATAGCAGTCATAAGTGCAGGTACTTGTATAGTTGACTACATACATATTAAAATATTCAAAAGTTATATCGCATTCTGACTAATCAGAGCTAAGTTCATAAAAAGACTGAATTGAAAACGTCAAACCAAATCGTATGTTCACTTTTTGTTAAAATAGTGAAAAACAACACTTTATTTAGGTACCTTGTATTTTTAAATATATACTCGTATCTAGTTAAAACATTTTGTTTAAACTTAAGGCAATATGCATTCACTGTGCCGAACCGAAGGCTCCTCACTGCAATTAGTACTTTGCTTTAATTCCCTCGCAATCAGATTGCTCCGGTTGGCAGTTCAATTAATAAAAATCAAATTCGTCATTTTTATCGTATTGTTCTCCGCGCGGCACTTTAAGATGATTTTTTTACGAGTGGCGATTAAAAGCAATCGCGTTTACAGCGCTGTCGGCTGATTTATCAAGCAACCCACCAACATCATTATACAATCGTGCACTTTATCTGCAATCATCATTATTATCCCCTTTTGTACTTTGCTGGCTACCTGGCTTATCTTACGGTGGCACATCCCTATCTTAAAAGGTTAAATATTTATAAGAACCTAATTTGTTCACAGAATTCTAAAAAAGAAACTTAAGTTAGACTCTAATACGAGTAGATAGGAAATTATTTAGATAAAATAAAACCTTAACTTATGGGATTATCATCAAATTAATATTTTTAGTAAGTATCGTCTTTAACAAAATGGGTGTTATAGAAATATATTAAGGTTCTTAGCTTCGGTATTTAGCTTCATTTGAATTAACATTTGAAGTCTTTCCAAAAAGCTTTTACAAACGAAATTGTGAGTCTCGGTTTAATCATGATAAGAATTTGTTGTCATCAGATCGTGCCATACTAATTTAATTGAAATGAAACGAGTTTAATAGTCCTCTTCCTTACATTCCTTTGTCCCTCTAATTTGATCCCATTAGTTAAACACTGGCTACCTATGCAGTTGCAATTAAAAAAGCAACTTCACGGTCGGCAGAACCAGCAACAACGAAAGTATTTTTAGCCTCAAGGTGCCTTTGTTTGGCTAATTAATATGGATGGGTAAATAAATAACCAAAATATTTCGTGGGCAATACGAGTATCTCATTGCGATTCAGAGCGGTCGAGCATGCATTACATGCTGGGTAATTAGTTGTAACGTAGGAAAAAGTAGTACCTAGTTTATACATACTGACCAATCAGTGGGTGGAGGCAAGGTCGCCCTTCGTAGGCGGCGCTCGCTAGCCCAGCCCTGCCTGCCCTGACAGACAAGTCTGGTCAATACTAGTCATATAAGGGTGCTTACTCGTAGATCGAGTCTCTTTTGTTCTAGTGAGACTTCACGATTATGTGCAGCATAAATGTAGCAGACATGGTCAAATCAATTTATATTTGTTTTATATAAGGGTGGAATTAGGTTGACATTACGCCTAGGCTTATTATACGATCCGTTGATCAGTTAAATGCGATTGAAATAAGCTGAGCCCTTTTTTGAGAAATTTTCAATGAGGATCTCTGTATTAAACACTAATTTTCAATTATAATTTTTATTACATAAAGTTGAAATCGAGAAAGTAAAGTTTAGATAAGTATGATTTTGAGGCAATTATTGATTTCTTTGTATTTTAATCAAAATGAGTAATAGATGAAGTGAGTAACCACCCTTCTCTCAACCAGCCTAGCTGTTATACCAGTAGCAACGATTATTGCAACAAGATCGCTACATTGTCAGCAATTAACCAGACGTAGTTGTTTTCGATGGAATCCTATAAATGCATATATGTACCAACTCGTTTTGTACAGTAGTTGATAGGTCTACGTATACCTACTAGTCTTCTCTGTTAAAAAATCCCAGTTGTGACATTTGGTTGTGTTGTCTTTTGTTTTGTCTTCTTGCATCTATGTTTTTGATAATCAGGCGATGAAAACAGAAGCAACATGCGGCGTCTTTACTTATCACCGTTAATGAGCTTTTTATAGACAATAAAATGAGTTCAGGAGGCAGGAGACGCAGAAAAAGTGGGACCAATTATATTATTTATAGTGTATGAAGCGTACATCAAAAAGTAATGTAGTGATTCGCTTCAAAGGGGCCGCGGAATGAAGTTTGCCCCACAAAATGTCAACGAGCACACCGACCAATGTTGCCAAACATTTAGTTTGTTGCGAGACATCACGAGTTTCGCAGTATCTGTGTTTAATATATTTATAGGTATTTAGATGTGTGTAGAGTGACATGTAGTCTAACCATATAGGTATAAAAGCTTGTAAAAATAAAGTCCTATGAAATTACTTTTATCACTTTACGTCGTTCAAGTAGGAAAATATATAAAAACTGTATAAATATTGGACGCATTCTCTACTTTCGTCAGAGTGTAATAAATAAATCAGTGCATTAAAATTGAGCCACTAGGTTATTTATTTTAAAAACTGCTCTTAATAAGATTATTCCGCAGATATTACATTTTTTATTGAGTCATTGCAAAATCGGTATAAATAAAACTCACGCAACTGTCACGGAAGAGTAAGTAGGTACAGCTACGTCTTCTATGAGGCAAGGTTAACCAGGCCAATATTCCAAGATTATCCTGATTTTTTATAAAAGATTCTGGCTACACCAAACCGACAAAGGAGGCGCGAGCCAAGGGTCGGGAATCCGTGGACTGCTACGCTTATTCGAGAATAAATCGGTTAATTGCACATTAAACGAGTTCGCGACTGCTGACGGTTCTTTCTATCAGCTTTTAATGGTACTTGCGAATTTTCACAGCTTAAAATGAACCCCAAATCACAGGAATCCACAGGAACAGAATCGTAATAGGGACGTTCTCAATAATTGGAGTTTCGCCCGACTCCTGTGGCAAGTGGGCGAGGGCTACCGCGTTGGGGACGGACGCGGCTAAAGACGTTAGCCCCAACCCCACGGAAACTCCGCTTCGCGACGTGGAACGTGGGCACGCTCACCGGTCGCGCGAGAGAGCTGGCCGACGTACTCACCAGGCGGAGGGTGGCAGTGGCGTTCCTGCAGGAGACTCGGTGGAAAGGCAGCAGATCCCGGGCCATTGGGAATGACTACAAGCTGATCTACACAGGAGCACCTAGTGGAGAGAACGGGGTTGCGGTAGTGCTGTCCGGGGAGTTGCAGGATGACGTGTTGGAGGTGAAACGCTACAGCGACCGCTTAATGGACGTAACGGTGCTTATCGAAGGGGTTACGACCCACTTGATAAGCGCATACGCTCCACAGGCTGGTTGCAGCGACACCGAAAAGACTTCATTCTGGGATAGACTTGGAGAGGTGCTGCGTGGAATCCCACCATCTCAGGGAGTCGTTCTGGGGGCGATCTGAACGGTCATGTGGGTGAGGAGCCTGAGGAGTTCGAGCGTGTTCATGGTGGCTATGGGTTCGGCAGACGCAACGCTGAAGGGGAGAACATCCTCCAGTTGTGTTCGGCTGCCGACCTGGCTATTGTGAATACGTTTTTCCAGAAGAGGCCTGAACATTTAATCACCTACAGGAGTGGGCGGCACGCTACCCAGATCGACTTCCTACTCACTAGAGGCACCACATCGGCAAAGTAGTCAACTGCAAGGTCATACCCGGAGAGAGTCTCACAGCACAACACCGTCTACTTGTCATGGATCTCTGCGTGAAGCCCAAAGCCAAAAAGCTTTGAGCGCTGTCGGCGTCAAATAAGGTGGTGGCGGCTTGACGATGACAAATCCCAGGTGTTCGTTTCCAGCTATCGGCGACAAGTGCGCTGAGGCTGAGAACGAACCAGTTCAGAACCACTGGGACAGGATTCAGGCAACCATAACCGAAGCGGCGAAGTCAGTGCTTGGCACGTCTAAGGGTGGACGCAAATTTGACAAGGAGACTTGGTGGTGGAACGACACAGTCCAGAGGGAGACGAGGGTGAAGAAAACCCTCTTTAAAAGTGGCAAGCGTCCAACTCTCCCGAAGATCGCGACGCATACAGGTCCGCAAAACGTGCTACTAAGAAAGCTGTTGCCAGAGCCAGGCGAGCCCACCTACAACCGCTCTACGATAGGCTGGAATCGTCTGAGGGGCAGAAGCTTATCTATAGATTGGCACGTTCGAGGGTCAAAGCGGCACAGGATATCTCCAAGTGCCGCTGTGTTAAAGACTCTCACGGTAACCTACTATGCGAGGACCTCGCGGTGAAGGAGAGATGGCGCTCTTACTTCCACGAGCTGTTAAACAAACAGCATAGAGAGGTGCAGCCACCGGACCTCCCTCCGAATCAAGGACTTGTGCCACCGGTAACGCCTGAAGAAGTAGAGAAGGCTCTTCGCCGCATGAAGAATCGGAAAGCTGTCGGAGCCGATGGAGTCCCCATCGAAGCCTGGAAGGCAATGGGTGGTCGTGGTGTGGGCATCCTAACTAACCTTTATAACCGCATACTAAGCACCGGCGGGATTCCTCGCCAATGGAGACTGAGTGTTATCACCCCGGTCTTCAAGGGCAAGGGATCAGTGCAGGAGTGCGGTAGTTATCGCGGTATAAAGGTCATGTCCCACACCATGAAACTATTCGAGCGGATAGTGGACTCTCGAATCCGTCAGGAGTGCACTGTCTCTGGATGTCAATATGGTTTTCGCCCCGGTCACGGGACTATGGACCCCGTTTTTGCCCTAAGAATCATCATGGAGAAATACAGGACGAAGAACACGCCTCTCCACTTCCTATTTCTGGACATGGAGAAGGCCTTCGACTGTGTTCCGCGTGAGATGATTTGGTGGGCCCTGAGGTCCAAGGGAGTGCCAGAAACGTATGTTGATATCATTAGAGACATGTACTGTGATTCCGATTCTGTAGTTAGGACCGCTGTTGGCGACACTTTGCCCTTCCGTATAACCGTCGGAGTACATCAAGGCTCCGTCCTGAGTCCGTTTCTCTTCAGCCTGATATTAGACGTATTGTCAGACAGCATCAGAGACCAACATGAGCAGCCACCATGGCTACTTATGTATGCTGATGATATCGCGCTGGTGGACTCGGACAGGGGACGGCTGGTGAGACGTGTTAACACATGGAAGGAATCGCTTGAGAACGGGGGTCTGAAACTCAACGTGGCGAAGACAGAGTACTTGGCCTGCAACACTACAGATCCCATGTCCGTCCGCATAGGCGAAGACACGGTCGAGCGCACGGACCGGTTCAAGTATCTGGGATCTGTACTCCACGCGAACGGCGACATCGACTCCGACGTCAAGGCACGCATTGCTGCTGCGTGGGATAAATGGCGGGAGGTGAGCGGCGTCATTTGCGACCCTAAAATGCCGGTTAAGCTGAAGGGACAGGTCTATGGGTCAATTTCAACAAGTCCATATTTTTAACATTTCGGTGAACTTTTTATTTGTTACTTTTTTGAAAATACAACCATGTAGAATTGTTATTTACGCTATCGTTATAATTAATTTTAACACGACATTAAATTAAATTCATATACTTAAGAGATATAGTACTTTGAAATTTTGGTGTCACCGAAATGAAAGAAGAGTTCACCGAAATGAAAGAAGAGTTCACCGAAATGAAACTTCTCATCACCGAAATGAGAAACGCAATACACCGAAATGAAATTACTTATGTAGTCACCGAAAAAAGTAAACTGTTACCAAGTATACAGCCTACAACCTACGTTTTGAAGAGTGTATTCATCACACAGTAACAGATTTTTATTACTAAAATTAAAACTTCGGCCTTATCAATAAAAATGCATCTCCGTTAATCGTTTAACAGTGGTCGATGGAAACGTGGATACAACCCAGTCTTGATCTTTGTCAGTTCCAGATTCAGCTCTCAATGCATAAAGTCCATCTACCAATCAATACCCCTAACCTTACATAGACCGATTAAGTGCAATATGCAGTAGTGCAATAATTCGTTAAACAATTGACAAAGCCATTATAAAGCTAGCTTCATTACCGAACTACGAACGATTCGTAGGTATCATCTGGAAATCGTCGTGCCAACATATCCCAAGAGGCTGTCGTACTTCTAACGTCCCGGATTTGACTCAAGAGTCATCTGCGCCATTTAAAAATTATGAATCCGCCTATAATGCCGATCCATTTTCACAAGACACATGTGATGCTTGTGAAATCTTAATGCTGTCTATCCATGCAAACCAGCGAACCAAATGGATTAATACAGTCACCAGCATTGACATGACCCACAATAGTAAAAAGGCCTAGACCACAATCCGTAAATGGACCGGTGAGCCCTCTCCTCCAAAGTTCCAAGTAAAGTTACTGCAAACAAAATTGCTCATCAACTGTTGCTGAATAAGAAATCGTACACTCGCCTTCCCAGAATTCAACTTGTACAATGCCTTCCGAAAGAGAATTTACTGAGCCAGCCTTTTGACGATATCATTTTTAGTGTTAGATACTTGAAATCTGGTAAAGCATCGAGTGTTGATAACATTTCCACAGAACAACTTAAAAACTTGGATCCTATGACTATTTGCTGGTTACAACCGAAGTTCAATGATTGTCTACAATCTGCGAAATTATCACGTCTATGGATCTTGATATTGCCATTCCAAAAACCGGGAAAAGTTCTAGATGACCCTAAAACCTTCCGCCCATTATCCTTGCTCAGTCACACATGCAAATTACCTCAACGACTTTTGCTTAACCGCCTATCACCTATTAGATCAGCACTTAATTCCAGAACAGGTAGGATTCAGACCTAAAAATCATGTTGTAACCAGACGTTAAACCTCACCCAACACATGCCATTTTATCATAAACGTCTAGTCCATAAGATTTGTATTTGTAATTCAGAAGCTACACTGATGTTATTCTGTTTTGTGAACCAAAATAAATAACACAAAGAGGATAGTTTTGAAATGGGAATGATTACAGCGCTGTATGCGTGGATCTGACAGCAGCTTATGATACAGTGAACCTGAAGCGTCTCTTGTGGAAAGTCTACTCGATGGTCAATGACTAGAAATTTATAAAAATACTTGGTGAGCTGCTCCGCAACCGTAGCTTTCAGGTCCATTTGTCTGTAGAAATAAGCAGATGGCGATCGGATCGGAGACGGTAATCCCCAGGGTCTCTACCCTGGGGATGACCGTTTTGTTGGAATCACTACTTTTCAACATCTACACAAAGACCGACCATGTTGCCGATGACCTGGCGCTCATATCACAAACACAATCCTGTGAAAACATAGAAATAAACCTCACTTCAGCTTTAAGGTTCAGACACTCTCAGACTAAATATAACATGGCAGGGACAACCACAGAAGTTAAAGTCGGCATAGCTTTATATTTAGATTTAGAAAGTATCGAATCTTGACACAGATCCACCTTCTGCTCGTCTTAACCTCTGGTCTAACACGTTTGCTCCACCCGTCCCCTTGGTTCTACCTTCAGAAAGCCTTCCAACAGGACACGATTTGCCATGGTTAACCTGAAGGTCCCTGGACAGACTCCGTAGCCAGGTTGGCCAATGCAAAGATAATATGTTTAGGTGGGGGTTTCCTGGACAGGAGGATATCGCGTGCCTATGTGGTCTCTCACCATTGTCCATGGCTCACCTCACTTCATGCCCCGCCTGTCCCGACTCCTGTACACAAATTGAGCTGATAGAAGGGTCAACAACCGCGGTCCGGGTGGCGGAATTATCCAAAATAATTATAAGTGTTTTGCCATCGACACGAAAAAAATAAGAAAATGCATAACTTACCATTTTGAACTTCATCATTTGACTTTAGATGCTGTTGACAAACATTTCAAGTTAATCTGTTATAACTTTAATCCAGAGTCTTAAATATATAAAAGAAGAATCACTGACTGACATATCGATGCACAGTCTAAACGGCTAAACGTAGGCACTTGAAATTTGGTAAGGACGTAGTTTAGGTATCGTAGAGGTGCATTAAGAAAGGAATTCCCGAAATTCTCACGGGAACGGGAATAATCCTGAAAATCCTTTTGTATGAAAAATCGCCCACGCAAACGAAGTCGCGGGCACAGCTAGTGAAAAATAAAGGTATTGATTACAACCACACATAGATTTTAATAATTTAATCTGAAATTCATTTGGGAACATGTAAGAATAAATCAACAAATATATTGTAATTATCAACAATAAAAATAAAAATATATTCCTTTCGAAATTACAATGTAACAAAATAAATTAAGGTCTTTATTCACCGAAATGAAGTAATTTGACACCGGAATGACAAAAGAAATCACCGAAATGAAGATAATAATCACCGAAATGAAGATAATAATCACCGAAATTACCAAATTCTCACCGAAATGAAAAAAGTCACTGGAATGATATTTTTTCTCATTCCGGTGGTCAATTTAGGTCACCGAATTCACCGGAATGAGGTCACCGATATTATATACAGCCCATAAAAATAAGCACAACAAGGAAAATATAAATAAAAGAAATAAATTGATACGACCTACTTAATTGAGCGACATTTAGTAATAGTACATAGATTTTATAGACATACCGAATGATTGGATCACAACTTATATCCATTCACGTGAATGACAAAAAACGGTACGCAGTCACCGAAACCGACTTACTTACGTTTTTGGCGGGAACTGCAAACAGCAATACACGTCCTCTTACGTTAAGCGCTTAGGCGGCACTGATGCGCAGATTTACTGCGCAGTGGCAAGAAGCTAGTGTTTTTCGATGCCTAGATATTCGCGTACAACGAAAATTCACCGCGATGACATATCTCATTTGGACACGTGAATTTGTACTTACCATTCATTAAATATAACAGATTTTGTATTGAACTTTCCGCAATAAGGTACTGTCATTATTAAGGATTTAAATAAAAAAAGATAAATCCCAAAAAAATCAACTGTTTTTAAAATATGATTAAATGTATACTGAAAATCAATTTGTGCCTCGTCTCCGTTATGATTCAATTTGGGGTTTAAGATTTTTTTTACCTAATTAGCGATAATCATAATTTAAAAATATTTATAGTACCTATTAGGAGACAACACCTTTTATCTAAAAAAATATTACAAGTTAAAAGTGCCATCCTGCACTAGCAGTTTCAGCCGTGCCGTTTACGATTTGGTGTCGGGAAATTCACCCCTATAAATCCATCATTAGGCCTGTTCTCTTATATGGCAGTGAAGCATGGCCAGTACTTGAGCGGCACAAGCAAGAACTGCGGGTCACGGAGATGAAGATGCTGCGCTGGATGTCGGGAGTTACGCGAGCAGATCGCGTAAAGAACTCCCGTATTCGCGGCAGCCTTCATGTCCGAGACATCGCTGATAAATTGCAAGAGTGCCGCCTACGTTGGTACGGACATGTTTTACGGAAACCGGCAAACTACGTAGGGAACAAGTGTCTCGCAATGTCGCTACCGCCGGGTCCCGGCAGAAGGGGAAGGCCCAAGAAGGCCTGGCTTGACGTCGCAGTGGATGACATGCGTGCCAACAAACTCTCCGCGAAGGATGCTGAAGATCGTGCGAGGTGGAGAGTTAGGAGCAGGAAAGCGGACCCCGGGCTCCGCAAGGATGCAACCGGGAGAACGCTGAGATGATGATGATGACGTTCTCAATAATTGTTGACTGGCACGATGCTAGCGCAAAGGATAATTAATGCCCCTTTCTCTTACGCTGAGGATCGTTGGTACGATTCCCAACTCGGGATAAAAATATTTGTGTGGGTATCGGTGTTTTTTCCGTGTGTGGATGTGTTATGTATATGTATTTAAGTACCTATATTTGATGTCTACCACTGTTTGTGATACCCGTAACACAAGTGATCAACATTGATCTGACGACATAAAATCTTGAATAGACTCCATGGTTAACTTGCCGCATACAAAGTACCTACTTTCGTTGTACTTAGTGTGACCAGAAATCGTAAATGATTAAAAACTTCATAAAATAGGCAGTTCTCAGTTAGTATAATGTGACATCAAATACACTTAAATGCTAAACAAGAATTTTAGACTTTTGCGTTCTATGTATTACACTAAATATTAACTCGTGTAGACCTATAAAGACTAATTTAGTGTAAGAAATTACAATACTGAAATTGTCAAATTGATATTTGATTTTTGTTCAATGGAACGGGACAACATTAAAGACAAAATAAGTAGGTACTAGTCAGTATGTTCCCTAAGTTTATTCGCACTAAAAACTGTTTATATTCCAGTTATTTTATAATGGAGATTTATGTACGTATCTGCCTAGGTTGTTTTACCATGCCTACTTTGGCGTGGTCAAATTGAATTATGAAACATGAAGGCAAGAAATTGATGGAGCGCCGATACAAGTACATTATTATTTATCACGGTATTTCATCTGGTGTCACGGCGCGGCACCTACTATATCACTACTAACAGTTAATATTTTATACTCTAATAGCTTTTTCTCGCGCTACTTGGTTCATTTATCATAACGTAATAATAGATCATCATTCATCTCGTTGGAAATCTTAGGAAACCGTTTTATGACAGATTGTAATGGCCGAAAGGATCTCAAATTTCAAATGTTTATGATGTTTTCGTAATTTATATCTAGAACTATCTATCTAGTATTTTGATGTCTTGAGAAATAATAAGGTGCCGATTGTATACGTATATGAAACGTCACTAAGATGAGCTTATTTTATGTGTCCTTAAAGTCTTATTAAAACTATTCGACTTCTCATAGAATATTATAATTCAAATACTAACTAGGTATCGGGAGTGTAGGATATAAAGTAGGAAATTTATGAAGGACAGCCATCAAGTGCATTCAGTTATCTCGTAGAACGAGAAAGCTAGCCAAGGTTTAATGTACACCTAAATAGTCATAAGCGGCCCCTTATCTTTCCATTTTAATATTCAATATGTAGCGACTCGGAACATTTCTGACGAAATCCGTTCTATATTCAACGAGTTAGCATTCCACATAATTTGCGTAATGAGTTCTTATTTGTTGATAAATATTGAAATGAAATCGACTGGAGTCGGACCACACAAGAAGCTGTTTACACGGTTTTATTGAGCGGCTTAAGGAGAATTCACACTGGGAGTAACATACGTGTGCCAGACACGTGCCAGGTAGTATAGAAATCCGTGCGCTATGACTTAGATAATAACCTTAAAAAACCAAACTAAATTTTGTCGTGAGTCCCTCATTGCTCATTGCTCAAAAGAATATGAATATGTCAAAATAATATTCCTTTGACATCACATTACAGGCCGTGAATGAATTAACAAAACTAAACTTAACGTAATTTCATCAAGGCATTACAAAGATTACGACATCTCGACCGTTTTATGGATGCAGTGCCTACGAATCAAATTAGATTTTCAATACATTAAATATGTGAAGTATGCTGTGTATCACAAAAAACATGTATCCTCACTTTCCGAACCATACTATAGTTTTATTGCCATGCAATAGTGACAAAAGTTCGACTATCTAATTATGCCAGTTTAACAATAGGATAAATCATGAGTCTCTGCAATAATATTCATCCAAAACGAATCGGCTACCGTATGTGTGAACCGCCCTTATCATAATACGGATGACATGTGACGACGGCGGGCAATCTTCTTTATCTCAGGGCAGGAATCCGATTAATCCTTGATTAAAATAATTAGCCATTCGCCACGGCCGGCCCGTGCTGACCACCAGCTGCAATCCTCAATCGAAATGAAATTGGCGAAACCAGATACATTTTTAGCACTCAAATGGTTTCTTATGCTCCAGGCTTTGCATACATTAATTTTATTTACAACTGACAACACACCGCCCAGGATAATGCCTACTACTAATTCTGCATAGATTCCAGGTATAGTCCGGTCAAATAAGGTGTGTATAAATTACATATTAACATTTTGTAGCTTGCAATGCACTCATTCAAATATGTTACACATATAATTGAAAATTGACTAATAAAATCCACCAACACATGACTGGCTCGGTGGAACAGTGGTTAGTGACCCAAGTTCACTACCTACAGTTCAAAGAGTCGTGGGTTCCATTCCCGCGACAAATATTTGTGTGACGAACATGGTGTTTGTTCCGTATGTGGGTGTGTTATTAAATATATTTAAGTGTAGGTATTTGTGTATCCACTGTTGATTCTGATATCTGTAACACTAGTGCTTACTTAGGCTACTTACCACGGGATCAGATCAATGTATGTGATGTTGTGTACTATTGTACTATTATTTATTAATCAGGCAACTAATGGTGATTCATAAAAATAGCTTTTCTAGTGCCTTCTACTTGGGTATTGAATTAATTGCATATACTCCATTCTAAAAGCTTCAGCTTCTACAGAGAACTAAGTCAGAAAAGCATTCAATTCATAGGGCCAAAATTAAAACGATTCAAAAGTCCATTCGATACTTTATAAAGTGCACTCAACGACATAAATATTCGCAATAAGACTCCGACAATCTCCACTGCAAGCAAAATTTAATTAACCACCGTTTAAGATGCACTGATAAAGGTTAAAACCATACTAAAATCATTTTAAACGGAAAAATAAAACGCGAAGAGCAGCGAACATGCCAAATCAACCGAGAAACTTGCGCCGAAGGCCGAACTTGCGAAATGGAATCTGAATTTTATTATCCTAAACAATTTTCCATCTGTACGAACGCTTTATATTATATTTTTATTTAAATCTGTCCATAAATCCATTATATACACATGCAGTGCGTGCAAATGAACAGTTTATGTGCATTTATTATGCATAGGCATTATCCATAAAACAACTATTAAACATAAAACACTAGAACTCTAGGCTTTTTTGTAGACGGCTTTATTTTAATATCTATTTTGAGTTGGATCGTGCTACATGTACTGTTCGAAGAGTTACCTAAAAATTAAGAGCACTAAACGCATGTTTTGATTTTTCTTTACTACCCATCTTTTGTTTATGTCTTTACTTTCTTCACTTTTTAAATTGTTCAAGTCAAAAATTGACAATTAATCGAGAAAGCAATGTCAGAATGATGAAGTATCTATAGGGTTCTGTGAGGTACAACTCCACCTCAAGTTGATTTCATTGAAACTCCCGCAAAAACTTGACAAAGGGCCATTGATTGATCCTTTCACTCGATTTGCTACGCTTGTGAGAACTGACTCTATCTCATGACCCTTCCTTTGAACAGGTGATGTTACGGACGCTATTGTTGGACATCAATGCATTATAGAAGAAAGCTTCTTCGAACTTTTTTAATTGACACGTGAAACGATTGAGTCAAAATTGTGCTTAGCGAATTTTAATAGATACCTAATATTTACTGCGAATTGTCTACCTAACTTCTAACATTCAAAATATTAGATATGATATTCTCAGTGCATTATCAAAACCTAAAACTCACCTACCTACTGAATTATAAGTCTGGATGTAGATTAAAATGCGTTATATCTCATAACACCCTAATTCAATATCGATCACTATCAGATGATGAGACACATTCGATTTCGTGAAAGTGACTAAAAAGCGTAATGTAAATCATTAGGAAAGCAATAGTTCATTAAGTAGGTGAGTAGATCATTATGAAATATATTATAATTCATATTTACTTAACTAATATGAATCTCAATTATTTTATACATTTCTAAATTATTTAAGTGATATGTGTGACAAGAGCGATGTTCAATGTTTATTGAAAAGTATCTCTCACGATTTTGCGATCACCATAAGAAAGCTGTATAGAGGTGATCTTATCTATACTTAATATTATAAAGCTGAAGATATTGTTTGTTTGTTTGTTTGAACGACCAGTCTTTTTTCATAAGTACCACTTATAGGAGACCGCCATCCCCTTCGCCTGCAAGTCCGGTGATGACGATAGACTACTCCAAGCCGTCATCGTAGTCAGAAAAACCTTTTTATTTTTTTAGACACGGCCAAGATTAGCGTCACCCGCAACCTAAGGCTCCCACACTGCCCGCCATTGTCGTCACAGACTGCTTTGTGCTGACAGGCAGACCGGCAGGGCTGCCAACTGCAGTTTAAATCATTAGTGGACTACATAATAGATATTATATACTTTGTATTTTTTTAATTAGATAAATACCATGAGCAAGAAAACATTTTATTTAAAAGTTAGTTTATTATCATACAATATACTTCACTTAATAAGATACACACGGATAATATTATGTAACAGATGATAACTTTAATTTAAAAGAGAAGTTCAATCTAGGACGTCTTCGTTCAAACAAAAAAAGATGATGATGTAAAATAGCATCCATAGGTTAGAAAATAAACATTAAATACTAAACGCTTTACTATATAAACTAGCATATATTTATTAATGCATAAACGCTGTTGTTTCATTTACGTAGTCCATTTTGAATCTGATCTATCGGCAATAGATAATTATTTAATAGGTACTACTGACCTGCACTCGCTTCGCTTCGGAGGAATTTTACATAAAAATTACATTAAATGAATTCAAACAATTTTTTATGAAGTCTTCTTGAATCTCTCTAAGTAGGTAGGTACTTAAAAAACCGCATCAAAATTTGTTGCGTATTTTTAAAGATTTAACTTAGGGATATTGAGACAGAGAAAGCTACTTTGTTTTATACTATGTTGTGATGGTTGTATCGGTGTGATAAAATATTTATATGATTCGATAAAAACATCCAAACATATTCCCTTATTCCTGCAAGCTGTAACCCTAGTACACCGATCGGGTTGTGCATTGAACGCGGCGTGGTAGCGCGCTGACCGTGGGAGGCGGCCGAGTAAGCCTTTTACCGTGGGAACACCACGACCTATTCAGTGCACTTCGATTCAAAAGTACATAGAGATTTGTGCTTCTTCCTTTAATAACGGCATTGAGTCCCAGAGAACAAGTAAGGTGATTTCTTACTATTAATCTACTATCTAGTACTTTCTAAGTAGTTGATGGAGATCGCTAATAGCATAAAATCGCCTAATTTTAAAAGTAACAATTTTTATCGCACACACCAGTGAAATTAATTACATATTTTGTGTTCATGAGTCAATAAACCAGCTTCCAATGCCCACATATAGAGCAATATTGCGCCTACGATTTGGTGCTTTTCCTCACGGGACAAATGTTGCTTCCAGAGGAAACTTTCAATGACATTATAAACCGATTTGTATCTACGAGTATCTGGGGATTATGGGGACGCCTACCTACATAAAAATGGCTAAAACAAGCGTGCTACTAGTTATGAACGTAGAGTTCTTAAATCCTGTCCAATTCAGTGCTTTAAATTAATACCCAGTTACTTTCCAGTGTTACCGCAGTCATTAAATTATTGTCCTCTTAATATGATGTGAAATTACGTTTCATATATGGAGTTCCGACCATATAAGGGGTGGACACACGTTGGCGCGATGTGCCGGCATCGCGCGTGGCGGCTTCGCTTTGATCAGCAATACTTCAACTTTTTCAGCGACTTCGAAGTAAACTAATAAGCGCAATATTGTCGACATTTTGCGGTGATGGCGTAGTTATTCGACGTTGGTGATTTATAAATAGGTGTAGCGCCCGTTGCCTCTACTACCAAATAGGTAGTAAGTGCTAACTAAAGCTACCCGCTTTAGTTTTATAGACGCCCCATGAGAAGATTTGAAATTTAACTCTTCTATTTTAGATTCAACAAGATTTCTTATAATATCTAGGTAGATACCCTTAAAAAATCTAACAATGTATTACCTAATTCGTTAAAATTATTCCGGTCTAAAAGGTAGACCCCCTATACCTACACATTTAAAATCCTGGTAGGTACCTATAGTAATAGGTGAACAAAAAGTGAATAACTACGTCATAAAGAAACATAAAGCTCCAAAGTACCTATTCCTATTGTTGAAAGGAATATTTTATGAATGGTATGAAAAGTGGCAATTTTAATTAAGTATATTATCTACGCACATTATTGTACTATGCATTAATTTATGAGCAAATCATGAATATGCATTAAAAAATCGTCACCTGCAGTTTTATGCCTAACACAGCTTCACTTGGGTCGCTTTTTATCCTTTATCGCCCCGTTCAAAGGGAACAAAAGGACCTCTCAAACCCTATTGATCCATCTCACCCGTGATTTTTGTGAATATTCAAAGGCTACAATTACGATGATCAATATATTGGCAATGATATAGATATTGATGAGTCACTACGTAGTAATTATTGAATGGTGTGAGTTTTAGACAATTAATGTAGAATGTATTGTGAACATTTACGCATAGGATTAGATTAGACACCTGCCTAACTCGTAAAATAAATAATATTTGGAACATTCCGAGCTAAGCTCTATTTTATACCTACTTATGTAACGCCGATTATATTATTTAAATCAGTAATTATCTGAACAGGTCCTAATTGTTATATAACTTAGTAATTTTTGTTTTGTTCAAAACAATTTCAACAAGTTGCAACAACTCGCTGGAATCCACATATTGGCTGGTTGAAAGCGAGAGTTGAAACTTAATAAAGTGTATTATGTGTGACAATTAGTTTTTCTTTATTAGGTAAGGTACAAATCTACATAATTATGTCCGATGATCCGAATCGACTTTAATAATTGACTAAGTCCGTAATAAGTTCGTAATAGGTAAGACCTTTTCTCCTTACCTGACATAGGCACGATGATGGCTTGGAGTAGCCTCGTCAACATCACCGGACTTGTGGGGGAGCGGATGACCCCTAAAAGGTAGGACCTACGTGCTTAGCTTAGTACATAATAAGTATATCTACTGAAATAAAAGTACAATTTTACTCATAACTACAAATTAAATGACCAAAGAAAACACTAGATATTTATACCAAAGAGTTCTGGGCGTGCAATAACTTAGGGTTGATAAAGCGCCTTACAGCTATTATGTGCAAATAATGTTTCGTGGAACAATATCTTAATAGGCGTCTGTAAATTAACAGACGCCTTTAAGAATTTTCGCTTAGACCGTGGCTAGAGTAACTAGTTGCCACTGCGATAGTAAAGTTACCTATAATAATGGCTTTTAACTAACTATATTTATATTAATAAATTTCCGTGTCTATTCAGCAACAATACATAGAATATGCATATTTTTTCATTTATAATTTGTATATAGTTATTGTATGTAAAATTAATGTTGTGATAAAACAAACATAGTCATTTTATTTCTATGTATTGGGAGGGTGCACGATGGTGCGGCCCTCATTTTCGTGGTGTATTTTTCGTTCAATCTTATGGAGTGAAATTAGTACCAACGGCCGGCCGCCTCTAGCAATAACAACGAACAACTCATGAGATTAGTTTTTGACAATCAGCGCCATTTCTTACTCCCCCTTTTTGCACGGTCCCAATACATACACGACATACATACATAAAATGACGCCTTATTCCCAGAGGGGTAGGGGCAGAGATCACTTCCTGCCATGTGCTATGGTCCTTGCCATACTTTATTTCTATCCCTATAAATTATCGTACATACTTATGAAATAACGCTATACACATTATTAACATAAATATGAGTACAGCGTAAGGGCAATATTAAAAAAATAAACGAAAACCTTCTTAAATAGAAAAAAACTTTATTCATTTAAGCTGGGGGACAAAAATTTATCCAAAATGCATAAACTCTTATAGAATTAATCACATACATTCATTCTTTGCTCACAAATCTATCACACTTGTTTTATTTAAGTTACAACTTTTAATGGTATAGAAATACTATCCATTACCAACCATTTCACGGTTCAGTTTAATAACAATTTAAAAATTCATAAACATTCAAAATTGGAAAGATGAATCAAGGAAATTGACTTCAAAATATCTTAATCTGGAAATAAAAGCGCAAAAGCAGTCACAATCCAACAGTAAAGATTGTTTGAAGAGATACATATTATTTTCTTTCAAGGATTGTTCATAGTTTGGCTATCCAATCCTCTAAAGCCTTAATGTCGGTAGGGCTGTCATCATCACCAGTGTTGGCGGAGCTTTCGGCGACATCCACTTTGCAGCTAAGATGGGAAAATTCGAAGTCTTTGCCTTGCTTCCCGATGTAAGTTGAATTGTTTGATTGGGATGGATCCACAGACTGCAACTGACTGGATTTAGTCATGCGTACAAGATTCCTGAAATAGGAAATAGACAAATAATATAAGAGCAAGAGCGAGGCTTTCCCTCCACAAGTATCTTCTGATTACTTTCTGGGAAGCCCAGGCATTTTTATTGTAAATGATTTACACAAATAATTTAACATATAGAAAACAAAAATTAATAAAGGTTTTAGGCTGCAAACTGGACAAACACTGTGGAGAAGAGATGTTTGATTACAAATGAGGTAAATTTTCTTTAGCAAACGCTGCGTAAGGACCAGGAGGCCCCAGTTGAGTATGGTTCGGGCAAAATTTCTGTGAGTTTTTCTGTAATGAAATTAGCATTACTCAGCCCGGAGTTAGCAAGTTGGCGGTTGAACACCTATGCCTCGGAAAGTATGTTAAGCCGGTGGTCGTGCGCCCGATCTCTCATCAATCATGTCGGATTGCCGTCTCACCAAATTATGAGAGTAAGGGAAAAGAGAGTGCACTTTGCTGATCGGCCGCCTTGGCAGAAATCGGTCAGTAGCTTTATTATAAATTCAAATTTCAAATTCAAATTCTTTATTGCATGTCACATTACAGTATTACAGATGGCACAGGTATTTGTAGGTATTCATGTGACGCCCTGCAAGGGCATAGCAAACATAATATTAAAATTATACTCCTTATACCTATTATTATACCGACTCCTTCTAAGTGTTCTCATAAATAAGAAAATAATTTATTGTGTTACCATACTTACAATTCTTTTTCTAAGAGACTTTTGATGACTTGGCTTCCCTTAGCAAGGGGCTGGTCCTGCTTGTTGCAGAGGATCAACAGTGGTGGGCAGTTGCTCTGCACTACTGGATCTTGTAGAACAGTATACAGGTATCTAAAATAAACATTAATTTGTAAGTTCTACATTAAAGTCATGAATTATGAACATGCAATTATTTGAATTATTTGAATACATACTCAGCAACATCTCTGATTTCCTTTTGTATGGTAACTGAGTCTATTACATAGACAATAGCCTTTGCACTGCTCTTGTACTGGTCAAAGAACTTGTGTCTCAATCTGTCTTGTCCGGGCAGGTCAACTAGCCTTAAGGCACTCTGAAAAGAAAAACATTTATTTTAAACATTAATGGCAGACTTCCTCAAATTTTAGAGTCATCCAGAAATTTTATGGGTACAAAATTAACCTGACAAATTGGGAATATCCAAAAGAGAAACATAACATTTTGAACTGACCAGTATATTCAATGTTAAATTACTAAATGATACAAT
The DNA here is from genome assembly GCA_039566165.1 of Maruca vitrata. Lineage (NCBI taxonomy): Eukaryota > Metazoa > Arthropoda > Insecta > Lepidoptera > Crambidae > Maruca > Maruca vitrata. The sequence continues at coordinate 9,585,058 of CM076921.1, forward strand.
AATATCAGATGCGCCGAATAGTGGTTTTACCGAATAACTGAATACCAAATACTATTCGGTTCAATATTTGCCGAACCGAATATTCGGCCAAATTATTGAGGGGTCTCATTTAATGTTATTACATAGAAATTTCGAAGCAAATTTAATGTCTTTTTCGGTCACATGTCAAGCAATAATTTGACTGATATTGGGTATTATTTCACACACTATTTTTTGAGACAAAAATTGCATCTGTTGCTCGGTCTGTGTTCGCGCAGTGAGGTGAGTATGCTAGGCGGATAACCTATGCCCAGCATACTCCTTTTTTTGAAGTTGGTTAATAAAAACATACTTAAATACATAATCACACCCAGACACTGAACAAATACCGATGTTCATCACACAAATGTTTGTCCTGAGTGGTAATGGAACCCTCGACTCTTGTAACCGCCATCCAGGGTCATTAACCAATGTTCCACCGAGTAAATCTTAAATTAGTGAATCTTAAGTTAACATGTTTGTAAGATTATTTAAGTTAAAATCTTTTAGTTCTATTTCATGTCATGTAGCCAAGAAAATAGAAAAACTCAAACCGAATATTCGGCATCAAAACTGAATAATTCGGCTGAATATGAATAGTGGAAATAATGCTGAACATGCCGAATATCATATACCAACTGAATATTCGGCACATCTCTAATAATATCACATTTAACTACAGTTCAAGGAACTTACATGAGATGTAATGTACTCTTCTACATTTTCTTTCATAGAGGTAAATGTTTGTCTGTACTGCGAGTATGCTAGTCTCACATACAGTAGGGTTTTGCCCGAGTCAGAGAGCCCGGTTAGAAGGACTGATTTACGTTGATGACGTCTTCTCGTAAAACACCACCAAATTACTGGAAATCAAACATATTAATGTTAAAAAAACATTGAAATAAAATTGTTGACAAACTGTTGATTTATTTTCCAAAAAATACTTAAACAGAGATAAAAATAACTACATCTGCCAAGCTGCGACACAGTTTATAGGGTGTCCTCTATTAATCTGCTCTTTAGTCGGTTCGCAAAACAAAAGATGCAAACTAACTGGTACTATAAAGGTCTTTGACCCTTTATGCAGACATGGCGAGCTAATAGACACATGTGGTCTACAAAATTGTGTCTCGAATATAAAATTCTTCTTCTTAACACACTTCACCCAACATAATTTTATAAGAATAAAAGCAAATAGTTTAATACTTACAAACAGTAAATACAAGGATTATAAAACTGAGCAAGGTTATGTACCGAGGATCGTTCAAGACCGGCTCAGTTTGAATTTTCTCCTTAATTACTTCTGGATCCATGACGAATAATTTATGTGATTATAATTCTGTAACAAGATTATAAATAATGCAATTTCTGTGATTCCCAAGGACTCACTTGTTGACGTCGCGCGGCGTGTGTATTTTTTGTCAAATGTCAATGTCAAATCGGCTGACCGAACGTCATACACGTCACGGAAACCATGGAAACACTGAACAAGTTATTTTTTTTATACCTAACTGACATACGATGATGGCTTGGAGTAGTCTCGATATTATATCACTGGACTTGCGAGGGGGCGGATGGCTCTCTATTACTATAGTCTTTGGTGACTATACTTATCGTTTCAGTGGGGCTACCATGAGTTTAAAACTTACGCGCTCGATATCACCTACGTAAATATGTCTATGAAAAACTTGTACAGCGCCGCCTGGTGGTTACGCGAAGAACTACAATCGGCCATATGAAAAAAACAACTCGATAGGTTTTTAACGTAGGTACGTAAGTTTACGATAGCCATCTCATGGTAGGCCCTCTGGACTAGAACGAAATTCATTAGACAATTTAATTTAAATGGAGTCAAGGAATATCTACTTTTCAAAAAGGGCAGTAATGTATGTTTCTTGAATTCCAGAAAATTATAAACTAGCCAAGTCTCTATGCTGCTCTTAGCTGCTTATTATTCTCTAAAAAGTAATGATGTCTAGACAAACTCGGGCCAACTTTTAGGTTCCTTGCGATTTCTTTATTATTATGTTGTGTGACTTGGTCGTCGACTAGTCTTCGAAAGTCTTTTTGTCGAAACCTTTCTCAACAGCCATATCATCGAAAATGAAAAAGGGTTTTTCGATATTGATAGTTAATCGATATTTCGCATGATAATATTGTTCCTGACTGGTTAACAATCAAATTAGGTATATTATTACCACTTTTTTTTTAAATTAGTAGTTAAATACCTACCCTCATACCACGGTTACTTGGAAACGACCAAGTAACCGAGCCCCCCAGTTTTAAATCGCCGCAATGATTTTGGTGAGCAGAATACAGCGAATGTTAGTTTCGTCATCAGAAGGTTTTGTTTGTTTTAATAGAAGAGATAGATAAAATAATATCATTGGTTACTAAAATACTACAACAATATTCAGTACAGTGATTTATGTTATTGTTAGACTGAAACTTGTAAAAATTCGCATAGAGCTGAAATGGTTGGGGACTTAAAATACACAATTATGACTTGTGCATAAAAAAATTCAAGCTGTAATGTAGGAAATATTGTTTTTTTCCATATCTCTTGGACGACAAGTGTTATCGTAAAAATAGGTAAATAGACAAAAGATGTAGAATGCATCATTCATTACCTAACATATATATCCGATACCTACCTAAAACATAAATCCAAATAAATAATAGGTAGGTACAATAAAAATCCTTACTCCATTACTTATAATATTATAAATGCGAAAGTAACTCTGTCTGTCTGTCTGTCTCTCTGTTACGCTTTCACGCATAGAATACTGAACCGATTTAAATGAAATTTGGTACAGATATAGTCCAGAGCCTGAGAAAGGACATAGGCAAATTTTTACCCGACTACGCTATAAAAAAGTAATGTTTTACCCGTTAAACGTCTCTACGCGGATGGAAAGCTAGTACTAAATAAATAAGTAGGTACCTACTTTTTAGTTGCAAATTGCATGTAGTTAAGTAAATAGCGTAATCCTAGTTGATACTACACTAAGAACTGTCTACTTGGAGTGAACGTCAGTGACACTAATATACCTACATCTAAATATTGTAGTAATGACACAAACAAAACCTATTTACTTATTATTTTTATGTCTAATTGTTGAGCGTTTCTGAACTTCTGAAAAAAAGTGAAATGCAAGTAAACATCGTAGAAAAGATAGTGATGACGAAATAATAATAATTATGTTATGTTAATGCAAAAAGGCTGTTCTTTATCCTAAAAAAATAGCATTTAAGTAATTCTAGGAGTTTTTACACGACTTTTAACAAAACTTTCGACTATAGCTAGCTATAGTACGGCCTTCTGGGCCTAGTATCTTATCGTTGCCACCTTGGCTATAGGCATAGGTCTACAGCGGTAGCTACGAAGATACCTGCTAGGTATGGCAGGTACCTAGAAATTAGGAGCAAAGACTATTTTATACCAAAAGATGTAAACAAGTCATATTTTTAGTTATACACTTGTTTTGAAGCCAGTTTCGAGTTAGTTGTACTTTTTACCTATGTGCTAAGCAACATCGAGGAGAACCATATAAACTATGACTATTATTAAAATAACTGACCTAAGCTATTGCTTTCTTGGACAAGGACGAAGACTTCAGAAATAATAATAATAATAATAATATAATTCATTTATTCAGATAATTTAAATCCATAATTTGTTAGTAACAATGTTCTTATATCTATGGTTAGTACTTAAATTATTTTGATATTGTAATTGTTAATTGATATAATAAATTTGCTCCGCATTCGGGTTTTTAGGGCCGTGATCCAGCGCTGTCTCAGAGCACTATCCCACCTTCCCGCCAAAACTTTTAGGATACTGTTGGGACTGCCAAGCATTCTGTATTGGGTAGAGTGGATTTTTTCTCATGATGGCATTAAAGCCTTGTACGTGAGCGTCGGCAAACATGCCAGACGCACTGCAGTGTCTCGGCAGCCCCACCAACACCCGGAACATATTATTATAAAGCGACGCGCAGAGCGCTGTATGTCTTCTGCGTGTAACTAACCCAAAGGCCGCTTGTGTAAAATGATTGACAGTAAGACTTAAATAGTGTAACTTTTACATCACACGTACTACGTGCAAACCTTCGGGCCAGCATATTTCCTCTTACAGACAACGCTCTGCGTTCCCTTCCCATGTCACTATCGTCTCTCAGGTCAGCCGTCAGCACGTGACCCAAGTATTTAAACGAAGGTACCATACCTAACCGCTCACCATTCAACAAAATAGGAGGAGCATGCTTTCTGGACACGCCGCGCGCCGTGAACAACACGATTTCGCTTTTCTTGCAATTATATTTAAGGCAGTGTTTATGAGCGTACCGTTCACAGACTCGCAGCATCTCTCTCAACGCGCCTACCGAAGGGCTCAGCAGAGCCATGTCGTCCGCGTAGCTGATGTTATTGATCATTTGACCATCTATTGAACATCCCGCATGCATTCTACTGAGCTCGTCGATAAGTTCATTAATATACAGGCAAAACAGTCTAGGAGAAGTTAACCCCCCCTGCCTTACCCCGCATTCCAGTTTATACATGTCAGATGTTTCTCCAGCCCATTTAACACAATTTTCTTGTTTATTGTACCAAAAACTAAAAATATTAACAAGTTCCGAGGGCATCCCGGTCTCCAACAGTTTTTCCCACAGGATAGGATACGACACCATATCAAAGGCCTTCGATAGGTCTAAAAAACAACCATACACTGCAGTTTTCCTTTTTGTGTAGTACCTGACGGTTTCCTTGAGGGCAAAAATAGCACTTTCCGTTGAGAGCCCGGCCCTAAATCCGAATTGTGCGTCATTTAAATTAATAAATTTATCCAGTTGTTGGTTAAGCAAACCGTCAAGCACCTTGGCCGTTATTGTAGCCAATGATATAGGCCTATAGTTACAGATGTCAGATACATCGCCTGTCTTATTTTTTACAATAGGAGTCACCACTGTTTTCATTAGGTCTTGGGGCAAAAAGGAATGCCTAACACAAAGATTGTAAAACAAACTAAGTACGCGTGGCAGATGTACACCCGCATTTTGGAAGTGCTCAATGCTGAGACCGTCATGTCCTGGTGATTTACCGCGTGTACAGTTCTTAATAATGCTCTCCACTTGACGAGCCGAGAAATACACCAGTGGTTGAGCTTTTAACGACGACACATCACCGAGCACCCCCTCACGCGACCCAACACCGCCATTTGCACTACTAGCTTTGACTTTAAAGTGCTCACTAAAGCGATTGGCAATACTAAAGCGATTGGCAATAAATGGTATAAAATTAAATAAATTAAGTAACTATCACCCCTAAGTACCTGCGTATAATGGTAATTAGTATACAATTTCAGTTTACATAATAACATGGATATTTTTACACAGCTGTTTAATTAAAGGTATGTATGTGTAGGTTTGTACCTAAAAGAAAAAATATTGTTTTCGTATTGTTCATTGCAGACTAAAAATTCACCCGTTGCAACCACATTCTACTGGAATATTTTGAAAGGATCATCGAAAAATTGTCTAGCGAAGAATCTACATCGATTCAAGGTAGGTACCATAATAATTTCCATAATTCCATAGTACCCATTGAAGAGATCTCTCTCTAATCATGAATTAGTTCTGGGATAAGAATACAGAATATCCAGAAAACAAACTCCAAATCCCGAATATTGGTAAAGTATACTTACTTGCTGCATTTTTTTTATTAGTTTATAGCATGGGTACTCTATATTGTCTGCGTTGCATTTAGTTCATGAATAACGTTATTAATTTCAAGAGATTAGTTTCTCTTTCAGATCTAAAGCTCATAAGTTACTCACTCAACTATTATTTTAAAATCAAGTTTAAAAAAATGTTGTATTTTTTACACATTATTTTAATATTTTACAAGCCTAGACATAAAATAATGTTAATACATAATAGTTCAATATTTACAAATCGGGATCTACCTACCTTTCTAATAGTGAAGAATTTAATTGGCATAATCAATTTATTTCCAGTAAGCCAAATCGAAAATAAGATAACGCAAAATGAATATTGACAAAAGTGGTGAGTAAGAACTATGTACCTACCTAGTTATCAACTTATTAAAAGCAAATAAGAAACTCGTGGGAACGCAATGACCTTGTTAAAACAATGCACAAAGCAGAATGGCGGCGACGTGGTCCACAACCCGTCACGTCACGTTTCCCACAGAGGTGAAAAGTGGATCGCTGGAAGTGATATATATCTATATCTGCCTACCCTTCTGGGAAAAAGGCGTGATTTTATGTATGTAATAAGAAACCAAACAGATAAAGTGGGAATTATTGCATTCCATAAATTTTCTTATATTTTAGGTATGCAAGTCAAATATAGGTATAATGATACATTTTTGGAGAACCACTTGGTTTCCAAGGAACCAATAGAACAGTTTAAGGCTTGGTTTGAAGAAGCTTGTTCTAAAAAAGAAATTCTTGTGCCAAATGCCATGTGCTTAGCAACTGCAACAAAGTAAGCTAATCGAAAATTAAATATTATTTTATTAAGACATTTTTATAAAACAAAATATTGTTACATAGATTTTTATTTTTCTGTATAATACCTATTTATATTTTTTTTTATCTAATCTACCTAAGTACTTGTAGTTTATTACAATGCAAGTAATGCTGGTTGAACAATATTGTAATTTTAGAAATGGGTGCCCATCTGCTCGCTTTGTTTTATGTAAAGGATATGGCAAGGATGGATTTAAGTTTTTCACTAATTATGAAAGTCGAAAAGCTACAGAAATGGTACGTTTTAAATAATTAATGGTTCATATTACTTGATTATTTAAAAATAAAATGTTTTTTTAATAAGAAGGTATGTACACCTACCTATGGTTGTAAGGCAAAGAAATAAATCTTCAAAGTATTTCAGACTGACAATCCAAAAGTTGCGGCTTTATTCTATTGGGAAGTCTTGAACAGATCAGTTAGGATCGAGGGTTATGTTGAGAAACTATCGAACGAAGAAAATACGTCATACTTCCACTCAATTCCTGTCCCGAATCAGATCGCAGCCAGTGTTAGCTTGCAGAGTAGACCTGTTGAATCCAGGGATATTCTTTGTGAGCGAGAATCAGTTGTAGAAAAAGAATACATGATATCTGGAAAAAAGGTTCCGAAACCTGAATTTTGGTAAATAACTATAGAAACTGTAATGAATAATTTCTATCACGCTATACCTAGCTATATAGCTATTTATCATCTTTTATTTCAGGGGTGGCTACATAATCCGGCCAACAGCAGTAGAATTTTGGCAAGGACAAAATAACTATCTGAGTGATAGGATAAAGTTCCGAAAACAAAAAGCAGGAGAAATTATTGATGGAAATTTGCTACATGCAGGGGATGACGGATGGGTTTATGAGCGCCTATGTCCTTAGAGTGTTTAAAAATAAAATAAAAGTTTTTTTTTAATTTGATGTTTTGTCTTATAAAATTCTGCCTTAATTCCTTACTCAATCTCTTATTCAACCGCTAAACATTAGCGGTATGAAAGTCTTGAATCAAAGAGCATACTAATATATTATCCTAAATAATCCAAAGCTTGGTGAATGCAATAAGTAGTGACTCACTGACTGAAACACCACGGCCAGCCGTAAGTTTACTGCAATCCTCACCGGATAAATGGACACAGAGCTGAGCGCCGCATCTCCGCATTAATAACATGCATGATCAGACGACGTGGCAAAATGAAAGTGCAATTAGACTTTCTATAAAGCTTACTTAATTGTTATTTTTAAATAATATCTTATTTCAGAACGAATGCATTAATCGATTCTATTTTATCGACATAATATCGATTCTTTTTCACATCCCTATGTGAAACTTTCATTCATTCAATTTCCCTCTGAAGATGACAAACACAATGACAGTCGATATTAGACGAAAAAAAAGTAAATCTACACACGCACACATTTAACTTGGGGCTTTTACGTACACTTTTATCTTGCTTGACATATTGAGCCAAATAAATAGGCAGCTCCGTAGTACGTAGTAGTAGCTCGGCGTTCATATACCTACAGTGGCGTACTAAGTGGTGAAGTTACATACTTATGAGATTAAAATTGTATTCGACACTTAAGTTGCTTAGCTTTTGTAAGCCAAATTTACGCAAAATGAGTATCGATATTGGAGGTAAGATTTGTAATAACAAATTGTTTACAAAAACGGGTTAGATAAATTATTATCTTTGTGATAAAATGAGATAATAACAATAAATAAAAGTTAATTTACCCTCATTATATTTTAGGAATGAGGATCAAATACAAGGATAAGGATGAAACATTCTTAGAAAAACACTTGGTTTCTAAGGAACCATTTGGGCAGTTCAAGGCTTGGTTTGAAGAAGCTTGTTCTAGAAAAGAAATCCTTGAACCCAATGCAATGTGTTTAGCAACAGCGACTAAGTAAGTAAAAATATAGATAAACATTTTTTTTAATTAAATTTATTTATAAAGAATATTTTTATTTATAAAGAAGAACTCAATATATATTTTCAATATGAAATGGAGTGTCAATTTAAAAACCGCATGAATTTTATTTGTTCATCTGATAGAAAATTAGTGCGTTTTAAATCTGGTACAAGGTAAGGTAAAGGAAATGTTTGAAAAAACAACTCTTGCATACCTACATCCCAGTGATGTTACTGCCATTATGTCGGATGTGTACATAAGATTACAACAAAGATACTGAGATGTTGGATGAAACAGCGCTGGAAGCGAATATTTTGAACTATTGTTTGTTAATTTGTCAATTTATATCGTTTCGAAAAAAATATTTATAATTTACGACACATTTAAACCTTATCAATCGACTGCTAAATTCCCAGTTAGGTACAGTCTTATCTCATGTCAATCACAAATGATTGTTTTTTATTGCTAAGGGAGTAAATACGAAGATTTCTTATCATTTTTAACTGACTTCATCTTGTTTGTGATCTTTATTACCCATATCTATATTTTACTGTTTTAGTGACTTATTTCTCTGTTAATTTTCACAGAGATGGATTTCCCTCTGCTCGCTTTGTTTTATGCAAAGGATATGGCAAGGAAGGTTTCAAGTTTTTTACCAATCATGGAAGCAGGAAAGCTTCAGAAATGGTATGTGCTGAATTGGAATTGATTGGTTAAAGATCAAGTCGTAATTTTGTCTTCTACACACCACAACTTTTTTGAATAAGTTTTATAATAACAATTTGATTTTTTCAGAATGACAATCCAAATGTAGCAGCAACATTCTATTGGGAAGTTCTTAATAGATCAGTGAGAATTGAGGGTTATGTTGAAAAACTATCAAATGAAGAATCTACTACTTACTTCCATTCAAGACCTGTGCCAAGTCAAATTGCAGCTTGTGCTAGTTTTCAGAGTACACCTATCGAATCCAGAGACATTCTTTGTGAACGTGAATCTGTCTTGGAAAAAGAATACATGATACCTGGAAAACCAGTTCCAAAACCTGAATTTTGGTAAACATGCAATTCTATATATTATCGACTCATTAATTATTTACAAAAAATCATACACTTAATGATAATTTCGTTTTTGATATATGATTTTATTGAGTCTTTTAAAATATATTGTATAAGTCGCGGGCACAGCTAGTATTGTATATTTTCCTATAGTATGTAATCCATATTGTATATAATTCCAGGGGTGGCTACATAATAAGACCAAGAGCAGTGGAATTTTGGCAAGGACAGAGAGACAGATTGCACGATAGAATAAAGTTTCGTAAACTAAAAGAGGGCGAAGTTATCGATAGCAAGATGCTCCATGAAGGGGAAGATGGATGGGTCTACGAACGCCTATCTCCGTAATGTAAATATTTAGTAAAGTTCATAGTTGATGAATGATCTAGAAAAGGTCTTCCATGAAAAAGTACAGTTATAAATAAATGTTTTATTTTGAGTTATTATTAGTTATTTCCTTCGTGTGATTTTTAATATTTCTCTTTGAATTCCTTCAGTATTTTTCCAGCAAACCTCACAACTCAAGAGTTCATTTTTGTTGACGACACTTTCAAAAAGTCTTACACCGCCCCCTACGCCAAAATAACAGGTTTTAGCAGCAACATATGCTACTCCTGTTTCACTAAGCCTCTTTGTAAACAAGTCAATCAATTTTGAATAATTAACTTCATTATAAATCGTTTCAGAGGTGAGTATTAAATCAAATACTGTTGTTTCACTCAGTTTCTCATTGAATGAAGCCCAATCGCCAGAGTAAAAACTGCATTTATTTATTTCTTTTTCCCTATCCTCATCTTCTTCAATGTTTAGTAATACATTAGGTATTGTAACATATTCTAGCACTTCTTTGTTCTGTAATAATAAAAAATACAAATTAGGCCAGACATAAGATGTTTCTATTACTTACATTATGTGAGCATTTCCGTAATACTTACATAATCCTGAAAGGTTACCAATGATCCATTACAAAACGCATAAATGCCCAATATTCCTGCACCACAACCAAGATCTAAAACTTTGAAATCTTTAAATTTTGTTTCATCAAAATTTTCATTTAAATATTCCACCAAATCATTCGTACATTCCCATATCTTTAGCCCACCTGTAAAAATAATTCGTAAGTATACGTAGCATAACTCAAAACGTAGCCGATGTCCCCATTAGATTACTGTTTAGTGACTGACTGTTTGAAGCCCAATTTGTGTATCGAGTGTAGTCATTACTCAACCAGTATAAAGGGCACATACATTTGCCTACTTTAGTAAGCAGCTGATTCGTTCCCTTCCTATATCGCCCAACCAACAGATAGTCAGCCGCTGTGACCCTAATAGGGACATGGGCTTAAATGTATTGATATCATTTACAAGCCAGTTACCACACCTTCATATTTTCCAGTAACCAGATCGCTATTTTCATCTTCAGCTAGTTTTGAAGCATTTTGTGATTTAAGAGACATATTTGCTAATGCTTGGCTAACTTCGATGTGGCCTATCTCTACATCACCACATGTGAACATTTTAGCGCGTGTTACCATTTCATCTAATAGTTTTATCTGATTTGATGGCATGATTTGTTCACTTTCCAGCCATTGTATTGTCTTGTCGTCGTGATCAGCTAAAAATATTTTTTTAATGAATTCGTTAGATAGGCAATATAAACTTAATCATACAAAATTACGAATTATAAAGTTACGCAGGTATATTTTTCCAACCGACTGCACATCTATGACACACTATACCTGGTTTTCAATTAGGGCTCTCAGACTAGGCATTTTTGAGACGATTCCACTAAGCATAAAAAGTAAGTATGTGGACCATATTCTACGAATTAGGGGAATTATAACGTAAATATGGACATTGCGACGAGTTACGCAATTCTCGTGCAATCCCGGATTCTCCGGCCATCTGGGAACCCTAATACCTACCTGTAGTAGGTACCTATGTTTACAAAAGTGTATCGCTAGCAAAACTTAATTGATGCAAATGCAGCTAAATCTCCATATTATTAGAAACAACAATTACCGTGTTCGCTGTCTTCACTATCACCAGAAAAATTGAAGCGGAAAGACATAATTACTCATATAATATTAACCTATCAATAAAAAAGTTTGTCTCCTAACCTAAAATCCTTTATTATTATGTTATGATGGACCACTGCCTGCCTGCTGGCCTAGCCGGCCTGTATCGTTGGTTGGAAGTTTTTTTTTTATTCTATTCTATTCATTCACTCATTCACTAACTCAGAAATACATATTCAGTTTATCTAGTGATGTACAATAGTGAGTATCGATCTGCAGTTAAATTTGCATTGATATATTAACAATTCGATTACGAAATTGCTATACTATATAGATATTGCTTATTTTGGTACATATTTCGCTTATTACGGTTAAAATTATATCAGCCAGATTTCCAAACTTCAAACAATAAGAATGCTGCAACAAATACAAAAGTCGAGTTCAGGAAGAACTGTCATAGTCTCATACAAAAATATTTTTTGATAAAAAAATATTTCTAGGTAATAGGTATTTATGTACGTATATATTTAAATTTATTAGGTTAGAGGTGTTCGTTGAACCCCACACAATCAGGACACAATGCTAAATGAAAATATATTTTCATAAAATAGTTAAAATGTGGAGGTGAGCACTCGTTTACTTTTTAAAAAAACATAGTCTTGTGTAGACGGGCGATGCAGATCAAAGTAAAATAAAAAAATTCAAAGTAAAATGACAATAAATTGTCAAAAATAATGGTGGTAATTTTTTAACGAAAATACCTACAATGTTGGGAAACGACGATTACACACTTGATGAGAATATTTTAAATAAGGTAATTCAAATTATATGATTAATATAATTTTTATTTGGATAGTATCTGTATTAAATTAATTTCTTTGAATTATTTAAAATGTAAGTAAAAAATGGTAACAATGTCATTCAAAATTCGTTCTTCGTTCAATCATTCGTTCTTACACGAGTTGTCGAGGTTGTAGTTATTACGAATTTCAAGTGAAATACCTATTTTCTTCAAAAAATCGCTACAATTAGCATCAAAATAAATAAGGTCGCTTCGTTACAACCAAAAACAATGACAGACGTAGCGATAAAGGTAAAAGTGTGTATTTTTCTTTAATTACATTGCTTTGTTTGACATAAGGAACATCTATGATTAGTGTGCGTGACCTTACAGTTTTCTGCGCCTATAAGTTTCGAGAGAACATTAAAATTCGTATTTCTCGTTGATACTACTAATTTAATTCAGAAATGTCTCGGAGATTGACTGTGAATAGTGTAATTGTACGTAAATACCTGCCTGATCAACATAACCTCAATGCCGCGGCCATGGGGTCGTCAATGGTTCCGCTAGCTCTGGTATCGATATTGGTTTGATTGTATTGATTGCCTACGTGTCTTTTTCAGGTGCAAGAATACAAGGATTCCTTGAAGCAGAAGGCTGAACATTTAATAATCAAAGGATTTCCAGAAAAAATAGTGAAATTGAATGAATTACTAGAAAAGTCAAATTTTCAGAATCGTGATTTAGCCGATGTCCATCAGGTAGTGTATAACTACATTATTGTGTTGTGGAAATGTGTTACAGGGTGACAATGGTCGAGTTTTTCATTATAAAGTCAAAATTCAAAATAGTAACAAAGGATTTCTTCTTAATTGTAACTATATTTATGAGATGTTTGTGCCAAGTAAATGGTTATTCTATTCTATTATCATACATTGAGACAAGAGACATAGAAAATTTCAATGCAATTGAAATATTGTTTTCAGGATCTAAACATTCCAGTTCCACCACCAGCTTCTGCTGCCAATGAGCCAAATGCCAAACGGGCCCGTGTCGATTCTTCAGAAGTGTCCAGCAACACCACAGTGGAGGGGACCCGAGTGTATGCTCTGCCCAATGGCACTGTCCCGTGCAACAAACCACTTAGTGACCTAATACACCTTGTTAAGCCTCACATCAGGGAACTTGTTGAAGATTCTAATTTGGTAAGTGTTTGTGAATATAAAAAAAAAGCAACATGGAGTGATTTAGGGCAGACCTTTGCCCAGCTGTGGGACATTAAAAGTGTTAAAGTGAATATGTTAAACAGATTTTTGCTAAACAGACTTACTAATTACTGTGGTCTGAGTCTATAACTAAAAAATACTATTGTATCCATAGATTGGATTGGACTCTGATCATAGAAATGTGAAATATGCATGGTGTTTATGACTAATTTTAATATTTCTTTAAACAAATACAAAACTGTGATATAAGTTTTAAAACATAGTATCTTACTAAGTTATTTCTCTAAGTCTAAAGTGGCAATTAGACAGAGGTTCAACTAGGACTGTGACATCCTATGATACATTGCTATTCATTTTCCATAGAAAGTAAAGGCTTTTGTGAGACTGATAGATATACCTAATTATATACCAAACAAACAAACTAAATATTTGTATCTCAAGCATTTATTGTTCTGTATGAGATTTTGGAGCCTTTTTTATACTATGATAAATCAAAAAAATAATTAGAAAAAAAGTGAATATTTTCATTGTGCATATTCCTTATTATAGTGATGTACCAGATCAGCAAAAATGTAGATCTGCAGATATGAATAATTGGTGTAGCGATCTAAAATTATGGTTCTTAAATTTTCATACATTGTGTAAGGTATGTGTAAGGTGTGTGTGCGCTCGACCTTGAGTTGAAACATGTTTCAACTTGCATTGACTTGAAAGAAAGACCCGCCTTTCTTTGGTTTTGTGTATTTCAATGTGACAGTGGGCAGCATGGAACGCATGTGTTTCCTATTGGTACATGAGTTTGAAAAAATGGCTACAAGGATATTTAGTAGTATAATTAGAAATAGCTAATCTCTGGAACTTTCGAGATTCGATTTGAAAACAATTTTTTTGTTGTCTAGACAATTAATCAAATAGGGCTTTAAGCTATAATATAACATCACACTACAACCAATAGGAGCGAAGAAATATTGGGAGATGTGTAAAAAAAATGAGGAAAATTATTTATCTTTGGGGGGCTTCCATTGCATGTGCTGCGAAAACAGTTCAAGATACACAAAAAATGTGAATGAAAGAATTATTTCTCTTTAAATGGTTTAAATAATTGTTAGCATCAGTATTGTCTATCCTTTAAGATTAACTCTAAGAGTCATTTTCACACACCAATGAGCGATTACTGGCTATTTGTATGATGCGTGAATATTAAAAAATTTTGCCTTTGCCACGCGGACGAAGTTTTGGGCACAGCTAGTTGGGGAACAAGCTTCTTAATAAATCTGGAAATATCTACCAAAAAGAAAAAGTTATGGACATATATGAATATGGATATCCGGTACATTACTACTATTATAGTATAAACACTCTTTTTTTTTGGGAAGTGTTGAGACAAATCTCTGTGATTAATTTAAATAGGATGATAACAAAACTTTTTACTGTTTCCAGTTGAAAATGTGGATCTCCTTTATGATTCCTAAAATTGAAGACGGAAATAACTTTGGAGTGTCAATACAAGAAGATACCCTCGCAGAGATTCAGTCTGTTGAGTCAGAGGCGGCTGCGTTTTTCGACCAAATCTCACGATACTTTATATCACGGGCAAAAATATTGTCCAAAGTTGCCAAATACCCACACATCGATGATTACAGGAGGGCAGTAAGAGTAAGTATTTAAGATAACTGTTATATTTAAGTTAAAACTACAAATAGTTTGAGACTGAGAATGGACAAAGGCTACTATAGTCTTTTTCAGCTAAGATGATCCCTGTGACACTTCATTGTGTTCTGAATCACGCATCTTACGATTGACACACTTATTTAATTTTATTGTGAAAAATATTAAATAAATAATTTTAAACTTTTAAAGGGAAACAGTATCGTTTAGTTTAATTTAAAGTAATAGATTTAAAAACCTATGCAGTTCGTATTACGTAGAATGGAACTTAGTCAGAGTTACTACGTTCCATTCTACGTATACGATCTGCATAGGTATTTTTTTAAACGTTCTATTACATTAAATTAAACTAAACGATACTGTTTGTCATTTAAAAGTACCTATAAAAAAAATTATTTTCATATTTTTCGCGCAATAAAATTATTTTCGTTTGTCAATCGTAAGATGCGTGATTCAGAACACAATGAAGTGTCACAGGGATAGTCTTAGGTGAAAAAGAGTATAGTTAACTAACTTTGGTATAAGAGTTTAATGTTTTACATGGTAAACTACTTTATTAGAATTACTGAGACTGTAAATGATAATTGTGAAATGGATAGATAAAGCAGTGTAATCAACCCGATATGAGTACAAAATTATAAAATTCCTTTGGTGTGTGAAGATCCAGATCTTCTAAATCTGATTCTGCATCTGTCAAATTGATTATTGAAATCTAGAGTGATATACTCTAAGTTATTTGGTGCGGAACTAATGCTTGCTTATGATATTGGAGTCGACAATTATGATTGCAAAGAATTAGGAACACAATTAGGGGGGCTCTATTGTAGGGGCCTCACCGGTCGAAGTAAAAAGTCCATTTTATTAACAATACTTTGGTCAAATACTTTAAGCATACAATCAGACTTCCTGTCGCATCAAATACTTTGCAAGTTTTCACATAGGGCAAAAAGAGCCTGGGACCTCGCATTGGGTAAGACTGCCGTTGATAAGGGAATTATGTTTCATTTGATAAACAAATCCATGCTGGTAGAGTTGTGTGAATTAATCACACATCCTCATAAAATGATTTATTGCTTTTTTTTTCCTTACTGACTTACAATGGTGGCTTGGAGTAGCCTTGTCACCAGACTTGCGGGGGAGTGGATGGCTCTCACCCCTAAATAAATTTAAACGATGTTTGCCTGAGGGTGCCACCTAACGGACCTACGGGCGGTCCCTAATACGGACGTAGGTTTGGGGAGAGAAACGACCCGGCATGTGCCAGTTATCTAGTAGTAAGAGACTATTTGATAGCATGTATGGTACTCAAAATGACAAATTACAATTTGACAAATTGTATGTTTTATTTCTAGGAATTGGACGAAAAAGAATATCTCTCACTATGGCTAGTGATGTGCGAGATCCGCAACCGCTACTGCTCTCTGCACGACATTGTGATCAAAAACCTCGAGAAGATCAAAAAGCCGCGCTCCTCCAACGCGGAATCACTCTACTAGCCACCTCAATATCAACTAGTTTCTCTTTAGTCACATGCAATTGTAAGAATAATTCCTTGTGGGTTAAGAGTAATATTATATCTGTATTTTGATTCATTTTTTATTCACTAGTCAATTTTCTACATAACTATTGTGATCATACTGAAGCACAAATTGTCAAGTATATTAAATGTGGCGTTTTGTATTTCATGTGCATCCAAACCTGAGATTTATTTTTCATGATAATTCATAATTTTTGGGTATTATATTACAAAACATATTTTTACCTGATTAGGTAATAATATGATAGCATATTTTTCAAGTATTTTTTGTTTAGGTTAAATATTAATACATTTTGGACATGATACATGACGACATGTATTTATAAATATGGCTCAGTTGACAGTGGCGTGAGCCTTGCGTTTGGCAAATGGGGTACAAAATTAATCAGCTAACTAAACTGTTAGATTCTATTATAAAAGAAGAGTTTTTTTGAAAATAATATATTTCATTTTGTGAGGATTAGACAGGTTACAGAATAAAGTTAATGTCATAATATACATTGTAGATGCAGTCATTCAATATAAACTTTTTGTATTAATAATTTTGATTTAGACTTTTTTTTATCAAAACAGTACCATGAAGTAATAATATCAATTGAATGGTTATCAAATTACTATTCTTGTATTTTATAATGTTACCTTTAAAGTTTGCAATTCGGAAACACAATGGTACTGTAATGATGTAATAATCATCAAAGTTTCTATTGCCCAACTATGTTTTGCTGCTTGCCATATTTTATTGTATATGAATTGTATCTTTGCTAGTGAATAAAAAATGCAAGTCCACGATGTGGTATTATAGCAAGATGACTGGATGGCGATGTATTGCGTATCATGAGACTGACTGTTAGACTTTAAAATTGTACATGCCTATTCAAGTAAATGTTTTAATATTGTTTTGGCCTCGCTAATGGAGATCGACTTTTGCTTGAAATGCAGTTAACCTTTTTAATATCTGACGGGAAGGCGACTGCCAACGAAATATCAACTTGCTATAAAACTGCTGTAAATAATTTCCAATGACAGTGATTCCAAATTTCTCATAATTAGATCTTAATTTAAGTGCAAAAATATATTGGCATATTCTTATAGATACTTAATACGATTCCCCCTGTAAGATTAATGAGTGAATGTAATTTATTTTTACTTAGAAAATCTTCAGTTTAAAAGTGCCTGTGAAGTTGACAATTCCCATCTTCTTTCAAAGTGATATTGATTGGCTGTTAGTCAACATTTAATAAAATAATTAATATGTACCCAATGTCAATAATGTTAAAATACATTTTTATGAATGTGTATTTGTTGTGTTTTATTTTGTATCACAAGATAAGGAATTATCATATACAATTATTAATAATTATAGTGCGTTTATAGGATAAAAATATTTTTGTGCACTAAGTTGCTACATACCTAACCCATTTTCGTTAAATCTTATATGTAATACCTGGTGCGTATTTTATGAAATGCGAGAAATAGTCAGGGGATTTGATATGATTGTTAAATGGGGGTTGGGAATGAAACCGAATATCAAGCTAACAGTTCAATAAAAGAGGGGTTATCCTCATTCTTACAAAGTCCTGGAAATAACATCTAGGGGTCATTATCATACAACATGGTAAAAGCTTAAGCATTTGTTTTACGGTTTTCATCTTATAAATATTTGAATAAAAACGCACGAACTCTGAATAAATCTATATTTATCTACACTTCTACACTAATATTATATAAAGAGGAAAGATTTGTATTTTTGTATGTTTGTAATGAATAAACTCAAAAACTAGTGGACCGAATGCAATATTTTTTATAGAAAGCTGCATTATTCAGAAGTAACATAGGCTATATAATATCACGCTAGGTCCTATAGTTGTGGAGCAGCAACCGACAATGTTTCAAAAACGGGAGAAAAGTATCGTTTCTGAGGCCTTTCGTGGCGTGCGCTGAGCATATAGTTAAGTTCAAGTTATACAAAAATATGGAATAATTGTTCGTTCATCTTAACATTATCTTTAAAAAAGTCCGGGAGAGCATATGTCTACCTTTTATAGTTTACCCATACCAATCGTTTTAATGATTAAGTCCCCCCGTGCGAAGACGGGACGGTCCGCTAGTCACAAATATTTTTGTCCTGAGTGGGAATTTAACCCACAACTGCTGGCGCAAGGGACAGGAGCACTGTCCAAAAAAGATGGTGCTTTATTATTGACAGGTACCTACTTATATAAGATAATTTTTTAGGGTTCCGTACCTAAAATGTAAAAACGGGACCCTATTACTAAGCCTCCGCTGTCCGTCTGTCTCCAAGCTGTATCTCATCATAACCATGATAGCTAGAAAGCTGTTTTTTTTTCCTTCGTGCGTGAGTCCAACTGCGCTTGGCCGGTTTTTATGGTCGTAGCACGTAGGGATCGAGGAGAGGCGATTACGTTACGATTCCTATTAGTGTGCCTTGCAGTAGGGAGTTTTAATAGAAATCTGTAGGTATGTTTACTTATTTGTTGTTACGTTTACTTACGTTCCGTTTACAGGTTGATGTGTGAGCTACTTCGACCTTTAGGCGGGTTTATGGAGTGAGGATCATCTTATTAGATACTGACTGGCCACGTGGAAAATGTCTTATTAGTTCGAAATCGCAATGATTTTGATGTGACATAACATTCTAATGTAAGTTCCTCTGACATTAAAATCAGACAACGTCATTTATTTTGTAGTGTATTTTAGTGGTGTTGATTAATATCTTATAAACGTTTAGGTACGTATTACGTTTGTGTTTCTGTTTAATTATACACGGTATGGAAATATTTTAACAAATGGCAAGTCACTTCGATAGGGGTAACTTCGGAGATAGCGCCAGAAATAAGCCCGAATTGGAATTGTCAAATAGGAATTCTAATCATGTCTTCGACGGAGCCGGTGAGAACGTGCAGTACCACAGTGATTCCGAGTCCTTGGGTTCTCGGAAGAGTAAGACTCGGTATATAAACCCTGCTATATATGTTGAGACTGTGGAGGCGTCTCACTCGGTGACATCGCTGCAGACGGATTCGTTGGTGGATGACGTGACGCCGCACCCGCACAGTTCGTACCGGAGTAACTCGACGCCTTTCTTGAGCGGGCGTGAGAGCGACTCGTCGAGCGTCAAGAGGAAGTCTTGTCGGCTGCCGGCGCAGGCTCGGCCGAGCGATGAGGTCGAGGAGGACACGCCGCGGTTCCGCACGTACCGGGAGGACGGCGCCGACACCTTCCGCCTGTCGGTGGCCTCCGTGTCCACCACCACCACGGCCAAGGAGGAGCGGGAAAGGAACGAGAAGAAGAAACAGGACGCCTTCCAGCAATGGCTCGCGCGGAAAGAACAGCAGGTACGTAACCACTTTATTTAAGATCTTTGGTATACCTATTATGTAGATATCTCAGATTACATTTTCTGTTTTCTTAAAAGGCTCAAGTACCTACATTAATGTATGCCAGATTTATAATTCGATGATATGTATCTACCTTAATATGAGTGAATAAAGAAATGATATCGGTGATGTTGAATTTATATGGGGAGTCTGTTTAAATAGGAGTCTTATTAAATAGGTAGTAAAACTTGAAAAACATTTTTAAGTTAATAACTCAAGGTAGGTAATTAATTTAAGTTAGGTAATAACCTACTTACTGTTGATTATATTATGAAGAACATATTCCTCTTACTTTCACACCTTCTAGTTAACCGATCTTAAGCCTCACCTACTATCACCATCTTTCACATCCATTACCAGAAGAAAGACAAACAGCGACAAGAGAAGGTGAAACGCCAAACCACTCCGGTGACCTCCCAGCAGCAGAGGGAAGAGTCCTTCCGCCGCTGGATGGACCGCAAGCGCACTCAGACGGAGCGGCGGCGAGCCGACGAGATCATGCGCCGTTACCAGGACAACGAGCGACTCGAGCGAGAGAGAGCCAAGCGAGAGAGGGACAAGGAGGAGAAGCTGAACGAATGGATACGCAAGAAGGAGGAGGAGATCAAGTGTGAGTCACTTTATTGGCTGTATTTATCATGCATCGTTACCAGGACAACGAGCGACTCGAGCGAGAGAGAGCCAAGCGAGAGAGGAACAGGGAGGAGAAGCTGAACGAGTGGATACGCAAGAAGGAGGAGGAGATCAAGTGTGAGTCGCTTTATTGGTTGTATTTATCAGGCATCGTGACCAGGACAACGATCGACTCGAGCGGGAGAGAGCCAAGCGCGAGAGGGACAAGGAGGAGAAGCTGAACGAGTGGATACGCAAGAAGGAGGAGGAGATCAAGTGTGAGTCACTTTATTGGTTGTATTTATCATGCATCGTTACCAGGACATCTAGCGACTCGAGCGAGAGAGAGCCAATCGCGAGAAAGACAAGGATGAGAAGCTGAATGAGTGATTATGCAAGAAGGCGGAGATCAAGTGTGAGTCGCTTTATTGGTTGTATTTATCATGCATCGTTACCAGGACATCTAGCGACTCGAGCGAGGGGAGCCAAGAGCGGGAGGGACTAGAAGGAGCAGCTGAACGAGTGGATACGGAAGAAGGAGGAGGAGATCAAGTGTGAGTCGCTTTATTTGTTGTCATTTATCATACTCTGTTACCAGGACACCAAGTGATTCGAGCGAGAGCGATCCAAGCGTGAGAGGTACAAGGAGGAGAAGCTGGACGACTAGATATGTAAAAAGGAGGAGGAGATCAAGTGTGAGTCACTTTATTGGTTGTATTTATCATGCATCGTTACCAGGACAACGAGCGACTCGAGCGGGAGAGAGCCAAGCGCGAGAGGGACAAGGAGGAGAAGCTGAACGAGTGGATACGCAAGAAGGAGGAGGAGATCAAGTGTGAGTCACTTTATTGGTTGTATTTATCATGCATCGTTACCAGTACAACGAGCGATACAAGCGAGAGAGCCAAGCGCGAGAGGGGCAAGGAGGAGAAGTTGAACGAGTGGATACGGAAGAAGGAGGAAAAGTTTAAGTGTGAGTCGCTTAATGATTGGTTTAGTATTTCCATAAAGCGTCTATGACTACGTGAAAATGGGCCACCGACCACTTGCTATATTCTGTTAGTTAGTGGCTGCCACCGGATACCTACACATGTGCGGCGCGTGAAAAATAATAAAATATATTAAAAAGTGTATTGATTCGCATTCGTTGGCCACGGGTGGCTGTGTCGGTGGCCATTTTGCGCTGTTAGGCGCAGCGCAAAATGGCCACGAGAGCGATGCCCATTTGTGTCAATTTTGATCTTTGTAAATAGCAGTCAATTGTATTAAGCTTCTTCTGTGACTTGTATTAAAAATGTAGTCATGTCTTTTCAGCATACTCAAAGTTTTTGCCCGGGACAAGTCTAAAATAAAAAAAGTATTTTCTATTAGAAGTAGTAGTACTGTATCCACTAACCAGTACTGGATACAGTATTAAGAGACTTTCGTTTATATAGATGTCTTTCTATTGGTCGACTTTAGCGATGAAGACCCGCGAGGAGCGTCGCACCGCCCGCGCCGCCATCGAGGAGGAGCGGCGGCGCTCCAAGGGCGAGCGCGCGTACCGCGACTGGCTGCGGACCAGCAAGAACAAGCCGCTGCCCGTGCCGCTCAACCAGGGCGAGCTCAGTGAGTACCCTCTACACAACTAGACGTGTGTAGCTCCGGACCTAAATAGTTCCAGGAACTACGCACGACACTGGATCTGTACAGTTCCGATCCTAGCGCCGCGGTAAATATGTTCATAGTTTGTCACAGGGCCGACCGCCGCTCGCAGCTTCCCTGAACCGATCGGAACCGGTAGGGAACGATGTAAGGCCCGCCATACACAGACCGCTCGAGCAGTTAGCCAGTGATCAACATACTCGGACCGCTCTTGCAGTCATAGTCAACAGATTATGCTTGGCGACTACTTAAGATTTATTCGTTATTCTGCTCGAGCGTTCCGTGTATGGCGGGCCTTAGTGTCATTTTATGCCGTTGTAATAAGTGCGATATACGTTATAAACGCAATTTACAAACATTGCCAGTACCTAGCCTACCATATATAAATTACATTTTTTTTTCTGTTGCATGTCAGGTATGCGCGGCTCGGTGTCCCAGATGTACATAAACCCCATCCCGTGGCAGTCGCCGATATGACGTCGGCAGATGTCTCTACGGGACGCTTTGTTTTGCTACTCACCTAATTATACAATCTCTGGTCGTTGTATTCAAAATTTATCACAAAATCTATTTTACTACTACCTGTTATCTTGGCAGTCCTTATTTTAGAGTAAATTTTCATTTTAGAATAATGTATTGTTGTAGTTGAATTTATTGTTATCAAGGTTATTAGGCTACGAGCGTGTTTAGTCAAAATAAAACAAGGTTGTAATATCTTCCGTCCATATTTTATTTCTAAGTCTAAATATAATCGTATAACTTTTATCAATAGGGTCCCATCAAGTACAAAGTAGAGTAATACGATAGAAAATGTTCAAATACTACTTTAGAACGTTCGGCACACGAGATCTAAACTTCATAATTGAATAATTGAATTGATAAAACTAAACTCTTGTGATAGCAATGGTGCATAAAATAAGCGATATCTAACATTCGTCATAATCATTCATCCAGACTAATAATAAATAGGTCATGTTGATTTTTTGTACATTTTCTAAGTGGTGCTAGAAATAGCTACGCTATGGCTGTCGCGGCGGTCAACCTAACGTTAAAATCTTTCTAAAGTCGTATCGTTTACGTCTACAAGTTCCATCTTTTAATACGCTTCTTCCTCCTCTTTTAACCGTAAGATGTCGGACTTGTTCATGAAGTAGTAGGACGGCTGCCGTCCCTTCAGGTCCTTCAGAACTCTCTTGGCGCCCGACCGGATCAGCACTCTGCTCAGCGATTCTATCTTTTCTACTCCCATCGCGTAATGTAGCGGCGTACGTTCCAACTGCAAATCATAAAACATGATTGTTACTTAGCTGATCAATTTGTCAATACAAGGGCGCGTTCATTATGTTATCTCGAAATTTATGGGACACGCGCTTATACAATACTAGCTTTCCGCCCGCGACTCCGTCCGCGTAGAGACGTTTAACGGGTAAAACATTACTTCCTTATAGCGCAGTCGGTTAAAAAGTAGCCTATAACCTTTCCTAGGCTCTGGACTATATCTGTACCAAATTTCATTTAAATCGGTCCAGTACTCTATTCGTGAAAGCGTAACAGACAGACAGACAGACAGACAGAGTTACTTTCGGATTTATAATATTAGTAAGGATGTCACTTAAAATCATGACCCTAATAGTAACAGAGCCACGACCAAAATTTTTGTCTCATAGCAATACGGCCAAAACCGCATCAAATCGATAGATAAGATTATTCTGAACTCGAAAATACCAATATCAGACATTTTCCGCGTAGCGTTTGATCTGAGCGAATTTTCAAAATTGTCAAAGAATTTTACCGAACTGCATCATAGCAATATGTCTGATTTGCAGACTGTAGTTGAATGATGGTTCTGAGATACCGGAAACATATTTTTCAGACGTTAGTGGTGTAGCGCAAACCCAGAAAATCAGTTTAAAAGATTAAAAATGAGACAAAAAAAATGTCTCATAGCAATACGTCTGAAAATCTTTTTTATTAGTAAATTTTGGTTATTTGATGCGAACAAAACAATTTTCAGACGGAAATGTGGACGCATAAAATTTTGAGACCGTTTTGAAAATGTTAACAAATTTTACCGATCGGTATCATAGCAATATGCTAGACATGATAGAATAAGTTGTCCACATGTGCAAAAAATTTATATCAGACAAATTAAGTGTAGCATCTTCTCTATCCGACAACTTTTCGATATTCAGATATCATTTAAGAATCGTATTGAGGCATCTTGAATTCTCTGTTACAAACCAATGAATAATAGCAAGAAAGGGGCAGGGGCGTAACAAGCGCTGAGGCAGTTGAAATTAAATAGTGATTGATTTGATAGTTTTGGTTTTATTTAAGCACACTTGTTATTTTGGTTTTGGGAGTATATGCTACACTTAAAGTGTCTGAAAACAGGTTTTTGGTAATCATGGCAGCAAAACGAAAAGATAAAAATTTTTTTTATCCGTATTGCTATGACACAGGTCGGCTAAATTTTTTGACATTTTCATAAATGCGCTCCGGCTATGTGCTACGCACAAAATGTCTGAAAACAAACTTTTTCTTAATACAATTATAAAATCTATGTACATTTTCATTATCAGACGTATTGCTATAATACCGACTGCCTTTTTTTTGACACAGCAGAAATGGCCTCCCACGCAGTTGCTACACTTTCGACCGTTACTATATACCTAGTCGGGTTCAGAATCATACGATCTAACGATTTTATAGGGTTTTTGCCGTATTGCTATGAGACATGGTTTTGGTCGTGGGCTCTGTAACTATAAGGGTGATTTTTTTATAATTCACTTTGTAGATTTGTACGATTTACGTTTGGGGTTCTCTTGCTAGAGCTGCAGTAGGTCGGTATGCGCGTCACCGCTGAATTCTGAAGCGGTTGTGGTCACCTTGACGGCGGAAGCCGTTAAGAGTGGCCACACCTACGCGAAGGAGCTACAAGTGACTGAGGAGGCCTCCACTTTCATAGAGGCTACCTAAATGAGATGAACCCCTGACGGCCGGGATAAGAGTACGACATTCATTTTGTTGATTGATCTGGTCCGCGCATGCCTCTGACTCATTATAATTTCTCCGCGTAAAAGAAATAATGCGCGTATGCGCGTAAATGTCTCAACCTAGCCAATCTCTCAAAGTACTCACATTGTCCCCTATCCGTAGTAGTTCAGGGAAGGTCTGCGCGAGGTAGCCGACCACCTCCTCGTGCTGGGCCAGCACGGCCACGTGCAGCGCGGTGCGGCCGAAGGTGTTCTGCCCGCGCGCGAGCGTGCGCCCCCCCTCCGCCGACAGGGCCTCCTCCACTGCTGCTAAGTCCCCACGCCGGATCGCGCCGTGGAGCGACTCGCGGGATTCCTGAGAATAAACGGCTTTTGTTTTAAACAATCCAACAAGACATCCCGTGGAGTGACTCCCAGGACTCCTGGGGGAAGAACAACTCCATCCTCCTCACACCTATGATATATGATGGTGGATGGTGTCGATAACATCCTCGTCATCGTCACCGGCCTAATAAATAGCCAACTGCTGGACCTTGCTCCCAAAATTCTTACAAACCCCGCCTGTTCTGGGCTACTCGTATTCTACTTTCATTAGCCGCCCTGCGCCCTGCGCAGTCCACGTGCAGTGATTATCACGCACGTGTCAAACAAACGTAGTGTGTGTATTTTTAAACAATCACAAAACCAGTTTTTCGTAATTATTTTGAAAACCAACGTTAAAGATCTACTTAAAAAAGCTTGTTGTTACGCAAGTTTCCATTTAACAGTAACCATCAATTGAGCATTGATTGACTATAAACATTAACTGTACTTACAGCCTCAGGGCTGTAAGCTCGATACTTCACCATATCATGCTACTATACTCTACATATTTCACCTAATACCAAGGAAGAACATATCCCATATTACAAAGGTCAAACCGAGATCCTTTTCTAAATTCACGTGTGTTATAATAAGTATCATAAACATATTGTCTACTTCCATAAGGAGTATGTTTACTTAGCCTTTTCCATGTTATAAGCATAAAATACCTCAAACGTGGGTATCGAAGCGAGCAGCCCGCCCATTTCGCTGTCACCTCTCTGCGTGATCACCTCCAGTATCGGCATGCCTTCCTCGTCCGCCACGTCTAATATGTGGTCGTAGCCTTCCATAAGTAACTCCATTATTTTTTCCTTATTCCCTGCAACAAGTAAAATCTTATTTAACGTACTTGCAACTCACTGCTTGCTTTGCCAATCTCTACTACGTAGGTACTCTGTATTAGTTTGTACAGTTTGCCGCCCATGATCTATTCCACTACAGAACCAACCGGCAAAACGGCTTCGGGAAAATTAGAATAACCCTTTCGGAATAGGCCAGCATGTTCCTGTTTATCCAACGTTATTTCCGTATACTTTTTCAAATGTCAGGGTAGTCACGCACATTATTGGGTCACTAGGTATATTTAATTCAATGCAGTAACGGAAATAAAATGCCTACAAAACAGGAGGTGTCGTTCGTGTCGCCCGGTCTATAATCACACCATTATTTACGATGTATCGATTGATCGCTCGCGTTTCGGAAACGCCTTTTGTGTGGAAATATTTGTTTCCGACACACATTACTGATGATAAGGTTTTATTTATTTATAAAGTCATATATCAACTATATGTACTGAATATATTATTAGTTTTGCGTCTCTTTAAATTGTTGTTCCTATAATAACTTTCAATACTTATCTGTAATCACACATGGTATGCCCTTAAAGTATGGACCAGATATCTTCGAATCAAGATATCTATACTATACTTGTTTGCATTCAACTTAAAGCTAAATATTTCAAAAAGTATGATACGAGTATACTGACCTCTTGCTGCCAAGTGCAGTACCCATTTGTCGATCTCAACGGTGTTCTCCGGCACATTGGCTTGTATGGACACGTCTCTCGCCGTCCGGTACAGTTCATCCCGGTATCCCAGGCTCACGTCTGACTCCTGGAGAAGCTGAAACAGCGCGTTTCGCGTGTGCGTCCGTGCTGCAGCGAAGTGCAGCATCGACTGGCCGTGCTCATCCTAGGAATATACGAGAAATTGTAAGATATTGGTAGAGCAACCTGGACAGGATGTGAGCAGTATACACCGTGAAATTTTAGTGGTTGTTTTCCCGCAGTAAAATGGTTCTATCTTAGTAGTACAAAAGATGTGTGCAGTTCTTTTTTGGTAAAATCAATAAATGCCGTTTTTACGAAAGGTTTAACCGTAACTCGAAAGCACGTTCGAACCGCTTTATGAATTAATAATTCTTCGTAAAAAAAATTTTTTTTTTCAAATTTTTAAAATAATAATTTTCCAACTCAAATACGAGAGAAGCTATCGTTCTTTTATAAGATGTGACGTAATCAGGTACTGCTTGCCGCATGAAATCGATGCTTAAAGCTGAAGAAGCTCGACACCCTAAGTCATAAAGCGGTTCGAACGTGCTTTCGAGTTTCGGTTAAACCTTTCGTAAAACCGGCATTTATTAATTTTAACAAAAAAGAACTGCACAAATCTATTGTACTACTAAGATAGAATCATTTTACTGCGGGAAAACAACCACTAAAATTTCACGGTGTATAAAAGAGCTGAATCAATCAAGCAATCTAAACTGATTGTGGAGATGATGATAATTAAAAGTATATTTACCCTATTCGCACTGCTGAAGGCGGCCTCCGGTCCGTCCGGGCTGGCCTCGGAGTGTGGATCCAAAGTGACGACATCTATCGGTCGGTGCTTCGTAGCAGTCTTGCTCTCTATCCTGGCCGGAAGTGCCTGCGGGGCCGGAGCGGGCGACCGGGGAGGCGCCTGCTCGTTCTCAACCTCAGCCATTTCACGCGTCACTACCACATTGGACTCCTAGTCAGAAAATATGTATATGTACTTATGACACGTCCCACTTAAATTAATCTGAAGTTTTTGTTAATGAGTATACGTTTCCGCTCACCTGCGTACCTAATTGGGGCTTCTCTTGATCTGGAAAATTGTGAAGAAAACTCGCAAGGAAAGCCACAGGATCTTTAGGCTTGACGTTAGCCACTTCGGTCAGACCTTTGATCAAAGGATCGCCGAGAGCTGCAAAAACGGTGTCCGTGTCAGCGTTCTTATCGTCTACGACTGCCTCCATTTCTAACGCACTGATATTTATATAAAAGGGAAATAATGCTTACACTTAGCAAGGTATCTGCCCTCGTCCGTCTGAAAGATGGGAATGTCCATGTGGCCATTGGTGGCTTGGGTTGTACCTGAAACCGATCAATTATTCATTGTGACGACCTTCGACACACGTGTGGTACACGCAAGAGGGGGCAGGGGTCGGTCAGCTGTGGTGGTGGAGTAAACTAAACACCCGAAGCTACTATTAGCGTCGGTTCATAATAATTGATATGGCCTATTTCCATCGATCGGTAGTTATGATGACGAACAATAAAAATTGCTTTGACATCGATACGTCCTACTTAATTATACTCGTAGATCTAAAAACTGAGTTAAATAGCTTATCACTTTTAATCAAATGTCATGAATATTATAGTTAATAGCGTTGAATTGCCTTATTACTATAAGTATTGGTTCGAAAGTACTAAGTTGGTACCTGATGTTTATTTCGATGTGACCAAGAATTCCAAATAATTTCTTTAAATAGAATTAATTCTTCTATTTGGAAAGATGACACGAATGTGGTCCACAAAAACAGAGACATATTAATACACACATAAACACACACACTATCTAATGTTGGAAAGACAGGAATGGCTGTGGAGAGCGTGCAGTAAAATGCAAAAGCGTCAATGTTTCAAAACTGTCTGGTGTAATAAGCGTGAACGTTGGCAACACGTCACTCCAAAGGTATCTACCTCACACGAACACGCGACACATTATGCACGATATTATGTACTGACCTAAAAGTTCGGAAGATTTCAAGGTACCACAAACAATGTTGCTCATCTTCAGCCATATGTAGAAATTTCAGCACCTAAATCTTTCCAACATTCGATATTATTAGAGGTTGTACGTGAAAGCAGATTAAACTAATATTAAATTATTTCTATCTTAGGCTTAATTCTATTGATGCAACTTTTCGGGGCTGTCCAAATCAGCCAGACTGCTCCTCTTTCTTCGGAAAATATTTGACAGCATAGTAGCAATATGCGCCGAATTCTGCATGGCGAGATCTTTTTCTAGGTGAAGTAAATTTGAAGCTGCTGTCGCGAAATCGTTGAAACAATTTGTTTCCGTAACATTGAGGCTCTGATAGTTACTAATTCGTGCTATATCAGTGCTAAGCGTTTCACGATATTGCAATCCTCGCATAGCACATAAGTGTTTCATATTGTCTGGATCTTTAGAAAGGCCAGGAAAGTTTATGATTAGACTAAATCGGATTGCGGCTCCTAAATATGTGGGCCTACTACTTATGTGCCCTAATTTTGGATCCCAAACAAAGTCTATTTTATTGTGCAGGTAAGCCATTATATATGAAATTTTACTATATGGCAAACCTATTTCTCCTGGAGTGTCTATTGGATTCGATACGAGAACCCTTATGTGGTCGTGTATATTAATCCACACAGCTACAGTTTTGTCTTCATTAACGAACACTCCACGACCGTAGGGCCAATGACTACCATGCAAACGGGTGCAATCGTCAATTTCATCTCGGTCACATAAAGCAATGAGTAATCCACTGGATGCTAGTGTTGCGCATATTTCGGATGGCTTTTCCATTACTTCGTTTAAAGTGTAGTAGCTACCTCCCTTTTGGTCTGATTCTGCATTCAGTGTTTCTGTCAATTTGGCAAACTCTTCTCGCATAAGTACCGTAGTTACTATTCTTTCTATAGTTTCAAGTTGTCCGATTTTAAGATTTAAAGGTAATTCAAATCCTTGTATATTCCGACAGCATTCTATTGTACCAGACAAAACGAAGTCGTCGTTTGGGTCGATATTCAGTTCTACAAGAGGCTCTGATGGCATCGATGTAGGTTTCAATGCTATCTTATTAAAGTCAGAAGGTGGGTGGCCAGATAAATCTGTGTGTATGTTTATGTTGTGTAGATCCTTAATAAGAGGTATCAAAAATTCGTTGAATACTTCATAAACGTAATAATCTGGAGCTGCAATACCTCCTGGAAAGTCTTCTTCTACTGTTTGAATTATATTTCTATTATCGGGTAGTTTTTTCACAGCAGGCCAAATTACATCGAATAAGTCATGGTCAAGTTTTGTGACTCTGTACTTGATTGCCTCGAATATTGGGCGTTTCAAAAATCTTCCCAAGACTAGTGGTGGAGTGGCTCGATTCGACGACGCTGATAGAGGCGTTCGGTTTGGTCTGGCAGATGCTAGCAGGCGATAGCAGCGTTCTAGTGTGTCCAACGCTTCAGGCACATCCAATGAACGACGCGATGACACGCGGTCCTCAGGAACTATGCATATTTATGTGAACAAAGCCATAAGTAACATACATTTATCTTTAACAATTAAACCACTATGAAAGCCGTCCAACTACGAACTAAAAGTACCTTTATCTGATAACATTTCTTGTGCTGCTTCTTCACTAATTCCATAATCATTCAGCAGTTGTTGAAACGGTAATAACTCCGGATTGTGCAAGTATTCATCTGCTGAGCGCCCATTCTGTAATATAAAACCTATATTAATAAAACTAAAACATTTATCACACGTTTCACACTATTGAATAATTTTTTTGGTATGTTTGTTCTTCTTTTAAGGTAAAACACGTTAAAAACTCTGAAGAAAAATATAATGTCACTTACATCATCCAAATCCTTGGAGTTGGCACCGAGCTGTTGTAACAAGTTGTAATAATGGCCATTGTCCGGTATGACCGCAGCATAATGTAACGCCGTTCTTCCCTCAAAATCTACAGCAGACAACGTCTCAGGAAACCTGTACATAAAGACATTAGCAAATAATATTTTTGATTTTAATCATTTGACTTACAAATTGTTCGAAACTAAAAAATCTCTGGCGGCGGTTTCGTACGGGTGGATATCATTTTTCTGGTGGATATCCTTTAAAAAATCCCGTCTTAGTGAATCTTTGTGGGAGCTCCTATTAGGAATTTTAGTCACACTGACTTTTGGGACTTGTTGTGAGTTAGACGCGTTGGGTTTTCATAGATATAGATCCAACCGAACTTACCTTCCTCCAAGATATTTCATGATGTTTGTTTTTCCAAACACAGTGGCGACATGCAGCGGCGTGGCGCCGCTTGGTGAAATAGGATCTCTAGCGATCGCGAATTTTCGCCTGTCGAGAGCTGCCTGCAAGTCTCTAATGTTGCCTTCCCGGGCCGCTACATGGACCTTGTTAATTTTTTGCTGAAATCAGAGAATTATATTAAATTTACATCATCTAAATAACATCACATTTTGTAAACATTATTATAAAGCAATTTAAATAATTTGCTTACCATGTACGTTGGTACATTATCCAAAAAAGCTTGTAGTTCGGAATTTCCTGAATGTCTGCCCACTAATCTCGATCCCTCACCATTCAAGACTAAAGTCGCCAACATTTCCATGTTTGCGCTGTTAATTAAGTCCGTTACTTCTGGGTCTATTTGGCTATCCTGCCAAAATTGACATAATATTATTAAGTTCTTGCAAAGTTAGTTACTAGTAGGATAGTTTTACTAGTGTAAGTAAGGCGTTCGCAGAGTTTATTAATACAAGAATAGAAACACAGAACTAAGAAGCCGGCAAATCATTTGACAGTGGTGTTACGAGGTGTCTATGAGAGAACACAGTGCTACAATGATGCTACTACTCTAGAACACCACAATCATCTACAGAATCTTCTCATTACCTTTAGTATTTGGGCGTATGTCATTGTCATGCCTGTTGGGTAGTAAAATGTATACTCACAACAATAAGTATGTCCTCATGAACTGATCCATTTCGTTGCGTCATACTTGCATCTTGCGAGTCCTGTTCGGCTTCTCCACTTATAATGCCTTCAATCAGACTTTCTTGTGTGTTCCGGCCTTCAGACGGGTATCCTTAATTAGCAAAATAATGAAAAATATTGAACTTGTCAGGGACCCTTTTAAAATTGATTTTAGTTGTGTTGTTTATGTTTTGATTGTTTCGTGTACTGTGCCAGAAGAGATGTCGTTTTTATCCCTCTGGACATGTTCTAATTCAATTATTTCTGCAGGTTTTTTGTAATTCATGTCATTGTATTCTGAGTGAGTATCTCCCGGTATTTGAACATCGTCGTCATCTTCACTGTGTTCACTACTGTATTTACCTTCATCTGCTGTAGCACTATGATCTTCAGAGGTGTTTTCGTTTTCAACAGGTTTTTCATCGTCAGTCGTTCCGTTTGTTTGTTTATCGCCATTATCATTGTTATCAGTATGTTCGACCTCATGTGTATCTTTGTCTTTTTCTACTCCTTGATCAACGTGATTTTCAGGTTCTTCCTCCGTGTCCTGTTCTTTTTTCTCTTCTTCATCGTGTTCATCATTTTGATTTTGACTATCGTTCTCAGTTGTTTCGTTATCTTCAGATTTTTCAGCTTCTACTTTGTCCTCATTTTCATTTTCTGGTTCTTCATTATTTGGTTCGTCCACTTTATCGTCTTCATCCACTTGCTCATTCTTCTCATCATCATTTTTATCGTCGTCATTATTTGCAGGTTCATCAATTTCCTGCTCAGCTTGGTCATTTTCTCCTGTATTTTCAGATTCATCGTGTTTTTCTTCAGGTTCTACTTCCTCATCAACATTTTCAGTTGGTTCTTCTTTGTTTGGGGTTTCTTCAGTTTGTTCTTCTTCCTTAGTTTCTGGTTCATCAACATTTTCCGCATCTGATTGTGAATCCTAAAATGCATAAAAATAAACATTCATGCAGATGCTTCTTACAAGCAACGCAAATTAACCGTAACCGTAACAACATTCCGTGTACATGCACAACTTACCTGATTATCTATCATCGTCATCAGCCCTTCGTCTACGTTTGTCTTACTATCTTCTAAATCTGGTAAATCTTTTATTAGTTCACGGGTGCTACTATTTTTCATTCCGCCTACGTGATTATCAGTACTTTCAGAAATAGTATTGGTGAAGTTTTTCGATGAAATATTTTCATTGGATGCTTTCAAATTTTTCCTTCTTGATTTCTTATTTAATTCCGCTATAACTTCTGTGTCCAGCAACTTCCAGTCCCATGAGGCTGGGTAAGCGCTAGACGGAGTCCTAGGGGCCTCAGGCAGAGTTTGAAACATGTTTCTGTCAATTTCTTGAGGTCGGTTTATGTAGTATCCTGGTGTTTTGTTTTTCTAAAATGCAATATGAACTACGGTGAGCAAAAGTAAAAAATTTAAATATCTTCTGTAATTGCACTCGATCAATATAACATTACATAAGTGGAAGAGATTATCTAATTTTAAATGTGATGATGCATACTTATTTAAGATTGTAGGTAGGGTAGTCATTTGACTCAAGTTCATGCTTTTGTTGTACTAACATAAAATTGTAGAACCTTCTAAGATACAAAGTACTCACGCTACTACATTAATAAAGGTATTACATACGTTATCAGTGATGCTCTCGTCAGCTCCGAACGACACCAGAGTATCGAACGTGTGTTGTTCGTCTTTCACTGCCGCTGCGTAGTGCAAGGGCGTCCGTCCGTCGTTGTCCACATCATTAATTCCTTGGGGGTACCTCTCTGCTATGTACTTCAGGATTCCTCCGTGACCCAAGCCAGCAGCCTTCAAAATTCAAATTTAAACATTAATTCGTCACGACATACATGCTGAACATTGAAACATTGAAACATTTTCAATAAGGATAACCAGGTGCAAGTATGCTATTTTGTATAGCTAAAAGTAAATAAATAAATAAATATAAAAAATATTTGGAAATAACGCGAAAAAGGGAACTCCAGAGTTTTAAGTGTAAGTCTTAAATTATGATATAAGTATGGGAACGTAGTAGCTATATTTTTGCTCACTTAAGTAAAATAGCAATTTATATAACACCTCGACGCATGGTGTCAAACTCACTAGTTAATTACATAGTTTTACAGTTCGATTGTAAATCGAAACGTATCTTTTAGGATT
Source organism: Maruca vitrata (assembly GCA_039566165.1). Taxonomy (NCBI): domain Eukaryota; kingdom Metazoa; phylum Arthropoda; class Insecta; order Lepidoptera; family Crambidae; genus Maruca; species Maruca vitrata. Next base: position 9,619,580 of record CM076921.1, read on the forward strand.
ACATATCTTAGCTGATTGGGACGCTAGCGTATCTCCGTTGCGAAACCAAAACGGCGTAACCAGAATGCTTCGGCGACGTATCGGCGAAAAAATGCAGTTTCACTCTAAGTGTCGAAATACATTATGCCGAAAATACGGTACAAGGTTCGGCGTGACTAAGTGTGCAATATATTTCATATTGTCACGCCGAACTTGGGTCACATATTTTCGGCATTGTGTGTATCGACACTTATGGTTTCGCAGTTGCATTGCTGCAATTGTGATATACCTTGTGCAAAACCGTCATGTTGTTCCCGTCCCGGCTGGAGAGTGCTTGTGGAGGCACCGGGTCCCCAGACAACTTGATGAGGCCTTCCAGATCGTTCTGAATGACAGCATTGTGGATGTCGCGGATAGTATTCTGTAATTACATTTCATGAAAACCTTAGTAAGTAATAAAAAAATGTTACAGCATAACTTAGAATGTCGTTCTAAAACTGTTATAGGTTTGGGTTTGTTTTTGAAATGAGTTTTTCTAGTTAGTTAATAAACATAGTCGTTGTTTATAGTAAATCTGAACATCATAATTCTTCAACAACACTAAACTTAACAATACAGTTTCATAATCTTACGCCGAGTTTGCCTCAGGGCGCCGTGAAATTTAGCCAGCGTTTACGTAAACAAGCTTCAGTAGTAATCCACTACATTACTTCACTACAGGAACCGTGTCACACTCTACTAATTAAACGTAGATTTTCAATTTAAAGAGGGATTTGAGTTATAAATAAAACCTGCTCATAGAAGTTTATATGAAAAATAAGTCCTGGTATTATGGACAGTATATACAATATTTACCATCATGTAAGGCACAGCTTCCAGGAACTTCTTGACGACAGGCTGGTTGGAGACTTCGGAGAGCAGCCGGGCCCCGTGGCCCTCCCACACCACTCGCTGCAGTCGAGCCATGTCGCAGTCATGGCACCAGATGCGGATGTTGTGGCGCTTTATCACCAACCCTGAGACAGAGGGTAAAGAACCGTCAGTATAAGGGTACCGAGTACCCTCTCCACGCTTGAGTGGAGGCTGTCCGCCGGCGGTGTTGTGAGTGAAGGCTATGCCAGGTACCATTACACCTCCAATAGGCGATGAGACACAGTTTGAGTCGGTATACCCCCTGGGCATTGAGTCCGCCCAGGACTCGCGGCTGGCATTTACCTTCTCTTCGCCATTCTCTGAGGAGTCCGACACACCACCCGGAGAGAACCCCCTCTCAGGGTGAAGGTGCGCAACACATTTCACCGGGTTAAAAAAAAGGGTACCGAGCATATGAAACTGATATTATTGGTACTTAATTCCCAACCATCACATGGTTGGGGCTTAAGTACCAATAATACGGGGACATACAGAGAGACGTAAGGAGTCACATCAGCTTTGTAGTAACAGAATATGCCAGAGTTGGTTTGATGCACGTCTGCTCCTTTTCAAAAGTTAACCCAAGCAAAGACGAAAAGAGAATTTCTTTTTTGCACGCTACGCCAGGTGTTGAAAATAATCTTATTATTTTTCTATATCGTTGTTTCGCTTTGATGGTTAACAGGCCTAAAGGAAGGTACCGCTTTTTCCAGTCTTAGATCTCTGTTTTAGCGGAAATACAAACCGACAACAAAGTAATCGTATAAGGGTTTCGTTTTTACTATTATCGTACGAACCCATAAAATACACGTAAACTCGTATACTTTGTAATAATGTTAATATGGATAGGCTTTTCAAACGAAACTGTTTATTCAAAAGGACCATGAGTGAGTGTTTTTTTACCTAGAATGGAAATCAATGGAAAAGTTCAAGGTGAAATACCATTTTATGTGGCGAAAGAAAAACATGTTGGCGATAAGAAAGTGTGGAATGCAAAGTTAAAAACTTGCAGATAAGTTTTTACTTAGCATTTGCGTAGGTTAACTAACACGTTAGTCGCTAGGTACTTACATTGTAATTTTAACCAGACTGTATTTTTTACTTCATGTACCTTTGTATTCGGACCAATATCACTACATAGTTTAAAGCAAAGTCACTTCCCGCGTCTCTCTGTATGTAGGTAGGTATGTATGTTTAAATCTTTAAAACTACGCAACGGATTTTGATGAAGTTTTTTTAAAAGACAGAGGGACTCAAAAGGCAGATTTTTATTTATAATTTATGATTAAACGAACTTACCTGTACGTGAAGTTCTATCATAATTATACGAAGGCTTCGTCCGAAGGGATTAGCAAATAACACTTGTAGTACCGCTCAGTGGTTCGCCTTTGTCACACTATATTTGAGGATGAAAAAAATAATATCTTTGACGTTTGGTCTGTCACTCACCCGCTTCATTAAGTTTAGAGTACGAGTATAGCTGAAAATATTTCATTTAAAGGGGAAAGCTTTCGCAGGAGGGAGGGTTGCTAATCCCTTCGGACGAAGCCTTCGTATAATTATGATAGAACTTCACGTACAGGTAAGTTCGTTTAATCATAAATTATACTTAGGCTTCGTCCTCGGGATTAGCAAATAACACTTGTAGACTTTGAGAGAAAAATAATGAAATATTTTGTTTATATCTAAATATATAAATCAGCATAATCTATTGGAACAATTCAAGCGTCTGGTCTTAATCATTAGGTTCCATTAACAATTGTTCTTGCAAAAGAAGTGTCTTCATCAGCATTTAAATAACTTGTGGTTCTATTACAGAACCGATAGAATGTATACTAGGAGCCGCTCCAAACAGCGGTCCGTCTAATTTGTTCTAGACTGACGCCTAGGCGATGAGCCGCGAATGTGGCTGCGTGCCTCATGCTGTGCGCAGTGAATACGTCTACATCGATACTACTATCGCGCAATATCTCCTTAATCCACCGACTTAAGGTCTGAGAGCCTACTGCTTTATATAGCTTTCTAAAAGCAATGAAAAGGGAGTTTGCCGCACATATTTCGGCCTGTCCTTGAAAAATATTAAAATAGGTTACAGGGAACCTTTACGTGTTGTTTTAAGAAAATCAGGAATCTTTATATTTATTTTGGTAGAGAAAATCTCAATACTATTTATACTATTTTTTGACAGTTTCAGCACACTGTGTGCAAGAGCTATGAGAAAACCTTTAAAAAAACCTTTTGATTCTGTCATCTTCTAAATTATATTTCTTATCAAAAGAACTATTGCAGATCTACAGGAATAAAGAGCCCATATTGAGCTCCCTCTTCATGAAGATGATCTAGAAAATTTAATGATTTGTGGAATCAGGACGTTAAATGTATCGATGTTATAAACAACACAAAAATGAAGCCTGCGCCCCAAATAAACATCATATTGTTTAAAGGATCTTGTGGATATTGATGACAACATAACATCAATTGCTGACGGGGGTACACTCCTCCTTAACGCTGTCCGCATAAGAGCCCTGCCACCAGGGTAAGCTTGGTCTATATGTCGCAATCGCTAGAATTAGAATCGCTAGATTAGATAAAATTGGATGTTAACTACATGCTTTGAAAATGATCTTGTCAGATAGCAAGATAATGTTAAAAAATGGGTACCAGGGCTATGTATGGCCACAGAGGTATGACGACTATGCCCCTGGCTTTACGGAAGTTACCTTTCTCAATGTTTTTAAGATAATCATCAATGGGGGAAAAGTATTAAAGGACATATCCGTCCCTGAAAATGCATTGATTGTCATGGCATCTGGGTCTCTATGCAGAGAGACATAATTTTAACATTTATTATGATACTTCTAGCGAATAAGTCAGCTTGGAGCTCCCCAAACTTCAAGATTATTTTCTGAAATGCCCAATCCGCCAATTCCCATTTTATTCGCGACATTAGCACTATTGCCATAATTGTTTTGTAATATTTATGGGGTGAAGGAACCGGATACCTCCAATTCGGTTTACGTAAGAGATAGCTGTCGTGTTGTCAATGCGTAGTAAAATTTGGCGGTTTGTCAAATTTTCGACAAACACTTTTAACCCGAAAAAAGCTTGAATATTTAGGTATTTGGTATGCTACATCTTTTCTTGAGCACTCCACAACCCGCCATCCTTCTCTCTCCCACAGGTAGCCCCCCACCCCGTATTTGAGACATCCGAGAAAATTTCCAAGTCATGTATATCGTCTTTTATCCTACAAAATGATTTTTCACCACATTAAATTAGGTTGCAAAACCGTAATTAAGTTCTATTATATTTATCGTAGTTGTTATTTAATTTTTAATTGTAAATATTTACTCCTTTCAAAAAGTTTTGAATATAGCCAGCTGCTGTATTCAACAGCAGGACAAACATAAACTAATAATCAATCATTTGTGCAAATTCACGTATCTTACATCAAAAAAATTTTCAATTTCCGATTTAATGCGGTCAATTTTATGTATAGATATTGTGACATGGAAATTTTCTGAATCCAGAATAAAACCTAAAAAGGTACATGACTTGTTTGGTGTCATAAAATTCTTCTCTTTGTTTATTATAAAACCAAGAGAAGTGATTAGATTTATAGTTTGTTTGTATTAAAACAAACAATATTCGTATGATTGTCCTTTTAGCCAAAAATCATCTAAGTAATTAGTTGATTAGTTCGGCAGAGCGTAAAAAACGGTCTATAGGTTTACCTCGTGAAAACATAGGGCGTTGCACTCAACCAAATGCTAATACATTAAATTCATATATATATTGGTCAAATTGAAATCTGAAAAACTTTCTGAAATCAGGATGAATTTTTATTAAATAGTAAGCGTCTTTTAAGTCGATCTTTGTCATGTAACAATTTCTTGTAATTAATTTTACAGCTGTACTGTAGACCTTCAATCTTGAAATAATCTGCTTTTATAAATTTATTAAATTTTTAATTTCAAAATGAAAACGGTATTTACCATTTGGCTCGGGCACTAAAAATATGCTAAACAAAACTGTCCTTCTGTTGGCTGACACCTGGATATGGCTGTAGTAGATAGTTATCTATTATAATTGCCTCTGTAAAATTTAGTTTTTCTGTATAGAAAGAATTTTAATTTTTGCGACAGATGTTTGTGTAACAGGACAAGTAAACGGGATTGTATAACCTTGAATACAAGACAAATTTATTGCACGACTTAGACATGATATGGCAGTAGCAGTTTGATTCTACCTAATTTCGATACTTTTATTGCGTTAAGTATTTACTTCGGAGGTAGCCGCCTTTATTTCTGCGCTTAAAACAGATGCATTGATAAGCCTGCAGTTACAAGGCTGTAATGATTTCTCATTCATTGAACTCCTTACGGAGTTCTTTTAGAAATCCCATGCGTAGAAGTATGCTCCAATCTGACCGCCAGGTCTTTATGAATTTTAGCACTATAGGTATTGGAAACATTTGGGTGGTCTCCTAATATTTCTAGGATGGTGTGGTCCAGTATTGCATTGTTGGACTCTAAATCCTCCTCAGTAGGTAACGCGGTGGCGGAGAAGGCCAAGCAATTTTATAACGTTATTACGTTCTTGCTCTGCATATGATGTGTGTATGTTAGTTAAGAAACAGACCAGAGTACTGTTTGCTAAACGAACTTGCTGGGTAGTACAGCTCCAAAGAGAAGTACGCGAACCCTTATTTTACAAACACATCACACTGCAATGATTAAATACAGTGTACATAATTAGCAAAGAAGCAGCCCATAGTACTGTTCGTAATGCTAACTTGCTGGGTAGTACAGCTCCAAAGAGAAGTACGCAAACCCGTATTTTACAAACACATCACACTGTAATGATTAAATACAGTGTACATAATTAGCAAAGAAGCAGCCCATAGTACTGTTCGTAATGCTAACTTGCTGGGTAGTACAGCTCCAAAGAGAAGTACGCAAACCCGTATTTTACAAACACATCACACTGTAATGATTAAATACAGTGTATATAATTAGCAAAAAAAAAAAACTCATAGTACTGTTCACAATGCTAACTTGCTGGGTAGTACAGCTCCAAAGAGAAGTACGCAAACCCGTATTTTACAAACACATCACACTGTAATGATTTAGTACAGTGGACAAAATTTTCTAAGAAACAGCCCAAAGTGCTGTTCACAATGCTATATTGCTGGGTAGTACAGCTCCAAAGAGAAGTACGCAAACCCGCCTGTAGACTTAGAAAGAGGGTAGACCGTTATAGTAGCCCTTAGACCTATCGTCATTCTCGCAGTCCTACAGATCACCCGTGATCATGGCGCTTGCAACAGTGCTGAATTATCGGGAGCTCATTAAAATAAAACAACATGGTAGATATCTTGGACAGTCTCAGTTTTCTAAACCCCAAGAAATTGTTCGCAATACTAACTAGTAGAGTAGGTAGTACAGCTCCAAAAAGAAGTACGCAAACCCACATATTAGATAAGTATATATAACATGACTTAGTTAAGGAAATAACATTTCCCTGACAAAACGTCGTCAAACATTTTATAAGTGTGTAGTCACTTTGTAAACAACGAACTCTCGGATTAAAATGCTTTGTTTATGTAATAATTAAATACAGTGTATATAATTTGCTAAGAAACAGCCCAAAATACTGTTCGCAAAAAACTAACACGTTAGGTAGTACAGCTGCAAGGAGCAGCACGTAAACCCACATAGCAGGTAAGTATATTAACACGACTTACTTACCCGGAAATATCCTTAAAAACACATTTCCTTCACAAAAAACGTCGTGAAACTTTTCATAAGTGTGTAGACACTTTTGTAAACAACGAGTTCTCAGATAAATAATAATTCATTGTGTACTGTAATGACTAAATACAGTGTACTTAATTTGCTAAAAAACAGCCTAAGGTATTGTTTGCAAAACTAACTCGTTAGGTAGTACCTACAGCTCCAAGGAGAAGTATGCAAACCCACATAACAGGTAAGTATATATAACACGACTTACTTACTCGCAATTATCCATAAAAAACACATTTCCTTCAAAAAAAAATCTTCAAACTTTTTATAAGTTTGTAGTCAATTTTGTAAACAACGACCTCTCGGATTAATAATGCATTGTGCATTGTAATAATTAAATACAGAGTACATAATTAGCTAAGAGACAGACCAAAGTTCTGTTCGCAAAACTAACTCGTTGGGTAATACCCAAACCTGACATGACAGGTAAAAACCCATTATATAACACGACATTATCACATTTACTTATGACAACAATATGAATATGTGCTTAATATTCTTGATTACAATACGATTTGCTTACTAATTAGAGAAAGTCTTCCAATAATACTTTTTGTAAAATTGCTTTAGTGGGTAGGTCACATCTTCAGTGTGGCACGAAAAAACCAGCATATAATTGAAAATAAGGTTAAAAATATAACGATAAAATTAACGTTTTAAGTTAATACGACTGACCTTGAGACTCCGAGCCGGACCGGTTATCCTATGATTTAGATCTACTCCTAATGTGAGATTCTCGCAGAACTTTCTTTTCTAATTTTCTAAACGTTTAAAACAGACTTAGCTTGTATTTATCCTCACTTTTCCGTTTTTTAGCTAAGGCATTGTAAAAAATCACTTTTAATGAAGACACTACGTGTGATCGTTGGCGACACTAGAAAGCGAATGAAGCGGGTGAGTGACAGACCAAACGTCAAAGATATTATTTTTTTTTTCTTCCTCAAATATAGTGTGACAAAGGCGAACCACTGAGCGGTACTACAAGTGTTATTTGCTAATCCCGAGGACGAAGCCTAAGTATAATATACCCGAAGCGAAGTGAAGGCGTCACTAGTTATGTATAAAATAACCACGTACCCATGTTACTGAAAATGAAGGAAGCGGATCCCTAATAGGAACACTATTTTCTCCGTCTTAAGTTTATCACTCTATTTTTCATAGATTGCCAAAATTTCTGATGCACTTCATCGCAAGGAAAACAATAATATAACTGTAGCCTATTTTATTGTATTAATGTCTTCTAGTTTTCTATAGAACGCTTGTGCGTGACAGAGGACGACTTAAATTGATTTCAAACGAATGAGGATAGTCGTTCTCACGTATATAATTGACTAGGCTCACTTTGTTCAACTGGAGATCGAAGAATAGCTACTCGTTTAAAAAGGAAAGTGGTTTCGCGTGATTTCTTCGTCTCCCTCAAAACTGTTAATGTTCAACTAACATGCTACTCTTTCACTTTTAATTAATTTTGTTCACTACTTTTTTATGTATTACCCTTTGTTCGTATTAGATTAAATGAAAACGTATTAGTGTAAATTTTAATTAATTATTAATTTATGAAGTACCCTTGATACGCCGTAACTGCTTGCATGCAATTACGTGTTATGTAATAATAATAAAAGCAGCATTATTACATACTTCAAATGATTTATAAACACTTTAGCCTTAGCCTATGTAATTTTTATATTGCGTGATTTAATCTAGGTAGGACAGTAGACAACTATCCTGTTATCTAGTGTTATAATTTTAAAAGTAATATACCTATGATACACACACACACATAGATGATTACTACAAGTTATGTTTTGGTTAATCGATACTGACAGAGCCCTAGATTAGATACGAATAATCATTGACTCAATGCAGTCATTCGATAGAACTTGATGGAACCGTAGGTCTTCGGCGAAGTGTCAAGGCCGGCGTACATTATTCAGGCGACAGCACAGACAGACAGGTCAATGTTTAATGAGGCAGCCATCGATCGATGGCACACACCTGTCCTGTCATGTGGGCTAAGTTCGTTTCAGACCAAAATGGTTAAAACACAAGATAAGAACGGTTATTAGCTCCGGGTGGAGATCCCTCGGGACACAGATTCACATGTCTTTCCTGTGAGTATTTAACAGGTTCACAGTCCCACAACCAGTTTATTATTATCATCATCCATATTCTTCCCCACTGCTGGGGCACAGGCCTATCCTGAACTAGGGTAATAAAGCCTTAGTAAACCATTCTAGCCAAGTGGTTAGTCGACGACACAAACTTAGAATTTCTTCGTAGATGTGCTGGTTGTCTCACGATGTATTCCTTCACCGTTAAAGCGTCTATGCGTCTATTGAATTTGAACCTGTATATGGTTGTTACAATAGCATTTCTATTGCGTATTTCTGTCTTAAATGACAAGCTCGGTGTAAGAGTGGTTAGAGACCCTGGCTAAAGTTCCAGGGTCGTGGGCTCGATTTCCATCCGGGACATAATAATAATAAAAAATATTTATTGACCACAAAACAACAAAAAAACAACATGGAACACAACATTTATCAGTGGTCAACTAGGTCCCAGCCTCACAACAACATGAAGCCGCTGTGGCGCTGGTATTTTGGCTGGGGCCTACATACACATACAGGGTGTCCCAAAAGTAGTGTCAATCGGAAGTCCTGAGATAGAACATCCTGTGGAGCATCCGAAATACCCCCATATGTATGCTCCGCGATTTTTTATAGTTTTCGAGTTATGATTATTTTTCTAACATTTTGAGACCAACTGACCTAACCGACTAAAAATATTGTAGAAAAAAAAGTATTTGACTTTTTGGAGTAATTCTTTTTGCAAATCAATTTGCATGAGTTTTTCTTTAATGCCTAAAATATTTGTCTCCATAACTTATATATTGGTATTGTGCGGGCGGAGCGGGTCAGCCCGCCGGCCAGGGAGACCCGTAGAAACGGTGGTGCCGCTGGCCGCCCGCGGCATAGTACAGGGGCCCGACGGAGACTAACTACCTCCGAAGGCTGCCCCACCAGGTCGCGCATAATCCCGGAGCGGCTCGTCGTGCCGGGTGGTGCCCGGAGTGGGACCCGGCGTGTCCGCCTCCGGGGGTACGGGGGCCCTTCCGTCCGGCGGACTGGCCAACTCCGACCCGCACAGCTCAATACCAATGCGAGACTCCGCGCCTTGTCTCGTTGTTGCCGCAGCAATGGTTTCCTCTTTCACGTCCCCCTTTCCCTCTAATCTCGATGGCAGTACAACAAACGCAACATCGTTCTACAGCGGCACCCCAACTCCCCACCACTCGCTGTTTGAGGTGGAGTTCACTAACATCCGTGGACTCCATGCAAACCTCAACGCCGTCCACCAACACCTCGAGACGGCGAGGCCTGCGATGTTGTTTCTGACGGAGACTCAGATTGGCTGCCCTGCCGATACGGCATACCTTCGCTATCCGGGCTATGAGCTGGAAGAGTCCTTCCAGCCCAAGGCGGGTGTGTGCCTTTTCGTCAGGGCGGACGTCTGTTGTGTCCGTCTTCACTGCCTCGAAGACCCATCCGTCTCCATCCTTGGTGTGCACGTGGATTTAGGCTCTGTGAGCAGAGTCTACGTGTGCATATACCGGTCCCATAAAGGTGACACTGAGACAACTCGACTCTTCGACCATCTGAGTCAGGCGGCAGACATCGCTCAGGCGCGGTTCCCCAATAGCGAGCTGGTGTTTTTGTGGGACTTTAATGCCCACCATGACACCTGGTTAGGCTCCCTAAAACAGACCATGCTGGCCGGACCGCCCACGCATTTGCTCTCACGCATGACCTGACGCAATTGGTACTCCAGCCCACCCGGATGCCTGATATTGTCGGTCAAGCGCCCTCCTTGTTGGACCTTCTGCTGACGAGCCACCCATCCGGGTACCTAGTGTCGGTTTGTGCCCCGCTGGGGTCCTCCGACCACTGCCTGGTGGGTGCAACAGTGCCATGCACCGCTCCCCCACAACCCGTGGAGGTGACGCGGAGACTGTGGCGCTACTCGTCGGCAGATTGGGATGGTATGCGTGAATACTTCGCATCCATCCCTTGGGGGCAGAGCTGCTTTGGAGATAGGAATCCCACGGAGTGTGCAGCGGCTATTGCGGGTGAGATCAGTCTTGGAATGGAGTATTACATTCCATTTACTGATGTCACCTGCGGTCGCAAAGATGATCTCTGGTTCAGTCGTGAGTGCGCCGCAGCCGTTGAACTGAAACGGACGGCGTACCGCAACTGGGCCAGGGCTCATGCACTTGGGGATCCTAATATTGCCTCGATTAAAGCAGCCTACAACAAAGCCACCAAGGCCACCAAAGGGCATACAACAGAGCAGATGCCCAGCGAGTTGCACGTGTTGGCCAGGACCTTATTAGGCATCCCACGGGTAGCCGCTCCTTTTGGCGCCTGGCTAAACATGTGCAATCCAACTTCTGTCTGCCTTCGCTGCCCCCGCTGAAATATCCTGACGGTTCGCTAGCTCATCAACCGCAGGAGAAGGCAGATCTGCTTGCCAATCTTTTTGCGGCCAATTCCTGCATCGATGACGGTGGAGCACAGCCGCCTCAAATTCCACATTGCGGTGCACATATGCCTGAGATCCGAATCAGGCAATGTGATGTACGTGCTGAGTTGCAGTCACTTGATGTAAGGAAAGCTAGTGGCCCGGACGGTATTCAAGAGTTAGTACACCAACTCTGCGCAGCGGAGTTGTCTCCAGTACTCACACGCCTGTACCGCCTCTCTTATACCTCGGGCATCGTGCCCCGGGCTTGGAAGGAGGCGAATGTTCAACCTGTACCCAAAAAAGGGGACAGGTCCGATCCTGCCAACTACCGGCCCATAGCTATAACCTCAGTACTGGGTAAGGTGTTTGAGCGGATAATTAACGCCCAGCTCATCCGCTACCTAGAGGATCACTCGCTGCTGCATGACCGTCAATACGGTTTTAGACCAAAACGGTCCACGGGTGATCTTCTAGCGTACGTTTCGCACCTCTGGGGGAGGCTATGGAGAAGCATGGCGAATCTATGGCAGTTAGCCTTGATATCGCTAAAGCGTTTGACCGTGTATGGCATCGTTCGCTTCTCTCCAAGCTCCCGGCATACGGTCTGCCACCTCGCTTGTGCGAATGGGTTGCGGGATTTTTGGAGGGGCGCAGGATTCGTGTCCTTTGTGACGGACGCACTTCTTGTTTCCACCCAATAAATTCCGGTGTACCTCAAGGTTCCGTTTTGTCGCCGACATTGTTTCTGCTGCATATCAATGACATGTTGTCACTAGGCAACATTCATTTGCTATGCGGATGACAGCACTGTCCACGCACGTTATTTCGGAAGACCTGGGGTAAAGCAGACCGAAACCGAGGAAAAGAGGAACCTTCTTGTCGCCGAGCTTGACGGGGTCTTGGACCGCATTTCCGAATGGGGCTCATGCAATCTTGTCGAGTTCAATGCCAAGAAGACACAGGTGTGAGTTTTTCTAGTAAAGTGTCTCCTTTCCTTTCCCATCCTACTCTTCAGAGCACCCCTTACCAATACAGGATAGCCTTAGCATCCTTGGCATGGATGTTCGCCGCGACCTAAACCAGCGGGATTACATCGAGAGCGTCATTAGAACAGCCTCCCGCAAACTGGGGATCCTGAACAGAGTGCGGCGATTTTTCACACCGGTGCAACTCTGCCTTCTTTATAAGGCACAAGTTCGCCCATGTGTGGAATATTGCTGTCACCTCTGGGATGGCTCCGCAAAATACTTGCTCGACGCCCTCGATAGGTTGCAGCGACGTGCTATCCGTATTGTCGGTAATGTAGAGGTGTCCGAGACCTTAGAGCCTCTCCAGCTACGTAGAGACATTGCCGGTCTAAGTGTTCTCTACCGTCTCTATAATGGGGAATGCTCTGAAGAGCTATTCCAGCTAGTCCCTCCCTCCCCTTTCCACTCCCGAACGACACGTGCTGGACAGCGCTGCCATCCACATACAATGCAGGCGCTGGTGGCTCGGACAAAGAGGTTTAGCTCCTCATTTCTGCCCCGTGCCATTAAGGCATGGAATGCCCTTCCAGCTCATGTTTTCCCTCCCTCCTATGATCCCGGGCTCTTCAGGCGGGGCGTGAAACGGCATTTAAGCAGGCCTTCAGGGTGAGTGCGACAGGCTCAATACGATCTATTGTGCCTGTCGACCTCATATTTGGATCTCACTACCGCTTACCATCAGGTGGAGTGAGGTCATCTTGTTAGCCTTTTTATAAAAAAAAAAAAAAAAATATGGAAAATAACAAAATTATGGTACAAACTGAAAAGTTACGTTCTGTAAATAATGTCTTACAATTTCAACGTTAAATTTAAAATATTAGGAGGTAGCTGCATGGCTCCTAAGTAACTTTAAAAACTGAGTTAGACTCTCAGCTTTCATAATCATTAATAAAAACTGGTACTTAATGAGCTACTTTTGCTGAAATCGGACTTCAAAGATAGAGAGGTGGAAAAATTATAAAATTTGCCATTTGAATACGAAGTTTTATTTGGACATTTTATTATTTCTAAAGTTGATAAGGTTGTTAACAATCAAAATTATACCAGAAATGCTAAGAAATAACCACTTGAAAGTTTAATTTGCAATACTTAAGAAATTAATTAAGTTTAAAAATGGGAACTTTATTTCAAAAAAAATATCGTTTTTGATTATTTATTGTCAAAAGTTTATAAGTAAAAGTTTATTAAAGTCCGTAAAGAAAGCAAAGTTCGTCAAGTTCGTCGTAACAAAGGTATTGCATGTGAAAACAGTGTTAGTGCAATGAAACTTAAATTAAACTAAAAAAAATCATCCAAATGTTTGCATCTGAGCGCTCCTGTAATGAATTTAGGTTTGTTAATAAACTGACTAACTTTCGGAATAATAAAATGTCCAAATAATACTTCGTATTCAAATGGCAAATTTTATGATTTTTCCACCTCTCTGTCTTTGTAGTACGATTTCAGCAAAAGTAACCCATTAAGTACCAGTTTTTATTAATGATTATGAAAGCTGAGAGTCTAGCGCAGTTTTTAAAGTTATTTAGGAGCCATCAGCTACCTCCAAATATTTTTAATTTAAAGTTGAAATTGTAAGACATTATTTACAGAACGTAATTTTTCAGTTTGTACCATAGTTTTGATAATTTCCATATAAGTTATGTAGACAAATGTTTTAGGGATTGAAGAAAAACTCATGAAAATTGATTTGCAAAAAGAATTACTCAAAAAAGTCAAATACTTTTTTCTCTACAATATTTTAGTCGGTTAGGTCAGTTGTTCTCAAAATTTTAGAAAAAGAATCATAACTCGAAAATTATAAAAAATCGCGGAACATACATGGGGGTGTTTCGGATGCCCCACAGGGTGCTTTATCTCAGGACTTCCGCTTGACACTACTTTTTGGGACAACCTGTATATTCATGTGATGAAAATTTGTGTTGGTTCTGCGTCTGGGTGTAAATTTGTGGTTATAAATATGAAGGTATATCTGTATATCATAGCCTCTGATACACATAGTGCAACCTCTAGTTAGTTGGGGGTCAGGTAACACCATTATACTATGGCCACAAAAATACCTTAAGTATTTACTTCGGAATCACAATGATGTATGTGATTCATTTGAACCTGGGTGTACCTGATTTTTCCAAGGAGTCCGTTCAAAATAAGCTCAGATCTCAAATTGATAGCAGAATGAAATTTATAGTTAAAATATTCGAATAAAAAGAACAATTTTAAAAGTTTTTGGTAATAGTATGGTTTTTATAGGCATTAACGTAACCTAGCGAAGTAGTTATTGTACTTAATGGTTAATTCCATTTCGTGCGCATTCTATGCATTTTTAGTAGGAGCACTTTCATACGTAATTACAAATAATCGTGTCCATGCTTCGAATAAGGCTGACAATCGTTAATGGAACTGAAATTGTCTTTTATTGAACCCGCGTGGGCGGTGTAGGCTATCGTTAATCGTATTTCGGTTTAAAAATGTTTATTGTACCAATTATTTGTACAGATATTGATCCAGTTTTACAGAACTTGGTGTCTAGCCTAGTTGATTTTATAAAGAGAGAGTTTTTACATACGGACGTATTTCTATTAGTATTTCAACAGCAAAATTCATATAGGGTAGGTATCTAAATTAGTGCAATATATTACGATACATTGAAACAAATTTGACAACGTACGCCTAGTATTTTAAAAGTAAGGCATAAACATTTTAAACCAATACTTTTAAAAATATCAATGAAATTCAGTTAGCAGTAGTGTAGCTTGGCACGGAATGTTTGTCTTATTAAAACTTCAGGTGGCTTAATGCCTTGTGTGCAGGCGTCATTTCTCATTTGTTTTCCTCTACACCAGAGACAAGGCAATAAATTTAGGCAAGCAACAAGTTTGCGTGCACAAGTCGGTATCGCGGGATTAACATAATCGGAACTTTTACAAAACACTCACAAACCAACCCGATCGGGCATGCGATAAGCACCATTGCTGAACACTCACATTATATTGTATTGGAAATAACAAACACACCAACCCAAAAGAAACCGGGTCAAATAAAAAGAAAAAATGATTCAGCTCATAAATAATGGAAACTGCACCAATTTCTTGAAATCACATACTCGATTACGAGTATTAAGAGTTCAATATAAAATCATACAATAAGCAAGGGACTAAAATGTTTAAGAAATAAAATTTTCGATTTGTCGTTTGTCGATTACGTGTATGTATACAAAATTTTATTTACATAAAGTGTTAATCGGGATTGTAAGCGACAGCTAAAACCTTATCTATTTATTGAAGCCACTGAGTAGTGGACTACTCGCTTAGACTAGCCTAAGAAAAAATATTTATATTAGTCAAGCATCTGCAATCCAGCATGATTTTTTAACTTAAACTTCATTATTTTACTTTATAACCACTATGAATTTAAGCACGCTTAAAAATACAAAAATTGGGGTAAGTTATCTTGAATCTCTAATATAGTTTTTATGTTGGTTTTGTATGGCACTGAAGGCGTAACATTCCAAGGAAACAAATAACAAACGTCATTTTGTGAAATTGTAACTCATTATTTTTGTCGTGTATAACTTATTCTGTCGTGAGATTTATGGAAACTGAGATATGAGTGACCTTCGGGGTTCACAATGACCAACTATTTTTAGAAGTAAAAAAACGTAATGGCCGGGTGCGGCGTTGCTTCAGAGTGGAAAGGCTTCATAAAAATAAATATTCATGACCACGCAACGTTATAACCCCACCTTCAGGCAAGCCTTTATCAGTTAATGTAATTATGTCGGTGTAATGTGATGGAATAGTGCGTTGAGCTGTAGACAACTCTGATATAAGCTTTATTTTTTATTAAAAGCTTGAATACGAAGCTTGAGTTACTTGAATATATTTGAGATGTTGGTTTAGGTAGGTATACGGATAACAGTTATTTCTTTAAAGTAAGCCTTTAAGAAATTAAATTGTAATAAAAAATTGTAAAATGCAACAAATCAATCCTAAAATGTGTGTTGACTATTAAGTAAATTTGTTAACGTCTCAAAATTACCGAATCTTATGTGGATTGGACATTAATCCACAACTTTTAGGCGCAAGACTGGGGCAACGACAAATGCGCTATCGAACCGATCCAATCGATACAATCCAAACAAAGACCATCAAACAATGATACATACATAACCATACGTAATAGATTGTTATAACATTCATGACTCGTTGTACGAAATATAAAAGCGTCGATGGCCGGGTGGTTAAGATCGTTGCTTGCCATGCGAGAGGTCGCCACTTCAAACCCCGCCGGGCACCAATGTGTTTTTCAAATTTGAAATTCATTTGTACCATCATTCGACGCTTTAACGGTGAAGGAAAACATCGTGAGGAAACCTGCACACCTACGTAGAAATTCTAAGGTTGTGTAGTCGACCAACCCGCACTTGGCCAGCGTGGTCGACTAAGGCCTTATCGCCCTAGTTTAGGGTAGGCCCGTGCCCCAGCAGTGGGGACGTATATGGGCTGATGATGTATGAAATATTACCTTAATATGTTAATACGAATTTTCGTGCAATTCACTCGCTTTAGCATAATAAACTCCCAGTTTACTCAAAAAGATTTAATTTCAAAAGCAGATGCAACCAAAATGTACCTATTTATCAAAACTGCGCTTAAGTACCGCTATTATAAGACTGGTGGTTTACTAAACCACTTCCCACACTTTATTAAATTTACATAATTGTTTCAAATTGTTCCGCATAAAGAAAACGTGTTGGTAGAAGGTCATATTTAATGGCTTTTGTATCAGTATGTCTACTTACTTTGAAAATTTAAGGCAACTTATATAATATTGCCAGAAACGTGTTAGTCGAAAAAATACAATTACTGCAATGAGACTTCGATCCGGACATATTCCATCAAGAAAGTTTTCTTTCTTAATGGGGTTAGCACCGTCACCAGATTGTGAACACTGTGGTATTATTGAAGATGTTCAGCATATACTGATGGAATGTGTGCGGAACGAACCTATTAGAATACAACTCCTTGTTAGTTTTAAAAAAAAATCTGTCAAATTTGCAGATGTAACAGTACCCTGGCTGAGCCTACCTCAGATGAGGCTATGGCACTGTATAGATTGTTGCATCTAACAATTAACTAAGTATTGTTTACTCATAATATTATTTAATGTAAAGTTTGTACTTAACGGAGCGACATTGTCGATAACCTACAAAGCTCCATAAAATAAAGAAAAAAAAAAAACGTGTTAGTCCGGTAGATTATATCTATAGGTACTATATTGTGTCTACTATTGTATAACAGTAGGTACAAGTATTAAAGCATAGAGTACCTACTCGGTGCATGTGGAAGGCAATTTAAAAATGAATAATGTAACCGGCTGACAGCTAAAGGCCATAAAGTGAACGGCTATTTATCAAGAAACAACGTAGATGCATAACAATGTACTGAGTAGTGTTATTAAAAATTCAGAAACCGGAGTCTCATGCTCTATTTTTTAAATTAAACCCGGTGCAATCTTAAAATTATGTGCGAATATTCTGTCTTTTGTATGTAAACATAACTACTCACCTATAGATCGGAACGAAAAAGTTGCTGTACTTTATGTTTCTACGACGTAACGCTGTTATAGTCAGTGGTCTATGCTACGTCGTGCTACGAGAATGCTACGAGTTTTACTACTTGTACAGCTGATGTTGGAGATCAATCAAAAATATAATATGTGGTAGATTTAATAATTTTTATACAGTATTTGTTGCTTAGTATATAGTAATTTGGAATATATTGTTAGTTATTTATAATCTACTTGAATGATTGCATGTATTTAAAGAGTTATAGTATCCATATCTACTTACACAGTCCTTTACATTAAGTAATTGAAATATAACAACGGGTGTTATTATGAAGTACTACTATAAATAAGTTATATTTATTAAAAAACAAAAATAACATGTCGTTTGTATTTTAAACACAGATTTTAAGTTAAAAACAGTTCAAAACATATTATCAACACGTATCTGTCATAAAAGTAAATTATTCAACTGCTTCTATCTATGTATGCATGTATGTTTTATTGTTTTTTAAGCGATTTCGCGCTTATAAAGAAGTCACCGGCTGAAGTTTACGAACCGTTGAATGTTCGTTGTATTTCACAACATTGTGTAACTTAGCCCAACTTTGGCCATCTAATTTGAGCGAAATCTATACTAGTTATCGATTGATTGAGCTAAGTGGACATGGAATAAATGGAATGATTGATGGTCGAATATCTATTCTAACATTTGAATTTAACCTATTTTTTATGTTATATACACATATTAATAATTTATAAATATTGTGATGTTGTGTAATATATTTATTTATTTATTAGTTTTATCTAGTATCATTTTCGTTTGTTGCAAATTGCTAACAAAATAATTAACATAGCATCATCTTCACAAAAATCAATTATTACCTAATAATGACATCTGATTTTGAACAAAAATAAAAAGTTTGTATAACAATTATGTTTTTTTAACAAACACACTTGAAAAAGTGACAACGAGAATGGCCATAAACATATAAAAAAGTTGTAAAACTTATGACCGTGTAGACACAGTTTATACTATATAAGTTTATTTTTGGGTTTGTGAGGTTCAATGGCCTGCTATTGTTCTTTAGACTGCCTTAGCGTTTGTAAAGTGTGATAGCATGTTATGTATAAACAAATAAATTGTTTATTTTTATCATGGCACTGGCTCTATGGCCCATTAGGTAGTGCCCAATTGGAACGTTTACCGATACATTTACTGTTATTTCTTAAAATCAGTTTTATGTAGGTATTATTTTTACTTAATAAATATATTACATTTTCAAATCAGGTTCTTAATTTCAGAAAACTGGCAATTGGTCCAAATTTTTCGAAAGCTTCTTACTTTCTTGTTACAAGATGTCGCTACGCTGTGTTACGAAAATACTACGAATACAAGTAATCCAATACGTAACAGATAATGTCATCCTTGTACCTTGTATTTTAACACATATTACTGATAGTTTGCTATTGAGTACTATGAAATACTACGAATTAGAGTAACGCCATTTTACCAAAATTATAAAAAAAAATGTTCAACGCGTACATCCGACGCGTTGAAGTTCGGAACTTCTGCTTAAAATTAGATTATTATATCTTTTTCATCTGTTTTACTTTTACAAACCTTGTCATTTTGTATAGAATGAAATAAAAGTTTCTTTACAAAATAAGCCTGTATGATGATCACCGGTTTGGCTGGTTTAAATTAAATGTCATCTTTGTTTTTAGCAACTAGCTTATTATTACATATCTATGCTCCGAAATTCTACGAGAATGCTACGGTTCTCTACGAGAATGCTACGAACTTCTACGACAATGCTACGAAGTGTTACAAGAATGTTACGTTCAGAAAAAAGTATATCAAGTTTCCGCTCACCTGGCGGGTTGGGCTTCGCGTCTCTCGGCATGGCGTGCGCGGCGGGCAGCGCGAGCAGAGTGCGCGCTTGGCCGCGGTAGTGGGCGGGCGCGCGGCCCGCCGCGTCCCGCGCGCCGCGCGCCGCCCCCGCGCCCTCTAGCAGGGCTGCCGCCGTCGGCTCATCGCGACATACAGCTGAATAGTGCAGGGCTGTGCGACCTTCCTGGGTTAGCCAAAAAAACTTTTTGAAAAGAAAAAGATAGACACCGTACTTAAATGCGTTAAAAACTTTTAGCGAGCTGCCGTCGGCTCGTCGCGACATACAGCTGAGTAGTGCAGGGCTGTGCGGCCTTCCTGGGTTAGCCAAAAAAAAATAACTTTTGAAACTATTTTTGAAAACAAAAAGATAGGTACTTAAATGCGCTAAAAGAAACTTTCATCTCTACTTTTTTATTAATTGTACAATAAAAACTTGTTAATAGAAAAGAAACTGACTCACTGACATGTCAACGCACAACCCAAAAGGCTAAACGTAGGAACTTGAAATTAAACTAAGACGCTTGAAATTTGATTCGTAGGTTTCACTAAGTATACTCAAAGCAAAAGTATATTGCAAAATTCTGACGGGAACAGGTGTTTGGGAGAAAAAACTTTTGTATGTAAAATCCTGTAGTCCACACGAACGAAGTCGCAAGCATAGCTAGTATAATAGTCAAGTGCGAGACGGACTCCCGCTTTGAGAATTTAGAATAGGTACATTGACTGCCTCATTGGTCTATTGGTAGGCGCTGGCTAAAGATCCGGGTTGGAGTCCGGGCCGGCCTTCTCCTAGATCATGTCGGATTACGTTTGAGAATGAGGAAATAGAGAGCGCACCTGTGCTCGCGCATAGACATTTGTACTTCGGTATACGTCGTAATTGTCTTACCCACATCGAGATCAATCGTGACGGTTAGACAACATTATTATATTTTTATTATAGTTAACAGGGTAGTATCAGCGCTTACAGAGTCCTTCTGGTTGACGAGCTCCGGGCACTCCCGCACCAGCCACTTGGC
This sequence comes from Maruca vitrata, assembly GCA_039566165.1. Classification (NCBI taxonomy): domain Eukaryota; kingdom Metazoa; phylum Arthropoda; class Insecta; order Lepidoptera; family Crambidae; genus Maruca; species Maruca vitrata. The sequence goes on from CM076921.1 coordinate 9,640,302, forward strand.
GATGTCCATGTAGTCATAGAAGATGGCCTTATGTAGCAAAGTGACACCCGCTTCATCGCGGCACATCAGGTACTTGCGGCGCTTGTAGTCGGAATCTAACAGCTCCTAGTATTACATTAAAAGCAATTTAATAACATCTGAATACAGAAATGATATTATTTAGTATTACATAAAGGACGCTTATTTTTAAATTGTATGAGAGTGTTTTATTTGGAATCTGTTTAATTGTTAAATCAGCGGGCAAATAAAATATAATGATCGGCCACATGCTGAACACTTGGTCGTAGTCGCGTTACAAGTTTGCTACGATGTAGAATGTAGCACTCGTAGCAAGTCATACGTCTACGGTATGACTTCCTATGGTGCTACACAGATTTAGTAACATTATAGTGATTTTTAAAGGTCTCTTGTACTTACTACGTTATTGATACAAGTATATTGTATAATGGCAGATATTAACATTGCGTCAGTTAGAAAATACGTATTAATTTGAAAACAAAATAAAAATATAAAAAAAAATATTAAAGGAAAGTCTGTCAGGTTATAATTTTCAGATATTACTGATATTTTGAAATAGTAGTTTTTGCTTTTTCGACGGTTTAATTGAAACATTAGTGATTAGTTATTTTACTCAACTGTTTTAAACGCCAAGTGTCGATAATACCTGTAGCTTAGCATGTTTTTCAATGATGACGCCGTGACGTGCACCGCATTGCATTTCGAATCGAGCGATGGATGATAGATTGTAAGTGGTTTGGCAAAGGAAAATAGATTGGGCATTAATGCAATTAGACTAACACCTTGTTATGATTTTATTTTACTGCATTGCGCTTTTCACCTGTGTAAATAAGTAATTTATTTTATCCATTTACACTCTCATACCAATTAGAACTTGACTAATGTAGAAATTGATACAGTGGCAATGCCACGAGAAAGCTAGTCAATTAATGAAAACATATTAATGTAATATTATTGTTCAGCTCATATTGATATATGTGTAATTAGTATTTCCTACGAACTGGAGCAGATCGTCAATATTTTCTTATACATGGCGTCCCAAAAAATAGAGTCAAACGAATGCCCTGAGATAAAACACCCCGTGGGGCATCCGAAACACCCCCATGTATGTTCCGCGATTTTTTATAGTTTTCGAGTTATGATTTTTTTTAATCTTTTGAGAATAATTGATTGATTGTTGCTGTTATAATTTGATTCATCATCAGAACAATGCAAGTAATGTTGTGAGATATTCAAAGTATGCTTTGGCGTTTTAAGTTTTGTATTCATGCCCCAATATTTTTTTTCATTTATTGATTAATCTACCTACCTATACTGGTCGTGCCCGAGCCCTGCTCCTAGCTTACCACTGGCGTAGCTGGTTTTCAGAGCTCGCTCCAGGACTGGAACTGGCTCACTACTATCAGTACCTATAGCTCAGTGAACCAGTAGCGCTCAACCACTGCAGCCTGCACTCCGTGCCCACCCGCGCCCACCTCTGGCCCTCGGATACTACCCCAGGACCGAAACGACTAGTTATCATTAGTACCTGCAGCTCAGTGAACTAGTACCGCTCGACTACAGCAGGATCCCCTCCCACATGTGCCCACCTCTGGCCCTCGGAGCCTACCCCAGAAACGACTAGTTACCATTAGTACCTGCAGCTCAGTGAACCAGTACCGCTCGACCACTGCAGGCTCTCCGTGCTCACCCGCGCCCACCTCTGGCCCTCGGAGCCTACCCCAGAAACGATTAGTTACCATTAGTACCTGCAGCTCAGTGAACCAGTACCGCTCGACCACTGCAGCCTGCACTCCGTGCCTACCCGCGCCCACCTCTGGCCCTCGGAGCCTACCCCAGAAACGACCAGTTACCATTAGTACCTGCAGCTCAGTGAACCAGTATCGCTCGACCACTGCAGCCTCTTCGTGCCCACCCGCGTCCTGCCCTCGGAGCCTACCCCAGAAACGACTAGTTACCATTAGTACCTGCAGCTCAGCGAGCGAGCCCCGCTCGACGGCGGCGTGCAGCGCGTCGCAACGGGCCACCAGCGCGGGCAGGTGGTGCGCCAGAGGCAGTGCCTCCGCCACGGCCAGCAGCCGGCGGCCCTGCCCCGCCAGCACGGCGCGCTCCAGCCGGCCCTCCGCGCCCCCCCGCGCCCACTGACGAAGCTGGCCCTCGGATGCTACGCCAAGGACTGGAAATATACTTTTTAACTGATAAACTCATACTGTGAAGGAAAACATCGTAAGGAAACCGACACACCCTTGCGTGGTCGACCAACTCGCACTTGGCCAGCGTGGTTGACTAAAGACTGATCACTCTAGTTTGGGATATAAGCCTACTCTCGGTGGGGATGGGTAGCTCATGCTAATGATGAAAAAAAAATACAAAAATTAGATAGGCCCAAAAGTAAAAGAACTGCATTCTTAAAACATTTTTATTAATCCCCTACTGAGGGGCGTATACCTCAATAGCTTTTATTTTCACAATCAAAATTCAAAAGTCCATATCTCTCTTCAAAAATTTATTATTTTCTAATCAAATCTCTGTACAGTGCTGACTAATGCACGTATCATATGTGCTACTTTCCCTCTGAAAAATCTTCACTTTTTTGAGCCACAGGAATTATCATCACCCCGAGCAGAGTTTTACCTAGAACGATGAAAGTAAGGTAAGTTTTGTGGCTGCTTTAACCACTTTCAATGGCATTAAGCATAGAACTGAATTAAGAAAAGAGCAATATTCGTGAAATGTGAATTGCACTCTATATTTCGTTTATGTATTGAACATGACAGCTTGAAGTTTAATTACTACTACTTTGTCATTAGTCTGGACTCTATCCAAGGTTAATAATACCTACTAATGGAATTCTGATGAGTTCAGTATGTGTTAGAAAATATTTTACCACGTCGCACTTACCGTCACCTTGAAGTTGTCACTTATCCTAATTAAAATTTAGGAATTAGGAGTGCACAGTAATTACTTGCAAGACGACAGTCGCAGAAAGCGGTTGAGGTAGAAGTAAACGATAGCTTTGGCCCGAGAGAAGGTTACGGCAAAGTGGATTCGTGATATCGTCCTCCGCGATCATGCTCAGACCAGCGATTAGCCGATTATTTACAGCATGCTGCGCTCGAGGGAAAACTAACAACTTCATTTTTAGTTTTCTTCTGCGGTTCCGTAGCAAAATGGATATATATTTTTGGATGGTCTATTATCCGTACTTAGGTATCTGTCTGTCTGCTACCAACGTTATTATATTCTATGAAATATGCGTCGTAAAAAACTGGTATATTAACACACTCAGGTGTTGTTAATAATTACAGCACGTCAGCAGAGCATGTCCGACTAAACGTATATTTTTTTCAAAAATAATAACGCATAAACATGCGTGTTAGAGTTTAGGTAACTTTCGAATATTTGAACGAAACCTATGAACACCTACTAACGTTGACTTAATGCCGTTCTGAACGGATTTTTCTTACACAGCATATGATTAATAGTTGGCAGCTCCTACTCCAGTACTAGATTTATTTCAGTCAATATTACAATTTGTACATTGCGTAAAGCAAGTTAATAAGTGTGTATGATATATTTATTGCCTCTGTTCCTCTACACTTACAGTCTTGCAATCATGCCATGACGAGGCTAAAGGAATAATATTTATTTTTTCGGAATATACTAAAAACACCCTTTCGTTGCGACTACGGCTTGACCGCGTCATAGAGATTGTAGGATTTACACATTAACAGGCGGACTACTATCGGTTCATCTAAACTGACCTTACGCCTTCAACGCAAATGCGGAATACACCTTCTTATCTGCAATAGTATTCGCGCCCGCAAATTGAATATTAATGCAACTCTGAAGGGCACGCAGGTAACTTAACTATGCTTGCAAGTTTTTTATACAAAATCTAGGCTTGTGTTCAATTTCATCACAAATGATCATAAGTGACGATGAAATCGCCTTTGCATCATGCGTGCTTGGACACGTACTTATTTGTCTTTTGAACATTCCGGAATACTAAGAATCAAGAAAAACATACTAGGATAGATTGTCCTACTCTTTTACTGTTACAATGAGTAAGGTTCAGTTAAAATAAATACTTAGTTAACTTACAGTTAAGATATTAGCTTCGATAATGCTAACATCACAAACATCATCAAGTTTGTTTTACCTGTATAGCTCTATGCTATTCTATTCTTTATTGAAACTAATAAGTATAGAGTATTTGAACAAAAAGCTTTCGAATTTTACTAAATGTTCACCGTTTATGTTTCAAACCAGTATTTGAATAACAAAGGCCCGATGCCTTCTGAACTTCAGAAAACTGATTGGAATAAGGTACTTTAATATGAACCTACGCGTGTTAGGTATAAAAGGACATCAATCCCACAACAGTCTCGTAGCCAACGTCAACATATATCATCATTATCCTCATCAATTCTGGGTCACTAGGGGTGAACAGCCGATTGGTCATCGAACTGCCATCAATATTGGTGCCACAAACTGTCCCTATGTTGGCTTAGTTCTAATGTAGCCTACAACGTTGCATGTAAGTTCCAACAATTTGTGGCTAATTGTAATGGACACTGGAACTGAACATTGATGGTGACACGTTAATGGGTGCATTGGACGAGTATTGGTTTAGAAATTAATTTCCAACTACATTTGTGTTCGAGTCTGCTACCGAAAACATTTTGTTAACATTGATATAATTTTGTTACATATACCTACGATACAATTACAACTTGTATGTATTCCTGCCACTCGTAACGTTACGAATAGATATTCGTACTTATAGATGTAAGTTCCACTACAGAAAATAATATAATAGAAGTAGCTATATTTAAAAATAGTAGGACCTTCAAGCCACGTATGTGTGCCAACTCTTAATTACATATCAAATGTAGAACATACATTTCGTATATAATTATTATGTAGAACGTAGGTACCTATAGAAGATAGGTTGTATTCGTATGTGTCTATCACGATGACACATAAACTTATAGAAATAATTAATGAAGGAACTCCAATTACTTGAGTCGGTAGATTCGTGAGTATTGGAGTATTAATAGACAAGAAAAGCAACAGCTACAATTGTTGTAGTAGGCAAAGTATCCTACCCACTTCCTAGAAAACAATGCCCTTGTAGAATAATAAAGAGCTTTGTTTGCTTTTGGTAGTACCAAAGTTTTCAAAAGTTAGTTAAATAAGAATCTGTTTTATTTTCAACGCATTTTACTCAAAAATCAGATTATGGGCTTCGTAACGGTGAAAAAAAGATTTTTTTTGACATTTTCCGGTTTTAGAACCGGAAATTCAGGTAGCAGCGTTAATACAGTTTACGTCCATACAGGTACTTTGATGCCTGTAATTACCAGTACAGTACTAAGAGTACATGGAAGTATGGAACACTGGTCAACTGATGAACAAAATCTTTTCGAACTGAAAACTAAGTTGTGGTGCAAAGACGCTATTCATTAACAGCAATAGCGTGTTAAAAAATAGTAACATTTAACCTAAAGTGAATTAGGTCAAATAAACATTTAATCAAACTTTAAAAAGAAAATAAAAACGTGAACTTAAAATGATAAGAAATTGCATAATGAGCCGGCTAGGAGCTGGGCAGGAAGTAATTCCTGCGGGGCACGCGACGTCCGCGGCTCTGTTTGCGCATCACGTCCTGCCTTGCCCGGGGTAAACTGTCAGCCGGTGCTATTTTTTCCCCAATTTAATGGGGCAAAGCACCAGGTCCGGATTCTGCCCATCGATGAGCAAGAAAAATAAATGACTACTTTTCCGTTGGTATTTTGTTATTAGTGTTTTACTTACTTAATTGACTCGCGTTAAGAACTGTCAAACCCTTTTTAAAATGCAATGTGACTTTTATCAGATAAGATATTCAGCAACAACATTTTATCTCTAATACCTTTATAGTTTTTCTTATTTTTTTACTTATATTTATTAATGAAACTATTTACACGTTTCTTTGTAAAACTTAAAGTATTTTGAATGCATTGCATTGCCAATGTACTTTAACATTAAGCAAACACGTTTTATGAGCGTGTTTTGAGTTAGCTACTAAAGTAGTAGTTAGAAAGTAGGTACTTAAACTGTTTAAACTGATGTCATAATCGGTTAACCTTGTCAACTAAGAACGTGTTAATATGGATTAGGTGCACACTACAAGGGTTGCCTGCTGCGAAGCCACGACATAGAATTGTAAACTTCCCATTAATTATAATTCTTGACTGATCGTTTAAGATTAAGGATCGAAGCTTTTTACTTAATGCGCACCTGGGTAATATGTACAAAGGCACTGTGCTAACCTGTCGTTATTTCTAACGGACACTTTTAAAAACTACACAGAAATGGCATGCAGCGCGTTGGTTCAATCCAGGTTAGCGTATTCAGTAGCGTCGAAGAGATCATAATAATTGTGATAATTTTGCTAATTTCGTTAGTGCCACAAATAAAAACTGCATGTATAATCGCGTATTGCAACACAATCGTTATTTTCATGCCCGTATTTCGAGGTTTACATGTTGCATTAATTCTGTGATATTTTTATTTTGTTATTAGGAATAAAAGAAAAGAATAAAGAATGAAAAATGTCTAATAACCACAAAAGAGAAAAAAAAAAATAACCAAAAACTAGGTCCCAGCCTCAGCATAAATGCCTTAACGACAAGAAGCCGCTGGGGCGCTGGTACTCTAGCTGCCTATTTTAGCGACGTTTTTGAAATACCAGAAAAATAAACAAAAAATTCAAAAACCATGTTAAGTACTTACGTTTGGGAGGGCTGTAGTGAGTGTAGAAGCCGTTCTTCTTGACCGTCCGCTCGGCGAGCCACTTCTTGACACTCTCCATAATGAGCTCCCGGAATTATTTACATTATGGTCATGCCTTTAAACTGATGAAAACTTGTATTTTGTCATGTTTTACTTATTTTTTTGGTATTTACTCAATTGTTAAGGAATATAAAAGAAAATATTTTTTTTTATGAGATGAGGTATATTCTGCTTTTTTTTATGTATAAGTTGTCAGACCTTATCAGTTAATATCTATACAATAGATAGGTACATATACTTTAAAGGACAAAGTGTTTAACTTAAACCTGAATTGAATTATGTTATGAAAAGTGGGAAAATCGATTTCTTGTTTCTAGTGCGATCGAAAACTGTCCTTATAAAATATTAACAGGCTTGTCCGACTAACACAGAGGCCTTATTGCCCTAATGGAGACTACTAAGATATTTATATTCTGATACATACAGGACACATTTTGCGCATTGAATAGGGTAGTTTCCTATTTTTTTATTTTTTGATAAATAGATGGACCACACAATTGCAAAGGTGCTGTTAAAAGAATGGTTTGATATTTAGAAAACTCTCGGAGATATTGCAATTTCAACAGCACATCATTTGGGAGAGCTCAAAACGCTTCATACAAATGTCGCACAGAGCTATGACGTCACCGCTCTGTATACTGTACGCATATCGTAAGAACTTTGTTCAGCAGCTATATCAAATGTTGCGTTTACGAATATGTTTTCATAGTGAAAGTTACTACTAATTCTGTAATTTATAATATGGCATAGTATTTTAATTGAATTTTCGCACTTTAGAAATGGACTTTCCCACCTAACTTCAAATGCCTATTATTGTCTCATTTCATAAGAAATTTTATTCTCGATTTCACTAATGTTATTGATTTACCTATATGTTACTGTTAATTGTGAAATTGTATGTAAAATCAGACTTAGGAAACTACCCTATTCAAAATATAATGTAAGTTATAAGTATGTAAGTTAATTCATACAAAAAGTAAAAATTACTTATTCACATAAATCATTTTTGAGTAGAAAAGGTGCTATGCTCTTAATCAAGATATGATAAGCCTATATAATATCTAAAATGTTTTGTGCTAATAGACAGGCATTGAGATAAATAACTTATAAATGTTTGTTATACCTCTTGTGCAAAGCAGGTATATGTATAAATCTAATTTACCTGTGATGACGAATAAATGAGTCTTTACCATACATTCATGGAAGTTAAACTTTAAAGCGGTAGGTGGGTATAACTTAATATAAAGCGTTCCACTTATTTTTATGGTGGACTGATCACATAGCACTAAGTTGTTTATATTCCACTGTCACCTGTAGGCCTGCAGTGTCAACGAAAGACTAATAAATAATTTGCTGTTAAACGCAGTGTGTGGCGGTTCTCGGAAGGGCATGAGTGCCGACAGCTGTGCGGGTAAGACGCCCCGATGACAATAGGTACACCCTACCTAGGAAGTATTGCTGAATTCATTTGGCCTATGAAGTACAGGTAAAGAGAAACATTTTCATACATTTTCATTGTATATAAATATATCGATTTATTTAAAAAGGGAACCACCATTATTGTCTGGCCCGCGGGACAGTGGTTAATCACCCTGGCTACGATTACTAGAGTCGTGGGTTTGATTCCCACTCAGGATAAATATTTGTGTGGTGCACCGTGCAGGTACTTTGGGTTTTTGATTTGGCAATATTTTGACCACGCAGATAATTTAAAATGCAATCAACTTGTAGTATAATAAATATAAATCCTATTTAGTCTATAAGTGTTCCATATTATGATATTAGTTATTGTATCTACCTAAAATTAACATACAATAAAATGGAAAAAGTTAAATTGTCTTGTTCCAAGATGGTAGATACATCGCATGCAAGGTGTTCCTGAGTCAGCGAATCTAAATAAAAAACAGAACATGCCGATACAAAGGCTCAGGTGCGATAATTAATGATGTGGCACGAACATGCCGCGGCAGACGACAAGGCGATCTGTGTAAGCGTTAAACGACTCGAGTAATTAGTTAATAAGCTTTTTTTGATAGTCACGTTTAATATAGGTTATATATATTTGGCTAATATATTTTACTAGCATAATCTCTGATCATAGTCGATGGGTAGTGAAAACCTCAGAAGATCGAGGGTTACGAATTACTTATCTATATAACTCCAAATTAAATGAAAACAGTTCGGTAACAAGACAAAGCAAAACCGCCTTCAAAAACCCGACTCACTAAAAATTACAAAATAATATAATACGAACATTTATAATAATCATCTGGGTATGAATTTTATATGTTGTTGAAGGCGGTGCCGTTTATATTTCATACAGACAAGCACAGAGTGCTTCGTTTTCCTCAAAATTTTGATTGGCACCGCCTTCAAAAACATATAAAATTCATACCCAGATGATTATTATAAATGTTCGTATTATATTATTTTGTAATTTTTAGTGAGTCGGGTTTTTGAAGGCGGTTTTTTTTTTGTTTACAATTTTTTTTCATACTTTTTAGTGTTAAATCTTTTGTTACCCTATTAGTTCAGCTCACCTGTAATACTACTGATATTATAACTAGTAGTCTTAATATGTATACAGTATTGAAAGAATTATCCTTTTACTCCAAACAATTAAGGAGTTGACCTTCCATCATCAGCTCAGCATCATAACATTATGATTGCAAGAAGCAATGCCAATATCACTTCAGAAAATATATAAAACGCGGTACATGTGCCTATAAAATTTGAGGGTTGCCCTCGATTGATCCCATCATCAGATCCTAGACTGGTCATCCTATTAGTTCAGCTCACCTATAATGCTACTGATATTATAACTAGTAGTCTTAATATGTATACAGTATTGAAAGAATTATTCTTTGACTCCTAAGTATTAAGAAGTTGACCTTCCATCATCAGCTCAGCATCATAAGATTATGATTTCCAGAAGCAAATGCCAATATAACTTCAGATAATATGCAAAACGCGGTACATGTCCCTATAAAATTTGAGGGTTGCCCTCGATTTCTCCTGGATCTCATCATCAGATCCTAGACTGGTCACCCTATTAGTTCAGCTCACCTATAATGCTACTGATATTATAACAAGTAGTCTTAATATGTATACAGTATTGAAAGAATTATCCTTTACTCCTTTTACTCCTAAGTATTAAGGAGTTGACCTTCCATCATCAGCTCAGCCTCATAAGATTATGATTTCCAGAAGCAAATGCCAATATAACTTCAGATAATATGCAAAACGCGGTACATGTCCCTATAAAATTTGAGGGTTGCCCTCGATTTCTCCTGGATCCCATCATCAGATCCGGGACTGGTGAAAATGGGACCACCTCGGAAGTGAACTGTATCCATACAAAAAAAATTTTTGAAATCCGTTTATAATTGACGAAAATATCGGTGAACATACATAAAAAAAAAAAAAAAAAAAAAAAAATATTATACATACAGACGAATTGAGAACCTCCTCCTTTTTTTGAAGTCGGTTAAAAATGGTCCAAAATCCCAGAGCTGCCAGACGTCACTTATTTTCTAATGGACAAAATATATACGATTGAGTAGTGGTGGGGTTATTAATTTTTTTCATAGCTTTAAAGCGTCTGTAAGGTAAAACCGCCGACCGCATGTGTCTGGGAGTAATGAATCCTGATTTTTAATGATATTGTGTGAAATATATGTTAAAATCAGCCATCAGAATTTAAGTGAGGTGAGCAGTGTTTCTATGTACCTTGATTGGTTGATATCTGAAAAATGGCCGTCTGGTCAAGGTAGCAACTAGTCATATGATGATAGTACACCCTACCACTACTCAATCGTATATATTTTGTCCATTAGAAAATAAGTGATGTCTGGCGGCTCTGGGATCTTCCTCTAAAAACAGTTCGGTAACAAGACAAAACGTAGAAAACCTTTTTTCCATATATGAGGAATGAATATTGCAAAATAATGTAAAAAGGGATTTTTTATAAACACAGCAAGTAAAATAAGTATACATATTGTTTTTAGTATTCATGTTGTAGCACATGCTAGTTTAGTTAAATTTACGGTGTGACAGATGACAACACTTGCATTCATCGTATCGGTTCCCACAGAAACTAGCTAACTATTATGTACTCCGTTATTTCAAGAACATAAAAGCAAATGTAGGCTAACCTGCTATTAATACGAACTATAAAATACAGAGTAGCAATGAAACAACTTTGTATAATGTTAATTATATTTTACAGGTTAAGAAAAGGTGTATAAAATTTTATGATATAGGTCAGAGCATATGTTGGTCAAGAGTAAAAGCTTAATTCAGGTCAAAATTTTCACATTTTGCCATCCATTTCTCCGGAGCTATTAGATAAAGTTATGTTGATGTTGAAGCCAATGTCCTTTTTGAGGTTTTCCTTAGAGCTCCTTTTCATCACTAAAGATTTATTATCAACTAAAATAAAAAAGAGACACACGATTATTCTTAGTAAAGGGCAGAAATACAAAAAAAATATCAAAAAATGTTACATACCGTTATTCAGATGAACGTTCAAGATGCGATGGTATAATTCATTAAACTTTTTCTGGCGCTTCACATTAGAGGGCGTGCGCACGACTAGCGTGGGCAGCAGTATGTAATGCTCCAGGTCCGGGCCTTCCTTGCTATGATGTCTCCTACGGGACTCCTTCTTTACTACGAGTCTGGGGCTCTTTTGTTGCTGTTTGCACGTGGACATGCTGCTGCCACTCGTAAGATGCTGAGCTGGTTTGCGCCTCGACCCTTCAGCCTGGACTTCAATGTTCTTGTCGGTCCTTATATGATTTGAAGTATGGTAGCAACAAGTCGGTTCTCTATTAGGCTGCGATCGAGGTATAGCATAGCTAGGCCCCGGAACGCAGTCATCCGGCTTATAACGGCGACTTTGTCTCATCTCAGGAAACATAAACCGGTCGTGACTTCTCGGAGCCCGACGAGAGTTGCGATCTTCCCACCGCCTGTCAGACATCATCGCACTCGCAGCGTTATGGTCACTAATCGCAATATCTTTTTCGTTACTTGCTTGCCTGTTTTTGTGACTGGCCACAATGATATCACCAGTTTTCCCAACGGGCCTACAACTTTCATGGCGATGATTCAGCTTCACAATTCTGTAATGGCGGCGTCTCCTTCGTTCAACGTGTGCAACGCGTTCCCTCAGCAGATTGTCGATTAGGCGCTGTAATTCACACCTTGTGCTGTATCTCTCGGGGTGTGGAACTCGACGCCCTAATCTGGCATTGGGCCAATGTGTACGACAGACGTCTTCCCAAATTATATCACTAAGAACAGCTTCCCGGGAAGGTGTTAGCTTTATGCCGTCGTCGCGCGGAGCAAATTCCCCTTGAGCTAAGTAGTGTACTGTATCCATCAGTCTATAATCACGAACTGGATTCAGTTTGTGTCGTATTTTATGCACTCTTTCAGCAGCCATTTTAGGAATGTCGTCTCGTTTGCACGGGACTGAAGCGCACTGCCTTCTACCTCTGGCTGTGATCCCATCGTAGGTAGTGAAGTCTCGACCGTACTGTTCGGAATTATGTTCCTTCTCTAAAGTGGTGGCCTTACTAGGGGACAGCGGTGCAGTCTGTTGGGCATATCGCTGGAACGCCGATGTCTCTGGGATGTGGCTGTACTGCTCTATGTAGCTGCAACCTGCGCGCCCAGTCCCTGACGCCGCTCTCATCATAATATCTTTGGAATCTTCATCTGACGAAGACAAAGGCATGTTAGGATTCATGGAACGAAATGCCATTTCTTGTTTCAAGATCTTACGTTCTAGATTATCTATGCGTTTGTTCAGTTTATTGATCGTACTAGAAGATGGCAAGGCTGTTGTATCGTCTGTTGAAGTGTTCGTATAAACTAAAGTTGCAATATCAGCTTTGCTTAGTTTTATTTTCGATTTTTCAGTATTCTTGTCTATCTTGGGAAGATTCATATTTAGTTGTGGTTGGGTATAGATATAACATTTTTCTGCAGACCTTTTTTTCGTACTATATACCATTTGTCGTGGAATGGAAGTTTGTGAACATTTCGAAATAGTTGTGGTGGTGTCTACCTGCTCATCGGCCGATGAATCAGTTGAAATTTCGACTTGGCTTTTATTGTGTAACTGTCTAGAATTATCGACAGTTGGGTTCACAACATTAAAATCATCGTCACTATAATCTGAAATAAAATGATTTATTATATTCACTTGTAACCAAATTTATACAAATTCTTTAACAGTCGCCTTACGGGACGTCAAAGACGGATGGTCGCCTGTGCCTAGTCGCGACCCTGATTTATCTGATCCCTGAAAATAAAAAGGTGGTATATAATTGCCAAAAAAACTAACAAATATTACCAGGAATTAATTTAAAAGGCAACTTTACCTTTTTGGAGAAGAAACGGCTCTTTTCTGCGAGGTACAAACACTTGATGGCAGGAGCTCGAGACTTAATAGAAATTAGCACTTTCTGAGAATTCTGACGTCGCGCTGAAGGTTTTGGCAGTATTTCCAAATCTGTAATTTTGATGGTGTACGTAATTTGTAATGTTTCAAAAGTAACAGATTTATTGTTGGTGTTATTGTTTCAATTAGCTAGGGTAGAGTAAGAGCATAGCTGTAATACCTAGTAACACTGGTTTTTTAGGAGAATGTGCACGTTTTCTGAATGATTCGTAGTCAACTTCACGTAGCAATTTTTCTTCTTTGATGGATATTAACTTCTTCTTGGATGGAGACTGATTATTTTCCATCACATCTCATTTTCCTTCTCCCGGGCATAGTTACAAAACAACACCCGTTGACTACGAAATGAGATGGCTTCAAAACTGTAATTTAGAAATCGAGAAGAGAAGAAAATTTTCACATTATAATGACAAGTATCGGAATTGCCAATATTTTTGTTCTTTACTCTATGAAGTATGGAATCTATGCTATCTATGAATGTTTTGAGAACTTATACTGATTTATATTATTAAATTATTCAGTATAAGTTCTTTTTAATTACTTCTCCCCATGACTTCTAACAACTGTTTTTGTTATATGTTATGAGTAAAAGGTATGTACAGAAAGTTTTATTTAAACTAAAGAATTGTAGAATTTTGTGTATGAAAAATATGAAATAAAAAAAACCTTCTGTAATACCATAGACTTGGCATTGTATGCACCAGTGCTGCAGTGATAGAGCACACGAAGATAGAGCTGACCTCTAAGGTAACTAAATACTTTTACATGAAAACCCATTTCAAAAATGGAAGACACTGAAAAACAAGAAAGTTGCCTGTCAAAATTTACAAAGAGTGACGTTTCACCCATTTGTAATTTTCCTAAAAATTGTTTGCCGACTGTCTGGTGACAAATTCGTGAAGTTTTAGAGTACATAGTACGTATGGATGCTTAAGTATTGGTAGAGGATGTCGGAGCAAGATAATAAAAAGAGTGGTGGTAGTGGGGGTTCGGTAGTGATGGTAGACAAGTCTGCGTCCAGCAGGCACAAGCCGTACCGCCCTACGGAGCTGGAGGACCCTGCACCGGACCTGCACAAGCGATCCAGGGCGCCAGCTGTGCCCTGTAAGACCCCACCCAGTCTAACCCAGCCTAACATGCGCCTTACTGCGCTGCCTTAAAGCACAAATTCGCAAGTGTTATACTGGACCTGATTGACAGTATTGACGTATATAGAGATTGATTTATGTAGTTTAGTTTTGTTATTGTCTGGATAGTCTAGTGGTTTATTAGGTTTATTTACAATCATACCATTTCGTATTGAACTATTCTCAATTTATTTATTTATTTAGGACATAGGTAGCCACATTCAGTTTAATTTCTGGCTAAAGCATTACAATATTTGGTGTTAACAAACATTCTTGATAATGTCTTTTATTTATTGCAGCCGTTGCAGAAGAACTGAAAAATAAAGCTGTAAGCGAGACTCCAGCCCCACTCGAAAGAATGGAATGTGAGCATAGTACGTTGAAACATAAGTTACAATGATTTATATCGTGCATTTAGATTTTATACCGAGGTCAGGCTAGAATGTGTTGAATTAATGTTCGCTTTATCCACAGCCGTGTCCTCTGATAAACATATGCATGTGGCAAAGAATATATCCTCAAGTGGTAAGAGACGAGGGTCTTCCCCGGAGGAAATTACAATGGTGTCCCTGGAGACTAAGGTAAATACAGAAATATCTTCTTTTTAAAACTTGACATGATAATTTAAAACAACTAAGTCTAAACAAACATGAACATGGACATGCTACGACAATTTCAAACGATCGATAGTTATATTTATTCAGCAACTTTTTTTGAACATCGATGTACTGTTATTGAAGTTTATCTGCGACTTTTTTAATGAAATCCGCTCACCATTAATCTATTAATGATTTTTAACCTACTACGATGATGACTTTTTATCATCACCGGACACGCGGAGGAGCCCATGTCTCGCACCCCTGGAGCCTCTATAATTACAGAGAGACACAGTAGAGACATTGCCAGTCTATGTGTTCTCTACCGTCTATTTAATGGGGTATGCTCTGAAGGAAGAGTTATTTCAGCTATTCCCTCCCTACCCTTTCCACTCACGACCGACACGTGCTGGACATCATCATCAGCCCATATACCACCCCACTGCTGGGGCACGAGCCTACCCTAAACTAGGGCGACAAGGCCTTAGTCGACCACGCTGGCCAAGTGCGGGTTGGTCGACTACACAACCTAAGAATTTCTTCTTAGGAGTGCAGGTTTCCTCACGATGTTTTCCTTCACCGTTAAAGCGTCGAATGATGGTACATATGAATTTCAAATTTGAAAAACACATTGGTACCTGGCGGGGTTTGAACCGGCGACCTCTCGCATGGCAAGCAACGACCTTAACCACTCGGCCATCGACGCTTTTAGCTGGACATCGCTGCCATCCATATAAAGTGCAGGCGCTGGTGGCTCGAACCAAGAGGTTTAATTCCTCTTTTGTGCCACGTGTCATTAAGGCATGGAATGCCCTTCCAGCTCATGTCTTCCCTCCCTCCTATGATCCCGGGCTCAGGTGGGGCGTGAAACGGCAATTAAGTAGGCTTTCAGGGTGAGTGCGACTGGCTCAATATGGTCTATTGTGCCTGTCGACCTCATAAGTGGATCTCACTACCACTTACCATCAGGAGGGAGGTCATCTTGTTAGCCTTATATAAAAAAAAAACCCTAAACTGTGAAAGCTGTACAGAACCCAAAGTATAAATTTTCCGAGCCCAGAACGTTTGTAAGACTTCACGAAGCAGTGGGCTAAAGTGAACTACAAATCACTAATTGCAGACGGAAGCCCTCTCGTCGCTGCCACAGCCGATCCCCGCGCAAGTCGAGGCGGTGGTCTCCGAGGTGTCCAGCATCGAGGCGCCCGGGAAGGACCACGAGAAGAGAGCAGACGACGACAGCATAACTGAGGAGATCACAGAGTTGCGGACTGCCGATGCGGCCGCCAAAGACCACTCGGAATGGGTACGGTGTTTACACTTTTTTGACCTTACACTTGTTTTGATTTTTCTTAGCACAGGCAGGTGTAATAATGAAGTGATGAAACAGTACGCAATAATAGTTTTCTTTAAAAAAATACTCCAAGAACTTAGACGCTTATTTTAATGGATAAATAAATTGGTGTAGTCGGTCAAGTACTCAACACCTAATGATGTTTAGAGCGTTGTTAGGTAATAACATTAGGCACAGATGATTTGTGGGGTCGAGTTGCGGAATGCAAAAGTGCCTGTAGACACGAAGTTACTAAAAGGTATAAATCTACTACTACGAGCTAAATGATGCAAGCGCGGTAGCCCGCACGCGTTAAAATGTAAAGAAAGACGTCACAATTTGTAAACATTTAAGCCACGGATAGCTTTCCTACGATAAATGTGTCCCCAGAAGTCAGGTGAAGTAGTGAAACGTTGCTAGAGTTCTCTAACATGCTTGCCAACATCGACTTCACCTGATGTCGTCAAAATGCCGTATTATAGGAGCCAAATTTCTGGGCATCACCTGACATGTCACCAACGCATGTCATAGGATAATGTCCCTAAGTGCCTGTTCACACCTAGCGATTTCGATCGCGGCGATGTCTCCGCGATTTCGCCGCGAGCTCGTAGCGTGCACGCCGCGATCAAGCCGCGATTTCGCCGCGTACTGCGTTCATATTTCCAACATGAACGGACCTGAGCTATAGAATGCGGCGCATGCGCTAAGCGGGTAGGTTGGATGAGGCGTAACCGCCGCGAAATCGCGGCGAGCTCGCGGCGAAATCGCCCAAAAATCGCTAGGTGTGAACACGCTGTTAGTGTCCGTGGCTTGAATGATTCGAATGTTATGAACCTGACACTGTTGTTTTGTTATAGTCTGACGATGAGGAGGCGGGCGGGCTCCCGCGCAGCGAATCGCGCGCGTCGCGCGTCTCCCGCGTCATGCGCCAGCTGCTATGCTGCGGCGTGGCGCACCATGCACCCTCCGAGGAGGAGATCCGAGGCCGGGAGTTCAGCGCCATTTAGACCTACACCCGCTCGACACCGCACATCGGCTCTGTGCCTTGTTTCTACCATGTCAACGCAGCTGGCCATTTCTGATCGGCGCGTAGGCTGGCGCGATGTCTGACGCAGCATGATTGTGCCTGCATCTGTCTGTGGCGTAGTGAGAGCCATCCGCTCCCCCGCAAGTCTGGTGATGATGGCAACGCTACTTTACTTTAACTATCATCGTAGTCAGTCTGGAAATTGTGGCACACTATTGACACCCTAATCATGCCCCCTCCCCTATACATGCATAGCTTTCATTTTCCCACACGGATATATTCTCTGAATCATCAGTTTCCGTGTTATCCTGACATGCTTTTCTTGTAGCCCAACTTCTGACTTACAGATGCTCAAAATGATAAATAGATTTTTGCTGCTTGGAGCAAGTTATACGATTCTAAACCAAGGTCCCCTATAGTTCTTTGGCATTTAATTATTTCTGTGGTTGATATCCTCGTGCCCGGTTCCCACTTCCGCCCGCCGCCTCTCGCCGCGCGCCGATTGGGAATGGCCAGCTGGACATAGGATCTTGTTACTATTGTGTGAATTCTGCGCGTGTATCTAGTTGTGTATATAAAATTTGCTATTAAAATAATGTTCTTTTCTTGGTTTAAACTCCATGCGTTCCTGATTTTGAACAATTGTGTTTGAGTAACTATTTGGCAAGTCAATATAAGTATTTGAAGTGTGAACTTTTCTTTTCTCCCTCACCTTATTAATTTATTTATAATACTTATTTAGGTATAGGATTTTTATTCATACAAATACGAAAGATATTTCTAAAGAAGTATATAACAAGCTTTTTAGGATATGACAGGATCTCTGGTTTTATATGATTTTACATTACATTGCTTTACTATACCAGAGCCGCTCTAAGTTGACTGATTTGACACATGTCAGACTGACTGCACTAGTGAGGGACAACGGTAAAATTGCCGAAGCATATAAGTAACAGTTATTTCCACTTTATAACCAAGCAAGATCTAATTATAACAATTTTTTTTATAAAAACATTTATACACATCCAGAAGATTGAATTGAAGTTTCTTATCTAAAAATATATTTATTTTTAAAATACAACACTTATTAAATCCTTCATCCTATTTTTAAAAAAGCGTAATACAGAGTGGAAATTTTACGTTTACTATTTATAATTCAATTATTTTAAGTAATAAAAGACAAATAATTAGATAATTAGGTGCATTTGACATTTACAAATAACGTCTTATTTTTAAAAGTTGTTCTTTATAATTAGCTAAATATGTTCCTCTTAACAAGGATAAATGCAAAATATATAATAAAAAGTGTCAAATCGGTCAACTTAGAGCGGCTCTGGTATAATATACCTACCAGTATTAATGTGCTCTGAGTATAAATAGATCGAGGTTTTACATCTTTTATAAAAAGCAATGAGTTTGCTAACTGTATTTTCGTTTTGAATCATGAGTGTTCTTAACTTTCAATAGGATTTTTAAAATAACATAAGCGGTCATCAGGCTAAAAAAGATTGGGTATTGTTAATAATTTAGATCGAGATCATTATCTCTACTATTTCTTCTTTCAGCCCACCAATTCTGCATCTATAAAGAAGAAAGAAATATCTTGGCAGGACAGCCTATATGTAGAAAATGTGTGCTTGAAGGTAAACTGTGACGTATTGGAGAAATACCTACAAAGCCTTTATACAGTTCTTCTACTTGTTTGTAATAGACAAGCTTGATTGACATGAAAAATAAGGTTATGTTTTATGCAGCTCTACAGACCACTCCTTCGCTTTCCAGGAGTTCCCGGAAATGAAGGCAAAAAGCCTTGCCGCTATTCTAGAACGGAAGGCTTCCGTGGGCCCGTGCTTTAAGTCCAAGACGCCATACGGTGGTCCATCGGGCATTTCAATAAGTGTGCCTAAGGTTATTTACTTTTTTTTTGTTTTTTATGGATACTGATTTACTTCGATCTGTCTACACTGGATATAAGTTTTTTTTTGTGGCAGAAATCGATAAGAACAATGAAAGAGGAATTTAATCCAATGCCGTCTATCATAAATATCAACGTATCAAAGGTAAATATATATTTTTTTTAAAATGAAGTAAGTTTTAATAGTAGATAGCAATCTATTAAATAGAGGAAATACTTTTGCCTTTTTAGAAAATGGTATCCAAATCTACTTCGCACACAAATCAGAAGCCGAAGAAACTTCAAAAGAAGCAAGAGCCGGGCATAATAGTATGTTTTCAACAAATTACGTATTTTTAACAACTTTTAGTACCTAAAGCATAGCTAGCTTTTATACTGACCGTGACTAAACCATGCACACTCCTCCAACCATATTATTCAAATTATTAAATGAAGGTCACTTATTTTCTGATGCTTGATTTTTATATATTTTATTCAAACTAGACTTAGAAAATAAGTGACGTCTGGCAGCTCTGGGATCTTCCTCTATTATAAATTGTTACTTTTTCTACTCCTATTTGCCATTTATTTTATGACTATCATACTGTATTTTAACTTTTTTAGATTTGTCCAGAAGTAGATCAGCATAATTATTTCAACGGCATCAGAACGAAGCTTGACAATATGGCTTGCAAAATTAGGAATTTGTTGAACATGTAATTTTTATGTATTTTTTTCGTTGTTGTTTATTCATTGAAAGATATATTATTTTATAATAAATTTATTTTTCTTTCACTTACAAACTTCAGTTTCAATTATAAAATAACCTAGTTAGACATTTAAATGCCTTTTGTAAAAACGTCAAAAATAAACGATATTTAGGTATTTGCTCTTCAAACATCATAAGCAGTACCTATAAAAGTATTGAAAAAATACAAGTAGAAGGTACGAAGGTTTTACCGATACAGTAGGTATAAATAAGCTTAAAACGAACTAGAGGGAGTGATTATAACGACGATATAAGACTCCAGCAAATGTCGTCAACGAACAGGGCATGCCTCGATAAATACTTGGCTGATTTTAGAGTCCGTCAGCGCTGAAGATCCAGTATCTGTATGCATAGAGATATAGGAACCGTTTTTAAGTAGGTACTGCTGACCGGTCGGCGCCGACGCCCGATACAAAAATCAATCGGCGTCGAAGATCAGCGTATCATCAACGCGACTCTAAAACCAGCCTTATTTGTTTCAAAGAACATGACGTCAATGGACAAAATGAGATTGACGGGAAAGTTGTCGCGGGCGCGGTCACACACAAGGGTCCTTGGCTCGCTCTCGCATTTCCTGTTCGATGGCGACGCTGCGCGGGACCCGGCGCGCGGAGCACGGCAGGCCCCGCAGCGGCATCTGGTGGGTCAGGTTGGAGGCGCGCGCAGAGTCGTACTCGTACGGCCGCGGCCGCCAGCACAGCTCAGTAGAGCCGCACTTGCACGTCATCTCGCGGCATATCTGTAGAGAGACAGAGACTTAAAAGAATTGAACTTATTTTTAAAGTTGGACAACTGCTCCTAGTAAGAATAGCTTACTAATAAACTGTGCTACATGATTGTAGGATGTGGTAGGAATAAAAAAATAAAGGAAAGGTGAGTCGTACTGAAATTTCATTGGGGATTTGTCCGACTCGGGACAACCACATTGCATACCTACTCTCATTTCTCTCTAACCACCCACATTACTTTTATTGTGGTAGAAAAAAAAACACCTACAGGTGACACCGGGAATTGAAGAGAAGTGCGAGTTCGTGGGAGAAGACCCACTTCGCCCACACCTCTGGTATTTCCAGGTCTACTCACCGAGGCGAGGTATTCGTCGCGGCAAGCGTCGGGGCAGTCGCAGGTCCAGTTGACGGGCGGCACGCACGGCACGATGGGCGGCGTGAAGCAAGTGCCCGGGTGCGCGTAGCACGTGGCGCAGCAGCAATGCGTGCACATCGTGTACACCTGTAAGGAGAACAACTGGCAGGTGAAAAAAGGGAAGAACAACTGGCAGATGAAATAAAAAACTAAGCGCTCCTGAGGGCCTACCATGAGTTGGCTATCGAAAACTTACGTACGTTAAAAACCTATCGAGCTGTTTTTTTCATACGGCCGGTTTTAGTTCTTCGCGTAACCACCAGCGGCGCTGTACAAGTTTTTCATAGACATATTTACGTACGCGATATCGAGTGCGTAAGTTTTAAACTTATGGTAGCCCTGAACACGTTGCCGGCACCGCGCCGCGCCCACAACTTCTCTAAATCTACATCTATGCTATTATTATAAATCTGAAGAGTATGTTTGTTGTTACTCATCTCAAGAACTACTAGTTGGAATTGAAAAAAGATTTTTTTGTTGGATAAAACATTAATCGAGGAAGGTTTTAGAATACATAACATCGCGCTGCAAACAATAGGAGCGAAGAAACAATAGAAAATGTGTTAAAAACGGGGAGAAACGTGATGCATATATGCTTATGCATTATATCTCGGACACACATCAGTGATTAGTAGGTAGGTACTTTCCACCAT
Organism: Maruca vitrata; assembly: GCA_039566165.1. NCBI lineage: Eukaryota > Metazoa > Arthropoda > Insecta > Lepidoptera > Crambidae > Maruca > Maruca vitrata. The sequence goes on from CM076921.1 coordinate 9,662,171, forward strand.
CTAATCTCAAGCTTCTTAGGAAGTGGTATGCATGTCAACATGTCGAGTCTGAAGGTGCTTTGTGAGTTTTATATCTATTTCATTTAAGTCAGGTATTTGTTAAATACAACGACAAACAAGAGATTTAATGTTCTACTACTATGCAATGATCTTACCAGCCAAATCGCCCGGCAGATTTCATTTCTCACATATGGAAGACAGTTACAAAGTAAGCAGTTCTCAAACTTGGTCAGTTCAGGAATGCCCAAGTTCTTTTCCACTCCGGAAGGTCCCAGCATTACCTGAGAAATATAATCCAGTCAACAATGAAGTAAAAGACTGGTAAGCTTCGCTTCGCTTCGTATTAGCGTAGAGCTGGTAATTGGTGGAGGTCTTCAGTACACCATCATGTGCAAAAAAAGAAAGTAGTAGATTACACAATTATTTTAAAAAATATATGGAGTGATGCAGTCCACCGGTGAAACCGTCATTTAAATTAATTAGAATACAAGAATCGAGATTTTGCGAAATCCTATTGGTTAATGTTTCTCCACTTGTCTCATGCACAGGCTCGCTCCTCTTCGGTGGACATGCATAAAAAACATTCCGCTGTAAATTGAAAATTGGAATAAATCACATTCAATGTCAGCCGGACGGGGACTCCGATACTCCGACAACATTTTAAATTATTAATGTTATTTCATGTTTTTGAAATGAACGTGAACTTGATCCACCAGTCTTCAGATATCGCCTCTGACGATGTTGACGATCTGATTGATGTAGCTTGTTTAAGCAGTAAAAAAAAAAATCAAGGGTATAAAAGCCCACCTCGCTAGCAAAGAACTGGCAGTCGGGCGCGCAAGTCCCCAGACTGTCGACGTACGCGCATTGCACCACGTCCTTCGCCCCCTGCAGTCCCTTCACCACGTTGATGGCGGTGCGCGCGACGGCGTACGCGCCCGCCAGGCACGCCGTCTCGGTGCAGCAGCCTTTGGCCGCGCAAACCGCGTCGTTGCCGCTCATTATGCATGAGGTGACGCATTCCACCTGGAAAAAAGCGAATGCGGTCTTAGGGCTGCTCGACATTGGAGATTTGAGCGGATTGTTTTGGGTGTCAGGGTCTACACGCGATATTAGGAGTAGCATTTACATAGCAACTTACTGCCCGACGTGTCGACTGGGTTATACCAATCATGATCGCGAGCGAACTGGCGCCGCCTGCCGAATTGCAGCCGAACTTATGCTCGACCAAAATTCGGCTGTACGCTATAATGCGACGTAATTTCGGCACAGTATGTCATCCATCAATCATTTAAAATACATTGCAGGCGTAGTCACGCTGAACTTCGGTCGCGTATTTTGGGCATAGTGTGTTTTGACAATTAGAACTGGACGTCACTGAGGTTTTCGAGCGGATGCCTTAGAACGGCACAGCGCCGAGACGCCGACGCGACTGCCAGCTTCAAACTATGTTCTGTACATAGGTAAATTTTAGCCGATTTAGTCGTCGTATTTATTCTTGCTTACTTATTTCAAATGTGTAATGTTCGCGCAAATAATAGACAATACTATGAAAGGTTGTCCTCACCTGCTCCTGCGTCATGGTGCAGGGGTGCACCGCGGCCGACAGCACCGGCACCATGGTCTGTGCCGTCCCGCCGCCCACCACCGGCACGCGGACGGCTTCCGGCGGCGCGCGCAGGAAGTCGGCTAGCACCTGCCGACAGAGTATACATAAACCTAGATAGATAGGTGATTTTTACAAAACATAAACTAAACAACTCATCAAATGAATTCTAGGTTCATCATCATCATCGTCATCAGCCCATATAGGACCGCTTCCGGCGGCGCGCAGGATGTCTGCCAGCACCTGCTCACAGAGTAAGAATGAGAGGAACTATCCTAATAATTGCCCCACCGACAACATACCGAAACATACACACTATGAAATAAAGTTTGAAATATTAAAATAACACCTCTTTACTAAATGTGTATGAATCTCTATCGGGTACCAATAACAAAAACACAAATAAAAACTTGTTTCTCTGTCTATCTGTCCGTCTATTCCCGCTTATCTCCGAAACGGCTAGACCATTTTGACGGGACTTTCACAAATAAATAGCAAATTTTACAAGGTATATTACTCGTATAGGCTATTTTACTGAATCATTGCTGCCCAAACCATTCCCACGCGGACGAAATTGTGGGCGGTCGCTGGTCTAGAATATGACCAGGAAGTGTCGTAAAAAGCTTATATATTCTCTTGCGGCCGAAGTACCTACTACTTTCCCCTTTACATGTCGAGTATATTCTACTCATTCTTGGACAAGGTTGGCTTGTGCGTACAAGCCCCTCTTACCCGGTGGGCACTTTGGGCAAGTGCCCAGGGTCGCGCAAACTATAGGGTACAAATACAAAGTCCCTAGTTCCTGATAGATCACACCAAATGTAACCAATATTTTTTCCATTACATTCTTTGCCTATTCTATACAAATAAAAATAGGTTAAAGACGGGTCTGGGTACGCACAGTGTTCGCGCGCACACAGTTCAGCTCGACGCAGCCGAGCAGCGTGCGCGGGTTGTAGACGCCGCGCAGCCGCTGGATCTCGCCCACCAGCGGGACCATGCTCTCCACCGGCTCCGTCGCCACAATCGTGAAGCACTGCAAGCGAAACAAATGACATATGACTGTGAAAAAAGTATCAAACTAAATAAATAAACATAACACAACATCCCATACATTGACCTGATCCCGTGCTAAGCAGCTTTAGGGATGAATGCGAGACTCCACGCCTTGTCTCATTGTTGCCGCAGCAGTGGTCTCCTCTTTCACGTCCCCTTTCCCTCTCATATCGATGTTCCGGGGAGGAGGGGTGAAACGGCTTTCAGGGTGAGCGACATGCTCAATATGGTCTATTGTGCCTTTCGACCTCATATTTGGATCTCACTACCGCTTACCATCAGGTGGAGTGAGGTCATCTTGTTAGCCTCTTTATAAAAAAAAAAGAGCCATCCGCTCCCCCGCAAGTCCGGTGATGATGACGAGGCTGCTCCAAGCAATCATCGTACGTCAGTTAGGATAAAAAGGGGTAAGTAGCTTAAGCACTTGTGTTCGAATATCAGAATCAACAGTGGTTACACAAATACACTTAAAATATTTAATTACAGCCAGACACGTAACAAACACTGATGTTCGTCACACAAATATTTATACAGGATGGCAATCAAACTAGAGGAAGATCCCAGAGCCGCCAGACATCACTTATTTTCTAATGGACAAAATATATACGATTGAGTAGTGATGGGGTGTACTATCATCATATGACTAGTTGCTACCTTGACCAGACGGCCATTTTTCAGATATCAACCAATCAAGGTACATAGAAACACTGCTCACCTCACTTAAATTCTGATGGCTGATTTTAACATATATTTTACACAATATCATTAAAAATCAGGCATCAGGATTCATTACTCCCAGACACATGCGGTCGGCGGTTTTACCTTACAGACGCTTTAAAGCTATGAAAAAAATTTTACTTTTACTTAATTTTACTTATTTTCTGATGCTTGATTTTTTTTATATATGTTATTCAAACAACTATTTTAAAACGTTTTGCAAACGGACAGACCGATCCACAGGGCCAAACATTCACCAGTCCCAACTGTTTTACATTTTTTTTTTAACTTGAATTTAGTAACGATTTTCTAATAAAATAGATTGGAAGGAACAATGCTATAATTATTGCGGTCAGATGAGCACTTTCTAGTTGATGGAATAACATATATAAAAATCAAGCATCAGAAAATAAGTAAAAGTAAATTTTTTTCATAGCTTTAAAGCGTCTGTAAGGTAAAACCGCCGACCGCATGTGTCTGGGAGTAATGAATCCTGATTTTTAATGATATTGTGTGAAATATATGTTAAAATCAGCCATCAGAATTTAAGTGAGGTGAGCAGTGTTTCTATGTACCTTGATTGGTTGATATCTGAAAAATGGCCGTCTGGTCAAGGTAGCAACTAGTCATATGATGATAGTACACCCCAACACTACTCAATCGTATATATTTTGTCCATTAGAAAATAAGTGATGTCTGGCAGCTCTGGGATCTTGGACCAAACCCACGACCCTTGGAACCGCCAGCCAGGTTTAACTAACCATTGTTCCACCGAGCCAGTCAAATTCAACGGTTGTGTGACGTAGTTTTAAATTGAAAGTCAATTAACTAATTCTCTCTTCTACAGTATACTAATTTGTTTAAATAGTCTTACCGTAGGGCATGTGTTACATATTTGCAGGGTGATCTCGGTGACCAGAGGAGCGCTGCGCTCGAAGAGGTCGCACCGGTCCCGCGCTACTATTATCACAACCTTTGAATCCTGAAATTGGAATGTTTTGTTCCATGACTTAGTTGGCCAGTATATTTTCCTGAAGAACAAAACGTTCACTGAAGTAATTGTCAAATAATCATCTACCATTTTAAGCTAAGGAGTCAAGGGCCGAGTTATATTCAATTGGGGTGTTATTTTGTGGTGTTATCTATAAAGAAATAGCTACAATAATAAAATCACAGTTGAAAAAAAAATTTTGATTGATTTTATCTGACGTAGCGTAATTGGTATGTAGTCATTTACATCTTATCTTTTCTTTGACGCGGTGACCAAACCGCTTTATGATAGCACATATTATAGGGAACTAGCGGACCCGACGTTCGATTTCTCGTCCCCAAAAACCCCCACATATAAAATTTCAGCGAAATCGTTAGGGCCGTTTCCGAGATCACATGTTTTCTCATACAATCAGCACCATCTGTCGGGCTGATTTGTGAATCTAAACCATCCAGGTGGGAGACATTTTGTCGACCGGTTGCTGTTACCACCATACAGTTGTGTAAAACTCGCCAAGTGACTCTGACCTCTCTTGGTCAGGTCGCGTTCCGGGATCAGCACTGTACGAACCGGAGCCAGGGGGGACCATTGTTGCGGCAAGCGCCGGACCAGTGGAGTCTTAGCGGCGGTATTGTGCGGGCGGAGCGGGACAGCCCGCCGGCCAGGGAGACCCGTAGAAACGGGGGCCCTTCCGTCCGGCGGACTGGCCAACTCCGACCCGCACAGCTCAATACCAATGCGAGACTCCACGCCTTGTCTCGTTGTTGCCGCAGCTGTGGTCTCCTTTTTCACGGCTTTCAGGGTGAGTGCGACAGGCTCAATATGGTCTATTGTGCCTGTCGACCTCATATTTGGATCTCACTACTGCTTACGATCAGGTGGAGTGAGGTCATCTTGTTAGCTCATTATAAAAATAAAAAAAAATCCAGGGCGCCACTAAAACGCATACAGAAAAAAATCATTTAAACCATTTAGGAGGAGTTAAATGATACACATACGTACAGCTGAATTATAGGTATAAAGATAGATCAAAATTATCTAACCTTGAGTGCATCACAGAGCATATGCCGGCCGGAGTAAGACGACACTTTACACTTTGTGTCCACGTGGCTTAGTTCCATCCCGTACCCGCAGGTGGCGCACACGTCGTACAGAGCGATCTCGTCCAGCAGTGGACACTGCTTCAGAAGCAGCGCCAACGGCTGACCTGGAAACACGTGCAGAAATACATTTTTCCTAACTGACATACGATGATGGCTTGGAGTAGCCGCGTCATCATCACCAAACTAGCGGGGGAACAAATTTCCGACATAGTGCTAAGTGATTTAAGCATTTGTGTACAAGATACCAGAAACAACTGTTTTATACACAGGTAGATTATCTTGAACGATAGAGAAAGACACAATACTTATTATAGGCAACAAGTAGAAATATTTATAAAAATAACTGTTTCTGGCTTCCTCCTTAGGTTTCAAGTTCTAGCTACTACATAAATGACTAGTACAAAATAACTTTGAGTACTCCAAGTAATCGTAAGAAGAATTTGCTTATGATCTATTGCCTGTCTAATCCGCAACGTTACTACATTTCCTACATACGTGTCTGTTTTAAGAATTGGTTAAAGCACAACTAACTAGACTACATTTGTAACGGAAAGCTTTTACTTACAGACTAATGAACGATCGATCGTTGCAACTAATGTGTCAACGCGATTATGTGTTTGGATATGTGTAGTGGAAAACGCCTACATTTTTATGTGTGCGTTACCCCAGCAAAATGTTGTCGCAAATCGACATTCTAGTTCATCAGATAATTAGTCGGTTAGCTCTACATATATAGATCTACATAGTATCAATGAGTATAATATTGATAGGCTGACTTTATACTCGTACCTATATCTACACATGTGTATGCTACAAAGAGATGACTATCTGTAGCAAATGCACGATTTCAAAAAGAGCTACTATATGGAATTAAGAAAAAAATAATCTATTATACTAATAATAAATCTGTAAGGGTCGATCATGGAGTAAGTTAGTTTGTTTTCAGAGATATTGTGTTTATAGGCTCAATATATGATACTGATACTAATTTCACGATTTTTAGATATTTTTTCTGTATGTGTGTATGTATGTATGTTCCTCCATAACTCTTAAACCAATTATCCGAATTTGATGAAATTTGGTATAAAAACACATAGACATCTGGGACACAGGAGAGGCTATTTAAATTCTACGAACGGAGTCGCGGGCACAGCTAGTCACTGATAAAATAATCACAACCTGTGCACCCTGCAGCTCCGCAGATGGTCACCTTCATGCCAGCAGGGCAGGTGCTGTAATCCTTGCTCCTCACTCTGCATGGTCTCCAATGCACACGAGTATTAGAGACCCAAGGAAATAATCCAGGCCTAGAAAGCAACGCTGACCAAACAGTCTTATGCACTTGCATTTTTTTTTATTTTATTATTTTGTTACGAGATTTTTCACTTGAAATTTTTAATTTTGTACTACATTCATGATGTGTCCTGATAATTTGACACTGATGGATTTGACGATATTCTTCTTTAAACTGAAAAAGTCTTTGTTATCAATAAGTATTTATTGGTTAAAGATTCTCTTGCCCCTTCTTAATTTTTTTACCAAGTTTGAATACTTACTTGTCGTGTCATGTACGAGTGAAAGTTATAATAACTTTGATGATGATGATTATGCCATACTCAGAATTTTCCACACTGACAAGTATTTAATTATCACTTTGTGCACTTCGACACGGAAACATCATGAATAAGTAACACTAACGATACAATCTCGCCAAGTACTAACCATTACCTATCGATTGCCACCAAAACGTCTACACAGTAACATACAATAGTTCCCCGTAGAATCATAACGTTTTTATTTTGCAAACATGTATTTGGGTGTGCGAAAATATTTCATGGATAAAAACCAAGACTTATCCCTGCTACAGTTGTTCAAACCAGTTTATATGATGTTAACAGTAGTCGGGCTTTTTCCGTATTGCTTGAATTTTAAAACAAAACACTCGTGCATTATTATTCCCAAAACGATTTATTTCAATTGCTTATGTGCTGTAACTATGACTCTACTCATGTTCGTGTTCGGCGGTATGGATAGCCTCATCAAGGTCCGCGAAGTCATGTCGAGTAATGACGCAATCACGACACATATCAACTACATCTTGGAATACTTAGCGTTGTTGCTATCTTGTATTGTCGCATACATAAGTTTTTATTGGTACAGACACAAAATCGTGCGTATATTGAATGATATCGCCTCAGCATGGCTCGATTTGCCGGTGACCAACAACCGCATATTGGAAAATGTCCGATTCCAAATATTGTTTTCTATGATTTTGCTCCTCGTGTTACTAATAATGCATTTGGCTGTCTACATGACGATAAATACAGGACATTGGGAAATTACTCTTCTTGGGTTTGGTTTTATGGTGCCTCAGTTAGTACAGTTGGTATGCCTTGAATTCTTTTGTGTTCTTCTGTTTATGATGGTAGCGTTGTTGTCAAATATTGAACAAGCAATCAAACAGTTAACGGATTCTAGACCTGAGATGGAAATTACAAAAGTCGAAGCAAGAGCAGCTGCAATACAAGTGCGGAGCATCGAACTGATTTATGTCAAAGCTTTCGAGATAAAACGAGAAATAAACAACACATTTGAAGCTACCATACTGATGACATGTATACAATCTTTCCACTGTATTGTGAGCGACTCGCACACTATATTTTATGGCTTCTATTTGACAAGTACTATGACAAACCATGCTCTCGTTAACTACGCCACGTGGATAATCTACCAGTTTATGAAAATATATGCTTTGACGTATACTGGAAACCTTTTGAATGTGGCGGTAAGCAAACAATGACTGAAGCAAATGGCTAACTCAGCATTAAACTAACCAGAATATAACACGTTCAATTATACTCTTCGTAAGTAGGCCTTGAGTATCTGTTATGATTTCAGGCATGCAGAATAGGACAAGAATTACATAATATACCACATGAAAAGCACGATTTGAGGACATTACTGGAGGTATGTAATGCCTTAATCCAAAAGCTACAACTTGGTATAATGTTACATGAATAAATGTTTTTCTTATTTGCAGGTCCAACACTTTTCTTCTCTGATGTCGTTCCAGACGGCTGACTTCACAGCTTATGGTTTATTTAAGCTCAATTCCAGTTTATTGTTTAAAGTGAGTAGGACTCTCTGCAAGCGAGCTTTAATGTTTACATAAAATAGTGATGGAACTTTCAGGTACTTTACACTAAGTAAAGTGCAACTAAAGTTCGGTGATGGTACTGTAACCCTTTAATGATCAGGAATTAAGCTTTTATTGATATGTGGCCTCTTTTGCCCACATAATATAACTAAACTTTGCATAATAACTTAGATTCGTTACAACAACATACCTACAGATCCCTTTAATAGCATACTAGGTACAAGTACTTAAATTTGATGGCATTAGCTCTACCTACCTATACTTATTCGTCCTTTTCTTTACAGATGACTGCTTCTTCTGCAATGTATTTAATCATCCTAATTCAGTTTGATAAGAAAAAATAATAAAAGCAAACCGAAAGTTCTATTTTTCGAATAAGTTTGTATTCAGTGTGTAGTTAATGTAGTAAACCGTCTGCCTATGCTACAATTGTACAATTTTAATTGATTTTAATTCTAGTAAATTGTCACTAATTGGTAGGCTATTAATATAATGACAATTATTATATTGTTTTGCACCATTTAAATAAAATATCATCTATGTAATTAAAACTAATTATAAGAATAGTTTATGTGCGTGCATTAGGCACCCATAATTATTAAATGCCTAGATTAAAAGATATTATTATACTTTAGTGCTGCACGCGCTACCGTATTTTAATAGAAAAAGGTGGATTTTAGAGAACAAAGGTTTGCTTAAAAAATATGGTATCATCAACCGCTACTTCTACGAATTATTACGGGTGCAATATTATGTAAAGCATAAGCATATTATAAACAGTAGATATGTTACGGTTAATGTAGATAGTGCGGTTATTATGTATAATTACCGGTAACTATGCATACACATTAACAGTGCTCGTGGTAAAGGTGGTAAAAACTATCGAATTAATCACATTTACCGGTAGTTATATTAAATTACCATACCCTTTGTGTAAATATGGTTAATTATAAAATCAAACAGACTTGATTAGCTCGGTGAAACAATGGTTTTGTTAGTGACCCTGGCTGGCGGTTCCAAGAGTCCTGGGTTCGATTCCCACTCGGGACAAATATTTGTGTGATGAACATCGGTGTTTGTTCCGTGTCTAGATGTGATTATGTTTTAAGTATGTATTTATAATTAAATATGTATGTTGCCAGTAGTACAAACTGTGCTTATGTGAAATGTCCCAAATATTTATTTATTTATTTAAACATCTGAATCAATATTTATTAGAATAAAAACCATTTTATTCTAGTCTTAATTATAATAAAATTTGTTTACAAACATCGGACAAACATAAATATTCCTCAAATATCAAGAGATCAAACCTTCTGTTCGGTTAAGTAAAACATAAAATATATTAAATATTAGTCTTTATGGGTCTACACGCGTTATTAGGAGTAGCAAATTACATAGCTACTTACTGCCCGACGTTTCGACTGGGTTACACCAATCGTGGTCGCGAGCGAACTCCTAGTACTAGTACCAGTAAACGTCGGGCAGTAAGTAGCTATGTAATTTGCTACTCCTAATAACGCGTGTAGACCCATAAAGACTAATATTTAGTGTAATGGAACGCGAAAGTCTAAAATCTTACATAAAATATATTCTCATTAAATTAACAAATAAAATATGGGGGTAAGTTTGTATGAAACTTCGTCAATTTGAACGTTGGCACGTAAAATTTGGAAGGGACGTAGGTCAGATACTGACTGACAGATACACCTTTAGGTGCACTAAGAATAGAATTCTAAATTTTAACAGGAACCCGAAATTCTAACAGAACGAAGTCGCGGGCACAACTACCTGCACCTACCTACTACTAACTACCGGCACCTGCATGCCAAATTACAATCATCTATTTTACGCGGTTTAGATGTTTTCATATTAAAGTATTTTCCCGCTAATTCCCGTTCCCATGGAAATTTTGAAAATATTCTGTTGCGATTAAGCTTTAAGTTTAATAAGGTACCTAGGTAGGCAGGCATGCCAAATTTCAAGGATCTAACTTAAGCAGTTTTAATATTTTCCTGCTATTTCCTGTTTCCTGTTAGAATTTCGGGAAATCCTTTCTTATTGCACCTTTACGGTACCTAACCTACACCCCTTCAAAATCTTACGTTCCAGCGTTCAAAGTTTACAAAGTTTCATACAAACTTACCCCCATATTTTATTTGTTAATTTAATGAGAATATATTTTATGTTTTGCTTAACCGAACAGAAGGTTTGGTCTCTTGATATTCAAGGAATATTTTTGTTTGTCCGATGTTTGTAAACAAATTTTATTATAATTAGGACTAGAATTGTTCATATCCTAATAAACATTTGATTCAGATGTTTACATAAATAAATAAATATTTGGGACATTTCCATAAACTAAGCACAGCTTGTACCTACTTTTGGCGGCAGAGACTGATAAACATACATATATATTTATAAATACATACTTAAACACATAATCACATCTAGACACGAAAAAAACACCGATGTACATCACAAATATTTATTTGCCCCGAGTGGGAATCGAACCCAGGACTCTTGGAACCGCCAGCCAGGGTCACTAACAAAACCATTGTTTCACCGAGCCACAGATAACATAACTATACAGATACCCCATCCCATACATTAAAACGTAGACATCATAACTCGGGCATCTCGCGCGCCATGTATGTTTTCCGTCTTGCACACCAGATGTCGCTAGCGAGAGCGAGCCATTCCCATCCAGTGTAAAAGCATGTCAAAAAAGCACATCAAAAGATGTCGCTGTAAAGGCTCCCAAACAGCTTTACTAGGGTCGCGGAACGACAATACGCGCGCGCGAGTAACCGAACCTCACACAAGAGCAGGGTTGCCTCCTTTAAGGAAAACGTCTCGCGCGCAAAATTCAAAGGACTGTCTACTGCGACATAGTGCGAAAGTGTACCAAAACAATATGATCGTGAAGTTGATATTGCTTCGAAGCTGCGTGTCACTTGTACAAAAGGAGTTGTGAGGGCCTTTTTCGATAGAACAATGATTGTTAGGTGCATTATTTATTAGAAAATTTTAATCAAATTTTATTATTTTTAATTATTGTATTGAGACAGCTAAGTTAATTATTAAATATTGAATTAATAAATATTGATATGTAAATTATTACATAACAATAATAATTTACTAATTTACATAACAATATTTATTAATTCAATATTGATGAGTCATTATTATTGTCGTTTTAATTTAATAAAAACGTCAATAATAAAATAGCAGAGAGCGTGCCCTTAATATTTTAATCTGTGTAGCAGCGCCGTACGCGCGCGGCAGCCCTCTTGAGTTTTAGAGCAAGCGCGGCCCGGTCGTCGATAGGCTATCATCGCGCGCAAGTAAATCGTGCCGCGCGAGAGGCGGACGAAACTTTGCCTTTGTTAAAATGTATTTAAAATAAAGTTGTTATTTTATGATGCGTAGTGAACCATTGGCTTAAAACAAAATGTAATGGTGATTTATGACAAGGGTATTTGACAGTGGTTGTTATGATTGCCATTTTTATGATAATCAGTAAGATTTAAGCAAATCAATATTATTAATGAAATCAAATTTAAATTTTTGGCAAAATGAGACAGCAAAAGACATATAAAGTTGGGTGGGCAATTCTATTTGAAAATTGCGAAAATCATTTAAAATTTCCTTGTCATCTTATAAGTAACAGAATTAGTAACATCTTTCATTATGTAAACATATCCATAAACGCAACTTTTGATGAACCTTCCGAACAAACTTCCTAGGCGCTGCATACAAAGAACTTGCGAGTGACGTCACACGCCAGGGAGCAGTTTGTATGGAGCGTTTTTAACTCGCCCAAATAATGTGCAATTAAAATTGTAATATCTCGTCGAGCTATTGAGATATCAAAGTAATACTTTCAACAGTGTATTTGTGTTCGTGTGGTCCATCCAACTATATCAAAATAAAAAAAAAAAAAAAAAAAATAAATAAAAACAAATACCCTTTTCTAGAATGTACTTAAAACGAGAAGATACTTAAAAGTTCACGATAGAAAAAATTGAGTTATTGTGTTAAATAATATCTATATCATGCAAAAATTATAATAATAATATTTCTTCTCTGGATCGCTGATTGGCTCGATGGCGTATTGGATAGTGCCCCTGTCTCACGCGTCAAGAGTCGTGGGACTCGTGGGTTCGATTCCACGCGCGTCAAATATTTGTTTTATCGAACATCGTTGTTTGCGCCGTGTTTGGTGTGCTCATGCTATTTATATACGTATTTTTAAGTTTATTTGTGATACGACTACATACCACGGAATGAACACAATGAAATTGATGTTGTATTATATTTATTTTATTTGAAATATATATTTTTTGAGCAAAAACTCGAAAAATATTTAACAAGATTTTTATGCCCAATTATTAATAGTCGAATATTTTTATTTATTGTTTTAGTGCTATTCAAAGCTCTAATGTGAATTTAAACATCTAATTTCTATTTATTTATCTATTTGAACGAGGACCCTGTTCGATATTGGGGTCAAGAATGCGAATTTTTCCAATTTTTAAACTAGATAGATGAATAGTTTTTGTTGCGTTAGGAATATTCATTCCTACATTCGGAGAAATGTTACAAAATATTAATCTAAGGAAGAGATTAATCATTCTTGTAGTTGATAGTCAAGTAACTCTTATATTCATGTCATATATTTTCTTGTTTTAACAAAAGAAATTAAATAATCTAGAATTATAATTTATGAGATATAAAATATACGCGCACAACGCCATCTAGTTGATGACTGACTGTTGTAATTTTTTGAACTAGATGGCGTTCTACCAAATTAGCACTCACGAAAACTACAATTTTTATTGCAAATTTAAATTTATGAAAATATTTATCTAAAAGGGTTTAAATTTATTTGATTATGTATTATTATATTTTTAAATACTAGTTTATATATTTTTAATGGTTGGATTTATCGTTTTCTGGGATTTGCATAATCATCATCAACGAATGGATACTCGTTTCGCCATCTGTTGTAGTTTTGGGAATATCATTTTAAATGTATGGGATGAGACCCCATGACCGAGCCAATCAAGTCTGTATGATTTTATAATTAACCATATTTACACAAAGGGTATGGTAATTTTATATAACTACCGGTAAATCTGATTAATTCGATAGTTTTTACCACCTTTACCACGAACGCTGATAATTATGCATAGTTACCGGTAATTATACATAATAACCGCTCTATCCACATTAACCGTAACATATTTATTATACTGATTTATTATTTAAAAATTCAAGGCTTAAGATTTTATGACAACTCGTAAAATATATACGTACTATCTCACTGTCTACCTAACCACCAATAAAATTAATTAGGGTGCCGCACTGTTTTATTGTACTTAGCAATTTGATATGGAATTTTATGAATAAACAATGCCTATTTAACCCATTATAGATCCTATCTTACTAACTAGATAGCACAATATCTATTATAATTTATTAATGTTTTTCCTCTATAACATATTCTGTTTGAACTTTAGGTAAGTCACGTTTCCGTTTTGTGCAAATAATGTTTACTTGTGTACGAAAATATTTAAAAAAAGATTTATCGTTGCTTCAACTGTTTAAACCAGTTTATGTGATGTTATGTGTAGTCGGACTTTTTCCATATTGCTTGAAATTTAACACAAAACACTCGTGTGTCACCATTCCCTGGACGATTTACTTAAATTTATTTTGTGCTCTATCTGTAAATTTACTTATATTCGTATTTGGGGGAAAAGAAATATATGACAAGATCTGCGAACTTATATCAGGCTATGAATCAGTCACGACACATACCAACTACAGCATAGAGTATTTCTTGTTGGTGGCATCTTGTGTGGCCGGCTACTTTAATGTTTATTGGTACAGATACACAATCGTGCGTATATTGAATGAACTGGCTTCATCATGGATCGATCTACCAGTGAAAAATAAATTCATACTCAAAAATCTCCGCGCTCGAATATATTACACTTTTACTATCCTCGTTATCTTACTGATATTGCATTTAGGGATTACATTTACGTTAATCGGAGGGTATTGGAACATAATTATAATTGGATTCGCCTTTACCGTTCCTGAACTAATACAGTTTTTGTGTCTTACATTTTTTTGTATGCTTTTGTTCATGTTGGTTGCGTTGATGTGTAAGATTGAAGAAGCGATCAAGCACTTATCTGATACTAAATCTATATCGGACATTAGAAGAATGGGATTAAGATCAACCGCTTTACAAGTGCGAAGCATTGAACTCATTTGTGTGAGAGCATTCGAGATTAAACGCCAAATAAACGATATTTTCCAAGCTGCTGTATTGACGACCTGTATTCAATGTTTTCATTGTATAGTGAGCGAATCACATATTTTATTTCATGGATTGGCCTTGACGGGAGCGCTGTCGACTCACGATGTCGTCAATTGTTCCCTATGGATTGTCTATCAGTTTATGAAAATATATGCTGTGGGGTATTCAGGAAACCTTTTGAATGTGGCGGTAAGAAAACCAATTTGTTGTTTGAATATCTTAAATAAAATACAATTTTTAGACTATTACGAAGATTCTAATTCTGAGCTGGGAAACTAACTCTGCATTTAGAAAGCTCTACTTAACATATTAATAGAAGTCTGTTAAACATAGAAGATAAACACTGGGGTTGGAAAAGATCCTTTAACATTAAAAGTCAAAGCATCTTTTTAAACCCTATTTGGTCAACCGAATAATTAAATCAGAAGTCAGTAAACTACCTACGAAAGTATTTCACTCCGAAGATGAGAGGTTTATTACATGTCATGTTGATATTTTAATTTCAGTCTTGCAGAATAGGACAAGCTTTGCATAATATACCACATGAGAAACATGATCTAAGGACGTTGCTGGAGGTTGGTATTGACCCAATTGCAATAGATCATATCAAATCAAATCGTTTATTTGTAATAGGTACATAGGTGGTAGTCATATTTTATTATCAATCAAAAGCTTTCCTGCCGCGACTACACCAGCATGGATGAGTTCACCGTGAAAAACAGAAATACTTTAAAACGAAGTTGCTTATTCAAAAGTATCTTAAATCCAACCATAATTAATAAACTATAGATATGTAGTAATTGTAGTAATTTGCGTTTTAAATCTGTGCCCTGAAAATTTTGACACTGTAATAACATATAGATTTAGACATATGAAAGACATAGACATTAACAAAAGAAGCTATAAAGCACGCAAATGAAAGATATAGTTACATATATCACTAGGTACCCTAATTAGGACTGAGTTATGATCACGTGGTTGAAACATATCTGGCTCTTCTTTATTAAAATATCATTGCTTAAATAATTTTCTCCGAGACTATTTTATGTACCCAATTGTATAGTTTAAATCGCAATAGACAGACAGAGTTACTTTCACATTTACCTAAGAGTTATACAAAAAATAAATAAAGATTAAGGATTTGCTATTGTTACCACACACACTCACACACACACACACACAAACAACCACAACACCCAAACACATCTACACACATTCACAGACGCCTTATATGTTTCTTTTTTTTTCTCTCTTAGAGATTTGATGTTTCGTTTGCTTATACTTGTTTTTTTTACTCTAAGTTGCTATTTTTTAATAAGGATTCTGGATTGTTTGGCTATTTACTTCCTACTTGGCATAAAATGAACTGGTGCTTTAGGCTTCTTTGTAAATTATTTTTACTGCACTCGCTCATCGACTTCTGCAACACAGGCCTGCGAGCGAGACTAGTGCAGAAGTCGCTGGAAATGTTAGTATAGGTTTAAATTATTTGCCAATAAAGAATTTATTATTATTATTATTTATTTCCATGTGCAGGTCCAACACTTTTCTTCCCTGATGTCGTTCCAGGCAACAGATCTAACAGCATATGGATTATTTAAATTTGACGCTTGTCTTTTTTACAATGTAAGTGGAATTTAAACCAGCACCGATTAGTTCTTAGGTAAGTTAGATAAACTTCACTGTTATGGATTTCTTTATTTTGTTTTCAGATGACTGCATCTTCCGCGATGTATTTGATTATTTTGATTCAATTTGACAAAACAAATCAATAAATGGTTGAATAACTGAATACAAGCAGCAAAACCTATCTATTACTTAGTATTCACATTCATTCCCGGCTAGACGGGGACTCAAATCCCAAAAATGTGGATTTGAGGTTACGCGCCCCACGTTCTACCAATTAAACCATCCAGGCATTACGTCGTCAATATAATAGGGTTTATCTTTTTAATAGCATTATAGTGACTGAAAATATAAGTTGCCTCCTAATTTACTAAGTCAGCCACAATCAACGCGTGTCTAAATAATACTATTTTAGCCAAAAGTTATCTTGTATGTAAGTCACTCGAACAAAGTTATTTTTAACCGACTTCAAAAAAGGAGGAGGTTCTCAATTCGTCTGTATGTATAATATTTTTTTTTGTGTATGTTCACCGATATTTTCGTCAATTATATAGAAGGATTTGAAAAAAAAAAATTTGATGGATAGAGTTAACTTCTTCTGAGGTATTCCCATTTTCACCAGTCCAGGATCTGATGATGGGATCCAGGAGAAATCGAGGGCAACCCTCAAATTTTATAGGCACATGTACCGCGTTTTACATATTTTCTGAAGTTATATTGGCATTTGCTTCTTGCAATCATAATGTTATGATGCTGAGCTGATGATGGAAGTTCAACTCCTCAATAATTGGGAGTAAAAGGATAATTATTTCAATATTGTATACATATTAAGACTACTATATAGTTATAATATCAGTAGCATTACAGGTGAGCTGAACTAATAAGGTGAAAAAAATGTAACACTAAAAAGTAGGTATGAAAAAAATATTGTAAACAAAAAAAGAACCGCCTTCAAAAACCCGACTCGCTAAAAATTACAAAATAATATTATGCGAACATTTACCTATACACCTATCAAACACTATCGGTCCGCAAACATTTCGCAGAAATGTACAGAAATGACCAAAACCATTCTGTATAAAATTTCTGTAAAGAAATGTATGCGGACCGATAGTGTTTGATCGCTACCGGTGGTGGCGCCACCCGTGGCTAATGGGTAAAAGGTGATGGAAAAATGGATAGCTCAGAGGAAAAGGCATCCGGCGCGATATCGGGAGGTCCGGTGGTTCAAGTCCCGTTCAGGCGGGGTCATGATTGAGAATTTATTCAAATTTTAAATTTAAATAAATATATATTTATGTCTAGTGGTACGAATACGTAAAAGTTTTATTTTTAGCAATATTTTATCGTAATCACCACCGATTTATAGAATTTGATGGATTCGAGGATGATGATTATGATTATGCCAGAATTATCCACACTAACAGGTATTTAACTATCACTTTGTGCACTTCGACACGAAAATATTACACACACATATTACACAATACATATAGTACAATATCATGAATAAGTAACACTAACGATCCAATCCAGACAAGTGTCAAGTACTAACGATTACCTGTCGACTGCCTCAAACGTCTCTTCACAGTAACATACATAGTTTTCCGTAGAATCGTAACGTTTTCATTTTGCAAACATGTATTCGGGTGTGCGAAAATATTTCATGGATAAAAACCATGATTTGTCCTTGCTACAGTTGTTTAAACCAGTTTATATGATTTTAACTGTAGTCGGACTTTTTCCATATTACTTAAATTTTAACACAAAACACTCGTGCATTATTATTCCTAAAACGATTTATTTCAATTGTTTATATGCTGTAACTATGATTCTACTCATGATCGTGTTTGGGGGTATGGATAGCCTCATTATGTTGCAAGAAATCATGATGAGTAATGATGCAATCACGACACATGTCAACTACATCTTGGAATATTTAGCGTTATTGCTATCTTGTATTGTCGCCTACATTAGTTTTTATTGGTACAGACACAAACTCGTGCGTATATTGAATGATATCGCCTTAACATGGATTAATTTACCACTGACCAATCACCGTATACTAGAAAATGTTAGATTACAAATATTTTTTTCTATGATTTTGCTCCTCGTGTTACTGATAATGCATTTGGCAGTCTACATGACTGTAAATTCAGGACATTGGGAAATTACCCTTCTTGGGTTTGCTTTTATGGTACCTCAGTTAGTACAGCTGGTATGCCTTGAATTCTTCTGTGTTCTTCTGTTTATGATGGTTGCGTTGTTGTCAAAGATTGAACAAGCTATCAAGCAGTTAACGGATTCTAGAACAGAGGTGGATATTAGAAAAATTGAAGCAAGAGAAGCCACGATACAATTGCGGAGCATCGAACAGGTTTATGTCAGAGCTTTCGAGATAAAACGAGACATAAACGACACATTTGAATCTACCATACTGATGATATGTATACAATGTTTCCACAGTATTGTGAGCGACTCGCATGCTATATTTTATGGCGTATTTTTTACTAGTACTATGTCGAAGCATTCTCTCTTCAACCAAGTCTCGTGGATAATCTACCAGTTTATAAAAATATATGCTTTGACGTATACTGGAAACCTTTTGAATATGGCGGTAAGCAGGCAATTACTATTAGGATGATTCCATCAATGCAAATGGTTAACTTACCACTGAGCTAACCCGGGTGTGTTTTTTACTCTGTGTAAGTAGATTTTGAGTATTTATTATTATTTCAGGTATTAAGAATAGGTCAAAAATTACATAATATACCACATAAAAAACACGATATAAGGACATTACTAGAGGTATGTTATAGTTATTTTACCTAAAAACTATAACTTAGAATATTGTTACATGAATAAAACTCATACTATAACCTACTTATTTGCAGGTCCAACACTTTTCTTCTCTAATGTCGTTCCAAGCGGCTGACTTCACAGCTTATGGTTTATTTAAGCTCGACGCCAGTTTATTGTTTAAAGTGAGTAGGACTCTCTACATGCAAGCTTTTTCTTTTAAAGATAATGGTATGAGATCTTTCAGAAACTTTACAATAAATAAAGTGGAAATTTTTGTGTATTTGATATTCAGGAATTATGCTTTTATTAAGCGTGGGTCTTCTGCTCGCCCCGGGGCAGCATAATTAACACTACGTTATTATTACGTGCGGACTGTCTCCGTCCGTTTTGCCGCCCTCTTTTTTGCCGTACCTATTGCCGCTTCCTAAAGCTTGCCGCCCCTTAAAGCTGGCTGCCTGGGGCGGAGTGATCTAACACTAACTAACATCTTATGGATTACTTATGTTTGTCGCGAGTCTTTCTATAAACCCTCGCGACTATGACACTTTTGCATTACTTCGTACACGATGTAAAAAACTTATAAACCACTGCCATAGTCTATATTTAAACACTATAGAGGATTCCCTTAAAGATAATCCCAAAGTATTTTGGAGGTACGTCAATGGTAAGAAAGGCAATGTCACGATTCCCCAAAGAATGACGCACAACGATCACTCGGCCTCAGATGGTCAGAGTATTTGCGAGCTTTTTTCCGAATATTTTGGGTCAGTCTATACACCTGTTACTTCTCCTTCTAAAAATTTTTCTGACGCTTTGGACCTACCACCTTTAAACCACTCCACGCTCCATAACTTCTTATTTAAAGAAGCTGCAATTGTTAGCAAACTAAAAAGCTTAGATGGGCGCAAGGGATCTGGACCTGATGATGTTCCTCCCATTTTCTTAAAGAACTGTTGCGAGGTTCTCTCATTACCCTTAACGCTACTGTTTAACAAATCTCTGAGCTGTGGGGTTTTCCCTTCTCAATGGAAGATTGCCAATATAATTCCTATTCATAAGTCAGGGAAAAAAACATCCGTCTCCAATTATCGGCCGATTAGTATTTTGTCATGCATTGCCAAAATTTTCGAATCGCTAGTTTACGATCCTCTTTATCAACATTTAAGCAAACACATATCCTTTAAACAGCACGATTTTGTTAAAAAGAGGTCAACTTTAACCAACCTATTAGAGTACAAGAACTACTTATGTCACGTTTTTGCTTCTGGAGGCCAAGTGGACTCCATATACCTGGACTTCAGCAAAGCTTTCGACAAGGTTGACCACTCTTTACTCTGTCATAAACTTGCGTACTACGGTATACATGGAAGCCTCTTGCGATGGTTAATATCCTACCTATGCAACAGAACTCAGCTGGTAACAGTTAAAGGTTTCTCATCTTCTTCTATATCGGTAACATCCGGAGTTCCACAGGGATCCCACTTAGGGCCGCTTCTATTTGTAGTTTTTATAGATGATTTAGTTGATCGTCTGTCTTGTCCTTCTTTACTGTATGCTGATGACCTCAAGCTATTCACGAACGTTACTGAAACGTCACAATCCTCAAAACTTCAAAACGATCTTGACACAATCTCTGACTGGTGCACTTCCAATAAAATGTGTCTCAATGTAAGTAAATGCTGTATCATCTCCTTCACCAGAAAGAAAAGCAGACTTAATTACCGGTACCATATTAAAAATGAGACACTTGGCAGGAAAGACTTGGTGCGTGACCTAGGGGTATATTTTGATGAACAGCTAACCTTTCGTCCACATTATGACCACATACTGGGTAAGAGTCGCAGGCTGCTCGGGTTCATAATGAGATCGACAAAAGCTTTCCGTAACCCAAAGAGTATCTTGTACCTTTTTTATAGTCTTGTTCGAAGCGTTCTGGAGTATTGCTGCCCAATCTGGTCTCCTTTCTTTAATATACATATTAATAACATAGAAAGAATACAGAAAAAAATCTTGAAGTTCATCTCTTTTAAATTCAATCTTGGCCGGTCTTTTAGTCAATACCGCGACTTATTGAAAAAATTTGACTTAGTCAGCCTCAAGGCGCGGCGTAAAAGATACGATTTACTCTATCTGCACAAAATCGTGCACTCTGCCGTTGACGCTCCAGACCTGGTCTCATTTTTGAGCATAAACACCTGGTACAGATCCCGACACCCAAAAGCTTTCGCAATTCAGGTTTGTAAAAATAACACCTCCTTTTACAATCCGTTGGTGAGAATGTGCCGCGAATATAACGACATGGTTCAACAATATGGTGGATACGTAGACATAGACATTTTCAACGCAAATTTTCTACGTTTTAAAAAAACTGTTTCAAATGTAATTATGACGGACATGTCCTCTTCACTCACTCAACCCACAGGATAAAAATTAATCATGATGAAATGTATGCCTCTAATTGTTTCTGTTTTACATGTACATATTATAATGTATTTATATATATATATATATATATTTTTTTTTTTTTTTAGTGATATCTATTTGATTTTTGGTCTTTTTTTTTTTGTGTTCTGCACCTTAAAACTAATATATTGTATTTGTAAGTTTATTTAATAATAAGTTCTTTTTCGTAACCATACTGAAACATGTTGTGTATGCAATCTATGGTTTACTGTCTAGCATATTTCATTCATTAAGATTTAAGTTAACATGTATCCGACTGTAATCTGTCTGCGTACCTATTATAAATAAATAAATAAATAAATATAATGTACTAGTGACCCGCCCAGGCTTAGCTTCGAGAAATTATCCATAAACCTTCCCTTTGCATCCTTCAATCTAATAAAAAAACCGCATCAAAACCGTTGAGTGGGTAGGTACTTTTACTGGGTGGGTAGTTTAGCATACATAGGGACAGACAGCGGTCACGACTTTTTTTGTATCTACTGTGTAAAAATAAATAAATAAAATAAAATAAATAAAAAAACGTTTATTGCTTCATAAATTGTACATACTGTCTTACAATACTAAAATGAAGGTGAGCAAAAGGAAACATCTCAGCATGGCTTATCTAGTAAACCAGATAATGCTGTTTTTCAGATGTTCCTATTCTTCTATATTATATATATTATTATGAAGTAAACTAAGTAGATGGAGGATGGAATAATAATAAACTTGAATATAAAACAATAATGAAACTAATATGGAACATATTTAATTAAGGAAGTAGGTAAAACTTCATTGTTTCAGATTTATGTGTATTATATTTTTTCTTTTATTTTCAGGTGACTGCATCTTCTGCAATGTATGTGATTATACTGATTCAATTTGACAAAACTAAATAATGAATTGATTCAATAATTCTAAAACGAATTATTGTCACTGATATTTCAAGCAGAAAACCTATGTATTAGTTAGTAGTTTAAGTAATATAATAGTATCTACAATACAACCATACTCATACATTAAAGACAATTTATTTCTACAGAGCATCGGAATCTCTAGTAATCCCAAGAATAGGTATTTACATCTAGATACGCAAGATCTATGACAGACTGATTGCATCAATTTTATTTCGGTGGATTTTTATTAATTATTTATAAATTATTACATTGGATTATTTGATTGCATGATTTGATTAAAACAATATCTTTAAAAAGTTTTAAAATAATGCCGGTTAGTTTTAGGCCATTTAGAATTTTAGATTATCGTTATTTAAGTAATTAAGCAGCCAGGGATCCACATACGGTAGGTATACCTACATGTATATTTATAATACATACACCTACGTAATAAGTTAAGTTTGTTGCCACAGTGTACCTACCCAACTTGTAAATTGCATTGTGTGTTTTAAAATACGTTGGTATTCGCAATCAATCAAGCTTACAATACTTACAGGGCCCAAACAGTGATGTTTATGTGGTATAATTAGTAAATCTTGGTAAATCGTTCTACTCCGACACATTTTTGTATCTAACTACCTTTATAATACTTTTAAATAGCTATTATTTTAAGTATATTTAGACCGATTTCAGCCATGGCGGCCGATCTCAATTGACATCAGCCAAGTTCGCAGGACATATTATAGTGCACTAGTTTGCGCGCAAACACAAGTGCACTCTCTATTCCCTTACTCTTATAATTCGGCGAGACGGCAATCCGACATGACCGAGAGAGATCGGGAGGTCCCGATCTCTCCCGGCTTAACGTGCTAACTCCGAGCTAAGTAATGAAATTACAGAAAAACGCACACAAATTTTGCCCGACCCCAGACTCGAACCGCGGACCTCTCGGTCCTATCGCAGCGCTTGCTACCAGCGAGGCAGTAAATTAATAAAATAACAGTTAATTTCAGTAATCATCAGCTATAAGTACTTATCGTTATTAGTTTAAATAAATCATTAATTGCGTAGTATGTTGCCATTGCCGACTCAGTGGCACGCAGGACACAGCTCTCGCATGGCATGAAACGACCTTAACCATTCGGCCATCGACGCGTTTTGGACAGTTGTCAGTCATTATTCATCAAAAAAGTAGGTTTTTTGCGCAATCTCTCAATGCAGACAAGTGATAAGTAGGTAGGTATGGGCATGGGGCTATGTCTGTCTATAATATCGCGTTTCGTTTTATACAAACACACCCAGATACCTAAACCTATTGTGTTTTGTCTACTAATGTCTACCCACAATACCTACTCCTACATTTCTTTTAAAAAACCTAAACAACCAGAAACCTAAACCTACCCTATCTGTTGTTGAAACGGCAATAGAACTGAGTAATTTATGAAATATTCAACTGTCTACATATCATTCATATCGTAATAAGTATACCGCAAATTACAGATGGCGCCTAGAGCAAAAACAGTAAACAAGCCAAAGTCAAGTATTTTTTGTGGCATTATTATAACGTTTTTATTTAGGTATAACATACATACGTAGAAACCTTTAGATGTTATGACTTCATGAACGACATAGTTAATAATGTATCATCTAATAATTGCCAAAGAACTATGAACACGATCTTTTTCTACTTTACACCCATTATATGGGTTTCCTCCCCTTCCCTTACTTATATACCTTACTTAATTAATCGTTTGGTATTCGGAATCCACAACTACTTATTGAAATAATGTGTAAGTATTACTGGTAAAAAGGGACACTAACGTTGAAGATTTTATTTATATCTAAATTCACTCTTGGCCTAGGTATAAAAAATAATCGATGTGGTATTCAAAGCACTATAACAAATTGAAAAAACTGGCAATACATAATGTACTTTCTTACGGTTGGTAGTAAACATTTGGATCACTCATTCATGACTTCATTCAAATTCCATCACTCTTGTTCACCAAATTGATAACAATTACAAAAATTCATTCAATACACTACCATTCACTCATTTTCCAGCCGGTGAATTTCTGATTGACTGTAGGTTATACGATACGAGCTTATTTCTGCTATATTTCCTTAAGTTGGCCTTTAGATTTGTGTATTTAAACTATTTTATAATTTCAGTGTTTATATTATAATTTCCTGACTATTATTTTTGAAGCGACAGTGAAAAATGGTAAGTTTTGTATAACCTTATTTATTTATTCCATAAATCAGCTGTTTTTTGGTTGATTTCCTATCCTTCCTAAATACATTTTTTTCATTATGTATGTAGTTTATTATTATTTTGCTATGAATTGATTTATGAACCGGCACGCGGTTCAGCCATCTTGGGTTCCTGTATGTAATGGCCGGCGGCCGCCATGTCAATCGGGCTATCACACGTCTGCTAAAAATTAGTTCAAAGTACATTTTTGATATTGTTGAAGTGCTAGAAATTGGTGGTATTTTATAATACAAAGGTGAACTGCGATTTTCAATACATTCTAAAGTCTATAAAGAAATCATTCAGTAAACCAAAATTTCCAAGGAGTGTTGGCTATAATGTTTGTAAGTAAAATTTTTACATTTCCTTGATATTATCGTTTCATAAGTGTCTCTGGTGCTAAACTAACTGAAAAGCTGCGTAAATCATTACTTGAAGTTATGACAGTCAAATAATTATTTCCTGAAATTAGTTACATGCACTACTTACCGACTATTATTGTTCATAAAAAAATACTGTAAGTCATTTGTGAATGTTTACATTAATAATTCATACCTACCTTCGGTTACATTACGCACATTATAAAATATCCTTCGTGAGCTTGTCAAACATCTACAGTTAAACTTTCAACAACAACTTTGATGTGAATATGTGTGATAAAACAGTATTTGAAGCATTTTTTCGGAATGGTTTTTAATTTACTTATTACAGATGGACGGTAATGTGGTACACCCACACCCCGGTGTGGTGCATGGAGGCGTTCCGGGAGTGGTCCATGGGATGCCAGTGCACGGCGCTGGTCCTGATGGGGAACACGCCCCCCATGGGCCCCGACGCCGCTATCAGAATCGGCCCAAGCCTCCCAACAATTTGGAACGCTTGCCTCTTGATGAAGCTGCTAAAAGAGTATGTACCAATATTCTGAACTCACATTATAATTGTTGTTCTACATCTAATCCGATGTTTGTTTTGTTTTGTTATCACCAAGAGTGCAGCATAGCTAGGGTTGCCATCTGTCCAGATTTCCCCTAGTTTGAAAGTCATCAAGGGGTCATCTCGAAAACGCAATGGTCTTATTTGCCCAATGGAACTCTTTAGTTTACAGGTTTCAAATCCAAATTAATGTTGAGTATTATTATTTTTGTTCTATAGGAAATGGAGTCGCTGCCAATGAAGACTCCAGTGTCTGTATTACAAGAACTACTTGCTCGCCGTGGGACTGTGCCCAAGTATGAACTGGTCCAGATTGAAGGCATGATTCATGAGCCTACCTTCAGATACAGAGTAACTGTCGCTGATTTAGTTGGTAAGTCCAAATGTTGTATCAACTTATTTAACAAAAATACTATAACTAATTTTAAACTGTCATGGTTACACACACTAGAAAGCTGAAAATTCTGGGATATTTACCACATTCATTTGTTTTAATGAGCTCCCGATATTTCGGCACTGTTGCAAGCGCCACGATCACAGATGAACTTAACACAACATGGTAAATATCCTGGAAATTTTCAGTAATAATATTATAATTTTGTAGAATTCTTTTAGTGTTTTATTTGACATCCTAAATTGTAGAAGTTTAAATAAATAATTCGCGTTATTTGAAATTTATCTAGTTTTACCGACAGTCACCTGTGACCATGAGCACTGGACATATAGAGCAGATGACATATAGAGCTTGAAATGTTGTGTTTCTACATAATTATGTTTTGTATCATACCCCATTAAACATCAGTTTACATCCAATAAATTACTTCAGACAAATCATGAATACAAATGTATGTTTAACATTGTTTTCTAATATCAGCCATGGGAACTGGGCGCTCTAAGAAAGAAGCCAAGCACTCTGCAGCAAAGGCTCTGCTGGACAAGTTGACAGGTGCAGCTCCGGCTGATCAAGCTACTAATGGCAGTGTGCCTGAACCGTGAGTTTTCATTCATTTTACATTACACATTGCATAAACCATAGTACAAACATGTGGTGCAACCACAGTAATGAACAGTTTGTACAACTTATGGTTGTGGTAGCTAACATTGATTGAAGGGCAATGCACTGCCCTTAATCAACATTATAATCTAGTACATGGGTAATTACCCATTACCAATACCCAAAAGCTCCTATTCCAGTCACATCAATTGATGTGACTGGAATAGGAGCTTTTTATAATTATGATTTTAAGCAGATCAGACTAAACTACTGAACACCTTGATTATTTGATGGGAAATATAACAAAAAATAAACTATTCAACTTGCACATTTTTCATTTATTTAAATTTATGAATTTAAATAAATTGGTGAAAAATTTAAATTTATGAATTTTATTCTAATGATTGAAATATGTTCTATTACAGTGGAGCGGTTGTCTCTTCCTTTGAAGATAAGCTGATGGGAAATCCCGTAGGATGGCTACAGGAGCTTTGTATGTCTCGCTTCTGGCCGCCACCTTCATACCATGCTGAGAATGATGATAATGTGAATAGGCGTAAGTATAGCTCAACATTTTAGTCAATTTCATCTATCTAGATTTCAGGGAACTTATTTTATATTGCCAATATGTAGGGCATACTATAAAAAAAGTAAGGCCAAGGGGCCTCCCCCTTAGGGCAATACCCTTACCTTTTATTCAACCAGTAACCAATTCAAACCCTGTCATCTAATATAATATAATCCAATATTGTGGTTTTTTTTTACTCTAAATTAGCTAACATAATATCTATGTTCTAATCAGGTTTGCCTCACGAGCGTCAGTTTACGATCGTGTGCACATTGTTGAAGCGCCGCGAGGTCGGCACTGGCAAGTCCAAAAAACTTGCCAAGCGCCAGGCCGCTTACAAGATGTGGCAGGCGCTTCAGGACAACCCCCCAGAATCTTTCCAGCCAGAAGAAGAGGTATGATACTGAATACATGTTCTATTCATATTTTTGAATCATTAACCTTTCTGTTAACTTTACTAGCCATGGTCTTGTAAAGATATAAATGTTTTATAAAGAAAACATACAATAAAAAGTATTATTAATACTTTAAAAAACAATTTTATTAACTGTTTTTCATTATATGACTTTCTTTCAATAAAATTGTAACTTAACCGTGTGTGTACATACTAATAACAAATTTAATTATATTTTGTTTTTTTTTTATCGCTAATAAAGACACCTCATTGGCATGTCCCGACTTGTCCGTCAGCCATGTTCAGTTGAGTGGCTCTTTTGTATCATTCCCTAGAGAGGATTGCTAGCACTTGGCCAGGTATTTTACTATCTTTCGGTCGGCTCTTGCAAGCTCGAATGGACAGAAGGGTCACTTGCGCAAATGAACTGTTGTTTATAACCGTGTTTGATTTCTAGGGCGGAGTCGCGGCCCGTTATGCCGACTTGAAAGATAGTAAAATCTCAACTTTGACTACAAGTCACAGCCACAAGGTGTCGCAGTTTCACAAACATCTTAAACAATCTGTCGGCCCCAACCTGGCCAAGTTGCAGGTACGACATTTCAATTATTTTGCATGATCAATGTTTTGATACTAATTTTTAATGGAAATAATCAATTTTGTGTGTTTGTCATATGCATGAAACACATTATGTTACCTAGTGTTGATTGTAGTTAGAGGTGTTTACATGTATTATCATATTTTAAATTATTATCATAGTCATGACCTTAATTTTTTTAACAGGCTACTCCGCTGAACAACAAGGACTTCAATTTTGTTCAGTTCCTGCAAGAAATCGCATCAGAGCAATCATTTGAAGTGACATATGTGGACATTGAAGAGAAGTCAATGACTGGACGCAGCCAGTGTCTTGTTCAGCTCTCCACGCTACCTGTTGCGGTGTGCTACGGAGCTGGACTTACCAGCAAGGATGCTCAGTCGTCTGCGGCTCACAACGCACTTGAGTATCTGAAGATCATGACCAAGAAGTGAATGTCTCATCATCTTGCGACATCAAGATGCCACACTATAGTGTTCAACTATATGCATTCAGCTGTAAAAGCAAATGAATGAGTGATGTTGCGAGTTATCAACTAGAAGCCGCAAATGGCATAGATTGACACTTGGTAGTTTGTATAGTTGATGTCGCCAGGTTTTGAGCCTACACTTATCTTTATCACCACTTCCCATTTGAGTAATGGCATTTTGCCTGTGTGCCAATAGCACTTCGGGCTATGCTTTATAACTGGCATATTTGCAGTATCTTACTTGTGATTTCTTTTATTCAGTGTTCATTTATTTTATTTAAATCCATATATGTATTAATCACTATTTTTAATTTAATACTTATCATTTGATTCCAGAAGATATAATGAATTTTTTAACATTTTGTATATAAATGTTATGTTTTGTTTTTTTTAAACTAGCAAGTGAATTCTCACTTGTACTATTACTGCTAATGTGCGAGTATAATTTGCATAGCCCGTAAACTTAAAGAAAACAAAGTATGGAGTGGTCATATAACAAAATACAAGCTATACTTTGCATAGAATTAGTGTAATTTTCCCAGCGTGGAAATTACTATAAAAAATAAAAAATGTAAAAAAAAGTTATAAAATATATAAAATAACAAAAAAAGTGTGGATTATATTTCCAGTTTAATATTCAGCATTATTTATTAGGCATGTTTTGCATTCATTCATATTAAATAAAATTATATTGTATACTTACCAAAAAATCTTAGCTTTTAATGTATATTGTAATCACGGCATAGTAAAGCCAATCATGTTTTTTTTACAATAATTAAAACAGGCATCTACTTTTTTTAATGAATTAAGTTAGTATGGTGTGTTACAAGAGAGTTCTTCTTTTACATGCTGAGCATTAAACGGAAAAAATATTCTCAGCTAGTATTGTCTTGTTGACGAACTGTCTGACCTTTGCTTTGTAACAAGCTCCGAATTGACGGTCAACTCACTTGAACTTGGAAGAACTTCTTACAAAGTGCAAGGGTTGGTATTTGGGATGAAACATATTGTATGAGGCGAGGCAGGATTGCATTTTGTTTTTATCAAAATTTTTATGTCAGTATCTCTAGGTTTTCTTTTGAATACATGATAGAAAACTTTGCAGGGAAGCTGAGAACTATGTGTTAGAGTGATATTTCACTGGAATAAGTGGTGTTGCGAAGTTAGGATCCCTTGCCTGTGAAAATGGGCATTATTTTAATGCAAAGTATAGAGGTTGTAACAATTTCTATCTGTTCAGTGTCGTCGTCGGTGCTTGCATTAGTGTCAGGCAATGACGAGGATCCTGCACGCACCGAGTTTCTTTTAAATTGAATGGTGTGAGTTCAACCTGCCCTTGTAAAACATCGCACTGTTCAAGTTAGAAAAGACTAACTGAAGTAAAGGATTGGAGTTCTGTTCAACCAAGACCAACTAAATAAATTGTAATGGCCGAAGCATGGCCAAAAGTTTGTGTATTATTTTGTGTTTAGTGAGTCTTGGTTTTACTTGTTCTTGTGGTTAGTCACAGGAATAAATATTATAATTAATAATATATGTAACAAGGTAGATTAAAATAATAATCACTGTTTGTGAACAACTATTTCACCTCTTAACTTATTATGGAACTTGTAAAATTAAGGTACATTTTTTTGCTTTGCATTGTTTCCGCTCGAACTTCAATATTAATAAATTTTGGTGTTGCTTACATAAAATTGTTTTTATTTACTTTACGGCCAATTTCTTTACCACTACTTGAGCATGCACAAAAGTAGATATGAATGACAATTCGACTCTTATGGGTGATACAGCTTTTTTATTTACCGGCACAATGCGCGTTGACCGTTACCGTGCACTTTAAGCCAACCATCTCTAAAGAGTCGCTGAACGGTGCACTTACCAGATCAAACCCTAATAACAACGCCGGCTGAAGAATTATGAAGTAGGCAGAAGATATTGTCTAATTCTTCCACAAATCACCTGCGCAGGGGGGATATTTTTATCACCCTGTGTGCGTTCCCATTGAGGGTCCACACTGGAATTTTGAGCTTTTGAATGTGTCAGGCTTTAGTAAAAGTTCTCAAACGATTGTAAATGCAGTAAAAAATTTGTAAATGTTGGCACTCAAAAGTTACAATCATTTAAATTGGACTCTCAGTCGTGCCTGACTGGTACCCATATCTCATAATCTAGTTGAAATTTGCAACTCCTGTAAATTACTACTCTTAGTAAAAAAATTTGTAAAGCTCATTTTATAAAATTTCACCTCCCAGTATTCACTCAATAATAATAAAAAAACAATAAGAAAGTGGTCCCTCAATCGAACACCATAAGTTTGCATTTAGTGATAACCACTGTAATATTTAAAATACGGGTGCCACTAAGCGTTAGTAAAAGTACTTAAACGATTGTAAATTAAATCTTAAGTTTGTAAAATAAACCATTAAAAAGTTATAATCGATTAAACGTGGTCCCTCAATTGAATAGTCCATAATAAAAATAAACCAATTTACGTTGCTTGTAAAAGCTAAATAGACAAATGTTGTAGACTATCATTAAGTAAATTTTATTTACTAACTATTACTTTAAAGAAAGGGCCTACCATGAGTTGGCTATCGTAAACAGGGTTGTTGCGGATGCTGATTTTTTCACATCCGCGGATGCGGATGCGGATGCGGATTCCAGGGGGCAAACATCCGCGGATGCGGATGCGGAAGCGGACCTTTACAAAAATCTTAAGTTTTGTGAGAAAAATTTAAAAGACAAGTCAAATAATCAGTAATTAAATATCTTCATTTATTACTAGCGACCCGCCCTCGCTTCGCTTCGGTATACCTCTAATCTCTATATAAAATATTTCATTAAAATATAATATTTATTATCACGTACTTATTTACCTACGAAACGAATTTAAAGCAAATTCAAAATTCCTTCAAGTTAAAATCAAAGTGGCAACCACGCGACTTTTTTCTAATACTTGCATTTTTAAATTCGTGATATCTTCCGAAAGAAATGTCCGATTTGAATAATTCAAAAAGTTATTTAAAGGTACTGAAGCCGTCTTGAATATAAAGAAATTTATTGGATTAATACCAAGGTATAAATAAAGAGCCTTTTCAAGCGGCGACATATAAATAAATTTTTTAGAATAAAAAGCCGCTTACTGTGACATAACTATAATATTTAGACATATGCTGGCGCGACACTTTTTGTAGATAATGGAGAGTTCTGCAAAGTCGTAGTAAATGATTTTATTCTATCATCAATAGTTTTCGCAGCGCACGCGACGTAAGTAACTTTTCAGGTAATTTTTTTACACCTTGGGTTACATTATTGGAGTTTTAGTAAGGATCCCTAATTTAAAAAAAAATATAATATAGCCTATGTTACTTCTGAATAATGCAGCTTTCTAATGGTTTTCTAATTATTGCAATCGGTTCAGTAGTTTTTGAGTTTATTCATTACAAAAATACAAATCTTTCCTCTTTATAATATTAGTGTAGATAGTGTAGACGTAGATTTTAATTATAAAGAAGCAAGTCAAGTACTATTAAGTACTAATTATACATTTTAGTAATTAAATTTAAATAAGGAAGCATTGTATTTGATAAAAAGTAGAATGGCTGCCTTTTCGGGATCCAGTCTGTTTCGTAAGGGGTCGTATATCAACCCAGCGCTACTAAATAATTGTTCACTAGGAACACTGGCTGGTGGAGCTGATAAGTATGCATAGTGTTGCAGGTCAGGACTCCTGACCTGCAACACATTCGCATCCGCATCAGCTCCGCATCGATTTTTGCGGATGCAGATGCGGATGCGGATGCCTAAATCGATGCGGATGTTTCGCATATGCGGATGCGGATGCAGATATTCGCAACATCCCTGATCGTAAACTTACGTACGTTAAAAACCTATCGAGTTGTTTTTTTCATATGGCCGATTGTAGTTCTTCGCGTAACCACCAGCCGGCGCTGTACATGTTTTTCATAGACATATTTACGTAGTCGATATCGAGCGCGTAAGTTTTAAACTCATGGTAGCCCCACAGGGCCTACCATGAGTTGGCTATCGTAAACTTACGTACGTTAAAAACCTATCGAGTTGTTTTTTTCATATGGCCGATTGTAGTTCTTCGCGTAACCACCAGGCGGCGCTGTACAAGTTTTTCATAGACATATTTACGTAGGCGATATCGAGCGCGTAAGTTTTAAACTCATGGTTGCCCCACAGTATCAAAAACTGTACCGTTTTATTTTAAATTGAAATCTAACTCCTGTGAGGAAATACGACCGTCGAGGTGACCACACATTAGGATTTCGTAGGATCACTACACAGTATAAAGCAAAGTCGCTTATCTAGTAAGTAAATAAAATAAGGTCTGTTGACATTATTATTTATTAAATTCATTCACTTCGAAGCACTTACTCTAAAGTTCTCTATCCATTGATCCAGAGCCGCTGTTATATGATTTTGTACACGACTGTACCTCCTAGTACAGTCTGTGGGGACATATAAAAGCCTCTGGTCTGCAAAAGGTGGAGTAGAAAATGTTTTGGCGTTATATTGCTTACGTATGGCAGTTTAATAGAAATCCAAGTTTTCGACCTCGGGGGGCGCATGCGCGAGCCGCCATCCTGAATTAAAGGTGCCGAAATTAGTTTTTTTCTAAATAACGTCTAAACAGTTTACTTTATGACTAAAGTGTCTATGAAAAGCATAAAGAAGACAAAATTACTTACATTTCCTTCATACATATTTATTCTGTAAGTCTTATAGGTAAAAGTTTACAAGCGATGGAAAAAAACGAAAAAAATATTTAAATCTAGTATGAATTTGTTACTACGTGTTTGGTCTGGGATAAAAAAAACCAGAAGACTGGGGCTGGAGATATAATACCAATGGGCTCAGTCCAATAAAAACAACTGAGAAAGCTGCACCCCCAACGCTTTTAAAAGTAATTTCTTGCCACTGTAAAAAAGGATGCAGTAGAGCATGTAGTTGCAGAAAAGCTGGATTACAATGCTCTATTGTATGTGGGTTCTGTAGTGGTCAGTCCTGCGGATATGCGGTAGAGATTCGGATAGATAACGAGGACAACGATGAGGATGAAATTTCATTGCTGGAAACCCATTTTTTTAGAAACAGCGACATTGAAACTGAAAATTCTAGCGAGATTAATGAAGATATCGACATTCACACACATACACCTGGGCCATCAAAAAGGTTTAAAAAATAATTAGTTAAATTTTTAACCAACATTTTAATGAAATTGATGATTTTTGTAACTTTTTATTTTTCAACAGCTTTTATGTTTTTACCTATAAGACTTACAGAATAAATATGTATGAAGGAAATGTAAGTAATTTTGTCTTCTCTATGCTTTTCATAGACACTTTTGTCATAAAGTAAACTGTTTAGACGTTATTTAGAAAAAAACGAATTTCGCCACCTTTAATTCAGGATGGTGGCTCGCGCATGCGCCCCCCGAGGTCGAAAACTTGGATTTCTATTAAACTGCCATACGTAAGCAATATAACACCAAAACATTTTCTACTCCACCTTTTGCAGAGCAAAAATACCTGCGGACTGGATTATCCATAGAAATTTAGGGAAAATGAAAGTTTCCGCTTCAGACTATTTATGCCAATTTTTTTAAGCATGCACTTGAAACCGAAAATCGGGCGTTTCGGGGAAAGTTGGACATGCAGAAAGACCAATAACGACCAGACGAATGTCGTTAGAAGCTCTTTTCATGCCTATCATTATTATGGGGGCTAGTCTCAATTCGTTGTGGGAAAAAAGTTACTGCTAAACTAAAATTAAATCTACGTATTAAAAGGAAGTTGTTTATTCTAGATATCTGAAAAAAACAGTTTATTTCCTTTTAGGTGGATTCTCGCTCAACGACTATATAAATATATTATTACTATATATATTTTGTAAGACCCTATGTAACCACATTATGCAATAAATGATTATGATTATAAATATACCTACTTTCAGCGTTATAATGTACCTAAAGTATGGGGTCAGTAAATCGTGAAAAAAGAAACTTAGAAATTTAAATAAATCTATTTAATTAAAATTATATTTAATCATGAATTTTCATACTTTAGTTTTTTTTTACCTCTAAATTTGAATACATTTAGTTTATTTTGTGGCCTGTAAATATCATTGAAGTTACATTTACTTTGGTTGTACTGCGGCATCATTTGGTTTCTTTGCAAAACTGTGAATGAATTCCTTTGAGTTGTGAATTCCTGTTCATGGTTTTGGATCTCATCGTCACGAGATAAGTTCCAAGTTTCGATATCATGAACTGGACTGATGTTATGACTCATGTATTGTGAAGTATCTCCAACTATGTTGTCGAATATTCGATTTTCGTATACTTCACATTGTGTTTGTTCATACCTCTCAGGGGCTGTTACAGTATAATCGTTGATTTTAAAATATGTCTCTGTATCTCCAGAAGCGAATGAAGTTTCAGGAGAGTACGAGGGACAATCAGTATTGTTCCCAAATTCGGTAGGTGGCGGTAAAATGATTTCATTATCCTGTGTGTGCTTTAAACTTTGCAAGAGTGTCTTAGGGTTGAACATGGACTGATCGATGTTTAAATCATTTTCAGATATCTCCAGTGCGTTTTCCAATATTGGTGTGGGTGATCGATAGCGAGTAACTTCAACGTTTTCATTATAATTCTCTCTGGTATCTACTGGTATAGCATTGCCAGATATTTCATCCTCTGTAATCTCATAAAGAAATTTTCTCTCGGCATTAGTATTCGTGCTCTTTGGATTTTGATGTTTACGTAAAGTTGGTACCTGTTCGTTAGCATTTATAGGTGGTTGAATATTATCACAATTAAAATACGGCAATGGAACATTTAAATGATGGATGTCACTGATTTTGAACGGTCTATTAGATTGTAAAGGCTTCAAATTTGTAATTTTTTTTCCATATAAACTTTGGCTATTCGGTCTCGTTGTTGAAGCTGGCGAATTTTTGTTAGTCCTAAAAATACAAAAATATTTTAAAACTAAAACAGAAAAGAAAATACGTAAAAGTGAGGGTTCTGTTGACAGCTCGTCACTTTTCGTAATTCGTCACTTTAGTTAATACGTCTCATTGATTATGACGTCTCTCGGCTTAACTAGACAACATCTCTTACATGTCTCATGCTGTATTTCGTCACTTTCCCAATTCGTCCGACATTGTACAAGCAAGCTTAAAAGAAAAAATCTAGATTATTAATATTTAATTTTAAACTATATTCAATATATATTTTATTACTATAATCACGAAAAATAAAATCGTTACATCGATCAACGAGTTTCTTTACCTTTGAAGCCTATTCAAAAATGTCTACTGCTTTCCCTTCTTTGGTTCCTATTATAATAAATAAAACATTTTTTTTTACGCATTCGGCCAAATCACTACTACGCACTTTAGTCTTGTATATAATAACGCAGCACGTTTGATTTCACTGAGGATAGTAAGTCACCTTTTTTTACTTTAAAATGCGCAAAGTGAGCTTCTCTTTTAATTATAGAAATAAAATAGTAAAGGCCTGGTTTCTTTATATTAATCCGCCTATTAATCCTGCCAACCCTCGAGTGAGTTGAGTGAGTAAATAACAACATTAAGTCAATCCAAGTGCGTATTTGAAAAATACTCATTAAATAATTCAAAGTTTTTACCCTCATGCGAATTATGTTAAATGGTTAACCATCACAGTAGTACCATCATGCGACCAATCAATGGAAGTAATGCGAATAAACGAAAAAAATGGTTAATAATATTATACTTGATTATACATGCTCGTCGGACGAATCGGGAAAGTGACGAAATACAGCATGAGACAAGTAAGAGATGTTGTCTAGTTAAGCCGAGAGACGTCATAATCAATGAGACGTATTAACTAAAGTGACGAATTACGAAAAGTGACGAGCTGTCAACAGAACCAAAGTCAGATGTATCACAAATTAAAGAGGTTGTCTAACAAGAACTTACTCTATTATTTTGCTGTATTTTTTAAATATATTTTTTAATTTTTCTTTTTCAGGAGTGACTGTATTCATATGTTGTTGATTGTACTGTTTTCCACTTGCGTCATCAATGTTAGCTGATTCTTCACTTTTGACTTCTAGATGAACGGTTTCGTCATCCTGCTCATAATTACATTTTGGCAATATACAATTATTTAAAGGTAGTTTTTCCAATTCTTTTTCAGATTTATCGTCCACTTTATCAAATTTTTTATTGTTTTTATCTGGTATTATTACGTCACTGTAAAGTGCATAGTTTTCATTATAACCTAGCTGTTCATTTGTATTGTTACTTGCCTTTGCGCTGTCTGCTCTATCAATACTTGATACTATCTTTCTGACATCTAAATCAAGTTTCAGTCTTCTTATTACATGTATTTTATGGTCACTCGTAAATGTTGTCTGTATGTCAACCTTTTCTGTTGAAAATGAAAAATTTTCTTCGTATTTATTATTTCCATTATTTGTCATTGTTTTCGTAGATTTTTCTGAATAAGATGCATTACTTTTTTTATCTGAGCACGTATCACTACATCCTGCTTCATACTTATTTTCGCTTAAGTGAAAGTTGCTTACTGTGTCTTGTGTTGAATTGTCCATGTGTGAGTTGGCTAACAGTTTATTGTTTCGTCTTTCAGCATCTGTCAGTGAAATTATTGACGTACTTTTCCGAGATTGTGTGGTTGGTGGGATGGCAATAGATTGTAAACGAATATTTTTTGGAATATTCAAGGTCGACGATACGGACATATTGTTCCTTTCAAACATTGCTATGTTATTACAGAATAAATCAGACATACGTATTTCGTTTATGTTTTCTAACGATGATTCTCGAACTGGTGTAATTAGAGCTATTTTTGGACGGACTAATTGGTCTTCATACTTAGACAATTCAATAGTTTGGACAAAAGGCACTATTTGATTCGGTAAATCAGTTACTGTCTCCCCAGGAACGATTAAAGGATTGCTAGGTGTTTCTTTATTTGCCGATGTTAAATAAGTTACTTCATTAGTGATTTTATTTAATTGGTGTTTTGGTAATGTTACTTTAGCCATACTTTGTAAGTTTACAAAAGGCAGGTCTTCTTTCAGAAAACTACACTCAGTATTTGGGGAAACCTTATAAACACTATCAATTTTAGTATTCACGTGACCGATTGGGCGTGCGACTTCTACACTTTCATCAGTAGGGAACTTGTTTTCTTCACAATTATTTTGCTTAAGATTGTGTACGTCTGTTGCTGATTTAAAGGCCAATCCACAATTCTTGTGATCGACATTTTTTGCATTGGGTGTATAATACGGAATGTCATTATCCTGTTTGTCATTTATTAGTTCAACGTTTATATAGGTGTCGTTACAAGTAAATAAATTGTCGTCACCTATCAAATGGATCTCACTCTGAAAGCTCTTTTCATGGTTCTGATCTGCCAAATCTACGAATTCGGTATTAGCGTTAGCTATTATTAAAGATGACCCATCATGTTTGACTGTTTTGCTTTCATTCATTTCAATACCACATGGATCAGGTACTGGATTTTTGTTAAAAAAATTATCCACAGTCAAATCTACAGTTTCTGCTGTCTTATGTGTATTAATAATGTACTTTTCTACATAAGACTTTATATTTTCGTTAAAACCAGTATCCTTTTTAGGTTCAATATCTTCATCGCTTAAATCTATATTTTTTTCTAAAAGATCAAGGAATTTATAATTTGACTTAATTGGATTATTAGTTTTTCTCAAAGAGGAAGCTTGACGATTTCGGAGATAATTTGTACTTGGAGAAACTGCGTGTAATACTGTTCCAAAACCAGTTTTAACATTATTAGATACTGTTGGTTGGTTGGTTGTTGCTCTTTTTGTTATGTTTATTTCGGACTCGATTTCATTCAATATACTATCTATTTTTGCGTCATCGATACAATCCACCAGCTCGTCATCGAGACAATTCATGTCATCATTATATTTTATATTAGTATTTCTTTCTTCATTATTAGTTTTTTCCACGTATGAGAAATCGTTAAGCATATTTTTTGCTATATTTTGTGCCTCTTCAATAGCTTTCTTTTGGTTACTTGATGATCTGCTGAAAGAATCTTTCAGATATTTGATTTTCTCTGCAAAAGCGTTATCACGTTTCTTTTTCTCCTTTGACTGAGTTATTTCTTCGCTAGTATTATTCCTTTTCCTTGTTTTTGGAATAGGTGCTCCGCTATGCTTAGTTTGCCTAGTATTACAACTAGGTACTTT
Organism: Maruca vitrata; assembly: GCA_039566165.1. Taxonomy (NCBI): domain Eukaryota; kingdom Metazoa; phylum Arthropoda; class Insecta; order Lepidoptera; family Crambidae; genus Maruca; species Maruca vitrata. The sequence continues at coordinate 9,701,397 of CM076921.1, forward strand.
GCAAATACTATGAACTCTGTCTACTGCTGACGACACTGCGTGCAACAGTTTGGTGAATGTAAACTCGCATTGTACGTCCACACCAACTGAAAAAAAATTGTATAATAAATATGTAGGTCTAGAAAAAAGATACAATTACAATTTACAACATACCAAAATTCGAACTGAGGCAATGAACAAAAATTTTGTGTTCAAAGTTATGCTTCCTAGTTACATTGTAATCCATGCTGCCATTGTAAACACGTATTAAATCTTTGTCCCTAAAAATAAATGTCACTATTATTTTTTATCCTTGAAAACTTACAATAATAATAATAAATAAATATACTACTTCAAGTTACATTTTGCTTAATAACGCAGCTTTATTAATGTCACTAGTTATATTTATCTATATAATTAAAGTAATTAAACTTACGTGAACGTGCTTAACAGCAAAATATGATTTTCTGAATCACCAGCTACAATGTAACATTTGTGTGTAGGGCCAGCTGTCAGGTGTTCTAAATTTTCCGAAAGGAAAGCTTGATTGAGCAAAAACAGCTTTATAGAAACCGTGTTTTCATCGACTGGCGTTGTAGTAAGCTGGTATTTTGGAAGCAAACTAATTTGCTTTCTGAGGATGTTTCCTGCTGGTGCACCTTTGTTCATAATCTATAACAACAATGGTTTTATTTACTTGTCTTGAAACCATTTATTTATTTATCAAGGAATTATAGCATTCTTTTTTTTCAGAAACTCGAAAAATGCGACGTAGAGAAGTTGTAGTAGGTAGGTGAGTAATTTCAAAGTGAATGTAGATTGCCGCGTCAAGTAATGCTAACTTTTTTGTAATTGTGTTACATGTTATTATAATATATGTCGCTGAAAAATATTGATCCTTAATAATCTTACGCTCACTTACCCTTTCAAGATCTCTAGGATGACTTTCTTCCAGAAGCATGAAGTTGACTTTCCCTGCCGTAGCTAACAATGTGCTGAAGATAGGTCCAATACCTTTCAGCTGTTTGCTTACGTACGGTGAGTTCTCCCACAAATGGGCTGCTACACACTTAGCCAAGATAATAGAGTTCAATATTGCCGAAAAATGTTGTAGCTGTTGGGATATTGTTTCTGGACGAGTTACGTAGGCTACGAGACCTGGAAATGTAATGTATATTAGAATTTACGGATCATATAATGCATGTGTCGTTTATGATTCTTACATTTGCAAATCCTATCAGCGATTCTCATGATCTTCATTGCTTCTTGATTAAGGGATGGATCAGGAATAGGAAGACAACCTAGTACTGCTTGGATTATGCTGAAAGAACAGGAAACTTTGCGTCAAAACGAACCACTTGATATTAATTGTGCGAACATATAAGTCTTTATTTTTATTTACCAACTCAGTTTCATCTGTCTAGTAGTGATCTTTCCCTTCAAAGGGAACCGTATAGTGGCAGCGGTGTTGTTCCTGTTAAGAGCGTTCAGGCATCTTCGTTCGTCTGTACGTAAATGCATGTCGGACAGTTCATGGCACTCACATATAATCGACACCAAACGCTCTAGAGATTCGTCACCTTGTATCTGTCATTATAATTATGAATAAAGCATTACTAGTAATACTTCATAGTTGTGGTAATTTAACAATACTCATCAAAGATTGATATTAAATACTACCTAGGTATAAACTATTGTCAGATGAGAAGTAAGTACTTATTTTAATTCAGTTTAAGTTAGTGAACACTCTTACCTTCATCACGTGCTTCATAGTCTCCAAATCTAAATAGTATAGGGACATAAGACGCCCCGCTTCAGTAGATTCTATGCAGCTGGCTTCATCCATAGATATAAGCCCGGCTCTGCTCAGTCCGTTCATGGCGATTAAACATAGTTCTGTGACATGAAATTAACTTTGGTCATTTATGCACAATCTAAAGATGCAGCCTAAGTATGCAATAAGCTTAACGGAGAGCTTTTACTATAGGTATTAAAAGCTTTTAAAAGACCTAATGAACCTACCTACCACCACCTAACTCAGAATTCAAATAAACAACACACACTTATTGAGACAGTCGGAACATCACATGATCATATTGATTAATAGTTGTAAATACCTACATAAAGAAATGTGTGTGTGTAAAGGTGAACATGTTTGGAAGTTATATCTTTGTCAAAATATTATGCTCTTATCAAACTGATTGTATTTAACTTATAATACCTAGTTCTCGTCATATTGTATGTGTCTAACTATACATATAATTAATTCTACAAGTCATCGGGTAATAACATGTAAGTCTTGTATTAAACGGACATTTCATAATCACCGACCAATTTGTGAAATCTATGAGATATTGAACATTGCAATAACAATTTGTTTAGAAGTAAATAGCATCTACCTGCGCTATGACCATCACCGCGTTTACCCTTCATTCGCCTTTAACATTTTAACGACAGACACGCAAGCTCACATACTTACAACTATTACTAATGCTAATAAATACCGTAAAAGAAGATGCGAAGATGAGTAATTCTAATGAAGCATTCTTGCTACTTGATATTTACAAACGATTACTACGATTTAGCACAATCATACACTCATTAAAGTTACTTCAACGACGACAGAAATACCTTCATGTGTAAAGGGCAGGCCATTTGTGATTGCATGTTAGAACAGGAAAGCGACACTATTATTTTATCCACTTGAGTTTTGTTCTTTTAATAACTTATTTATTTCAAAAAGTCATAGGTTTAAATGCTAATGAAAATGGTTGGTGTCCAACTAAGAGGTGGAAATCAGGACGAGTCTTGTTAATGAAATTGTTTCCTTCTAGAGAATTTTAAATCTACTTAATGTAAATTAGCCTTATAGTTACCTAACACATATATATGTAAGTAAGCAATTTACTTACTGCCATTTGACTACATATCTACACCAAATGCAGACATTTAATTTATAGATAAAGCTAGTTATATATGAATTTATTAATAAAACATAACAAAATTAATTGAACTTGCTTCCCCGTGTGTATAGAGTTGGTATAGTTATAGTTTTATTTTCCAAAATTACCTAAAGGTTACACTTAGTGCATACAACATGTTTGAAGTTACTAAGAGATAGATAATGTGGAAACTTAGATTTTCCTGTTCAGGAAACGAATTCCTAGAATCCAGCCCTGTCCGTCTATAAATTGTGGCAAGCGCAACGCTATCGCGTGCTCAGCAGGGACCAGCGCGTCTACAAGCCTCGTCCATCAATCACGTTCCGGAACCGTCGAGGTCGTGCCGGCGACACTTATCGACATTCAGAGGAGCTCTACGCTCCAGGATCTAGGGTAAAGTTCAGGACTTGTATGCCGTTCATAGGCAAATTTTAAACTGCACGCGTATTTAATGTTAGCCGTGTTACATAGTGTGTTAATGTGGCTTATTATGTAAATCCATTGCTACCGATCTATATCGAGATTGCTCAAATGCTCATTGCCCACTTTGTTTTATTTTGTGCTAGAAATCTAAAACCAAATCATATCTAATTATTTTATTCTGATTTTTTATTTTTTATTTTATTAGGACCAATAAACAATTACACATTATTTAACAAAATAAAATAATAATAAACTATAAAAAAATACCTACCTACGAAGAAATTCTTAGATTGTGTAGTCAACCAACCAAACTTGGCCAGCTTTGTTGACTAAGGCCTTATGCCCTAGTCTAGGGTAGGTCTGTGCCCCAGCAGTGGGGACGTAAACGGTCTTATGATGATGAATAAAAAAATATTGGGCCGACTAAATTAGGACAATTTAAAACTTCTGAGGACATTTTTTTTTACAAGTTTATCCTTTAAGTTCCGAACATGCACGACAAGATACTTATATTTCTTAGAACGTTTATATCAGTGCCACTTGAGCTTGCAAATTGATTTTATTTTCCCTAGCCTAAAGCCTTTTAAGATTACTTCTTCGTAATATCTTAACAAAGTATGAGTGATGATTTTTATGTTGTTGATGTAACTTCATTCGTGGAAAGTAATTATCTATCTAAATAAATAAAATGGGCACTTAACTTTAAAAAGATAGGTATACCTAAAGCGTAGTTCAGAAATATGAAACAATCTTCTGAATAAATTTAATTTCATAAAAAAATACCATTTTGTATTACAGTACTTCAAGATCGTCAACGGATGTTGTAATAATATGTCGTAGATCTAATTGGTGTTTTTATTGCTTTAATAATACATATCAACAAAACATCTTTAACTTTTGTTATGGCGTTGCGGAATGGTTATTTTATTTCTTCTCAAGTTTAATTACCAGTAAATAAAGGCTTATTCTTATCTGTTATAATTATCTCAGTAATCGCTAACGTTTATAAAAGTATCGTTTGTGAACAAACAGATCCATAAATCAATTGTGTAAGACGCGCAGGGATTAAATGCAACTGGATTCCTTAAATACATTGTATATTAATTAATCGGCAATAATAAATAGTTTTGAAAATAATATCAAGAAAACTTTTCATTTTAGTGCAGATATTTTATTGGTAGTACTTGAGATAGGTCAAAAAAAATAAAAAAAATATAGAAAAACTATCATAATCATGAAATCCTTAAAAAGGCAAAAGGAACAATCTGACCTATCTTAAGTTAATTTGAACAAAGCCTATTAAGAAATAATGTTAGGCAATTAATTTAGTGACATTACAAATACAGAGATAAAATCCAAAAGCCATTATAGAAATAACAACAGCGATTACACTGTCATACTGAAAATGAGGCGTTCATCAATCACTAGATTTAATCCGAAGTAATATAAACAAAAGTTCATGGTTTCATTAATTGTTTTAGTATAATAATTGTATATGCCCTGTTGCTCTATGATGAGATTTAAATAGATATGACTGTATTATTACTCTTTGATGACTTCAAAATAAGCAACCCACTATTCCATTTGATATTAAACATTAGCTTTATCGTCATACCTTCAGTGCAGTAAACAATGAACATGTTTACAGTTTTTCCTTCTCACATAATCCTTACCTATTAGTAGGTAGAAGTTAGAATGTAACTTATTGAACCTAATTTGTACTTAAATCATAACACAAACACTGTTGATTACATACTTATTATGTATCTAAAAGGATAGATAAATGTTAATTTCTACAGCTTTGAAATTGTATCTACTACAGAACAAATTACGCAGCTTATTATTAGCAACACAAGTAAAGTAAACTTACCTTCGAGTTTTTTCAGTATAAGTTGTTCAGGAGCAGTGGCAGGAAGAGCCAGATATCTTTTAGGATCCTTCGCTGCTCGCACGTAGAGAAATGTGGACCGTAGCCACTCCACGCACTGCGCGACGTCCCCCACAGTGCCAAGGGCTGCCTCGCTGTTCAAATTCTCTGCTAGGCGCTTGTGAAGGTAACTTTGAAGGGGCTCGCTGCCGCCAGCTAAAGCTTGGTAACGGGCCTGTGTAAGATTTGTACGGAAGAAATAAAATGATGGATAGCTTTACGGCTTTACCACTTAATAGTTCCCTTATTAAATCATCAAATAAAACCTGAACAGGACTGGCATTTAAATTTTCGTGAAAAATAAAAACTGAAAAATTCTTGTGATTTACGTCAAATCATATCTTCATCTGTACATGCTTTGGAAACGCCGTACGTATTTATAACATACATAAAGAAACAGATCGCTGAATAACATATTAAGAAAACAATATGGGACTCAGTAAAGAAGAAAAAAGAGCAAGGAAGGAGGCAAAGCGCCTCGAAAAGCTACGAAAAGAACTTGAAGTGCGTAAAAGGGTCAAACGGGGGGAGCTGCAGCGGGAACTCGCTGCCCAAGGTGTGAAAAAGAAACAGCTGGACAAGGCATGGCGCGACTTGATGCTGAAGATAAAAGAGCCAGAATTCAAACAGGACATAGAAATCCTTTGGAATATATTTGAACGATCATTTGACAAAAAAGACCACCTAATAAGATACTCAATGAAGTTGATGGATGTAGCTGATGATCAATTTCAGCGTACAGTCGCCAGTTTTTGCGTTACAATTGATTCGGCGATCGCTAAATTCTTAGACGATTTAGATAACCTCTCAAAACAAAACGATATTAGAACAAATACCGTTTTACGAACAGGTGAAGAATATGCAGCACAAATAATGAAAGATCACGATGCAGCTGAAACTCATCTGCAACTCATGATATATCATGGGCATACTACTGCCGACACCGTGGCATGGACGACAAGAGGCGAAAACCTCGTAAGACAAGATGAGGATAGCACGAAGTTCTTATACGAGAGAGATGTCTTACGATCACTTTTGGAAGATACTTACAACAATCTTTGGGATGAATATAAAGCTGTACTCAAAAGTTATATAGTTGGAACAGCCGAAAACCAGAAAGAAGTACGTCGATTACGTTTCAAAGAAAATATTATGTCTGATATTATTGCTTCACAAGGTAAAAGGATAACTAGTAATGATGAAATACTTAGAAAACTTAGAATAGAATTAGCGTCTTACGAGTCTGGCACCAAACAGGCTATATTTAGAGATCTTCGGAATAGACATCGAGCCGCGTGTCACAAATTAAAGAAACGCCTGGTCGATGGTTGCGCTACAGATGAAAGTCAAATCGGTATTTTAGTGAAATCAACTGATAATGCTATGGAATGGTTAGTAAATGCCTCGAAAAAAGGAGAAAAAATTCTTCGTATGGCTGCTTTATGTAGAAAGTTTGAGGGGCAACGAGAAAAAGTCATGCCTTTTGGTTCTACGACACCGCATTATGCTACACATGTGAAAAGTGAATCGCGTCAGTCGAAATCCGAAGATCCACTTATTATTAATGCTATAACTAGTACATGTGGCTTGACTAGATTGTGGCAAAAAATATCTAAAGCTGAGCTAACAAAGAAAGCTTTGTACCGCGAAAAACAACTTTTAGAACAAGAAAATGCATACATAATCTTAAAAATACGCGAGTTCCAGGACAACAAGTATGGGCCTGGTTCGCAAAAGTGCAGTTGCACTGCTCCTGGTAAGAAAGGAGTTATTAATCCACCTACATCAGTGAAAGGTATCTTGGAAATAAGTAAGTATAAAAGGGTGTAATTTTCATGTCTATTTTTTGTTTTAATTTTATTCTTATGCAAATTGTATACTTTAGAAAGTAAATATGTTAATAAATAATGAAATAATAATAGATAAGAATGTTTTATTTATTCAGCACCATACCTTTTTAACCAGTGTAGGAATTGAGGTCAATGAAGATTCTAAATATTTTTACACAATTATTGTGACACCAATCCAAAAAGTTCCCAACCTATAAAAATAACACCTAGCCTATTTAGCCGCAATGTCATAATTAAAAATTCAAAATAGTGTTGTAGTTGACAGTGACAGTTAATTATGATATTAGGCTTTTGATGATAATTTACCTAAAGTTCAATTCCAATACCATACATTTCTTGATTCAATTTATGATAGAAAATACGCCTATTTTGAGGTAAGGATTTAGTTATTCAGTGATTACAACAAACTACTAGTAGGTAGTTAAAACAATTAGCGATGGCTCTAACTAAAGAAGAAAAGAAAGCATTAAAAGAAGCAAAACGTCTTGAAAAACTTGCCGCAGAAGCAGAAGCACGTAAGCAGTTGAAAAAAGAAGAATTACAACGTGAAATGGCTGCCCAAGAAAAAAAAAAGAATGAATTAGACAGAACTTGGCGTGAGCTAATGAAAAAAATAAAAGAACCAGTATTCAAGCAGGATATAGAGGTCATGTGGCATTCATTTGATCGCTCTTATGATAAGAAAGACAATATTATTAATTGTACTATGCAACTAATGGATGTTGCAGATGACCAGTTTCAGCGCACAATTTCAAGTTTTTGCGTTACTATAGATACAATGATAAATAAATTTTTGCAAGATTTAAATGATTTATCAAAAGATAATGATATAAGAACAAAGAAATTGTTGCAAACAGGGAAGGCCGAAGCTGAACAAATAATGACGGATCACAACGCTGCTGAAACTCACTTACAATTATTATTATTTCATGCAAATACGACTGCAGATTCTCTGGCGTGGACAACTCGAGGTGAAAATTTTGTAAAACAAGACGAAGACCGGATTAAATATACTGATGATCGTGAATATCTTCGATCTATTCTAGAAGACAAATATAATTGTATTTGGGATGATTACAAAGCTGTGCTGAAAGCGTATATTCTTGAGACAGCAGACAATCAAAAGCAAGTGCGTAAATTACGTCACAAGGAAATTCAGATGGCTGATATTATAGCTTCACAAGGAAAGAAAATAGCCAATAGTGGCGACATGCTGAAACGTCTGCGCACAGAACTAGCTGCTTATGAGTCTGGAACAAAACAAGCTGTATTTAGAGATCGTCGGAATAGACACCGGGCCGCGTGTCAGAAATTAAAGAAACGTCTTATCAGTGGATGCGCCATTGATGAAAGACAATTATCAATATTAGTGAAATCATCTGATAACACTTTAATATGGTTGGGTAAAGCAGTAAAAAAGGGAGAAAAAATTCTTCGTATCGCTGCGATATGTCGCAAATTAGAATGTTTACGTGAAAAAATTTTACCTTATGGCTTGGATAAACCTCACTCACCTATTACTATTGAAAAGAACCATTTACGCGCAAATTCATTAGTCCTAAAGGCTGTATCTTCGACTTCCGGTTTAATAAAGTTGTGGCAACGTATTGCCAAAGCTGAACTGACAAAGCGTGCTTTACACCGCGAGAAAATGTTTTTGATACAAGAAAATAACGCCATATCGCGTAAAATCGAAGAGTACAATCAAAATAGAATAGAACCGGTGACAGAAAAATGCAGTTGCAATAATTCAAGAAAGAAAAGGCCTATTGATCCACCGACAGCCATTGAGGGTGTTTTAGAACTTAGTAAATATAGATAGAAACCTAGATATTATCTTAAGAAATACATAGATATACTTATAAATTATATTTCCATACCCTGTTTGTCATTTTAAACGATTAAAAAAGGATTTTAGATTTTAATTTTTAGGAATTTATTGCTACAAATATTTTAACGTAATTTTAATTTATTTATTTTGATTTTATTATAAGCTTTTTATCATATAATTTTACGCAATAATTGATTTTAGATAGTTTTGATATAATTGGATGCAATAAATATTATATAGAAAATGGGTGTTTCTACTTTGTGTTAAGTCAGCAGAGAAAGTTCGTCTTAATTAGCCAACGTCATCTTTGCTATAACGGTCCCAGACCATTTGGACGGTTGCCTCGTCGCGAACCTACTCGTTGTCTATGGGCGGATCACGAGTAGACGTAGCGTAGGCAGGTACCTAGCGTAGCGTTATCTGCATAACTTATCGTGCCGTCTCCAGTGGACCTCCTGTCATATAGCCTCTTTCTACTGTGTAAGTAAATGACATTGATACGCCTTGTCGCTTAAAAAAATATAATATTAAGGCCCGGACTTATAACGTCAGCCTCATACATAAGAGATAGCGCTCCTATCCCGGAAATCTAATTTTATCTTATTCGTTAAAGTTCATTTAAATAATAGATCAGAAAGTAGTTTCCGAATGAGATTTTATTCTGATTCTTTTTAAATTTGGGCTAGAGATTAGCGACATAGCTATCGTAAATAAACCAGCAGTTTGCAATATAGGTAGATGATGTTGGTTGTACTTTGCGTTACGACGACGGCATCATGACGACAATATATAAACTTATTATACCAGAGCCGCTCTAAGTTGGCCGATTTGCTACATGTCAGACTGACTGCACTAGTCTTTGAGTATAAAGCCACTGGAGATGCCTTACACGGGCGACCCCCTCCGGCAAAGTACATTGGTCAACTGTTCAAACACGTTTAATAAAACTACTTGTCGCTGCACCACCGCCATTTTGCATTGATCCCTGTCGCGTGACGTTACTCTTGAAAAATGGTTAGTTGTGCAGTATTCTCATGTAAAAAGCGATCGAGAGCTCAAATTCGCAACAAGAGTGCGTTTAGTATCATATCTAAGTGTTTTTATTAACTTTTAAACGTGTATTTAAGAAGAATTGCCATTTAAATAAAAAGTCGTTGCGATACGTAAACGACAGAAAAAAATAAACAAGAATACAGTGGTACGGGGGCTAGTGATGTCACAAAGTCAAAAAAGCGACTCGACATTTGAATGAATCATTCACTCCCTGCAGTTAGTTGTATAATCCGTTTTTTACTTTAATTTTGAATTAAATAAAAGGTCTAAACATATGTTATATTTAAATCTTGTAAGATGAATTAGAAAAATTACTTTTCTTTCCTCTGGTCATACGATATTGAAATTTAGTCTGAAAATGAAAAGAAATTCTGTGACTCCCTTAGAGATATTTTTAAAGACATAGATATTTTAACCGTATCCTCTCAGTACATTTTGGACTGTATCTTATATGTTTACAAGAACATACAATCATTTAATATCGGATCCTCACCATTTTAACACCAGTAATAAACATAAGTTTGCCGTTTCAAGGCTCAGGCTTCAAAAGACTGGAAAGTCGTTCTTGGGTTTAAGCACAAAATTGTTTAATAAGATCCCACAAAATGTTATTGAATTACAATAATCAGTACAAGATAGTTCAGTTCATTCACCAAACTGATTTTATTTTATTCTTTGTGTCATCACTATTTTTTTCGTATGTGTGTTGCGTAGTTACGTGAAAACTTTGTTTGTGTGCGTGTATTGTTTGAAGTGTTGAACATTTTTGTAGTGTGCGTTTATCGTTACAGCAAAATTTGTGTTTGTTGAGTTATTAATTTTTTGGTGGTGTGCTGTACGTGTTTACCTCGCCCCGCGCTAAAAGTGGCGAAAAATTTGTTAGAAGCGTTGACGTTATGGCATCTCCAGTGGCTTTATACTCAAAGGCACTAGTGAGGACAACGGTAAAATTGCCGAAGTATATAAGTAACAGTTATTTCCACTTTATAACCAAGCAAGGTCTAATTATAACAAATTTTTATTAAAAACATTAATTCACATCCAAAAGATTGAATTTAAGTTCCTTATTTATAAATATATTTATTTTTAAAATACAATACTTATTAAATCCTTCATCCTATTTTTAAAAATACCTGGTGAGTATTACCCACTACGTCACTATGAAAACGTGTCAAACGGCGTAACCTTGTAAAAGCGTAATACAGAGTGGAAATTTTACGTTTTCTTTTTATAATTCAATTATTTTAGGTAATAAAAGACAAATAACTAGATAATTATACCGGAGCCGTTCTTAGAAGACTGATTTGACACTTTTTATTTTATATTTTGCATTTATCCTTGTTAAGAGGAACATATTTACGCGAATCATAAAGAACAACTTTTAAAAATAATACGTTATTTCAAAATTTCAAATGCACATAATTATATAATTATTTGTCTTTTATTACCTAAAATAATTGAATTATAAAAAGAAAACGTAAAATTTCCACTCTGTATTACGCTTTTACAAGGTTACGCCGTTTGACACGTTTTCATAGTGACGTAGTGGGTAATACTCACCAGGTATTTTTTTAAAATAGGTTGAAGGATTTAATTAGTATTGAATTTTAAAAATAAATATATTTATAAATAAGGAACTTAAATTCAATCTTTTGGATGTGAATTAATGTTTTTAATAAAAATTTGTTATAATTAGACCTTGCTTGGTTATAAAGTGGAAATAACTGTTACTTATATACTTCGGCAATTTTACCGTTGTCCCTCACTAGTGCAGTCAGTCTGACATGTAGCAAATCGGCCAACTTAGAGCGGCTTTGGTATATAAAGATTACATTATCTATCTATGGTTAGCACATCTCGATAGATAACAATGTCTATTGTGCACGGTTGACTGACTGATGGTTAACGGACGTTGACATATTCTTTTCGATAAATTTTTCTGATAAAAATTTATTTTATGATTTTTGAACAGTTTTATTTATAAGTTATTATATTATCATGGGAAAAGAAGATAAGAAAGCTCTGAAAGAAGCAAAAAGACTCGCCAAGCTTGCTGAAGAAGCTGAAGCGGCGAAGAAGCTCAAGCGAGAAGAAATGAAACGGGAAATGGCAGTACAAGCCGCAAAGAGAGATGAACTCGATAAAACTTGGCGAGAACTTATGCTAAGGATTAAAGAACCAATATTTCGACAGGAGGTAGAAGTATTATGGCATGTCTTTGAACGAATGTACGACAAAAAAGATAACTTGATTAAATATACAATGAAGTTAATGGATACTGCAGATGACCAGTTTCAGAGGACCATTGCAAGTTTTTGTGTTACAATTGACACAATGATAAATAAGTTTTTGGATGATCTCAACTTTATGTCAAACGAGAACAACATAAAGTCATCCAACCTTCTAAAAAGAGGCGAAGACGACGCTGCCTGTATAATGGGAGATCATAATTCTGCCGAAACACATCTACAGCTATTGATATATCATGGTCATTCTACTGCTGATTCTTTGGCTTGGACCACTCGCGGTGAAAATCTTGTAAAAGAAGATGAAGAACGCAGTAAGTATTCCCACGAACGTGATAACCTAAGGTCACTTTTGGAGGATACCTATAATTTTGTCTGGGAAGAATACAAATATGTGCTGAAATCATATATATCGGAAACTGCGGAAAATCAAAAAAATGTTCGAAAATTACGCCACAAAGAAAATTTAATGGCAGACATTATAGCTTCACAGGGCAAAAAGATAGCTAACAGTGATGGAATGCTCAAACGCCTACGTATCGAATTGGCAGCATACGAATCCGGGACGAAACAAGCGGTTTTTAGGGACCGTAGAAATAGACACCGAGCTGCATGCTATAAACTTAAAAAACGCATGGTGAACGGATGCCGTGGTGATATAAATAGATTAGCCGTATTGGTTAATTTTTCTGACAGCACAGTAAAATGGTTACAGAGCGCAGCAGACAAAGGAGAAAAAATTCTTCGCATGGCTGCCTTATGTCGTAAATACGAAAGCCAACGAGAGAAAACTTTGCCTTACGGCTCCTATTTACCACATTCACCCGTAACTTTACGTCAGACAAAATCAGATGATTCGTTGGTTGTAAATGCCGTATCTACTACATGTGGATTAACAAGGCTATGGCAACGTATCTCTAAAGCAGACCTGACAAGGAGAGCTTTATATCGCGAGAAAATGCTTCTTGAAGCGGAAAATTTATACATCGCTCAGAAAATACAAGAACGTAAAGAAAATAATATTCAACTGGATGTCCAAAATTGCATTTGTGGGGATTCCGTTGAGTCAAAAAAAGGCAGAAGCCCTGTGGCAGTTGAAGGTGTTTTGGAACTTAGTAAATATAAACATACTTAGTGCTTTATTACATTCCTATTTAGATATATAACGATTTAGATTCATTCTGATGTATATTTGATAATAATAAACATTTTCTAATGTGTTTCATGTTAATTTCATAGTGATAACAAGGTAGGTCAGATTAATTAAATTGAAAATAAGATTGAATTATTTTCAAATTAAGTTTCCATTTGTAATTATTGGTATTATTACTGGAATTATCACGTATTATTGCGTAGTCAGGTGAACCTTATACTGTTTCTATAATTTCTAGACTTGAAAGTCGTGAAAGAAGATTTAATCTAATAATAAGACATATAGCGGCAACATCACGTGTTGCAATGACATGAGACGAGTACGAGGCGCAAACGAAGCACCTCTGACCTCATCCGATTCGGAAAATAGTCTTAAGTCATTATATTATAGCGTTAGACAGAAATATTTCTTACGGGCACATAGCACTGCTGGCTTGCAACCAGTAGTAGTGTGTAGTAGTGTAGGGCATAGTTAACTACTATTTGGCCATTCGATTACTAACCACGATTACAAGTAGTTTTGATTAGATGTAGTCTTAACTACGTGTAGTTAACTTACTGTAATCAATTATGAACGATTATTTTAATAACTTTTACTTTTACTAAACGATTAGTTTAAGAGGTAAACATTCGGGTTTGAATGGAAATACCTTACAGAAAAAAATGAATCTTAATTTTTTTTTGTTCTGTGTATTAAGAAGTTTGATTCACTTTTGAAGCAGTTGGGACTCGGGTATTTAGAATTTTAACACAAATACAAATTGTAATCGTAGTTAGTAATCAGTTGTTAGATCACATTTTACCCAACACTGCTTGCAATGTGCCCCCACGAGCTCGACCACCACGACGGTAAACTGCCTATATTTTAACATAAATAAAAGTTTATATATTAAATCACTAATATACATTAATAAGTCAATGTTAAATTAAATATTTATGGAAAACAAAACAAAAAGCAAATAACTTATTACTTACATCACGAGAAAAATCATGTGACTGTTTTTTTAAAAGTTGTTAGATAGCTTTATGAACTTCGGCTTAAATTGACCGAGTGCTATGTTAATTATTTACACAACAACTGCTGCTAAAAGCGTCGATGCCCGAGTGGTTACGGTCGTTGCTTGCCATGCGAGAGGTCGCCAGTTCGAACCCTGCCACGTATCACGTTTTTTTTAATTTAAAATTCATATGTACGATTATGCGACGCCTTAACGGTGAAGGAAAACATCGTGAGGAAACCTGCACACCTGTGGAAACCTCTACGAAGAAATTCTTAGGTTGTGTAGTCAACCAACCCGCACTTGGCCAGCGTGGTAGACTAAGGCCTTATCGCCTTACTTTAGGGTAGGCCCGTGCCCCAGCAGTGGGGGGGGACGTATATGGGATGATGATAATGATGATGACAACAAATGCTTAAATTTCTTAAGTGATCATCATCACTGGATGTGTAAGTAATTATCATCCAGTGATGATGATCACTTACATTAATGAACATCCAGTGACGATTATTTTTTTCTATAACATATATCTGTCGTGGCCACATCGTAGAATTGGCCATTTCATGAAATGATTGGCCATTTCATGAAATGGTTGCATTTCATGAAATGGCCAATCACACATTGGCCATATCATGATGTGGCCAGGTCAGATCAATGATAAGAAATCGTTTGACGATTGGGCCAACTAGATGCACTGTCATTTCATGAAACGATCAATCTCAATCGATCATATCGTGGAATTGTTTCGTTGACTTTACCGGTAGAGTGCCAGAGTTGCCATACCAATTAAGCACTTTGTGCAAATATGCTAAATTTGCACAATGTGCTAAATTTTCTTCCTGTTTAGCATATTATTTTATCTTTTATTTTAGAATAGCATATTTTTAGCAAAACATTTTATTTTATAAAATAATGTTATTTTTAAAGTAGGTACATTTAATTTTAATTTGGACAAAATTGTCGGAAGTTTGCCTATTTTAGGCAGTAAATACACTTATTTGGCAACACTGGTTGTTTTTGTGCAGTTTGTGTAAAAATGGCGGCCCTTGTAAACAAAGACGAATTTTCTCTCAGAAAAAATGCGAATAATTCTTTATTAAACACGGAAGAAAGTTAAATTATTCGTTAAATAATTCGATGAAAACGTATTAGAGTATGCAAGTCATGCAAGGTTCCGAGCAAAATGTGAAATAACCGTGGAGTTTGGAATGTATTTCTAAGGTTAGTAATATTTTACTTACTTCATATTATAATTTTATGCACCTAACTAAATAAAGTGTTTTATCAAAATATTTTTTTATTTATCTGTATTATATTGATTGTCAAAAGACTGATAGCTAATTTAATTTCTTTTTCAGGTTATACAGCAAATAAAGGAGAGTAGGGTGACACGAAAAAGAAATCCATGGACTACTACTGGTTATCGAAATATGATATTATGGAAACTGTCGAAGAGGGAGGAATATCTTATATTCAAGGAAAAAGCGCCGACTATCCTATGATTTTTGTTGTTCATGTGACTTTGTGCGCGTCTTTTGATCCGTGCCGTGTTTTAATCGCCTTAATGCACCTTATTATTAATAAATTTGTCTTGCGCTAGCAAGTGACTGTTACCTTGTTTAATTTTTTTATTGTTTACGTGACTTTTATACTGCTTGTACTAAAATACTTGCAAATTTCACTAAATGTACATTTTTTATAAGAATTAAAAAATCATTAAATGCATTTAATGATTTTTTTTTATTGTTATAAAATTTTAAACCTTTTTATTTTGAAAGTATGTAACAACTAAAAATAAACAAATACGTATCAAAATTGATCCTGGTTTTCATTAAATATTTTATAGTCGCCCTCTTTTTACGATATGGTCAAACGTGGGTGGCCAAATCGTTAAACGTTTATCGTTTAATGATTTGGTCACCATTGATTGGCCACTTCATGAAACGTGAACACTTCATGAAATGGCCAACCATTTCATGAAATGATCAATTCATCGATTTGGCCACGACATATCCATGGTGTATGACAGATATTAGTCAATTTATGAATAAGATACGTTAGAATTTAATTGGGACAGGTTTTAGTTATTTTAATCAACGTAATACTAAGCGATAAGATCAGCCAAAAATACAATAGAAGTCCTTGAACTAGTAAAAGACACAAAAAACTAAACGCAATAAAACGTTTAAAGAACGAAGGCGAAAAATTTATTTTATAAGAACAAACTGGCACGTGTATGAATTGCGTGTTTTAAAATGAAATATTTTAAAAATATATTTAAACCATTGCACACCAGTAACAGTCTGCTTTCACAAATTGTAAGACCTAGACTTGCTACGTTTTACTACATTTGAAGAGTAAATTTGTTTTTTGGTACATCACAGGATCTACCAATTTGATATGAAAAAGTTACGACTTTACACACTACATTCATAGGAACTAGCTCTTCCAATAGTAGATTATGGCCTGTGCAGAAAAATCTACCGGCCCGCAAACTATTCACATACTGGAAGAAACATATTGTAACTTAATACATAATATGTAATTAAATCAAAGAAAACTTTTTTATGAGAGTCTTCAATAAACATTGTCTCGCTAAATTAATTGATACCCTACTTCAGAAACAAAAAGGTTATTAAAACATAATGAAATAATCATACTTAAAGCTAAAAATAGGCTCGCTGGCCTATTTAATGGAGACGTCTCTTAACAGTCCCAGAATTCGATCGAAGTATGTACTGTTTACTATCTAGTTACTTTAAATACTGTACCTAATCTAGCACATATTTTAATTTAAAGAAACGTACATATTTAAATAAATATAATGTATTTTATAAGTTTTTTATCTAACGTTATCGGTATTATTTCCGTAACCTTAGACAGTTTACTCAATCTTAAACTACAGACAACATATTAAGCTCATCATAATATTGTAATAAAGTATCTTAACACCGTGTCTTAATAAAATTAACCATGCAAATTACTGACTACATTATTTTAATTTTAATAATGAGTTTAATGGTATAAATATTATTTTGTCTAACTTTAATTACCTACTTACTAAATCGCAATCGTAGTTAAGTAGATATGTAACCTACTTTCTTGACTGAAAATCATAATGTCATAAAATAATAGCCTACCTACATCTGATATGGAATCAAGATTTTAAAATCGTGTAAAAGATCATAAAGACATCGGCTGTGTAAGTCGCTTCCTTGTCATGATCGCCGCATGACAGATAGGCACACTTCGCTTTCACCGGCTCATATGGCAAGGATCGGTACAAGGAAGAAGGTCTGCCCTACTAAGTATAATGAACTATATTGTAATCCCAGCACTATTCAACATTACCTACCCATGAAAGTAAGTCGTAAATGATAGTGCAATTATTTTAGTCATCAAGATTTAGCTGGCGGTTTCGTACGAAGTTTCAAATGGAATACTGTACCGAATATTTCGTCTTATTTTATTACTTACTATATTACATACTTATATCTCTATTAAATATCTTTTATCTATATTATATTAAACCAATCAGCTTAATGTGTGTGCGTACACACGCATAAATTATGTTGCACAGAAAAAGAGTAATTTTATTTACACTTACAATGTACAACAAAGTTTATATGATATGATAGTCTTAATAAGACAATAACATTTGAATTAAGTATTTTCCAGATCGACAGGTCTTCATGAATAAGAATCTTACAATTACGTGAAGCAAGTAACGATCTTAATCAAGGATTCGTAATCCACGCATGCAAGCTTCCCAATAATTAAAATAAAGGTTCACGGTCACTTAATTTTATATTTTAATTGGCTGATGACCGAGAAGGCACACATGCACGTGCACAAAGCCGTTATGAAATAATCACAGTCGTACAGTTCAAAGTAATACATGCATATTACGAAAACTAAACTTTATAGATAATTCTTTCCCGTGGTAAAATTAAACTTATTGATGTAGAGTAAGCTCTTACACTATTTTTGGTAGTTATCATTTAAAGAACTTTCTTTCCGTTTCCCAAACTTTGCCTGTCCCCTCTAAGAGATAACAAGCACGAAAGATAACCAAAATTAGATTATAAAATTTTATAAAGTATCATCATAAAAACTTTTAGCTAGTATACCCCCACTTGCCATAATTTCATTTGCCCGAATTTTATTTGCCATAATACTCATATGCCCGAATTTCATTTGCCCGAATGTTATGTTTGCCATAAAATACAAATGACATAATTTTAATTGCCCGAACATCAGATTCCATAATGATTCGAATGCTATACGTATTGTTATCCATATTTTAATTGCAATAATATTATGCTCATTGTTTACTATATTAGTTACGTGTTAGAAACTTTGTTTCCGTGCCATTACATCATTTCCCACCGAAAAAGCTTGTAAAATAGGTTAAAAGAATGATAAAAAAATAGGTTAGGTTAGGTTAGAAACATGAAAGATAAATTAAAAATATGGATAACAATACGTATGGCATTCGAATCATTATGGAATCTGAAGTTCGGGCAAATGAAATTCGGGCATATGAATATTATGGCATATATCTTTCGGGCAAACAATAGATAACCCTTTTAGCTTCATATCATTACGAACCACAAGTAATTTTCTTTTAATTTTGTAATGGACTAAGAGTTCCGTATAAGCTTTATCATAAAACTGATGAATGATAATAAATGATATTAACTAGAAGATACAGGTCTTCAATGACTTCAGGTCAAATTATTATTCTAGGTTAACGAACTTACTGCTTAATATCATTAATTCAACGCAAAATTATAAAGTACTAGCTGTGCCAACTATATCGTCTGCGTTTTTCTAAATATTTTACATTGTTTCTTTATTCCTATTGGTCACAGCGTAATATTATAGCCTTATGTGTCGATAAGTGGTCAATCCAACACGAAAATATTTTTTCAATTCGACCGAATTTTGATTTTGATTTTTTTGATTTTGATTTTGACCCAGTAGTCCCTAAGATTAGCGCGTTCAAAGAAACAAACAAACAGATTTATAATATTAGTATAACAAGCGCAAGTATTAGTATGAGATCATTGTATTATTTTATTTTCATGCTAAGCTAGGTACAACATTACACAAGGTTAACAAAAAATATTTTTTAGAGCTCAAAATATCCACAGATTCCATCTTTAGTAAATAAAAATTCCTTTTGTACATTTAACAATGAAAATATGTATTTTTATTTAAAGATTTCGACATAAAGTTTGGAAGTGCAACATATTCATGACGTAATAAACGAAGATGAAGTGGGCTTGGGGATTTATGAGCGTTTAGTGGGAAGGGACAAATAATGTCAGAAGAATTCAAGGGCTAATTGCCAAGACACGAAGCCATTTTTGATGCGCTAAGTTAAAAAATGCCTTGCAAAAAGCATTGAAATGGTGCTTAAAGTCTGAAAAAGATGCCTAGCCAGTGAAAGGATTACATTATGGTGGTTTTTCTATTGGGAATGCATGGTGGGTATACTAAATTTCCATGCTTATGGAGCAGAAAAGCTTAAGCACTTTTCAGCCAGCAGTCATGGCGTTAAGCGGATCGAATTTGAGATATCATATTTAATCATATTTAGATGCCTCCGTTCCTGACCTCAAGAAGCATTTTGTGAAGGGTGTTTCTCAAGATTTTGCTTCTTGGTAGTGATAAAGCTACAAATTATAAAGAGCTAATTTCTATTTTAGTTTCCAACTCATGGGTTGCAGAATGGTCCTTAAAGTTCATATTCTTCTTACCAGTTTACAGATAACATGTGATATATATTTTTGGAAGAGCAAGGAGAACGCTTTCATCAGGATGAGATGAAATTTGAACAGTATTTATTATCAGGGACAATACAATGGGAACATGATTGCTACGACTTACATTAAATAAAACAAAAAGATCATTAATTTTTTCAAGCTTTTTTTGTTTCTTTTTATACATTTGGCGCAGTATCTTTAATGCTATTTATAAGTAACCATGATTAATATACATATAAATCAAATTTGTTTTTCTTGGTATTATACCTACTGATACAAAGAATTATTATTAGCTTTATTTGATAAATCATTTATTCTTATCATGTTTAATTAGACCTACTTAATCAAAATTGGAACTTTAGAACTTTAAAAATCGTGTTTACAGTCGGTATTAACGTGCATTTACCTTAAGAGTAAATAATGAACGAATACGTTAATAATGAAAACGCTGCACAATATTATGATAATAAACCTAATTTATATTAAATAGGTTATTCGCTAAAAAGGCATATACATTTAAAGTATAGGTTTAATTTGAAACAGGTTTTAATTTCTGATACTATCTTGTGATAACTTCAATTGTATTTGCACGAAAATGAAGTCACGCGCGTGCGCCCAAGTATTAGTAATTATAAGGGTATGACCCTACGGTGTCAATTAAGGTTCGACGCTATTTGTCCTGTGTGCACACGTGTCATTATGTGAGATCGGCGGGACATCTCGATAGGGCGACATTGCAGCATCTCCGGTGGGCGCCGCGGGGTGCATATATAAGGCGGGGTCGGCGTCGGGGCGCGCCACCAGTCGACGCCTAACGACCGCTGTCGGTACCGGTATTTCAGTGTTGTGTCGTGTCGTTTGTTTTATCGTGGTAAAGGTGAGTTCTCATAGCGGCCTAGGCATTGTGGTAATGTATGGCGGGCGGAGTTTGATCTAGACACGCGGGAGCGTGTCAAGCCAAGTTCAAGAAACAGAACTGGCGAGCCGCACCGTGTGTAATATTACACGAACCATTTGGAACCACTTTTGAACCCCTCATAAATCAAAAACTATTTCACATAAACGTATCAAATTTGGCTCATATATTGTGACTTGCGAGATAAATATGTGTTCTAAATTTCATAAGCTTATCTCAAACAGTTATTTAGATATTAATGTCCAAAAATCCTCATTTTTATCATTGACTGACTGACAGATCAAAATTCTAACCCAGTTCCAAATGACCTAAAGAGTTAAAATTTGGTATGCAGATAGGTAATTACATGAATACAAAGGAAAAAATAAAAAACTGGCAATTTTTTAATAATTAGGTTTTTTTTTATTTATTTATTTTTTTTATTTTTATAAGAGGCTAACAAGATGACCTCACTCCACCTGATGGTAAGCGGTAGTGAGATCCATATATGAGGTCGACAGGCACAATAGACCATGTTGAGCCTGTCGCACTCACCCTGAAAGCCGTGAAAAAGGAGACCACTGCTGCGGTTAGGTTCTATTATGAACGCTTAACATAAATACCTAATTAGTGCCTAATCACGCCTATATACCGGGGAAGGCAGAGCACTAAGTATATATTTAGGTATACATACTTACTTATTTACAATTAAGAGTAGGTACTTATAGTCGGTTTTCATATTTATTACTTAGGGTTATACCCCGTAAACGTAGGAAAATACAGTAACTGATTCAATTGTTTTATATTTATAAAGTCTAGTTTTAGTTTTGAATTTGTCCTTTTCAAAGAACCTACGGCGTTACGATGATATATACTTTTCTACAAAAAGTAATGATATCCAATCAAAAACATAAATGTGAAATGAGAGCCAAGTTCAATATTATGATAATTGCCTTGGTTGTTGACTTCAACGACAAAAGAAGTGAGATCTAAATGGGTGCCAAGTTCAATGGTCAACCCTGAAATTTATTTATAAGTAACATTATAACATACCTATCATATCTTCTTATAACATAAGATAATGTATGGTGGTAACCTATGAAGGTCTGTCTTGGCTAGTTTTCTTTAGTTAGTGAGTTAGTAGTCTAGTTAGTTGTTTTGGTTAGTTTGGTATTTGTCGGTATTTATTTTATAATTCCGAAAATTTGGATTGTTGGTAGAAACTAGCGAGCGAACATAATAATACGTTGGTAGGTTTATAGAAACTAGCCAAGACAGACCTTCATAGGCTACCACCATACATTATCTTATGTTATAAGAAGATATGATAGGTATGTTATAGTGTTACTTATAAATAAATTTCAGGGTTGACCATTGAACTTGGCACCCATTTAGATCTCACTTCTTTTGTCGTTGAAGTCAACAACCAAGGCAATTATCATAATATTGAACTTGGCTCTCATTTCACATTTATGTTTTTGATTGGATATTCATTAACGATAACAGTCAAATAACCATTTCTGAAGTAGGTAACGTGAATTACATACAATTGTAGTTTTTGAAACAAAATTAGACTAAGCACCATTAGGTGCCCATGAATTGAAATAAATCAACCTAACAAATATTGTGTATTAACTTCATTAAAACTATATTATACATAATTTTATTTAGACACCTTTCTTCGATTCATCTTAATTCAGTCTCGAAAAAATTTTGTTCCTAAATTACAAAACCTCTTTAATATAATTTACCTCACAAATGCTTTTATGTAATACAAAAGACCAATGACCAATGTATTTTCAATTTTGATAATAATACTTACTTTTATTAGTATGAAACAGTCATAATACTAAACCATGGTTATTCAAGCGATATAATATAGCAATATTATTTTGTTACATTTCGCTAACGGAATTCATTAACGTCGGTCTCCCCATACAAAAAACATCAACGAGATACTTACAAAAATTCGTAGCATGTACCTACTACGCATTTTTGTCACGAGCGATATAGCTACTATTACATTTGTTATTTCGAAGTCCGATTGAAGACAATATTTTTTTACAGTACTGTTTACCTAATGTTAGCCTCTATAGTAATCAATAGTATCTAAATTATTAGTACGTAAATAAATACCTAAACATAGTAGCTAATATTTATTATCAGTGTTATGAACTCCAAACTAATAAATAAATCTATCGTAACCTATCTATCAAGTATAGACATGCTTTGCTTAGCTTAACCACAAGAGGCATGAAAATCGATTGTTAGCTTTGTAAAAACGTGTGAATCAATATCGAACGCACTTACTTGCACCAGTGATTTATTACACTTACTTAGATTAGGAATTGAGAAAAAGTCTTTGTAATGTAGGCCAATGTTAATTAATGTAAGTTAATAGGCTACTACGCGCGAGAACTTAGTGTCATTGAAAATAAAAATATATGGATTTTTCCTTGAACAAATAAGTTTTGAACAAATAAACACAGTAGCTTTAACAAACTAACTGATGTCGTAATGGTAAGCTTTTTTTATTTTCTGTAGAAAGCTTTTACTAGATGATGTTGTATATACCTGGAGCTGATATTCACATTGAAAATTGTCCATAATAGACAAATATCATAGAATAGTGGAAAACATCTTCATTCATTTTTGTTTCATAAGAAATACTCTTACGTATTTTCTTGACTCTACCTTGATTTTGAAATTCTCACGCACTTTATTTCAATATTTATTCTCTCTTCACACTTGAACATCTGGGTAAGTACGCCTATTATGTCACGCGTACGATGATACGAAATTATGCGTTTTATCGCGGTAAATCACGGTCTATGCTTCGTTAAACCGTAAATAACAATTAAGCGTTCCACAGAGACTGACATTGCAATTTACATGCGTACCCGAGGCCTATCTGTAAAGAAGCTACGTGTTTTCTTAGATTATTAATTGCACAGATATTTAGAGGTTGTCATTGAATCCTAAATATCTGCTAGCAAAACATCATGTCATCAGCATGAATTAAATCTCATACACAAACACAACATAAAAACAAGCAAAAGTTAGGGAAACAGAAATGAAATGAAAAGTTGACGAAAGACTACTTTATCTTCGGAAAATGTAAATTTATTTATTTATTTATTTTTAAGGCACATCAACAATGTAAACACAAACATTCTTAAATTAAGCATGCATTATAAGTATTCTAGTGCTTACATCTATTACAGATATCTCTATTATTATTAGTAAATGATCAGCGTTAATAAAATTTACGATTTATTTTTAATAGTATACCAATACTGTCATACACAGTACTGTTATTGTGCAAGAAATTTTTAGCTGTCGCAAGGGGAAGTACTTTTGCGCTGTTTTACAAAATACTATGCGAATAAATATTCTTACTATACGCAACTCTTTACAATGTGACAGGGTATAATTTCATTCCATAGCTTTTCATTAGCAAAAACCGTAAGATAAGTGCGCAATCACACGTCTCAGCGAGATTGCAGTGCGACAACAAAGCGAATTCCCCGCAGGAATTGATCACGCAAGCCCTGGCAAATCTCAATTACCTATTGGTGTACAAACTCCGTCATCGTAATTCACGTGCTCCGTAAAACCTACATCCATAGAATTAAGGCTCATAATCCATCCAATCAAAGCATTCCCAATGACATTGTCTACGTTTTATGCAGATTACGAACTCATAACGTTCTTATTGTTTATTTTAATGAGCCGTTTTCGGATGAGATTTATTCGTTCAAGCAGGTATTGATGCACGCCACAAGGATTTATCACAGTCCGATAAGAACTAATAAATGCATAATTTGTCACGAAATACACCATCTTAATTTTTTGATGTTCGTGAATTTTTGTTTTTTTTTATTTAGCCATGGTTTATCTTCATCACGAATACCATTAAGTTATCAAAGTAATCAATATTATTTTGCAGTTGTCGAATAAAAAAAAAGAATAAAATATAATTAATTATTGATATATTTTGTCAATCTTTCCTTAATATTTGTTGAATAAGTACTTAAGACTATAATAAATACCGTTTTTTAGCTCAGACCTCGGATAATGGAATAAGAAATGTAATCTAAATCTCCATAATTAAGACAATTAACTCTATTATCGATATCCATTGATAGAACCTGTTTAGCTTTTTTCCGCCATTACGTGAAGATCTAATTACTCGGACCATAATTGCCAGTTAAAAACCCATGTTAAGTGATATACATCACAAAGATGAAACTAACCTTATCTCTCAGGAAACAAAGCAGAAACCGATAAATATATAGTCGTGTGACACAATGTATTAACACGTTCTTGTGACTGTTTAGTCACACCTATAGATAATAGTAGGGGTTATTATTCCCAACAAAAACATTCCAACACTGTAAGACTGTGACAATTGTTTAATAGGGTAGTTTCCTATTTTTTAATTTTTACATAGATGGATGAACAACACAATTGCAAAGGTGTTGTTAAAAGAATGGTTTGATATTTGGAAAACTCCCGGAGATATCACAGTTTCAATAGCACATCATTTGGGCGAGCTCAAAACGCTTCATACAAATGTCGCACAGAGCTATGACGTCACCCCTCTGTATACGAGTATGAATATCGTAAGAGCTTTGTTCAGCAGCTATATCAAATGTTGCTTTTACGAATATGTTCTCATAGTGAAAGCTACTACTAATTTTGTAATTTATAAGATGGCATACTGTTTTTATTGAATTTTCGCACTTTAAAAATGGACTTTCCCACCTAACTTCAAATGCCTATTATTGTCTCATTTCGTAAGAAATTTTAATTTCGATTTCACTTATGTTATTGATTTACCCATATGTAACTGTTAATTGTGAAATTTTATGTAAAATCAGACTTAGGAAACTAGCCTATTAGTACAGTGTTGAAAAAGTTATAAACTTTTAGTTATTTAGCACAGGGACAACGTACATAGCGCACTTTACCATTATGCACACCGAATGCCAAATCTGTGTTAATTTCTTTCTCTTTACTTAATAAATAAGCAAATCTCGAAACATCCTTCCATCGTCGACCTGAATTTATTGACGATCGTCAGACAAGTAAGGACAACTAACGTTGCGTGACCCTTACCTACTATCAGGCTCTCGGCATATCTTGTGCACAATAACTATTATTTAGATTTTTTATCCGTATAATTTATCCAGATACCTATAGCTCAACATGATCGAAGACTGCATTCTATGCCCGCATTATCGCTAATCACTCATTGTTTTGTTAAACCGATAGATCCACGGAACTTTAATTGATCGTAACATTTTAACGAGAACAGTCCAGAAGATTATTTAAATGTGTCTACTGATTCTTGTAAAAATACGTTTGTTTTACGTAGGAAACGTAGTTTTACATGAAAAACTGTGAACCGAAACTAAGGTTTACTTAATTTTTTGTAAAAATAAAATACAAAATATGTCCTCAGTAATAGGGTCAGATAAAGAGATAATATAGCACAAAAAATACTTAATTAGATAGCTCGCGTGATATTAACTCCACAACCGAACTTCTCACATGTATTCAAGTCTTTGACAAAACATCGCTTTTCACAGATGTCGTCCGGAAAATGGTTGGTATGTGCCCTCGCCGTGGTGTGCTTGAGCTTACGGCACGCGAGCGCTGCGCCCGCGCCGCAAGCGCCCCAGGAGGAAGGCCCACCCACCCCAGTGAGTACAGACCCTATCCTTTAATCTGTTCGCATAGTTACTATTTACAGGCCTTTACATCTATAATAGAAGATCAAGTAGCATCTCGCGGTCTATCACGGCATCTACCCTCATGGCTGTACAAGCTGATGCGAGACTGGACATGTACAGCAGGAGAACTGAGCGCTGCTAGGGTTGGGGTTTTTTGGAGTGGCGGTTGTCACGTTTTACAGCAAGTTTGTGTAACCAGGCTTCGTCGTGCTTCTTGACGCCTTCCGATATTGTTCCTCGCCAGTTACTACAACTATTGTAAATTTATGAGGATCAGAGTAACGTTACGGATACGAGCTCGGGTTCATGCAAAATTAGCCGTCGCGAGACCCGTCGCGGCTAATTTGTATGAGAGCTCGCAGCGCTGGCCCTTACGGTAAGACGCGTGTAATCTGTAGGACTTTTATTTATTTATTTTAAAGGCTCGCCAACAACACTATCTTTATACATTTAAATTATACTTATATACTAGCTATAGATAAAAGATATGTCTATACCAGGCGAATACAACATACACGAAATAATAATCTTAATTATTTTTAAATTATCGACTTTGGCTGAAAAGCAGTGGGTTTTCTCTTTGAGCAAAAACTACTCTGAGCTTAACTACGGACACGTTTTACACAATCATGTTAATCATGCAGATATGGATTAAAACAAGTAGGGAGGATTCTTTGTTGTTAATAAATGAGTTTATTTTTTCTTAGTTGAACTAGGAATTAAATTTTTATTTGCATATATCATGCCATTTGTTAAAAGAAATGGTTTAGTTGTCTAGTTTAGTTTGATCGTCTGATAGAAAAATAACAAGTTGCCGACATTTTTTTCTCTCGTTAACATTTGAAAAGTTTCCGCCATAACCCTTATTTAAAGGAGTATTTCGTAAGGTAACCTTAATATTTATAGAGGTTTTACGATAGATAAATTAAATCCCCACTTTATAATATTGAAACCATACATTTATTTAACCCAAGCAAAAATAGGCGTTAGATATGTAAAATTACATTTGATAACAAATTAGGTATTACAAAAAAACTACGTCCCTGTGTTATAATATACGAGTAGTAAGAAGCGATGTATGATGATTAACGTAAGTAGGTATAATATAATTTTGTCCGTATAACACGCAAGGTTATTCATATAATATCTTTTAAATTTATTTCGCATTGTATGTGTAAATAATGCTTATTGTGCGCCAACTTCATATTTTTTTCAATAAACACAATGAAGTACTTAATATTTTACTTAGAAATACCTTATTTGATTACTGTTTGTTAGCCGTAGCAAGTTATAAAATATGTATGTTACAATAGGGAGACACACAAAAATATGTATTAAAGCAGATGGCAGACTTTAAACTATTATAAATTTTTTTTGATCGAAAATGTTAAAAATATTAAAAAAACAAAGGATTTTGTCCTTATTTATAATACTAAGCTTTATTCAAGATCACTAAGCTTTATATATTATAAGCTTTGTAAGTCCAATTAAATGTCTGATTAAAAAACAAACTAATATTGGAATCTGACTATTCATCATGCTTTATAGGTAAGTAAATTATTTTATTGCTATTCTATGGATTGTACGTATAAGGGTCGTAGAACTAAAAGTTGTCTGCCTTAACATTAAAGCGAGGAGTCGCAAGGATGCGCGGCTGCAATAATTTAAACAAAACGTGCATACCTTTGACCTACTGCATTGCGACGAGGATTAGACGCAAGCCTCGCGTTACGACACTTGGGTGCATCTTCGTACGCGACACGAGACTTCATTTAAACCTTACGTTTGTAGTGCAGCCAATTATAACGTCCGTGAGAATAAAGCTCTCTACCCTCGGGTGATGCTAAACAATTTCTGGTTATTGCATTACGTGGAAATTATTATCTATGATTTCGACACAACAATCTATGTTATTCTAATTTAGAAGAAGAGGTATTTTAAATGTATTTTTGCAACTGCAGAAACATTATTTTTATAGTTGATGATAAGCATGTACTCGTACCTATACTTTTAATTGCTAACCAGAAAGCCCTAACAGTAATTCATACAATGGAATGCTTATGCCTCAAGTTTACTTAGATAATCTGAAATTAATTATCTGAAACATATAACAGTTTAGCGATAAGTTTAATTGTTGACGTGACTACCTACACACAAATGTGTTTATTACCCGTCAGCAGTGATTTAATAGCGGATATTGTAAAGTTTTATCATATGCAAGAATTGCAAATAGCATGCGCAAATAGTAGGTAAAGACATTAAACCTTGTTTATGGCTTTATATTTGCCTTTGCCCTTTACATGATGCACATGCAAAATTTATGCTTAACTCATTTTCAAGGCAGGTTAACTGCGATTGAGTGATAACTGTGCAACCGAACAGCGCCCAACGTGACTGCGGTTGGTCGTTTTTCAACCCGGCCCTGATATGGTATTGTTCATTCATAGCGCACTGCGGCGTTGTCTTCGCCGCTATCAGTGCATCAAGCTATTATGCTAACGATGTGAACATTCGCGGCGCAAACTCACTAATTGGACCCAATTGCGTCCAGCCGCCTTTGTGCGCGCTCTTTGACTCTTATCTCGATTAATTGCAAACACTATACAATAAAAAAAAACTAATTGAAATACATTGTCTGAATTTAAGGTGCAAAGCGCGCATTTGCGTACTAAAATCGTGATTTTATACTGTTCAAACTTCTTGCAACGTGAACACCGAAACAGCAATTACGAGTACGTTTAGCGTACATCGCAATTATTCTAGATTTGAAACGCTATTTGTCTTTGCATAAGAATTAAATTTACCTTACAAAACACTTATTATGCGATTTCATGCTCAGTTAAAGCTCCTCTTGACGTAATATTATAATTAACCGAGAACAGTAGTTCCACATAACCCAGGAAATGGAAACCACGTATTACTATCGGTAGGTCAGGAAGCTATTTAGAAGTTAAATCTTTGCAAACACTCTCAAACTGAAATATTAAATTTATGCGAAAAAAATTAAGTACGTAAACAAAGTAATTAAATTAATTCATCTTTGTTAACTTTTATGATATAAGACTACTTACTTAATATACCAAATACTCGGGTTGAAAAACAAATAGGCGTGCACGAGTATTATTTTCATTCCTGCAATTTTTTTTCATATTTCGTAATGGGCCTACATTTCCACAGAACTCTACATAAATATTATATACACAAACATATTTCCCTCCTGTATCGATCGACTCGACTATCGACTTCTCTGATTCTGATTCGATTCTTTTTTTACACAGTATGAATATAAATACGACGTGGAAGACCAGGAAAAAGCTCTCTACTTCGGCGCGAACGAAGCGGGAGACGCGCAAGGCAAGGTCGTGGGAGGCTACAGGGTGCTTCTACCGGACGGCAGGCTCATGACCGTGGAATACACTGTCGAGGGCGAGAGCGGTTTCGTACCCAAAATCACCTTCGAAGACAACGCCAACCCCTTCGGCAAGGGAAAGTAAACCCAACCCTTAACACTTAAGACTGGTTTTACTAATACCATATTAGTTCAAAATTCGTCTCATCGTGACGTCATCTCCATACCACGAACGATACAGCATTTTGTTTATGTTAAGCGTAGCGGTACAGTCAGTTTAAGCGAACTATTAATAAAGATGTTTAAATGTTTTTTCGTAGTGCCTAACAGGTAGACGAATAGACATTTATGATAATTATGGTAAATAGTCGTTATTTAGTTAAAGGACTGTAAGTATGTTAGTGGGCCAAGATCTATGTCATTGTTAACTGATTTTATTGAGGAAGAGATTCTGAATTACTCTTATTTCTATTCGAAATATATTTATCTAAAGAATTCAACCGACAATTTCAAGTTGGTTTTGGAAAATAAATATAAAAAATTAACATTCACCTTCCGATTTAACACAAAAAGATCTGAGCCCAAAGATAGAGCTTAAATAGTTCGAAATGACACCTTGCATTCTTCATAAAGAAGTGTATAGAGTAGCATATACATCAAATGTTACCATTACTGTGATTGATAGAGAATTTAAGTGGAGGCCATTATTGCCATTATTAATAAAAGTATTTTTAATTTGTAAAAATGTACTGTAGGTTCTTTTATTTTCATGTATTTTTTCTACTATAAAAGTTTTTAATAACAAACATTGTTTTATTTTTGCCACTTTATCGATGGACATTTTTCAATCAACCAGACAAAATTCTACAATTCAATATTGCCTGAGTCCTCATTTAAACAATGAAGACCTAAACGGTTAACCATCCTATATGATCCCTTACAAAATATCATCTCCTACTCTAGTGTGAATGTTAATTTCATTTCCCCTGTCCTATATAAAATGTATGTATACAGAGATGTATACAGATCCTACCCAAAAACATTATAAAGACTCTTAAAAAAAAATTGTTAGTTTTTGACTCGCCTAAGTGCAATCGTTCATAAATATTGCCAAGATAAAACTCATAGCCATCAAAAATCAAGTGTCTTATTAATTAACATTAATTTACCTTGTCTTTCTGCCTGGTCATTATGACGGCAGTGGCGTCGGTATCGTACTGAGGACGCCCGGCGCGACCCATCATTTGAAGTACTGTGCTGATGCTATACTCCTGAAAAAAAAAGTGTATCATTCGGTTAATTCCCACTAGTCTCCCACTTCCCACTATTCACTCTAGTACATTTGGATCTATTAAATGTATTGCAGTGGAACTGTATAGATGAACTAGTGGGAATGAACCTACGATTCAAACAAATCATTATCAACAAAGATGTACACATTATTAATGTGAGCTGTAGGTAAGTTTTAGGTAGGCAGTGATAAAAGCTAAATTAAACTTTATCTTTTATGTAATAAGTAACTTATTTACATTGTTATTTACTCTACACACTCTACGTACAAAAAGGTTATTATTCTTCCTTGAGCTTTGACTAAATGACTATACGATTGAATGTATTAGTAAAATTGAGAAATACCTAAATACTTACCCAGCTAAGTACTGTCAGCACTGTAAGTAAATGCACACATTCAACTATGTCATATCTTTCCTTAAGTTATATGTACATAGTTTCCGATATAAGATCCACGACTTCCTGGTAAGTTCAGCTACTCCTGATGATATCTGTACTTTAAGACACTGTTCACAAACTTACTTGATAAGCACCTTTCACGTATTGCTGTGTGTTCTTGATAATCACAAGATGCGCCGGTAAGTTCACGCCCATTGCTAAAATGTATAAGTAATTAACTTAATATCTTCATGAATACAAGAGTAAATAAAAAGCCGGTCAAGTGCGAGTCGTCACCCTCGAGGCAGCTATTCGACATTAATTGTAACATGATATCCACACAGTCCCGAATAAAAGGGTCTTGATAAATAAACAGCCAGAAAAAACAACAAAGTCATCCTATTCCTAAAGGTTCCGTTTTTCTAATGAGATCTGGAACCCTCAAAAAAGTAAGTTAAATTAAAAAAAAAAACAATCAACGTATTCTAAGTGACACCTGCCTAGAGTCGTAGTAGTGATGAGTATTGGCAGATCTCCATTCCGGAATGCATGTTCTATGTTAGTTCTCTCTTCATACAGCAATCCAGCATGGTGACATCCCACGCCGACCAAAACAAGTGACTGAAATTATGGTTTCATAAAATCACAATGACTATTGGTAGATCCTCTCAAAGCCATATCATGTGGTAATAAAGATGGGTTTACTGTTATTTATTATTAGTTGACATTTATATCTGTTAAGGCCAGCGTACAAGTCGCATTTAACCTACTGTGTCAAAGTATTAACTATTAGGTAGAGAATAGTTAACGTACCGTCTACAACAAATGCATCAAAATATTTTGTATAATCGTGTTAATAATGTGATGCAGGTGTTATACATTAAATAATAAAAAAAAGGGCAGGTTACATTATTTTGCTGGGCAAGGACTAAGTTGTACTCGACAAGACATATTTAATCCACGTACAGGTTTGCAGGCGTACTGCGTGAATTAAATAGGAAACTCGAGCAAATGTAAAAGTTTAGGTATCTCATTACGTGGTTTAATATCTAATAAAAACTATACAATTACAGAGTTGAAGTTACAATAAGAAAATCAGAACAATATAATTCAGACAAATGCACAGGTGAGGAAAAACAAGTTTTATAGGAATAGGTAGTGCGCAGAAATAAAAAAAATTTTACTCGCCACATATATTTATTTTCTTTATTGAAGGTGAATTAACATATACGTACCTGCAATTTCTTATTCTTGATCGTGGAAGCCAACGCAGTGAGCTTGGCCTGTTGTTCGGGACTGAACGTAATCGTGATCTCGCGCGATAGCGTTTCGGCAGTCAGTATCACGCTCTTCCGAGTGTTGCAAAATATCTGCACATTGCGCGCACATTCATGATTCAGGTCTATCATGATAGCAAATGTTACCGCGATAACTAAACCAGCCTATAGATCAAAGGGCAATGCATATGTTGGGCTTAACTGTCGAACGTAACTCTTGTGGTTGAGTCTTGGGTACAAGACTGACACGTATCTAGGTAGTTGGTAGGAAAACCACAACATGTTTTTAGGACTGATTAGTGGTTGAAGAGTTTAAAACAGTCTAAGCAGGAGTACCTCAATACAAATACTATCATGAACACTAAAACATGCTTTTATAAAATTGTAATTGAATCTTTAAATACATAGAAGGGATAAGTGAAAGTCACACATATGTTTATCAAGTACACATAATAAAACCGATCGCCAATTCCTGTATTAGCTTAACAAAAATCTTTAATACCTATCTTAAAGTACCTACTGTTCGGCATCCAATAATACAAGAGTACACTGTTTCAATAAGTAATGAAAAATAAGAACAAACCAGAGTCGGTTTCCCATCATGGTATTTTTGAATAATCGGCCAAAGTTTGTAGTTCAGTATGATATCGAACTTGAAGATGCTCGTTCCATCTGCGCAAGGGTACCCTTCCACCACACGCTCCACCTTCACTGGGCGGCATTCGTCACCAAATCTAATATTACGAAAATTATGGTAAGTTTAAGATTAAGGAGGGTTCTAATAGGTCTAAAGTCCTGTCATTGTACCGTCCACGCTAATTATCTGCTGATGTGGCTGCATTAGTAGAAAATAAACTTTAAAGGACTTTTAAAAAGTTTAAAGTTTTAATTTTTTATCGCTTTCTTCATATCTCCAATTGAATCCGCGGTAAACTTAAGAACGACTTTAATATTATAATACTTATCCAGTTCACTATGTTTTCCTTATTAAAACTTCAGGGAGCGTGACAAATGATAGCCTATTACTCCTTGTACCTAAATGACGTGCACTGATTCATAGAAAACATTATTTAGGTACAACTACATCTCTGTCCTAATGCTTCCTTAGGTTTTGTACTAGCTTTTTCTTCCTGTACCTGACTGATCTACAAACTGACCTTTGTGTCAAAATGCCTGTAAACTGCAAAGATAGAAACACAGTTTATAAATAAATACTCACTTATAATAAACAGCTGGTTTATCATGAGTGCCTAGCCACGCCGCCACGTCTTCAGGGTTGCTGACGGTCGCCGAAACAGCTACGAATCTTATCCTGGGCGGAGGTTCCTCTTCATCGACAACGTCTATGACTCCGCTCTCGTTCAAATGTTTATACTGCTTTTGAAGTTTTTCAATGCGATGTGCTGATTGGGCAGATGTCTGAAAGGAATTTGGTGTTGTATTTGTGCTTTCATCATCATCATAATCATCATCATCAGCCCATTCCTGTCCACTCGTGGATAAAAGCCTCCTCAATTTGTGCTTAATTCTATCGCATTTAATTAGGTTCCTACTTCAGGAACGTTAATTTAGATTCTATAGAAATTACCTACTTACTTCTTCTCTTAAATAGATATCAATTTGTTCAAAGTTCGTAATATATCCGGTAGATAATAGGCAGCCACATATGTCAGAAAATGTTGATTAAGTACCTACCTACCTATATACCTACTTATTTGTGTAAAACCTTATTTACTTGCTGCTTGGTGAGACTTTACTCGATAAAATAAGCTCTAAGGTTAATAGATGCGCCACGTAGTTAAATAGGAACCTACGTTGCTCATCAACCAATCATTTCTATAATGTTGATCAATAAAAAAACATTTTGCTACTAAAAAGGAAACGTTAGTTGATTTATGGCTATTCAATACCAGGTGCAACACTGATGAGCAACTAACATGGCGTGAATTCTTTTAACAAACGAAGCTATTCATGAGAATCTTTAAATATTTTAGAACGTAAGCACTTAATAAATAAATAAATTATCTGTTTTTTTAAAATAAGACCAACGTAATGCGTTTACTGTCAAGATTGTTAGTGCCTTCAAATCGGACGATTAATATTACCAAACAAAAATGTAATCTTTTGTAATTTTGACCTTCTATGCGCTAAAGGGCCCGTTATGCTTACCAAAACCGACAGTTGATGGGGAAGTTGATAACTTCAACACGATTTATCTCAATGTTTTCTAACGTCACAGATTTATTTACAAATGTAGGTATCAAAGATATGTATTTAGCATAACTTTAGGATTTTCCTCCAGTAGGTAACTCTCGGTTTTTTAACACAAGGGCCCTCGTTCCAAGGTACACGTTCTTTCTTATACAATAAGTTCCTATGAAAGAGCAGATCGTGCATCTGATAGTGCTACGCCCTTGACAGATGCAGTACTAAGGTACCAAGGCATTCAGTAGCGTGCTTTGTGTAGAAAGGGTGTTAAAGACGCATCATCGTTACCTCTCGACAAACGCGCGATAATGCTTTGCGCCTAGCCGTTTAGCGTGTAATTTTTTTGCTACGACACTGTTATACATCATAATGTTCAATCCATACTTTCATACTAATATTATAAATGCGAAAGTAACTCTCTCTGTTATGTTGTAAAGGGCATAGGCTACTTTTAACCGACTGCGCTATAAATAACTAATGTTTACCCGTTAAACGTCGTTAAATGATTTTTTTTTATAATTGACGTAACTTTACAAATTCTTTTGTTACCTAAAAAATAGCAATATCAATCGTAGCCCGGGCCATCTTGGGTCGGAGGGTTGTGGAATTAAACCAGCTCAGCCATCCTATACCTGGTTACTGTACTGATTACTCACCTGTATGGTCTTCATCCTGCTAACGACGAAAAAAAATAGCAACATCAATCATAGCCCGGGCCTCCTTGAGTCGGCGGGTCGTGGAATTAAATCAGGTCTGCCATCCTACACCTGGTTACTGTACTGATTACTCACCTGTATGGTCTTCATCCTGCTAACGACGGCTTCGAGCACAGGACCGCGCGTCTCCTCGTTCAGGATGTGCACTTCGTCTATGAGGAACAGCTTGATCTTCTCCACTAAGCTGCGATGGTCTTTCCACCTTCGTGTCAGTATGTCCCATTTCTCGGGAGTGGTTATTATTACTCTGATCAACAAGGATGTTATTAAGTAACTTCAAAAAAAGGAGGAGATTCTGAAATTTGCTTATATCGCTACCTTAAATCTCAAATGGCGTAACCGCCAATTTGGTCAAAATTACTTTTTAATGCAGTTTTATTCAGTTTTTTTTTTCTCTATCGATCTGTATATTTAAAATCCTCAAATTCGCAAAAAAAGGTTATTACGACCCAATTGTTTTTATAGATTTGAACACTTTTCATGAGGTAAACAGGTCGTAAAAGGCTTAGTCTAATTTACTTGGTGGTTACGCCCCTAGAAATTATTGTGACGTGAAAAAAATGTCAAAAAAAAAAGGGTGTAAGGGACATAATTTTCCGGCGTAACTCGTAAGACACGCTGTTTTTCGAAATTGCAACACAAAAGAAAGGCGTTTACACCCAAAATCGCTGAACACATGATTGTCATTATTATTGTTAGTATTGATGCGCGGGGGGATTAAGATTGCGGAGACATTGGCTATTTATTGCTTTTCCTTGTTTCGGTATTTTAAATCAATGTCCAAACACAAATCAGAATCAAAGACCAATAACGCGCCAAAGTCAACGTAACGGTCACAAAAAATAATAAATACACGGAGGAACGTAATCTATGCGCACAAGTACGCAAATGGCTGAATACATAGATAAATGTATGGTGAATATACAGCAGCGGGGGTTACGAATGACAAAATTAATCGAATTACGTATAACTATAAGTGAAATTTCCCATGTACAAAAATTCTTCATCCTGTTATAAAACTTACAAGGTGAGTATTACCCATTACATCACTATGAAAACGTGACATATGGCGTAACTTTGTAAAAAGCGTAATACAGAGTGGAAATTTTACGTTTTCTTTCATTATTAAGTTATTTTAAAGCACAAAAGACAATTACTTTCGGGAGATACGACCTTCACCTCTTAAAAATCATGTTTTTTTATGAGGCGTAAACGCCTTTTCGTAATATTTTCACAAGCGTAACCGCCTTCTAGTTTGTTAATTATAAGATTTAGGTGCAAAGAGTTCTTACTGAAGCCTTTATCTCAAAATTCTAAGAAATTTGATGTATAAAACATTTTCACTGCATTTAAATTGACAAAGTTATATAAAAAAAAACTTTTTTTTTTCGTTTTTTTGCTCTCCTGAAAAGTGACGTTTTGGTGGTTACGCCATTTGAGATTTAAGGTATCGATATGTACCTATATTTCTTTCTTTAATACGAGTATGTAACCAGTTATAAAGTTTTTTTTTAAAAGGGCACTTTGACTTGCTTTTTCCGATGAATTGATTATTCTAACTATACAAAAGACATACTTAATCTATAATGTAAGTGTGTCCACACTCAAAGCAATGCCCAGTATTGAGATTCTACGATAGCTATACCGGTACCATATAGATTCTACCGTACATATTGAGTCAGGCCAGGTGGAGTGACAATCTGCGCAGTACGGCTGGTAGAAGCTGGATGCGAGTAGCCAAAGTACGACAGAAGTCGCGTGCATTTAGCATAGAGATGGGCTGATGATGATAATGATATGGTGTACAAAACATAAACTCACTTGTAGGCCTGCAGTTGCGTGAAGTCCACATCGGTATCCCCGGTCACCTCAATGCACAGTAGTCCGAGTTTGTTGAGCTTCGAATACCATTCTGTGAGGCGTTCCGTACATAAAGCTTTTACTGGAGCCACTGTAAGAGTGAAACCTTTTGATAGATTCTACCTATTAAACACATACAGGCTCTAACACTACAGAATAGATAGATATAGTATATCTATCTGTAGTATAGACCAAAAAAAATTATCGTAAACAGAAAAAAGTTTATTGTTTAGCATTAAAGTATAGGTACCTAACCCTCAGGTTTAATTTGAAGGGTCAAACCAAAATATCTTTAGGATAAATAAATAAATAAATATTACACAACATCACATACATTGATCTGATCCCGTGATAAATAGATTAAGCACTTGTGATACAGATATCAGAATCAACATTGGATACACAAATATACTTAAATATACATAATACACACACACCCAGACACGGAACAGACACCAATGTTCGTCACACAAATATTTGTTCCGTCCGGGTGGGAATGAAACCCACGACTCTTGGAACCGTAGATAGTAGGTAAACCTGGGTCACTAACCACTGTTCCACCGAGCCAGTCATATGTCAGTATGTTCCTTGGTGACATCTAACTGTTCAATATTTTTAGAGTAGGTACCTACCTAATATTATATTTCAGTTCAGTAGGTACAAGGTTAGCATTATTGAAGCCACCGCAAATGCGACAAGCTCACGACACGGATTTTTAGTATTTTTGGTTTATTCAATGTGAAAGGAAAATTCCGAGTAAAGGTCCCATTTAGCGACAATTCAGCCTGGTTAGTGGTTGGCGGTGTAAAGACAAGTTTTAAAACAATTTGTGAATTTGAGCAGCAGCGTAAATGACAATGTAAACCATTAAGCAGGTAAGTTCACGTAAGTTCTAACTAATAGGCAAGCTATACATATTAATTATTATAGATAATTGTAAGATAAGCTATGCAATAAAAATACTTAAATTTAAATAAAAAAATACATGTCATTAAAACAATGCACACGGCAGAATGGCGGCGACGTGGTCCACAACCCGTCACGTCACGTTTCCCACGAGGTGAAAAGTGGATCGCTGGAAGTGATCTCTGCCTACTCCTCTGGGAAAAAGGCGTGATTTTATGTATGTATGTATGTCATTAAAAAGTAAAAAATGTATTATTACTATAAATAATTTGGTAATTCTCAATACTGTTCTTGTCTTCAATTTCCATCAGTAACTGCACGATAGCCATTTCAAATACAACAGTCTTACCAGAACCCGTTGGTGCACATACTACCATTGATTTATCTGTGAAACGAATTTAAAAATAAATACAAACTAAAAAGGAACATTTTTAATCGATTTTTTACAAGTTCAGATAATATTCAAAACTTACCTGAATACAAAGCATCTTCTATAACTCTAGATTGCACTATGTTAAAGAACGGATATGAGAAAATTTCTCTGTACTTAGGGTCTGAAAATAATGAACACAACAGTTAAGTTTCCACATATCTATTTAAGCTAGGTAGGTATACGGTATTTTCTTTGGCTAATTTGAGCCAATAAATTATTACCAATTTCTTCGACACTTCTTAATTCGTTGAATTGACCAGTGCCTTTGGCTGGGCGGATAGGTTTATAATTTGTTTTACACTCATTTACATTTTGTGATCGGCTTTCAGTGCTTGGTGATAACGATAAAGGTTGAGACACTTGTGAATCGAATATCTCGTCAACATCACCCAGGACATCCGTGAAGTTATAACTGCAAGTAAGTAATTAAAAATATATGAAAACTGCAACGCAAATTATAATTTTCATGTTATATGTCTTTTAACGTTCTTGTGCAACGAACGTGCGAAATATTAATAAATTCAACAAACATCTATAAATACCTAATTCAAAGACAACTTGCAGAAATACATAGTTCATACTTACAGATTTGTTGTCATTTTATTTATTTCATTCCTATTACACGTTAAATTAGATTAAAAACTGCAAAATTCTGCAAATTTTGGAGGCCACATAACATTTGTTTAATTTTCCCGCCATCTTTTTTTCTTCTTTTTTATGTTCACCTCCTGACATATAAGACATTAGGCTTTTATACAGCCTTGAAAAAGAATATTAATAACTTTTAATATAACATGTTGTCTTTGTAATAAATATTTTGAAATCTTTAATATTTTATTAGAAATAATATGAAAATACCAATGCCGTTGTATTATTAAAAGAAATCTCCCAACAGTGCTGACATGTGGTTGTATAATTTGAAGATTTAGCTGTATGATTTTTACAAAGCCGTTAAACCGATTTAAAAAAAAGACATACTTGTCAGTGTCAACTGTCACCCATGACTGTCTGTCAGATTTTATGCGTAGAGCGTAGGTACCTGTTGAGTGTGTGTGTACGCAAAGTTACATGGGGCGAGTCATTGAAATCTTATAGTTTTGTGATAAATTTTCCTTAATGCTTAAATAGATCTGCGAAATAATGTTATCCAATTTATAATTAATAAAAGATTTAGTCGAATTATTTACCATGTAAGTATGTTATTAATTGTCTGTAAAAAACGAAATCTCTTGGTTTTGTTACCCTACTTTCTTAAGTTCCATTTTTTGATTTCAGGGACGTTTTAAAAGACTACGATAATGCGGACACAGTTAGTATAGATACCTTAGCATTAGAAAAAGTGGTTGTCGATGAAAGATTGCGAGAAATAGCTGAATTGAAAACACTCAGTAAAAAAGTATGCAATCTTCATACCAATTTGTTATATTACCGAAACACCAAATCGAAAATGGGTACTGTATGTTATGAAGCTTGGAAGATGTTAGTGAAGAAAGTGGGAGGTTCACAAAATGGATGGCGTGATCTAGGACACTCTTTGAATATTGCTAAATCAGATTTAGATGTAAGTATTAAATAGTATTTCATTTTAAACTTTATTGAAGACATGAAAGTT
Organism: Maruca vitrata; assembly: GCA_039566165.1. Taxonomy (NCBI): domain Eukaryota; kingdom Metazoa; phylum Arthropoda; class Insecta; order Lepidoptera; family Crambidae; genus Maruca; species Maruca vitrata. The sequence continues at coordinate 9,742,231 of CM076921.1, forward strand.
TTTAAACCTGTCTTAGTTGTATCTTATCTTGTAGCAGGAAATGTCTAGACATTTGCTACAGCAAACTGTATGTATTCGGTACTGAGTAACAGAGGGCCTACCATGAGTTGGCTATCGTAAACTTATGTACGTTAAAAACCTATCGAGTTGTTTTTTTCATATGGCCGATTGTAGTTCTTCGCGTAACCACCAGCCGGCGCTGTACATGTTTTTCATAGACATATTTACGTAGTCTATATCGAGCGCGTAAGTTTTAAACTCATGGTAGCCCCACAGGTGTCTGGTAACCCTCTGGTACCGATTAACAAAACATTATTTTCAAATGTATTTTGTTAATCATACAATTTCGTTCCTCGTATTTATGCATTGCTGATTGATCATATGTTTGTTGTACTTAATCTGTGGTTGTTTTTTGTAACTAATACATATAGCCTTACTTTTTCTCATTACTTTTACACCTCTAGAAATGTCTAACTGGTTCACTTTGACTCTCAGGGATCTTTTGTGTTACCCCAACCTCCATATACCTACTCCCTAAAGATGAAATTTATTAATGCATTAATGTCTTTTGGTCTGTATTCTTCTGTTTTTGGATAAGCCATTCACTTATAAGATGTTTCATGTCATATTGATAAATTTTAATATCTATATGGCTGGTATGGCAGTGGCTTGCTGCACTGTCTCTTGCATTTTAATCAAGAGTTGTGGATTAGAGATAAGGGATTCCCACTTCAGACAAATATTTATGATGAACATATTGTTTGACTGGCTGTATTATTTATAATATGCCACATAAGTGCCTAGGCAAATTACTTTGGCATTAGAACAATGTACCTATGTATGTGATGTTAGGCAAAATTAACATGATTATTTTTTACTAAAATAAACTCATGATAATATAACTCAAGGTTAGAGTTTTTATTAGCTTATTAGAAAAATTATTAAATTAGCAATAATCCTAATATTTTTTAAATTGTTATTGGTTATTCATAAAATTGTTTTTGCTTAGAGTTTATATGTTATACGCTTATTGACTTCTTTTAATTGACACATTTTATGCAAAAGTTGTTTTTGTACATACACTAATTTTGTGCTGTTTTATTTTTAGTACATCACAAATTCGGTTAAGGATGATCAAGTTGACACTGTGCTAAAAGTTTATATGCAAAATGAGAAGGCTACTTTGGACAAAATTGTGGAAGCATTTGTTAGTCTGGAGCGGTATGACATTCTCAAATCAATTGAAGACCCATTCCTAAATTTAGCTCAATGCTTCAATAAAGATGATAGTGGCTATCAGAGTAACGGGAAAAGCAATGGCAGCAAAGAAATTATAAGCTTGACTAAAAATTTACCTAATGACTTGCCAGCTGCATTGAATAAAAATGTAGTGTTCAAAGACAAAGACCCTTGTAAACCCAATCAACCAAAGCCTAGACCACAGGCAAAGATTGCTGATAAAGAAAATATAAATGAAAACCCTATTTTATTCCTTACATTTACTGAGGATGGTTATCAAACTGCTCAGAACATACAAAATTATGTAGAAGAATGGACTGATCATGCCCCTGTGACTGTTATAACTTTAAGTGACAGGAAAGAGGAAGTTTACCAGAATCCTGAGAAGTTCATCAGGGAATATTTCGAAAAGGTGTGTATTTTATATAATACTAGTGACCCGCCCTCGCTTCGCTTCGGGTACATTTTACATAGAAACCTTCCTCTTGAATCACTCTATCTATTGGAAAAAACCATGTCAAAATCTGTTGCGTAGTTTTAACGATTTAAGCACACATAGGGATACAGGGACAGAAAAGGCGACTTTGTTTTATACTACTGTAGTGATTAATTTACCTAAATAATAGATTCCACTAAAATCAACCAAAGACAGACTTGTACAATTTGTATGTTTTTGTTACTGAGTGATTATATATATTTTTTTGTTTACAGGCAGATTTTGTTGTGCCCATTATAACCTCCGGATATTTAAAAGAGATAAGATCATGCAACACAAATGGACCTAATACTACAGACAATTTGGACTATAAATATGTTAATTTTATTTATACACTTATTGTAAATCATTATATACATGCTACTGGATGTTTGAATAAAAAAGTAAGAACTGTGTTACCAATGAATATTGATGTGGATGTATTTCAACATATCAGTATGTACCCAGATTTAATGCCTTGGACTCATGAATCTAAGTTTGATGAACAATTTCAAGCTTTCCTAAAAATCAATAGATCCTAATTATTGAAAGTATCTATAATAAAATTGTATGTAAGTCAACAGTGGCCATTATTATATTTTGTAATTAATTTTGATATAAATACTACTTTTGACAAAGAACTTGCCTTGCTCTGCATTATAAATTATGAAAATAATAAGGTCCAGACTAAATAATATTCATTGTCATTAACTGTTTTCAAATGAATATTAGTGTATCTCATAGTGTCTTTCTGGACCTATTTATGCTGTAGTTTATTTTAGTGTAGGGTTTTAAATTATTAATTTAAGTTTTATTTAGTACTAGCATGTAAGATCTTTTTTGTAAACCAAGTTTCTATGTTTTTTCAAAATTTGTATTGTTTTTACTTTGATACAAACTTATAAGAATCTACATTTAATTAGTATAATATTTTCAAGATTAGTAATTGTACCTGATTTTTTGGCAGTTAAAAATTAAATTAAATGAAATACACAAATAAACATCACTATTTTTATTACTAAACATTTTCATTTTCCTGGACATACTTCTAATACTAGCCTAACAGGTAATGAAAACAAATGATATTAGAGATAACACAAAAGAGGTATTTATTCTCTTTGGATCAAATAATAAAAGTATGAAGTTATTACAATATGAACCTTAATTATTAAACAAACTTTCAAAGAGTTAGAATATCAGGAAATATGAAGGAATAGATAGCAAGTAAAGTTTTAAAAAAAAAAGGTTCAATTTTGATGTTTTATATGAAATATCATATATTAATTAAACCTTAATATAAATAAAGTAATGATATGTTGTAACACTTATTTATCTGCATTTGAGGAGCCCATTCCCAATTGGCGATCATCTGTTTCATCAGCTGTGCTGACATCGTTCACATCAATGCCTGTGTCATTGTTATCATTAGCAAGCTCCTCCTGAAATATTACATCTTGATAAGTACCTATCTATTTCAACCTGAGTGTCAAAGAATTCAGACATAAAAATAAGTTTTCCATAAATACCTTAACTACTTCAATGAAACTGTTTGCTTCTTCTAACATTTGTTTGGTTTGCTGGTTTTCCTCCTTTAGGTCTTCTATAATCTTGAGGAGTTTTTGGTTTTCATCCAGTGCTTCTTGTAGAGCAATCCTTTAAATTACAATGTATTCTGGATCAATTCATACAAACAGAAGCGGTAAGATGTTGGGATGTCTTGTATGTCAGGATATATTTAAAAAAACTATATTAGAGGGTACAATAAAAAGAGAGGATGAGAAAGACCACACACAATGTTTATACAACAAAAAAAAAAAAGAAAAAGTTGATATCATGGAGCAGGGGTCCATACAAGGAGCGGAAGGTGCTGGCATTCTTGAAGAAAAGAGTAGAAATTGGTCCACTGATAAAGTTAACTTTTGTACTACATATGTAATGACAAATTTTACTTACTGGCGCTTTTCAGCTAGTATTTTCCAATATTTTTCAGATGCACCTTCAGGATTAGTAAGATCATCCACAGAAACTTTCGTGTCCAAGTTAGCTTGTGTCTCCTTTGAGGACAAATTCTTTCGTTTCACTTCAACATCCCTGTAAAGTTAAAGAAATGTTGACGGTATAGGTACTACCACTATAAAAAGCGACACCAAAATCTTATGTTATTCTTACACCGGAGCATCTTGCGTAAGCTGATGTTTCAAACTTTTAGCTGGTCTACCCACTAAATTTTCTCGATCACTAGCAGTATGCTGGAGAGTTTTTAGAGATCTCCTAGTGATCCTAGTTGATTCCTGTAATAAAAAACAATCTTTATTGAATATTCCTATAAACAAGCGTAAATGAAACAACTCTTTGTAATTGTTTACATTTCAGAGCTAACCTGTACGTCGTGAGTACTCATCCTGAAATTGCTATAATTGCGCACAGATTAATTTACAAGATTTGATTTTCACTGGAACTGTATCACTTCAAAGCAATGAGATGGTGTATAATTAATTTAATGTAAAAAATACAACAATTTTAGAGGCAAGCGTTCATGTATGACAGAACTATTCCAATCGCCCACCTATGACGCCGAAACGTCATTTTTCCCGCCATAACGATTTCTTTTTTGGAATTTTCTAGCCCGGCTACCAGGACTTCGATACCTATTGGGTAGTAGTAAATAAGTAAAGATAGCAATAGCAATCAATATGTATTACGTAAGGTCGTGCCTTAGGTAAATTTTATTTCAAATTACTATGACTTTTGTAAGGTAACCAACATTTCGCTTAATGCACTCAAAATGTCGACTGACATAGCAACTGACGGACTAATTATAACAATATGTGTATGCGAGGGTTTGTTATATGCAAAAGTTTAATTAGTACATATATCAAATTTATTATAAAGTGGAGGATATATTCTTTTAATCATAATATAAAATGTTACATTGCGATGAATACATTATTTTTATCGACCAATTTGCACTCAGTAAACCCTTTAAAATTTGGATGACCGAAATAAGGAATCGACCAACAATACTAAATAATAAACTTTGGATAATAGTGCAAGTTTTACATAAAAATAAAACTTGTATTATTTGCAGAGACGATGCACAGCATCTGTGAGAGTGCGTCTACTTCCGGTTAGCGATTTATGCGCAATTTAAGCGCCATCTTTAGTGAAGTTGCTCCATTATTTTAATAATTAAATTTACTTACTTCCGTTTGGCGCCATTTTTAGTCACCTTATGGGGTTCTCGTGCTGAGGATGCTCATAGAAGTCTCTCACCAGGAGACCTTAATGGGATGCTGTGCATCGTCTCTGCAAATAATACAAGTTTTATTTTTATGTAAAACTTGCACTATTATTTGGCATGTGACGATGCACAGCATCTGTGAGAGACGTGTTTATTAACTCCTGGTGACTCGGTGACGCTATGTGATACATATAAAATAGAAGTACCTGAAACATAGCTACAAAGATATGTTATATTAAAGCTTTTAATGTAATGATTATGACAGCTTTTAAGAAGTTAATTAAACAGCATAATTTAACTTCACATAATTTTATTAATCACACGGTTTAATAAAAATTAAAGAGAAAAAGAAAAAATAATAATAATAATTATGATTATTATAAGAACACAATGTTTTAAAATAAAAAATGTAAATCAAATTGGTTGGAAATTGTCAACTAAAGTATGTCTAGAATCATGAGCATGACTTCTCTCCTTAATTTGTTTAAAATAAAATTTTGAAAAAGTGTTTTCGCTACGCCAATTACCTCGTGAAAGAATTTGGTCAATAGGCATGTTATCCCACCAATTTGATGATGCTACAGCGGAGCGCACACTGCCCGGAGATGCTTTTATACCTGCATCTTTAAATACAGTCTTTATCCAATTAGCAATAACAGTCCGAGTTGCTATCTTTGGACTACCATTGATAGATATAAAAAGGGCATTAGTACACTCCGCTATTCTTCTCTGCTTGCCTAGTTCCAATACTTTACGCAACCAAAAAACAGGGCAAACATTTTTGTTTGGATTAATATAAAGTTTCCAGCCGGATTGCCTAAATGAGGATGTATCCGTTTTTGAGCCAAATAATGGCCACAAAATTAGTGCATCACCTAAATCTTGATAGTTCTCTGGCCCTATTCTTAACAGGGTCAAGTCATGTACCCTTCGACCATATGCTAAAAGTAAAATGCATGCTAATCTGCGTGATGCTTCGAAAAGGTTTACATGGGCAGGTGGATGTGAGCTTAACCAGGAAACAAGATCTGACGGGTCCCAAATAGGTGCTTTCTCGGTTTTTGGTCGCTGTAATGATATTGATTTAAGCATATGTTTAACTAAAAAATTTGAGTTTAAATTTTCCTCAGTCAAGCCTAGCGATATAATAACAGACTTGTGTACTAGAATCGTTGGGAAAGACAATTTTACGTTCAAATGGAGATGTGCTAGGTATTGTGCTAGAGAACTACCATTAGGGTGTTTAGGGTCACGGTTAGAGTTTTTACACCACTGAATCCAACGTAACCAGGCTGGTTTGTAGGTCTTTAACGTCGATTCTCTCCAGCCTTGTTTAAGGAGAGATCTTTCAGCTTCTGTCCAGCTTGTTATGGCGTCCGCCCACCCCCAAGTTTCCATACCAAAAGTTTCATTTTTTGTACTTGCGGAGGAGGCAGGCCCGTTGTTTGGTCTATTAGGACTCGATGCAGGTCCTTTATTCTCATGGGCTGCGCCAGTGCTCGCCGCCGTAGGTCGGGAAGCCAAAATACGTTTTTCCACAGTGGGGCTACGAGCAGAAATGTACCCGATGCCGTATTTAGGTGGTGTAGTACCCTGGGAATCATGGACGGTGGTGGGAATAGCCATGCTAGTTGGTACGTCCAATTTCTGCTGAAAGCGTTGCAATAAACTGCATCGGTGTCTTTGGAATCTTTTGACACATAAGTCGCTATGACTTTGGCAGTTTTTGAAGCAAATAGGTCTATTTCCGGCTCCCCGTATTTCTGGATAATCTGCTGCACAGCTTCTGTTCTTAGATGCCATTCTGCAGTTTGTTTGCCTCGTGACAAGCGGTCGGCTATCTGGTTGAAGCGCCCAGGTATGTACTCCGGTGTAAGAATTATGTTCCATTGGTCCAGGAATTGGAACAGATGGTGGGTCAGATAGAGCAGATGGCTCGACTTCGTCCCCCCTTCGTTTCGAATATACGCCACGACTGTTCTGTTGTCTGATTGAACAATTACATGCCGATGTCTTACGGAATGTTTGAAATGTTTTAACGCCGATATTATGGCGTACATTTCTTTCCTGTTGCAGTGCCAGCTTGCCTGGTCGCGGGTCCAGTTTCCCGATATTTTGGAGTCGTCTAGTTGAGCACCCCATCCGTAATCTGCTGCGTCCGTTGTCAGAAAGTGTTGAACAGGAATCTCGTGTAGAGGCTTCCTCGTAAGACCTTGCTGGGAGGTCTTGAGCCACCAGTTTATGTCTGCTCTCGTTTCTGACGTTATTGCCCTCCTGACGGGTTGTTCTCGCATCAGTTTCCGGCAATGATTTTGGAGATGTCTGCAATGGAGCCTTCCTTTCGGAGTAACAAAGCTGGCAAAATTCAGAACGCCCAGGATTTGTTGACATTCTTTCAGCGATAGTGCATTTATATTGCATTTGTGCTTTAGTAAGGTTAGTATAGACCTTACCTTTGTTTGTGGGAGAGCTTTGAAGTTCCTTTCCGTATTCCATAGAACACCTAGGTACTCTATTTCCCGGGTTGGAACCATCACGGATTTTTCGACATTGATAGTCCATCCTAGACTCCGCAGTAGGTGAACAGCAACGGACACTTCGCTTGTCTGGCACATTTTGTTTTCGACTGGTTGACTATCAGAAAATCGTCCAAATATATTAGTACCCTCATACCTTTGTTTCGAAGTAGCTGAGCCACCCAGTTGGTGATTGTAGCAAAGTTTTTTGGTGCGCAGGATAGACCGAACGGTAGGCTGGTCATTTGAAGAATTTCTCCTTGATATACTAACCTTAAAAACCTGCGATGGCATTTCTGTATCGGCACGTGAAAGTAAGCTGATGATAGATCTATTTTTACCATCCAATCGTTTGCTTGGAGAAATTTTGGAATTTGGAAATGAGAGATTAGTTTGAATTTCTTGGGTACAATGTATTGATTGAGGTTCTTGAGATTGAATATCGGTCTTTTGGAACTGTCGCTCTTTGTGCGGAGAAACATGTTTGAGAAGAAGCTCATACCCAATTGACTCTTCTTAGGCTGTTCGAGAACCTTTTGTTCCAGAAGGATTTTGATTTGATCGTTCATTTCTCGAGATTGACCGGTTCTGAATCGCCGTAGAATGCTCTGTGTTGGTGGGGCAAGCACAGGCATGGAGGTAAATGGCAGACGCATCCCTGATATAATTTTCAGGATGGCCTTCGGAGCCTGATACGCCTGCCACTGCTTCCGATACGCTCGGAGGCAGCCTCCGCGAAATTTCGCTTGAGAGTCATTTGAATTTTTTCCCGTCATTAGATTGAGGTTGTTTGCGGGTAAATTTCCGAAATTTCGAGTTGTTCTCTCCTCTATTCGAGGTACGAGATGTTCTTGGTACTGGTTTAGGAAAGCCTTGCTTTTGTGGGTAGTGGACAGTCTTATTTGTAAATTCCCGTGATGTGCTAGGCTTCGGGGATGGTTTTGAAGGCACCCGTCCTTTGGTAATATTTGCGCTAAACCAGGGTTGTATCCACTTGTCCAGTCCCCCAGTGTTAGTTATGTATGAACGCAATGCCTTTCTATCAAAAAGATATTCAGAACTGGGTGGGATACTTTGAAGTCCGTCAGCCAAGTTTTTATTGGGTATTTCGGACAAAATAAGAGTCCGACGTGCCTCGATACATTCAGCGCGTTTACCACAAACGAGTTGCATTACATCTTCGCTAGTTTTATGGAACTCAGACTTGCTACCGAATGAATCGGATATTTTATCAAAAAAAGTTGAGGGGGTCAGCTCTGAATCTGGTGAGGCAGCCCAATTAACAATTTCTTGTAAATGTTGTTTAAGAGCTTCTTGTTGTGCAAGTAAGGCATTCGCAATGGCCGCGAGTGATCTTTCAATAGAAGCTGCGTTGTCTTTGCCTTTTATGAACTGACGAAGTTCATCATTAATTCCAAGTTCCACAAAACCGGGTTGTGCACAATAGGTTTTTAACGTTTCAGAATAACGCACCTCCTTCCAGTTTTTATCACCGAACTTTTGTAGTTCTATCAACTTCTTGACACGGGTTGGGTGGGAGTTGGGTATTTTAGGATCTTTTAAAAATGTTTTTACTTCCCCAATGTCCAATTGTGGGTAGTTTAATTTTATAGAATCAGGACGTTGCAAAAAGGGAGATTCAGAATGTTCACGCACGACTGATTCGATATTTTTGGGTGGAGGTACCTTACTCGAACTGTTCGTTAATAAATTTGTCAAAACGCTCATTTGCTCCAAAAGAATGTTTAAATTTGAACACTCGAACGTACCTTTACTTCTTTTGGCCTCTGAGCATTCGCCTTCGCTGATTATGCACCGCCGTTTCCGAGTTTGAGATCCTGAACTCGGATTCTCACTTGCCTCCTCCGAGAGGGAGGCGCCAGCGGCGTGGTCGTCATCGACCACTACCATGTACACTTCGTTATCACTCGATTCACTTTTGTCCATTTTGAAATGAAACAACTTTCGAACAAGTAACAATTTTAGCAGCGTTTCTGCTTATAATGAAGTTAACACGAAAGTTGAAGACGCTATGAGCATCCTCAGCACGAGAACCCCATAAGGTGACTAAAAATGGCGCCAAACGGAAGTAAGTAAATTTAATTATTAAAATAATGGAGCAACTTCACTAAAGATGGCGCTTAAATTGCGCATAAATCGCTAACCGGAAGTAGACGCACTCTCACAGATGTTGTGCATCGTCACATGCCAAATAATATCACAAATTTGTTCACCATTTTCGTATAGTAGGCAAAGGTATAATGTGCTAGTACTATCTATACTCGGATTTGTAATTCAAGATCAAAAAAACTACTACTAGGTTGCCACTGCAATAAAATATTTTTACAATAGTAAATTCAGTTTTTTGCAAAAAACAACCATATACAACAAATTTATTGGTAATATTAATCCTATGATTTTCATCAGTAATTCCAGTTATTTATATTTCCATAAATGCAAGACAACTTAATAAAAACTTATACATCGGTAATTTTTAGTAACAAACATGGTATTGTACTTGTAACACTTCAGGGATTCATAACATTTGGTGCAATAAACTACAAGCTAAGTTAAGAACATACTCGGTCGCAATTAATATATTACACATCATAACTAATCGGGAAATAACCGTAACTGTTCCGAGTGTTCGAATGTTTTTGCTCCGAGGTGATTTTGTTTTGTTTTAAGTTTGTGGAGGACACGATTCGGACCAACCCCGTTTGGTCCGTAACAATAATATTGTATCGGAACTCGATTCGGACCAATCCCGTCTGGGTTGGTCAGAGGCTAGTTTTTAGTATCTGTGGTTAACAGAGGTTTTATATATTTGAAATAAAAACAGATAGTTGTTGTTGAATTCTCCGACTGAATTTAATTTGTTGACCGCCTGTTCCCTGTTCCTGCTCTGCCTCACGAGAGGGCTCAAGGGAGAAGTCCCTAAAAGTTTATGTTTTGTGTTAAGTTTTTGTTGTTTAAATCCGTAACAAAGAAAATATTTTATTTATCTTCCCGACTCCTCCACTATTGCTCAAAATTATGTCTTCTTAAAATTAGTTAGACATGAGTTATTGTTTTTTACTAGAAGTTATAATACCTAAGTAATAGTCAGGCTCAATACAATTTTGAGAACGTGTAATTTATATCTAAATAATGCATTTAATTATTAGATATATATACTTTAAGAAATTATTATTTTATACGCCTTAATTATCAATAAGTGATGTTGGCATTAAATTAAATAAATAATTATATTACGAAAAGGTTGTCGACACCTGAAATCATCACTTGAGAGTGACATAAGTGACTTTACCACTTTTGACAGTGACGTATCTGTCGTAGTTTTTTTGATCTTGAATTACAAATCCGAGTATAGTAACCGGACCAGAAAATTCCAAAAAAAACAAGACTTGGAAAAGTAAAACTGTCAAAAGTGACAGTTGGTTGTTGGTGTGAGTGCGTTGGTGGACTGTCGCTGTCATTAGCTACATTGTTATTCAGTCAGTATAATTTATTTGCTAATGATGGAGTAAACCTGCCAAATACAATCAAGCTAAACAAATAAATATATTGGTACTTTTAAAATGTACTCTGCGTATTATTTTTAAGTTTAAACATATTAAATTTAATTTGTGATTGTGCGAGCATTTCTGATAATATTCAGGCCAGTCTTATCTTATCATTACGTAGAAACTAATTCGCAAAGTGGTTTTTATTTAATCGAAGCCCGAAGCAGGACAATGGATACACTCAAGTAAGTGGTTGTTATAAATGAACTGGTTCTGTCTACCTAGTTGTAGGTAATGTAGGTCGTCGAACATTGATTAGGTCAGTCACTGAAGTACATCTGAACTACATCAAAAACAAGTGCGTCAATGTCAAGGTTGCAATAGATCGAAGTTCAGGCATAAATTAATTTGTCTAAGAACAAGTTATTTCGATCAAAGTCAATTCTTAATGATTAGTCTTCAGTCCTACATCTCTCCAAATTTATGTGAATAATTTTCCATATTTTATCTTTCTCAGGGAACTCATGGATGTTATCTCAATTACTTATTATTCGAAGTAATTTTTTTATAATAATATTTTCGAACTGATTACTGTTATATCCCAAGGACCTATGCTTGGCCTTTGAAAGCACTGAATACATGCATCAGTTTGATTACAGCTAGAAGATATTTATTTTGTTAATTCATGTATTTGGATTATACTGAAATGGTATGATGAGGCTAATAGTATAATGTGACAAAATAAACAATACAATTTGAATTGAAAATTAATTACTTATTTATATGTTGCCTCCCATGTTTGTTTCTTTTTTGGTTTAAATACCAGTTTTTTTACAGGTTTTACTTTGTAACATGGAATGTGGCCACAAAATCTCCAGGTCAAGATCTCAACTCCTTGTTGGACTTTCCATCCCAATACAATAAAAATAAACCGCTGCCAGATTTTTATGTCATTGGGTGAGTACATCGGGACATTTACATTCTATAACATAACTAATAAGAAATTGTACTTATTATTTTGAATATCTTAATTCAAGTAATCACAGTCTAACATAATGAATGTGCGTACTGAGCCGAATACATTTAATTTTGTCATCAACTTGAAAAGAAGAAGAAGAATTAGTGTTTGTCAGTCTTTAAGTTAAAAATATTTTAACTGTGTTATTAAATTAATAGATGCACATCTAAATTGGACCAACTTTTTCTTTTAGTCTACAAGAAGTGAAATCACAACCACAGAACATGTTGATGGACTCATTGTTCTCTGATCCGTGGACGTCTACATTGAACAAGATATTGTGCAGACAAGGGTTCATCATCGCTAAGAGTACAAGACTGCAGGGCATTCTGTTGCTTGTGTACACACAGATGAAGCATGTCACACATCTTCGGGATATAGAGGCACAGTATACAAAAACGGGCTTGGGAGGCATGTGGGTAAGTAAATTTTATGATTAGTTCTTTAATTTAATTTCTTCTTTGTCTCTTGTGTTTTATGTGGCAGTGATATTTTGATGCCCAAAGTATAAGACTTCTATGATCATATGCAATAACAGAGCAATTCACCATACAATAAGTTGTTATTACACCACAAAAGCATACACAAATCCTTTATGTCTCTTAAATTGTATTATGTTCTTAAAGGAGACGGGCGAACGTCCATACAAAATTGGGCCTGACTGTACAGCAACAATTACTACCCTATTTAATTCTGATATTACTGCCATTTAAAATAAATAAACTTTTTTACAACTGCTACACGAGAGAAAAAAGATATAGGGTGTTATAATTTGCTTCGTAATGAGTTATTCTAACAAACTCTCAGTGCTATCACGTTGTATAAAGACTACTACTGACTAGATTTTATCAGATTGTATTTTAGGACAATAACACATTGCGGTTTCTAAGATTATTGTAAAAGACTAGCTGTTTCCCGCGGTTTCACCCGCGTCCCGGGGCAACTTCTTCCCGTATCTGGACAAAATATAGCCTATGTAACTCAGGGTGAATCTAATGGTGAAAGAAGTTTTGAAATTGGCGCAGTAGTTTTTGAGTTTATACATTACACAAACATAAAAATAGACACACAGAAATACAAGTATTTCCTCTTTATAAAATTAGTGTATGGGTATAAGTATGAATGAAGAACACATTTCTCTCATACTAATTATTTATTGATCATCTATTTCATCAAAACAATTAAAATATCGTCTTAAAACTGTGCAGGTGGTATTGAATACTCTTGATGTTTCGCCAAGCCTAGGTACCATATTATGGACATTATGTGACAACAGCAGCCCACATTTCTTTTTCCTACCAAGCAAGAACAATAATATTATGCTTTCCTGTTCTATTTGATGTAATCCGCCGCCAGCTAGCTATGCCGCAATTGATACAATGAAGTCGTTGATCAGTCATTGTATTCTCGTAATAACCATCAGAATCTATCGTCGCAAAATAATACTAATTGAATAATAAAAGCACACGAAAACACAACAAAACGAAATATCCGCTATCGTAAGTTCAAGCCAATGATGATTTTTAGTTTTAGTTTGACGTTTGACTTTGATGTAACATGAGGTCTACTTTGTTGCCAGTACAAGAAAAAAAATAAACCTGTTGATCAATTTATTTTTACAATGTTTTTAGTTTATAAAGTAGTTGTTATATCATCAACTATTTAAAACGTTTTTTTAAAACATAATCTACATACAAACACACTTTATTCACTTTCATTGCTTTTATTTTCTATTTTATATCATTTCTTTATTTATATCATTACTTTATTTCATTTGACAACATTGTCAAAAATGACAGTAAAGCTAGGAAGTAACGAAAGTCAATAATATTATTATTTAATATTTTATTTAATATCCCATGGTAAAATGGCTTAATATTTCGTGATTAAAAATTAAAAATTAAGAAAAAAATATTGATAAATATTTTATTTGTGTACACGATAGGCCCAGATTCGCCCGTCTCCTTTGGAAATGGATCATGGCTACTCCAGACCAAGTTGTTTCATGTTCTTTTTTTAGAAGAATCTTACTGTAATGTATTTGTCATTCCGCCTCAAGTGTAAACACATAAATCCTGAAAGGTATATGACGAAATGGCATTCGCCGCGCTTAAGGACTATGGCTTTGGATTAGTGTTTCAAATAATAACTTGAAATTAAATACAACTTATTTTTGTTCAATTTCATGAGTATAAATGTGTTTGTTTTGTGAGGATATTATTATTATTGGTACAAAAGCAGCAGGTTTCACATTTGGCAACTTTACAAGATAGTGATTGCATTTACTTCATTAGCCTAGTGTTCATTGAAGATGTTTGTAGTTTTCTTGGAAAAGTTGCCTTGTACAGATAGTATATTTCCACATAAAATATGCGTGATCATAACGTCATTACTAAGTAAAGACGTAATCATTACGTCCACAATATGTCTTTTAAAGATCCCTGCCTATTTCACATCGGTAGAATTTAGGTTTACGCCTACTCATCACAAATTCTACTTATAGGTACCTACGTGTTTTACCTACAATTTGTGACGATAATACAAGAAGTGAAGTACCAAAAAGAATACAAGTACATTCGATATGGGCCCAACCCTGTATCTCTTGTACACTGCAGATATACCTACAACAGATAACGTTCTATCTGCTACATTTGCTGACGACACTGCTGCACTTAGCAATCATAAAAACCCCCTTGAAGCGTCCTTGTTGCTACAGAATCACCTGAACAAAGTCAGTAAATGGATGGAAAAGTGGCGCATAAAAGCCAGCTCTACCAAATCAGTCCATGTTACCTTTACTTTAAGAAAAGAAAACTGCCCACCTATTACATTTGGTAACAATGTCCTTCCTCACCAAGATACTGCAAAATATCTGGGCATGCATCTGGACAGGAAGCAAACATGGAAAACGCATATTGAAAGGAAACGTGATGAACAAAACATGAGACTCAGAGACTTAAACTGGCTCATTGGTAGAAGGTCACATGTAACCATGGAAAACAAGATACTCATTTATAAAACTATAATCAAACCAGTGTGGACATATGGCCTTGAGTTATGGGGATCTGCAAAAAACTCGAACGTGGAAATAATACAACGGTTCCAAAACAAATCACTCAAAATGATAACCAATGCACCGCTGTTCATCAGAACTAGCGAATTGCATGAGCACTCAGAAGTGAAAACCGTTAAGGAGGAAATAGAACACAGAGCAAAAGCCTACAAAGATCGTATTGAGGCTCATACTAACACCCTAGCAACAGCACTAGGTGAACCAATGAATGCCAGAAGGCTCAAAAGACAACACATCTGGGATCTTGTTCAGTAACAGCCCAATCATAATAAGAGACAGCTTCTTCAATGGAGGAACAGTTCTCCCCCGCCATCAAACTCCTGCAACAAATCTGCTAAAGGCCTGCAAGGCCGATTGCAAGATGGTGAAAAGAAAAAAAAAAAAAAAAAAAAAAAAGTACATTCGATATCGTTACGCGTAATATTTCACAGGGGACATACAGGGCTATACCTAATAGTGCAAAAAATTGCGTAGTATAAGTAAGTATAAAACTTATACTACGCAAAACATTACGTTTATTTTTTTTAAAGTAAGTATACTGTATACTTCGTAAATATGTGTAGATTCATTCTCCGATATTGTTGTAGGGCAACAAAGGCGCTGTGAGCATACGGTTCAACATATACGGCTGTTCTGTCTGCCTGGTGAACTGTCACCTGACTGCGCACGAGCATCTCCTCGCAGACCGCATCAGCGACTACAACACCATCATCAAACACCACGACTACCATGTGGCGGAGACATCGAATATTCTCTACCATGAGTGAGAAACCATATATTTTACTTAACACTTTACTCCCGGGACTGTGAACTTTATTGACACCACAATTTGAACACTAATCGCTTGACTTAAGGTCCAAATCTAATCCAAAGTCCAACCATGACATCTATCTAGTCGCCTACACTGAAATAGCTCTGCTCTGCTTTCTCACTACATTATGATAAAGTTTAAAGTTAAATGGAACTGTGGGGCTACCATGAGTTTAAAACTTACGTGCTCGATATCGCCTACGTAAATATGTCTATGAAAAACATGTACAGCGCCGGCTGGTGGTTACGCGAAGAACTACAATCGGCCATATGAAAAAAACAACTCGATAGGTTTTTAACGTACGTAAGTTTACAATAGCCAACTCATGGTAGGCCCTCTGTACACGTATTTGAACATTTGAGGCACGTGTCTGAACATTTGAGGGTTCACGTTATACTTAAAATGTCGGATTTAAATAATCCACTGTGTCCACTGTTTACTGTTTACCCTGGGACTTGCGACTCTTTGACGATAGCTACTGATGCCACTGTTAGTTATTGTAGCAAGTGAGGGTGGAAAGCATTAGCGCGCTCTATATGTATATAATGTCTGGTTTCAAGGAGATTAAGGCTGTAATAGCACCTATAATATGTTATGTGCTACAATAGGTACTTTTGAAATAGCTTGACCGAAGTCGAGCGAAGATTGTACGACCATGCTAGAGGAGCTTTTTATATTAAGTCCTTTTTTGAACCTGGGAAAATCGATCATATCTAAGAGACTACGATATCACTACATAGTATAAAACAAAGTCACTTTCTCTGTCCCTATATCCCTATGTATGCTTAAATCTTTAAAACTACGCAACGGATTTCGATACAGTTTCTTTAATAGATAAAGGGAGTCAAAAGGAAGGTTTTTATGTCAAATTTATTCGAAGCGAAGCGAGGGCGAGTCACTAGTGTTCGAAATAAATACTATTAGGAGACGCTATTCCCGTGCCAAGTAGCGCTATGTAATAAAAGGTCAAGGTTTTCTTCGGAGTGGGTTCCTAACACTATCAAGCGAACGATCGATGGTACCGTCTATTATTAACATACTTCTGTGAAACGAAGCGGCATGGCGTCAGATTTCAAAGTGTCCTCGATATTGTATGAATTACTAAATAAATAAACGGCGATAAGAGTTCAAAGACACACTACTATCGTCCTTCAAAGTGATTTATAATCGATGGTTGTAACACAAATAATGATGTATGACGTAAATGCGTAGATTTATACCTTGTTTTTTCCTCTCTAAATGACTTCACGTCATAAAACTGTACTACACAACAATGTACCTATTCTGTAAAAATGTAATTAACTAGCTCTGCCCGTGACTTCATTCGCGTGGACTACAGAATTTTACATTAAAAAGTTTTTCCGAATAACTCGAAGGAATTTTGCAATATCCTGTTACAACTAAGCTTTACGTTTATAGTAGCAGCAGCTAAATATCTATCTTACGCGGTTTAGATTTTTTCATACAGAAGTTTTTTACCGCTCACTCCTGTTTCCGTGGGAATTTTACAATATCCTAATACAACTAAGCTTAAAGTTTACTAATGTACCTGCATGCCAAATTTCAAGCGTCTAACTCAAGCGCTTTAGATTTTTCAAACAAAAGGATTTCCCGATTCTTCCCGTTCCCGTGAGAATTTTGGGAATTCCTTTATTAGTGCACCTTTAAGGTACCTAAGCGACGTCCCTTCCAAATTTTTAATGTTTAGCCGTTTAGGCTGTGCGTCGATATATCAGTCAGTGAGTCAGTCAGTTTCTCCTTTTATATATTTGAATACTGTCTGGAATTGACTATAAGTTATAAAATTACCTTGAATTTAAAGGTATTTTTACACGTTAAGTTATAATCTGTCTAAATTAAAAATATTCAATTACTTAGAATATCATATCATAATATTCCATTGACATTTACTTGGAACTGTGATGTTTGTTGTGTATTCTATAATAGGCATGATATAAAAGTGCCGTTTCACCGTAAGAAAACGATTTTTATTGGTAAATCTATTAGTTATCTGACTTAGAAGATTCTAAATAGATATCATATTATGCCTGTCACTGATAATATGCCTAAAGTAAGAATAAAACTGTATCTAGATTTTCTTTCCGGCTACGTCAATTCAAGTACAGATGAACTTGGTATCGGGAATTCCGAAAGAAAACTCTACGCATAAGTACCAACTTGCGGTTTTTAGAATTTTCCCGTTGCCTGTGCAGTTTTAAATGCAATTTACAACCTAATATGGCTTTAGATCAATACTACGTAGACGATTCTATGTATTTTGTGATTTATTTCTGATTATAAACGTTTCAAGGGATAATTAATACATCTAATGTTATGCCAGTCCTCTTCCACTTTTACTATTAACAACACTATAAACAAATAGGTGATTCTGATAGTTTCTATTAGGTATGTCTCCCTAACAGCAAGCGAACAATGTTTCTTAAGACTTCATTCTTTATTCGATGCTTATCAAGGGGCTTAACTTAATGAATATTATCGTAGAAATTACAATCAATAGTTATCTGATAACAAAGCAATACAACTCACAGAGAAAACTGTATTGATTACTCGAACTGTTTTAAAAATAAACCATTCAAATGACCTCGCAGCATGATATAGACTGATCTAGGTACGTATATCTAGGCTTCGGCAGGTTATTGCTTATCTAGGTTAGATAGTAAATAGACTCTAGTCTTGGTCAATAGGCGATTACATTTCTCAAGATTTGCTTTAACTCGGAACCGTAAATTAAAGGTTTCTTGACGATATAATTTACTTGCTCGCTGTTGAAAATGAAAGGAATCAAGATTTCGTTCTGTAAATCTGTAGTGCCCGAACAGTAGCATCAGTGGTTGACCACAAAAGCTACATACTATTCCAGGAATCTTAGTTAACATAATAGTTTAAAAATGTGAAATGTTCTTGTTACCCTATTACTTTTCCGACTGAAAAAAGAATATTTTTTCACACGATTAACGATTATTATAAGCGGACGAACTCACTTGCAGAAATTAGTTCTATAATAACTAGGTTTATACGTAGATCTAATCGAATCATAAAATCGTACCTATATTTCATACATAGTCCAAAGGTTAACATAACAACGGTAACACGTGCAAAAATGTACAAATATATAAATAAAAATATAAGAGGAATTCACAAATATACAATAACATACCTACAATGTCCCGAAACATTTATGTCAATTGTGAAATATGTAGTTTACCCGATTCTTAAACAATGCTGATTCATTTAACCCGCTTAATTAGTTTTAAGCTGTTGTTTCATATTTTAAACTACTAAATCTGTTATGACCTAGCGATTACTATACATAACGACTAGAAACCTATTATAACCTTTGTTGACCTTAAACGTTTGGTAACGAATGCTTAATTTAATTGAACAAGATTTACAAGGGCTTTATTGTCTTGGATGAAATTGACCATGGCCTATTGCACCTTCATAATACGTGTATTCAGTTCACTTATATTTAGTTTCATTACGTTATCTTATCACTTGCTTTACATACCTAATTAGGTATGTACAATAATATCAAGGCCGAACGATTTATTCGTTCTCTATAAAGTGCATTCTTTTAGGTACTAAATTTTATGAAATTCACATTGAGTATATTATTCTTTTTCCGAAAAAAAAGTATATAATTCATAGGTGACTAAAAAGAGTGACAGAATGCTAGGGCGTTGACTATAGCTCCCCAATATAAAACCTACTTCACCTATTGGAAACTCGGTACACCGTATGTTGCCTATAACGTAGTTTTATTACCTACTCGTTAATTTTTGTCCTACATTTGGGACATGAGTAGTGTTAGACCAACTTTATGCCCTTAGGCTAACTGTCCCAGATCCAGATGTCCTGATCCCAGAGCTGCCAGACGTCACTTATTTTCTAATGGACAAAATACATGAGTAGTGGTGGGGTGTACTATCATCATATGACTAGTTGCTACCTTGACCAGACGGCCATTTTTCAGGTATCAATTAATCGAGGTACATAGAAACACTGCTCACCTCACTTAAATTCTGATGGCTGATTTTAACATATATTTCACACAATATCATTAAAAATCAGGATTCATTACTCCCGGACACATAACGGTCGGCGGTTTTACCTTACAGACGCTTTTAAGCTATGAAAAAAATTATTCACCAGACCCAACTGTTTTATAATTTTTTTTTTAATTGAATTTAGTTGAGTTTTTTTAAATAAAACAGTTTGTAAGGTACAATTCTATATTTTTTGCGGTCAGATGAGCACTTTTCAGTTGTTTGAATAACAGATATAAAAATCAAGCATCAGAAAATAAGTGACCTTAATCAATTTTTTTCATAGCTTTAAAGCGTCTGTAAGGTAAAACCGCCGACCGTTATGTGTCCGGGAGTAATGAATCCTGATTTTTAATGATATTGTGTGAAATATATGTTAAAATCAGCCATCAGAATTTAAGTGAGGTGAGCAGTGTTTCTATGTACCTTGATTAATTGATACCTGAAAAATGGCCGTTTGGTCAAGGTAGCACCTAGTCATATGATGATAGTACACCCGACCACTACTCATTCGTATATATTTTGTCCATTAGAAAATAAGTGACGTCTGGCAGCTCTGGGATCTTGGACCATTAGTGACAGTGGCTGGCGGTTCCAAGATTCGTGGGTTCGATTCCCACTCGGGACAAATATATTTTGTGTATGAACATTTGTGTTTGTTCCGTGTCTGGGTGTGATTATGAATTTTTAAATTTCTATGTATGTATATCAGGGTCAGATGACCGTGTGTGGAAATGTCCCAGATATTTTAACTGTGGCAAGGCTGCGAAACGAAGAAACGGAACAATATTAATCGATATATTTTTAGGGCTTCAGTATGTATCCTATTGTTACCGTTTCTTCGTGTCTCGCTTCTTTGAGATGGACAGACAGCCTTGTAATACCATCTACATAATTAATTTTATATTTTTAATACCACTTAAACTTGATTTAAGATAAATGTTAAGCCTTATAAAAGGCATTGAAACTGATAGACTGGTACAATATTATTCTAAGCGAGTTAGTTTAATTCGTAAAATAAGCTTTATTTCAAATGTCTGGTGTTCCCGAAAATATTCAACGAAATTATGAGTGAAAACCAAGAATCAATTAGCTCAGCCGGTTGGTCTGTCAAAATTTAAAATAGTAACCTTATTTTTATGACTTCATCCGGGTTTCCCCCTTTTACACATTTTTCATTGTTTCTTTTCTCCTATTGGTCTCAGCGTGATGTTAATAGTCTAAAGCCTTCCTCGATAAATAATAATATAATAATATGTAATAATAATACACTAGGTGGTTGCACGCTTGGTATTAACCCGCGTGCATCCTAAACACCCTCATAAATGAGAGAAATAAAAATGTTGAACAAAATAATAATAATAAATCCTTTATTTCAATTTGGTTACATTAACAATAACAGTGGCTGATACCTCCTTTTTAACCGACTTCAAAAAAAGGAGGAGGTTCTCAATTCGTCTGTATGTATAATATATATTTTTTTTTTTATGTATGTTCACCGATATTTTCGTCAATTATAGACGTATTTCAAAATTTTTTTTTTGGTTGGATAGAGTTCACTTCCGAGGTGGTCCCATTTTCACCAGTCTAGGATCTGATGATGGGATCCAGGAGAAATCAAGGACAACCCTCAAATTTTATAGGCACATGTACCGCGTTTTACATATTTTCTGAAGTTATATTGGCATTGCTTCTTGCAATCATAATGTTATGATGCTGAGCTGATGATGGAAGGTCAACTCTTTAATTGTTTGGAGTAAAAGGATATTTTTTTCAATACTGTATACATATTAAGACTACTAGTTATAATATCAGTAGTATTACAGGTGAGCTGAACTAATAGGGTGAAAAAAAAATATGTTACACTAAAAAGTATGAAAAAAATTGTAAACAAAAAAAAAACCGCCTTCAAAAACCCGACTCACTAAAAATTGCAAAATTATATAATACGAACATTTATAATAATCATCTGGGTATGAATTTTATATGTTGTTGAAGGCGGTGCCAATCAAAATTTTGAGGAAAATGAAGCACTCTGTGCTTGTCTGTATGAAATATAAACGGCACCGCCTTCAACAACATATAAAATTCATACCCAGATGATTATTATAAATGTTCGTATTATATAATTTTGCAATTTTTAGTGAGTCGGGTTTTTGAAGGCGGTTTTTTTTTGTTTACAATTTTTAAGCATATAATTGCCTGTGTCAGGAGGCACCGCTCTTCGATATATATTGCATAATAACAGAAGGGAAAATATTTTTGTTTTGATAAATGGTCTATCAATACAAAATATTTTTTCAATTCGAATCAGTAGTTCCTAAGATTAGCGCGTTTAAACAAACAAATTCTTCAGCTTTTTAATATTAGTATAGATTAATATTAATAAAGATTAGTATCTATGTGCCTACCTAAATGGTAACCTCTTTCCAGCTACGTGTTTTGGATCGGCGATCTGAATTTCCGCACGGACCACCCTTCGGGCGGCAGTCCGACCTCCGAGCAGATAGTGGAGGCTCTACACAAGGTACGGTCAGCGTCGTTTTTACATACCACAGCGTCCTAGGCGTATTATATGTGTCTCTAATGCAATGTTAAAAAATACCTATAAAATTTCGATTTATCTTATGTGACTCAATTATTGACTTTAATATTTTGATTTGATGGACTTCCTCCGGGTAAAAAAGAGTGAGGTATGTGAGGGCGTGCGAATATCTTTACCCAATGTATGTGTAACGATGACGATAGTAAATAAGTGTATATTCGTATACAGGTCGAGAAGGACAAGTACTCTGCGCTGTTGAAGCATGATCAGCTGTTGGCTGTCATGGAGGCGGGAGAGGCGTTCTCAGAGTTTAAAGAGCCAGAGATACGGTTCCCCCCCACTTACAAGTTCGCTATTGGCGAGGACGAGTATGATGTCAAGTGAGTAGACTTGAAGATTTTTGAATAATTATTCTATTAGTTAGTGACCCTGGCTGGCGGTTCCAAGTCGTGGGTTCGATTCCAACTCGGGACAAATATTTGTGTTGGGCTTCGGTGTTTGTTCCGTGTCTGGGTGTGAATATGTATTTAAGTATGTATTTAGAAATATTTGTGTATGTATATCAGTCTCTGACGCCCATAGTACAAGCTCTACCTAGTTTGGAGTCAGATGACTGTGTGTGAAAATATTTATTCATTAGTTGTTTTGGTTTTGCCTAATCTTTGATTTAATCTGGCGGCGGAAGTCGTCAATGTTTCGTTGCAGTTTATAAATAAATAAATAAATAATAAATCTTTATTAGAAAACTTAGTGCACAATATAAGATCTTAAAATCTACATTACATTTAAAGTTCCGGGTAACAATATGTGTGCCTGAACTAGGATTTTCCTGTGTTTCAGGCAAAAGAGGAGCTTACAAGGTTATATTGTGCTATATATCACTTACAAAAACGTGAAACTTACATACACCGTGAAATTTTAGTGGTTGTTTTCCCGCAGTAAAATGATTCTATCTTAGTAGTACAAAAGATGTGTGCAGTTCTTTTTTGGTAAAATCAATAAATGCCGGTTTTACGAAAGGTTTAACCGTAACTCGAAAACACGTTCGAACCGCTTTATGACTTAGGGTGTAGAGCTTCTTTAGCTTTGAGCATCGATTTCATGCGACAAGCAGTACCTGAATACGTCACATCTTCAAAAACAACGATAGCTTCTCTCGTTTTCGAGTTGGAAAATTATTAATCTGAAAAATCGAAAAAAAAATTGATTTTTTTCGAGGAATAATTTGCATGATTCGATAGTATTACTAAAGGCTAGTCGTTCTGCCACGGGAAAACAACCACTAAAATTTCACGGTGTATATTTATCTTATCTTTAGTTACATAAACAAAACTATATATTAATAAATAAACGGTCATATAGAGCTGAGCAAAAGAAATAATTAAATTCTAAAGACATATGAATTATTTAGCGACAAGTAATAATGCTTCAGAGTCTTCGTAGGACATATCTTGAAGAGCTTCTTGGACTTATGAATTGATTTTATGAATTTTTAATTAACTATTTCTTATATTTTAAATATTACTCATTCTCTAAGAGGATTTACTACGTTATGTTTTTATAAACCTTATAGAATGCAGCTGTAAGTAATTTTATTTGAGTTGATTAATGGTTTATCCAAAACAAAAATATTTTCAATTCTAACGAGTAGTTTCTGAGATTAGGGCGTTCAAACAAACAAACAAACTCTTCAGCTTTATAATAATTTTTATTTGTTGTTTTAGTGCTATTTAAAGCCCTAATCAAAATTTTTATCTACAGTCCATATTGTGTGCCCATGTGAAACTTATAATATTTATATAAGTCCATTTTCATTTTTTTTATATAATTTTTATATGTTCAATGTTGGTGTGCCTATCAAAATAAATAAACATCTATATTATCTAAGTATTTATAAATATGTGATTTGCAAGAACATCCAACTAAATACGCAACAAAACCGTTTCAGACGGAAGCCGTCGTGGACAGACAGGATACTGTACAAAGTGATTGCGAACAACTACGAGAACATTACTCTGCGCGCGGACCTCGTGTCGTACAACCACATACCGCACTACACGGTCAGCGACCACAAGCCGGTCGTCGCAATGTACAATATCAAGGTTGGTTTAATATGTTATCTAGTTAAATATCAGTCTTTATGGGTCTACAGGACACCATATTACGGCCTTATTGACCTAAAATAAGGTCCGAATCCAATGACAATTTCTAAAATTCTGTGCTCGTTTGAGGGTTAAAGTAATTTTTTTCTCCTATTCCTACCAAGGCTTAAATAACATAATTTTAAGCTTTCGCGATCCATGACACTAAATATTAGTCTTTATGGATGATTGGTGTAACCCAGTCGAAACGTCGGGCAGTAAGTAGCTATGTATTTGCTACTCCTAGTATCGCGTATAGACCCATATAAATACTAATATTATCCAGTTATTTAAGCCTTGGTAGGAATAGGAAAAAAATCACTTTAACCCTCAAACGGGCACAGAATTTTAGAATCATTCATTGGATTCGGATTTTTGGTCAATAAAGTTCGTAATATGGTGTCAATATAGTAGACAGTGCCTTATAAAGGGTTAATAATATTAACAACTGGTTTTGGACTTGAATAACTTGAATAACTTGATTGATTATGTAAGATTTTAGACTCTCGCGTTTCATTACGCTGAAAAATTGTATTTATGGGATTACACGCGATATTAGGAGTGGCAAATATGTACATCATAGCTAATTACTGCCCGACGTTTCGACTGGGTTACATCAATTACTGTACTTACACTCACGTGTCCACGTGAGTGTTGTTTCGGACAAAGGTGGGTAGCTGCATAAATTAGTGGTAGATTTAGAAATTCACAACCCCTTCGGCAGACGAAGACGGGCGGCGTCAGTACGCTCGCGACTATGATTGGTGTAAGCCAGTCGAAACGATGTAAGTATGTAGCTATGTATTTTATTACCAAAGGAGAACCTCCTTTGGTATGTATAAGACTAATATTTAATGAACTTGATTGATATTTCAAAATTTTATTAGGTAGTCGGTTAACCAGGAAAGGATTTCCATAAAGTTTTTTGGACCTAAGGTTGAGTTTGAGTTTGAGACACATGGCCTAAGGCGACCTTATGATCGAGCTTGTCCAAGAGGCCTATGGTTTCAATGTGTTTCCATAAAACTTGTAGAAATCATGAAAACTCCCTAATGGATTCGTCATTTGAATAAGTCACAGTATGCATAATTTTATGAATAAAAGCATATATGAATGAATCTGAAAATAACTTGATTTGCATTAAATGTACATATATGCCGTGCCGGAAAATACTGAGTGTTAATTGACATATGGCCTTTTACAATAGAATGTGCTAAATGATATAGCTAGAGGGTTTTGTCGATGGGTAACTGTAGAATCTATTGTCTGTTGATTTTCTGTACCTTCATATTTCGTCTTAGTAGTATATTTAGGAGATTGCTTGTTTGTGTTTATTGCATGTGCACTTAAGTGTATGGATATTTTATAACTTCTGTGTAGGTTAGGTATGTTATATTGCGTAGTACCTAAACATTTATTCTTCGCAGACATTGTTGTTATTTCTGAATATAGTTTTATATTACGATTGTCATGTTTGAGCAGAAGTACCTATACTTCTGCTTAGATTTATGTAAATAAAATAATATTTTTCCGTGTCCACCGTGAATGTGGGGATAAAATGTTATGCCAGAAATAATAATGTTACGTAATATTAGTACAAAACCGATCAAATTGCAACAGAAAATTACATAAAAATAAAAATGTATGAACGGTCATAAATTATTAATTAAACGATTTCGAGGTATACATATATTTCAGCTTCGAAAATTAAAACATTGATGATCCAAATGCGTCATCATTATTTCAACTCTTTATTTACATATGACTTTAGTAGCCTATGAAATCATAAACAGTTTGACTTAATTATTATTTACATATACCCAACTCTTTAATAATGTAAGATGTAGTGTAACCCAGACGAAACGTCGGGCAGTACGACTACTATTAGCTACTGCTACTCCTAATATCGCGTGTAGACCCATAAAAACTAATATTCAGCCCTTTAATAGGAATATAAATACATTGAATGCCTTTAAGAGTCGGCTCCTAGCATCAGTATTGCCTATAAAATATTGCGTAGTTTCGCATCCAAGTTTTTAATAATACGTAGAGTTTGACCTGACAAACTAGTAGCAATTCCTTAGACCAGGGTTGGCGAACCATTATGCACCAACGTGCCACTTAAAAAAAAAAATATTGACGTGCATGCATACACATATTTAACTTTTTGATTATTTGGAAAATAATAGTAATAATGAAAACGTGCGATCGTCATAAGACCTACTTAAACACATTTTTACATATGTTTTATGATCGGCGACGTGCCCAAAATATTGTGTCACTTGCCATTGGTTCGCCCACCCTGTTATAAACCTAAAGCATGCCTAACCCAAGCACATCGCTTTACCTAGTTCCTAATGCACCTAACACCCGCATGGTAGATTCGCAAAGGCTTCAAGCAAGCGGTGATGCTGGAGTCTCCCAAGGCGCCGCGGTCTGCCGTCCGCATGAGGTCGGCCATGATGCCTCCGCCTGGCGCTTCGTACGAGAGCAACGCACCGGACGCAGTAGACGGGCCTAGCACTATTTTAACGGACGGTGCAGACGATGACCAGGAAAAGGTATGCAACCTCTGTTGTGCCGATGCCGAATACTGCAAAGATAGCTAAATATATTTGACAGCTTAAGCGATTCTTCAATTTAAAAAAGGAAGGGAAGTTTTGAATTTTGATCATAAGTAACAGGCAAATCAAAGTTCAAATATTCTAGTTATCGGATCAGTATCGGCGGTTAGGAAGTTCTCTGGTAAGAATAAAGTATTTCGACTGAGTTTTGTAGTTATTATAATATTGCATTTGTAGATGCTCGCATGACGCATGATTTATATAACCAACCTTTTTTATGATTCATTCCCCTCTTATTATTAATTCGATTTCAAGTGAATATCAATAATATAATCTTAATCAGATGTCACTTATGTATGTAAGGCTCGCCATACACGGACCGCTCGACAGTTATCCAACGATCAACATACACGGACCGCTCTTGCGGTCATAGTCAACAGCTTATGTTTGGCGACTGCTAGATATTTCATCGTGCTGCTAACTGCTCGAGCTGTTTCGTGTATGTGTGTCTGTATTTTACTATGCAGTCGCAGTTTCAAGCAGTCCGCCCTGACTGCTTGAAGCTGTCCGTTTGTCGGCCCTGAGTATTAGTATAGTAAATGCTCATCTAAAAGTTACTATAATATACTATTCATTATTGTTGCAGGCGTTTTCCAACTACACAGAGAAGACGGTGGAGTTCGCTCCGATCAGCCGGATATGGTACATCGGTGATGCTGACTTCAGGACACAGTGCACGCTGTCGCACGACGTTGAGGTCAACCCCAACGACTGGATCGGCATTTATGATGTGAGTTTTATACAAATGAAGATATTCATATGTGTTTATTTTACCATTTATTTGTAAAAAGTCTCTACGGTAGTCAAAATACCTGTAGTTTACTTTGGCCTTTTACACCAGGTCGTAGTCAACAGCAGAGTGCAGCGTGCAAAAACATTCCACTTGAATCCCTCTTACTTTGAAAAAAAAAAACCGCATTAAAAGCCGTTGTGTAGTTTTAATGATATAAACATACATAGGGTCATGCAGACGCGGGAAGCGACTACGCTTTATACTATGTAGTGATTCACATTGCTTGGCGTGCATTTGGGGAGGCCTATGTGTACAGAGATGGGCTAATGATGATGATTATTCACATATTCGACTACTTGGCTCGGTGGAACAGTGGTTAGTGACCCTGGCTGGTGGTTCCAAGAGTCGTGGGTTCGATTCCCACTCGGGACAAATATTTTTGTGATGAACATCAGTGTTTGTTCCGTGTCTGGATGTGATTATGTATTTAAGTATGTATTCAAAAATATATATGTATGTATATCAGTCTTTGACGCCCTTAGTACAAGCTCTGCTTAGTTTGGGGTCAGATGACCGTGTGTGGTAATGTCCCAGATATTTATTCCTCTATCCCTTCCAGGCGAACTTCCACAGTCTAGACGACTACATATCGTACGAGTACCTAGCCAAGGTGACGGTGCCGGGCGCGCCGCCGGCGGGGGGCGCGGGGCGCGCGCGCACGGTCCCGCTCAGCTTCCCGGTGGGCAGCGGCGTGCGCACGCCCGGCTTCTACCGGTTCATATACTTTAGCGAGCCCAATAACAGCGTCAGGAGTGTACTCGGTGAGTTAACCGTAAAACGAGTTGCAAACCTAGAGCCAAGCTAAATAAGCTTTAGTCCAGTCAAATTAGCATCTAAATTATGGGTAAGGTTGCATTAATTCCCAACAAGCTGGATTTTTGTGCAGGCCTTGAATACGTCATTACAAATGATATGTCAAAAGTCCCCATCGATCCGACGTGTGCAAAAAAAAATATTCATGGTCAAATGTCACAAATATCAGTTTTATGCACTTTTGAGCGAAACGGTAAGTTTTATCATAAAAGTATGTATGACAAAATTACTTATCACCTAATTATCTATAAAGATTGTCTTACACTTTATTCCTAAGATTCACCATTTCAGAGATAAAGCGATGCACAAAGTTGAAAAAGTTGTATTTTCAAATGCTGCCAGGCCCCCGTACGATTGTGCTAGACAGTTAAAATTTTCACGAATGATGTATTTCAGTTGGCTCTATAACATCTAATACTAAATACAACATTAAACTATCACTCAAGGTGGGCTCTTTTTCTTTTCTCTACGAAAGCTTTTTTTATTTGCTCGCACTTGGCCGGTTTTAACGTGGTAACCACGTTAAGCCATGGTCACCACGTTAATGTGGAATAGGTTTACTAGGGTAACCACGATAAAAACCGTCCAAGTGCGAGCAAATAAAAAAAGCGTTAGTATGAGAGCCCACCTTAAGTGATGGTTTTATGTTGTATTTAGTATTAGCGATAATAGAGGCAACTGAAATCCATCATTCGTAAAAATTTTATCTGTCTAGCACAATAGCACGGGGGCCTGGAAGCATTTGAAAATACAACATTTCAACTTTGTGCATCGCTGTATCTCTGAAATGGTGAATCTTAGGAACAAAGTGTAAAGACAATTTTTATAGATAATTAGATCATAAGTAATTTTGTCATACATATTTTTATGATAAAACTTACCGTTTTGCTAAAAATCGCGAAAAACTCATTTTTTTTACCTTTGACCTTGAATAACATTTTTTCCTTACAGGGGAAAGATGGGGAACTTTCAAATTTTGTTTTTAATGATATTTTAAGCAATCTTACCGATTTTCAGCTTGGTGGGAATTTATGTAACTTCGAATGTCTAAATTGACCGGACTACTTAGCTCGCATAGCTGATGCAGTTTTCCATACTTATTGCATAGTTTGTGGTATGCACGCGAATGAAATGTGAGTGTTAATTAATGTATTAACATAATTTTTAAAACATAAAAATATTCACTAGATGTCAATAAGAAGGCGTGAGGTCCAACTGCATGATTGGTTATTTTGAAGTGACATTGACCGACATTTAGTATGTCTAGTGAATAGGACAAATTATGGTGTCAATGTATTAACATAATGAGGGTTAACGCGTATGAGAAATTCACAAGATGGCTGACATTGACAGACATGTCAATAGTCATCAATCATGCTGCAGTTGGACCTGATTGATTTGTTGACCTGACTACGGTCTTATCGCCCTAATTTAGGGTAGGCCCGAGCCCCAGCAGTGCGGCCGCATATTGGCTGATGATGAATGTAGTGATGATAACGTTATCAGAATGTTAACACGCCCTCTCCCTTCCAGGCATATCCGAGCCATTCGAAGTGAGCAGCAAAGAGGACCGTCTGGTCGCGATCGACCCGTGCGACCAGCCTTCAGCCAGTGGCGCTTCGCCCTCCCGCCCCAAGTCAACCACAGCCACCACGGACATCTTCACCGACTTCACCGGCTTGGATGTGGGCAAACTGTCGCGCCACTTCTCCAACGATCTGAGCATCGACTGACTAAAGACTTACCTCCCTGGCTCGCCGGCCGTCAGGAGGAGGGATGTCTAAAGACAGGTAGGTAACTTATTGAGTAGATAATTGTATATAGAACAGATTGGTTGAAGTGAGGACGAAACAATATATTTTTGTTTGGGTGCGATGGCGATTCGGTCGAAGTGAAGTCGAAACGCTATATTGTTGAAACGAACTAATTTTACGGATTAAACTCGCGTGTAATGTTGTTCTAAGCATATTATTTAGAGACCCGACGTTTCGAGCTCTTTACAGCGCTCGCGGGCACCACGAGCCAATAACAATGCACGCGGGTTTCATCCGTAAAATTTGTTTATTTCAAATGTGTAGTGTTTGCGCAAATAATAGACAACACTATATTGTTTAGTTGATTGTACCCATATGTAGCTTTTGTTCGTTCTCATAGTTCAAAATATTTACACATTCATGTTTATAGTAAGTAGTACTGTAGTACTACTACATTATATACTGATACTATTATTCATTATGTACTCTAAATGTATTAGCTAATTTGTTATTACCTAGCAAAATATTGTTTTGAACTTTCAGTTACTTTCGTATTGTTCAGTGTAATTTGATAAATCTTAAATATATAATCGACATTATTATAATAATTGATGAACTGTTTTGTCGTTTAACCAATACTATATGATTAACTATGTCTTGCTTAATATGTTACCTATTTAAGTATTTCTATAAGCTCTAATTATTTTTTTATATTCTTGGTGGTATAGTAGAATCCATAATTCGACGGAGCGATTTGACAACTCAAAACGCATTATGTTGCCAGGTTCAGCCTAGTGTTGTTTGCGTCGATAATTTGTGATCAGATTCGATCCGAACAAAATTCGATTTATTTTTTTTTGAGTTTAATTATTAAAATGGGAATGTAATAATTAAGATTTTTATGTGCAAGCTTCATATTATCGTAAATAGGCAAAGGGCATGTGGCAAGACACAACGAACGTTTAACAATTGTTTCTGGACGGGCTTAACACAATAACCCCAGAAAAGTGGTAGGAATGCGTTAGCCATGTATTAATAGAAAATAAAATAAAGGATCAATATGACTAAATAGATTATGTTGCTGATAAATTTATTATAAATATCAATAACGATGACGAAAGTGAACGTGACGATTCTGAATAAATTACTGATGAAACAAATATACTGTTTCATTTAGTACTCTTATAATAGTTAATTGTAATGTCGTCGTTTTTTTAATAAAACCACCCAAGTCGATTTTTGGCGGTTTTTATTTTTGGAACATTGCAGAATAAAGGATTTTTCCTGCATAAAACTACAATGTCGATCTTGCGTTATTCCCCCAATCAGGGCTTAAATTCCAAGTCCAACATTTTTATACAAAACCTCTTAAAATTAATAAAATAATGCAGTTTTTTTCAATTAGATTGAGCAATGTTGTTAGATAATATAATTAATCAACGATTTTATACTTAGACCGGATTATTCTGTCGATAATTAAATATTACCGTATACCTCATCACTATTTATTTTTTCTAACACATGGTAACACTCTATCTGTCAAACTACTCCGTCGAATTATGGATTCTACTATAGGTATGAAATTGAACGACAAGTAGGCCGAACATATAGCAATATACATAGGTATGTATTTGTTTCAGTCTGTCGTTTATACCAGAGGGTAGTAGAGGGGCCAGTACTGGACTTTTTGGCGGTAACTAACAAGTATGGTATAACTATAAATAATACATGTGTGGTATAACGGTCTAATTTATAATTAACTTCATGCAAAACGAGATTAATGTGTAAGTTCATTAAGACTAAACGACAGATATTCTGCAACTCACTTGTGAAACAAATTGATTTTATTCTCTCCACATTTACCCTTATTGAAATTACTATTTTGTATGAAACATATACACATTCATTGTATTTACTGCACATATTTCCAGAATAAATAATTTGTGTCAGGATATCACTATGTTATGAAATATTTAATCTATAATTTTGCCTAAACTTAAAAAAAATATGTGGGCCATTGCATAAGATATGATAACTGTAAAATAGTGTGTAAAAATTTGGTGGCAAATGAATATTGATTCACATCGGTAATCTTATGTGAAGACAAGGTAGCAAGGTCGTTGTAGTGATCGACTTATATCAGTATTAATCGTTTTAATCCTGCTTGTTTTTCTGGGATAAAATATGACCAGCAATTATTATCATTTATTGATCGCATTAAACTCATTTGGGCTAAAACTGGCACAAGTGTCTGATCAATGTCGTAAGTTCATGTGATTATTCAACTGTCGTTAAAAGGTTATAGAAATAGGAAATGTATGCGACTGTATCATTCATATTATTAAAACAATTTGATTAATATTTAACCATCTGATCTAAGTAGGTGGTTGTGGAAATCTGTAATATGTATATTTCTTCTAGATACAGTTAATGTTTAGAGAACGCCATTGTTATGTTAACTAACATATATGTTTGACAAATAAACAGTGTTTAACATACTAAGTTTATATCATTAACAGTCATATCTAGATTTTTCAGTACAATGTAGTTTTTAATAGTCAGTGAGCTGATACTCCATGGCTTTTAGACAATAATAAATTTAGATCCAATGCCATTTCCTTCCAGTTATCACTGATAAATTATAATTTGTTGAAAGGATTCATAGTTATTCTCAAAAAATAAAGGGTGTATGTCCAATAAATATTGTTGTAAAGACCAGTGCGAATGAACTAACTATGTATGTACGATGTACGGGATAAAAAGGGTAGATGGCCTAATATGCTTAATAAATATAAATATGGCCTTATCCTAGTGCAATAATGGCAAAGACAAATAACGTCCTTGTGTAAATAACCCTACGTAGTATATAACGCTTAAGTAGATTTGACTCAGTTTTATTACAATCGGTGAAAACAATATAACTATTTTGTGCTATTATGTTGCATTTGCTAACAGTAATGTATGAATCTACCATCACTAGAGAAACGTAACATCCCTTATATTTATAAAATACTGTAGACACGGCATTTTTCAGTATGTAACTTGAATTTTGTAAAAAGTGTTCAGCGGAAAGCTTATTATTTCAAATTACAGTAAAATTAAACGGTAGTTAAATAATTCATATAATTCTATATCTTCCTGTGTTTAAAGCGAAAATATGTATATCAATAAAATTAAAATTTTCACATAATATTATCATGAACATGATTTAAGTGATGTATTGGACACTTTATTGTGATTAGGTACATGTAAGTACAATGATTATCGCTATGCGGTTTAGTTAGTATATAGGATAACTAACCATGTATTGTATAGTCACCATTACGACGTAGGAATTGACATTACTTATTATCTATCTAATAGTTATCTAAATTAGTCTGCTGTAAAATGTATATCAATATGTGGCTTAGAAAGTAAATTGAAAACTTACAAATTGAATAACATTTTGTATGAAATATTGTATTTTTCATGAAATCTATATTATACCTAGTACTTTTTACTACACATAAAATACATTCCTTATTTTAATTTGATCAGGAAAAATCCTACGAGATTTGTGAATTATTATGGAAATGTACAACATTTATTTTAGTATCGATGTATCTATTGGTTCATTTGTCCAGTTGCGAAATTAGTAAAGTATCAAAATAAATATAGTTTGTGTACCACTTAAAGGTTACTGTTAATCAATTAAATGATTGGCTCAAGTGAAAGCTCAGTTATTGAGACAATAACATTGCACTTCGTTGGTAGATGTTACTTTTTGATCGCTTGCCGTCCTTGTATTTTAATTTACTTGGTCCTTTTACCACCAGACCTTAATATGTTATAGAGCGAAGATTTGTATAGTAAAGGTCAATATAACTTTTTTGTCTGTTTTTTTAGTCTATTAATACTTAAAAATATAGACAGTGTGATTATAACTGTGAGAAAAGATGTTTTGAGAAACGGTTTTCGTTTTTTTTTACATGATAAATATACTAACCATAAAGAAATCCACCGATAAAGTATTAATATACTCTAATAACTTATCTTCTGGCGTAGTCAGATAAAAAGTTTTCATGGTTACTTCGAACATGACATTATTTTTTAAATTACATATTTATTTTTGTTACAAATGTTTTTTCAATGAAAACTGTTATCCTGTTAAAATATTTAATTTATTGATGTTAGCAAAAAGCTTATATATTTTGCTTACATAATGTCCGTAAGGTTAAAAAATATGATAGTATTTATTTGGATGGTTTAAAACTTGACCGTTGCTACCAAACCGAATACCAATCCCGCGGAAGTAAAATGTTATCTTCAAACTTTCTAAACGTTTACTTAAAAATATTTTGTACTTAAATTTAAATATAAATGCCGGAATATCATTCCATTATTGTGTTTCTCTGTAAATGTAATAATTACCTCTGTTCAAACTTGCCAACCGATTTGATTCCTAGTACCGGGTTACCTAAATATTAGTCCAATTTGATTAAATATATAGATAACAATATAATCACAGATTTTAATGACTTGCAATATCAAAGATTGTTAAATTATTAAATATACAAACATTGCACATAATTATGTTATTTTACTTATTTTATACGTGAGCTCAAAGCTTTTTGTACCTAATTTGTATGGAATAATAGAATGGTGATCATATTTGTACAATTTTCGCTTCACATTGCGTTGTACATTAATTGAGTAATGTGTTATTCGTTAATTTTGAATAGTGCCAGTGTTTTAGTGTTTCCTATTATTATTAACTGACTTCAAGAAAAGGAGAATGTTTTCAAGTCGATTGTATTGTTTTTTTATTTTGACGTAACAAATAATATGTGAAGTTTTAGCACCTTTGATGGGTACCCATACCCAGCCTATTTGTCTGATGAATAAAAAAAAACTAACGGATGACGCAATATGAAGTGAAAAGTGAAACGACAATAGATGTCTGATGTCTCCCATTCAAATGCATTTCCTATCCTGATGGCTCGGTGCGGTTGTAGTACAAAAGGTAATTTGTAGTTATTGTCACAAGTTGTGTTAATTTATGTGAATAGATTTATTTAGTTGAAGTATTTCGTTGTTTCATTTCTTTAAATCCTACCATTTTCGAAATAGTTGATGACATCAACCCCACTCGACTCAAACATCTGACCCCAAGCATAGGAGTTTCACTAAAAGTGCCCTATTAGCGAATACATACTTCTTAGTGACTGATATACGTACACAGAAATTTATAAATACATACTTAAATTCGACTGGCTCGGTGGAACAGTGTTCCAGGGTCACTAGACCCTGGTTCCTAGAGTCGTGGATTCCCACCCGGGACATATATTTGTGTGATGAACATCGGTGTTTGTTCCATCTCTGAATGTTTGTGGGCAGGAATCAAACTCCTGTGGTGAATTGGGAAATAAACGCCACGTCAACTGAAGTGGTAATAGAGAAAGGTAGAAGATAGGTATTGCAGGAAAAAAATCATGTTAGTCCGTAAACTTAAAACCTATTTCCAGAGCTTTCCAAATTATAAAAAAGTCGGTATCTGTTTATAAACATCATCTTTATTTAAAAAAGAAAGGTACTTAGGTAAGTATTATTAAGTATGCTATCAATTTTATGTAATGGCAGACTTAGGTCCACCGACTATATGATCAGTGATCTACACTCTACATTGAATAGGTATCTATTGAATAGACGGACAGGTAGGTATCGTGTAGGCATTAGAAATTGAAATTACTAGAAATTCAAACCACAATATCAGATGTGCCTATGCTTATTGTAACAACTCCGTTATGAAATATGGAAATTTAAACGTAACATTCTAGTTTCCACAAATACGGTTCCGAAATGAATTTCGCTTTGACTTTGAGGCAAATACAGCGTGATACGAACGGTCATAATTAAATTCGGAATACAATTGTGAGGCCACAGCCCAAACTGTGGGTATGGGCTCCATTTCTGCTCCACTTTGATACTATAAAAAAGAAAGAAAGAAAGAAATGTATTTATTCAGTTAAATTAACTTTTAAAAACATACTTACATACAATTACAAAAAATAAACTAAATAGTGATCTGCTCATGTGTCGAGGAGTCGGGAGACACCGCGACTGTAGTCTCCCGCAGAAACCTTATCTATTTAAGATTATATATCTATTTAATTGATTTATTTTCCTGGACATCTAGTAGCTCTCACTTTTTTATATATCTAATAAAATATTATGGTACAATGCAAAGCTTTATAAGGTGTCACGTCTTGCACACAAAAGTTAATATACCTACACTTACAGATACTTACATCACACTATAATGATAACACTTACAGAAAGAAAGCTAAACAGAACAAATAAAATTTTACAACCTATATTTCCTTACTAATATTATAAATCCGAAAGTAACTCTGTCTGTCTGTCTGTTACGCTTTCACGCTTAGAGTACTGAAACGATTTAAATGAAATTTGGTACAAATATAGTCCAGAGCCTGAGAAAGGACAAAGGCCGTTTTAACCGACTGCGTTATAATAAGTAATGTTTTACCCGTTAAACGTCTCTACGCGGACGAAGTCGCGGGCGGAAAGCTAGTCATCTATAAAATTCGTTAACTTAAACTGTAGGTACATTTTTTAAAACAATGTGTCTTTATACTTTAACTAGCTGTGCCAGCGACTTCGTTCGCGTTTCCCCCGTTTTTTACACATTTTCCATTGTATCTTTGCTCCTATTGGTCGCAGCGTGATGTTATATAGCCTAAAGCCTTCCTTGATAAATGGTCTATACTACAACGCAAAAAGATTTTTTCAAATCGAACCAGTAGTTCCTGAGATTAGTGCGTTCAAACAAACAAACAAACAAACTCTTCAGCTTTATAATATTAGTATAGATTTCTTCGCTGAGTACACGGCACGTACACGGTAACGTTTTTGTACCGAGGTTAAGACCATATTGCAAAAAAAAATATATTGTATTCTATTCTATATTATTATAATATCAAGTTTTCTTCCTCGAAGTCAAGTATAGTCGTATCTAAGGACATCAAAGTCGTTCCTAAAGTACGCAGTGAAGTAACAGTACATTGGATAGGTTCTTATGCAGGTACATACCATTTTGTTCTATCGAATAGTTTTGGATTTGGTTCTTAAAAATACAAACGAAAATGTAAAGCAAAATACGAATATAGTAGGTACTAGCTGTGCCCGCGACTTCGTTCGCGTAGACTACAGGATTTAAATACAAATTTTCTTAGATTTTGGCAATTGAATTCACAATAAATATTCATAAAATATGTGAACAAAATTGTCAACATCTTAAATATACTATTATTATAATAAAAAGTTAATACACAATTTTTTTACTATCATAAATGTGACTAAATCTGAAACGATAACCATATACCTACTTTCGTTACTACTTTCGTAGATTATTTGTATTCGTAGTAAAACAATGAGATAATAACGTAAAGTGCAATAAAATATAACTTATGAATTACTTTTTGTATTTGAAACAATATTGCGAAATAATAGAGCATAGTGACATCTCTTTAACTAACCAAGAACTAAACACTCATCACATCATATCAAATCTGACAGCATTTGACATGACTTGCCAGCTAAAAACGTGATAGTTGGGGAGCCCAACGGGAGTTTTTGGAGTATTGATCAGACTCAGACTCTGTCTTGTAAGATTTTTAAATGGGAGACTCCTTGCACCCTTTCATGTACCTCTGCCGTGTATGTACACTTCATACGGGAGGGAAGGGGTGCGTGATCTTAAATAGGATAGCTGCTAATGCTAAATTCAAAGACACTGTTAAAAGAATTGGGCAGGATTATGAAGAACTAATAATCTCTGATGGTTTCCATGGGGCGATGACCGTAGAATCACGCCTATAACAACAATTACTAAAACCTTTGACACCACAAAGATCCAAGGTGCACTTGACCAGTTTTCTAATGATCTATGTGATTTTATTTGTAACGATCTTTATATACGATAACTTTCTGTAATTTTATAATGTCCAACATTTTTACGTGAATGTTTATAAATTTCCCTTTATTTGCTTAGAATAGCGATATCCCTCTATGTATATAAACATTCAGATAATATCGAACAGTCTATCAATTGGAACAACACAACCCACCAATGTAAGCCAGCAAGCAAATATTGGACAACGAAAACCAGGTAATAGAGAAATGTAGCGAATTCAATAAACCTTTGAACCTGGCCTTTGTGGATTATTCAAAGATCTTCGACGGTATCACCCACATCAACCTATTTAGCTTTCTCTTCTTCAGCAAAACATCGAACCCACATATAGAAAAACTTCTCCAAATCATTTACCAACAAAGCACAGCCGATATCAAACTGCACACTTAAGGCCTGACATTCAAAATACAAAAAAGAGTTAAACAGGTTGACTCCCTATCACCAAAGCTTTCAGTAGCACGCTCCAAGAAGTCTTTAGGTCACTATGATATTCTTAGGCTACAAAAGGAATTGGTGTAGAGGATATGCGACTGATAAACTTTCGCTTTGCAGATGACATTTTCCTAGTCGAAATACGTATACATCGACAGAACTTGAGTTGATGCTCGAACAACTGAGCGCAGAAAGCGTTGACGTTGGACTGACGATGAATAGATCCAAAACCAAGGTCATGACCAACAGCACCACTGATTTGGTGGATTGCAGTCAACAGGCAGGTGAAGCAATATGTAGAGGAGCATACTTGGGCTAGGCAGTCTCCTTCAAAGACAGGCAGGACAAAGAACTAATCCGTAGAGCAGACAACGCCTGGAAAAGCTTCTGGTCCATGAATGGGTATATGAAGGGTGATCTTCTTATATCACTGAACCTATCCCAACACATGGGGCACAATCTTGGTCCCCCGCCAAAAATCAGACGTCCAAACTCAAGGTTTTTCAAAAAGCTAAGAAAGCGGAGTATCATAGGTATTATGTTAAAAGAAAAAATAAAATATACCACCACGGGAAAATAAAAATAAAATATAACAACAATACCAGTACGGGAGTGGATACTCCCGTACTGGTATTGTTGTTGGTCAAAACTGATGTAACAATGGTCGGGAAATGTGATGTGAAATGTGCGAGGATAAAGAACAATGAATGGAACAGAATTGTTACAAATCGCGTGTCTGAAGACGATTTTCGCCTAAGAAGACCTAAGAAAAGGTGGTATGACGATCTGGTCCATGTATCAAAGAACTGGCAACTGGCATCCTAGCATTGGACAGAGAGCAGTAGATGAGTTTGAAGGATACTTTGCCCAGCAGTGAGGTGATACAGGTTAAGAAAAAAAAATTACAGTTTATTATACAGTAGGACTTCGATATCAACTTGAACCTCCTGCATAAAAATGTAACGCGCTGAAGTATCTCAAGATTTTGAACAGACACAAAGATTAATTTAACTTTATGGTCCAAATCATTACAATGACACTTTTTAGGGATTATTTAACATGCACTTTGAATGACTGGCACGGTCAAATAACTTTTTTCTTTCAACAGCTTGTTACCAGGTAGTCCTCCTGTATTAATCGCTGTCCCCCCACTAATAAAGAAAGTGTAATAAACTTTTTTCTTATTTAGCGTAATCTTTTTATTTCGATTCCATGTCGTTCGAGTAACTGCAAATCTAGCTATTTACCTCCCCTACTATGACGTTTTGCTCAATAAAGTAGTCCGTATAGTCCTAGTCAGAAGGTTTATTTTGGTCGATATACTTATACCATTTTTGTACGTGATCTAATAAAGTTAGATTTTTAACTACCTACAGGAATTTCTGTGACTAAAAGTATTGTTGCGGGAACGGGGTACGTTAAATTCAAGATACGCCAAAAGTCACCAAAAGACAATTAATTTATTTATCGACTAACAATTACACAATTAAACACTTAAGAACACAATTAGAAACACTTAATTACAACACTAAACACGGAACACTAAATTACACTAAAGCACTGAATCACACTAAAACACTGAATTTCACTGACTATTCGCAGGTAACGCACTCGATCACTCTTAGTTCGCAGGAGACTGATTCGCTTCGCTTTCCAAATCGGAACTGTCCCGTCGCGTCGTACATCCCGCTTTTATACCCAGTGAGGACGCAGCTCTTCGCGTGGCGTCGAGAATCTTCTCGCGGGGATCGAAATTTCTAGAACTCGCTGGAGCTCGCTCCGACCGACCAGAGTGTGTGACGTAGTATCGTGCAAGCGAATATAGACCTTATCCATACGACGATAAGACTAATTTCGCTTGCACGGTCTCTCAAGGTCGTAATATTATTATTACTTTAGAACACTCTAGAGCTCGCTACAATCTACCAGAGTGTGTAGCGTAGTATCGTGCAAGCGAATATAGACCTTATCCATACGACGATAAGACTAATTCCGCTTGCACGGTCTCTCGTGGTCGTAACATTATCCCCCTCTTAGTCATGCTCGTCCCGAGCATCATTTGACCCATGGTAACGAGCCAATCGATCAATGTGAACAATTTTCGGCTTGCCTCTTGTCCCTTGTTTGATCCGATAGGTTAAGTCGTTCAGCCTAGTGATGATCTTGTATGGTCCTTCCCACCTTGGCTGGAACTTCGGTGATTTGCCCTTCTTCCTGAGTGGGTTGTGTAACCAAACCAGACTCCCTTCATCGAAACCGTCGGTGTTGGCTTTGCGGTCGTAACGGGTTTTCATTCTTTCGCTGGATTTTAGACTGCAGTCTCTGACGAGAGCATGTACTTCATCCAG
The DNA here is from genome assembly GCA_039566165.1 of Maruca vitrata. Lineage (NCBI taxonomy): Eukaryota > Metazoa > Arthropoda > Insecta > Lepidoptera > Crambidae > Maruca > Maruca vitrata. Next base: position 9,783,599 of record CM076921.1, read on the forward strand.
GCGCTTCTGTAGGTCAGCCGCATATTCGGTTACTGGTTTCGGAGCTTCTGGCGGTGTCCCAGTCAACGCGTCTACCGGAAGCCGCATTTCTCTACCGAAGTTTACCATTGCTGGGGTTGCGCTGGTGCTATCGTGGATCGCAGATCGGTAGGACAGCAAGAAAAGCGGTATGTACTGGTCCCAGTCTCGTTGATGCTCGTCCACAACTTTGGCCAAGTGGTTTTCCAACGTTTGGTTGAATCTCTCGACCATGCCATCGGATTGCGGGTGTGCTGGTGTAGTACGGGTCTTATGCATACCCAACAGTTGACAGACCTCCTGGAACAGTGCTGACTCAAAGTTTCTTCCTTGGTCAGAATGTATCTCAAGAGGCACACCAAATCGGCAAATTACCTCGTGGACTAACCTCTTGGCGACCGTCTTTGCTTCTTGATTAGGCGTAGCGAAGACTTCAGGCCACTTTGTGAAGTAATCTTGGACCACAATGATGTACTTGTTTCCCTCATCGGATTCTGGAAAGGGGCCAGCTACATCTACTGCGATTCTTTCCCATGGAGCGCCGACGTTGTACAGCTTGAGTTTGCCCTTACTTCTGGTTTGTGGGCCCTTTACTGATGCGCAAGTCGTACATTTCTTGCACCAGTCTTCGACATCCTCCCGACAGTGTATCCAGTAGAACCTCTGTCTCAGCTTCTCTAGGGTCTTCTTCACGCCTAAATGTCCCCCGGATACCCCATCGTGTATGTACCTCAGTAGCGAAACAACTTGTTTACGGGGTACAATCAGCTGTAGTGTCGTTTGATCCCCTTTTGGTGTTTCCCATTTCCTGAAGAGTACTCCATCCTTAATTTCCAAACTGTCCCATTGTGCCCAGTAACTTTTCGTGATGGGGCTTGATGATGCTACATGGCTCCAAGAAGGTTTTTGACCTACTTCTTTCCATTCAAATATTTTCCTCAGATCACTATCCTCTTTTTGCGCCTTTTTGATAGCGTCTTCGCTCCATTCATTATCAAGTCCCTGGGTGGTAATCATCCGGACTTCTTCTTTAGTCTCCGTCTTAGAACAATGACTGCAGGCCACAGGACAAGGTCTCCTTGATAGGGCATCGGCATTCAAATGCGTTCTACCACTCCGATGTTCTGTTGTGAAGTTGTACTCCTGTAGTTGCTCTAGCCACCGTGCCACTTGTCCTTCAGGGTTCTTAAACTGCAAGAGCCATTTTAACGCAGCATGATCTGTCCGCAGGGTAAACTGTCTTCCAACGAGATACTTGTTGAAATGCTGTAGAGTCTTCACTACCGCCAACAGTTCCTTACGAGTCACACAGTAGTTCCTTTCAGGTTTTGAAAGTGACTTACTGAAATAGGCGATCACCACTTCCCGTTCACCTTGCTCTTGCGACAGAACTCCGCCTATGCCAGTATTGCTGGCATCGGTGTCCACGATAAATCTTCCTTCTCTGTTCGGGTAGCCAAGTATAGGACTGGTGCAGAGGTGTTCTTTTAATCTGACGAAGGCTTGATCACATTCCGAGTCCCAGGCGAATACTCGTTTATCTTCCGTGAGCCGATGAAGAGGTTTCGCTATATCAGAGAAGTTCTTTACAAAGCGCCGGTAGTATGCGCATAAACCCAAAAATGATCTCACGTCGGTCTTGTTAGCTGGTATAGGCCATTCTTGGACAGCTTTTATCTTCTCTGGGTCAGTCCTTACACCTTTCGATGAAATAATGTGGCCTAAGTAGGCGACTTCCTCCTTGAAAAACGTGCATTTCTTTGGGCTGAGTCTCAAGTTTGCTTCTCGTATTCTGGTGAAAACCTTCCTCAAGTTACTGACATGCTCTGTGAAATTTCGACCCATGACAATGATGTCATCCAGATAGACCAGGCATGCATCACCCAAAAGTCCAACCAGTACCCTTTCCATCAACCGCTCGAATGTCGCCGGAGCGTTGCAAAGACCAAAGGGCATGACGTTGAACTGCCACAATCCATTCCTAGTTCCGGTCGTAAATGCCGTCTTCTCTTTGTCTTCTGGATGGATGTCTACTTGCCAGTAACCACTCTTAAGGTCCACTGTTGAGAACCACTTCATTCCGCTCAACATGTCCAGTGTGTCGTCTATACGGGGCAGAGGGTAGCTGTCCTTCTTCGTTGCATTATTCAACAACCGGTAGTCCACACAAAACCGGGTGCTGCCGTCCTTTTCTTAACCAGGACTACTGGCGAAGACCACGGGCTTGTTGAAGGTTCTATGATGCGGTTCTTCTGCATCTCGGCAACCATGTCTGCTACCTCCTTCTCTTTGGCAAATGGAAGGCGTCTAGGCCGCTGCTTTATTGGTGACGCGTCTCCCGTGTCTATTCTGTGTTTAACGAGACCTGTCCTTCCCAAATCATGGTCACCCTTCGAAAATATGTCGTTGAAATCTAGCAACAACCTTTTAGCTTGCTGAAGTTCCCGCTCAGAGAGCTTGTCCTTACAATTTGCTAAGAGCGGTGTGACGTCATCTCGTTGACAGGATTCCGGTTCCCGGGCCCTTTTCATCCTTCTGATGGATTGGCCTGCATCGCACCGTCCGATGACACAGTTTCTTCGTAGCTGCACTTCATCTCCGCTTAGATTGATGACTCGCACTAGCGCTCCTTTTCCGGTCATTGCCAGAGTTCTTGCTGTGATCCAACTCGGATGGTCGCCGCAGTTTTCTATGACGACGCTTCGCCCTTGACACGCAGTGTAAGGGAATCTAACTTTGACCAGAGTTTCAGATCTCGGCGGTAGGGTCGTGTTTTTCAGGCAGTAAACTGCGCATGATCTCGCTCCCTCTAGGAATACTTCTTGTTCGGGGAAACTAAGTACTCCTTTAGCGACGTCTACCACACACTTCTGGTCTCTTAAAAAGTCCAATCCGATGATGCAATCGTCCGTGATGTCGGCTATGAGAACGCCGTATTCAAAGGTCTGTTCTCCAATGGTTATCTTCGCCATCGTCTCACCGAAGACGGTAACTGGCTGGCCTGTTGCTGTCTGAAGCTGAACGGATGGTCTCTGATTCCACATAATAGTCCTTTTCAATAGCTCCGGACGCACTATTGTTCTTGAAGCACCGGTGTCAATAGTAAAATGACACGTTACGCTGTTCAGCTGTCCATCCACTGTAAGGTTGTTCCCATTACCAATCTGTGAAACAGTGACGGTAGGGGCTCGATGTTGACCAGCCAGCGCCCGCCCCACGGCCCTGGCTCCTTCTAGTTTAACGACAGCTCTTCTGCATCCACCTGTGTAGAGGACGCTACTGTCGTTCTACGCGGCCATCTTCGCTTGGGGCAACTAGTCCGAATATGGCTCCCTCTCGCCGCAGCCATAGCACATCGGACCCAAAGAAGGTTTTTCCTTCACCACAACCTCCCGAAGTCGTTGAGTTCTAGCGTCTTGACGCACGGCTTCCACCTCCAAAGCATGGGCTAGAGCTTCCTGTAAGGTCTGATGATGGCTCAGTTTCACGGTATGCCTGACGTCTGCGTCTCTGATTCCATCACAAAAGGCTTGCGGGATCATTGATTCCACCATTGTCGGGCATGACACGTACGCACGTCTGACTAGCCTTTCGATTTCCGTTGCCCATTGCTGCAGACTCTCACCAGGCTTCTGCTGTCGATCGCGGAGTTGTGCTCTATACGCGTGTTCCAGGTGTTTGTCGCTGTACCTGCCTTCTAGTGCTCCTTGGAGAGCACCTAAAGTTCTGTTATCCGAAGGCAGGTTTTCCAACGTGAGCAGGGCATCTCCACGAAGAGCCAGAGTCAGAGCTATCAAGGACTCTTCCTCGTTCCACCCCTTTCCTTTAGCCACCGTCTCGAACTGGTACCAAAATGCTGCCCAAGACGTCGTTCCATCGAAGTGGGGTACTTCGATTTTCGGAGAATCTGGCACTACCGTAGCACCCCGGGTCCCCACTCTTGCCATTTTGGTATGCAGCTGTCGCATCTCAGCATCCACCTGGCTCAATCGATCCTCGTGTTGGGTGAATCGATCTTCATGTTGGGTGAATCGATCTTCATGTTGGGTGAGTCGATCTTCGTGTTGGGTGAGTCGATCTTCGTGTTGGGTCTTGACGCTAAGCACATCATCCTTGAGAGCATCAATCTGCTTTTCTAATACTTCGTGCTTCTTCTCAATAGCCCCCAACAAACTCTTGCTTAGCTCTTCCTGGCGGCGGGCTAGCTCCTCCAGATGGCGGGCTTGCTCCTCCTGGCGAAGGTCTTGCTTTTCCTGGCGAAGGGCTTGTTCTTCCTCAGTTTAGCAAATTGTGCTTCCTGAAGTCGGGCTAGCTCCTCCTGGCGGCGGGCTTGCTCACGGGCTTGCTCCTCCTGGCGGCGGGCTTGCTCACGGGCTTGCTCCTCCTGGCGGCGGGCTTGCTCCTCCTGGCGGCTGGCTTGTGTCTGCAGCATTTTAAATAAGTCTGCAAGCTCCACAGGCCCAATTGATGTTTGAATTGATCCCTCCGTAGAAGTGCCTTCACCCTCTTGCAGGGCCGCGGTTTGACTCCTTGTTACTCGACCCTCACTGTCTTCTCGTGGTGTAAGAGGCATCTTGAATCCCACTTCTGACACCAATTGTTGCGGGAACGGGGTACGTTAAATTCAAGATACGCCAAAAGTCACCAAAAGACAATTAATTTATTTATCGACTAACAATTACACAATTAAACACTTAAGAACACAATTAGAAACACTTAATTACAACACTAAACACGGAACACTAAATTACACTAAAGCACTGAATCACACTAAAACACTGAATTTCACTGACTATTCGCAGGTAACGCACTCGATCACTCTTAGTTCGCAGGAGACTGATTCGCTTCGCTTTCCAAATCGGAACTGTCCCGTCGCGTCGTACATCCCGCTTTTATACCCAGTGAGGACGCAGCTCTTCGCGTGGCGTCGAGAATCTTCTCGCGGGGATCGAAATTTCTAGAACTCGCTGGAGCTCGCTCCGACCGACCAGAGTGTGTGACGTAGTATCGTGCAAGCGAATATAGACCTTATCCATACGACGATAAGACTAATTTCGCTTGCACGGTCTCTCAAGGTCGTAATATTATTATTACTTTAGAACACTCTAGAGCTCGCTACAATCTACCAGAGTGTGTAGCGTAGTATCGTGCAAGCGAATATAGACCTTATCCATACGACGATAAGACTAATTCCGCTTGCACGGTCTCTCGTGGTCGTAACAGTATTTAAGATCTTGACCGGGGATGTATGGTACCACCATGCAAAATTTCGTTTAAATCGGTGTAATGGTTTCAGAGATCAGTCATTTATTTAGGTTTTTTGAATATCCCACGGGAACCAGTTAACTGTCAGTGATTTCAAGTATCCTATGCATTTTTCCGGAATTTAAAATACCTTCGTGTAAACTTTCATTTAAATTGGTTCAGCCGTTTAGGAGGTCAGTCGAAACAAACAAACAAACAGACAGAGATACAATTTTTTTTCTAAGTATGGGGATGTGTTCTACTACTCTCAAAACATATCCCTGATTGGTTTTTTTTCGTTTCTAAGAAAAGTACAAGAATTTTTGCCTCTACGTTTTTATTATAGTATATAGATATAGATATAGATTGTTGTTTATGCATGCTGAACACATCTATCTGTAAGAAGCCAGACAATCATTAATCCTAATAGGTAATCCTATTTCTGTTAGTTCTAAACTAATTGACGTACCTATTTATCTATGTTGAAGTTGTATATAGCTTGTTACTTATTGATTTACGTGGGATTCCTAATGATAATGGAGATTTAGCTTACCTAACCTTTATTTAAAACCCTATAGTAGGTACCTACTTACGCTACCAAACAAGAACTACCTTGTTATTGGTAAAACCTTTCATTAGATACGTTAATTAAAGTTTCAACGTAATAGGCGTAACGTTGTAGGCGTAGGATACTCCATATACTTATCGTCAGAAAAATATCAACTTGTTAAAGTATTGCCTAACTTTTTATCTCCATGATATACCCAGACAATATTTGTATTTAGTGGACATGTCTGTACTTTGTTTTATATTAGCGCAAGGGCCGATTTTATCTTGAAGGGTTTTCCACAATGATGAGTGTAATGTTTGCTGTTATCAAACAAATCGCTCTGAGATAAGATTGATAAGCGCTACAGTGAGCGCTACGAGCGTTGATGTCGGGACACGTAGCGGACGGCCGTAGTCCGTAGCGTTATCGGGAAAACGCGGGAAAAGCTGCTCGCTCGCTCGTCGAGTCAGTCGGCTCGCGCCCGCCGGTGGAGATGGTCGGCCCCGCGCGCTCGCTCGCGCTGGCACTCGCCGCGATCGCGCTCGCGACCGCGCGCGCCCACGTTCCCTCGCACGACAACATACTGCGCATACAGCTGTGGGATGCGGAGGGACTGAGCCGGGACCCTGTGACTACCCAGCCGCCTGCGCCGGCGCCTCCCAAGCACAAACTTCGAGTGAACTTGGAGTCTCTTAATGACGCGATGCTGGAGGAGTGGTACGGCGGCAGCCGGTTCACCCGGCACCGCGTGCGGCACAAGCGGCGCCGGCCTAGGCATAGCGGAGACTTCCCCTGGCAGTTCCACTCCGGCGGCTCCATTAACGTGCTCGCGTACGACCCCGACGTTCCTTGGGATGTCATCGAGACGGAGACACATAGCGTGCAAGCCAGTGCAGTGAGTGACAGTGCCAGTTTCGCGGAGGAGCGGGACGTCGGCCCGCCGATGACGCTCCGCCATCCCCAGGACGAGGTAATGAGCGCGGGCACACAAGTTGTTTGTTCTCTGACGGAGGCTTTCAGCGTTATCGTCGCCCGAGGTGGTTAATAGCCATTCACTGAACTGATAGCCTGCAGCGCTGCCGCAGGGATTTCTATTCAAGGAACCCTTTCAGAATGCCCCCTCGAGCGGCGATGCGTTGATAAAAGTGAATGCCCTTCATTGTTTTTTAAATATTTTCCGTTGGCTGCATGGAGATGGTATCGCCCGCGGCTGGTGCGCGTGTGAAGAGAAACATTTTAAGGGCGAGATTGGCTCTCATAGTGCGTTATCGCGAGATAAAACATAGGATTATCTGCGGATATACGAGGCGCCAATATTTGTTTGGAAATTTATCTATACTTATCTTTACGCTAGCAGTTTATGATATCTCCATTATCGAGCAGGTAGGGCAATGGTATTACGTGATGGTGCGAATATTTCTTCCTCATATACAGGTAGCAAACATATGTGCAGGTAATTTCCATTGGTGCGAATCCATATTATTATCTTTCCTGATAATATAATGATAAGTTCGAGACTTAATACTAAATGCGATTGATAAATATATTCGGATAGATGTTATAAATAAAAATCATGCTTGCACCGGTATCTGTCGTATATATAAGAAGATATACATACATTTTATTTATTACCCATCTAAAAGGTAGCTCCTTGAATTACTTTTACCCAAAATAAATTTGGGTGAGATGAAAATTTATGATAATAGTGGCGAGTTCAGGTTAGCTCGCCGCCAACACAAGCTTTAGACTAATATACTATTGGTCCTAATAAAGAAATATAGAGTAGGTACCTACACATAAATCTCAACTTGGTAGTGGTCTCTTTCCGCCGAATACTGCAACGATAATTTAACATTCTAAGTACTTACTGCAACTTAAAAAAGCCTCCATAAAACTTTTAATCACAAATATCTAATTACTTATTTGAAATGTTTCAGTACGTATTTTACGAGACAAGTACAAAACTACAGTGTTCCCGTAAAATACTTGATTGAAATATTCGTTTGAAAATAATATTATTTGAATTTGTCAAAGAAATGAACTGAAGTCAGCTACATACCTTTTTCAATCGAACGCCAATATTATAACTATTTCTCGGTAGTAGGTCAGCCCTGCCCGTACGGAACCCGAATTTGAATACGATTCGCACATGAACGGGTTTAACGGTGACCTCTCACCTGGGTATTAACCTTTTGCGAAACTAACTGAAGTCGACCATGCATGTCTTTCTGGGTGAGCTCACCCTTTTGTTAGAGGAATATATTTTTTCTATGGTCACTGGTTAGTTGAGTAAATCTAAGTTAAGATAACTTTTGTTGTTAAAGTATTCCGGTATGGGAGTAGATCTGACAAAGTTTTATTTATTTATTTTATTTAAGGCACACCAACAACATAATATATATTACACATTCACAATACAATAACATATCAGATATACCTATACATCAGTAAGAGGTGAGCACAACTTTCTTAATATATATTACATTAGTAACAAGAATAGAATTTTTTTTTTTTTTTTTTTTTTTTTTTTTTTTTTTTTTTTGCTTCAATAATAACTTTACTCAATTTATGTACATAAAATAATTAAATAAATAGTTTATAATAGTTTAGTGCAAATAAAATTTACCTTCAAAATAAAATAACCTTACAAAGTATGAGATCATTTCCGCGCTGGATGGCGATGGACAGTCTCTGCACCAGGTATGAACCGGAGCGAGAGTCGCCTGTTACCACGTTCAGCCTACGACCAATCTCGCCCACAAAGTCCCGAGCCTCCCTACTCCAGCAACCCATGGTTTCTACTGCTACCGGAACAAACTGATAAAGCGGCTCCAAGGCGGCGTACTTGAGCCTCTTTAGACCGCAGGCATCTTCTGCCGCAGCAGACGGGGAGTGGACAGTGCGGCTTAGGTGTGGTGAATATAAATTGAAAAATTACTAATTAAATAAATGGGATTACTTTTAGTTTGATGGTATCATTTCTGAAAAAATTAAGGTTGTTTCTCTTATGATTATAAACTTCCTCTTGAATCACTCAACCTACAAAAAAATCGTATCAAAATCCGTTGTGTTGTTTAAAAGGTAGAGACGTTGTTTTATACCTACTAGTTATGGGCAAAATCGATTAAAGGGATTGACCCCTTTTCTTGTTATTTGATTTGTTGTTTACCCGAACTTTTTAGCAGTTTGTTTACCGACAACTGAGTTAAGAGGTAACATGATCTTCGATATTTTATAGAATAAAGGCTTACTAGAAGAACCCACTACCTACCGGCATTATGAGTTAACATTAAAAATCCATTCGCTGAGTTAACAAACCAAATGACGATCTAACTTCAATTAACTTTTATGTGTTACTTAAATAATTAATAACTTTTTATTTATTTGTTACTCACATATTTTTACCTAGCTAAAAAATTTACTTTTACTAGCTTTCTGCCCCCGACCCAGCCCACGTGGAGTCGATTATCTACATTTCATTTCTATATAGCGCAGTTGGGCAAAAGTAACTAAGCTAACAGTATAAAAGTTGAATTAAAATCGGTTCAGTATTGTTGTAGTAACAGATATCCATTTGCATTTGCCATATTTGAGTAGCTAGGATAAGATTATGTATAAATGAATACTGATATAACAAAAGTGAAGTGAACGGTCTCTCTGGTCTGGTCTCTGGATGTCAATATGGTTTCCGCCCCGGTCACGGGACTATGGACCCCGTTTTTGCCCTAAGAATCATCATGGAGAAATACAGGACGAAGAACACGCCTCTCCACTTCCTATTTCTGGACATGGAGAAGGCCTTCGACTGTGTTCCGCGTGCGATGATTTGGTGGGCCCTGAGGTCCAAGGGAGTGCCAGAAACGTATGTTGATATCATTAGAGACATGTACTGTGATTCTGATTCTGTAGTTAGGACCGCTGTTGGCGACACTTTGCCCTTCCGTATAACCGTCGGAGTACACCAAGGCTCCGTCCTGAGTCCGTTCCTCTTCAGCCTGATATTAGACGTATTGTCAGACAGCATCAGAGACCACCATGAGCAGCCACCATGGCTACTTATGTATGCTGATGATATCGCGCTGGTGGACTCGGACAGGGGACGGCTGGTGAGACGTGTTAACACATGGAAGGAATCGCTTGAGAACGGGGGTCTGAAACTCAACGTGGCGAAGACTGAGTACTTGGCCTGCAACACTACAGATCCCATGTCCGTCCGCATAGGCGAAAACACGGTCGAGCGCACGGACCGGTTCAAGTATCTGGGATCTGTACTCCACGCGAACGGCGACATCGACTCCGACGTCAAGGCACGCATTGCTGCTGCGTGGGATAAATGGCGGGAGGTGAGCGGCGTCACTTGCGACCCTAAAATGCCGGTTAAGCTGAAGGGACAGGTCTATAAATCCATCATTAGGCCTGTTCTCTTATATGGCAGTGAAGCATGGCCAGTACTTGAGCGGCACAAGCAGGAACTGCGGGTCACGGAGATGAAGATGCTGCGCTGGATGTCGGGAGTTACGCGAGCAGATCGCGTAAAGAACTCCCGTATTCGCGGCAGCCTTCATGTTCGAGACATCGCTGACAAATTGCAAGAGTGCCGCCTACGTTGGTACGGTCATGTTTTACGGAAACCGGCAAACTACGTAGGGAACAAGTGTCTAGCTATGTCGCTACCGCCAGGTCCCGGCAGAAGGGGAAGGCCCAAGAAGGCCTGGCTTGACGTCGTAGTGGATGACATGCGTGCCAACAAACTCTCCGTGAAGGATGCCGAAGACCGCGCGAAGTGGAGAGATAGAAGTAGGAAAGCGGACCCCTGGCTCCGCAAGGATGCAACCGGGAAAACGCGGAGATGATGATGATGATGAAGTGAACGGTATTACTTATTATCAGAAACTGTATTTTGGATTTTAAATTTTGGATTACACCAGGTATGCCAAAACGTTTCGTAATAAAAATACTGTACAAAATTGGTATTTTTTCAAAACCTACTATGCGTATTCCTATAGTTTCATCGTATGTCTAGTCTACATGACTAATTTTCATTAACCTAGTCCTAGAGGTAGGTAGTAAGCGATTGGCACGGGTCAGCTAACACAAACATCGTTGGGACGAATTTGGTCAGCCTGATTGAATATGCCAAGAACAGGAATTGATAATATCAATTGGTATTCCACTAACGGTATATTATGTATGCACATAATGTATGTATGATACATATCTTCGCCTTAAGTATATTCAGATACCACCTGGAAGTTCTTTTTTAGGGTACTTGCCAATCCTCAAAACGACCCATTTATACTGTTTCGTAAATCTGTCTGTACCTACGTTTATATTACAATTATGGAGGTATCAAGATAAAAATATCATATGACTTATAAGTGTGAACTGTTGAAACTGTGAAAAATCAACGTAATCTAAAGATACTTACATTGCTTTACTTTTAACTGACTTCAAACTTTACTTTTAACTGACTTCAAAGAAAGAAGGAGGATCTCAATTGTAGTTGGATTCATATTCTTCATATATTATTATGTTATAGATACATTTTGTTGTGATACTTGGAACATGATTTATACACCGTGAAATTTTAGTGGTTGTTTTCCCGTGGCAGAACGATTTGCCTTTAGTAATACTATCGAATCATGCAAATTATTCCTCGAAAAAAAAAATTTTTTTTTTCAATTTTTCAAACAACTCGAAAACGAGAGAAGCTATCGTTCTTTTATAAGTTGTGACGTAATCAGGTACTGCTTGCCGCATGAAATGTATGCTTAAATCATAAAAAGCTCTACACCCTAAGTAATAAAGCGGTTCGAACGTGCTTTGGAGTTTCGGTTAAACCTTTCGTAAAACCGGCATTTACTGATTTTAATAAAAAAGAACTGCACAAATCTATTTTGCAACTTAGATAGAATCATTTTACTGCGGGAAAACAACCACTAAAATTTCACGGTGTATAATGTTTGTCTGGACCCCACAGGGTGCAAAGCCGACTCGCACTTGACCAGCTTTTTTTGCATTTGCGAGAAGCAGACAGGGCTAATTAATATCAAACATTAATTACCATAAATTTCGACGATGAATAGGATAAGGAGTGTAGTGTTTATGTTTTGGAATAATAATGAGTCAAGTAATTAAAAAGAAAAGGGTTGCCCTGAAACACTTTTATTCGGTTTTACTTTCAATGCCAGGTCTCTAAATTCTTTATTCGTAAAAACAATGAACTAAGTTAAGAAACATAAAAACTTAACAACCTTTTCATTCATTAAGACTACTGAAATGTATGTTAATGTCTGGCATAAGTGAACAGTGGACACTAATCTCTAAAGAATATACTTTTATTTTAAGAGGCTAGTTCTACATAGCTTACAACCTAAAGATATAAATAGAGTAACTAATATACAGGGCCACGTATCTCAGTAAATAAGCGACTCATAAGTCCAATACCTACCTACTAGTATCTTATTTTAGTTTCATGTAGAACTTCTCAGACCACGAGTGAAGTTGTCCATTTTATCCAGTTCAGTCCGTAAAACTACGCAAATCGTGTCTTTGAGTAGTGTTGTCAGTGCCCTCGTTTTCGGGGGACGTCCCAATTAGCATGCAAAGGCCGTCCCATATGACTGGGACGCGAAGTGCCACGCTTGCGGGACACTCGTAGATTATTTAAAGTTGTAAGGTTTGTGTTTCTTTTAAAGACATAAATGAGCTAGAACGGAGATAAACAAGATTACATTAAATATTAAAATGATAGGATTCATGGAGTCTTATCGCAATTACCTACCTGTTTACCTATCTATACACGTTTATGTATGTGCAATAATTCCTAAACAATGTTTATAATGATAACAATGTGCAGTTTAATAAAGTTTATATCATATGTATAGGTAGGTTGTAATACCTTTAAATGCAAAGATGTACTTACCTAAAATTCGTAATAAAAAAAAAAGGAAAATCTTACAACTTCTATTTTAGTGGAGATTGTATTAAGTGTTCTATGGTAAAATTGCTCATTCATGTGTACATTGTCCATTCGTGACGTGACTCATTGTGACATTGTTATTATAACACAATGCCCACGATCGAAAGATATAAATACAAGGTTAAGGTTAGGTTTTTTTTATAAATTATGATCTGTTCACCCCCACAACACTACCTACGGCTGAGTTAAGTCCTCGTCTCGCACTTCCAGCTTTTAAACTTCACTTTTGGGCGCAAAAAACATCTCGCGCCGGGAAATCGTGAGGAAATAAACAACTTTTGCAAAACTCAACTCGAACATTTCCGTTATGTTGGTATCATTAATTCTTTATTACCTATACTCATGCGTTGTAATGAGTCGGTCGGATCAAATGCGTTTTTAATCTTAGGTATGTACAATTATTACATATAACGATAATTTGATGTTATAGAAATAGGAATTGGAACGCTTAATTACGCTTCGATTTTATTAATACAAATGTACCTAAAAAGGAGCATGTACTAAAAACGGTTTTCATTAATTGGAATTGGAACAGGATTGACAGTTACTTGTGGATTTTAAGATAGGAAAATGTATCTACGTACCTACAACTACCTGAGTATACATACATACGAGTATAGTAAACTGATCTAATAATTGATTGTTTCCCTTTGATCTTAACTGTCAATTCGGGCCAATCTCTGAAATGTTCACGGCACGTGTTTATACATAGTGGGTTACTATAGCACTAACGTTCAGATTCAATATAGGCATATCCAATTATCGCTGTCTATATGAAAATAGAACGTACCATTTTCACCGTGTAAATGTTTCGGTCGAAAAGTGCCATTTAGTGTTCATTTGACTATACTGATATAGATTGTAAGGAAATAGAATATTTGTTTTTCTTTAATTTTAACTTGACTGCAAGGCAGAAAAATATCGCGCTTATTAAGTTGGATAAATCTATGTCTGGATTTAGAGTGATGTGTTAAAAAAACGCAAAAATTCAAAAGCAAAAGTAAAAAATAGAGCTATGGAAAACAAGTTTGGAAGAATTATGTCTTATTCTTGACAGGGAGCGATTAAAATAAGGTAAAAACTGTTCTCGGTAACTGCTCCGTATACTTACTTTAGGTATAGAATATAACTGAAAATTATTTGAAATCTTGTTGCTTGAAACTCACAAAAATGTTGACTATAAAACTACATCAGACTATTAAAACATAAATATTACAATAAAATGGTTTTGTCAAAATGGTTAGGTACCGAATAGGCCCCGCTTAGCTGTTGCTGTGATGACACTGGTATTCCGCGGATACCTTTTGTTAACAATTGCCCTACTGGTAGCGAATATCTTCTTTTATTGTTATGTTTGTTTTTTTTCCTAACTAACATACGATGATGGCTTGGAGAAGCCACGTCATCATCACCCGACTTGCGGGGGCTCTCCCCCGCAAGTCGGGTGATGGCTCTCAGCCCTAAAGTTATGTATGTATAGGAAGCTGTACAATATAGAAACTTGTTAGGTGTGCTAATTGAAATGATTGCGTAGCTTTCCAATTCGGGCAAGACCGCAGTGGGGTAAAAGTAACCTTCGTTTAGTATGTAAAGTACTGGTCGTAAATTGGTCGCGTTTACTTCAAACATAAGTGGAGTGATTGTAGTTGGAATTTACCTAGAATAATAAACAAAGTAAAGGTATAGCTGGTTTTGATTTAATGTTAGTTACATTACATTTTCGTTACACAGTACGTACATATTTTAGGACATGGACCTATAAAAACATCAGGTTTCTTAAATCAAATGTAATATTCTTTATCATCATACAAAATAATAACTTACCTACATAAAAACACATTAATAAAAATTTTACGCATGATATGATTATTATTTTAGGTTTTCCATTTAATTACATAATTTTAAGGTTCACTTCGCTCATATTACTATAATATGAGCTTACAAGGAATAATCATGCAATAATAAAAAAGTTGGAAAAAAGCCGACTAAACTAGAGGCCACTTTTAATAATAGCATTGTTTACCTACATTTTCGAGTACGTTATAAGAATTATTCATCAAAGCGACGCTCACGTTAACTCTGTATTAAAACCCGAGTCACCATTCCGCTCAGTGGATTAACCTTATGACAGACATCGTTTAATTTTTACGATTACGTTTATCTCCGTTCGACTAAAAGCATGACTTAATACCTAGTTAATCCCGGCTAATCACGCTTACAACGCAATAACGAATTCATTTACATAGTCAAATTCAAATTCGTGTGTCTAATGACGTCGTGTTACAATTTTGATAGCCCGCTATACAGTTTACGAGTGTTTTATGAAAATCTCAACAAATTTGCTCTTTCGAATTGTAAATGAACCTATAGAGTGTAAAAAAGAAATAAAAATTTGTTAGGCAACTTCAGTGCTTTTTACCAGTTTATTTGTATTTTTTTTTATTCTCAAATTCGTATTGCCTAACTACTATGTTTGCTCACTTTCTAGAGCTCATGATTTATTCTAGAAATGATTAGATGAATGCGAACTTTTGGGAGTCTTAAGTCGATTGGCGCCTTAGATAGAAAAGCTATTTTATTTTCTGCCTTCAATCTACACTGAATACGGTACGGGGTTGATTTTGTATTTGTTATTTTTGTAATTTCTGTGTGGATTTGTGCTGCAGGCTAACGATAACCGTGCATACTAATCAATCAATCTATATTTCGCCAGCAAACTCGCCAATACATTTCGCTTTGATTCCCAATGCCAGCCAAAGCTCGGACATAGACATAAAGCTAGGCACATAATATCAGCGATTCCTATTAAAATGTATCGCTTCAGTTCGGAGCGAGCCCGAGCCCGCTAATTGCCGGCCGACTCAACGATTGACCGCACTATTGCTATACTATTTCACGAGTACCTACTACACAACACTATTAGCTAGTTTACTGAATATAAGCTAGTTACTGCTTATTATTTAGCGAATGATATAATGCGCTATAGAGCCAGGCTTTTCATCTCATACAGATATTTTTTATAGTGTTTTTTGTGCTATTCATATAATCTCTGTCGTAATCTCTTTTCGTATTGTATATTTGAGATTAGTGAAAAGGATTATTTCATTAAATCAAAGAAGTTTTACTCGAAAGAGCTACGTAGTTTATTTTGAACGGTGCCGTCCAGTTTATGTACTACTACTAGCTTTCCGCCCGCGACTCCGTCCGCGTAGAGACGTTTAACGGGTAAAACATTACTTCTTTACTGCGCAGTCGGCTAAAAGTAGCCTATGTCCTTTCTCAGGCTCTGAACTATATCTGTATCAAATTTCATTTAAATCGGTTCAGTACTCTATGCGTGATTGCGTAACAGACAGAGTTACTTTCGCATTTATAATATGTATTAGTAAGGATTACCTAAAGGCTTTGCCTTTTGATGATTTACAGTAGGGACTTATGATTTGTCAGATCTTGAAGGGCTTGTTTTTTTAAATTTTATGAATTCTGCAACATTTATTATCAGGCATGGTTCCTACCTGGTCAATGTTTAACTTAACATTGTGTATGCCATTTTCAGCAAAATAAATAAAGAAAAGTATATTTTTATTTTTACTCTATAAAATAAAGCTTGGCTACTTTTATAATAATTTAGCCCGGGCGTAGCCATTCTGTCTTCTGGCTGATGGATAGTGCCCGGAAACTGATTAAGTAGGTAGAGCACACTGGATTTGGATGCTTTAGATAAATATACGTACATAACCACACGGGTTCCTACTAGCCGATTTTCAAACTGGGTTTCTCGGAAAAGTGGCCAAAATTTATCTTATCTAGACGTTAGTTCGCTGAATTTACTGGTACATTGTAAGATAGATAACACTAAAATGTGTATTGATGAGGTTTATCGTCAAACCTAACAAACATAATATGTAATATTAGTCACCAATGTAATGATTTCAAGCACACTAATAATAGCCACAGTGAAGAGACATGATATCTACGTATTATCAAACTCTATTATCTATAGTTCATAAACCATGATTTCCCAGGTAGTTATCGATTACGAAACGCTATAGTTTCGTTGTCGATATTATAGAACTTTTTTAAAACTTCATTTTATAACATCGGCGACCGAATAACTGTTATCAGGCCGTTGCTGGGTTATGTTAATTCTGATACGAGTTCGATTCAAGGAAATCCATTGTAGATATCGATCGGTTGTTTTAATGTTTTTAACAACAACAATGCTAGTACATACCTACATACATTATTAAAGAGCACATACCTACTAACTTAATTATTTTAGTATTGGTTATTGTTTATTAAAATATTAGATACAATAAGTTATAGGTAATAAACATTGTAGCATACTTAACTAAAAAACCGAACTCTTTAATATTGGGTTTATTTGCCACTCAAAGCTAGACAATGTTTAATTGGGAATAGTGTTTGTATTTTTTCTATTGTTTCTTGCCATTGCCGGTTGTAGGTAATATATTGAACTGTACGTTATTATTACTTTACCAAAGTTCAAAATCTGGTGTCACAATGATGTATTTCAAATTGCCATAATAAATACAGAAAAAGAAAATATCACCACGCAAAAAATCCACCATTACGTAGACAACTAGACATAGAGCTGTTTTTATTTGTGTTGTATTTACTTTCATGATAAAGTCAGAAGTCAGACATGAAAATTCACCCGTTCATCGTCATACTAGGATATTTCCGTTCCCAGTTTCGTTAATTGGAGTCCTGCAGGCTCGCCCCCCGCCCGCAGCTGCGATCCCAATCAGTCAGCTATTAGGCCGCATCACTGACTTCCTGATAAACTTCTGATACGAACACGTTTTAGTTAGGCAGAACCTGCCTGGAGGTAGAATCTGATGTGATCCATCATTCAAAAATAGGTACATTTATTATCAAGGTGTTACTTACATCTTATCTACTTATGCGTCTACTTTACAGTATGAAATTACGATTAATCAGTGCTAAGCGTTGAGTTAGACATACTTATTGAAATTCTTTGGCAGTGACTGTCTATAAAAAAAAGGACGTGTAAATTCAGAATGTGTATGGTAGTTTTGAATGTGGAATCTACTTAGCCGGCACGTAAAAGCTTAAAAATCTAATCTAGACAGTAGACACCCGCCTGTCTATCCAAATGCAGGTAACAGAACAGGCCAGCTACCTGTGTATTAAATAAACTATTTGATGCCACTTTATTTTTGATTTGAAGATTATATTTTCAGTATTGGTCAACTGGAACTTTAAAAACATTATTGCTGAAAACGCTCTCTTTTCGAATTATCGCAACACTAGCAACAATCCGCTTGCAGTTGCTCACTCGCTCATCACCAAACAGAAAAAAAAGTTCGATGCCATTTAAAAAAAAGGTTATACAGTCTATGATAGCGAAGGGCTGCGACGAGTAAATCAGCGCTTCGGTTATCCCTGGATCGTGTCCTGTTAATTGGGTCCAGCGACCGCGTCACGCCCGTCTCCCGCGATACCCAATCAACCGGATATTAGCTGCGAATCAATAATTTCCCAGCAACACTGTTCACGCTACATGTTGCCTCTTAATAGTGATGGGCCGGCACGGGGTAAACTAAAAACGGAGTCGATTTGAAATTGAAATTGACGTAACTCTAAACTCGAGTGGCGTATGTCGAAAAAATGGGAGAATTCGAATGAAATACACTGTTTTTTATTAACTTAACTACAGTTAAATTCGATGAGTATATGGTTATATACCTAAATAATTGATTGATTGATATGGTTAAATACCTAAATAATTGATATTTATTATGTTTTATTATTATTTAGGTGTTGTATATGATACATTATAAATAGGTACTTTATTTATAAAATGTACATAGTGCACTTAATAAGTCTGTTATTCTAAGTAATTAAACATCAAGAAAAGACGCGAAATAAGCGAGAATCGTATTTAATGTGATTGTATTGAATGAGTTCTACTGTTGTTGTGTAGTCGACCAACCCGCACTTGGCCAGCGTGGTCGACTAAGGCTTTATCGCCCTAGTTTAGGGTAGGCCCGTGCCCCAGCAGTGGGGACTTATATAGGCTGGTGATGATGATGATGAAACATCAAGAAATGACGCGAAATGGCATTATAAGCGAGAATCTTATTAAATGTGATTGTATTGAATGGGTTCTACTGTACCACTATTTACTTAAACTTAATATCTAATTCAATAGTTATCGAAATTAATAAAAAAAGTAAAATAGGAACAATCAAAAAAGTTAACATTATGGCCCGCTAACTTACTTTTTAGTGTCGAATCAATTCAAGCAAACCTGATATTACTGCAACTGAAGTTAGCAATTCCATTTGTCCATCACTACCCCGTAATAGACATTGATCAAGTTATGACTACCTATTTCCATTCATTCACATCAAAGCGCCGTGGCTTTCATGTTTTGATTTTTGTCTGTCCCAATTTCGTTCGTCTGCCGTAATTACGACAGAAGCCGAGTATTTTTATTTTGGTAGCGAAAATAATAACAATGATACGTTATTCAGCACGAAAGTTGAGCTTGTCATCATAAAGTTTGTTCTAAGCTTTGTGAAATACGTAGCAGGATTAGTTTGGCATGTACGTAGTTTCATTATACTCATTTTGGGATGTTAACTTAAACCAAAATAAGCTGTAAATGAGTATAATGTTAACTTAGTTGTTTTTGTTAGTACATTTTGTGTGTTGTAACTGCATAAGTAGTAAATTATGTAATGCAGGCATTAGATAAGCTGATAGATAGGAGACGATACGTACCTACTTATAAAAGGTTGATAATTTAATTATCCTTACTTACCTTTAAATATTAACTCTGATATAACCGTTTAGTGTTTAATCTTATCTAAACGAACTACATTACCTACACCGATAGTAAAGAGAAGATAATATTGTATGTCAAGTGTGAGTGAACCAATAATTCACACAAATGTGTACTGAATGACAAAAATTAACACAGCACTAAGAAAATGACAAAAAAACATTAACTTTTAATATAAAAAATAACTTAGAAAGATAAGAATATTTATAATGCATGCTTAATTTAAAATGTTTGTGTTTACATTGTTGATGTGCCTTAAAATAATATAAAAAATAATTTGATGAAAAATACCATATGAAATCACCGAACGCTTTCCAGACGGCTTACATAAAGAATTTCTATGCAGTCAAAAAAGTACTCTGAACACAAAGTTAGTCACTGTAGAAATGTAGATGGTTGATTAGATATCTCCTTACTTCTTCGAATTATTGTTATTACTGTGGTCCTGAGAAGTTCCGAAAACATGCCGTCTGCTAAATTAGCAGTGCCATCATCAGTAACCGAATATTCATGAATGAATTAAACGCAGTATCCCAGGGGTAATTCCGGCTGTATATTATTATTATGGCCCTTCCTCCTTCAGTAGTACGGTTTAGTCTTTAATTACCGAATTATGTGCGGTACACACTTCTGTACAATTACGTTAACTGGCGGTTTTCGTTAATTATTAAGGTAATAAAGGGATCGAGTTCGTAATTTAATCTGGATCCTCGCATTGCACCTTGTGGGGCCATTTCGGACTTTGTTGTGCAGTGGACCAATATTTTGCTACGTTATGCTTGTATCTTATAATGCACAAGCATAACGTAGTAAAATATTGGTACAAGCGTAGAGTTGCGAATTGTACGATAGTATGCACTTATTATGAAAGGGATAGTTACTAGCTATTTTTAATTTTGGTGAATAGTAGTTATAATGTTAGTAGTGCTTTGTGTAAGAGCTGTCTGCCGATTAATTGGTAATCCTATATTGTTTGTCTTGTTTCCGTGTTTTGCGATTCTGTTTTGTATACCAAAGCCGCTCTAAGTTGGCCGATTTGCTACATGTCAGACTGACTGCACTAGTGAGGGACAACGGTAAAATTGCCGAAGTATATAAGTAACAGTTATTTCCACTTTATAACCAAGCAAGGTCTAATTATAACAATTTTTTATTAAAAACATTAATTCACATCCAAAAGATTGAATTTAAGTTCCTTATTTATAAATATATTTATTTTTAAAATACAATACTTATTAAATCCTTCATCCTATTTTAAAAAAATACCTGGTGAGTATTACCCACTACGTCACTATGAAAACGTGTCAAACGGCGTAACCTTGTATAAGCGTAATACAGAGTGGAAATTCTACGTTTTCTTTTTATAATTCAATTATTTTAGGTAATAAAAGACAAATAATTATATAATTATGTGCATTTGAAATTTTGAAATAACGTATTATTTTTAAAAGTTGTTCTTTATGATTCGCGTAAATATGTTCCTCTTAACAAGGATAAATGCAAAATATAAAATAAAAAGTGTCAAATCAGTCTTCTAAGAACGGCTCCGGTATAATTATCTAGTTATTTGTCTTTTATTACCTAAAATAATTGAATTATAAAAAGAAAACGTAAAATTTCCACTCTGTATTACGCTTTTACAAGGTTACGCCGTTTGACACGTTTTCATAGTGACGTAGTGGGTAATACTCACCAGGTATTTTTAAAAATAGGATGAAGGATTTAATAAGTATTGTATTTTAAAAATAAATATATTTATAAATAAGGAACTTAAATTCAATCTTTTGGATGTGAATTAATGTTTTTAATAAAAATTTGTTATAATTAGACCTTGCTTGGTTATAAAGTGGAAATAACTGTTACTTATATACTTCGGCAATTACCGTTGTCCTCACTAGTGTCTTTGAGTATAAAGCCACTGGAGATGCCATAACGTCAACGCTTCTAACAAATTTTTTCGCCACTTTTAGCGGGGGGCGAGGTAAACACGTACAGCACACCACCAAAAATTTATAACTCAACAGACACAAATTTTGCTGTAACGATAAACGCACACTACAAAAATGTTCAACACTTCAAACAATACACGCACACAAACAAAGTTTTCACGTAACTACGCAACACACATACGAAAAAAATAGTGATGACACAAAGAATAAAATAAAATCAGTTTGGTGAATGAACTGAACTATCTTGTACTGATTATTGTAATTCAATAACATTTTGTGGGATCTTATTAAACAATTTTGTGCTTAAACCCAAGAACGACTTTCCAGTCTTTTGAAGCCTGAGCCTTGAAACGGCAAACTTATGTTTATTACTGGTGTTAAAATGGTGAGGATCCGATATTAAATGATTGTATGTTCTTGTAAACATATAAGATACAGTCCAAAATGTACTGAGAGGATACGGTTAAAATATCTATGTCTTTAAAAATATCTCTAAGGGAGTCACAGAATTTCTTTTCATTTTCAGACTAAATTTCAATATCGTATGACCAGAGGAAAGAAAAGTAATTTTTCTAATTCATCTTACAAGATTTAAATATAACATATGTTTAGACCTTTTATTTAATTCAAAATTAAAGTAAAAAACGGATTATACAACTAACTGCAGGGAGTGAATGATTCATTCAAATGTCTAGTCGCTTTTTTGACTTTGTGACATCACTAGCCCCCGTACCACTGTATTCTTGTTTATTTTTTTCTGTCGTTTACGTATCGCAACGACTTTTTATTTAAATGGCAATTCTTCTTAAATACCTACACGTTTAAAAGTTAATAAAAACACTTAGATATGATACTAAACGCGCTCTTGTTGTGAATTTGAGCTCTCGATCGCCTTTTACATGAGAATACTGCACAACTAACCATTTTTCAAGAGTAACGTCACGCGACAGGGATCAATGCAAAATGGCGGTGGTGCAGCGACAAGTAGTTTTATTAAACGTGTTTGAACAGTTGACCAATGTACTTTGCCGGAGGGGGTCGCCCGTGTAAGGCATCTCCAGTGACTTTATACTCAAAGACTAGTGCAGTCAGTCTGACATGTAGCAAATCGGCCAACTTAGAGCGGCTCTGGTATAATATGATCAATAAAACATTTTTATACAAAAATAGGTTCGTAGGTATCAAGTAATTGTTGGGAGCTAAATTGCTAATTTTTTCCCTGTTAATATGATACTTATTGGTTGTCTGCTAACTTTTTTCCACTATCAATATGATTGGGTTACCCATTTTAACAAAAAATATCGTAGAAAAACATATTCAGGTATAAATAATATGATGAGGTTCCTTTCTATCCTGCTAAAGCTTTTATGTTTACATGTTATGCTTACTTCTAGGCGCTAACTTCAAAAGAACTGAAAGATAGTGTCCTTTATAGTAGGACACTGTCTAGTAGTAGCTGCCTGGATCATGTTATTATAAAAACTAAACTGCCAGCGTACGTTTTCATATTTGACTGCGCTTTGACGGACCACCAGCCTGTTCTCCTAAATCTTAAATTGAAAAGCATACCTCACTCCACTCGGAAAAAACAATATGTAAAATATAATTATGCGGCAATAAAAGAAGATTGTGCTAAGGCTGATTTCAGTTTTATCAATACGGATACAAATTTAAATAGAGCGTCAGATCAGTTAGTTAGTATGTTGGGAACAATTTTGTCAAAAAACGCTATAATACTTAGAACACCAAGAGCTAAAAATAGGATTAAGCCATGGATGACAACAGGGCTTCTACGTTGCATCAAAAACAGAGACTATATGTACAAGAAAATGAAAAAGGAACCTTTAAATACAATTTTAAAAACTACTTACTTACGCTATCGTAATTTCTGTAATAATCTAATAAGAAAGACAAAAAGACAACACGATAAAGAGCTATTAAATAAAAGTAAAGGTAACAGCAAAAAGCTATGGTCTACTATAAAGTCAATAACGAATTTAGATAAAAGAAAAGACATTCCAAGTGATTTATTAAAGGCAAAAAATAACACTGAATCTTCCGTAGACTATGTTAATGATTTCTTTAGCACTATAGGACAACGACTTGCGGAGAGTATACCAAATATCCCTCCTCTGCAGCATTCCACTGTTCTTAATAATCCCTCGCCATCTGGTTCTTTTGTTTTGTCAGAGGTTACCACAGAGGAAATTGAGGCAGTCATATTATCTCTTAAGTCAGACTGTGGCGCCGGATGGGATACAATCACCCCGAAATTGCTGAAAACTAATATTCACATACTCTCACCTGTTTTCACAACGATCATTAACCGCTGCTTTAATGCTGGAATTTTCCCTAACTCCCTCAAAAAGTCAATCTTGCACCCCATTTATAAATCAGGTAATAGAGAAAACGTTGACAACTACCGCCCCATCTCTATCTTAACATCTATCTCTAAAATATTTGAACGAGTACTCAATAACAGACTCTCTAAATACTTAGAAAACCATGGCTATTTGTCGGAAAACCAATATGGCTTTCGCCCCGGAAAATCAACGGACACCGCTGTTCACGATCTGGTTGACCACTTGGTTAAGAGCCTGGATAAAAATAAAAAGAGCTTAACAATATTTCTGGACCTTAAAAAGGCCTTTGACTCTGTCTCAGTCCCATTACTGATTGACAAGTTAGCGGGGCTCGGAATACGTGGCAAACAATTGGACCTTTTCAGAGACTATTTGTCAAATCGTACACAACGGGCTAAGATAGGTGAATATATAAGCAAAGAAACACCCATTAACTATGGAATTCCTCAAGGAAGTATTATTGGACCGACCCTATTTTTGTGTTTTATCGACCAACTATGTCGACTGGAACTTGATAATTGTAAAATTACCTGTTACGCTGACGATACTGCACTGACCTTTTCTGGGGATTCCTGAGAGGAGGTCTTCCACTACGCCCAAAAGGATTTGATACAGTCCTACATTGGCTTGCTCTGCACTCTTTAAACTTAAATTGCAGTAAAACGAAATATATGACATATTCTTTGAGAAACTCTCAGAGTTCTTCCTGGGGATTACAGTTGTTTGCCCACAGATGCACGTTTCCTCCGACGCAAAAATGCCACTGTCCTTCTATCGATAGAACTAATAACATAAAATATTTAGGGATAATGCTTGACCAGAATCTGTCGTTTGCTGAACACATTCATCAACTTGCACAAAGAGTCAGGAAACTCACATTTGTGTTCAAACAGTTGAGACACGTCGCGGACGGTCGTACTGTCAAAACCATTTACTTGGCCTTAGTTCAGTCGATACTGACCTACTGCATAACTACATGGGGAGGAGCACCTAAATCAAAACTTATAGAGTTGGAAAGAGCGCAGAGGCTGATACTAAAGGTTTGCTTATTTAAACCCCGGCTCTTCCCAACTGTTCAGTTGTACCTGTCAGCAGAGGTACTGACTGTGCGGCAACTTTTTATAATGTTGTGCATATTACGTCAGCATTCAATCGTTCAATTTCCGACAGAACCCATTACCACTCGGAGACACTTTGCTGTCTGCCGAAACGATTATTACCGGACATCATTTTCCAAAAGATTTTTCTGTTACTGCAGTAGTAGGTTGTACAATAGAACGAATAAATTATTGGACATTTGTAAAAATACTAAATTTGAGTGCAAAAAGAAAATAACATCATGGCTACTTAGTCTCAATTATTCGGAAACGGAAAATCTAATCAGCTAAAACCTACAAACTCACATACATCTACAAATTCCTACTCAATTCTATCACCCTCCTATTCCCACACACCCCCTCTCTAACTCAACTCCCACACACGCCCATCAGTACACTCCTCACATAGATAACACACACCACACTCATAACATACACCACACACACAACACAACATATTACACACACATTACATATTCCACACACACAATGACACAAATCTCACACATCGCATGTTTCTCACACCCAAAAACTATTATAAGAACTATCACATATAACTATTGAAATGTTTTCTCTAAGTGCATTTATATGTAATAATAATACTGATCTCTGTTTAAATGTTGCATGTAACAAGCAACAATGCTAAAATGTATATGCTTATGTGCAATGAATTAGTATTATTTTTAGTCTACATTATACATAATATCTACTATAAAAAATCTACGTCAACTCTGAAGGAGGAGGCCTGGTGCTCTGAGATACAGGCAGACTTGTTGCCTAATTCAGACTCCAGTCTCCCACAATATAATTATGCCTGTGTTTAAATATTATTAATCTTTGTAATGTATTGTGGAGAGAAAATAAACAAATTTATTATTATTATTATTATAGACTCTTTTTTTGACGCGGTAAAATGCTTTGCTAGTAGGAATAGACCTTTTTTTTTTTCCGCGGCGAAATGCTTTTCGTACCGTCACTGGGAGAGGGGGTTCTCTCCCAGTGGTGTGTCGGTCTCCCCAGCGGCTGGTGAGGAGATGGTAAATGCCAGCCGCGGCTCCTGGGCGAGGTTCAATGCCCGGGGGGTTTACCGACTAAAACACCGTGGTGTACCTCATCGCCGTTTGGCGGCATCATGGGACTCTGACCCAGTCTTCTACTGCCACGACAGGCATAGACCTATACCATCCACGCATTGACATAACAATTAAAACAAACTTGAATGTAAGCATTTAAAATACACCCTTACCAGGTATCGTGGTTTCGGATCGTTGTCGTAACCACTCATAACTCCACTTTATCTTCATTACACTATTACCTAAATTTACGAGTGAAAAAACAATTTGGTCGCGTGACGAAAATCCTATTCTTACTGTTACGACTCATGAAATTTCCGTTTCCATTTCAATGGACTTTGTTGAAGATATTCGAAAGTTAATAATCGTGTTCTTTTTATTACAATCGTAAACGTCTTTATGAAAAGTAAAGTCGCAATTTATTGTAGGAAAATTGAAAGTGGGGGTGATAATGAGCTTCTCAGTTTCAGCGTAAGGAGTTAAGACATATGATTTTGAAACGTTATGTTTATCGAAGTCATTATCTAATATATCTTCGTCTTGAGTTATCAGAGCGAATATTTGAAAGACAATCAATTATATTATAGTAGGCACACGTGCCCTAGCACTTAATAGAAGAAGTCAACCCAAGTCTATTGTTATGCCCATTTGGTAACAATAAAAGTCACAAATATTATTACATTGTTTCAAACATTAACACAAATTATTCCATAGGTACTGTTGACTTTTCGGACTTATCATTATGTTTTTGATATTCCTGTTTCGACTTTACCAGGTTTTTTAAAGAATATTTATTTGCTAAGATACCTTTGGGAAAGCTTACTGTCTCAGCAAATAAGTAGTATACGTGAATAAGAGTGTTTGTTAGCCTATTTGCGGCCCACTCAAAATCACATCAACCACAAAAGCTAATTATATTAGTTTAACCTTTAGCAAGCCGCCTTTCTCTACCAATCGATACTAAGTTTACGTCTACAGCTTTGGTATAGGAAACTCTTAGGCGTTAATTGAAAAAAGATTTAACTGTCTAAAAACTGAAATTGTCCGGGATATTTATCATGTTGTTTTGTTTTGATCCCGTCTGACTCGACCGACTGTCCCGACCCGTCAGTGCACCTGGTATCATGTTGCTAACAACAGAGCCAAAATATCGGGAGCTCATTAAAACAAAAGAACATGTACGTACATGCAAATATCCCGGACATTTTCAGTTTTCTAATGAATTAATAACAAGTTGTTCTTGTAAGTAGTGGCCGCGTCATCGATACAGATATAATTCACGCGATCCATTTGTCAGAATTAGAGGCGGCTATGGCCCCGCGTAAATCAATGCGGGAACTTTATCGCTTAATAAATCTTTATTGCGCGTGTTAACTTTGTTTGGTATTGAGTAACAATATTACCCAAATGGAGGATCACACTGATTGCTTTCTGGAGATACTTGAGGTAAAGCCGGGTAGAACGAATATTTATAAGGACTGGTTACAAGCAAAAATGTGGGTGATTTGTTCTAGTTACGCCTTTGACAATTATTTCTTTTTATATAAACTTGTTAATTGTATAAATGAGCTATTTATTGAACGTAATTAAATATGAACGTTTATACATTGATATCTTAGCGTGACAATGTAGATGCAGGAAAAAGGGTTTTAAAAAGGAATTCTGTAGTAAGTAGTTATATGCTAATAAACTTTATGGTGAAATTTGTGTTAAAATTTAATTACTTATTTAAAATATACAAGCATACTTAATGCTTACAGACATAATTATCTAATAAAATCATGTAGTTTTTGATCTAATATAAATACTATTAATAGCCAATCTCGAGATCTTACTTGGCCACTCACAAAATGATAGGTTTAACCAAGTATGCCGTAACAACGTTGCACTATCGCATTTCAAGTTAAGTTCTTAGCAATCCATTGTGCATATTCTCTGCAGGACACACATACCAGACAGACCGTCTCAAGCTATTCAGAGTGTTTGAGCTTGCGTAACATATATCACTTCATAGAAGCTACTCGGCAGATTGGTTCAGGCTGTCAGTTAGTCGACAAATGCTGTGCTTGATAGTTGTAGTGTGGTATGAAATATTGGTTCTTTTTAACTTTTAATCAAAGTTGTTGTAGATAAAGCGGGCAATTGGGCAAATGGGCATATTAAGTTTCAACTTGATAAAGCTGTTTACTGTCTGCAATAACCTTTACCCATTCATTCAATACGAATTCAAAGCAAAAAAACACGCACATACAAATGCTGATATTGATTTCAGATGCTGATCTAAAAACATAATTTTAGTTCTTTAAACTCCTGTAAGAATATTAATATATTTTCTTTATTATGTTTTTCTGTTTGCAAACATCAACAGAAAGAAGTTTATCTTGTAGAAAAAAAAGATTAATGAAGCTCACTAGTAAGAGTAATAGACTCAAAGACTACTTACTGCCCAAGTATGTGCTATTATCTCAACATCCTTGCGTTATTTAACCGTGAATGTCACTAGCAGAGCGCCGTTCAAGTAAGTAGTTAATTTAAACCCCGTTCGATACTTAATCTTCCTGCAGAGCCTCCGCTGGTTTCCCTGATCCGGTATTAGCAGATGAGCTAATTTACACCGTCAGAGGGAACAGTCTCCTGATTTATGAAGAAACACTTAACTGATTGGAGGTATCATGTGTCGCAAAGGAAGGGTGTGTGTACGAAAATAGATTGTTTTCGGGAAGGTGCCCGCTAGGTTTGTTTTCACTTTGGGAGTTGGGTGGAAACCGAGTTGGATATTATTTTTCAAACTTTGCCATATAAGTACGAATCGCCTAACTTTGTAAATCCACGTGAGATGTTTATGAAGTATAAGCTAATGATGTTATGATGCTATGATGATAGCGTTCCTATAATACTTTTATATGTAACTACATACTTTGATCTTCATTTACTCTTTAATTTTAGTACTGAAACGTAATTGTCAAGTATGCAAAACAATTTGCTTATCATTTCATTGCAATGATAAATGTATCGTTGGTATGCAATAATCATTTCGTTCGGAATATTTGATAAGGCTAATCAAGTTGCTTTATGTCTGGGAACATGAACAACGTTCTCTGTTCGCAAATCGCTTAAATCATCTGCAATCGTGAACGAAATGGTAATCAGACCTTTTCTGCGATACATTTGATATGCGTCTTTATCAATGAATAATGTGGGTGTACGCACAAAGGAATAAATTACGATGTCCGTGTATGACACGGTACGTAAATATGTATGCAATTATGAATATTATCGAATAAGACATAGAGGCGCCCACGAAATTCAATACTCTTCGCAACAGCTGGTCAAAGTCCTTGCGATACTTTTACGCTTTCCCACAAGGAAGTCAAAGAATAGTAAGTAATCATTTCATTTTATATAAACTACTAGTGAGCCACCCGCTTAGCTTCGGGTGAATTTTACATAAAATCCTTTCTCCTGAATCCTTCAATCTATTAAAAATCCGCATCAAAATCCGTTTCAAGCGTATTTAACATAACCTTTAATCCAACCATAATCCAAGATTTAGGCATACATAGGGATATAGGAACAAAGAAAGTGACTAAGTGTTAAACCGTGGATTTATTATTAAGGTAAAAAAAAAAGCAAACAAGAACGATTAATTAACGAATGTCAATGTAGAGTTGATATCATTATCTTATCGCCCATACCAAAGATACTTTAGATATTTAAATAAGAAAATTACATATTTGCATAAATAATGTTCATTACCTCGCTGTTAACAAAATACAAACAAAAAATAAGTTGAGCAGTCCCAAATCTGATATTGACTTGAATGTAATTTCTACGATTAATAATTTTTATTGTTAGACTACTGACAGTACCGTATGATAAGTTATACTGTGACATAAGTAGGTACGCAAGCTCATGGTATAAGCAACTCAATTTCATACTTGCGCCCAAACAATACCATTGTTCGTTACATTTGAATATAATTTGAATTTCAATCTGATTTCTATGAACACACTTTTATAATTGCTCTTAAGTATTTTTACAATTTGTAAGCGTGCATGCATTCCATTACTTACTTTGTAACATGTCCAGCTATGTTCTATGAATACTGATTATTGATATAATAAGCTTGTTGTAGTTTTCTTTTGAATAGAAAAAAATACTTATGATTGTTATAAGGTCTCATAAGCAATAACCCGGTGTAATACAACGTAGATAGTAGATAATGTATAACATTAAATAGAAAAAGCCGCCACGTGTGATTCGGACTCCGTTGGTAAGGGTCCGTAAGGGTAAAGATGTTATGAAGTATACAACACATGAAAGCCCTCCGTAAACATTGTTTTTTAGTATTTGTTGTAAAAGAGGCAATCACAAGACATACGGACGGATATAAGCTTTGCATTGTACCACAATATTTTAATTAAAAGTGTACTTTGATATATAATTCAATGTAAGAGCAACTGTATGTTCAGATAAATATAGCGAAGTCATTTTAAGATTCCCATTCCCATCCCACCAAAAGGGTCCCTTTCGGTCATTTACCCTTTTGGTACGGAAACTTAAAAATTAAGAAGTTTCAACTACGAGTATGTTTCTGTCGGGCCGAAAGAACGGAAGCAAAAGGAATGCACTTTTGTGTTACAAATACATGCATACATACCCACACACTTTTTGATAAGCAATAAAGTGGAATTAGAATTCAAATTATTTACGGCTTACCTAGCCTTCGTTTAATATTTCCAACGATACAGGTACTTATTTTCGTTATGAATGTAATATCGTTTAATAATAACGGTCCGCGTATAAATTAGCGGCTAGAATACTTCGTTTATCGGTAGAGGGCTGTAAACGACCGCCATGAAATAACTATGAATTTCAAGCATCAAAGCAAGTGATAATAAATGGACTGTCTAGAAAATTGTAGTAAATAATTTCCAATATAATTTCGCGCGTGTGCAATAATGAAGTCGTTAAAGTAAAGATAAAAACGGAAACCAGTTGGGGACTACTCTGTCGGTGATGTTAAATATAGGGAATCCAGGGGCGTATTTAGCCTTCTGACTATTCATGCCAAGTATTTATTTTTTAAATAATGATGGCAACTTTTTGTGCTGAACATTTTAGCGTCTATGTGAAGTGGCGATGATTATTTTGGTCGCTTATGCCATTATTGGTATCGCTGGATAGGCCTCTTAAAACACTGAGGGTATAGAGTCGAGTAGAGTATCTTTTGGCAGTTTGATGAAGTGTTAGTATACATTGCATAGAGTGCATAAATACATGATTCTTCAGCGAAAACACTTAGTACTTTTATGGGCGTCCCAGGTTATTATAATGTTAATATAATGCGCTGTTAGAGCGTTACGCATGCGAACATGTATCAGACTGGATAGACACTGCAAATGTAAATTTTTCATTGATTTTATTTGTTTTCCGCCTTTGTTTTACCAAAAATGATAAATAAAAATTTCCTACGTGTTTTCATGGTTAAGGTGCCGTTTGGTTTGGCCGGTTTGGAGTCAATGAAAAGACGTCTAGCAGTGCAAGTTTGTTGGCGACTATAAAATAATTTTGACACACATCTTTAAGTATGACTAGTGATGCTATGGGGCGGCCTATAGGTACATATTTAGCTAGTTACTTTATAGGTATAAAAAATATACAAAATTACTTCCAACACTATGTGATTACTTAATCCTGGATATTTTTTATACATTCGCCGAACCCTTAAACACGCCTCTGGCAATATCAGTCATCGCCGGGCCCCGTAACAACTTAATGCGGGCTCTCTAAATAACGTTCATTAGAGAGCGATAGAGATCTGCCAGGATGCTCGGATTCCACGGGCTCGTTTAGATAGACCCGCTACGAACCATTAAAACTAACTGTAACTTCATGAATTTAATTCGCTCACTGATGTCAGATTGTAACGAGTAACGTTATCGTTATAACGATTTACTCACTAGAAAATTAAATAATAATCAAACGGATATTTTGATATTCTAAGATCGGCTGGAAATATTACTGAAAAATTTAAAAAAAATCTCGCTTAAGATACTTTTGTTGTATGTGATAATTTTTTTTTTATTTTATAAATCTTTCCACGGATTTAGTATGTATATTTCTCTATGTAGATGAGACAGTACGCACACAAACATAGGTAGGTGTTATGGAAAAAATAATTAAATAATTAGATAACACTTAAGATCTTTTAAAGCGGTGAATGCTTCTGATTAGAATCTAATTGTATCTTCAAACACGTAAAAGACATCAACGCGTTATTCTTATTTAAAAATTAACAATTCATAAGACGGGTTCTTTTCAATGAAACATATCTTTACAGTATCAATTTCATCGCACCAGTGCATCCCATATTTCATTTCTACTTATTTATTTCCCGTTCCTAAAATGAATCTTGTACGAGCATTCGTCTCTTGGAACGTCTCTGGAGGTATATTATACATTACAATCAGCCGAATTGTACGCTGGACAATAAATAACTGGCGCGGACATGTTGAGAGCCGACTAATTAAGTTCTTGTGCGTTCGAACCTGCGTGGGCGACGATCGTGCCCCTTAACGATGCACCTAAATGCACCAAGCCAACATCGACTCTATTTCCCACATAAGTATAAAGCTTATTATCCCATGACTACGCAACCCATGAATCTCTTATGCAAATCCAAAATATTTAGTGACCGCGTCGACTTCATTTCAATAGTTGATAAGGTTAATGAAAAGTCGAATAAGAAATATGTATTTGGTTCGTATTATTGTTTCTTGGATGTAAATGAGCTAACTGTACAGTGTATTAAGTTTGTCATGGTAATTTACAAATTTATTGAGCGTGTAATGAGATTTATTGGGATTTGGTACAAGTTTGGTATAGATAATGAAGTATGTGTTTTGATACATATTAAGATTATGTCAACATAATAAATTACTATCTTTTTCTTCTTCATAAAATAAAAGTTGCGTAACCAGATTATTCATATTTTTTTCAATGAACTGTAGTTTTGTTTTTATTTAATTGTTAATCGGTAATAATTTTTTTTATTTATAAAAAAAGTCATTCGAATGAAAAAGTACATCTAACTCTAAACTTTCTGGTTCAATTCATTGTTATTCATGACGGTTTCATATCATTATTATCTCGTTCGTAGAAACTGCCTTTCACCAGCCTCGTCGTTATAGTTGATACAAAACAAATGACATCTCCAAAAAAACAATAATATAATCGTAGAACAAAGTCACAGTGTATCATTTGTTTGTGTTTATTCTAACAAACCTATGTTTTGGAACAATCAGGCCGTTTGTCATGCTCACGGCACTAACTAGTTGTTTGACAAATAGTCCGGGCACAAATAGTTTGGAAACAATGTGAATAGATGTTATCGACGGTGCAGTCACTACGCCCTCACAATTATTGTCTAGTGGAACAAAATCAAAGCTAGTCGGATATCAGTGAATCATTTCGTTAGCACGTACATGTTTTGTTATAATAAATACAGCTCTTCCTGTAGTGTTTGGCATTAGCTCACATGTATTATAATGGTTTGGAATTGCGCACTTAAGTTTTGTGTAGATGAAAAAGCAAACTTCCTTAAAAATGATTTTTATTTATTTTATAATAGCCGTGGTATATTTCGCAGTTTATGTGTACCAAAAAAACGCTTTTCTATTAAATTATATAAATTATAAATATAAATAAATATAAATATTACACAACATCACATACATTGATCTGATCCCGTGGTAAGTAGCTTAAGCACTTGTGTTACGGAAATCAGGATCAACAGTGGATACACAAATAAACTTAAATTTAACCACCCAGACACGGAACAAATACCGATGTTCGTCGAATTATGAGTTGAACGTCAATTTTCATTTAAAGAAATAAGCTATAACCAGATCATTCGGTGGCGTACAAAAAAGTATTCTCAACAGTGTGACGAATGGCTCATTAACTAACCTACCTACCTACCGGTACCAACACACAACGGTACGCAATCCTTCAAGCAGAAATCCTACTTACGATACTAGACCGCGCGCGTCCGCGCACAATACGCCCCAAATTATTAATGTCCGTCGCATTCCGCACGGTAAACCCTCCTTGCTCCATTCGCTCCGTCTGTATCTCGCGGCGACAAACGGCTCGCTACTTTCGACACGCTGTAAGCACACCAATCCTTTATTTCGGACACAGTAAAAGCTCTTACGAGAAGAAAGCTCTCTGAAGGTAGCGCTCACTAAAGATTAGCAATGTACTTAATTATTTCAGACTAGCATCCACCCATGACTTCGTCCGTGTGAAGAATATTAAAATACCTTGTAAAATTTGCTATTTATTAGTGAAAGTTCTGTCAAAATTGGTGCAGTCGTTTCGGTGATTAGCGAGAACAACAGACAGACAAAAATGTTTTTAATTGTGTTTACGTTATTAGTATTCGATATAAAATAAAAAAATCGCTCCTACCCATTTAGTAAAAAGTCGTTATTTTAATATTACAAACAGACACTTTAATTTATTTAGTTGTATAGACTAGTACACGTCATGTTGCAAGAAAAGTTTCACTGCCAACATTTCAGATTTATACATACTAAATTTTATGACGTTGAAAAGTATTTCTTGAATGATATGAATCTATTTGCAAGATAAACTACTTCATTCCACTAACGGAATGAACCAACTGTAGCTAATAATAAATTGATATTAGTATTTACATTCGTACAGAAGCGTAAATTAAGTAAATAATTTTTTAAAATCAGCTGGAAAAGGAATAAACTTAAATTACTTTCTTTGAACTTCGTCTATGCCGTGATTAGTATTTATAAGTAAAGTATTTTTAAAACGACTGTAGGTATTTGTTTGCACGTAGCTTCATTTCGTTTGAATCCTTCGCAATTTACTTTTAAAGCTCTGAAGAATTCATGATTCTTATGACTTACAAAATTATAGATTTTATTGCGTAAAACCAGTTGCTTCATTTGTTTAAATTTTTAAAATGAGTTTTGGGTACTCGGGCAATTATTGAAGATCTTTCGAGATAATGGTAACTGAATTTATATTTATGTAGCCAACAACGTTTAATAAATTGGTTACTATGTTTTTTATTATTATAGTTAGTATTGGCAGCTTTAGATTTACTTCATACATACATCAACCCTTGTACCTAATAATAAACGAAATTTAACTTTCTGTTCACCTTATTCTTATCTAATACGACTTAGAAACGTGGCATAGATTAGAACAAGAAGTTTCTGGTCCCAAGTTACGGAGTAATACGATTAGCGAGTATACAACGTAATCTAGTGGGAACTGCCGTCTTGCAGCAGAAAGTTTAACAAGGTAATAGAGCCTGTCCCGTCCCGCAGCTGTTCTATATAAGTGGGACACAAAATCAAAGGCGCGTTTAAAGCTACTTGGCCGGTCTGACGTTTGCTCGTGGAAATGCGGAAGGTTCGTTTTTTAGCTATATGGTTCTAGTGTGTGGGTAAAAAAGGGTGTATGATTTATACGGCAACCTTTATATAACTTACACGTAAATTTACTAGTATTCCTAAGGCGAAGTCATAATTATGTATATAATTAATTTGACATAATTAAATTTACTTGTAAAGTTTCCTAATGTGAGTTTCTCTTAATTATTATGTAGTAGTTGGTTTTTTTACGGTTAGCATTAGATTTAAGATATAGATTAGAACCTAAATAAATAAATAAAACAAATAAATTAAGGCTGTTCATCAGTCGTATGGCCTCTTAAACCAACTTAATTCAAATACAATTAAACAACCATCCGCTCCCCAAGCCACAAAAGGAACTCTGTGCCACAAAAGCTACCGGCTTCTTATGTACATATATCATTTAAGCTCAGTCTCACTGATATTCACCGGGCTGTGTGCAAGTGTTGCACTTCTCTCGCTTTGCATATTCCAGTGCCCTGACTCGCGCTCGTTTAACACACAATTTCGGAACACTTTAAACACTTTCTACGCGTTTCTTTAAAATGTTACCTACAGTTGACTAGTGCAGTTCAGCGTCCATGTTATTATCACTAATATCTGCTATAAACTTACATATTTATACTATTGATGAGTCTGGTGCCAAAATACACGGTTTGATGATTTGGGGCAATATACTTACTATTTCATCATAATCCATCCTGTAACTTTACTTAAACATTTAAAATTGTAAGATTTTAGACTTTCGCGTTCCGTCATTACCTAGAAATTAGTCTTTATGGGTCTACACGCGATATCAGGAGTATCATTTTAAATTGATCTGTACGATTCTTTTCCACTTTATTCATTGTGTTTCACGTGTATCATTCATACGACGCCATTGCATAACCGTCTACGAGTATAAGATGACAGAGTTTCCTGAACAGTTTTTCCGAAGGGTGACGGACGACATACAAGGGGCGATAGATCTACTTACCGAACCATCACGCATCCCCCAACGTAACCCGACACCCTTTCCAAATCACTTAACGAGTGATATTGACGCGAAACTGAGGCGAGTTCGCGGGCTGTTACCGAATAAAATTTCACAGAAAGCATCGCAAACAATGCTGCTAGCCCCATTAGGGCCCATGCATAAATTGTTAGTTTACCCGCGACAGCCCACCCATGCGATATTATCCAACA
Organism: Maruca vitrata; assembly: GCA_039566165.1. Lineage (NCBI taxonomy): Eukaryota > Metazoa > Arthropoda > Insecta > Lepidoptera > Crambidae > Maruca > Maruca vitrata. The sequence goes on from CM076921.1 coordinate 9,820,356, forward strand.
TCGTTTTTAGGGTTACACTGCCACTGGGCGGTGGGAATTCTACTTGTTTTGCGCTTTCTTTTTTCGGTTCACTAGTAACGTAAAAATGTAATATTTCTTATTGTATATTTTCGGCAATTGGTGGTTATGACGTTGTAAGTAATTAGTTGTTATCGGAATATGCAGTCACTAAAGTGGTTTCAGTAATGATTCGCTGTAAGATTATACCCGAAAAAGTTATACAAATGTGCAAACGAAACTAAGTATTAACTTTATAATAGAAAACTAAAATTACTTCCGCATAACTTTTTCTGAACTAGTTACCTAAAAACCTTACTAACACAATTTATAGTTTAGAACAAACCAAACCAATAGGCATTTTTTTTTCTACTATACCACTATTTTTCCTTGACCATAGACGGAACCCGCAGCCCACCACAGCTCGCGCGTCTTCGGCGTCCCCCGGGGCTCTCTCTGTAACAATTTGTTCATGCGCTGGTCCAACATTCCCTGACCTGTATAAATGAAGTGTTTTTGCTCGCGAGATTATATTACGACCTCCGAGGGAGATCCCTAAGTTACTTAAACGAGTGTTTCATGATTAGTAACTAATTGAAAAGGTTTGTTTAAACCATTTTTAACATAGTAAAAATGTTTGATTTGTACGTTAAGTTGCTTTATGAAACTAAACTTTAATATTGAATGTCGTTGAGAAAAAACCATTGAAAATTGGACGCTCAAGATTGCCAATAAGTCATTATGGAAGTAACTTCGCTGTGAGTTGTATACGTGGATAATCGCTTAACCTATTGACTGCAAATTTAAAGATTCTAAAATCCAGATTACGTTAAATAAGGCATTAACCCTCATATACACTTTTCATTGTGTGCTTATACTTAATAAAAGTGTAAAAGCGTAAATATATGCTTAATAAAAGTGTAAAAGCGTAAATATCGGATAATGAAACGTTTCCCCTGGGCCTGATATGAGGCAACACGCTATGGATCATAAATGCAAATGTTTAGGTGCAACGTTATTAAACTGGGGTGTGTCTAAGTAACCGTTGCTTATCTAATGGACCTGATAAGCAAATTTCACTTTACATTGGTTAATGATAACAAAACTAGTGTATTTATCCAATTAAACTTCAGAGAGAAACTAGGCAGCTCCGTTTATGACTCGATCTGTTTAACCAGTCTATTTATAACGGTATCTGTCAAAAATCAAGTTTCATAAACCCGCTGTTACTGGAACAGGCAAATAATAATCGACTGGTCTGAAAATAAACACAACTTAAGTTATGCTCTGATCCGATCATAGAGCGTAGAATATTAGGCCGTATACTGTATGTTACCTTGGGGCGATTTCATATCTTTGAGTCGAGTGAATTCATATATCTATACTATAATATTATAAAGCTGAAGAGTTTGTTTGTTTGTTTGTTTGTTTGAACGCGCTAATATCAGAAACTACTGGTTCGATTTGAAAAAATCTTTTTGCGTTGTATAGATCATTTATCGAGGAAGGCTTTAGGCTATATTACATCACGCTGCGACTAATAGGAGCAAAGATACAATGGAAAATGTGTAAAAAACGGGGGAAACGCGAACGAAGTCGCTGGCACAGCTAGTTGTTAATAAGTGGACAACAATTATAGATTGATAACTGAAATGATGATGATAATGAAGATGAATGTAAAGAAAAATGTTTTTTTTGATTGACATCTCGAGCAAGCACGTTAGAATAATCGAATAAGTACTCAATTTAACATGTAACATCCTTACTAATATTATAAACGTGAAAGTTTGTATGTATGGATGTATGGATGTTTGTTACTCTTTCACGCTCAAACTTCTGAACCGATTTTCATGAAATTTGGTATGATGGTAGCTGGCACTCTGAAATAACATAAAGGCTACTTTTTTTTTTTTTAATTCAACCCCCATTTGGTTCGTTGGGGGGTGAAAATGAGTATGGGAGAACTTTTACGTGTTTGTCGATTTTTATACAACTTGGTATAGAGGTAGCTGGCATTCCGGAGAGACACAAGCGCAATTTTTTTTTTTAATTCAATTTGATTTTTATAGGTATGAAGGTAGCTCGCACTCTGGAATAACATATAGGCTAATTTTTTTTTTTTTCAAAATTTGACCTGGGTGGGGGGACGTACTATGGGAGAACGTTGACGGAACTTTCACTAATAAATAAATAAATTTTACAAGGAATGTAGGCTGTTTTAATACAACATTGCCACTAAAACCCGGACAACAAGCGGACAAAGTCGCGGGCGGCCGCTAGTTAATAATAACTTTAAATTATGTCAGTTGTGTTTGCTTCCTAATGTATTATATATCAACAATGTTCAAAAAACTTTCAAAGTTTAGTTAAAAACATGTTTCCTAGCATTAATTTATCATGAAAGGAAAATATGTGTTTTACTAAATCTGATTATAAAATACATTTTTAACAAACGGAATACAAAATATTTCCTACCTAAAACATTACAACCTAAAAGCGAGTGATACAGTGCATTATGCAAAACGCAAAGTGGAAGCAGTGAGTAGGCGGAATAACTATCTAATTGCAGGTACCACACGGGCAGACTTGTTTAAATATAAAGCAGCTCGTTCTAAATCGGATTTTCTACCTAATAGCCTTATTATAAATTATTCGGAATGGACCTCGTTTTTAAGAACCTTTTATACGCGATCGTTCAACAAACGTTTTTTAGATAGTCCTTAATTCATTTCAAGGAACTAATTCCTAAGTTAACAAGCTCAAGTATAGCTAACGAGGTGATTTAGAAATAGATTAAAAGCTTATTAAGGTGGTCCAATTACCGCAATAGGTTGTATCGAGAATCATCGATGTTATATAGTCCAGCTAGCAGTCTAGCGCTGCGTAAGGACCGAGAGGTCCCCAAAAAGTGCCACGGAAAGCACGTTAAGCCGGTGGTCCTGCGCCCGATCTCCCATCGGTCATGTCGGATTGCCGTCTCACCGAACTAAGGGAGTAAGGTAACAGAGAGTGCACTTGTGTTTGCGCGCATAATTATGCAGTATAATACGTCCTGCGTACTTTGCTGATCTCAACTTAGATCGGCCACCATGGTCGAAATCGGTCGGACGCCTTATGTCCTGACTGACAATTTTTACAACATGTAAACGAAAGCTCCCTAGCTCCGATGGCGAATCAAAACAGCCAAAGCATTTCGTGACGTCTCCATTTGTCTTATCTTAATGGACACCATCTACAACACAGTGCGTTATCAGCGCACTGATAACGATTTCCGTAAGCTGTGCATTAGAGAAGGTGATAGGCAGAAAACATTCCGAGTGGAAATCGAGTAACAACGGAACTGCCGCGGCGGGGAATGCGTTGAATAGAATTCTTCTGCGACCTTTATCGGCTTTAGACTGCGGCAGGGTTGCTACCTGCCTCAAGAATCCTTTCAAATGTAACTTTGGTCTTTTAAATTGGAAAAGTTTTCGAATTCGGTTTTTAAAGGTTATCGTCGGCTTGGATACCTGCGTACCTAAGGATGGATTGAGAATTCTTTGCTCTCTAATAAAACGATATTATAAAACGATTAACAAAATTAGCACCAAATTATTTTTTACTTATTGTGGTCTTAATACAATTAGTGCCTGCAATATGATACCAAACGAACTCACGTGATAGCTTTAGCAATTATGTTGGAACGTACAGAAATAACTTTTACGGCAATACCTTTGAGATTGTAGCGCTAATAAACATGGTCGGCGGGGCTAGTAGTATTTTCTACTCATCACATATTCCACGCAAACAATTGCAAGCAAGAAATTGAAGTAATTTGAACTGGTCGTAACATAAATATGAGAATAGTTATCTGCGTTGCGTGCGTTGTTGTTATTCGTCATTTACAATATTTGTGATATTAGAAAGTTAAGTAAAACATAATGATTTAAATTTATGTTTAAATGGCATTAATGTTTTTAGATTATCGATCTGGACTGATTCGTTGCCAATACGTTAGAAGGTAGTTTAAGTTTTGGACAATCGATCATAACGTGGAAATAAAAATGAAACAGTACCTAACCGCGAACACAGTACGTAGTAACACAGTACCTCAATGCGAATTTCATTTCACACTCCTGCTTCTCTGAAAATGTTATGCTTAAATCTTATTTTTAATAAAATAATTTAAATGCGCTACAGATTTAAAATATCATGTCAGAATCGACGACTAAGAGTTTTTCGAGAGCCCCTTGTCCATGTGATCGTATATGGCTGAACCAAATAAAAAAAAAAAACAAATGATGGCGCTAGCAGTCCTCTTCCTAGCCGGGTAAACAGTCAACCCTGCGCCTTGCTCTCGTAATATGCGAGCGGAGGTGCCGCGGGAGGCACGCGCGAGTTTTCACTGTCCCGCCTGTCAAACGCTCGCTACCCGCTCGATCGGGAACGGGTTGAATTTCATTTAGAGATGTTCCCTTCCCTTGTATCCTTCCGGTAACGTAGTGATTTTAAGATTTAAGAAGTTATTCAAATAAAATGATTCTAATTAATTTTATTTTTTGTTAAGTCAACTACATTAACCTACAATTTCTCAATCGCACCTAAAGTGTAACATATCTAGTCATAGAAACAGCGGGACCTCCTGATTCAAGTATCTGCGTATACTTAAAAGGCGGTCTCAATCACTTGTATTTAAAGAAAATGTTGTGATTGTAAATAAATATTTTGAGTGAGAGAGAGAGTTTGAGTTTGCATTAAATGTTAACGTGGGAATGCACCATAATATGTATTACATTGATGTTGTTTTTTTTTATATTGGCATGTGATCAAAAAAGCCTTCGCGTACAAACACAGTATACAAGTCTCATTCTATGATGTTCATATCATCAAAATATAAAAGTGAGTTATACTAAGGCGCAAGCGCAGTAGAATACGTGGTGCGATGAGTTAACTCAATTTTGCATCATGGTCCATTTTTTGAGCACTCGATAGATGACGTTGAATACTGCCTGGCAGTCCCATTTTTTCGTTTTATGGTTTCGGATATATTGAATCGTGTGCCGCGACTAATATTGGCTTGTATTTGAAGTAGATTTTTCTTTTGTATTTTCTATGTAGGTATGTGGTATTTAATTTATTTACAAGCCACATCAGAAAGAGCACATTGCATGAGACAGCATGAGTTAATCTACACATGTGTATATTCATATTAAAAGAAATATTTGATTTTTTGTTTGCCGGAAATAGGCTCCGAAACTACAAATATGACGGATTGGAAAATAATAATCTTTCACTGTTGGGAAGCTACACTATCTGTGGTGAACATGGGATTAGGAAATATTATATTTTCAAAAGGATCAATAATAAAAAGTGTATTATGATGATACCCAGATTACCCAGCGCTGTAAAATGAGTTAATAACTCATAGAGTTGACGCAGCGCAGTGTTACCCATCTCTATGACGGGTTGAATTTCATTACCTCCGCGACTGTGGGCCAAATTGCAATCCTGATTGTTCAGTTATGCGGGGCATCTGAGGATTAGGATTACGCCCGTACTTATCCGTCGACTCGTTACTCGACGGCCGATTGCGGATTTAGTTAACTCTTGTCACTAGTTAGGAAGTCATTGACTAGTAACTGGTAGTTATATAACCTATTGGTACTATATATTATATTCGGACGGTTGACCAAAAAGATCTGTGTTATAGCATTCTATAATGTATCCTATGCCAGCGCCCACGTATAAAACAAATTGTCACGTAGTTTTAAAAATTGTATTCTGCTAATTATTATAATTAAGTTTAAATAATTTAATGTAACACTTCAAATGATTAACTATTACATAAATTATTTGATAGTCTCCCATCAAATTAATAATTATTAAATTTTATGTTTTCGAATACAGGAAAAAAATATTATTGTTATTTCATTAAAAATCGAGTATTGTAAAGACATCCATATCCATAACATAGAAGTATAAAAATACTTCAATGCTATGGATACGGTGAAAAATTATAACTTTTCAAGATTCGATTAAGTAATAACAGCATCTTTACAATATTTGATTTTTAACTTAATTGATTACACCATAATTGATTACCTACACCAATAATGGTTTAATCAAACTTTTTCCAAAAGTAATACCCGAAGAAGACACAAAAAAGGCGCCTTAAATTTTACTAAACGAACAACAGATTCCGGAGTACCTCACACCGAGTGATTTATTCTGTGTACGTGTTATTGACACCGAGACCTTGCCTCGAGGTAAGCGCTAAATGATAAAGAAAATATTACGACCATGGCCGAAGAGACTTTCGCTCCGGCTGAAGTTACACAATGTCTCATGGTAATGATCTTAAAATTATGGTGTGCTTGTACATACGACGGTTAAATTGTAAAGAGATTTTAAATAACCGTTTTATTAATGATAATCTGTTCAGTCTCTATCTCTCTATACTTACTTTATCCCATTAATATTATTTTTATTTATTTTATTTTATTAGGAACTACAAACAGTTACACATTACATAAGAAACAAATAATTATAATTACATACATTTAAATTAAATGCATAGGTAACCAACGGCGATGTCCACAGATTAATAAAGAAAAGATCAGTATAGTTTACAAAGAAAGTAAATATATAAACTTGCAATAAATACAAATCAAAATAAGTATTATAGAAAATATTCGTTAAGTAACGATATTATTAGCAACTTGCTACTCATCATCATCAGCCCATATACGTCCCCACTGCTGGGGCACGGGCCTACTCTAAAGGCGATAAGGCCTTAGTCAACCACGTCAGTTCAACTTGCTAATAGTACGAAATAAATCGTATCTTACTTTTAATAGTTGAAGTGTTGGACTTCGTCAAGGGGTAAAGCCAATTCAAGTAGTTTTTACCTCATAAAACAGGAAAATTGTAGGTAAGTACTGTATTTACAATAATGTGGTAAACGGTCAATTTTGTTCGTAAAGGAATATCACACATAGACTTACAAACCTGAATGATCAATAATGTACTTACGCAACTCTTAGCAAATACACATTCATGTCTGAGTCATCAGTGTTATATTTATATAAACCTACTGTACAGTATCCGTATCTGAATGACGTGGTGAGGACGAAAACTAAGAGGCAACTACACTGGGGGCGTATTACGACCACTTAATACTACATACATACATAAAATCACGCCTTTTTCCCAGAGGGGTAGGCAGAGATCACTTCCAGCGATCCACTTTTCACCTCTGTTGGAAACGTGACGTGACGGGTTGTGGACCACGTCGCCGCCATTCTGCCTTGTGCATTGTTTTAACAAGGTCATTGCGTTCCCACGAGTAGCAAGGATATATGACGGGGGAAGGAAAAGGGGAGGAAGGATACTATCGCCTCGGATGATTTGGACTGAGTCGATAGTAGCTCAAGGAGCCGGGGTCGCTTACCCGTATACCGTTCACCAACCACCGGACAGATAGTTGTGACTGGTATCCCCTGACTTAATACTAGTCAATAAAAATGGGCTTCGGTAGGTATATGATAAAGAGCTGTTGTAACAACATTTTTTTTTTATTTATATAATGATGGAGGGGTTATATCAGTTTTTATGATACCATAACCATAGCGCACAACTAAGTGTACCAGAAACACGAAGTCAGTCGATGCCCATTCTTAAACTGACTGGAATTAAGAGGTGGTAATACGGGCTCCTGGTTTAATTCAAAACATCAGTTCTCCAACTCGCCCGGACCGGAAACCAACGTGATAGTTTCCGCACTTTTCGTGATGTAGGTTAACACCAAATTGCTGTGCAATCGTGGAGGAGATGGTATCTCGCCTTATTTATAACAGACGTTAGAACGATCGTGACGCAATTCCGAAGGAAGACATTTGCGTCTTTAAATGTAGATAATAAAGATAAAACAGTTGTTCCGTTCGGATGTGAGTGTGTGATATGATCTATAGAGAAAATAACCTTACAGAATAAGAGTACTAATCGACACATACATGCGGTATATAGGTAATACATTATTGTACATAGAGGTTTGTACCTCTATGTACGGGTACTTGCTAAAATAATGCAGTTCTACTTGCTCTATATCTAATTGGCTTGGTTTATACTCGTATCTGCTGACCTGCAAATGAATAACATTTTTGTTTAAACATTTTACAAATTTCACTCAATGTTTTAGATTCAGTTCATATTACTGTAATTTAATCCAACTTTCGATTCAATCCCTTACAGAAGTTCTTAATAAGTGTTAATATAGTTGTTATTGAAACCAATTATTTCTTACAAGATTTAGAGATTCCGCGTATCAGGGAACTACTGATTTCCGAAGGAAGCTTGACGCTTTCAGTTAACGTCTTAATAATGTAGAATTTATTTTCTGTAAGAGCTGATGTAAAATTTAAAACAACCTAATGATCCATGGCATGGCTACCTATACAAGTATAATAATAGAAACTTACAGTTAAAAACGGACAGTGTAGATTTAATATAATGAGTACTTTTATCATGCTACAGTAATTTAGAGTGATTACTACGAAAATAAATGTTGAATTTATCGGGGCATCAAACAATTTCGTAATGGTTCTGTACAGCACTGTAAGGACATTCATTGTTTTTTATCATTACTATTTTTAAAATAACGATACCATACCATTTTTAAACATACAGGTAAGGTTATTATATGAATAAATCATACATTATCTGAAATCAAACGAAAATGAATTTACGATTTATGACATAGGAGGATGTAGGTAGCATTAACAAAAGTCGGGGTTAGTGACCATCACAAAGGTCACCCAAATAAGCCAATATTATCAAGACTAATTACTACTATACATTAGTATACATACAGACCAGGCAGACAGTTACTCCCATGCTGAAGTATCGCTTGACTCTTCATACTTTTGTAACCATGTCACCAAACACATCCACTTCACCTCTCATCTAATCGGCATCCAAACTTCCCGTTTCGCAGCAACTGGCCAGCCGAAACTTCAAACAACACTGTTACATATTAAATCAATGGCAGGCCCAGTTATTCGGGCCATCCAGTCAGAGCTAATCGAGCAGCCTTGACCGGTTCCCTAGGGAGGCAGACGTCGTTGGAACAATACTGACTGTTCGTGCTGCAAATAGTCTTATTGTGAGAGCTCCTGCGGGCTTCAGAGCCGGATAAAGCGAGTGAAATAGATTTGGCAATCGGTTACGAGTTCTCTCTTCGTTGGGTAATGGCTCGATTTGGGGATGAATACCTATAATTACGAGTTTAGCCGGCTTGCGCAAGAGCGGGGGTGTTTAAAGGGGACGATTTGTTTGACTCAAGATTTGGATGTTGGATTTATTCATATATTTGACTGTTGTATCTGCAGTACTTAGCCTTTGCATTACGCAAACATTTATACGAGTATATTCAAATTTAAGTATTTTATTTCAGGCAAAAACCCAAAGACAGTAATAATTCCACTCATGACCTAATGTTAGTACGACCTACTTTTATAAAGATTATGAGGTCTTAGAGTTAAAAATAACGTCAATTATGCGCCACATATTTTTGTACGCAAGAAATGAATAAAAAACCAAATAAAAACAATTTTGACAGTCACATCCGCTCGTTTGCCTAATCAGTACACGAAAATAGATACAGAAAATCCCGATTCGCCCCACAAATATGTACGTAATGTTGATAACATGACGCAAATGACGCAACAGAGCAATTTTCGCGTAGCACGCGACATTTCACATTGTTAGCGGGTGCACGCGGCGCCAACGGCATTAGCCAACGATCCCTCCGAGTGTGGCCCGAATCATGTTTTAAACATTAGAATAGATAGTGTTTTGGTTCCTAACTTGTATCAGTTAAAAAAACAATATGTATACTGTATAGTGATAATTTATTCGTCTAAGTTCTAAAGATTGCACGAGCTTATTAAAATATGTACTTCGAAGAAAAGAAAAAAAAAAATCTTTTTCTAATACAGTTTTCCCAGTGTATTCAATCTGTGGCTTTGGTCAATATTGTGACCTGACAAGTTTAATGTGACTTTTTTTTAAATTATCCAGGAATTAAATGTACTTAGATGTTGTAAGGCTTCCGAAAGCTTCATGTTTTCTATTTAAAAAATCATTTAATATACTAACTTGTCTTTCCAAAAAGTATGTACGAGTATCTTGCAGTCGAAAATAAAGAGAAAGTCCTAATTTGTGTCCACTAGAAAATTTATTCCGACAAAGTAGCATTTAAACTATAAAGTCCGTGAATTGTGGGCACTTATTAGAACTCAAAAGCTCAGAATAATTCATCACCTTGCCCGCTGATTTATATCACATATAAATTAAAGGTACGGTTACGTTTTAACACCGATATAATTCTGCGCCTTTGTCCCAGAATTTATGATGACGTGTCGTAAATTTTTTTTTCATATTTCCTTACTCTGACAAGGGAAGGGTTTATGTAATAAGCCATCAGGGCTGTGTACTTGTGGAGAAATATTTTCTATTCCCGGGACTCGGGTTGTGTTGGTATGATGTTAATGAATATTTCATGAATGCTTTAATTTATGTGGTATTAAATTTTAATTTGACGACAGAAATATGATATGAGTTTGTACGATTAAAATAGGTTGCTTCAAATCGATTATCCTTACTAATATTATAAATCCGAAAGTAACTCTGTCTGTCTGTCTGTCTGTCTGTTACGCTTTCACGCATAGAGTACTGGACCGATTTAAATGAAATTTGGTACAGATATAGTCCAGAGCCTAGAAAAGGTTATAGGCTACTTTTTAACCGACTGCGCTATAAGGAAGTAATGTTTTACCCTATCAACGTCTCTACGCGGACGAAGTCGCGGGCGGAAAGCTAGTTACAAATAAATTGACTCCTCTCAAATAGTAAACGATACAATGTATGAACTGATGATGCTTTCAAAGTAATCATATACTTATGTACATATTATCATTTGAATGTCTTTATTTTCATACGTGAATAGAGATGCTCAAACATAAAATCCACCCAATGACATCAATTCGATATCATATTCCGAACAAACAAACGGATGGGATAGGATTTGATGAAGCAAATATGTGCACATTTTTAACGGCCAATAAAAACGATGATTGATAACTCGTTTGAATTCTAACGGTTGGTGTTTTTTACATTTCGCGCGGAATTTATTAGAAATATATTCCAGTGGAATCAAAGTGCAGTAGAGGTGAACCGAGTGTGATAGGGCGATTTCAACAAACTGAAATGTGTTACACTGAAATATTTAAAAGGCAAATAGTCAGATGAAAAAATCACTACGATACGTGTAATGTTTTATGAATAACCAATATAAAAAAAATATTGGACATACACGTGTATAAAGTGTAATTTAGAAAAATGTATATATTATAGGGGTATTTACCATGTTTCCTTGTTTTATAGAGCTCCCCCATATTTCGGCACTGTTGCGCTTGCAACTTTGAACATTTTTAGTTTTCTGTGTGTAATCATGACAGTTTAAAGGTGTAATTTACTACAGCATTAACAGAGCACTTTTCTACGACCACTATTCGTCTAGCTTATTGCATTGGATTAGAATGATATGTGTGAGAATAATATGAACACGAGTGGTCAATGAGGGAAGACTCCTGATTGCCCTTGTTTAGAGTAGAATCGAGCACTTTGTGTGGCCAACAAGGACAATCATAAAACCAAAATATAATTAGTCTTCAAAGTCCCATACGATATGCTGGGATTCGAAAAAATACCTAATCTTTTAACAAAGATTTGAATCCTTGACCTGGGATAATCGGAAACATTTGTAGGTACTTGAATTATCAATTTAGGCAAGTTACATAATATGTATTATAAAATCAATTCGTTCAAAAGCTAAAAATAGCCTCATTGAACTAACAAGGCTAACAAGAGATGTCAACTTAAAAGGGACGACCGTCTTTTATTTGAGCAAATTACCTTTGATGATCCAAAAATTGGACGGATTTATAGACTAATCTTCATCCGTTTGGCGTCCGTTTCGTAGTAAATACTCCCAATGAAATTGAGATTAGAGTTTACAAAAATGGCGTCCATAAAAAGAATAAAAAGTGTACGACTTTTTTTTCTCATTACGCTCTGCTGGGAATCCAAGAATCGGTTCGCCAAAAGGGAAGAGAGAGCAAATTAAGGAAATTAACTTTTTATAATAAAAATACGTTTTCTCGCTTTTGCAAATGACGGCCCATTAATTTGTGTGATGTAATTAAGCGCGGGAACAAACAGCACTTTGATATTCGTTAATGTTAGCTCAACTCTGATAATTTATTCACGAGAATGCATTAGACCGTAAATACTATAGCACTCAAATAAAGACAACTTTACGGACTGTTATGGTGTCAACTAAAATTATTAACAAAATGGGCTTGCAATCCAAATCAAAAAATCTAAAGATTATCTTTCGCGAGTTTATGATACGATGTTGAGGCTACAATGTTTCTAACTTTTAAATAAACAACACTTCAAGTACATGTATGTATAGTATAATGATGAAGTCACAGGACAATATCGTCTACACTAGGCCGCGTGACTCAATAGATTTTCAGGTTCTCACAGCGTCCAATAGTTACCTAATGTCCACCTAAGTATGGAAGATACATTGCATATTTATAAGGGTTAGCCCACACAATACCCGTAGGCTGGCCGTTATGCGAACAATCCTGAGTTTTCTCAAAGCGAACATAAAATGCGTACTTTATTCTATGCGCGCACACCTGAACATATCCCGGGTACATTAAAACCCGTATGTAAATTACAAAGTCGATATCAGGAGGGAATTTATGCGCAAACTTGAAGATAACGCTCAGCGGCTCTCAATAAAGAAGTTGTGATATGGGGTGGTGACTTGGCTTAAGGAATTTAACGACTATTGCCTCTTTCTTGAGTGTTTGTTCGCGTCACACGCGCCGTGACTAGATTTTGAATGCGAGATATGAAAGTGAAACGGCTCAATTTGGTGCTTCGCCCGGCTCTCAGCCATTTGCTTATTTTTTTTTCAATAACACCCGCTATCAAGTGTGAGCAAGAGTGAGTTATTATGACAGTAATGTTGTGATAAAGGTTTTTGGCGCGTGGGTGTTCTTTAATATTGTTGGTTTTGTTTTTCAAGGAATCAATTTCTATAATTAAGGTGAAAGGGGATGTATATTTAAATTACCCCGAGTTTAGATTGATATAATAAAAATTTAGTATTAAAAATAGCTGCTACTACTAGCTAAACTAAAAACTTAATATTGTATTATATTTGGTACGATATTTAAAAAATAATATAGAGTTGAGATGATATTATTTTTGAACTTAAAGTTTCAACCCTTTGAGTTTACGTACTAATCATATTTTTTGACTGGCTCGGTGGAACAGTGGCTAGTGACTCAGGTTCATAACCTACGATTCCAAGAGTCGTGGGTTCGATTCGATTAAATATTTTAAGTTTATTTGTGTTTTCACTGTTGATTCTGATTTCCGTAACACAAGTGCTTAAGCTACTTACCACGGGATCAGATCAATGTATGTGATGTTGTGAAAAATAAAAACAAAAAAAATAAATGCTTCAATATGACGTCACGTCAAAAATATCGTCTCTGATACGGAATGGAAAACGGCCACAGTGTGTATGAATATTTATCAGGTTATCGAACAGCGTTTGCAACTTCTCACATAAACGACTCAATAATATTTGCGCATTTAATTTGTGCTTGAGTTTTGATGTTTATTTGCGCTTAACTTTTATTTTGCCGTTAAGTGGGCAGCCCCTGGGCGACACTCGTTATCGAGCGATAAGATACGTTTAGTATTTTTATCAAATTTAATAATTAAACTTTATTTTGAGTAAACAAAGAATGCCCTGAATTAGCTCATATGACTACGCTACTACGACTGTGCGCATTCTTCGCGCTCTACCCCTAAAACGCTTGATCGTATGAAAAAAATAGTTCATACAAAACATGTAGAGAGTTTTATACCCTACAACTTTCACTGTAGATGAAAATATCATTTAGGCAATAGCAACCGAGATATTCGCGAGTTGTATGTGAACTATGACCTTCAATATCTTGAGACTGGGACTTATAAGACAATATGTATGGGCGACAAAACAAAGGTTTGTACCAATTTCCAGCTTATTATTTTTCATTCCGAGGTGAAACCCTAATATGAATGGGCTATATCAGCTAAGATAAGCTAACGGTTGACAAATTATTATCTCAAGGCTTCACTACATGGTATAAAATAATGTTGCTTTTTCTGTCCCTATATTCCTACGAAAATGTACTTAAATCTTCAAAACTACGTAACTTATTTTGATTTCTAATAGATAGGGAAATTCAAGAGGAAGGTTTTTATGTAATAAAATTAACCTGAAACGAAGCGAGGGCGGGTCACTAGTTTATAAATAAAGGAATGTCTTTCAAGAATCACCAATTACATTTTAACAGTCTGTTTAATTTCTATTAAAGCGATATGAGTTAGCATTATTACTCCTTATTGTATGCAGTTTATAAAAGTCCAGTTGATTAATGTATGTGGTTACTTTGTTTAATTGAGTAATATAATTCCAAGGCGAACGACACCAGATAATAAGTATATTTTTAGTTTACTAAATGGTGCTTAAATGAAAATGTCTGACAGCATTTTATTGATAAGTTGAGTAAATATTTTTAAGTTCAGATAATATTTCTATGGAATAATGTTTAATGAAGGCCATTAAACATTACACAATATAAAATATCATTCTTGGTAAAAAGTGATGGTTTGTTTATGATAGACGTCCACTCTTTGAGGCGGGTAATATTTTAATGTGATAAATTACTTTCTAATATTTTTTTTACTTTACTTACAAGTTTCTTTCCAATTATTGATGCAAATATTGAAAGCAAACAAATAAGATGTATGTATTGATTGAGTATTGAAAAAGCTTTCAAATACGTTTTAACCAATCACCAGTCTTCCCGCTATCTTCTAACCCCTGCCTCTAACTTGATAACTTGGTCCTTATCGCCAGTAATGAAAGAGCTGCCAACTATGCATTTTTATGCAAATTCATTTCTGTCTGCAACAACGTCAACAGGATTGGTTCAACAGACGCTTATTGCTGCGGAAAGTAAAATATCTAGTGTTTTATCTATTTATAGGGTCCGTATTGAGAGCCGTCAACCGGTTAGAGTAGTGCGTTTACTGTAAGATATTATTACCTGGCTTAAACACAGGTACTAAGTAGATTTTAGACTTTCGCGTTCCATTACACTAAATATTTGTCTTTATGGGTCTACACGCGTTAATAGGAGTAGCAAATTACATAGCTACTTACTGCCCGACGTTTCGACTGGGTTACACCAATCGTGGTCGCGAGCGAACTGGCGCTGCCCGTCTTCGTCTGCCATTGCGGTTGTGAATATCTTGATCCACCCCCGAACCAGCACTAATGTCATTAGTACAGCTACCCACATTAGTCCGACACACAACACTCACTGCATCCGGGTTGATTTTAGACGTAACATTCCGCGGTATGCACTTATTAATCACTGGATTCCATGCCGACGATAATTTAAATCCATCTTCCCTATTGAAATTCTTGTGCTTCTTTATTTCAATAGCTTCTCGCACCATTCTTGTATGATAGTGACGATCTGTGGAGAGGACCTTCGGGTCATGTAGCTCCATCCAGTGATTAGTACCCATGTCTAATAGGTGCTCAGCCACCGCGGACTTGTTCGTTTGTCGATTTTTAACAGCTGCAATATGTTCTTTCACCCTCACGGCTATAGCCCGTTTGGTTTGTCCAATATAAGAACTACCACAACTGCAATCGATTTTATATACACCCGGAGATTGGAAGGGAATTACGTCTTTCGGTGTCCGCAACATTTTAGACATTTTATATAACGGAGTATATACAGTCTTAATGGAGTATTGTTTCAGAACTGTTCCAATCTTATCCGTTATACCTCTTATGTAAGGCAAAAATGCTGATTGCCGATTAACCCCCGGGTTCCCCTCCTTTGTATTTTGCCTTCTAGTCCACCCCGGCGTCCCATATCCGTTGCGTTTCAGTACCTCCTGAACATGCACGAGCTCTGCCTGTATATGCTCAGGGTCACACAGTTCATACGCTCTATTCATTAACGACGACACAACAGATTGAAGATGTCTGGGGTGGTGGTGTGAAGAGGCATGCAAATACCTGTCAGTGTGTGTGGGTTTCCTGTATACAGAGTGAGCCAGGGTCCCATCCTGTTTCGCACAAATTTTAATATCTAAGAAGGCCAAGGATCTATCCTTCTCCAGTTCAAATGTAAACCTTATTTTTGAGTGTAACGAGTTCAAATGCGACAAATATTGTTCGATCTCCAGTTGACTACCGCTGATGATGCAAAATACATCATCAACGTACCTCTTCCACAGTTTCACAGTACAAGGTCCATTGCGTAGTGCCTGGTTTTCAAAATGCTCCATCCAGATGTTGGCAATAACCGGCGCCAAAGGGCTGCCCATTGCCACTCCGTCGATCTGAAGGTAGTACTGCTCCCTGAATAAAAGGTAATTTCCGTCTAAACAATTTTGGATCAGAACAATGTACTCTTTAGGCAACTCATGGTCTTCCAGTTTACATTTAATGACCTCAAGGCACTCCTTTAACGGGACATTAGTAAAAAGCGATTCGACATCGAAACTAACCATTATGTCTCCGGGTTCTAGCCTGATGTTCTTTATAATGTCCCGAAAATGATAAGAATCTTTCACAAAAGACGGTGTACCCCCAACTAATGGCTGCAACACTCCAGCTATATGTTTCGCCAGGTCATAGGTCGGCGAGTCGATCTGGCTTACAATCGGTCTTAACGGAACATTACATTTGTGTATCTTAGGCAAGCCATATAGTTTAGGCGGTTGAGTAGGTTTAGGCCTGTGCAAGTTATTGAACTCGTCCTCTGTGAAAATATCTTTGTGCTGGTAAATTAAGGTCCGGATCCGTCTTGTCACTCTGGCGGTAGGATTATATGACACCTGCTTATATACATTCGTATCGGACAACAAACACCTCATCTTAGAAACATAGTCTTCGGTATTCATCACTACCGTGGCATTTCCTTTATCGGCCCTCAGTACTAAAACATTCTCATTACTGCGAAGTGTTTTTAAGGCTACACGTTCTTCGGTAGTGATATTACTTCGTGGTAACTTAGATTTGCGTAAGATAACCGCCGCATCCTGTCGCAATATTTCGGCATCTGTGGGTGGAATTTTATTCCGCGCTATTGTTTGTTCTAAGCTACACACTATGTTTTCATACGGTATTCGTTGCGGCGTCAATGCAAAATTAATCCCTTTCGCCAATACATTTATTGTGGGTTCATCTAGCACTTCATTCGATAAATTGATAACCGTACGCCGAGAATATGCATCCGAACGTACCTCCGTCGCACCATCCGTGGGTACCCGCGACGACGAATTATAAAAACGCAATTGCCGGGTACACAACCGATCATACTTACGGTTATGCGTCGCTTCACTCAACTCAAGCGTACGGGAGGCTTGTGCAAACGTTATCTGATCAATTTTATCGAAATCTTCACTATTAAACACCACACTGCATTCCAAATGTAGCTTTAACAACTCACTCTGTACACAATTTAATTCGTAGTGGCTGTTACGAATAAGCTGTTTGAGCAGACGAACACTGGCGTTATGTAGAATACCTTCTGAACGGTATATATCCCTACGCGGTTTTAAAATCACGCACGTAGGAATCACTGCACTATCACGACACCTAGTTAAAAATGACAATGACGTTTCAAGACGCACTCGTTTCTTACGAAGGTATTCAAGATGTTTAATTTTTAACACAAACTCCGGCCCATACTGGTTTGTTACGTACGATTTTAGACTTTCGCGTTCCATTACACTAAATATTTGTCTTTATGGGTCTACACGCGTTAATAGGAGTAGCAAATTACATAGCTACTTACTGCCCGACGTTTCGACTGGGTTACACCAATCGTGGTCGCGAGCGAACTGGCGCTGCCCGTCTTCGTCTGCCATTGCGGTTGTGAATATCTTGATCCACCCCCGAACCAGCACTAATGTCATTAGTACAGCTACCCACATTAGTCCGACACACAACACTCACTGCATCCGGGTTGATTTTAGACGTAACATTCCGCGGTATGCACTTATTAATCACTGGATTCCATGCCGACGATAATTTAAATCCATCTTCCCTATTGAAATTCTTGTGCTTCTTTATTTCAATAGCTTCTCGCACCATTCTTGTATGATAGTGACGATCTGTGGAGAGGACCTTCGGGTCATGTAGCTCCATCCAGTGATTAGTACCCATGTCTAATAGGTGCTCAGCCACCGCGGACTTGTTCGTTTGTCGATTTTTAACAGCTGCAATATGTTCTTTCACCCTCACGGCTATAGCCCGTTTGGTTTGTCCAATATAAGAACTACCACAACTGCAATCGATTTTATATACACCCGGAGATTGGAAGGGAATTACGTCTTTCGGTGTCCGCAACATTTTAGACATTTTATATAACGGAGTATATACAGTCTTAATGGAGTATTGTTTCAGAACTGTTCCAATCTTATCCGTTATACCTCTTATGTAAGGCAAAAATGCTGATTGCCGATTAACCCCGGGGTTCCCCTCCTTTGTATTTTGCCTTCTAGTCCACCCCGGCGTCCCATATCCGTTGCGTTTCAGTACCTCCTGAACATGCACGAGCTCTGCCTGTATATGCTCAGGGTCACACAGTTCATACGCTCTATTCATTAACGACGACACAACAGATTGAAGATGTCTGGGGTGGTGGTGTGAAGAGGCATGCAAATACCTGTCAGTGTGTGTGGGTTTCCTGTATACAGAGTGAGCCAGGGTCCCATCCTGTTTCGCACAAATTTTAATATCTAAGAAGGCCAAGGATCTATCCTTCTCCAGTTCAAATGTAAACCTTATTTTTGAGTGTAACGAGTTCAAATGCGACAAATATTGTTCGATCTCCAGTTGACTACCGCTGATGATGCAAAATACATCATCAACGTACCTCTTCCACAGTTTCACAGTACAAGGTCCATTGCGTAGTGCCTGGTTTTCAAAATGCTCCATCCAGATGTTGGCAATAACCGGCGCCAAAGGGCTGCCCATTGCCACTCCGTCGATCTGAAGGTAGTACTGCTCCCTGAATAAAAGGTAATTTCCGTCTAAACAATTTTGGATCAGAACAATGTACTCTTTAGGCAACTCATGGTCTTCCAGTTTACATTTAATGACCTCAAGGCACTCCTTTAACGGGACATTAGTAAAAAGCGATTCGACATCGAAACTAACCATTATGTCTCCGGGTTCTAGCCTGATGTTCTTTATAATGTCCCGAAAATGATAAGAATCTTTCACAAAAGACGGTGTACCCCCAACTAATGGCTGCAACACTCCAGCTATATGTTTCGCCAGGTCATAGGTCGGCGAGTCGATCTGGCTTACAATCGGTCTTAACGGAACATTACATTTGTGTATCTTAGGCAAGCCATATAGTTTAGGCGGTTGAGTAGGTTTAGGCCTGTGCAAGTTATTGAACTCGTCCTCTGTGAAAATATCTTTGTGCTGGTAAATTAAGGTCCGGATCCGTCTTGTCACTCTGGCGGTAGGATTATATGACACCTGCTTATATACATTCGTATCGGACAACAAACACCTCATCTTAGAAACATAGTCTTCGGTATTCATCACTACCGTGGCATTTCCTTTATCGGCCCTCAGTACTAAAACATTCTCATTACTGCGAAGTGTTTTTAAGGCTACACGTTCTTCGGTAGTGATATTACTTCGTGGTAACTTAGATTTGCGTAAGATAACCGCCGCATCCTGTCGCAATATTTCGAAACGTCGGGCAGTAAGTAGCTATGTAATTTGCTACTCCTATTAACGCGTGTAGACCCATAAAGACAAATATTTAGGTACTAAGTAGAGTCGGATGTGTATGTGCATGTGCTACATAATTATGGAGATAACTGACTGTTAATTTTACGAACCACAGTAAATAGTATTGTCTATTTTTATTTATTTATTTTTATTTGGGATCTCTAAATAATGTTTAGAATACCAATACACGCGAGTTTAATCCGTAAAATTAGTTTTATTTCAAATCCACAGTAAATAGTCAAGATGTAAAATGATCTCATGTGATTCGCTAACTTAGATAGGATATTTCTTATTGTCTCGTACTTTGTAAACGGTTGTTACGATGTATGTAAATAAACACTAAGTTTACAAATTATCAACTGTGTTGTAATAATAATTGTAGTATACTGTGCCCGCCAGGTTCCATAGTTGAAGCTATATTATATGTTTGTTTCTATCCATTCATGTATAGGTATTATGTAAAAGCAATAATCATTCGAGTACTGGTGGAAATAAACGGTACTAGATTATGATTTTACCTTTATTTAAATATATATTTATAAAATGCTGTTGGGAGCGTGCACGAGGGCGCTGGCCTCATTTTGTGGGCATTTCTTTCGTTAAATCTTATGGAGTGAAATTAGTACCAACGGCCGCCGCTAGCAATAACAACGGACATCTCATAAGATTGCATGCGTTTTTTGACATCAGCGCCATTTCTCCACCACCACTTCGCTCGGTCCCAATAAGTTATCCCTAATTATATTGATGTGTCAATCAAATCAAAATGAGTATTTAGTTATAATTGCGGTAGACACAAGCACATACAACACCGTCCTATCAACCGCAATTACCGTCCCTACGGTGTACCTCAAAGCAATATTTCAAAGCCCACAAACCGCTATGTACGTATTTGTCTATTTCCACAATTGCGTTGTCACATACAATTAGCCGGTGGCATCGACAATCCGTGCATTATTGGAGGTACGTACGGAGCCATAACTCATGCCGTACATCCACTAAGCTCGGAACCTCATAAATTATAAACCGGTGACATTCGAATAGGAATAAGGGCATTTATCGTGGGCTATGACTGCCGTCCCCACAGATTTGCGATTAAGTCGTTTGTTTCAACTTGATAGGTTATTAAAGCGGTAATTAGAAGGTTCATCAGATATCGCCTTTTTGTTTAGAAAAGTTCACCTTTTTTTACTTGTTGCTTCGTAGTGAATTTTGCTAAGATTTATAAAAGGCTATGATGATGATTCTTGTATGGAACATAGTGCAAAATTATGTTGTACACTAAATTATTACACAGCACTAAGTTTTATCTCTATTACTTTATGTCTTACGATGATAGTAAAGATTGTATTTCTTGTTTACAGGTAAGCTTTGGGTTGATCTACAGTGGTAAGAATATTTTATTTAATGGGTTAAATTATTTGTTACAAATTGACTCTTTAAAACATTTAAGCATTTATCACGTCATGTTAGAGTTAGACTAAATATGAGTCTTTATGGGTCTACAGGCGATATTGGGAGCAGCAATTACATAGCTACTTAAGTATACTCCTAATATCGCGTGTAGACCCTAAGGACTAATATTTAGTGTAATGGAACGCGAAAGTCTAAAATGTTAAAGTTATAGTTAGAATGCACATATTACCAATGTCATCAAAATATAATAAAAAACACTTCGACTCGTCTTGAAATAAATGTCGCAAGTGTGTGGCGCACTCATTGAGTATGATCCCCGGGGGCCGCGTGTTCCCGTCAAGACCCAAATTAAGAAGGAATTAACGTATTGTCTATGTTACGTCTCTTGTTTGTTTTGGTAATTACAGGCGTGGCGAAGGTTTACTACCCTGCCTAATTATATGACAGAACAATAATAGTACGCTGTGTTAAAGGTGTCAATTAAGAATAGAAAGGTTTTCTGTTTGTTTTTTTCTCCTGTAATATAAATAAAGGTTTGTCCTCTATAAATAAATAGGTAGGTATATAGGTATATATAATAACTTATACTTGATGATGAGGGAGGACTTTGGATGTCATTAGACGGTGATTGAAATGCAAATTATGACCACATCACATTGCGGTACTAGTTAGTAATGGTGTAATACTCTAAATGGTGTTCCGAAAATATCGACGGTACTTATTAATGATCTATTTATTGAAGAATGGTATGGAAAAAAAATTGCTGAAACAATGACGTACCAGGCTTACAAAGCGGAAAATGATTCCCTTTAAAGATAAAATTTTTGAGAGGCTTTGCAATCTTATTTACAGCTCGTTTCTAGAAAAAATATTACAATTTCCGCACTACCTACAAGGTATAAATCCAAAGATTTTGTCCCCTCACATAGAATGTCACATCCACCCATTATCGGAACTAAATTTGAAATATAAGACGAGCATCACCAACGTTAACATCGTCTTTGATGTAAATGCTTAGAATTCCCGGCCAATTTCCTTTATAAACAAGAATTTACCTCTTCCCAAATCTATAATATTTCGGTAACATGTAAATAGACCTTTTGAATGAGACTGCCAAGCTTATCTGTCAGGTGCGATATACAAGAAATATTAGATTTCTGAGGGAGCCTCTCGCGCTTTGAAAGCGGCAAAGATGTCAAATTTCCACAAAAATAGGGCATGTCAAGTTGGAGTTAAGAGTCCCGATGCCCGCGGCGGTGACGATTATGTAACCAAAGCCTACCCGCTCCCTAGGGCTGCCGTTCGTGACAGTTGCGATATGCCGCCATACTTAAGATATGCCCTGAACTTTACGCATATAGGATCATCACTGATTTTATTTATGTATTTAACTTTATTATTACATAACAATACATAATTTGTCTATTTGTAATTGCTGTTGTAAAAAGTCTATAAAATTTTATTACGAGTATTTTAACTTATTAAAAGGGATTTCTTGGTTTATTCAGTATTCAAAATTGTTGAAAGTGGGTACTCTATTATCGTTATGCGAACGCTAACTTGTGAACATCTTGATAGGAAGGAATCCTGTGTGTCTCCTAAAAATGCCATTAAAAATGTCATAAAAAACCTCTATTTTCTCTAAGTTTTTAAGCGCCATATGACGTATAAATTCAATCGTTTAATTTTATGACAAGTAAATGAAACTTTGGATCAATAGAAATGTCTCTTGGTAATACACGTAAACTTATATTTCCGCAATCACAGTGTTCGTTTACAAATAAACATATAAGCATAATAAAAACATAAAATTACGGATAAATACAGTACAAGTAATAGTTGTAGCAGCCCTGAGGTCGAGTCGGGAGTGCCGGCACGGAATGAAAGCCTTGTGACGACCCTCGTCATCTGAGGAGTGCGACGCAACGCGCACAAGTGACCGCGACAGCCCGCGATATTACAAACGATTTATTTGCCCTCTCGCCTCCCCGTTTAATGGGGTAAACAGTTTATTGAATACGCAAATACTGACCGCCTTTTATGATCAATGATCAATGTTGTAACGATTGCTCGAAGAGCCGATAACGGAGGTATCTAGAGTCGCTTTGTGTCTGTGACGTTCGGTTTCCTCCGGATATAAGCATTTGCGAAATGGAAATAGGTTATACAAAATTGAACGGAGTAAGTTACATACCTTTACGTTACGTTGCGTACATGGAGTCTTAAGGTTGGATTGTAATTTATTTATTTGGCACAACCGACTGAATATAATTTCGAAAAGGTAATTACAATAACAATTTCACACCATCATAATAAAATTGTATTCACATAACTGCTAAGACATTACTGAAGAATGTCCAAATTGCTTCGAGCATTATCAAAAAAGAACTGTTTTACAATGAGGGATTATTTATCTGACCCCCAATTTTGTTTGGATCATTGGACAGGTCCCGTTGCCGCGTGGACCGTATTCTGTTCAAACATAAATCGGTGACCGAAAGTACCATTATCGTTTTCCAAATCACGTTGAGACAACACGCTTACAACTTGTCCTTGATATATCAAATGTCACCCTGGACACAGGCGGAAGCTGGCAATACAACTTGTTTGAACAAACGTCAGTGTTTATTAATAGTGCATTTGATTTATGGAGCATGGTGCTATCAGGGTCTGAGCCCTCCCAGGGGAATCGTGCAGTGTCCAGATCCGTCTGTGCCCTCAGGGCATGAGAGGGGACCTGACTAAGGGCTAAAGAGGGTCCAAATAAATGTCTAATGCTGCTTTTTTGACAAGAATATGTATGTTTTACTAGTGAAAGCGCATACATTACGTTCTCCAGTTCCTATTTCAATGGTAGCTCTCTTAGCTCTGCTTGCTTTTTTCTGCTAACCTAGAAAAAGGCAAAAAAATATTATGAAAATAGTAAATGTCTTATTCCATTTTTAGAAGTTATTATTTTTTTTAAGCATTGTATCCAACAATTTTAAAAATTACTTATTTTCATTTTATCGCTTCAATAACTCAATGTACCTCTGAGATCATTTGATCTCAGAGGTATTTAATTACTACATTATCAATGTCATAATATTAATTTTATTCAAAAGCTAGTTCTTTTTTGTCTTTTTAAAAGGGCCCTAAATATTTATATGCCTGGGCCCTGGTAAACCAAAGACGGGCCTGAGTCGTTTGCAATATATATTGATCTATGGTTTTGAAGTTCTGATAAATAGCGGCCGGAGTTGGATTTATTGTGGATGCCAACAGTCAGATGTAAGACAGGGTACGTTGCTTGTTCAAAAATGAAATGTATATCATATTCTTGGCGTTATTTATAGGTTAACTATTTAATAGATTACTTCTTATCAAGTGTACAATTACTGTTAAGTGGGCAATTGTACTACTTCCTCCTGAAATGATTCAGCTATAAGTTATCTTTTTCATATTTCGTAACAATTTAAGGATATAAATATTGCCGTGGATAGGTATCAACTATTTTCGTCCAGAAATATTTTAAATGTAATGAGTAAACCTAAATACCAATAAGTCTCTCCAGTCTCTCAGCAAAACTACTATAGTTATGTATTCATAGAATCATATTTTCCAAAGGTCAGGTTGGTAAATATTTATTCTGACATAAACGAAATCGAAAACAAAACATTGCGTTCTGCTCATCGAATAAGAGTGCAAAAAATTCAGAGTAGCTACGTGCAATTCAAAATAAAAATGCACGTAATTTTTCCGCCCGCATTTCACTACCTTTGAAATCAGCTTTAAAGTCAGTCGAGTAATTAATGGTAAACATTAATTTCTTCCACAAAACAATCTTGTTGGAGCACAAAACCCCTTTATCGGCTGCCAGTATTGCTCTGACAAACCAATTAAAGCTGTGTACACATTAACTGTATTGGGCTGGGATTCTAAAATCGCTGCGTTGGCGGACCTTTGATTCGGGCCTGCGGGCTACAGTATGGAGGCTGGTGATTGCTCGATCACGGCTTTGTCGACGGATTGATAAGAATTCAGATCGTGTGCACGCGGATTACCTGTCATTGTTTTGTGGCGTTTGAAGTCGAGAGAAATGCGAGGCGGATTCTGTATGATGAAGCGATTAGTGGTAGTACGGTTTGGGAATTATTATTTTGGGGCTTTTCATTGCGGAATGTGGAATATATTTAAAGTTATACACATAATTTAAGTTACATACTTTCAAAAACTATTGAAATCTCTTGTGCGCTATACGATAGGTATCGGTATAGGTAATATCTTTATCTTGTAAGTAAATATAAAATATTGAAATGGTAAACATACCATTTTTTTATAAGTCAAACAGTACGCTATTGTAAAACTGTGCTTATCTAAAGTGATTAGTCTAACGACTCAGACTAATGACTGTAAGTGTTAGATAACTCTAACAATACAGATCAAGCTAAACTTGTTTTAAAGTTATTTTTTAAATACACAAACGACACAACGAATTAAATGCAATCCATCTTCATCATATTACATTTTATTTATTCTTCATTATTTACGGTTAAATTAAATAATTAAGGGTTGAAAAAATAAAGGAATTTATTTAAATAGTAGTTATTTATTTCCAGGATAATTTAAGGCAAATGGCTAATGGCTTTTTTAACACAAATACCGTTTAAGTAGATAGTGTCCGCAATATACACCAGGCCTAATATTTTAGGTTATGTTTATAAAAATAATAATTGGAGGTACTGGTCAAAAGAACTTGGTATGATTAAAAACATGTGTGACTATAAATTTTACGACACACGCGCTTGTTGGCGCACCACAAATAAATGTACCACTTCATGACATCATAAACTAGTGGCATGTATTAGAAGTACTCATTAGCATAATACAAAATATTTTATGGGACCGTCATCTCCCATGGCGGTGTCATGAAACAACCTAATGATGTAATGTATTTGATCATTAGGGTTCTCTATGCAAGGAAAAAAGTTTATGGTTTTACAAAATAAAAATTCATATTTATTTTGGTAAAATTTTACGTTTTCCAACCATACGGAAAGTGTGTTTTGGTTGAATTTAATGCTATAATTGCTGGATTTTAAAGAGTTTAAGTAGTTTAAGAATACTTAGAGGTATATTTATTAGCAGTATACATCAAGTCACATTAAAATCGGTACACAAATAAGTTCCGAATTTAAATGAATATCGTTCGTACAAATGATATTTTATAAGTATTATGGGATGCTGTCTCTACAAAAAATAAAATAACTGTAGGTATTTTAAATGTATGTTTTTGAAAATCGAGTATTATTGACAACGATTAAATCCTAACTCTCCTTACATCGCTACAATCCCTCCTTATATCGTACGAGGCAGTTCCAATACAGGTATTAACTTACCTATACAAAACCAGACACTTGCATCAAGGTGACCAACCAAATACGGTATCAGGCCAGCCCTATCGATGGCCGAATCCTGTTTTTATGGCTGGGACATCCGTGACACGATATAGCCATCAGCACCGTCAAGTGTGACGTAATTACCGTCAGGTTAATGTACAACTCTAATTGGTCGGAATTGAGAGCCATGCGGTTTCCCGGCTGAGTGCTTGTTAACACAATATGATGATTCGGATTGTGATGTTCTGTGTTTTAACGTGATTGTAACGTTAATTCGGTGATAGTTTGCGGCTTGCGTCACTGTAATATTATAGTGTTGATACCTATGTAGAGTCATAATCCTATTTAATTTAGTTTCATTTGGAGTTTCAGTATCTACATGATGTAATTTTTTGTAAGATTACTATTGTATATTTTTCTTGGTGATATTGGGTATAATAAATGGTAATATGGTGTCCCTGTGTCCCTTATCCTTTAGGCGAAGAGTCGAAGGTCGAGGTTCGAAGCAAGTATTTCTGTAACGAACATCGGTGTTTGTTCCGATCTGTCGGTGTATTTATTTATTTACGTTTTTCATTGTTGTTAAGCAACTTAGTTCGGAGTATTGTATATGATGTTGTGTGTGACATTCATCAACTGTTTGAAAGGGGAGGTATGTTCTTGAATTGTGAAAATACGTCTTAGACTTAATCAGACAACCTTATCCTGCCCTATAATTCTGCGGAACATATCTGTTACAAACATTTAATACAGAATGATAAACAATATGCATTGGAATGTGTGCACCGTCATAAAACCCAGACTGTTTATCATCCTTGAGTTGCACATGATTCATAAGGATGTGATGGTAGATAAAGATATCCAGGAAAAACCGAAGTTCCCATTAGAAATTCATATAACGCAAACTGTGGGTACTAAAGTATGCCTTTTGGTTACTCTGAATCATGATTACCTACGATAAATATAGCGTCAATGTATGACTAAATAAGGAAGGTCTATTTTAACTGCAATCGCGTAGGGTTTGGTGTTAATTTATGTTTACCTATTGAATAATGTCCTCCACGAGTCCAATTGTTGTGAACTAAAGATAAAATCCCTACCAATATTATAAGTACCATAATAAGCTGTGTTTGAGTCTATCGCACTCTCACACCAACACTATTCAACCGATCTAAATGAAATTTGCTACACACAGATGGTGTGATGGGACAATAGCTACTTTTGACAACTTTAAGAACTAAGGCAGTATAGGTATTACCTGAAAAAGGCACTGTTGGAAATCTAGGATAATATATTACCTAGATTAGAATATCACGATTAGCGAGAACACCATTTAATTATTGGTAGAGTAAACACGAAAGATGATTTGCGATTCAAAATGACGCTGCTCTATTTCTTCATCCAACGTACCTACTGATGTTATGTAAAACCGGGTATCTATTAAGCAAATCTGATTTACAGCTACATTTCTGTATTAAACAATTTGCATAGCCTAATCATATCGTACACGTATATCGGCCGATTTCTCTTTGAGCTCACCTGTCGCGGAGGCAGAAAGAGCCCGCGGCTCTAAATACACTGGTTTGCATGTTCAACGCAAATACGGTACACTCAGTAGAGTATTTCATTTACAACCAATTTGTTTAATGAAATTTCGTTGAATCGGGAAGTTTTGGTCTGGTATACATGGGACTAATTAAAGATGTGTCTATTGAGGTGTGTATTGACACAATTCAGCATTCTTCACTTTTTATTTGCATTTATTTTTGTATAACCAACATTGTAATTAATTAACTTAAAAACTTTTGAAATTGTTAATGTACAATCAACGCACTTATTATATTTACTATTTACCTAGTATAACATCTTGGTAAATTGTGTACCACTACATAAGTAATTATGTACAAATAAAGTCGGCTTCTCTGTCCCTATATCCCTATGTATGCGTAAATCTTTAAAATATTAGTTAAATTAATTATACACGGTATCTAACTCATTACAATATCGCTGTCGACTAAAACACTGCGTACTAAATTTAGGAACAAAGAGGTATTTTCAAGAATAGTTTTGTCCAATACAATTTAGAGTAACAAGGAAAGATCTTATAAACGACAATTTTCGTGTTGACTGTACAATAATACTAGTTCCGCGAACCGTGTAGGTAATAGAGGCTGTTGATAAATTGCCCCGCGCGTCGTTTGTAATGATCAAAATGACGTTCGCTGGAAAAGGGGAATGTTTGTGTTAGTGGAAAAGTAGCGGATTTATCGAATTAGACCTCCGAGGCCGAGCGTAACTGTTTTGTCATTGTGAATCACTGATCTGTTGGTATTCCGTTGTAGTTTTGTCCAGGCAAACTTAATGTCCGTATGGATTAGGAGCCACTTTCGATTTAAAAAAGAAGCTCGCCCCCTTATTTAGTAGGAAAGTAAAAACTAAAAAAAATAACTTACCTACCCTTTCCTTAGTTGTAAGACGGCATTTTTTCGTTTTTGCTTTCAATTAACTTTCACGACAAATATAGGTAGAGGTATATAAATGACCTATCTACCAATAAAGACATTGTTGGAAAACTTGTACATTAATAACCATTTTCGGCTGTCTCATTGCGGGAAATCTGGTATTCCAACAAAATTACATATACGGAGTGAGACGGCTTAAAAAGCCTTACTTGAGATACGTTTATATGATTCCTGTAAAGATAAGCTAACGAACCAAGTTAGAAGCCGTAACCTAAGGAACAAAAGTGCATCGTAAATTCGCTTGATTGTATGCCATTAACTATATTGACAACGTGATAAATAGGTAATAATCGCAAAGTAAATGGAAACATCGGAAGGCAACAGGTTTCAAATGAATTGAATAAAAGCGATACACCTATCCACGTAATTGGATGCTATTAAAAGTTATCATTTACCACGTGACAAACGTGTCCGATAATTCGTTCCGATGGCAATGACGAAATCACCAGCTGCACTGTCTACCAAACAAAGGGAGTGGTCTGCAAATTCTTTGGAATGTTTGTAAACACATGCGTCCGTCATAGAGTATCAATTTACGCTCGTAATTGGTAAACAAGTATAGGAAGTTTGATAACAGTTTTTAGATGATTTAGCTTATTTTTCTTATGGCAAATTTTTTTGATGAGTCTCTCTTTAAAAATGTATATGAAAAGTAAAGAAAGAAAGGTTCAGACTTGTTTTTCAGACTATTGGAACACAGATAAACATACAAAGTAGTAGACAGAACTTGCTTTTATTTATTTTAGCTGGCATTTTTAACATATCTAGAATTTTATGAATGCGAATTCTTATCTTATAACTTATCTTGATAGTGACACTATCGCGAGTCATCTTTTAAGGGTACATTCTATGAATCAGTACGAGTAAGCTCTTTAAAAATATCAAGCAGAAACTAAATCTTATTTTGAATTTCGGCGTTAATGTAGTCTACACAATCACAAACACAACTAAGGACAAGATAGGCTTATAACAAAGTTAGTCGGTATATCATTTAAACGCCCCAGACGAACATAAGATTTCTTTCCAATTTTGTATTCAATAGCGAAGTTATTGTATTCATATGAAATGCATATTCTAGCTATTTCAGGTGTCGTTATCGAATCAAATATCCAATTGGCGTTCAAAGCGATCCTGATTTATTTCATGTCTTCTCAAATCTCGATCAACTGTAATCTCAAATTGACTTTGAATTATACAACAAAGAGAGCTCACCAAATAATTGATTAAATTACGGGTCCATGAACTACGAAGAATGATTGCAGTAATATTTTGTAGATTAAAAAAACTACTGTATTCCGGTTACTGACATCACACTTACAAATTGTGTCCGCATAAAAAGTGAATTAGATTAATGGACTCTTGTTTAATGGACCATTCTTGGAATTGCGAGTATGAGGTACGGTTTGGTACTCTTATAAGTATAGTGTTACGATTGTCATAGCTATTTTCGTTGGATATTAACTATGCGGTATTTACCTTCCAATGAGTTTGTGTAGGTAATACTTTGAATACTATACTCAAATATACATACTTGTGTACCTACTTGTGGGTGTTTCTCGACTCTGCCTTTTCTGTTTATATTTAATTTTGAAGTTCTTTTGAAGATAATTAGTAATTTTATGAAAACAGGTTGATCAGTTTCACTGTGCACTGAGAAAAATGTATCATTAAAAATATGGTCTACCACCTTATTAAGACACGACAACGGGCGACAGGTTTTTAATTTATAAAAACGGGGCTTATCGTTATGATCGCGACCATTAATACGCATTAACTTATTTGGTAGATGGATCTTTAATAATAACAAAAGAAAATTTATCTTTTGTTTTATGTTTTGTCATTTGGATTTTATGGAATAAATTAAAATTATCAATTCGAAAATGTCTATTCTAGAATCACTACTAGGAGCAGTTTGATAGATAGAGTGTTACTATGTGTGAGAATAATAAAATAGTGAGGAGGTAAATAATAATAATAATAAAGCCCTTTATTCCGAAATAAATTAAATTTACAAAAAACATTTTTACAATATGTCCCTGACTTCGGCGTGCCTTCGGGCAAAGGCCTCCTCCAACATTTTCCATTGTTGTCTGTCCTGGGTAACCCTTCTCCAGTTAGGGCCTGCTGTTCTCTTAAGCTCGTCTTCCCACCTAGAGTTTTGCCTTCCTCTGTTTCTTTTGCCTTCTCTCGGATACCACTCTGTTACCCTCCTGCTCCATTTTCCTACTTTATCGCGCATCATATGCCCTGTCCATCTCCATTTCTGCTGATCGACTCGAGTTAGTATGTCGGTAAGTTTTGTTATTGATCTTAGATCGTTATTTCTTATCTTATCCTGTCGCTTATAACCAGTCATACTCCTTTCCATCCCTCTCTGTGCTACTGCAAGTTTATATCTCAGGGCTTTGGTGAGTGTCCAGGTTTCGCATCCATAAGTTAGACAGGGAAGTATGCAAGAGTTAAATGTTTTTCGTTTCGTTGACATTCCTAATTCTTTGGATTTCATTATTTCTTTCAGCGCCCAGTATTTCCTCCATCCATCGAGGAGGTAAATGGTAATATTTAATTATCGACAGAATAATCCGGTCTAAGTATAATATCGTTCATAAATTTAACAAAACCGCTCAATTCATTAGAATGAACTTTACAGGAGAGTGAAAAAAACTGCATAATTTATTCATTTTATAAGTTATTGTATAAAAATTTTGTAATATAAGCCCTAAATGGTGGAATTACGCAAGATCGACTTTGTAGTTTTATGCAGGAAAATACTTTATTCAGTGTTTAATGTTAAGTAAGTTAGTTCTTTATTTAGTACACTCTATTTTCTGTTGATACATGGCTGACGCATTCCTCCCACTTTTCTAGGGTAATTGTGTTAAGCCCGTCCAGAAATAATTGTTTAACTTCCACCGTTTTAAATTTTTCGTTGTGTCTTGCCCTTTCGCTTGAGCCTATTTACGATATGGAGCTTTCACACCAAAGTCTTAATTATTACATTCCCGTTTTAATAATGAAACTCGAAATAATAAATCATTTTTTTCGGATAGAATCGGATCACAAATAATCGACACAAACAACACTAGGCTGAACCTGGCAACATAATTAGTTTTGAGGTGTCAAATCTCTCCGTCGAATTACGGATTCTAGTACAGTTGAAATTTTTTGATACGTGATTAAAATTATATTTGATAACCATAGTGGTAATTAGTATTTTAAGCATTGAAAGTTTTATCTTCTATATTAAATTTTGATGTTAAGGTTGAAAAACATATCTTAATATTTTTATCGAAAGTGTAGTTGCAGCATAACTAAAAAATACTATTATAACTTTATAGTAGAATGTATTATAAAGGAACGAAATGTGTTATTTACTTTCAAAAAGTAACATATCACAAAATCGGCAAGACGCAAGAATATAGAGGGCGTATGAGTGTATGTTTGTTTGTTCCAAGAAATCAATCGGAGTGAGGATTCAGGGAGCAGAACTAGTGTGTGTAAAGTGACCTCTGAATCAGAGCCGGTCTTAGCGATTATGACAAATTGTCGCGACAAGCATGACGCACTGACCGTAACACGAATCACACTATGTTATTTCCTATACTGTTTAAATATTTGTTTATCGATGTTTTGAATTAGTCTTCTATCACTTCGAATCATGTCCAGCACAGGAGACCATAGTAGCGTTACACACCTAGGTACTTCGAAAAAGTTATTCATATATTTTTTTATTTTCGTACGAACATAATCTGGTGACGTGGCAGAAGTACAAACATCGACGGATATTTTACTAATATAAACGTACCTTACTTAAGTAAATTTTAACTAATAAACTTAGCATCCTTACTAATATTATAAATCCGAAAGTAACTCTGTCTGTCTGTCTGTCTGTCTGTTCCGCTTTCACGCATAGAGTACTGGACCGATTTAAATGAAATTTGGTACAGATATAGTCCAGAGCCTAGAAAAGGTTATAGGCTACTTTTTAACCGACTGCGCTATAAGGAAGTAATGTTTTACCCGTTATACGTGACTACGCGGACGAAGTCGCGGGCGGAAAGCTAGTAATAAATAAATTTTAAATATAAATAAATAAATGTTGTGATAATCACATACATTGATCTGATCCCGTGGTAAGTAGCTTAAGCACTTGTGTTACGGGCATCAGAATCAACAGTGGCTATACAAATATACTTAAATATATTTAATAATACACCCAGACACGGAACAAACACCAATGTTTAAACACACAACACAAATATTTGTTCCGAGTGGGAATCGAACCCACGACTCTTGGATAATATTAATATAAATTGAAAAACATTATAAGCCAAACTCTATCATGACAGCTCTATTACTCAAAACTTCTCATCGCAAGAATGTTAACAGTACACCGCCCACCGTATTCCATCAAAAACATTAACAAATTTCAAATGAAGACGTTCTCATTATCATCACGGCTCAAGTTAATACGGAGGGTTCGCCCGCAGGTGCCTTAGTTAGCGAGTCGGTTAATTAGGTCGAGACGTGCTATCCTAGTAATGGCGCTTTATCGCTTACCAACAAAAATAACTACGGCTGCAAATGGAACGCACAGGTGCCTAGCCATGTTTGGTGTTCCAAGCGTCCCGTTTATTTATTTAGGGGGCCGGCTGTGTTTTGTTTTTTAGGGTTAAAGGTGTAATTGATTGTTATTTTGATATGAGACGTGAAAGTACGTGTATACAGTACAGTGCAGTTATCAATAAAGGTTATTAGGTTCTATTTGTAAGTAGAGTTATACTATGAATTTCAATACGAATTTTGCTACACGACTATCCCAACGGTGTATGAATAGGGACGCTACAAAAACTGAACGACAGATTTGACACTATCTTTTTACGAGAAGTGATCATTTATAGACTATGTAAAGATAATGATATTGGTTTTGTCAATGTTTGTCACCACTAACGTGACCAGAGGGCCTACCATGAGTTGGCTATCGTAAACTTACGTACGTTAAAAACCTATCGAGTTGTTTTTTTCATATGGCCGATTGTAGTTCTTCGCATAACCACCAGGCGGCGCTGTACAAGTTTTTCATAGACATATTTACGTAGGCGATATCGAGCGCGTAAGTTTTAAACTCATGGTAGCCCCACAGACGTCCCGTTTCAACACGATTGTCCTGTTTTGAAGTAATGCAATACTTTTTTGGGACTACAGGGACACCGGGGTCCCAAAAACGAAGCTAAATTGTCCCGTTTTCGGCCAGGGAGGTTAATATTGTCCCGTTTTTGTTTTGTCAAAAATCCGTTGTCTAAAAAAAACAAGACCACAGATTGATCAGGGAGTCTAATATTGCACCGTTTTAGCAAATGGCAACAAGCGTTTTTGCAGACCTCCCGTTCGGGCACAAAATAAAAATGGTCACATTAGTCATCACCGTCCCAAATGTCAACGAATAAATTAGAACCTTAAGTTTAATCAATGATAACTGACGGCCACAATAACAAACTAATATCACCATAGTTAAACAGTATACGCAAATTGATACCTTTGAGTATGCACAACATAATTTTATATTTGTTTCACACTAGGCTATAGTTAAATTACCAAAATATCCTAATGTGGACGCAAAGTTATGTAATTATAAGAACAGGGAATAAAAGCGAAATAAACAATATTGTCCCAATGTTTGATCACACATAGGACAAAACTACAAGAAATATTTTACCTCATTATGACAATACATTGTGGTATTTGAGTCGCATTGATTATACCTAATCAATTAACTTTGAGCATCGTAAAGAAAAGTTTTAAATCTTATTAGACCACACTGAATACCTACTTCTAAAACGGAAGCATCATAAAACAATCCGTCCTCATGTATTCATCCGAATACTGGCCGTTAATTCGTATTCCGTCGGCTTCTGCTTTACATAAACTACTAACAAATCATTACCAGCGCGCGGCCGCCGTCGCATTGTCAGCTTTATCCCGTTAGCTTTAAAGTTCAAGTAAGATTAAGAGGTGCGATTAAAGTTTTAACGTAGCGTTTTGGTGGCGGAGCAAACAAACAAGTTGCTCCATTAGCACTAATTGTGTTAGCGCAGCGCCTGGCGCCCACACGTGGCACTAAGGCCCATATATCATTGTGCTCAGGTACGGAGAAAAAACGTTTATCGTTACACTAGCCTGAGGACTGGCTGTTGAAATGACAATTAGCTTGAGTTGATGGGCTAGTTTGATGCGGATTTGGACGCGTTCGGAAAGATCAGGTAACGGTAACGGTATTTTGGAGCAATGAGAGCAGTCGTTAAAGGAGCAATTCGGACCGCCATTTTACCAAACTGATAGCTAAGTTTTTTTTTCATCAGTGTTAGTCAATTTATAATTTTGTTTCTTGCTTAACTAATTAACGAAGGTATTTCTGCTAATTTTATGTTATGTTCATATTAAACTTCAAAGCTTAAAATGGGATCGGGGTATATTTTACTAAACGGCCGAATGCGGTTACGCTATTATTTTTTCTGACTGTGTTAAAATTATTTAAACATCTTGATTTAAGAAGTACATTTTATTATGAAATATAGAGTACAAGGCATTGCCCGATACATGAAATAACATCGTGCTTCCGGGCATAAGGGAAGCCACATGCCCCAAACAAATACACCGACGCTCTTATTAGAATTAATATTGCCCGATAGTTCCAATATTTACTGGAATAACTCCTGAGATGAGTTTTCAATCGCAATACTGTCCGAACTATACTTATTGCCGTTTTGTTCATTCCAACTTTGATATTAAACTTGGGTCATGACGCCGTGCGCTTATCAAGTAGCCAAGTAAGTTGTGAAGTCATAAGCGGTTTTGACATTTGGTATGAGGATGTTAGTTTTTAATGAACAAATACGGGTAATAGTGTAATCAATACTGGAATGTATGATGTGTTTTAAACGAAGTGGTTTTGAGCGCAACTAATAACATGATCACTTTTGTTTTTTAAAGTTGTAGGCTATTTTACGTTAAGAGAGTATGTACACTTTTTACATTATGTATGTAGTAAACATTTGCGATTTAAATGGTTTATACCTTCTCAAATACGTTCCAACTTTTTGGTTTAATTATAAAAAACGTAATTCATGATAAGTTTTCGGTTGATAATTATAAACGATTTCACGAAATGCATATGGCCATGATCATTGAGGTGAAATATTATTTTATGTTTTATGTAATTTCAAGTTTTCAATTCAAACATTATGTTTAAAACTGAGTGAGATGATTTTAAGCCTACTTCTGTGTTTGGTTGCGTTATTTGCTTTCCCAAATACACACGTTTATCTGTTTACCGGGAGCATTTCACGTTTCGAGTGGGGATGTCGTCGTTAAATAAATGATGTTAAATTAAGTGATCACTTATCAACCGTATTAAGTAGGGAGGTTTAAGCGCCGATATGCCTATCATATTTACCGTATGTTCCTTGTTTACGCTTAAACATTAAGTTTGTATTCTTCTTTCTTTGTGGTCGATCCTTCATGACGGAAGATTGCGATCACCATTCTTCATCCAGCGGTCTGTTAGCGTTTCCAAGTGTTGCGGTCAGCAGATATACGTACAACTTCATCGAAATTGTGGGAGCCATCCTGCTTTAGCTGATCCGACCACCGTAATGGAGATCTCCCTCTTGATCGCATGCCCTCCACATATGAAATAACATTATGCAACAACATATGCACAGATAATAAGTTTTGTTTTGTTTTGTTTTGTATTGTGTCAATGTAAAATAAAATATGTATTGTTTTTTGTAAGTACAACGGCGATTTACTCTGAACCACTTGATTGACTCAGTAGAACTCTGGTTAGTGACCCAGGTTAACTACCTACGGTTACAAGAGTCGTGGGTTCGATTCTCACCCAAGACAAATATTTGTGTGATGAGGATCGATGTTTGTTTTGTGTCTGGGTACGTTATTCAATATATTTAAGTATATTTGTGTATCCACTGTTGATTCTGATATCTGTAACACAATTGTTTAAGCTACATACCACGGGAAAAGATCAATGTAAGTGATGTTGTGTAATTAAAAAAAAACAGCAGTCTCAGGTACAAATTTCACGTATTAACAAATGTATAATTGTAATCTGAAAAGCGGAACCTACTAAGATAAAAGACAAACTCCTTCAGGGCGTTGAAGCTGAGATATTCATAATAGCTACCCTAACTAAATAGCTAAGCTTACTTCGAGCAGCTATAGGTGATGCAGCATGCACATATAACTACATGATACTCCGTTACAAGTTAGCTTTACGGCTAATGACGTCATGAGTAATTTACTATATTGTTACGGCGAGAATATCGGGTACGAAATGACTTGATGTTAGGCCAAAACGCATTGTTCCAGACATTAACCCAGTGACTATTTCGGATCTTATGAGCATAGATGTGACCATCGTTTAGGCGCATGTGAAACTTATCTCTACCATTATGACAATATAGTATAGGCAGCAGCTTGACCTATATTGTTTAGGTACTTATTGCCTACATACTAAATGACGTTATGTTCCTTGTGAATTTTACTTATGCACATACGTTGCATTGGTATCATTTGCTGCTGTGCATTAAGTAAAATGTGTTGCTTACAACACTTTGGTAACAAGTTTTACTCAAAAACATTAAAGCCCGAAACACTGACTAGCTCGATGGAATAGTGGTTAGAGACCCTGACTGGCGGTTCCAAGAGTCGTGGATTCGCACTCGGGACAAATATTTGTGTGATGAACGTGTGTTTGTTCCGTGTCTGGGTGTGATTATGAATCTAATTATATTAATATACATTTATGTGTATTTGACGTCCATAGTATAGTCAGCCAAGAAAGTGGTCTACCACTTTTGACAAAAGTTTCTGCGAGATGTAACGATCACTAAGGTTGACTTTTGACTGACACAATCTTATTGCCAGGGAAAATTTACCTTGTTGTTTCATGACGTTTAAACGAATCTCAACCGTAGGGTGGTAGACCACATTTTTGGATGGCTGTACAAGCTCTGTTCTTAGTTTGGGGTCAGATGACCGACCGTGTGTGAAAATGTCTCAGATAGATTTTCTAATTTAAACAAAAAGAATGATTAAATAAACACAATGTGTGTTTAAAAAAGTATACATTTGTTTTGGACAACAATGTCGCATGCTTGAAGCTATTATTCTTTACCATTCTCACCATTGTCCACTTCGTAAACAAAATTAATGTAAATCCTAATACAATTGGCTTGACAATGTTTATCATGTCTCGAATGTTTGTTTAATATTTAGAATCACTCAAGCTCTTGAGATCGCGCGGCGCTTGTTTAATTTGGGTCTTTTTCGCGTGGACACCGTTTGTCGAACAAACAGTGAGATGTAAACAGCGCTCCTTGGCAGATTACCGCAACACATTTATCGTTGTTAGCTTTAATCTGATTTAATACAACTTATTTGTAGTTATTAGTCCGGCCTTTTTGGCTTACGGCTGAATACTTGAAATAATCAATTTTGTCTTTTGACACAAGCTCGGCAAGTGTTGTTAAAATTCAGTTTTATTGCAGTTTTGCATTACTCTTAGGACCTACTTAATTGTTAAATATCTTACAATCGGTTTAGTCTTTGCAGTTAGTTAAATGACCTTTTTGCCCATACTGCACCAAAATTAAAAAAAAATGCCAATGCATAAATTCTTATCTGTCAGTCTGACAAAGTAAGCTGATCTGAAAATTTAGGTCTCAGTGTCTGAAAGGAAGGGTATATAAGGGCAATTCTGAAATTAATATTTTTTAACATTAATAAATAAAAAAAAAACAACGAACTATGAAACTACTAACGACTACAAAATTACAGGTGACAATTTATTCAACAAAGCTCCATAATTAATTCAAATTTGGTAATGGTATTACGGCTAATTTTGTGTAGTTTTGATGTTACGACATGTTATGTTTGAGCGAGCTGTTTGCACACTCCAACAAACTCATACATTATCTGTTTGCCGGCTCCCGCCGTGCCACCGTAAACATGGCTCCTTGGAAATTAGTTTGTTTACACATTTAAATGTTATACATTTTGGTGCTCACTTCTTGGCTTAAAAAGCGTATTCATACAACAGTTTTGAACGAGGAATAACTTTGTTGACAGTGTGACGATTTTCGTCACCGTCATTTTATTTTTAAGAATAAATCATTCGGTTTGCGAAAAAAATGTAAACTCTTCTACTTAACTTGAAAATACTGGCCACTAATAAAATATTGTTAAAAAAAATACACGCTTTTAGGAGATCTTCTTTTGTTACTCTATTCTTGAGTACCATTTTGTTATTGTTGAGAATTATTTTGGCATTGTAACTT
This sequence comes from Maruca vitrata, assembly GCA_039566165.1. Taxonomy (NCBI): domain Eukaryota; kingdom Metazoa; phylum Arthropoda; class Insecta; order Lepidoptera; family Crambidae; genus Maruca; species Maruca vitrata. Next base: position 9,859,978 of record CM076921.1, read on the forward strand.
TTTTGGAAAATTGAACAATGCAGACTATGATTAAATTAAACCTTTAAATGTGACATGTAAGCTCTATTCTCATTTATTCTACAGAATTAGTCAATTTTAGAATAAAACACGTATCTTACCTTATCCGAACTTCGCTCTCACGAAAGACGCAACTAACATCCCATTATTTTCTATTCCAGGTAAAATACAACGTAGTCGGTAATAGAAACTTGACCGAGTTCCAGCCGGGTAAGATGTTAATTATAAATGCATGAGGCAATTAATCTTGTTCCTCTGCTAGGTAACTAACACCCCGGTTTTATGGGATTCTTCAATTGTTTATAAGCTGCCGCGATCACTCACCATCTTTTAGGAGTGGATACTTTATCGCAGTAATGGACTATGGAAGGGTAAGAATTATTTCAGCCTTTTTGGGTAGGTTTTACTTCGGAGAAAGATTAGGATATATCCTATAGCCTGAATAAGATTTAATATAGGATGTACCGGGTATAATCACGTGTGGTAAATTGATTACCTGTAAATATTAAAAATACTTTGTACCCATACCGAAAGTACGTAACGTACTTTTTTATTAATACGTAAACCGATGTCAATAATCTTAAAAATAAGATAATTTTTAGAATTTATTTTATTTATAATTATGTTATTTTCATTAGTACTTTAAGCCAAATCAATAGCAATTTATATTTTTCCCTAGTCTGATATAATCTACGTGCTTGATATTCGCTTGATAATACTTGCGGAGATGAAACTATCGATTGCTTTCGATCAAAAAAAAAAAAATCCGCACGTAGCCCGAGTAGAAAGCCGAACAAAACATGTACCGTGTTTCAATATCTGTACCAATCTGTATTGTTGTTTATCCTTAACGGCTAATCTAAATCTGCCGAGTAAAGGCAAGCAAATAAGCTGCAATATGAATTCAAAGCGCTTCAAAGAGCAAAACAACCGCATACGTATCTCTTATCCGAGATAATCAGGTTGTGTGTAACATAAACTGAGTTAAATGTAGGGCCTCTAGTGCTGGGATCGATCGTGGGATTTGCGGGACAAATATTTGTGAGTTGATTTTTAAAACCTTTGTTGTCGATAGGTATTTGTCAAATAAAACGAGTTGGGTCTTATTTTATTATTTAACAATCGAAATCATTATTTTATCGGTAGTATTTGTGTTCGGTGCATGTTACAACTGGAAGTACTTGAAATATTTAGGTAATTTTAGTAATTCCTAAAAGAATAAATATTTGTTATCTATTAGCTTTTTGTTAAAATAATCCGCTGAAACCGCGATTTGTTATTACCAATATTAGGCACTTTGTGTAAACATACGGCATAAGGCAAATTGCCTTTGATATTCGTAAATCATATATGAGATCACTTGTCATTATTTACCTTTTCTCATTCCGCGTTAAAAGCATAACGTTACAGATATGAAAAGTAATCACAACTCGTATCGGATATAGACGAAAATATACTTAAATAGCTGAAATATAAACTAATAAACAACGTGCATTCATCGTATATAGAAAATTTCCTGAGGGATCAAACCTACCCTTTTGCTCTAACAGACCGGAGTTCCAAATACATAAATGTTCATACGTATGCTATCGAGCCACCAAATTGAGTCTGGGACTACTAAAGGTACAGTGGTCCACCGCGTTATGTCCCATCTCTATACTGCACTATTCCGTCCAGAAACAATAGCTATACGGTTATCTACCCCCACATTATCAGACCTTAGGGCATAACAATATTATCTCTAATAGATTCCTTGCAGATCGATGGCGGCGGGCAAATACTATTAACTGATGGGGTTTTGTTTAGATAGCTAAGTTATTGCCGTACTTTCCTCTACAGCCCAGACTAGGGCGCAGTTCCTTGTAAATATATTCTTGGCTTGAGCATTCCTGCTAAAGAAAATGTTAGATGAAATAGGTTTCTTTGATACAAAGTAAGTTGATTTTATAAGTCTCGTATGTATCCATGTTATGTTAACATTTTTGTTTTTTTCGTTACATATTTATGAAATAGCTGTATAATTACTAGTATCCTTCTTTATTAACTTTGGAGTAAGGGGTTTAGCAAAATATGTAAAGGGAATTAAAATTGAAACTTATAAAGCTTTTATGTTATGTAATATTTGAAATTAATAAAAGTTGTAGTCGTAATAAGTAGTAGTACTGCACTTAGAAGATTATTTTATTGATCATGAATTTATGATAAACATTTCGTTCAGTAGGTAGGCACTCGGCCTTTGGCTTGCTCCAAATGTAAGATATTTTAAGAAAACATTTTTAGCTCCCCAAGTATTTAATCCTATTCGGACCCCGATATCAGGGAATAATTCAATTTCTGGTGCGATGATTGCACCGAGCGAGCGCCGCCTTAGAAGAAACTCTCCGAAAAATGTTTAATGATTGATGAGATCCCCCGGGCCCCAAAGAAATTATGGAGTTTATAGGTATTTATCGGATTAAGCGTTTTAATCTCCAATCTTTCGCGAAATTTTTTCGCTCGTCGTTTGGTCAAAGTAATTAATTTTGTTATTCGGGATTATCGAGAATCGAGGGGTGCTTTTTATGCATCGCTAATTTATGATACGAAATGTGATAATTGGAATTTCGGCCTGGGGGAAGGTCTGTTGGCGCTCTGTTGTAAATATTTATTTATTGTAAAAAAATATTTTATTTTGTACTATAAATACTCGTTGGATTTCATTAAATGAATACGAGTAGCATTAAGTATTTTGACCTAGTTTGAGGTCAAGTGCTTTGTGACGTTGTTAAAAAACGAGATAATGACGCAAATCATTATAAATGTATTAAATATGACACCGGAAACTATTTTTTACTTTCTCGAAAGCCATGAACATTTTAACAAACAATTGATAAGGAACATGACATCACTACATTAGTATAAAATAAAAAGTTTTTTGGTATATGTAAGGAGTAGATCGTTTTTTAGAATAAGTTTTTAAAATAATTTACCATAGCCAAAATTCACGAATATACACATCTACATTCAATACACCAAATGTATTTATATATGTATAGTTGCAGTCTGTTTCTACTTGGCTTAAATGCATTCGTAATCTGGAAAATATGTTTCCACACCTATTCCATAACAATGTTATAAACATGTGTTACCGTACGACCAACACCACAAACGTTTACGATTTACAACTCGACCGATACGTTATGAATCCGACCGCCAACGTTAGAAATTACATCCCAGCACAGCATAATGGGTTAAACTCTAACCCACCTGCCGGCTACGAGAACGTGCAATTGAATAACGTTTTGATTGCGGCACAGATTGCGTTTTACTTGAGGCGGCGAAACGAGGCCTCTTTATCTGGACCGGCTAGCTCTTCCTGATCGGTAACGACGCATGCACCATGTGGGTGTATCGAAACAACTAACTTGAGCTTTGGGAATGAACGGGCCCTATTCTGTCTAGAGCGTCTATGGCCGAGTGGTTAAGGTCGTCCTTTTCCATGCGAGAGGTAGACAGTTTGAATACCACCACGTATCAATGTGTTATCAAATTTCAAATTCATGTGTACGTTTGCAATGCTCTTACGATGATGGAAAAAGATCGTGAAGAAATCTGAGAAGAAATTCTGAGTGTTTGAAGGCAACCAACCCGCACTTGACTGAGGACTATAAATAATCCTTATTTATTCTTTGTTATTATGAAATTATAAATGTAATAGTATCATTAATTTACAGTGATAAGGATTGATGCACCAAACAAATTAAATATGGTAGAGCCACATCAAACGTTCATACCAATCAAAGCAATCTTTCTCCATAATGTGCTATTTATATCAAACTAGCTGTGCCAGCGACTTCGTTCGCGTTTCCCCGTTTTTACACATTTTCCATTGTATCTTTGCTCCTATTAAACGCAGCGTGATGTTATATAGCCTAAAGCCTTCCTCGATAAGTGGTCTATACAACGCAAAAGATTTTTCCAAATCGAACCAGTAGTTCCTGATATTAGCGCGTTCAAACACACAAACAAACAAACAAACAAACACACTCTGCATCGTTATAATATTAGTATAGATACCTTTATCTCCACGAAGAAATATAATATTACCTTGTTTATTTATTGGAAGTATAATAATTAGTCACGCTTGAAAAATTCGGAATGATAGCTTCGGTATTATTGCTCTCAGATAAATGTACGCTTCGGGTTATAAATGCAGATTAATCCTAATTGGTTTATGCCGAGAGTGAAATTGAGAAAATATTTATTGTGAAAATGAGAAAACAAGTCCGGACCACGGCTTAAGAAAACAAACTGAGTCAGGGGCAAGACAATAAATTACTTTACAGAAAAATGCGCCACCGGAATAATCAACTGGTACCTTTTAAGTAAAACAATAAACATTCTGCGGGAACAGAGAACAATGATATTAAAGGATCGGAAACTTTTTATAACTTGTGCGATATGAAAAGCTAAAATATTTAGTTATTTCAACATATTATTTGTTCAAGAATTATGTAGAGTTAAAGACATGGGATTGTTTGGACGTTGGTTGGTAGTATCGTAATTACTAATGAATAATTATCTAATGTAACCGTAAAAGTATCACATTGTTATAAAATACTCTCCTAATTAAGGAATTAATTTGGAATGAAGTCTAAATAAAAGTCATAAGTCTAATACTTCCACTAACGACCGGTTTTACTAAATAAACCACAGCACTTGGTTAATAATTAATGATCTTGGAACATCCACTGTTCGATGTTTATATATTTTTTAAAACTATTATTTGACTTTCACGATGACCCCACTCCACCTTTAGTGATTGGTCGTGATGTCCACATAAGAGGTCACCAGGCACAATAGAGGATAGATTCGTAGCGTTCTAAACAAAAGAATTAAAACCAGCTCAGGCCTAGATTTACGAGATAAGAATTCGCAACCCTTCACTGCCGCGGCTCCTCAGATAATAGAAGGCAAACATTTGTACGGCCGCACAACGGACGCACGGGCGAAGGCGACACTTGGCCACGTCTTTCCATTTCATTTCCCATCTGATGTTTGCCGAGTCAACACGTCTCTATACTCTCCTCTTCTTATTCCTCTTGTGGCCCGGGAAAATTGCTTTCTCGTCTAATTGAGCAATCTGTAGTGCTAGCCTTAATAACTTATATACACACTAAACTCGTGGGCCTAATAGTAATAAAGGCTTTAGAAAGCCGTGCACGTATTATCAAAATAGGTTAGTAGTTAGTGAATGCCTTGGGTATACTTACCTATACTCATAAAAAATATTTACTGCGCTAGATGGTGCTAATATAAAATGTTTAACTATTTAATTTTGCAATATACTTCCAATAGAAATGAAACGATAAATAAGAACAAGATACAAAATATGTTCTCTATTAATATTAAACAAATATTCTAATCTAAATTTAACGACATCGAAAACATTTGCTCAATAAAATTGAGATGAAATTTCTATGAACATCGACGTAATTTAAACTCGTTTAAATGTTTTGCGTAGGTACGAGTATATAATGGAATTTTAATAGTTGGGTTCGTACATTTCGAACAAATGATTTTAGTTTCGAATATGGGAATTTAATATGTTGAAAGACGAAACATCATTATTTATATTAAATGCCAGTGATTTATCCTTATTTATGTCTGACAAAGGAATTTATAATGATGTCTATCTTTTCAATAAAAATCTTTTAGGTACTGTTGTAATATTTGATTTTTTTTTAATATGAATAAATCTGTAATTGTTTTTGTATTCCCAACTGACATACGATGATGGCTTGGAGTAACCTCGTCATCATCACCAGACTTTTGGGGAAGCGGATGGCTCTCACCCGTAAAAATGTCTTTGCAAAAACATTTACACGGGACTGCTGCTCGAATACTTTATTTTTTTTTCTAGGCAGTCCTAGCCTTAGATAGAAAACAGTGGATAGGTTTGGAGGAGACTTTTGAACAGCAGTGGGGTTATACGGGTTATAATATAACATAAAATGTTGGAAAACAAAAGTCTCCCACACACTTGCATATTATTAAAACTTGGAAAACACAAACCATATAAAGTGCCTCTGTCGAATCTCGGAACACGTAGGCAACATTCCGACTCCGTTTACGTTTTCACTAAAAAGCTACTCTAAGTTGTCAAAACTTAAAATGTTCCCGGGCGCGCGGCGATGTATCTGATCTTATTTATTCCAGGGATGACGTGGGAGGCATAAACAAGCGTCGTTAGAGCGTCGCTTACTCTACATGTTTATGTAATTTTGTGTATCTTAGATTTCATTGCTGGCTATAAACTGTTTCGGGTTGATATCGCGCTTGTTTTGTTTTATTACCACAAATTTGTGCGGCTATGGCGTTTTATGAACCTGTGGATCAACATTGAACACAAATATTGGCAAGCGTTGTAATTGTTTGATGGTATATGGATGTGGTTTTGTTTATAAACGTGTTTTTTTACTCGTTTCATCCTTTTGACGTTCAATGTTATAGGTTATACTCGTTTTTCCCCTGTAATAGCAAAAATACAAGAGATTTTTGGTTCGTTAAACCTGACAGAGCTATAAAGTAATAAACGTTTAAAATATTGAGTATTGCGGACCTCCTCCTTTTTTGAGTCAGTTAAAAATAGTTGTCGCAAAATTGACAATTTAATTAATTATTTTACTGTTTTTAATGCAAAGGCACTACTGGCTGATAAATCGTTATTAAGAGTGGTATGGCATTTGACCATCGTAAGCCAAAACTTATATGTCAGTCATCTATTCTCGTGTAAACCCAAAAAATTATGTGATAATTACCGAAATAAAATAAAGTTTCGTTATAAATAATTTCGAAGCACAAGTAGGTATATCTCGAACTCAGTTTATTAACGTAACTTATTAATCACTTAGCGCCACAAATCATGACGCGTATGCGACTCTAAGCGAGCTTCCCGTAAAGCGTGTAACGAGCTTATCTCACCGCTTGAAGCGGGCGAGTGGATCTGTTGCGGGCACTTGTGCTTTTCTGTACTTTGATAAATGTTACTTATAGGTACTTAGGTTGGATGTTAGGGCCGAATTCAGATAAAAATTACGAAGAAATTAAAGCGAATGATAATGAAATATAATTAAGTATGTTCTTAGGTCCATCCATCTAGCTTTTTGAAGTGTTTGAGGTCAAGGTACGCTTACTTGTGTTGATACGGATTATTTAACCCTTTATTAATAAACACAAAGAATAAGGTCTTAAGAACTTTATCCGTGTGGTCAACTTAAAGTCAAATTGAAATAGTATTTTGAACTATTTCAAGTTTTGGATAGCTTTTTCACTGCAAAAAATTCTTAAAAGAAGACACATTACACTGTGGCTTTGTACTCTGTGGCACTCTAGGCTAAGTTAATGACCCAGCCATTTGGTAAAATGACGAATCAGCTGACGTCTTAAGACTTCGGCTTGGCGTCACGCGACGCCATAGAGCGGTAGCTTCCCAGTGACAGCCCGATAAGGGACGACTCATCCCACGCGCCATGCCCGGAAGAGCCACTTTATAAATCAGCCATCTCGACTTTACGCTCAACATTTAGATAGTTTCATTTATACTGACCGTTCACACGATACATAAATAGACGAGGTGTTTATTTATAGACGACTGTACACGTCAGCGTTGGGTATAACGTATCCAATTACAATTGAATATAGCTAGATAACTTACGACGGATTTTATTTACTGTTTGATTTTTTACCAGGCTAACTGTAAGTATTATTGGACAGTCAGAGGATTTTATATACATATTTTTTTTCCATCATGACGAAACCTGCACACCTATGAATTTTAAGGTTGTGTAGTCAACCAACCCGCACTTGGCCAGAGTGATCGACTATGCCCTTATCGCCCTAGTTTAGGGTAGGCCCGTGCCCCAGCAGTGGGAACGTATATGGGCTGATGATGATGATTTTTTTTCCTATCGTAAAGCCACACAATATTGTCAAAAAAGTCCGAAACTTGTACCGAAACATCCTCTAAAATGTAGTCATTGGTTAACCTAATAAAAGATCCACTTTCCACTCTTGAACCTTGAACCCGGTGTACACGTACAGCCATTTTGTTTTTGTGTAAACAGTGCACGCAAACACAAGCTAATCGCGCGGGTGCGCGCGGGCGGCGGGGCATCAAGATCGCCCTTTATTAACATCAGACAACATTATCTCCCCTCTCTTCCACTGATATATCGCCTCGTTCCTGCAACAGACAGACGGTCCTGTACTTAACAATATTTATTTCAACTCTTGGGGCCTGAGTTTTTGGGGGGAATTACCTCTGATTTTGTATTTTATGGAGCTCGTAGTGAATGTTGATTGTTGAATTTGTGTTGTTTAAATTTTTTTAATGTTCTATTTGTATTATAATACTTTCAAAAATATAACGATGGTAACGAGTATTTATTTACTTTATTATCACCTAAACTCTATCATTTATCACTTACCTTAATGGTTTGTTAAACAGTCCATTATTTTTTATTGAACCATTTAATCCTTCAAATACGATAACAATATATGATCGACGCTTTCTTATCATACCTATATGAAAATATTGACAAAATGGGTGGAAAAAGTTGACTTATCAGCGTACAACTATTTTGCGCGAGCTAGTGAAACAGTCATTCAAGCTATTTTCATATCTTTGATAAGAGTACCGCTGTATTATAAAATATTATTCTTCGGTGCCTTTTATAACTCAATCAAAATGGGCCACGAATGGCCAGCACTCATCATTAGGAGAAAATATCCGTACGAAATGCAGGCTGCTTAGAATTTCACTACACAATTTGACCTACTTCCCGGTATCCACGTTACCGAATGGAGTGAATTCCACTAGCATCAACTGAATCCCAAGTTCTGAGGATAGATGTGAGCATAGGCCTCCGAACCTCGGGGCAATCTCTTTAAGTGGCCTCCGTCGGCCTTATCGGGCTTATTAGTTATTTATTCTCACGCGGCCTTAGAGACCCAGAAAGTGTCCTTCATGTAAATTGCATTGTTCTATTGCGTGGTTGTGTTTATACCGTGAAAAATGTTGCTCTCGCGAAGATGGATAGTTCTCGATATCAAGTGGATGTTTCATGGATCTACGGCACCGCTCGGTACCTACATAATGTTAAACTAGAGGACAGGAAGCCAACAAGGCTAAAAAACGCAAAAGTAGCAGTTATCTTCTTTTTCTGCTATGACACATGTCTTTGATTTTTCTCTCCGTCTTTTGTTTTTTATTATGTAGTGTTTTTGGAACCAGGACAAAAACTTAAGTGTTTTCAATTTATTACCCCATTGATGAACATTAAGGGTTACAGCGATTAAACTAACCGTTTAGGTCAATTAATGGTAGCCTGTAAGCTCGCTCTGCTACATATATATTATACGGTTGCTGTCACGATACCTCACACAGCCGTCTAGACGCCAACGCATAGGATTTGTACATTCACGTCCTAATGAATCAGACATCACCCTCCGAAGAATTATTTATTTGCTACAAGCTTTTGCTCGCTGGCTTTGCAGCGTGGGCTGAGGAGAACCTGCTTCGATAAAAGGTTGTTAGGTTTCTATTGACATCTTCATTTCAATTTATATCTTCCAAGACTGTTAGGTAACCGATAGATAGGAAATATGAGAGAATAACGCAGTAAGGCCCTTATAAAGTAACATCGACACATTCAACTTGGTGAATAAATTTAAATAGTGACGTAATGTGGATGATATGCGGGAAAATCAAGATAAAACTGAATAAGAGTACTTATATTTACATTATTTTTGTAAAACGTATGTTAAACACCTCTGAACTTATGGATTAATAAGTAATTTTGCGTTAAAAATCCGACTTTAGGGGTGAGAGCCATCTGCTCCCCCGTCCGGCGATGACGACGAAGCTACTCCAAGCCATCATCGTAAGTCAGTTAGGAAAAAAAAACAACTCCGACACTTATTTACGATTCATTTATCATATTCTTTGCACATCTAATCAAAAGGTACTTAAGATTGTTACGTAAGTACTGTTTACAAATTACTTACAATGTTTGTATCAAGTTGCAACTTGATAAGAGTTCCCTTTTCGATTAGGGAAAATACAGAGTGAGTGCATAAGGACTCGGTGGGTTCTGGGCGACAGGAAACCCGACAAATATTCGCTTTCCCCTCCAAACTTGCTCGTTGCTCAATTGGAGTTATTAAAACGCTGTAAGTAGAACAGTTACGTTATTGCTACCTGAGACCCCTAAAACGCTCTCCTCGTTTATAACAAAGTAGAGGTAATTGTGTTGTTCGCTTGCTACGATGTCTCGGTACACGTAAATAGAATTTCAACGAGTTTGTAACGTTGTACCTAGTTTGTGTTTGTTATTCTTTTGTTTCTCAAAATTTGTATTAAATTAAAAAGTTAAAGTTTGTCAGTACAGCCACTTTTATAAAGACGTATCAACTATGTGCAACTTTCTCTCTGGCAGTTGGAGAAAAAAGTATCTATTCCCAGTGCTCAAAAGTGTTCAAATGAATTTGATATTTTCATTCGGTCTATTTTATCAGAATTTTATATCATAATTTAGCCATAAAAACGATCTGTACAAATAAATCCTCATCCGTATCACATTCGTTTACTTCAAACACACAAAAGTAAGCTATTTTAAGCGTTTCCCTTTTTATGACGTCACAAACACTCGTAACTTATCCCGAGGTTTATCCGGCGGCATGACTTGTCAGAATTATTTACACCTACTTACTGTACCTTTATATATCCACTTTGCCTCAAAATGGCAGTCGAATCGAGTCGGGGACACAACGCTTTTTTTTTCTGAGAATCAACTTCACACGAAATGATTTGATGAAAAATTATCTTTGAAGTCAAAGCATTTATTGCGAAGTAAGTGTACATTTTAGGTTAAGACAATAAAATGAGCTTAATAATTTAGTTGCCCTTTCCAGGCACTGCAACATGAGGGCACGGGATTAAACATAACATTTATTCTTAAACTAGCGGCCGCCTGCGACTTCGTCCTGTAATGTACCTTGTAAACTTAGCTATTTATTTGTGAAAGTCCCGTTGAAATTGGTCTAGACGTTTCGGAGATGAGCGAGAACAAACAGACAGACAGACAACATTCTTTTAACTTGTACATTTGTTATTGGTAACCGATGTATATGTTACGGCTAATACCCGAAGTGCGGCTACACCTAGGTTTAGCCGGCTAGAACTAGGTGTAGCCACTTACTCTTGGCTAAACCTAGGTGTAGCCGATTGTTTTCGGCTAAAACTAGGTCTAGCCTTCATCATGCCGGCTACAACTAGGTCCAGCCATTCCATGTCGGCTAATACTAGGTTCAGAGAATCCCTGTTGGATAAAAGTTAGATGCGAGTCCCGCCAAGCCTTCCGTCCTTCCCCGCGTCACACTCAGGACTCACAGCATCTGCAGCAGCAGCGCGGGGTGGAGGGCGTAGCGAGACACGCGCCTCTGCAGGTTGTGAGCACCAAGTGCTGCTGATCTACTGCAGGTCTACTAGCGAGTGTGACTCATAGCGTCTGTACATAGTTGTAACTGCCTCGTTGGTCTATTGGCAGCAAGCGCTGCGTAAGGACCGAGAGGTCCCCGGTTCGAGTCTGAGGTCGGTGAAAATTTGTGTGAGTTTTTCTGTAATGAAATTACTTAGCCCGGAGTTAGGAAGTTGGCGGTTGAACGCCCGTGCCGCGGAAAGCACGTTAAGCCGGTGGTCCTGCGCCCGATCTCTCATCGGTCATGTCGGATTGCCGACTCACCAAATTATGAGAGTAGGGGAAAAGATAGTGCACTTGTGTTTGCGCGCACACTTGTGCACTATAATATGACCTACGCAATTGGCTGATCTTAATTGAGATCGGCTGCCATGGCTAAAATCGGTCTGACGCCTTATCTTACATACTTAGTTATAGCCTATAACTATGTAAGATAAGGCGTCCGACCGATTTAAGCCATGGCAGCCGATCTCAATTGAGATCAGCCAAGTGCGCAGGACATATTATAGTGCACAAGTGTGCGCGCAAACACAAGTGCACTCTCTTTTCCCCCACTCTCATAATTTGGTGAGTCAGCAATCCGACATGACCGATGAGAGATCGGGCGCAGGACCACCGGCTTAACGTGCTTTCCGAGGCACGGGCGTTCAACCGCCAACTTCCTAACTCCGGGCTAAGTAATTTCATTACAGAAAAACTCACACATATTTTCACCGACCTCAGACTCGAACCGGGGACCTCTCGGTCCTTACGCAGCGCTTGCTGCCAATAGACCAACGAGGCAGTTACAACTATGTACAGACGCTATGAGTCACACTCGCTAGTAGACCTGCAGTAGATCAGCAGCACTTGGTGCTCACAACCTGCAGAGGCGCGTCGCGTGTCTCGCTACGCCCTCCACCCCGCGCTGCTGCTGCAGATGCTGTGAGTCCTGAGTGTGACGCGGGGAAGGACGGAAGGCTTGGCGGGACTCACAGGGATTCTCTGAACCTAGTATTAGCCGACATGGAATGGCTGGACCTAGTTGTAGCCGGCATGATGAAGGCTAGACCTAGTTTTAGCCGAAAACAATCGGCTACACCTAGGTTTAGCCAAGAGTAAGTGGCTACACCTAGTTCTAGCCGGCTAAACCTAGGTGTAGCCGCACTTCGGGTATTAGCCGTAACATATATATTCCCATTTTATTTACTTGTATTGGTATAAAACATTGTGGCAAATATTATTTTCTACGTTTACAGAATATTTATACTCTTATAACATATTTTTATATCTATATATTTAACTATCGAAGTAAATAACACTAAAACATTTTATGGCGTTGAATCATAGTCTCTCAAGTCAAACTTCCACAGATTCAATCTTCATGTATGCCATAATAAATGTAGTTACACCAAAGCGTTTAGTTTGTCACTATTCATTTTACAACAAACACTCAACGTTAAACTCCTGGTGTAAAATGTTTACTACCTTTGTTGATACTTTGGTATTTTAATAAAATGGTTTTAGATCATATAACTTTCATAATAGTATGATGTAGGTTTAGATAGTACTGTGGATTGTGCCCAGAGTTTATAGCATCGCTAAATAGTATAAAGCAAAGTCGCTTCTCGCGTTTGGCTGTATGTATATATATGTATGCTTAAATCATTAAAACTACGCAACGAATTTTGATGGGGTTTTTAATAAATAGAAGGTTTCAAGAGGAAGGTTTTTATGTATTATTTACCGGAAGCGCAGTGAGGACAGTTCACTAGTATTAGAATAAAAGTGATGTAGTATTTTGGGAGATACCCCATTCTTAGTAAGTATAACGATCTTGCTTATTATGTAGCCCGTATACAGTATCATATTGGATTACACGTCGCGTAAGTTTGTTCTAGGAATTATTCTGTATGTTGTGTGGAGTAGATGACAACGGCAGTGTGGGTAATAGAATGTAAACATTTGCTCTCGTTTGGAATCGCATCGCAAACGCCCGATATCCGTCGCTGCAAATCCTGCGTCCTCAACTCCTCCTCTTTGAAATCACTGGATATGGAAAGTGGATGTCGGCAAAATGCTAATAAAACAGAAATGTGAAGAAGGAATAGAATCAGTGCTCTAAAACTGTGTTACGGTGCATTATGAATGTTTGAAGACTTGGAGATTGCTTTTATATCTAAGTAGCTAATCACGTGACCAATTACTATCTTACAGTGCGTTACAAAAAGAAGCGGATGTCCTTTTTTAGGCTAGAGGTTACCTGTGCACTGAATTTCTTTCAAATCGGTTCAGTAGATCGTCACAGTGTAACATACAGATAGAGTTACTTTCGTATTTAAGATATCAATAAGGATTGTTCAAAACTTTTATAAAACATTATTGTCTTGTGTTTCACGTCAGAGTCTACCGCTTACGTAGAGTTAACATATCAACAAGAAGGGTAGGTAAAGCCGAACCAAACAGCGCGAGACGTAGTTGTCACACAAACTTAATCCTTACATAGATGTTCGGAACTTATCTGAATAGGTTTCCCCATGTACAGCGCTATGATACAAAAGTGTGCGTTTGTCAAACCGCCCACGTCCCAACTTGGTAGACGTCACGTTGCCGAATTGTGTCGGAATTCTCGCAAACCTTATAAAACAAATTGTTTTAACATTGCAAAATGCCGCGGAAGTTGCGGACTCCAGCCGCGGCCTTGCTTTTTTCTTTTCATGTTTAGGCAAGAGAATGTTCATTTTTGCCGCCTTTATTCACTTTGTTTTACTCTGTTATTTTGTAATTTTGTATGTTGCTATATTTAGGGAGGAAAGAATAAGAAACATTTTGGCCACACCGGCAGGAAAACAAATATCAACATGATACCTACTGATCTTAGATTAATTAATGTATTTTGTTTTTGATTTATCTGCAGATCTTATAATGAAAAGACAAGAAATTATATGTATTATACTTTTTATTTCTATTCTAGTTATTTTTAAACAACTAACGACAACAATTTACACCAATAAACAAAAAATGGTTAAATACAGCACACACAACTAATATGTTTCCCTAACATGTATAACATTGAAACGTTGGAAATAACGTTACCTACTCTATCTATCTCTTAAGAAGATTGCCTATGTTTTATACATAAGTTTCCTATATACGTATAACCAAATACTGGGTATACAGTACTAAAGAATTGCATTGCACCGCAAACTGTTTGTATGAGAACAAAAGTAACTATACCACTTGGTGCATTTATAATACATTTATTGACCTTACGCTAATGAAGAGCAATTTAAACTGTTTCGAAACATACCGCTTTGATTAACTGATTGCAATACTTGAAAACGAATTTATCTTCATCAATTGTTTGATTGTTAATGACGTGTATTTAACACCTTGATTAACGAACAAGGCTTTTTAAGTGTTGACATTGAAAGTGTAGTAGTACATTTTTGTAGGGATTGATTTTATTTCTAAAGCAGTACATTAATGCGTTTATTAAAGATGCATTTAAAAATTATAAATAGGAAAGGTTCATAACGTGTACCTACCAACTTTGAGTTTTAGGACGATATTATAAAAGGTATATTTGAATTTTTAAAATGAAAATCACTTAATACATGCAATGCATTATAACCGTTCATGATTGATACTAACGTTAATAGTACTCTAAAAGTATGTTTTCATTGTCTCCTCTGATTTCGTAGAACGACACATGTCACGATTATTAATACCACATCCATTTTATTAACTTAGTATTTTTTAAATCGTTTATTCTTGGTGCTTACTGTAAACAGGAATGCCAGAGCTTGAAAACTTCGTGACTATTCTAATTTGTACCTAGAGAACAAACCTACTTATTTAACAGTCACGAGCAACACACAGTTCCAAATATTGTACTCAACTACTTAACCTGTCAATTGCTTTAATATACAACATAGGGATATGCCCACGTACATACATTTGTTTGATTTTGCTTTACTCGTTTTATTATCGTAAGCTTAACCTTTAACCGGTGACAAGCGGTCTCACAGGCCGCGCGGTACTGCTGATTCTTCATTTCACCCCCTTCCCCGTACTTCCTTTGTTTGTGCGCCTGAGTACCTTCAAGTTTAGTTGCACCTACGCCGTGGAGTGGGATAGCTGCGTTACACGGGCTCATGTTGGTAAGTTACATGGATGCAAAGTTTTCAAGCGGCCTCTCAGACCTTATGTCACCAGTAACGTAACTATATAAGAAAAATTTGATATATTGTGTTTTGTCGTTTTTACAATTATTTACTGCAATGAATTTGTCAGAGCTTCCGAAAAAGAAGCGTAATGAGTCTGAAGCCTTAACCAGCCGTGAAATTGAAGACTGCCTGGCTCAGGAAGACTCGAGTGGATTAGAAGCCGAAGTCGTTCCTGGTAATTTTGTCCTGGAGGAAAGTTACCACAACTCGAACACCGAAGAAAGTGCTTCTGAAGACAACGAGCCGGTAATACTTCACCCCACGAGTCCACCCAATCCACCACAGGAGTATGATAGTGATACAGAAGATGAACCTTTGTCAAGAATAGCTAGAAGTTATGATGGAAAAAACCGGTACAAGTGAGCAAAAGATCCGCCAAACAGAGCTGTGCCAACAGGCCAACACAACATTATAACTCGTAGGCCCGAGTTGAGATTGCTCAAACAAGATAAAACAGATCTATTTTCTCTATGGAAAAGAATTGTAACACCAGATATCTTAGAAGAAACTTTGAAGTGGACAGATGTAAAACTTGGTGAATTCAGATAAAAATATACCAGAGAAAATCGCCCTGAACTACAAGATATGGATATGAATGAATTGCTTGCTTTCCTAGGTCTTCTGATGTATATAGCTGTGTTCAAACCCAGTCACAAAAACATGTATGCTTGCAATGTGCAAACAATTATGCCCAGATTGTCAATAAAAATTAACAAACTTCACCTAATGTCATTTCAGTGAAATATTACTTACGATTGGTTTACTATTATTTTTTTAGTTTATTATTATGTTAACTTAAATAATAATATGGCTTTTGTTATTATTTAACTTTTTTTTTAGATTTTAGGACTGATTGTTGATCTATCCTCAATTTTTGGCCAAAGAGACTGCCAAAGTTGTGATTTGAGTTCCTTCTTAAAAAAAAGTACGTAAATGGTTTATATTTTTGTTTTATTTTATACCTTAATATGTCATTTAACTATTTCTCAGTACTAGGGCAATTTATCATGCTAAACCTTTAAATTATAAACCAAAAACGGCAGCGGCCTCTCAGACCGCTCGTCACCAGTTACGTTACAAAAAAACCATGTCACCAGTTAAAGGTTAAGAATTTGTTAGGAGCCGCGACTCCGTTTGAGTGGAAAATTAGCTTAAAGTACAGTCAGCCAAAAATGTGGTCGACCACCCTACGGTTGAGATTCGTTTGGACGTCATGAAATAACAAGGTAAATTTTCCCTCGCAATAAGATTGTGTCCGTGACTATTGCCAACCAGAACGATCGTTACATCTCGTAGAAACTATTGTCAAAAGTGGTAGACCAATTTCTTGACTGACTGTACATAAGGCTCTAGACTGTGTAATTTTTTCATATAGGTAAATAGGTTTCTTTATGGTATGAAAGCGCGCCAAACAGAGAGAGTGACTTTCGCATTTATTTTCTTAGTATGAATTCATATAACCTGGTGTTTAGAACTTTAGAGTTGTACCTATTACTTGTATTGTGCCTAAAAGTGCAGTATGAAGAATTTTAATAATTATAGACTAAAAAGTGTCTTAATTCTTTGTTCTTCTTTTGTCTGTCACATATGTGTGTTTTTGCTTAAGTTTTGTGTTTTGAAGCAATGTTGTAATTCGTTGTGTACCAACTTGCTTATGTTATGTGGTCAATAAATAATTTCTATTCTACTCTATTCTATTCTAAATGCTACGATTTCTTTGACACCAACAATACCGGGGGAGGTTTATCGTGCCCCTGAATGCAGTTCCCCGTTTACGTGAAGTGTGACGTCATCAGCGTCATTACGGGCGCGCACGTCGCTAACAAGCGCCGCGCGTTATCGGAATATTGTCGACGTGTCGTTGAGATAAATTGACGGAACGCAATGCGTGCCGCGACTTCCTGGTACGACTCTGTCAAACTGCGTCATCGGGGCGATGTTTAAATAAGTACTAAGATTTAAACATCTAACTTTTTAATGCTTAGATTTGGAAAAAAAATAACTTTAAAACTGCTCTGATCATAATTATTTAGAGCCGAGTTTCAAAAACTTTACACGGTCTCAGGAAGATAGCTAATGCATAAATATTTTATTAGCTACGGACTCGCCGTAAAGGAACCGTTAATTTAAAAATATAGGAACAGTGTACCCTACATATCTGAATCAAAAAATATAAATGATTCCAAGCAAATACTCGTAGCTTTGATTACGCGCAGTAACTACTCCAGCGATACGGATTGATATTGTATTGAGAAGAAATAAAAAACTTAACAAATGCTAAAATCATGACTTCATGATCGCTACATTTCAATGGAGCTTGTTCCAAGTTATATCACAATATCCCAGTTCCATCTTCATTACTTGGCGTATACTTTGGCTATAAATCCGTCGATGACCGCCATCCAGCTCATTAGACTACTAGCATCATTACAGGGACCATTTACGTGACCAATTTCAACGAAAACATTACGTCACTCAACCTCAGTCAAATTTCTTTTATGAACACGTCAAAGTTCAAATCGTCGTCTTGAATTCTGATTAGAGCATCATAAGCCACAATTTATCATCGTTTGAATGACAAGCGTGATTAGCTTGTCCTTACCTTGTATACGGGCTTTATGGGACACGACCCAATTTAAAATAATACGTCGCATCGTGGTTCAATCTGCCGGAGACACGATGGCTTTCATGGCGTGAAACAATGCATAATGTATAAGATCGTAAAGCTCATTTTTGTGGACGTAATACCAGCTTACGTTGTAAACACGTGCTTATGTAAGTGTTTAGATAGGAAATAATTTATTGTTTCTTACTAAAATGCAACTTAATGTACGTAGGTTTGATTACAGAGTTGTAGGTATGATATGTAGGTCGGTTGAGTTTATTTTGGTCATAGAGTAGAAGGGCATTATTGAAACGGACGATATTTTAATACCAAACTTCAAGTCAATTGGAAAGGTCATATTATTAATATGTCTTATTGGGCCGGGGACCAATGACTGGACACTCATTTATTTTTAAAGGATCTTAGTGGCCTTTGTATATAACCATTTGGATAGAGGGGTTGTTTAATCGTACTATCCTCGTATCGCTAAGCGAAACGAACTATCAGACGGACTTTTTTCAAAATGTACGTTTTATTATGTTCGTTTTGGATTACATAATTATATTTCTCTGTCCAAGCTTTCAAGGTGAGGGCGACGTGTTCAATATGTTCTATAGTGTCTGTCAACTTCATATGTAGACCTCACGGCCACTTACCGTCAGATGGAGTGCGGTCATCCCGAACGTTGATTTTGAAAAAAGACTATTGAAATATGTATTTTTGCACTTTCGAGGCACTCTACTATAAATGATAAATAAATATCTGGGACATTTCCAGGTGACGGTCATCTGGCCCCAAACTAAGCAGAGTTTGTACTATACTCGTCACAGACTGATATACATACATAGATATTTATAAATACATACTTAAATACACTATCATACCCAGGCACGAAATAAACATGTTTATCACTCAAATAATATTTGCCCTGAGAGGGAATCGAACCCACGACTCTTGAAACCGCCAGTCATGGTAGCTAACCACTGTTCCACCGTGCTAGTCAAACATTCTGACACAACTCTGATATGAGTTCCAGGTTTTTGTGTATGTAAAGAAACAAATGACGTCTCTTCAACATTCCGTTTCTGTTGCAGGAGGAGCAGCAACAAGTGAAACAGCTGCCAGTGGTCCCGAAATGCTGTGCGTCCGGCCAGAACCTCAGCGTGACCATAGAAGACGGCAAGGTGAAGTCGGCGTGCGCGCGCTCCGGCCTGACCTTCCAGCCGTCGTTCCACAAGGCCAACGAGACCCACATGTGGAGCTACGACTCGAACGTGTACGAGACGATCGTGGGCATCCCCTGCATCCACGACAGGTCCGCGTGAACATGTAACTGCCTTTATCAGATTGCAGTTAGCGTAGATACTTTGGCACGATTTTGTTCAGAATTTTGCTATGACAACGTAATGTTCAGCTAGTGCAGGGACAGCCCTGGACAAGCTGAACATTACGTTGTATACTACACTACAGAGTGTATTTTGAGGTCCTGTTTAAAATTAGAAGGAGCTAAAATAGGAATTAAATGAAATGAATTTTTAAAGATTTTTGCTATGTCTATGAAATGCTCAACTAGTACAGGGCTGTAGTGTATTTTGGGACCCAGTTTCAAAATAGGGAGGAGCTAAAATAGGAAATAAATGAAAGGATTTTTTACAGATTTTTGCTATGTTCATGTAATGTTCAGCTAGTACAGGGCTGTTCACACTATTTGTACGATAGTAGTTATTACACTATTTACAGCTTGATTTGGTTCAAGGAACTCATAGTATCATATATTCTTGCTAACATCACTTAGTAAAGTTTTAATAGCTGGCATTTATTCATGAGCTTGTGCAGTTCGATCCCGATCCAGGATCAAAAATTATGTGATGAGTAGCTTGTATTTGACCCGTGTTTGGGTGTGTTATTAATAAATTTATAATATTGCTTTTTTATAATACCTACTATAACTCATTAACATCATCGGCCTTTTATTATATCCCACTGCAAGATATGTATAGGCCGCCTCCGTAGAACTTGACATTTGTATACCGTTCCACAAAAAAAAGAAAAAACAGATTTTAATGAAGTGAATTCCATTACAGATATAAACTAGAGCCAGATAAAGTGAGCACAGATGAGTTTTATCTGCTGGTCAATGGTTCTTTATTCGTTCCCTACAACAATCCCCCTTTACTGGGAACGAAGGACTTTTGTATGGAGACGTTCTGGAATGAGTCCAACCCAGCGGGCATCACGCTACCTATGGTGTGCTTTACGACAGCCGTCGAAGAGTCAAAGGCTACTTTGATTGCTTATGCCACAGGTGAGTTTACAGAGATTTACTTTTTTTATTTTATACATACTTACATACATACAGTCAGGCATCTTTCCCAGAAGGGTAGGCAGTTTATTTCATCCCATATTATTTACCTGGTTACCTACCAAAGGGCACGAGCCTACCCTAAACTAGGCCGATCAGGATATAGTCAATCAACCACTATGGCTAAATGTGTCTAGGGGTGAGAGCCATCCGCTCCCACGCAAGTCCGGTGTTAATGACGAGGCTACTCCAAGCCATCATCGTAAGTCAGTTAGGGGGGAAAAAGGCTAAATACGAACACATTGGTATGTAGTGAGATTAAAACTGACTACTTCCCACATAGAAAGCTTAGCCACTCGGTCATTATCTCTTTGAACACTTATTATACATTTATTTCTGAAGTAAGATAAGAATAAAATCTGTGATCTAAATTTTAAATTAATACAGTAAATAACATTACCTATACTATTTGAACGCGTGGACTCAAACCCACTATATCTGGGATGACGCGGCCACTCGGCCAATTGAACCACCTACGCAGTTAGTTAAGTAAGTTACAAATAAAATAAGGTCTCATTGATATTCAATACAGAGCACATCATCCTCTCGATACCAATGTAAATACGATCGAGGAAAATGCTTTGATATTGTGTAATCAATTAAACTTTAGCCTTTCATGTAAGAGACTTCAGAATCATGCATTACCTTTGTAAAATAAAAGTATATTTTCAAATAAATTTTTCATTTCATTTTTGAGTTAATCTTGGAAATACTTGTTACATAGAAAGAGACGGGAAAAGCTTAAATAAAAATATTGGGAGACGAAATAATGTTGGTTGTATTAATTTGAATATTGGGAGTGCTCATTTTGTAAATATAGGACGAAGAAAATTCGAACGAAGCAATGAGTGTTAACGCGTATGAAAAATTACTAGATGGCTATATATTGGTTAATTTTGACGTTACATTGACAGACATGTCAATATTCAACAACATGCTGCAGTTGAACCTCCTGCCTACGTATTGCCATCTATTGAATTTCACATACGTGTTAACCCTCATTGCTAAGACACAAGAAATTTGCGTGATGGGTTCAATGGCGTGCCACTCATGCGCCAAGGGTCGTGGGTTCGATTCTCACTCGAAACCCATATTTGTGGGTGTATCGGCGTACGTACTGTGTCTGGGTGTGGTAATTGTGTATTTAGTTTCATTTGATTATCCAATGTTGTTTGTGAATTCCGCTTAAGCTATTTACCACGGGATCAGATCTATGGATCTATTCCATTCTAATACCAAAATTTTTTTTGTAGTCGGTATTCGTATTCGTGGGTACTTATTAGTTTTTTGGTATTATCCAGGAATAAATCTATCAATGTATGTGATGTTATGTAATAAATTATTATTTAGTTTCAGTATTAACGTAAACCTTCTTTTCAGGACTAATAATATCAGTTCCGTTCCTACTGGCCACTGCGTGCGTGTACCTCTTCATCACAGTGCTAAGGGACACCCATGGCAAAGCTCTGGCGTGCCATACGATCTGTCTGGCCATCGCCTTCTCCTGCTTGGCTACAACTCAATTGGCAGGGCATGCCTTCCCTGTTGTCGTTTGTACGGTTATGGGTAAGGAGTTCAAATTTGTTTTGTAGAGTTTATTTTAGAAGTAGATTTCAAAGCAAAATCATTCAATTACGGTGTTTCATATCGGACCAGTAACCAGGCTTAGACAAAGTAACAAAATCGAAACGATAACGAAGTTCGAAAAGAACAAAATGTATGGGATTGACCACGTGATTTATCGCGTCTAATGTCAAACCCATACATTTTAATTTTTTTCGAACTTCGTTATCGTTTCGATATTGTTACTTTGTCTACGGCACTAGGCCTGCAGAGGGCGAGGCGTCAATCAGTCCAGCGATTTTTGATGTTTCTCTCCAAAAGTAATAGACACCTTTCACGTCATTTGACAAGCTGACTTATTGAAAATGTGCTCGACGCATTCATAATTTGGTTACAACAAACGGCAAAGAATCAGGACCGAGTAATAATAGACCAAACTGATAATTTGACTGAAAGCATTCCAACAGCACTTTCACACTTCGTTCTTAGAAAATGTGTAAAATATCTCAAAAAGCTCACAAGAGGATCTGTTGTGATAAAGATAATTTATTTAACCGTTCACCAGAAAATAGGGACATGTGAACGGTCTCTAACGGCATTTACGATTCAATATAGCTACATACAGTGTTGATGTAAATCCAGAACATTTAAATCAATTAAAAGTAACGAACGTGAACAGGTACTTGCTTCGCACGTTTATGATACTCAACTGGATAGATTACCATGAAAGCCAGGTCCGTATCTATTTAGTAATCCCGTCAGCCATTTCCTTAGCTCTTTGCCGCCTATAATTTTGTCTTGAGCATGTAGGAGAAAGCCATGTTTTCATATTAAACGGAAAATTGAGCTGTGCATTTAACTTTAGCCTGACGCAGTGGCACTTATCTCGCTTTGACGATGCTTGCTCCACTCGGTAATCTTGTTTGTAAGAATATTCAATGTTATTACTCTAAGCAGCGTTTTATTATGGATAAAAAGCCATTTTCTAGTCAAGATTAATGTTATACTTAATATAATATTGCTCGTAAGTAAAGCGTATCTGGTTTGCATAGTATGAGATTTTCTTAATGAGAAGCTTAATTTAACTTTGTTGGTTGATACAGAGTAAATCACTTTTAGTTTGTGCTTTAAGTTTATTAAGTAATCATTTTTAACATTTAAAAAAATACCTGACGTTTTATACTTCTAATATTTTACGATGGGCAAAGCAATGATGGTCATCATTAATTTGGTTCCATTGCAAAATCATTTACCATTTACGGATATCTATAAGAACAATACCTTGTAATAACGGTTCTTTGATAATGTGTTTTCTTTTCAGCGTACCTCATCCAGTTTTCGTTCGTATCCTGCTTTTTCTGGCTAAACGTCATGTGTTTTGACACTTTTCTAAATGTGAGGTAAGTAGTATTTAATTTTTGTATGAAATATGTCACAATGCTTCCTTATTTAATTTATTTGGGATGAATTATGTAAACGATTACAAAATAAAATTGAAGTTTAGCGTAAGGGACTTCATACAAGTATAATTTTATAACTGTGCTAGAAATAAATTCATGAAAAGTTAGTGAAAGTAAATGAAGATACCCTTATGATAAATAAGTATGCCTGTCGTTATATTATTATGTAGTTCACTTTTCCTTATATTATTTTTGAGTGCTTTTCAACTGATTAAATATGATTTATTGTGTATGAGGTGTGTTTATTATAAGACTGGTTCTTCCAGCGGGAATTACCAATGGAACTGCAAAGTAGAACTAGTGGGAATGATCCCTTGGAGTAGCCTTGTCATCGTCACCGGACTTGCGGGGAGCGGATGGCTCTCACCCCTCAAAGTATGTGTTGCTAAATGACTTGTACTTGTTCGAACAGGAGGTACATAAACTCATCAGTGAGCAGAAGAAGCATGAGGAGGCGGTTCGCGTGGTACTGCGTGTACGCAGTTCTGTTCCCCGTCATTCTGCTCATCGTCACGATAGTGATGGAGTTATCGCCCGCCGTCCCTAGCACCTATTTGAAGCCCAACTTCGGTGTCAAAAGCTGTTGGTTTAAGAGTAAGTTGGTTTTAAACCGACTTAAAAAAATAATAATAAGAAGGTTCTCAAGTCGACTGATTTATTTTTATTTGTGAACAAAGCTATTCGAATCAATGTTTAAGCGAATCCTAGTAATCACGATGGTGCTAATTTAGGTTAAAGTTAATGTAAAATTAGTCAAATAACGACTGGAGACAGTGTTCTACATTATGTCATATAAAGCAAATAATCCAACTAACTATTTACGCAAAAAAAGTCGTCATGATGTCATATCGGGTCTGCATTTCGTTATTAGTCATCCTGCAGTATCACTTATGATAGACATACTTTTAATATGACGTCATTATAACGATAACTGTTCTGACATATATGTATAAAAAATATATATCTATGCGTAAGTAACATAATATTTCGGAAATCCTAATACAAGCGCGTACATATGAAAATATTTATTTTTTGATATGCAGTTACGATTAATTCATACTCCTACTTCCTTTGACGTTATATGACTCACTGACATAGGTTTGTTAGTATTCATGTAGGTTGGAGATCACGATCCACATCCAAATTATACAAGTTCAAATCTTGTTTTGGTATCAAAGCAAAGCCTTTGACCATTGGCTACCTTTCAGATCGGATTGCTATCTCATTGGATACAAAATTCAAAGGAATATAGAGATTCCATTCATTTGCAAAGATAATATTTGTGGACCAATATCCTATGTACAAATATAACACTGATAGGTACTCTTCATTGTGGTAGCATTGATATTCAAATATAAACAACTTCAGCTTAGACAACATTATTGACCTATTTATTTAAAAACAACCATAAATCTATCTTTAGAAGTAAATATTTCTTTGTTTACTAAAAACATTTTTATGAAATAATATTGTACTAATATGTAATTTTTTATGTTTTTTGTAGCGGATAAAGCAGCGTTGCCTTATTTCTACGGACCAGTCGCATTAATCCTCATCAGTAATCTCATCATATTCTTCTTTACTGCGAGAGCTCTAGCAGTACATTACAAAAAGTTAAATCCACGTAAGTACCTATTTAGTTAATTTTTAGTATAACCATCAACAACCATGTAACTCCCCACTAAGAGGCTGAAACCTCGCCTAAATTAGGGCGACAAGGCCTTAGTATGACCATTCTGGCCAATTGAGCAGCGGGTGGGTTGACTTTACAGGTGTCTTGGTTATGTTTCCTCATGATGTCTACCTTCACCATACGTAAAGGAGGTATTACGTTTAAGGAACTGTTATTTGTTTTTTTTTCTAAGTAATATCAGTTTAGCGTAAAGACGCTAATACAAGACACGAGACTTTTTAAGTTTGTCTATTCAAGTTTTAAAGGCATTCGGAGGGAAACGTAATAGTGTTAAGTTTTAAGTTATTATACGTGTGAGTACTCGTGTACCCATTTAAGATTATCGTAAATATCTCCATTTTATTCAAGGTTTAGAATGCGATTCAAAAATTTGCGTCACTCCTTACAAAGTAATGAATCCGTTGATATCTTATCTTTGCAAGAATTTATCGAGTAGCGGCGTTATCTACTAAGGAAATATAAAAAATGTAATAAGGGAGTGTACTTTTATCACTTATTCATTGTGTACACAAAACTTTAGGCGAAAATACAATTATGTAACACATTGAACTTGATATTCATACAATTCGGATTAGATTAAAATATCGCGCGCGTAATATTTTTAAACATAGTAATTTTTTAGCCTTTACAGTCAAGTTAAAATATAAATATTTATAATAAGCTATATTACATAAATATAACCGGCTATTTTATTTTTTTTGTAGAAAAATTCTGTAGGTAAGTTTATTTCTCGTTTAGAACACGCTTCGTTATAGATAACTAACATAATAATCTAGTTTCACTTAAAACCTTGAATGATTTGGAAATGAAATTCTTGCGAAATTACCCAAATGCCTTATCAAAAATGTGTGCAAACTCTACCATTATCAAGTCCCTAGATTTGAATAAAGCTCGTTCGGTAAAGTTAAACCCTATACCAATGATAAGATGTGTCTCCTCACTACTATGACTCCGGTCTACAGGCATCTATTCAGGTCTCCAGGGTAAGAGCAAGGCATGCGACAAGTTTAATAGGTTTTTAGTGCCTGTCGACTTCATATGTTAACTTCACGGCCTCACTTATCAGATGTAGTCATCCTGAACGTCGGATATTATAAACAAAAGGAATCCACCCCACCTGGCTCTTCCGGCCCAGTGCAACCCTGCCTATACCTAGTGTTTGTTCCAGCTAACTCAGACTACAGCACGTCGGACGACTGGGTCCGCCTCAACACTGTCCTAGGGCAGGCGTTGACGACTCACGAGCGGACCTCTTCGCCGCCGAGGGACTCGCAAGAGAACGTCGATCAGCGACTCAAGAAGTACAGGAAAATGTGAGTCAATTACAGGATCTTCAGAAAATTTTAAGTGCTTCCATTCATTTATTCTTCTGCAATTGTCCCACGCTAAGTGGGGTCGGCGCAACATGTATACTTCTTACACTCGGGCCTGTCATTCGTCAGCTCTGTGTCTACTCCTTTTACTCTCATATCATCTCTCACGCAATCCATCCATGTCTTCTTCGGCCTTCCTCTACTATTACGTCCATTGACATTCATACTCATCACTCTTCTACTTACATGGCTTTCTTCCCTTCTCTAAAATGCCCGTAATTTTCAATACCCGACCGTCCGGGAATTACGCCCAGACATATTTCACCTCAAACCAAGCCAGCTGCTTTTCAAGACGTCGATTTTTTCCCACATATTAGCAGTGAAGACACAGATGGCACCATCTAAAATATTTTCAGGATTTTCTGGTCATAATGCCCCAGTCTCGTCAAGAATCGTGGGTTCGATTCCCACTCGGGACAAATAATTGTGTCTGGGTGTACTATTTATATATTTTAGTTTATTTGTATACCCACTGTTGAGTCTGATCTGTATTACAAGTGCTTGCCCCGGGATGAGATCAACGTTTGTGTGTAATATTTACTTATGTAATAAAACTATAGTTTAATTAAAGGCTTTGATACATAAAACTTGATATTTTTTCAACATAGTTCAAAAAAGGAGGTTTAAACTGAAAACGCACATTTTCTTTATATATGTATGTAAGAATGTATGTTTATCCACAATTTTCTTGAGTTTGGCTGAACCAGTTCGTAAAAGAATATTTTTATAGTCGTTTCATATAACTTAGCCTTCAATACGTATCCCCAAGAGCTGTCATGTTTCCATTTTTATCTTATAAACTGATATTTTATATGTCCCTAATACCTAAGAGCAAATTTGTAGTAGTGAGCGAAACCCATATCAATCATAATTAACAGGTGATGGATAGTGGATAATCCTCCAGAATACCGCCCGTAGAAGCGGAAGATATTTAATTATTTCTATACATGTAATAAAAAAGGAACGGGTCTGTTTGTACATAGAAGATATAATATGATAAAAATAATGTAAGAGTCCTCTACATACGTAGTAGTGCCCAAAACAATGATATTGGAGTTTTGGTCTGTTTATATGTTTGTCTGTGCGTTTGTGCACGCAAATTTCAGCAAGCTTATCCGAGATGTGGTTTTCAGTAATATATTGTGGAAAGTTCAACTTTAAATATAATGTTAATGTTTCATGTCAATCATTAAAATGCTAATAAAGAATCAAGGTGAACTTGCTGGGCATTTAAAGGCGCGGGTATATTAAAAAAAAAAACATTCTAAATACCTAGTCTTTTCCACGCGGGTGAAGTAGCTGGCACAGCTAGTATTCCAATAAATGTAAGGAATCTATACCAAGAGCGTATTCCAGGGATTGGTATCGGCATTTAATTCAATCTACTAATTATTTCCTGTTCCTACCATTCAATTAATTATACATTGTTGTTTAGTAAAGGAAAGATATACTCTAATAATGTTATTATACGGGTTCCAATATCAACATAATTCGGATAGAATATCTATTTTTGGTGATTAGCCTGCCATCATCGATCCCACGTCGAATAAATTAATTAAGGGCACGTGGAATCCTTACTAATACGTATAGTATATAATAGTGCTTAAGCAAATTAGCACAGAACAAATGTATGTGATGTTGTGAGACAATTATTTGTTGTTCAGTGTTACAGCAAGCTCTAACCTAAATATTAAATTGGAAAAACTTATCAATTTGAACTATTCCTGTTGCTCCCGTGCGCTGTGTCACTCTCAATCCTAATTCTAATGAAAAAATAAACAGAGACAGTGGGTAATATTTTCATTTCATTTTCATTTACAAGCTTTTAGCCATCATTGTTGTCAGTGAGATAAAAGAAAACTTATATTTTACCCATCACAATCTTTGTAAAATTTTACTTAATAATTATAAAACAATATTGACAGGGACAAGGGAACATTGACGAAATGAATACACTCACCATGATATCAGTAATATTTAAGTGACTCACATTTCAATGGCTCCCTAAATGTGCTCAGTTATTTTTTCACACAACATCACTTGTTCCAATTAAGTTAGTTGCTGATGTAGGTACGTGTGTTAATTAAGGTTCCGTATTGAATAGGTAGTAAAGTGACAAACGGACGGACAGACTGACAGACATACATGACGAATCAATAAGAGTTCCGTTTTTAGACATTTGGTTCCGGGACTGTATTACTAAGACTTTGCCGTCCGCTCGTCTGTTACCAGGTTGTATCTCAAGAACGGTGATAGTTAGACAGTTGTTCACAGATGCTGTTTTTCTATTGCTGCTATAACAACAAACAAATTAAAAGTTTGTTACAATACGTGCATACATGCATAAAATCACGCATTCTTCCCAGAGGGGTAGGTAGAGATCACTTCTTGCCATGTGCTCCGGTCCTGACACACCACCATCGCTTCATCCACATTCATCAACCTCTTCATGCACGCTCGTCGATTACGGGTTTCTTGATTAGAGCTTTCTTTAAGATATGACCTATTTGATCATGAAAGGTCATTCTTGGTCTTCCCCTGTCGACATATCAATACACGCAAGTTTAATCCGTAAAATTAGCTTTATTTGAAATTAATAGATTTTTATTGAATTACTTCCTTTTTCATCTAGTTTCCGCACGTGCTGCCTGCTCTCCGTGATCATGGGGCTGTCTTGGGTGCTGGAGGTGGTCTCTTGGGCGGCGGGCGCGGGCGAGGCGGCCGCCGTTTGGTCGGTGTTCGACCTCATCAATGCTCTGCAGGGGGTCGTCATCTTCTCTATATTTGTACTGCAGCAGCCTGTCAGGTCGCTTGTCAAGGTTAGTTGGATGATATTGGCTGATTTATTCTGTAGACGAGTAAGGGTAGATTATAGGTAGTACTTATTATTTTTTTGTCCTACCACACCCAACTGAAGAGGGTGGATGATGCCTTTTGCTTCAACATGGTGGTACAAAGATCAGTCCGAGAAAAATTTAAAAAATCATCCGTAAATGTAGTTATATTCAGGTAATTTTATTTAACGTCCGCTTATTATTCAGATTGGAATAAACCTTGGTATCTATTACAAATGATAAAAAATATTGTTGTTGTAATGTTATGTATCGTTATATAATAATTTATTTTCTTTTACACAGTCGTCAAGACTCTTCAGCAGTTGCAGAAGGAAAACCAGCGGCTCGGAAGTGTCCGTAGTGAGTGACAGAAACAATATACTGCCTTCAGGTAGGAGGGACTACGTGTAGTGTAGGCGTAGATAATGTGCGAAGGTCGAGACTGATAGTACAGTATTAGCTGGAGGTGAAGTGCCGGGGTATCGAGTGCAGTTGAGTGAACGAACGGCGGGCATGTTGAGAGGAGCGAGTTTTGTTTTAGGACGTTTCAAATGAATGGATCCTTGGCGGTCGTGTTAAGATGATCTTGTTTTGTTTTCGAACGTTTCAAATGAATGGACTCTTGGCGGTCATGTTGGGATGATCGTGTTTTGTTTTGGAACGTTTTAAATAACTGGAAAACCTTTTTCATTTGTTTTGATTGATTGGTAATGCAAAGATCAAAACAAATGAAAACATAATAGTATACAAACACTTAGAATGTTATGTTGTCTTCATTTCTTTGCCAATAAGGAAATGCTGATACTATTTGCATGTGAAGGTTGAAACAAAACTGTTTACGAACGAGTTGGCATCCAATGTGTATGTAACTTACAATATAAACATACAGATTCAAATCTAATACACTCACGCTACGAGTAAGGCTCTAGAATGAAAATAGCCCAGTCTTTAATAGTCGTAAAGAATTTTACGCGCTACTTTTCGCTGTAAATTACTTATTATTACTGTTTTCATTATTTCTGGCCTCCCGCCGACTCGCCGATGTAAAATTTGCGCTAAAACCTTGATGATACTCGTAAACTGCATTTGATATCACGGTAACATTAAAACATCATAATAAAATGGAAGGTGTATAAACTTCTTTCATGATTTCATTCCTGTGATAGCGCCTAAACCGTTATATTGATTTGCATGAATTTCAGAATGTGCGTTATTTTACTTTGCAATAGCAAACCAATATGTAGTAATAAGCTCAAACGTGTTTTAAATGTAGATTATCTACTCTATTTATGTTTAGACGAAGTTACCAATTTATTTTCTAAGGCTGTTATTACAATGATAAAGAAAGGTTAATTAGCCATAGATTGTATAATGCTTTACTATGTATTCTTAATTGAAACTCTTTTGCAAAACACTGCAGCAAAACAGAAAAACTTGATTTCGTTTTTCATCTGTTTGAATTGAATTGTAATTTGTTCGTTGTAATTTCAGCCTTTGCTTGTTATTGCTACAATTGTTAATAAGATAATAAGTTTAAGAGAACTAAGATATTTTTATAACGTTGATGAAATGCACGACCAAGACATTAAGGTTTATTTCTAGCGAAGTCCCCCGCGACTTATTGTATTCCTTGCTTCAAAAACAGCTGGACCAACTCGCTCACTATGTAAGAAATGTTTAGCTGAAGTTTGCAAACTGCATCCACTATTTTGTACTATTGAGTAAACGGCAATTCTTCTTCAGCCCATATACGTCCCCTCTGCTGGGGCACGGGCCTAAACTATGGCCTAAACAACAATTGTATTTAACAATTAATTTAAGAATGTTTATTAGGTATTCAGAATAAAAAGAGGAAAAATAACTTATTCAAAATGATATTTTTTTTCACGAAAATGTGCATGGTGCACCAATGAAATTTAAAACAGAAATTACTAATACTAACAATTCATAAAAAATCTACCTATATTAATGTGTGCAATGACGTAACAGTTTTCAAGACATGTTTCATTAAAATCTTCATTATTCTACATAGTCTGTGAGTTGGCCTTACTGTACCTAAGTTTCATAGTTTAATAATGTACAGTGCCATAAAAGTATCAATATAGAATATAGAAAGTAATATTACTGGTGCATTTTAATTCTTTTATGGGAATACTAGTCATAATTAATTTATTATTTATCCGTAAGTTAATAATATTTATTTGAATTCTACGTAGTTTTGTTTTAGGAGTTTAAAATTTTATTCAGCTTATTTAAAGAGGAGTATCAAATAAAATAGGTAGTCGTTTTTATAACGCGTCAACAAACTAAATAGTCAGTTAAAATTTGATCGCAAGGATAATTTCCCTACACAAAAAAAAATACAATATCTTACTAATATAATCTGTGACTATCCCACTGCTTTTTGAGAAAAAAAAAATGGTGAGGGTTGTTTTACTATTGGAAAAATCACAGATTCAAGTTGCAAGTGGATTATATATTGAGTATTAAATATTATGATATATCTATGTGTTGTGTTACTTCTCTCTCATGTAAAACAATAAATTTTATCTCGAGTCTAGATCAGAATGAACGACTACTTTTATAAGATTAAAAATCAATCCAATATACTATGTGTCAAAGTGTGCATTGATACTTTGTAACGGTTCGACAAAAAATGGTTTATTCCCACGAGTTCTACTACATTAGATACATTTAGACCAAATAAATGTATGGCAGTGGGAATTAACCCAAGAAATATTTTTACAAGAGCAGAAGTTATGGAGCATGCAATTTACTGGGCGTAAAAAAAAAAATCTGGATAAGACTGTTCGTGTATTGGAACGAGAATACGTAATAGAGTTATTAAAATGCGATGACGCATAGACGTTAAGGGAAAAAACGTGGCGTCGATCAAAATTGCGCTCGATTGCAACATAATGTTGCTTTTCGATTACATTTATGCTTTTTCCACTGAATAGTAGGATAAAATACAGTCATTATTGACTTTGAAGGTTATTATAAAGCAATTGTTTTGAATATAACACATGAAAAATGTTGCTTCGTGATTTTTATTCAAACTTCTTTTCGGCTGCAATATTGTCAAGACGTCCTTTAAAATGGGGAAGTAAAATCCAAGGCCTAAACTATTTGTACCTAATCACTAAGAGAAAATGTTATTTATGTCAATAACAAAGTCTAATGAAGCTACTAGTGTCGTAAATGTCTCAAATTATTATTTATTATTTTGTTAAAACTTACAATCGAAATGGGAAAGTCGACGACAATAATTAGCGTTAATTTTTCTTTGGACTTATGTTGAAATCGATGTAATAAAAATATAATATGTTAAGTAAACTGTGTATCTTTCGTTGTCCCGTATGTAAAATATTGTATGAATTTAAATGTAAATTTATTATAATTGAAAAAATATCATTCAGCGATTTGTTTTACGCGGTGGCAATTGCGGTCCATTTTAATATCTATACGTAAATCGAGTATACGAAATTAATGTGCAGGTATGTGCATTTTAAGTAAATATTAGATAACCATTTTTATTTAAATGGAATAAAATCAATTGCTCCTCTGTAACCCGGGGACTTGAACATTCGTCATTCGTCCAGACGTGCATCACCTTAACAGCTATTGAAGCTATAAAACAAGAAAGTATCATACATACAGACATTGATTTCCTACATTTTTTGAATAATCTATGTTGTAAACCTACCTACATGTATTAGTATAAGATCCCGCTGCAAAATCACTACGTTCATACTGTGGTTAATGAAACTACATTTTTTCCATATTTACATGAATAGGAGAATATACTTTCAAGAAGCTGCCTATCGAAAAGTGCCCGCAAGTAATTTTATTTAATATAATGTTAATTAATTTTTGGAAAAAAATTTCGTTCACTTATTTGCTTGATGAAATATCATCCATTTCAAAGCAGTGAACGTAAAAAGTAGGGGAAACTATGGTTGCCGCTGCCCTTTTGGCCGCAACCTCATCGCAGCCAGGTATGAACAGGTATAACTTTGTAATACTTTTTCGTTCATGACGTATATTGATAATTTTAATATGAAATGAAAGCTTATTTTTTTCTAAGTATGATATTATGAGGTTGCCTTTGGAAAAGTGACCGCAAATAGGAGTTGCCAGCTTTTAAAAATGCTAAAATAAAAAAAAAAGTGAATGACAGTGAGCGCACAACGTTGCTTGCTAAACAAGGATGGCGAATGCCAGCTGTATTCGTGTTCAAAGCTATTACGCAGGCGTCAACGAGAGATATGAACTGCAGTAGGAACTAGTCGTTTAATGATCCATATTTATATCACAGTTACGTGTCCAACTTAACCTCCCATCGTGAAAATAAGTACCTGGTACTTAGACAGAATGAAAATACCAATGTCTTAGTGCATTTGCGAATACAGCAGGCCGAACATTCATACAGATGATCAGAAATAATCTCCATCCTGCCTAAAAGTATTGAAGTACTTTCAATTGGCAGTACAAACATCCCAAATAATTAATAAATTTATAATATTATACCATATTCCATTTTATATAAGGTATATGTATAGGTAATCAAAACCATAAGGTAATCATATTAGGTATATAACCAAAATAATATATCATGCATTTAAGGGCTATATATTTCAATACTTTTAAGCAGGATTGAGATTATTTCTGATCATCTGTATGAATGTTCGGCCTGCTGTATTCGCAAATGCACTAAGACATTGGTATTTTCATTCTGTCTAAGTACCAGGTACTTATTTTCACGATGGGAGGTTAAGTTGGACACGTAACTGTGATATAAATATGGATCATTAAACGACTAGTTCCTACTGCAGTTCATATCTCTCGTTGACGCCTGCGTAATAGCTTTGAACACGAATACAGCTGGCATTCGCCATCCTTGTTTAGCAAGCAACGTTGTGCGCTCACTGTCATTCACTTTTTTTTATTTTAGCATTTTTAAAAGCTGGCAACTCCTATTTGCGGTCACTTTTCCAAAGGCAACCTCATAATATCATACTTAGAAAAAAATAAGCTTTCATTTCATATTAAAATTATCAATATACGTCATGAACGAAAAAGTATTACAAAGTTATACCTGTTCATACCTGGCTGCGATGAGGTTGCGGCCAAAAGGGCAGCAGCAACCATAGTTTCCCCTACTTTTTACGTTCACTGCTTTGAAATGGATGATATTTCATCAAGCAAATAAGTGAACGAAATTTTTTTCCAAAAATTAATTAACATTATATTAAATAAAATTACTTGCGGGCACTTTTCGATAGGCAGCTTCTTGAAAGTATATTCTCCTATTCATGTAAATATGGAAAAAATGTAGTTTCATTAACCACAGTATGAACGTAGTGATTTTGCAGCCGGATCTTATACTATATGAGTATCTAAACATTCTCTTGAATGAAAAAATAATAATAATAATGCGTCCGACCAATTTCAGCCATGGCGGCCGATCTCAATTGAGATCAGCCATGTGCGCAGGACATATTATAGTGCACAAGTGTGCGCGCAAACACAAGTGCACTCTCTATTCCCTTACTCTCATAATTCGGTGAGACGGCAATCCGACATGACCGATGAGAGATCGGGCGCAGGACGACCGGCCTAACGTGCTTTCCGAGGCACGGGCGTTCAACCGCCAGCTTCCTAACTCCGGGCTGAGTAATTTCATTACAGAAAAACTCACACAAATTTTTGCCCGACCCCGGACTCGAACCGGGGACCTCTCGGTCCTAACGCAGCACTTGCTACCAATAGACCAACGAGGCAGTCAATACTTAATAAAAAAATAAAAATGAAAAAATAAATCGCTGAATGAGTTTTACCTCAAAATTATGTAAGCTGTATAAATTGTAACAAATCATTAAGTTAGTTGTATGCTATATTGTGTAACTATGTAATATACTATTGTTAAATGTTGATGCGGAATTTTTAAGTGAAATGACGATTTAAAATGATGTATATTTGTCTATTTTGCAAAACATGACGTTAAATAAACAAGCTTTATATAAATTGCTGTGTTTTGGGTATCCTTCTCCTATACAATACTCACGATAGTCTTCCGAGAACCCTTTTCCTATCCATTACGTTCAAAATAGTCACGTTAAGTTGCTTGCAAACTTATTTATAAACTTACTTATTGCCTAAAAAATCATATAAATAAAATAATGATTATAATAATAATTATTGACTTAAAATCTTTTTTTCTTAATGCGTCATTAGTTAAAACAATTTTTTAAAATGGAAAGGATTTCAAACTGTGTGTAGAATAATGAACTAATGTAGAAAAATTTTCTTGATTAAAGTTAAAAATCTTAAGTTAGCAATCTTTGAGTTTCTAAATAGAATAACTTTGCAAAGTTGAATAATTTAACTGCTAAGATGCACCACTTGATGAACTGAAGCTGTAGCTCCTATCTCTGTATTACACTACTAAGGCTGGCAAATTTGTGAATCAGATGTTTACGTCTGTGGCATTAAGGAAAACTTTCCTAATAGAAATTCTCTTTTATGTCGGTTTTGCATCGTTCCGAAGTTGGAATAGTTCATTTACTTTTGGTGATAAAGTAGAACTTATGGAACTGAATAATGTATTCTTAACGGTTATATCAAATTCATGGCATACAAATAAGTTCGTGTGCTATTCTTGGTAAGTACTTTTAAATCTTTCTCAATACCTACTTGGTAAAGTTTAAATATTAAATAAAAATATGTGTGAAGATGACTAAGAAACACATTATCATAAATCCTCCTTGAATTTCCACAAGGTTTTAGATTACGTGATGGCTCTCCGTGTTTGCAGCTCATGAGTTTGAGGTACGTATGCTCCACGTTTGTCAAACAAGTTTCAGGATACAGATGATAAGAACAACAAACAGTATTTGGCGATTCGCTCACTGTTTTTCATAAACCTGCAATAAATGCGCAAACAAAAACTTTTCACCGCCGCTGCATCTCAGAATCACAATGAGCGTCATGCCTGGTTTATTTCGTCAATGGCATTTCCAATAATAACAGACGGGGTGGAATGGAGCGGGGAAAAGAGGAAGGAGGGAGGGGGGCGCTTTCACCAGACGTTAATCTTCCGGAATTCCGACTGATGGAGAGATCCGAATCGTCACTCGCTGCCTCGATTCCAGCCATTGCGCCGGATTATACTTCCGTATACGTTTGTTACACAGGCTTGTTACGTTTAATGCACCGCGATGTACCAACATGTTCTTTGTTTGCGTAAGTTTATCTATTCTTAGGAACGTTGTTTCTGAGCTACTGCTTGTAGTGTGCCGAAGTTCAAGCAGTAAGACGGAATTGAAACGTGAAGATGTATAAAAGGATGTTGTTGTGTACACTTGTGTAAACTCTAGCACTAGTTTGCTTTAGACTCACTTTTACATAAATTAACGTATATACCTACATATTCAACTTTTATGACATCTTTCATATGTTTCAACACTCAATACACTCATTACAATAACGATAATAAATTCTGACGGACTTAACAATCTTAGTTGGGGAGTTTGGCTGTGTGAAATTAATATAAAACTTCAGAATAAAGGAGTATTGTGTATTTTGTAGAAATGTTACTGGTAAACGCAAATTACTGTTTAACGTTAATTTTTAATTAAAACGTGCATTAAAAAAACACGTGATAAAAACATATGCCATAATGATTAACTAATCAAACTCTAAAATAGATATTTATAGTTGAAAGTTTGAAACTACAGGAGACTATTTTACGCGCGAGGCAACATGTTTTGAAATGGGCTTAGTGTCAGTTAACTGGCTATGATAAGCTGAAATGAAACTGACTTCACCTGCCAGTTAACTTTACCTTTCACGTTCCTGTTCAGTCATGAAGCATATAATAGAGATTATTTTAATTTCCGCGAAATAAATATCTGAAAACAATAAAACACCGTTTTCATTCTAAAGTTAGGTATATTTTGTGACACGAGTATATTATTATACCTAAACGTGCAAGATTATATAATAACATTGACATAATTCATCCAAGTATTTAGTACCTATGTCATCATCAAATTGAAATTAGGTAAGTAATCGAACAATGCCACGTATCTTGGCTTTGTTGTACATAAATCACCGGCGAGGTGATCCAAAACTAGATACAGAATTATTTCAATGAATGATTGTCTTGCATTTAATTTTGTACCTACCTACTTCACCTGACAATTCAGCATACAACCAGCTTTAGATATAACCACTAGACTTCATGGAAGGCTAGGCATCTGAAGTCTAGGTAACACAAGCGGACGTAAAAGTCTACTGCAGTTCCGAGACCCTAGTACTTAGGAGTGGCCTTTGTCTCATAACAGTGATATTCCTTTTGAGCAAGCGAGACATATTCTGTATCAAAGTATTGTGATATTACATGTAGATCGTTTAAGAGACTTGAAAATGTGGAACTCTATGTGGTTCTCTATATCGACCGTATTAAAATGTCAAAAGGTTTAAGAATAAGATGCGACTATTAAACGCGTGTCGAATTATTTGTGTCATATAAAAAAAACATTACAACAGCAACGTTTTTAGGAAGATCACATGTAAAGTTCCTTGTTCTAATATTATTATTTAAACTGTAGATTTTGTTTCATTTTGTTGATATTGTAATAAAAATATTACGTTACGGACACAAAATCGAAACGATTTGTAGAGGTATTAATTTACTAATTATTTGATTACTTTCACTGAAATCGCTTATTGCGTAAATATATTCGTTCCTAAAATAGTAAGTTTCAAATAACAAACAACAGTAGGACGAGAATCTAAACCTTGCTCTTATCTCGGTTACCTTAAACCTGACCCTTAAACCTCGGCAAACAGCCCTCGGCGAAATAGCATGATAATTATAAACTTAGACGAAACGTAAAATATTGCTATGGGGCGAGAGAGTAGGGAAAAGACGGGGTGTTCAAATTGAACCGCTCGAATTTCGTAATAGAACGCATTTTTCCGCCAAAACATCTCATGATTCGAACTTCAGTGTCTATGAATCACATCTATTCTGTCTGTTTTGTTCGTAAACGATTAACTAAGTTAAGGGCATTGTTGTTTGATGTCTCCTGAAATAGTGTAAGTTTACACATTACTATTTTCCCAGACGTAATGTATGACACCAAACAGCCTGTTTGAATTAAGATTAATTCACACTTTGACTCGGTTTTATTGCTATAATATTATAACTACTTGGGTTCATATTTATTATACTTAAGGGAAAGATTGGTGTTGTACTGAGCAGCAATTCCGAAGTAATAATTTTAATATCTGAGGATCTTGTCTTTATGGAGCTTCGGATGTATTATTCTTATGTCTTCATTATCGAGTTATTGAATCAAAACGGATGTCTAAATGTTCTAGACTAAATTATAGTTAAATATTATATACCCAACATAATATACGCAGGTATATTCTTGAGTACATTTTAATGAATATTGTTACAAATGAAAATTAATTAACTTGAGAAACCTAGATTGAATACTACAGGTTCGGTACAAAATTAACAACTTCTAAGAATTCTAATTCAATCTAATATTACCCGTCTGGTAAGAAATCTTTTAAATATCGCTGTTATTATATTGTAAATTTATGTTTTTTTAAGGGCCAAAGCTTGCACTAGCTGTTTTAATATTTACTAGGTGTTCAAATCCCCGGCAACAGACAAGCAATTGAATTTTTCCCATTTTAAAAATTTTATTAAATTATTGAACTACGAGTGACTCGGAAAAAAGATCCTATCTAGATAGATATCGAGATATTTTTCACTGTCATGCTATATTAATTACAGGCCGCCAAATAAAAACCAGACACCTTATAACCGTCACACAAAAAAGAAAATATTATCCTTTGTACATTCGTGTGGTGCAAGCCTTAGAAGCATATCGACCGTTGCCCTAATCCTCCTGTCACCAAGCGCTGTTTATAACGCAAAGTGTGATTGATGGGCCCTTATCTGCCGAGGTGCACAGAGCCACCTTGAAATATGGGCCGCTGCATACTCGGGGATTAAAATAAAAATGAGCCAGTGCATTAGCGTATTGAGACTTCCCCAAATGGGGTACGCGTAATGTTTTGTTGCTGTACGTAGGTATGACGGAGCTTATGCTTTTTGATGGTAGGCTTTGGGGATTTGTTATTGGCTTTTGTGTACCGGAAAACTTGTCTTGTTACGGGGTTGTTCGATGGCTTGCAATTTTGTTAGTTCAAGTTAACAAAGGAATATTTAAGTTTTCGTAGCGTGGAGAATAAGCATGAAATATGATGGGTAGGTAATTTTTTTAGATGTCAATTTTGAACAAGTATTGTTCGGAGTTTATACCTACTTTTAGTATAGAATCGCATATAATACTGATCAAAGATCATCTACACATTATTGTCTAAGCAATAACAATACATTATATTAACCTATAAAATCTTATTAAAATCACAAGAGTGCAAAAAACACAATAGTGTTTTTTTCACGCAAAGTATTTTGTAGGAGATGCTTAGAAAAATTGACCGTTGATACAGCTTGGACAATACAAGTCCTTTTAATCCATTTCCTGAAGGAACATAAACAAGTCAAGTCTGTTGACAATAGTAGACAATAATAGTAGGCGGATTGATTGATTTCGAGTAGTTAATTGTTATTGGCCGGTACTTGCGGCCTGTGTGGGGCTGACGACCGCCATTTATCATTCAGATTCCGAGCAATGCAGGACTAGCGCATAAGGGATGATACTAGGGAGCTATTAAACTATCATGCTATTGATTTTCCGATTGCTTCTCAAGCTTTTTAAAAGTATTGTTTGCATTGCTGTCAACTATACATTTTACTAGGTACTATCATTTATCGTCAGGCTGTGTACTTTACTCTATCATCATCATCATCAGCCCTTATCTGTCTACTACTGAACATAGGACTCTATGATATTGATAAATGCCTGAATTAGTATGGCCATTGGTCATATGATCATTCATTCACTCGGTAGTAACGTTTCGTTCGATGAGAAGTGATTAATAAAGGGACGAATTTAAATCGCTTATGCTCACTTAAATGGTACCTTAGGACCTAAGTTGTTAGTTTTTTGGCATTATGTGTATATTTTATAATGCTTTGTGTATATGAAACTAAAAAATAATGGTACTCTAGTACCAATTTTCCGTATGTAATCAAAATAACCGTATCTATTATCTGATTCGATCATAACTCGAAAACTTCGTAAAATATAGCAGCGAGACGGTGATACATAGTGCCACTTATACCTATCTGTCAGAGAAATTACGAAATAATAATAACACCATTAGCTATCGTAACAAAGAAATCGCACACACAACGGACCAAGAGATATTATATTATTTCTTGCCCGAAGTTCCATCAATAAATCTTGGACGTTTTTCCCTGGAGATGTCTGTGGAAGATTAATAAATTATGTAGAACGGTCAATTATCTCTAAGTTCCCCTAATCGATGCCGTCGAGTCCCGGGTTCGTTCCCGCTCGCTATATTAGCGATATAAGAAATATTGTATAGTGGGTTCCGCTCTATTTTAATCAATTTCTACGAAGTACATTGTTCGTTACTGGTTTTTTGCTGCAAGTTTTACTTTTAACTTCAAATA
The DNA here is from genome assembly GCA_039566165.1 of Maruca vitrata. Taxonomy (NCBI): domain Eukaryota; kingdom Metazoa; phylum Arthropoda; class Insecta; order Lepidoptera; family Crambidae; genus Maruca; species Maruca vitrata. The sequence goes on from CM076921.1 coordinate 9,901,242, forward strand.
TAAATATTGGTTTGAGTTTAAGTTTCTGATCTTATTTCTAGGGAATTACTCTTACATAACAACTGACTTGACTTGAGTGGTTGACTATGGCCTGATCGCTCTAGTTTAGGGTTGGTAGCAATGATGATGTATATGGGTTGATGATGATGACTCTTATAGGCGAAATCAACAAGGTGAGCGTAAAATGTAAAATACATAAATTTAAAATTTTAAAACTATCTATAAAGCTTATCCTTAAACAAAGAAAACTAATAAGAACTCTCCTCTAATTATTTGCATTCAAGGATAGTGTGTTCACTACAATCACGTTTGTATATTGCACCGCAAGAAGATTGGTTTAAAACAAAACCAATCGTCGTGTTCCAATATCCGGATGTGTCAGGACGTGACTAATCTCTACGAGATTCGCTGCGCCTCACCGAGTATAGGCGAGACACAGTTAATGTAGGTACAAGGGGATTAAAACAACAACGGATAATGGAACAGAGGTAGAGGTACGACCTAGATTCATGTTTAAATGTTGTGCACCAAGTACTCACCAAGAAATTATTAGTTAAGTAAAAGTATTTATTGCGAACTAAGTGTAGATTTTAGGTTTTGATTACTGTATTTAAAACAACAATATCGCAAAGGGCTAAAGAGTAGCTATAGATCAGCGTTGCTCGGGATCCCATTTTCAAGGCAACTGAGGCGATTGCCTCAGTTGATTAGCTGAGCTCCTTCCTTTTGTCTCCTGCATGATACTTACCTTTATTTTTATAATAAGTTAAATGTACTTATTATGTAAATGTAAATGCATTCTTATTCTATTGTAAAAAATACTTAAGGAATGATACAAGATCCTTTATCAAGTTGGTAAAGAAAGGTGAGATCATGTAAAGGGCATCTAATCGTTTCAAGACGAGACTGATAAATACGATTCAATGTTATCAGGGTTCTTTAAGCCTAAGCCTCTTCGTGGAATCCTAATATCCTAATCCGTCCACCCGATTTTTTCTCAGAAACTCTAAATTCATTAGACATTGAATTACTAGAATATGTCAGAAATAAATGAATTTCTTAAAACATTTTATAAATTAATTTCTGAAAACATTTTTTTTATTTAAGGTTGTGGTGGATTGCACAGAAATCATTGATCTGCCAGAGTTGATAAATATGTTTGTATATTAAATGTATTTAGGTATATTTGTGTATACCACCGTTGCGCGTCGTTTCTAATATGTGTAACACAAGTTATATCGGAATCAGAATAATGTTAGTGATTTTGAATGATATTTATTTATTTATAGTTTAAGTATTATTGTTCTATTTCTTGGTCAAAGAAAGTTGTGTTATTAAAGAAAGTACATTTACTTTACAAATATGCAAATTACGTATGTCTCTTAATTCATCATGATTCCTGCGCTTCTTTCACTCTGACCTGTCACTCGTCAGCTCTGTGTCCACTAATTTCACTCCCATATCATCTCAATCCATCCATGTCTTCTTCGGCCTTCCTCGACTACGTTTATACTCATCACTCTTCTAGTCACATGGCTTTCTTCCCTCCTCTCTTAATTAACATTAGGAAAACACTCGCATCTTCAAAATGTCCCCATACAACAAAACAGAGCGCAATATTCCGTTTAACTAATAAAAGTACTGGTATAAAATAAAGTCCGTGCAAAATTGCCGCTAAAACGTACCGAATGGGAGCCTTCAACCACAAACTGAACTGTGTGCATTTCCCAGATAAAGTCGGAATATTTATTGGTGACAATACAGTTCATTATTTCCACTTTCGTTTGAATGGACGAGGCGCGGCGGCCAGTTGACCGCTACCCGTTTTTTCACAAAGAAATTTTATGCACATTTTATGCACCCGCGTGCATTGTTTTACGAGAATTATTATTTTAAGTGCTGTCTGGTAGATATTTAAATTCTTCGCTTTTGTTATGAGGAGTTCGATCGTTTTTTTGGTGGAATGGTGGCAGGTAAGATAAAAGGATTCGGTTCGGAAACAAAGCGGCTGAGTTCATCGTTGAGACATCGGTTATTAAGTATTTAATAGAAGTAAAGGGTTTGGTGGTCTTATTCGGTACACATTTCTAACTAGAAATGTGTATTTCCACTAAGGAACGAGTTTCCTTAAAATTTATAGAATTAAATTGAACCTACATCGCATTGCAAAATGTTAGAGTAAAATTAAGATGAACTAATGTACCTTCAAAAAGTGTTCATTAAAGTAATTAAACAAAAACTTAATCAAATCACGTAAGTTTTTGTTCAAAGAGATTAAACTACAGTATCACCCAAAGCGTTTACAGGAAAATTAAATTTCGCTTTTATGTATTTAAATTATGCAAATGAACCCGGTGGAATTAGTCATTCATTACTATTGCGATATGAAAGCTTCCTCGTTTAAAAGCTAGGGTTAGCAATAATGGTCGATTTTTAATTTTTAAATTAAACCCCAGCCATAAGACTTAGCTAGACTGATTTCTCGTCCCCGAAAACCCCCACATATCAAATTATAGGTAGTTCATTAATTATAAATAATTAAAAACCACTACATTAGTTAACTAAGTATTCTAAACAACGTTTACTGCGAGTCATAAGAAATCATGCTACTTTTCTTTAAAACTTTACTTGTTTTATTCGTTAAAGCATTTTCCATTTCAAGTACACCGCTTCTGCCACCAGTAATACCTACACTATTTCCACCAGTACTTCGAGGTGCCTGAGTAATGTTCATTTGTTAACCGAGTCGCCGACCCTAACTCGCACATCCCTAATCACGGCCGTTTCTTGTAATTAGTCTGGTAAATCTGATCTGTATTTGTATTGAGTTATTTGTTAGTCCGGCCTGCGTGCGTCCGCCATTTTGAAGTAGAGAATTGATGGTATTGTTCGCGTAATGGCTGCCCGCTTCAGTTTATTGTCACGGTTTTTAATTAAAATTATAATAAAGATTTGTTCGATAGCTTTCCGCGTGGCCGAGTACTGGCCGAACGCGTTTGAATTTGCCATCAACTCGGAAAGTTTAAAAAATGGATAGACTTAATTCTATTTTACAGGCAGAGTAGGCAATATAGATTTCCATGAACTGCTTCTGTAAGATTTCTTTTTTTAACAAATGTCAAATGTAGCAATAACACCCACTCAAATCTATTTAAAAAAAAATAGGTTGGCCTACTTACCTATTTGTACACAAAAGAGTTTCACACAACAGTAACTCGCGATCTACTTACATTATTAGGACACGACACCCTTGTACGATTGAGTTGTTACTCCTGAATAGGATTCAAATATTGATAATTTCATTTGTGTACCGAGAAAACCGGGGATTCCCGAGAATCGGTACACGTGCTTGAACTAGCGGTTTCCGCTTAGCCGCCGTATTATATTAAAATATTCTTACCTTTTCGAGTTTCCTTGTAACGCCGGAAAGAGTAGAAATAGTAATAGGGTAGTTGACGATTTAATTTTATTAATAGATTAAGTTTTGGTATCCAATGTGAAAAACAAACTTGTGCTTATTTATGAGACAGAATTCAAATCGAACTGTTACTGGTAACTATATAAGAAACTATTGATTTCAAAGTAGAGCGGATAAAATTATTAAAAAAACATGAAATTAATTTACAAATGCAGTATCATCGTTTAAAAGTTCCTAAGTCAAGTTTACTATCTTCCTAAATACTGAACTAAGTTCCGACGCGGGCGGTCGTATAAAACATCCGTTTGCATAAAATATTTATGTTGAACCCAAGCTACATTTGAAATATGACGTATTTTTTTTATAATAACAAGATGACCTCACTCCTCCTCACGTATCTCAAAAATTCATTCTACTTGCAAAAAAAATATTTTATCAATAGCCTTTCGACACCTACGTACCTCGTCACATCTATTTCAGTACATTCCAAGAAGGTTATTACAAAAATTAATGCGTCCAGTGTCGCTGCGATTATGTACGCTAGGCGGCGCTGACGTCAATTTCCGGTGCGGGCGCGGGCGCCGGAAGTTGCGAAAAACACTCCATACGTCCGTATAATAGGGTCCAGATTGAAGTATTGTAGGTATGCGGATTGTCGGGGAAAGAATTGAATATTATTCATATATCGTTTGTTGTTGCGGAAATGTGAAATTTTTGTACCGTAACGTAGGTCCATTTCGTCGTGGGATCTACTTCTGGAATCGGTGGAAAAATGATATTTCCAAGATTAGCAAATATTGCCATAGGTTTTTTAAATAACTAATCATCATCAGCCCGTTCCTGTCCACTGCTGGACATAGGCCTCCCCAAATGCACACCACTTCTTTCTCTCCTCGGCCAATGCAACGATGCAATGAACAATTATATTTGATTTCAACAACACGTAATTTTAAGGTTTCTTTTGCCCGTAACTAAGAACGTTCAATAAATGAAATTATGAAACAGAACAGTATTGTTTGCAATGTTGTGTGTGTCTTTAATAACCTAGTCTTCGGTACACAAATGCACATGCGGAAATCCTCTAATACACAATCAAGATTTTTTTCTCTCCAATGCCAATACAAAAGTGTCCCGGAACTAACGATGCCGCTACGTGCCTCAAACTGTTTTCCATCTGCCGCAAAAAACATAACGACAGAACGAAGATTGATCTTTTTTTTTCATTGCTTCCACTCGTTAATATTGAAACAGTTTCAGATAACACGGCGTGGGAGGGGCATCTGTGATTGATGTTATAATAATTGATTGAGTAAAGGGTAAGTCGACAAATAAAAGTTGTTTGCACAGCGAAATGGGGGTTTTGTTGTGATGTAGCGTTTGCGGGTTAATGGAGCTTTCATATTCAAAAGCATCGTTGATACAGTGTTTAATAGAAGCTTTAACGTGGAGTAAAGTTATATAATACGCAGGTTATAAATAACTAATACATGTAGGATACAACTCCAGAGTTGAAGCTACTTATAGTGATCGACACTTACTTAAGTCAGTCATAATTTTTTTGACAATTAGTAAATGTGACATATATAAATAGTTATAGGTCCATAAGTTATACCTACGGGAGAGATACCTACATCCTTTAATTAAAAAGCTATTGCGAATACAACCATGTTATTTGAATTACATACTTATTTCGTTTCACGAGCATAATTATGTCAAGTACAAGAAATTTACATGACATTAAACCAACATCAATCATTCTCGGCCGTGGGAAATTTGTAGCGTGAGGAAATGAAGCGATTATACTGGAGTAAGTAAGTATTTCAGGCGGCAATAGAGGCTTTTAAAACTGCATCAAGCCCGGGGAATGCGCCAAACGCTCACTGATCGACATATTGTGACCTCTTTTTCAAATAATTTACCGCAAGGTTTCGGAATTGGTGCATATTCTCCGTTAAGCGTGCAGGAAAATTACTAAATCTTTTTCAAGGGCCATGAACATTTAATAACATATTTTACTTGAATATAAATAAATAAATATCTGGGACATTTCCACACACGGTCATCTGACCCCAAACTAAGCAGAGTACTATGTACTATGGGCGTCAGAGACTGATATACATACATATATAATTATAAATACATACACCCAGACACGGAACAAACGCCGATGTTAATCACACAAATATTTGTCCCGAGTAGGAATCGAACCCACGACTCTTGGAACCGCCAGCCAGGGTCACTAACCACTGTTCCACCGAGCCAGTCAATTTAATTATTTATTTAATATAGGCATTTAAATTTATTTTGTAAAGAAGTATCAGTCTGGTTGATTACAAAAAAACTGTACAACTAATGTTAAATTTTACCAATATCTGATAGGCCTTTCAATAAAAGGATTTCATATATAACTGACTACGATGATGGCTTGGAGTAGCTTGGTCATTATCGCCGGACTTGCGTGGGAGCGTATGGCTCTAAAATTATACGCCCTTCAATAATGAAAAAACAGAATTTTATCACTCTATTCTATCACGAAACACTATTCTTCGTGCTTAAATCTTAAACCACTGTTGACTCAAGCGAGCGTCTGTCCGTTTCACAGTTACAACAAACTGCCAATTCTAAAATTGCATCTTCCCCAAAACGACACAAGTCTGGCATGACCGAGATCTCACTCTATTAGTAACAAGTCAGAGTTTCCCAACTGATTGAGTTAGTTTTCCGGACTATCCGCTCAGGCCCTAACTTTTCCCAGTGGTACTAACTCGAAATATGGGTCAGTTGGTCAGTCCCAAACAAAATGAAGCTAATCCGCTCAGTGATCTCTAGAAAACAGTGACAGTTGATAAAGTGGATTTCGACCTTCAATACATTAAATGTCATAGGGATGTGCTGTCTGAAATAACTATTACGAGTATAGGTCACGTATTGTTTTGAATACTTGAAATAATTTTTAGGTTACTAGTGCTTGGATATTGTATTTATTTATTTATGACACACCAACAATACATGCATAAACATAACTCAGTATGTATAAATCACTCAGTATATTTAGGTTCTGATACATGCATCAGTTACAGGTGAGTACAACTTTAACAAAATAAACTTAGTGGTATTAATAACTTGTTTATTAATTTCAATCATTTCGTAATTTTAAAATATCTCTATAAAAAAATTGTCTCACATAATTGAACACTTCAACACTTAGGGAAAAGTTTATTGCGTAAAACATAAATCCCTGATAGCGAATCTGTTAAAAAGTACCCCACCCTTCTAGGCTATTGAGAAATAGAAATAGAAATAGCAATAGAAATAGAAATATGTTTATTTGTTAAGTGTACCAAACTTCATATATAAATAGGTTCAGCAGTTCAAAAGTGAAAACGCGACAGATTAAGAAAGAAAAGTTAAAATAAAATAGTAAGTATAGTAGTGATTGTCATGTGAAAAATATCACGTGACAATCACTAGATACCTACCCAACCTCTCATAGTTACGTATGCCGTAATTCGTAGTCCCATTTAAAAGTTGAACGTAATCCGTAAGCCTGGCTCAGCTCGCCGGAGCGCGATAACACCCCACGCATTGTCACAGTTCAATTAGCTACGGACAAGTTCTATGATAATACGGTATCGGGTGACGCGCGGTACTCATTAATATTTGGAACAGGTATCGATTTGGTAGCACTTTTACATGACGTGAGCGCTGTCAAATCAAATGAATTCAATGTCATCATCGTCTTACATATAACTCAGTCCACTGCTGGACATAGGCCTCTCCAAATGCTCGCCACTCTCGCCTATTCTGACACGATTGGTTTTTTTAACTATGTTTGTTAAATGTTTAAATTTATAAGATTTTTATGGATGAGAACTTGAAAATCAGGAGTTATGAGTATGATTTGTGTGTTATATTAAAAGCTTTTATTTAACTTGCTCTGTATGTTTGTTCGGGTGGAATCTTGCAACTCAATTTTGAAGTACTTATCCTGAACCGATTAAGTTAAAATTTGGTATGTGTGTTTCATCTAGGTGACAATGCATTTTAAGCTGTGTAACGTCATTCTAAATCCAACATGGCGGAAAATATAAGATGGCGGAATAGGTATTTTGATGCATCCCTACAATATGGGTATTAAATGAAAGGGCTTGTTGAGTATTACACGAAAATAAAGTGACGTCGCTTAAAATAGTCAAAACTTTAATACTTAAGTTACAGAATATTGGAAATGCAACATTACTATTATTCCGCATCCACTAAAACACCTAAAATATGCTAGGCTATAGTGAGTCAGAAACTGGGACCGTTGTACCTATTGTATTTAACACTTATAGATTTTCCGCCGTGCGAATAAGGCTAAAAGTAATATTTTATGTAAACCGACCTCGTTGCTTGTTCGATGTTTATATAGTTTCACTTTGACTGTGTTGACTTTGAATTTGACTTTAATGAAAATCTATCTAATGAAATTGTACTTAGGTACTTTTCGATTATCATTTGAAGTAAACTGGACGAAAAGACGTAAATTCGGTCATCATCTGTTTTATTACAAACTTCCTGATCGATTTTTCCTACAAAGGCCGTTAGTTTGTACTATTTTATTATTCATGAAACTTTAAATACTGAATAATTGTACATTTCTGCGTTCAAATATGATTTTAAGGTTAAACTAAAAGTAATCGTGACCTGTTAAGTTTACGATCGCTTGTAATTGTTTGAAACTTAAATTTTTCTTTGAATTTTGATCATTGTAATAATTTATGGTTACTTAAAGTTTGTTTATACACTTGAAATGAGAATAATTTTACGGAGACGTACGTATAACGTGATTTAATATACACAATTATTGGGAGGCCCGACGATTCGAGTTTCTTACAGGGCTCTTGGTGACAATAAAGTGACTTGTATACACCTGGTAAATTCTAGCCTACACACACCCTGATTGAAGAAGGCGCAATACTAATAAACAATCGCGTCAAAACACAAGTACACGAATAAACGAAATGCACAACAAAACATTCCCACTTCGTATTAGTCAAAACATTTCAGCTCACGACGTTACCGTGGTACAATCGGTTGCAACTTGCTCCGCGCAAGTTCCCGCTACTAGCTCTCATTGCCCAAACTACCCCATTGTCTTCCCGTCTCATTTCCATTTGCCGAAACAACCCCGGATAATTTCAGCTACCAGTTGTTGGTCCGTTTCGTTGTTAAAAGTTTAGAGGTGTGAATGTTGAACGTAGCAACGCGTTCGTTCGACTGAGTTCAACTTCGTTAAGGCGAGGTAGTTTAAGTTTGAGGTTCGTTTTAAATTCCTATCTCTACTTACAACTTATTAGTTGTAGCACGATTTTTTTTAAATACAAAAAAAGATATTTTTAGGGGTGAGAGACATCCGCAAGACCGGTGATGATGACGAGGCTACTCCAAGCCATCATCTTCTGCCAGGAAAAAAAAAATATACTTATCCGAGTACAAAAATCATTTAGTCGTTACAAAAAAGGTTTCTTCTTAAACTAAAATAAATAAAAAAAACGTTTATTGCTTCATAAATTTTACATAATGTCTTAAAATACTAAAGTAAAGGTAAGCAAAAGGAAACATCTCAGCATGGCTTATCTAGTAAACCAGATAATGCTGTTTTTCAGATGTTGATTTAATCAAAGTGGTTTCAAAAGATTTTAGCGTTACTTTACTAAAAATGTACAATTTATGAAAAGTCATAGTACAAGAAAGTTTCCAAAATTTAACCTCAACACTCGCTCCGTTCAGTCAACCTCGCCTTAAGTGAACTGTAAAAGTTTCCTTCACTTACAAATTAAAAGGCAGTTGGTTTCTTGCACATTTGTTAGTGGGCAGGGAAAGTTTTCATATTACTAAATGTTTGGGTGAGAATAATTTGGTGCTAGCCGTCTTCGTAAGATGATTGCATCGTTAGCTAATAAGAAAAGTGCCTGATGAAGTTCTGGGTTGAGAATATTACCTACTCTATTAGGAAACTGCCGTTGGTGTTACGACATATAAACGAGTTTTTACTGTATGGGTAAGAATCTATATCAAATACCAATAAGAAAAGCACTTGTGGATTTTTTTGTCTGTCTGCCTATTTGTTACCGTAAATCTCTGAAACGGTTGGACCAATTTTGTCAGGACTTTCACTTATAAATAGCTAATTTTACAAGGGTATAGGTATATGCTATTTAAATACATCATTATTGCCAAAACCATTTCCATGTGGACGAAGTCGTAGGCGGCCGCTGGTATATGTGTTATGGACCAAGTGATTAATGCGAGCATTATTAATAATGCCCGAGCATTATGTATAATGTCTAACCCTATCGGGCCAAGTGATTAATTATTATTTCAACTTCATTATTTATCACAACGCTCGGTCATTATTATATGGCTAAGTGAGGATTGGGCAATATGATAATTGTGCGTAATTTGAGGTAAATAATAGTCTTTTGTGCTTTAAAATTATTTATTAATTAAAGAAAACGTAAAATTTCCACCCTGTATTACGCTTTTTACAAAGTTACGCCGTTTGACACGTTTTCATAGTGACGTAATGGGTAATACTCACTGCGTAATTTTTAGAATAGGATGAATAATTTTTGTATATGGGAAACTTCACTTATATTTTTACGTAATTCGATTAATTTTATCATTCGTAACCCCCGCTGCTGTGTATTGACCATACATTTATCTATGTATTCAGCCATTTTCGTACATGTGCGCATAGATTACGTTCCTCCGTGTATTTATTATTTTTTGTGACCGTTACGTTAACTTTGACGCGTTATTGGACGTTGATTTTGCTTTGTGTTTGAACTTTTGATTTAAAATGCAGAAACGAGGAAAAACAATTAATAGCCAATGTCTCCGCAAACTTAATCCCCCCGCGCATCAATACTAACAATAATAATGACACTCATGTGTTCAGCGACTTTGGGTGTAAACGCCTTTATTTATATTGCAATTTTGAATAATAGCGTGTCTTACGAGTTACGCCGGCAAATTATGTCCATTACCCCCTTTTGTTATGACATTTTTTTCACGCCACAATATTTTTAGAGGCGTAACTACTTTTTATATTAAACTATTGTATATCAAATGATAATAATGATTAAAGATTCTTCTACACAATATGTTTGTATTACTTTGCCCAAAAGGTGATAAACATTATGTATAATGCCCGGTCAAATTGATTATTTGAATAATTATTATTGAATTGCACTCTCATATTGGGCATTTTTCATATGGACCGGGCAGTATGAATAATGCCCAATTTATCATTTGGTCCATAACATATGTATAAAAAAAATGAACAAACCCATGGGAGTTTGTTCATGAGGTCATGAGGGTTATGAGAGTTATATATACATGAGAGGCTCAGTGGAATAGTGGTTAGTGACCCAGGAGCACTACCTACGCTTCAAAGAGTCGTAGGTTCGGGACAAATATTTGTGTGACGAACATCGGTGTTTGTGCCGTGTTTGGGCGTGTTATTTAATTATGTTTGTATCCACTATTCTGATTACCGCCGTTACCCAAGTGGTTGCGCTATTTAACATGGGATCAAATCAATGTATGTGATATTGTGAAATATTTATTTATTTATTATGTTGTGATCGCTAGAGTTGATGATGGGAAATTCGTTAATGAGGAAATTATTATTTGTCTCAAGAAGGAAATACTAATAAGTGGCAGCTTAGTAATTTTCCATCTTAATCTCTTTATGGTAGCTAAGTTTAGGGCATGAAATAACACCCATTAGTTTTCTTTTTATTTAGATCAAATTTAAAATAACGTAGACTACTTTTATTCAAACTTAAAACTAGTAAGTTGGAGGAAAACAAATACCTATGTCCGTTTTATCTTCTCAGCTGGTAAAGCTCGATCGGAGCTTACCAATTGAAATTGATTTCAGTTTTCAACACTCAAGTCCGAACTTACCGGGAGTAAAGTTCTCGAGTGACATGTATCTAAAAAGGTACCGTCAGACAAATAATATCGTATTGTTGTAAGTTTAGAATTGAAACAAGACGTGTTTACACATGGTTTTTTGCTCAACACCGTAGTATATGTAATAAAATATCATATTAAAGTAATCGAAAGGCGGTCACTGCTGGTCTTAGGCCGACGTCAATGAAGCATACCTACTGAAATGGATGTGCTTCGTTGGTTTGGTGCCCAAATTGGATATATGTGTCTTAGTCTCGGGTCTCTCGCGTTTTAATACCACAGCTAATCAATTGTTTTAAATGAAATTTCATGCACAGTATAAGAACATACTATGGAGATAGAGAGGACTTTTTTAACGGACTGCTCTATGGGAAAATTCATATCGCGATCAACTTCCCAAAAGCTAGGATGACTCCTTATTTCCCTTGTTCATAGCATCACGCATGGGTGGGTGAGTTATTAGTTATTATTATTTTTTCTTTTGAATTTTTCTTTATATATTACACAACATCACATACATTGTTCTGATCCCGTGGTAAGTAGCTTAAGTATTTGTGTTACGTATAAGTATCTGAATCAACCGTGGATACACAAATATACTTAAATATACCACACCCAGACATGGAACAAACAAGATACAAATCTTGGTCCCGGGTGGGATTCGAACCCACGACTCTGGATCCTGGGTCACTAACCAATGTTCCACCGAGCCGGTCAATTAAGGTCATATTTAGGTAAAATAGCAAACTAAGTACAGTTTTCTGGCGACAGTACAAGCTAATAGTAGTCGGATGATCCCAGCTCGCGCAGTCTTGTCGGAGTTTCGTCTACGGGTCGAGTGCCGGAGATGCTCTTACTGCCCGGATAGTGCTAAGGTCAAAGGTCAGAGGTCATGCAATCGGTTCAGTATTACGAAAACATTTTGCCAGATCTTGGAAGGTCGGTGTTCGCGTTAAAGGAATGTAGCGGATTCTTCTAAGTTCGTATAAGTACATACATTTATTTTAACCACCGTTATTTTGAGTCTCTTCACTAAAATCTGAATGTCAGTTTCCGGTTAAAGTTTATGTCCCCACTGCTGGGCCACAGGCCTACCCTAAACAAGAGCCATCAGGCCTTAGTCAACCACGCTGGCCAAGTGCGGCTTGGCCGACTACACAACATTAGAGTTTCTTCGTGGGGGTGCAGGTTTGTTCCGTCACCGTCAAAGTGTCGAAAAATTATATGAATTTCAAACTTGAAAACACAGCGGTAAGTGCAGTGTTGGAACCGGCGACCTCTTGCATGATAAGCAACGACCTTAATCACTCGGCCATGGACGCTTTTTTACAACAATCCATAAACTTAAAATTAAAATGTTGACGCAATAAACAATAGAGCATAAAATTAACATTAGATTTTAACACGTTTGAAGTTTTTAAGCTATTGCATAGTTTTTATCGCGGGCTTTGAGCGCGGCGAGCAAGAAATTCCGTAACGAAAAAAACCTCACAATCGTCTAACGTCGTTTTAGTTCGGTAGACTTCGGCACGGTGTTTGTGTGCGTGCGGTTAGACGTATTGTACGACTCTACGAAACTCGCACGAGTCGAGACGAGCTGCTCGAAATCGGACGATGCTATGCAAAAGCAATAGCACACGTCTTTTTCTTATATTTTACGATATATCATACTTTCTTATAGATTACGATGGTGGCTTTGCCATCATCGCCGGACTTCTGAGAGAGCAGAGAGCTCTCGCTCCTAATAAAGTAGGAAAATTAGGTTTAGTTTAGCCGTTAAAGTTCGATACAGAATATACAAGCGGTCCAAATATTATTAAATTATCACAAGCTAAATCACTGTAATTTATAATTACGATTAAGAACAATATTTAATATACCTAAGGTTCGATTAACTTTGACTTGAACGAGTTGAAGTGACTTTTAACTTGTGTTTTGAATTATTCAGACTATTATTTATGATCCCAAGTTTCCAACATTAATTGCTCTTATTGCAGAATAGCAATAAATATCTAAATTTATGATTAATACTTATTGGGGAATGAAGGTCATTATTGGTACCTAAATTATATCGAAATAATTTTCAATTAGAAATTTCTTAAACTTAGCTTTGCTCGAGTTTCAATTCTAAGATTCTTAGAAAGTCTATCGTGTTAGTTGGTATGAAATAACTGTTATTAAACCTCTATTTATAATATTAAATCAACTACAAATCTTGAAAACAATTTGGCAAGGTTTTTTTTTGCGGATCAGGGTTCTTATGTAAAAATTAAGAAAATCACGGGAAATTTCGAAGAGGTGGTATGAAATTTGCCGGATCAACCATTTTTAAAAATAAAAAATACTTGTCTGTTTCATAAATAAATATTTTCCAAAAAATACATATTTGTAACTCTTCTTTTTGTAGAAAAGGTTCTTTTCTCAACCAACCTAATAAGCTTCATATTTGCGATCGAAACTAAGCCGTCAAATCCATAACGAAGCGAAATCGAAAACAATTTTGTCTCGATACTATCGCATTAGGAACTGATGAGTCATCAGGCGATCTGGAGCAACACACTGCACTAGACATTACCCCTATACCAATGCAGTAACTTAAGTCTGAATATAAATAAAGTGAGTAAAATATATACATAATAATAGAGGAAGCATAAATAGAATTGTCGCCAGGGGAAATGACCAAATCTTGAAGAAGGGTCAAACCGAAGGTACCGGTAATCGACGAACATGCATGAAGAGATTGATGGATGTGAAAGAAGCGAAAGTGGTGCGCCAGGATCGTAGCACATGGCAGGAAGTGATCTCTATCTGCCCCTCTGAAAAAAGGCGTGATTTTATGTATGAGTAAAATATTAACGTTTAGATAAAACAGCTAGCAAAGGTTAGGTAAAATGACATAACCAACGGATAAAAAACTTTTGCAGTTACTAGCTACTTGCATCGGTGAAAGTTTAATAGTGTTACTTTGAAGCTAAGAATTAATTCAAAAACTTGCTTTTAAAACATACTCGCTTGTTTTCAAGGCAACATTTTTAGTTCGGATTAACATTTTTTAGGTACATTTTAAGGAAAAAAGATTCCAAATTTGACTAAATGGGTAGATTGACGTTAGTATTTCTACAGGTCTTTTTAAAATTTACTTCTTATTTCAATTCATAATTTCTTTGCATTTGTGTGTAAGTGTTTCTTTATTTATTCAACCATTTTAAAATAGTAAAAATGTTAAATACCTACAAAAATTTAAAAAAGGGCTAACAAATATAAACCAGTTACTCCACATTACACTGTGTCCCAACCCAGGGTGGGAGCCAAAAACTCCGTATTATCCGTACCAACGCAACGGTGAAATTGAAACCAATAAAATGCTGGTACAACGTAAAACATTTTCCGTGTACGCCGGTTGACAGCCCTGCCATGACGAGGGTTGTCATAAGTCTTCCCTAACTATTTGCGTGTTCGGGTGTGAATGACGAGACAACTGTGCCTCCGATGTGAGGGCGACTGTTTCATTACACTTCCCTTTTTATGTTATACGCTATCTTTTAACCGCAATAAAGATAAAACGTTATTTTTCAACCCTGAAACGCTTTCGGATAAAGCGGTTGAGATACATGGATCTACAGATCAATTAGAAACTGAAAATGTCCGGAATGTTTATGATGTTGTTTTATTTAATGAGCTCCCGATGCGCCATGATCACGGGTAGGCTCAAAAATAACATGGTAAATTGAGTTGTCCGGGGGTCATATTACAGTTTTTTATGTGTGTTATGACATTTAAACTTTCAGGTCAACTTAGTTTTTCAACATTGTCATGAATGAGCTCCTCAAACCCTAGGGTTTACTGTTAATGTATACCTAGGTATACATTAACAGTGAAATTGTGCAGTCGTAGTAGGATCATGAATACATGTTTCATAACATTTTCTTTCCATGTTCTCGTGAAATAAAAATCAGATAAAGATATAGTAAAAGTTTTGCGAATTCTAAGCTTTTACAAATACTTAATGGCTTAATAAAGAAAACATTTATCACATGCCAAGCACACGTTGAAGTGAACCGCAGAGCTCCGACAGAATACACATTACTCACAATTCTTCGAGTGTCGGGAAAATGTAACGTTAGAAAAACAATTTAGCGCGAGACGCTGAGTGAGACGAGCGCGTCGCTTCGGGGAAGTTTGATAGGTACGACATACTCGTATTATTGGGTATTTGCCTGCCTCATTGGTCTATTGGCAGCAAGCGCTGCGTAAGAACCGAGAGGTCCCCGGTTCGAGTCTGGGTTCGGGCAATATTTGTGTGAGTTTTTCTGTATAGCAATTACTCAGCCCGGAGTCAGAAAGTTGGTGGTAGTACGCCAGTGCATCGGAAAGCAATTTAAGCTGATGGTCCTGTGCCCGATCTCTCATCGGTTGGTCAGACTGCCGTCTCACTGAACTAAGAGAGCAAGGGTCAGACAGGGGATAGAGAATGCACTTGTGTTTGCGCTTTTTCGATACTTGTGCTCTATAATATGTCCTGCGCAGTTGGTTGGTCTCCATGGATGTCGGCCACCATGGTTGAAATAAGTCATTTTAGTCCAAAATACCATTTTTCGTCATTTCGTTGCATTTTGTTAGCACATGTTTTTTTAATTATTTGTAAAATACCAAATGAATATAATGGAAGCCCTGAAAAAATTAAGATTCATGGTCATCAGCTTAAAGCTTTTAATGACCATGAATCTAAATCTATCCCACAAATCAGAAACACTGAATCCGTTATCCTGTACAAAGTTAACATGAATTAGTTTGTATCGATATCTTGAATCAATATTGCCAATCCCGATTTTAGGTCATCAGTGCCGCATCACACTTAAGTGACGGTTATAGCATTGTGCATTAATGATGCCAGGGTTAAACAGATCAGGGGATCATCCACGTCACCTAAATAATACAAGCACGGACCAAACACCGACAAAATGTATTATTTAACCCTCCGACGCGTCTCTCATAATCAATGCACAAGTGATAGATGTGAATTGTTGATACCAGGTCCAATTCAACCCTATCCCAGAAATAGTTAGTTTGTAATGTGTCCAAGTAAGTTTTCAACTACGTAACTGTGGAACTATGTAGGGAATAAAATGATGGCATGGTTCGTTGTGTATAAGCTATGCGCTATATGCGCTATGACTGGCTCGGTGGAACAGTGGTTAGTGACTCAGGTTCATAACCTACGGTTCCAAGAGTCGTGGGTTCGATTCCCACTCGGGATAAATATTTGTGTGACGAACATCGGTGTTTGTTCCGTGTCTGGGTGTATTATTAAATATATTTAAGTTTATTTGTGTATCCACTGTTGATCCTGATTTCCGTAACACAAGTGCTTAAGCTACTTACCACGGGATCAGATTAATGTATGTGATGTTGTGTAATATTTATTTTATTTATTTATTTATTTTATTTTAGTTTCAAGGCTATTCAACATCATCAGCCCATTTACGTCCCCACTGCTGGGGGCCTACCCTAAACTAAGGTGGTCAGGCATCAGTCAAACACGCTGCCTAAGTGCGGATTGGTTTGAGACTATTAACTCCACTTCATTCTTCTGATGACTCATAATGATAAATTATTATTCAGAATTTCAATTTAAATGCCATAAAAATTGTGAAATAAATTCAAATAAAAATATGGTTTCTAACGTTTCTAAAGCATAAAAAGGTAAGTAGTAAATTATATTTAATTTTAAAGTAAATAATAAAATATTCTCAATTGAGGTAAGTGGTTTTTAATTAAGTAACTTCTACGGCCAAGCGATAGTAATTCCCCTCCCTGTAGTCGGCCCCTCATGACTGAGGATCGTGGTCATCATTGGATGTGCATTTGGAGCGAATTATTTGCCTCCATCGGTTTCTATCCATCGCATCATGAACGAGTTGGTGGAACTTGCTGGTTGACGATTCTTTGATCTGGTCTGTCCATCGTGTCGGCGATCGGCCTCGTGAACGTTTGCCTTCTGTATTGCCGACTATGATGAGTCTCTCCAGATTTTCGTCGTTTTTTCTTACAACGTGTCCGAAATACGCAAGGATACGCTGGCGATAGTAATTAAAGCGTACTTAATGTTGAAAGTATCTACTTACTTCCGGAACGGAAGCGGAAAAGATGCAAAATCAGTCATCTTTCTTCACCGTACTCAATCCGCGTAGAAGTTCACTCCTCGTTTAAATAGATTTCGCTTCACAAGCGAGTCGGCTAAACTAATTATTTATTGATTTACTCTTTCATTCTACAGGTGAAGGAAGCCTGAAAGCCTTGACCTCTGATTCACGCTTAATATTTGAATAAGCAGGTTCTTTGAAGATTTTATGAAAAAAATCTCGGGTACCGGCAATCAGAATAAAGATTTTGTGTGAAAATCAGCTCTCGAATGGATTCATTTGTAGGAATTTGTAATGTTGATAGATACGAATATGTACTGCATATTTACTTTCACACAACAGTACATTCTATAGATAACAAAACTCCTATGCAAATTAAAATCAACATAATAATAAATCTGATAGGCAAATGAAAACTACAACGAATTAAACCTAGCAAGAATCGATTAGGCGAAATCTGTTCTCCGAAAACACATCTACATAATTCCGAGCCGAAATTCACTTACGCCTAACAAGGCGAACTTAGAGTACAAGAAAAATCCTTCCAATTTAATTTGAGTTTAATAACAATAATAAGCGGCTAGGATTGGAAGCTAACAAGGAGCTAAGAGTCGAACAATCTTCTTGAGGACCCTTCCAGACTCGTGATTGAGTCAAGTACAAGACATCGAGAGATTTATTATTTGAAGAGCGAACTTCATGAAACAACCATTTCGTAGATTAAGTATTTTTGAGTTGGTAAGTTCCCGCGCGAGTGTCTCCATTGCTCGATGGTGATGAAAATGTCCTGCTATTTAAGTAAATAGCAAATGACTAAAGAGTAATAGGCGAAATTGTTTTTGTTATTCTACCTATTTAGCAACGTGAACTAAAAAATTTAAAAGAAAATATATCGGGTTCATTTATAAGATGTGACGTAATCAGGTACTGCTTGCCACATGAAATCGATGCTTAAAGCTAAAGAAGCTCTACGCCCTAAGTAATAAAGCGGTTCGAACGTGTTTTCGAGTTTCAGTTATACCTTTCGTAAAACCGGCATTTATTGATTTCAATAAAAAAGTACTGCACAAATCTATTGTGCTACTAAGACAGTATCATTTTGCTGCGGGAAAACAACCACTAAAATTTCACGGTGTATACGCGATTAATAAACTTTTTAAGAACTTTTTTGTCTATCTTATATGGTTCCTAAGATTTTATCATATTAATCAATATTTTGCTTTTTAACTTGCTCGTTTGTCAAACCGCCTATTAACATGGAAACAACTAATTAAAAGGCAAGACACTATGTTAATAAATGTGTACCGCTGTAACTAATGACAGAGAAGCATTCATTAATGAGTAGTCAAATGACTCTGTGTCTAACTATCGCTATTCAAACTAAGCGCTTTGTAATCAAGTTCTGTTATGCCAACCACTAATAATATGTTACCACTTTACCTTTCTACCCTATTTATGTTGTTTTTAAAGTAACTGTAACGTTCGACTTCATAGTCCTTGAAAGAAATAAGTATAATTTAAAAGTATTTAGTATATTATTTAAGCTCTTCCGACTTTTTACCCTACTGTTGTTATTTTTTACAAATATTCAGTAATCAGTATTGTTTTTTTTAAATGTTTATTAGTACATAAAGACACGTTTATCCTTTTTATAGAACACCGAGTAAATGGATTGTTAGGTTCAATTCAATATAAAGGTTTTATTGAAAAATACACTCGAAGCGTTGCGGGGGTGGGTCACTAGTAAGTTGAAAAATATTTTTTTTATTAATAAGTGTAAATAAATTTAATAAAACTTCGAATTGAATAGAATCCTAAACAGAGAGATATGAAATTTCAAGAAGTACTTCTCTCTGATACCGTATCTACTATTTTTTCATAAACAAAAAACACTGTGCAAGTGGTTATGCAATTTACGTAATTTTCAGTCGACTAGTAAAATAAACTAAATTTCGCTTCTTACCGAATTAAATAAACTTTTATTAATGTTTCCAGTCCCATAAAGTTAGAATAACTTTATCACCGTCAGCCGAATCTGATTTACTAGATCCGTAGACCCAAGATCATCTAATTTAATAAATAATCCAAAAAAGATTACCGACTCATTCCTTTACGCCACCAGTCGGCATAAATCGAAAGGGTAAGACGTGTAAGAGCTCTTATACACTCGGTGCCTACGTGTATATGTTAGCTACCAGACAAAACTAGCTAGCTTGAAGAGTGAACATTGAATCAACGAAGTGATTGGTAGTGTTCGTTTCCCCTACCCTTTGGGTCGTTTTGGATCATCATCATCATAGCCCATATACGTCCCCACTGCTAGGGCACGGGCCTATACCCTAAACAAGGGCTTTGGATACAATAAAGTAAAGACACATGACTTGGGCATTGAATATTGTATGTATAATTTGCAATGTTAAGTGACAAATAACCTAATAATCATAATCACCAATAATAAACCTGTGCAATGGGAGAATATTCTCTATATTTGGGTTCTATTGTGTTGAAACTTGGTTGATATAGACCTTAATTCTAAACAACATTATGAGGGCGGCTAGAAACACTAACACGTCTATTGAAAATGCAATATACTTCCACTATTACGCTCTAGAGTTTATTTGTTTAAGTTCATAAACAAGGTGGGCATAAAAACCCTATTACTTCTAGACCTGTGTGAAATCTCCTTAAGGGTACACGCCGCCCTCTTAAATTTATTACTGTGAATATAAGTGTCTGCTCAATTTCAAGGTCTGATAGCCAAAGCCACGTGTGAGCAGTAAATATCTGATAAAGATATGAAAGGCATCCAGGGAAATATTAGGTGAACTTCGACGGCAAAAAATAGTGTGTACGTACCTACTATATGTTGTTTTTTTATCGTGCGTGATAGGGACATATCTAGACACGCGGTAGCGTACCAAGCCAAGTTCAAAAAACAGAATTGACGAGCCGCACCGTGTGTATAATACACGAACCATTTGGAGCCACTTTTGACCCCCTCTTTAATCGAAAACTATATTACATAAACGTTTGGTAACTAAATTGAGTCTTGCAAGATACACATGTGATCTGTGTGTGTGTGACCTTAGGCTTCCATAAATTATCTTATGTTATAAGAAAATATGATGTGTTATACTGTTACTTATAATTAAATTTCAGGACTAACCATTGAACTTGCCACCCATTTAGATATCACTTCTTTTGTCGATTAAGTCAACAACCGACGCATTTATCAATATATTGAACTTGGCTCTCATTTCACATTTATGTTTTGATTGGATTGGTAAGAGGAACCTTCTTGTCGCCGAGCTTGACGGGGTCTTGGACCGCATTTCCGAATGGGGCTCATGCAATCTTGTCGAGTTCAATGCCAAGAAGACACAGGTGTGTGTGTTTTTCTAGTAAAGTGTCTCCTTTCCTTTCCCACCCTACTCTTCAGAGCACCCCCTTACCTATACAGGATAGCCTTAGCATCCTTGGCATCGATGTTCCCCGTGACCTGAACCAGCGAGATTACATCGAGAGCGTCATCAGAACCGTCTCCCACAAACTGGGGATCCTGAACAGAGTGCGGCGATATTTCACACCGGTGCAGCTCTGCTCTCTGTATAAGGCACAAGTTCGCCCATATGTGGAATATTGCTCTCCCCTCTAGGATCGCTTCGCAAAATACTTGCTAGGTGCCCTTGACAGGTTGCAGCGACAACATTCGTGTTGTTAATGATCAAAAGATGTCTGAAACTCTTGAACCTCTGCATAAACTTAGGGTGATTGCTGGTCTAAGTGTTCTCTATCGTCTCTTTAATGGAGAATGCTCTGAAGAGCTCAGCAAGTCCCTGCCTCCCCTTTCCACTCCCGAACGACACGTGCTGGACAGCGCTGCCATCCACATACAATGCAGGCGCTGGTGGCTCGGACTAACAGATTTAGTTTCTCTTTTCTGCCACGTGCCATTAAGGCATGGAATGCCCTTCCAGCTCATGTTTTTCCCTCCGTCCTATGATCCCGGCTCTTCAGGCGGGGCGTGAAACGGCATTTAAGCAGGCCTTCAGGGTGAGTGCGACAGGCTCAATATGGTCTATTGTGCCTGTCGACCTCATATTTGGATCTCACTACCGCTTACCATCAGGTGGAGTGGTGGTCATCTAGTTTGCCTATTATAAAAAAAATTGTCACTAGCCTTTGCCAACAGTATTTTTCTCGTGGGATTTATAATACACTTAACTTTATTTGTTGTCTTGATTATTTAGCGCAGTCTTAATCGAAAATACCGGTTTTTTGCAAATTCCATATTTTTTTACAAGACCAAACGTACCCTATGTCCTCTATAACTAACTTTAATCTGAACAAAATTACGCGAAATTGTAGGAACCAACAAACACGATTTCACATTTATAAAATTAGGTACGTAGTATTTGGGATAACACTCACGTTGGCTGCGTAAACAAACTTTAAGAGTGAGTAGTAAGGTACGTGCTAAGGGTAGGTGTCAATGTTAAATGGTCGATTAAACTATATTTGTTGACAAAATGACATTTTGTATTTTGTGATATTCGATCAATAAATTATTATTAATAATAAATTCACCGTGGTATCCCAGAGTATTATGAGGGCTGCCCACAAGCGATATTAAATGAAAGTGCTCTAATCCTCTTACCTATATTGATGATTGAATAAATGCGTAATTGAATAAGCGCCTTCGAAATTAATAGAGAACGATGAATGAAATGACTACGACACATTTGGACAAATACAATACTCATATAAATACAAGTATTTTCAGTTTATAAACACTGTTGTATTGATATTAAAAACATGTTGATAGAGAAAGTACCCTCTGATGTGCCAAAAGCACAAGGATCGAAATGGAATAAATGACTTGAAAGTTATTGAATTTTTTTTTCATCAGATTTAATTCACGTTTCATGCTTCGGCTGAGGAGCTAAAAAAAATATCTAAACAAATAATAGTACTGTGAATGTTTTTGATATTTACAAAAAAAGGTGTTACATATACGTCGCTCAAATAGACCTCAGCGGGAATACCGGCGCCCCAGCGGCTTCTCGTCGTTAAGGCTAATGCTGAGGCCTAGTTGACCACAAATTAATGAACCATGTTGTGTTTTATGTTTTATTTTCTCTCTTTAATTTGTGATTAATAAAAATTTTGTATACTTATTATTATACCTAACTGTAAGATTACAAATCGAAAGATTTAAAGCTAGTAAACACCACCAGAGCATTATTGGACATTCCAAACAAGGGCGTATGAATTTACGAAGCACAACTTTGTACATAAGCACTGCTATCAAGTTTTCACAGTTCTCATTTACGACACACAATAAGACGGTTTACACAACGGTGTCTCGGAGGGTCTTAGTTTCACCTGATTACCTCTATAGCATGAAATGATAAGGAATTTAGGTGGTATGTAGGTTGACTAGGTAGGTATACCTACTGATTTAGTATTGTAGAAACAATATGTCAGCGTAGATGTTAACCGAAGGTACTTTCCATGAATATGATTTCTTTGATATTGCAGATAAAAGTAGGTACTCTTTTTATCCAAATACATAATTACGTTGCTTACTACTACTAGTACAACTTCACGGATTACAATTTATAGTTCTGGTTGTAGTTAGAAATGGGCTTTCTTTGAATGGATTAAGTTACCAGGCTGCTAGGAATGGCCGTAAGTAATGGGTCTGTAGCCCAGTCGTATCTCTATACTCATTATGTATTTTACCAGGCTTGCATGCGCACGAGCCATGATTTGATCCTGCGCACTGCATTCAAACTGTCATAAGAGGTATTCCGGGCTGAGTTACTGCGTTGGCAATCTTAACGAACTCTTGTTTGCCGCCGTAAATACACGACGCTCTATCGAGGCGTTGGGAAAGAGGGCTTTTACATGAAGCGTTTGTGAACAAGTTACGACTATTCTTTGGGTATGAGTCGTGTAGATTAGTAAAAAATTCATATATTCTAATATTTAGAAAAACTGAAAAATTTAACTGCCTCACCGCGGCCACGGCAGTTGAATTTTTCCGTTTTTCTAAATATTAGAATAACTAGTGCAAGCTTTAGCACTTAAAAACTTAAAATTTACAAGTCATATGTTGCCTGCCTACCGTGTTAGAGACGCAAGCAATACAGCCTAGGTGCTCTGACTCCAAAGTCAACAGTCATCACTGTGTGTGTCTGATGATGAACGGGAGTACTAAGAAGAGTGTTCTTGCCGCATAGCTTGTATTACACTCCTATACTTATTAGCTTGTTAAACTAATGTAATGTTTTGACTGGTTCAATGGTGCATTAGATCAGACCCCTGTAAAATGTACATAGAGTCGAGAATTCGATTCCCATTGGGGACAAATATTTGTTCAAACCGCTGTGGTTATTGATATCAGTAACACAAGGGCTGAAGCTAAAACACGGAATCAGATCAATGTACGTGGTGTTGTGTAATATTTGTGTCTTTAACGTAACTATAGAACAGAACTTACCTAGTCAGTAATGGGTACAAATGCTGAATATAATCTGTATCTGCCTCGTTGGTCTATTGGTAGCAAGCGCTGCCTTAGGACCAAGAGGTCCCCGGTTCGAGTCCGGGGTTGGGCAAAATTTGTGTGAGTTTTTCTGTAATGAAATTACTCAGCCCGGAGTTAGGAAGTTGGCATTTGAACGCCCGTGCCTCGGAAAGCACGTTAAGCCGGTGGTCCTGCGCCCGATCTCTCATCGGTCATGTCGGATTGCCGTCTCACCGAACTATGAGAGTAAGGGAATAGAGAGTGCACTTGTGTTTGCGCGCACACTTGTGCACTATAATATGTCCTGCGCACTTGGCTGATCTCAATTGAGATCGGCCGCCATGGCTGAAATCGGTCGGACGCCTTATATATTTTTTTATTTATAATATGTATCTTATACTTTTCAAATGAGGGATTCGCAACGTGTAAAACACTTAGAAGAAGCAAAGTCGACTTGTTTATTTCATTGTCGCCAACAACACGGAATAATCACATTCCTTATAATCGGAGACGGGGACAAAGTAATAACGATGTCAATTGTTTCTGAGAATAAAACGGCCCTTAACACTGTCACCTCGGCTTATTGGGATGAGTATCAAAGCTTTAAGAATTAGAATTTTTGAATTGATGATTTCTCCGATTGTTACAATGTTAAACTTAGAAACGTTGAAAGGTTTCGAACAGTTTTACATTTTGCCAATTCTTAATTTTTATTTAAGTACAAGACGTTGTACAGAAAAAGCAGTTTATTTATATGTACCAATGATTTTACAATGTTTTTGAATCTTTGAATTTACCTCAAAAATACAAATTTCTAAATTCATATTTTCTTTTTAATATATTTTTTTGTTTCTGTTCATGGATTGAATATTGGTCACACACGACTCTACTTATTTATTGTGGAACCGTTCTAAAAGTATACGGGGTACTATTCTCGGGGCCCCAATCACATAGATCGGGGGCAATAAATCAACAATTTAGCACGGCAATTTCCATAATTCACACAATATCAAGTTACCCGCGCGAGAATAAAGAAAAATCCAATTTCCTTAGTCTGCAATGCTCAGAGGGGTCGAAAGGAGGTTGCTTCTGTGGGGCAAGGTCGCACCGGGGGCCTGAGCTAGTATCAAAGTAAAAGTACACTTTTGCAAACTGCGTAATGCATACCGGCATATCATAGAAAACAAAGAAATGATGCGCTCCCGATGTTTCGGCACTGTTGCAAGCGCTATGTTCCCAGGTCAACTAAGTTTTCAGTTTTCTAATTTTTGTAACCATGATAGTTTAAAATTATAGAAAAATTGTTGATATTTTTTTACTTTTAGGGTTATGTACTCAAAAGGTGCCATTCACAGAGCTCTGGTATAATAAACGCGATAGGTAGACAGTTAGAATTGGTAAAAAATATGTGTTATTTCTATTGATGCAATAATAACAAATCCTGAAAGAAGAAAAAATATTCATGGTAGGCCAAAAGAATTTTTAAAATAAATATTGGTAACTTAGTAGCTTCAAATGTAAACATGACACAAAGGATCTGGAACTCATATGAAACATTTTAAAACGTAGTTCTATTATACTGACTTTACCGAAAAGCTCGAGTCTGTAAAAATATGTGACTGAAACAAAGTTCTTATCCCCAAAATTACTCAGAACCAACTAAAATAGCCCAGATTTTTCCAGCTACAAAAAGCACAGGCCAACTTTCATATCCTATGAAAATTGCAAGTCTTATTGTATTATTTTCCACGCCTACCAACGGAATATTAACACAAAACTGGCCGCTTTTGATCAATAACTAAGTTAATTAAGCTAAAAGCTCTTTTTGTCGTGTGTCATTGGTGGTTGGAGAGCCAATGGAAATAAAAATGGTCTTAAAATGCTCGAGCGCTCTGCATACAGAGGGAGTACTAGAAATATTTCCCAGTAACAGGTATGGGAATTACTCGGAATGCAATACGTACTTGTAGCTGGCGAACCTTTGACGAAAAGGAAATATTCCAGCGACGTTTGTCTTCTCTTTTCATTTTAAATTCTAAACCGATTTCAGAATTGTGTTCGCGTTATTCTGAGGTAGGAATTTAGTGGTACCAAAGTTTCGTTTTGAATTTCACGTTGAAATGTAATTAATTTGTATACTAAAGCATTTATTTGGACGAGAATGTTTTCAACTCTATTTTAGGTTATATTAAAGCATCTTTCAAAGCGTAGGTACTCAGTAAATATGTTAAGACTTTCTAAGTCGTATGTCGTCCTAATTCTAGAGAAATCGCGTAAGTTGAAGAAGACAATTGAGTATTTGGTGTCTTTGCTCCCTGATTATATGTATTACTTACATTCATCCTAAAACTTTAAGGTGCTAGCTGCTCCTTTAAAAGGAGTGCTGCGTAAATTCCAGATAAAGTCGTTTTTAATACCAATTGCCAAATCAAGTATTAGTAGCAGATAACCTATCACGGCGACTTTGTATGTACTTACTTACCTAATCTATACTATAATAAAAACGTAGAGGCAAAAATTCTTGTACTTTTCTTAGAAACGAAAAAAAACCAGTCAGGGATATGTTTTGAGAGTAGTAGAACACATCCCCATACTTAGAAAAAAAATTGTATCTCTGTCTGTTTGTTTGTTTGTTTCGACTGACCTCCTAAACGGCTGAACCAATTTAAATGAAAGTTTACAGGAAGGTATTTTAAATTCCGGAAAAATGCATAGGATACTTGAAATCACTGACAGTTAACTGGTTCCCGTGGGATATTCAAAAAACCTAAATAAATGACTGATCTCTGAAACTATTACACCGATTTAAATGAAATTTTGCATGGTGGTACCATACATCCCCGGTCAAGATCTTAAATACTTTTAGTCACAGAAATTCCTGTAGGATAGTTAAAAATCTAACTTTATTAGATCACGTACAAAAATGGTAAAAGTATATCGACCAAAATAAACCTTCTGACTAGGACTATACGGACAACTTTATTGAGCAAAACGTCATAGTAGGGGAGGTAAATTGCTAGATTTGCAGTTACTCGAACGACATGGAATCGGAATAGAAATATTACGCTAAATAAGAAGAAAGGTTATTACACTTTCTTTATTAGTGGGGGGACAGCGATTAAATACAGGAGGACTACCTGGTAACAAGCTGTTGAAAGAAAAAAGTTATTTGACCGTGCCAGTCATTCAAAGTGCATGTTTAATAATCCCTAAAAAGTGTCATTGTAACGATTTGGACCAGAAAGTTATAATTAATCTTTGTGTCTGATCAAAATCTTGAGATACTTCAGCGCGTTACATTTTTATGCAGGAGGTTCAAGTTGATATCGAAGTCCTACTGTATAATAACTGTATTTTTTTTCTTAGCTTGTATCACCTCACTGCTGGGCAAAGTATCCTTCAAACTCATCTACTGCTCTCTGTCCAATGCTAGGACTTGCCAGTTCTTTGATACATGGACCAGATCGTCATACCATCTTTTCTTATGTCTTCTTCGGTGAAAATCGTCTTCAGGCACGCGATTTGTAACAATTCTGGTCCATCTATTGTTCTTTATCGTCACACATTTCACATCACATTCCCCGACCATTGCTACATCAGTTTTGACCAACAACAATATCAGTACGGGAGTGGATGGTGGTATATTTTATTTTTTCTTTTAACATAATACCTATGATACTCCGCTTCATAGCTTTTTGAAAAACCTTGAGTTTGGACTTCTGAATTCTCATGTGTTGGGATAGGTTCAGTGATATAAAAAGATCACCCTTCATATACCCATTCATGGACCAGAAGCTTTTCCAGGCGTTGTCTGCTCTACGGATTATTTCTTTGTCCTGCCTGTTTTCGAAGGAGACTGCCTAGCCCAAGTATGTTCCTCTACATATTGCTTCACCTGCCTGTTGACTGCAATCCACCAAATCAGTGGTGCTGTTGGTCATGACCTTGGTTTTGGATCTATTCATCGTCAGTCTAACGTCTATGCTTTGCGGGCTCAGTTGTTCGAGCATCAACTCAAGTTCTGTCGATGTAAACGTATTTTGACTAGGAAAATGTCATCTACAAAGCGAAAGTTTATCAGTCGCATATCCTCTACACCAATTCCTTTTGTTTCCTAAGAATATCATAGTGACCTGAAGACTTCTTGGAGCGTGCTACTGAAAGCTTTGGCGATAGGGAGTCACCCTGTTTAACTCTTTTTTGTATTTTGAATGTCAGGCCTTCATTGTGCAGTTTGATATCGGCTGTGCTTTGTTGGTAAATGATTTGGGGAAGTTTTTCTATATGTGGGTTCGATGTTTTGCTAAAGAAGAGAAAGCTAAATGGGTTGATGTGGGTGATACCGTCGAAGATCTTTGAATAATCCACAAAAGCCAGGTTCAAAGGTTTATTGAATTCGATACATTTCTCTATTACCTGGTTTTCGTTGTCCAATATTTGCTTGCTGGCTTACATTGGTGGGTTGTGTTGTTCCAATTGATAGACTGTTCGATATTATCTGAATGTTTATATACATAGAGGGATATCGCTATTCTAAGCAAATAAAGGGAAATTTATAAACATTCACGTAAAAATGTTGGACATTATAAAATTAAAGAAAGTTATCGTATATAAAGATCGTTACAAATAAAATCACATAGATCATTAGAAAACTGGTCAAGTGCCCCTTGGATCTTTGTTGTGTCAAAGGTTTTAGTAATTGTTGTTATAGGCGCGATTCTACGGTCATCGCCCCATGGAAACCATCAGAGATTATTAGTTCTTCATAATCCTGAACAATTATTTTAAATGTGTCTTTGTAATTAGCATTAGCAGCTATCCTATTTAAGATCACGCACCCCTTCCCTCCCGTATGAAGTGTACATACACGGCAGAGGTACATGAAAGGGTGCAAGGAGTCTCCCATTTAAAAATCTTACAAGACAGAGTCTGAGTCTGATCAATACTCCAAAAACTCCCGTTGGGCTCCCCAACTATCACGTTTTTAGCTGGCAAGTCATGTCAAATGCTGTCAGATTTGATATGATGTGATGAGTGTTTAGTTCTTGGTTAGTTAAAGAGATGTCACTATGCTCTATTATTTCGCAATATTGTTTCAAATACAAAAAGTAATTCATAAGTTATATTTTATTGCACTTTATTATCTCATTGTTTTACTACGAATACAAATAATCTACGAAAGTAGTAACTAAAGTAGGTATATGGTTATCGTTTCAGATTGATTCACATTTATGATATTAAAAAAATTGTGTATTAACTTTTTATTATAATAATAGTATATTTATGATGTTGACAATTTTGTTCACATATTTTATGAATATTTATTGTGAATTCAATTGCCAAAATCTAAGAAAATTTGTATTTAAATCCTGTAGTCTACGCGAACGAAGTCGCGGGCACAGCTAGTTTAAGAAATAAAATTGAAGCTCCTTAGAATCTTGGACAGGGATGGGCTGATAATGATGATGATGATTATGACTCGTGTCTTTCATTTTGTCATACCTTCAGAAGCCTACACATTTCTAAGTGCCTAATCTATACTAATCTGTACTAATGTTGTAAAGCTGAAGAGTTTGTTTGTTTGTTTGTTTGAACGCGCTAATCTCAGGAACTACTAGTTCGATTTGAAAAAATCTTTTTGCGTTGTATAGACCATTTATCGAGGAAGGCTTTAGGCTATATAACATCACGCTGCGACCAATAGGAGCAAAGATACAATGGAAAATGTGTAAAAAACCGGGGAAACGAGAACGAAATCGCTGGCACACCTACTAATAGAATAATAATGCTCTTATAAAGATACTTGCCTCTAATAACGATGTCAAAAAATTGCTATAAAATGCTTTCAAAACTTTGTGTTTCCATAATGAATCCCCACTCTGCTCACTATCGCCGGTTCCCTTTGTTTCCCGGTGAGAAAGCGTCTCCAGGAAGGTGTTTCGGATATGAGCGATTATTCAGGGCGATAACAATGGGGTAATAAATTATGATTGATGAACTCACGCAGCCCAACGTTGTGCACACCTCTTTAGCGGAACAATAACCATATTTGGCAGGCTTCCGAAATATTGCACCGGTTAATTTTGGCTCTGGCTCTATTAGATTGGCCTTCGCTTGAACATAACCAAGTAACAAACGGATGCAGAACAAAATCGGGGGAAACTAAAATGCTTTATGTTCAAATTCATAGTCTCACCATTTCGTGCTACGTGTTGATCTGATTATAATAAAGACGTGCAAATTTTTTTTCGTACTTTCTTAGTTTAACTAAATTTTCAATATAAAAAGGAAACACTAAAATTAACAACAAAAAGTCAGCTGAAATGGCTCAGACCAAAAAAAATACATCGCCACATCATCTAAACAATAATTTCCATCCATTTCTGTCATCCCGTTGTCTGTCTTTTAATTTTTTTCTTGACTCGACATAGTTTTTTCATTTATTTGCGACTAGCTGTGCCCGCAACTTCGTCTGCGTGGAATCGTAACTTTCGCCAGCATTTTGATTTTAGGAAGCATTTTTTAAAGTAATTACAGGACTATTAGAAAATAAAATATAATTAAACTTAGTTATTGATTAGATTAATACCCAGGAAAGAACCTAAAATTGTTTACTGATTAATAGGTGATAAACAACATACAAAATTTTTCATTACAAATCGGCCAACTAAAAGAGGATTCACTCGCCCAATTTTTTTTGTCTAAGCAATGCTCTAGCCAAATGAGGAGAGTGGTAGCTAGGACTCACAAAATTATTTTTCACATTTTAGAACTATAAAACCACGTTAAAATGTATTTGATTTGACAGAAACAGGTTTCAATAGTTGCAAACAGCGTACTGTACCTATGTAGATAGTACACAAAACTGATATCAGGATGACTTCAAAAGGTAAAAAATACAAACTACCGATCCACTGCCTTAATTAAGGTACCTATCTATAAAGGACGTGTGTCGCCATGTGACGAATTACATTAGTATTTGCTTTGCTAGTTTGTTATGTGCCACTTTTGTAGATTGTATTGTATTCGTAATGAAACAATGAGATAATAACTTTTATCGTTATTATCTCATTGTTTCATCATCGTAAGTTTAATGAAATGGAAACTTTTAATTACTTTTAGTATTTGAAGCAATATTGCGAAGTAATAGAGCACAGTGACATCTCTTGAACTAACGAAGAACTAAACACTCATATCAAATCTGACAATATTTGACATGACTTGCCAGCTAAAAACGTGATAGTTGGGGAGCCCAACGGGGGTTTTGCAGTCTTGATCAAACACAGACTCTGTCTTGTAAGTATATTCTCATGTTACCGCTTTGTTAGGTAAATCTAGCCCAGACAGTGTAATGAGCTTATGGAATTGAAGCTTCTTGCAGGTTGACCTTCTTCTAGCGCAGAAAGCTTTGAGGTTAGACTGACGATGAATAGACCCAAAACCAAGGTCGCGACCAACAGCACCAATGATAGGATAGCAGTCAACAGGCAGGTAAAGCAATATGTAGAGGAGTATAAACTTGGGCTAGGCAGTCTCCTTCGAATACAGGCAGGACAAAGAAATACGCCGTAGAGCAGACAACGCCTGGAAAAGCTTCTGGTCTGTGAATGGGTATATCAAGGGTGACCTTCTTATATCACTGAACCGCAAACTCATCGACATTTTCATACTGCCTATCCTAACATATGGGGCAGAATCTTGGTCCTTCACCGAAAATCAGAAATCCAAACTCAAGGTTTTTCAAAGCGCTATAGAGCGGAGTATCATAGATATTAGGTAAAAAGATAAAATAAAATATACCACCATCCACTCCCGTACTGGAGGATAAAGAACAATAGATGGACCAGAATTCGCGTGCCTGAAGACGATTTTCGCCGAAGAGGAAGACCCAAGAAAAGGTGGTATGAAGATCTGGTCCATGTATCAAAGAACTGGCAAGTCCTAGGCTTGGATGAGAGCAATGGATGGGTTTGAAGGAGACCTTTGCCCAGCAGTGAGATGAGACAGGAGGACAGGAGGACTTTGATATCAACTTGAACCTCCTGCATAAAATTGTAACGCGCTAAAGTATCTCAAGATTATCATCAACAGACACAAACATTAATTATGACTTCATG
Organism: Maruca vitrata; assembly: GCA_039566165.1. Classification (NCBI taxonomy): domain Eukaryota; kingdom Metazoa; phylum Arthropoda; class Insecta; order Lepidoptera; family Crambidae; genus Maruca; species Maruca vitrata. Next base: position 9,933,414 of record CM076921.1, read on the forward strand.
CGATATCCAAATGTTTACAATTTTTTTAGGGATTATTTAACATGCACTTTGAATGACTGACACGATCAAATAACTTTTTTCTTTGTACCGCTTGTTACCAGGCAGCCCCCTTGTATTAATCGCTGACCCCCACTTATAAAGAAAGTGTAATAAACTTTTTTCTGATTTAGCGTAATCTTCTGATTCAGATTCCATGTCGTTTAAGTAAGTGCAAATCCAGCTATTTACCTCCCCTACTATGATGTTTTTCTTAATAAAGTAGTCCGTATAGTCCTAGTCAGAAGGTTCTTTTTGGTCGATATACTTTTACTATTTTTGTACGTGATCTAATAAAGGTAGATTTTTAACGATCCTACAGGAATTTCTGTGACTAAAAGTATTTAAGATCTTGACCGGGGATGTAAGGTACCACCATGCAAAATTTCATTTAAATCGGTGTAACAGTTTCAGAGATCAGTCAAATATTTGGGTTTTTTTAATATCCCACGGGAACCAGTTAACTGTCAGTGATTTCAAGTATCCTATGTATTTTTCCGGAATTTAAGTTACCTTCGTGCAAACTTTCATTTAAATTGGTTCAGCCGTTTAGGCGGTCAGTCGAAACAAACAGACAGAGAAATTTTTTTTTTTTTGAGTATGGGGATGTGTTCTACTACTCTCAAAACATATCCCTGACTCGTTTTTTTTGCGTTTTTCAAAAAAGTACAAGAATTTTTACCTCTACGTTTTTATTATAGTATAGATAAAAGAGGATCAATCATGTTGAATGCCCACATTTACAGTGTTCATATTTACGTGGCATTTCCCCTGCGAGCTTAACGTACAGCACGAAATATTTTCGGATAAAACCGCACATAAAATGCTTGTCTTGCCACTGTTAGGGTCACCAAGCGACATATTTATTGCGGCTGTTTAGTTTTTCTAAAAACAACTAACCGTAAGTACATTTCAGTGTAAACGTGTGTATTTAATTACATTTGGTTACAATTATCAAAAATACTTTATTAATAAATTAAATTGGTTAATTTGGTGCTGTTTTCTAATTAACAATTCATGTGTTTTATAATTTTATGAATAACATGGAACCATTTAAAAAATATTAAGATTATTTAAAAAATATTATGTTTATTTTCCAGCTAAGAGTTAGCAATCATTTAGTTAAGAATTCTAAGCTAATTCAGGACTGTCTTACTTCTCTGTTACGTTCCCTGTCAAAAACCAATTTTGTCACGTACCCAACCATCACATCACCATGCTCATATACACAAAAATATTAGGGTCCAGTCCTGAAAAATGTTTTCGCAGAGATCTAACGGAATGTTGCCCTTCGTGCACATGGCTCCCCTAATCGGAAGGGTTCCGTGACAGATGAGTAATGTTGTTTGCTGGAGCTAGATTGTCCAAGACCCTGAACTGTTTACTTTCTATAGGTGACGTTGACTAACAACTATCTCCGCGAAAACGATGGGTACATTCCGTAATGTCTACATACGTTTTGTTTCTCTATGTTCAGACACAATGGGCAAATTTATGGTCAGCAGTCTCAGTCCGAAGTTAAAAAAAAACGGTCTTGGAGCATGTGGAAAGATTACAAAACTTAGATTACCATAATACATGACATTAACGAAACGTAAGATATACGTAAGTTCGGATGCATGTAGCTACACGATACGCTTTAATAATGTAAAATACTGAACTTCATATTCAAACCGAATAGAGAAAAAGAAAAAGTGTAAATTCACTATCGTTAATTAAACTGGCCTAAAATGGCAATCTCACTTTTAAATTATTATTTTAAGAATACAACACACATGCCATAAATACTAGTTGTATAACAAAAAGGCTAAGGACCCACATAACACGTCGTTGCTGCATTTAAAAATTCAAACAAAGGAACTTACCCAAAGCCATTATGGTAAGTGCTCGGTAACCCCGATACAAAGAAAATGTACTTGGGAACGGAGTGTTTCAAAAAGTTGCCGAGAGAAGATGCTAAATGCTCACTAGAGTTTGCCAAATTTGGAAGTAGGTGGATTTCGGGAGCCACCACTACAATTACCTCCAAAGTTTAAGGTTCAAGACGTATTTCTGAGCTAAGAATGGGCCAAAGTGGAATATTGAAGCACTTATTTTGTGGGGGAAACTTTGGTGTGATTTTATTGTTATTAATAAGATGGCTTGCTTAAGGAATACAAAGTTCTGGCTTATTTTTTTTTTTTATAATAGGATTAACAAGATGACCACACTCCACATGGTAAGCGGTAGTGAGATCCAAATATGAGGTCGACAGGCACAATAGACCGTTATTGAGCCAGTCGTACTCAACCTGAAGGCCTGTACCGTAAATACCGTTTTACCCCCCGCCTGAAGAGCCCAGGAATCATAGGAGGGAGGGAATACATGAGCTGGAAGAGCATTCCATGCCTTAATGGCACGGGGCAGAAATGAGGACCTAAACCTCTTAGTCCGAGCCACCAGCGCCTAACAAAGATTCCATGTATAGGAATAACTTAATTCATTTATTGAATGTTAGATACGCCCAAAACTTTTCAAGCACTGCTAAGTTTTGCATATATACTTTGAGGAACCTTAAGATATACCTAGTATTATAGTTAAGCTACATAGTAAAGCCCGTACCGAATAAAAAAGCTCGGCCAACGACCAACGAGGCAGTCGTAGTGAACTTACAATTCCGTTTAAAAGAAACTAGTAAAAGTCATCTCAATTCATCATTTCGCGAGGTCTAGACAAAGTTTGCCGGAACTAAAGCCAGCAGCCGTTATTTAAAAAAAAAACTAATTGAAATTATGTCGGAGGGCGTACATCAAATTGCCTCCCTAGTCTTGGAAGTTCAGCCGTCGAGTGGTGCACTTGGTAAGGAGTTTTATTATCTTAATAAAAAGCGAACGCCGGAAGTCCTCTATATGTATGAGAGATCGCCCCGTCTGTATGTTTGGAGCGAGAAACGTTTAGCTACCGGTAAAGGCTAGTCAAACGGCTCTAATGGACTGTTTGTGAAGCCGAGACAATGGCTGCTAACACCGTAAGATAAATATTAACAGGTAGCAACTGAGATGCAACCTGATACTAAGCTGGTAAGTATCAGGAATAAACATTGCATACTTGGGATTAGGATTACTTCTCGACTGAAAAGTTGAGAAGTCGCTTTTTATATGTCTTTTAAACAAAATATCATTCGTATATAATTTTTGCATTAGGTTGTACCTGTTATGTCATCAATCAATACATAGTATAAAACAAAGTCGCTTTCGCTGTATGTCCGTATGTATGCTTAGATCTTTAAAACTACGCAACGGATTTTGATGCGGTTTTTTTAATAGATAGAGTGATTATTGTATGTAAAATTTACCCGAAGCGAAGCGAGGGCGGGTCACTAGTTTGAAATAATTGAAAGCGATCGCTCCTAGTTACTTAACTGGCTTCAATTACCTATATCGCAGATATACTGATTTTCATCATCGGGCATTTTAGGTGGTCTGTTAAGCTTTTCCGACTTGTCTGCTATTGCAAGCGATGCCGCGTGCGAATCCTAGTGCATATCATAAAAAGCGAAACCGTGGAGTGCTCGGCTTATTTTTAACTGCGATATTTCGGAGTGTCTCCGAGGCGAGATTTAAGTTTGGTAATTAAAAGTTGTGGTTCGTTAGACTCAGAGTGTCGGGCGTCTATTCGGCGTTGCCTTTACGCGCTAAAGATGCTAGCGTTTTCACGCTTATTTCCAATGCAACAAGACCTATTTGAGCATGTATGTAAGGACAGATTTTGTTTATTTCACACGTACATGTTTTGGTGAAGTGAAAAAACAGATTTAGTCGGCTCATACATAGTTAAAAGTTCATCAAAACTTCACGTCATTAATGCAATGTAAGAGCGGAGTTAACGAAATGTTGCGAATATAAAATTGTCTTTGTTGATTTTTATTTTAACTGCACTTAAAACATGCAGTTGAATTCAGAACTAATGTTATACCTTTGCCTGTTATGTCTATTAAAAAAATACTCGAACAACGATGTTATGATTGATATAAAAGTTTACGAAAATCTATGTAAAGTGTAATACTACTACACCACCTAAGAATTTCTTCGTAAGTGTGCAGGTTTCCTCATGATGTTTTCCTTCACCGTTAAAGCGTCGAATAATCGTACATATGAATTTCAAATTTGGAAAACACAGGGTGCGTGGCGGGGTTTGAACTGGCGACCTCTCGCATGTCACCTTAACCACTGGGCCATCGACGCTTTTTAAATAAGTTTTTCTAATTATCCTATTACAACTTTTAAAATGCCTGAAGCGCGGTCTGCCACGGCCTGCCGTCCCACAAAACAATACAGCGTTCGAACCGCCGAAGTCCCAACTTTTTGTCAAGTCACATAAGCTAAAATAGCACTTAACCTTAATGGGGCCACCATTAATTTCCCGGGAGATGCCTTAATGCTTTTGTCGTGAAAAAATGGCGAGTGAATAGGTAGGGGGACACGATGTTTTTCACTAATTTTAGCGCTAACCATAGAGAATACGCATCGATTTTTTTATTACCACTCAAATTACGAAATATGAAAATACAAATACCAAAATTTTAAGGCATTTAAATTTATCAGATTAAAAGGAGAGTATTACAATTACAAATGACCAATGAGATGTCCGGAATCCGTTTTCTCTAATAGTTAAAAATAACTCGACAAACTAACCTACTATTTATGAAGTCGGTTAACTAAGCCCAAGTCACATCACAAGATCAAACCACCGATAATTATTTTATAACTTTATTTCATCTCAGAAGGGAGGAGGAATATCGCCGCTACATTTCGCCCTGTCCTTCTCTATCGGTAAAGAAAATGATAAGTTATTGCCAAGGAAATTAGTTTACCTTCCCTACAGCATTTGGTAGATTGGACCAAATTTCTTATAATTAAATTACCTTACTCCCATTCTTCGCTGTCATGATGAATGGCAACGGCCACGAAGGTCATTGAGAGGTAAACATCCGGATGAGATCGTAATGTGTCAATTAGCTTCACAAAATACCAGATATTTGTCAAGGACGATATTTTTTTCAGTTTCATATATGCCTATGTCGTTATCAGTTAGAATTGAATGTAAGATTATATTTTACTAGTGCCCCACGCTTCGGGTATTATATATATAAAAACCTTCCTCTTGAATCCCTCTACCTATTAAAAAAACCACCAAAATCCGTTGCGGAGTTTTAAAGACTTGAGTATACATACAGACAGTCGCGGGAAACTACTTTGCTTTATACTATGTAGTGATCAAAAAATATGACGTAAACTTCTAAACAGTGGCTTCGTCAATCAGCGCTTTATTGCGATTGGTGAGAGTTTAGTAAGGTTGGGCTCAGAACCTGCTCATCATTTTTATATTAGGCGTCTTACCCGAAAATATATTCCATACGGGTAAAGAACCATACCGTTACTAGTTCCACATAAAATAGTACTATCATATTCTAGCCTCTTCAAGCCAGAATATGCGGCATTTTACCCAATTCTTATCACAATCCCGTGAACACAATGGGAAATGGCGTGTGGGCAAATATGCTGAGGTTAGAATCGCACCAAATCGCACTCAAGTTTTCCCTACGATATTCGCGTCAGTCGAATCGGAAAATTATTCATCAAATCAATTCGAAAGGCCACCTCCCCCGCTCGTTGGAGAAAAACTCCCTAATTGGCCCTTGGAATAAAGGAATAACAGACACTTGCGAGAATATTTTTTTTGCGTCCAAAGGACCGATACCTGTCTTTACTTTGTCTATAAAGTAATCCATTTAGCTGTTAAAGTATACCGTTGAATTTATTCAACAAATCTTTCTTGTTAACGAAATACCTATCCGTAATATTTCAAAACACGAATAAAGAAATCTAATTAGGCATGGAATACCCGGGTAATTCAATTTCTAATGATCTCGGCACTAGGGAACATTGCCAAGTCATTTAGAAAGAAAAATAAAATCCCATACGGTCAAAACGACCGGCAGTTGTCGTTCGCAATTCACGTAGTTTTATTTACTTAAACAGTTAAGATTTTACGATTATTCGTTTTAGAATGGTTTTTTTAGTATTAGAGTGAGAATTAAACTTTAATATCTAGACTACCTTTTGTTCGCTCGCGACCATGGTTGGTGTAACCCAGTCTAAACATCGGGCAGTAAGTAGCTATGTATTTGCTACTCTTAGTAACGCGTTATAGACGTACTACCGGCAACGTTGGCGGTAGTACACTTTTCAAACAGATTTATTTAAACGCCGTTAGCCCCGCCCACTAGTTATTTCCGCCAATAGAAGAACACTTCGACCCTTTGTTTACGAATACGTTCCAATAGTAGGAGAACTAGCAAGAATTTTTTTGAAGGTATTTGAGGCAAGCTGAAAACTTATCCTGTACCTCTTCTATTATATCCCAGCACGAAACTGCAGACCTGGCTGTTGAGGCTAAAGCAAACCCCCAAAAATATTTTTCATCTTTTTATTTATAACTAAAAAATTAGACTCACTAAGACAAATCATTTCGATGAAACTTCTACCTGTCAGGTGAACTGACAAATTATATTTTTTTGAATTATAAAATATATTTTTAAATAAACTAAATTGGGGGTTTGGTTTAGCCCCGCTACTCAGCCAGGTCTGCGGTTTTGTGTCGGGATATAATATTAAAGGTATAGGACAAGTTTTCAGCTTGCCTCATATACCTACCGAAAAATTCTTGCAGGCTCTCGGACCACAATTTACGTTTTGGGGGCGGGGCTTGCTCTGACAGACGCGTAAGCGCCAAGCGATTTTCACCTTATAGGTGGTCGACCGCCAAGTTCTCCGATAGTACCTATAAGCTTGGACTATATTTTAGAATATCCAAAATTTAAACTGTAGCTATCGCGGTTGTCGACAGACAGTTTCACGGTAGGACGAACGGTCACTTGACAGCCAGGGAATGAGAGCCATCCGCTCGCCCCGCAAATCCGATGATGATGACAATGATCTTTACAAGGTTAGAACGAATCGCAATTGGAAATCATTATTAAAACTATCATTACAATCACAAAAAAGATTCTTAAGTAGGTTATTTATTTTTATTTGTTGTTTTAGTGCTATTTCAATTTAAGTAATTTTTTACATATTTTAAAATTTAAGTAATTTTTATGTATTGCATAGCAATATTCTAAAATTGGTTTGAAAATGCAAAGCAAGAGCACAGTGTATACCCAAGTAAAACCACGCTTTTGCTGCTGACCTTTAAAACCTTTGCAATAACATACACACGCATTCCAACATATATTCCAACGTCTGCAAGTTTAAAATTTAACACAAACAGCCCCAACTTCAGTAGATACATTTTCAACGGTCCGGTGTGACGCTGACCTTTAAAACCTTTAAGGTATACATACACAATTCAACATGTAGGTATTGTAACGTTTCCACTGGTGTGACGTTGCAGTTTTCCGAGTCAAAACACCCGCACGCAAAAGTGCATACAAAAAGTTCTCAATTTCGTCGTCGCATGTAATTAGAAGAGCGTCGTTACTATCCTGTTAAGGGAAGTTCGTTAGCGGGATTCGGTTAGCGGCGCGAGCCGCTGATTGTGAGGGAAAGTGAGCCTACGTTGTAATCTGGAGCACTGGGTCTCGGTGACCCCTCCGAGACCGTTCTGATAATATTCCTGTAGGTTGTAGATGATTTTAGAGTTGACCTAAGAAAAACGGTAATCGGTAAGAATAGTAACATTTTTAAAACGGTTTAATTTATTTTTATTAATAAAATAGAATAGAATAATTCTTTATTTGTTTTTTAATGCTATTTAAAGCTCGATCCGCACGTTATTTGTTTGGGTCAATATTAGAAATTGAAATTTACCTTTAATACCGACGACAAATACAATATAGGTAATCAAATAAAAAAAAAAATAATCTAAAACCGCAGGTTAAATTGGCGGATTACATATTTTCCCACCACCTACTCAATGTGTAATTCTTCAAGTGAAATACAGAATTTATCTCAGATTGTTTTGAAATTTTTCGTGTAGGCTGTGTATTTGGTTGACCTTAGAAAAAAAACAATGTCACTCATAGACTGTGTTTACTTATTATTTATAAGATATTTCGCGCTTGACCTTAGAAATAAAAAGTATCACTCTAAAAATCTTGGTTCAAAAGAGACGAGCAATAATGAGATGTAATCTAATTGAAGTAAAAAAAGATACTTACAGACTGTATAAAAATATACTCAAGAAATTATTAACTACTTCATTGCTTTTTCGTTAGGGAGGTGATAATGTTAAGCAAGTTTAATTTAAATTAAAATAATAGATTTAGAATTGCTTTTCATTTTTAAATAGTTTTTTAAATTATTATTCTAATATATGTAAGATCTAGTTGACCACTGATCTGTTGTGTTCTTTGGTGTGTTTTTTTTTATCAGAGGCTAACAAGATGACCTCACTCCACCTGCTAGTAAGCGGTCGTGAGGTCATATAAGATCGACAGGAACAATAGACCATGTTGAGCCTGTCGCACTCATCCTGAAAGCCTTGAAAAAGGAGACCACTGCTGCGGCAACAACGAGACAAGGTGTTTTTTTGTTGTTGTTTTTCTGTTTTGTGGTCAATAAATATTTTTATTATTTATTATTATTGTTAGTTAGTTATCCAAATAAATAATATGTAAATAAAAAAACAATAACCTATGATTTGGTTTTCTTAGTACTCGCAGCCTTTTAAAATCTCAAACAGTACAGACATCTTACTGTAACAAGATCTAGAGGTTTTCTCATTAAATTCACAAGCAAGCCTCATCGCTATGCAAGCCGAGTACAAATTAACGTATCACCTAAGCGGGAACAATAATTACTTTGTTGTACAATTACTTCGCTAGAGGAATGTTAAATCAGTCCACAGTAGAACAATGTATCGTGGTAGGTTTATGAGGTTTGCTAAATTGTTGGGAGATGCCGATTGCGTGGAGGGTATTCTGTTATAAATTAATCACCTACCCATTGATAAAGTCTATACCGGGCTTTAAGAATAGGGATGACAACTGGGTCAAAACTATATCATTCTATTTAGTCTCTACGTTAGCATAAAGAAAATATAGGACACGTATCTTTCCGCCCGCGACTCCGTCCGCGTAGAGACGTTTAACGGGTAAAACATTACTTTCTTATAGCGCAGTCGGTTAAAAATTAGCCTATAACCTTTCCTAGGCTTTGAACTATATCTGTACCAAATTTCATTTAAATCGGTCCAGTACTCTATGCGTGAAAGCGTAACAGACAGACAGACAGACAGACAGACAGAGTTACTTTCGGATTTATAATATTAGTAAGGATGTATCTTTCACATGATCACTGTACTGATTATTATTATTCATCGATATTTTTGAGCGGGGGCGAGTGACGTCACTGTTTCGAACAAAATAGTGTCAAACGAATCTTTTAAGCACTATGTCATCTCTTATTTTGTTGTTTCAAAATAAAAATACACGTAGGTACCATAACGGACTAAATATTACTACGGACTATTATTCTACTTCTTTCTTACTAAATAGATTTTTACTAATTCTATAGAACAGCTTTCAGAACAAAATTTGACGGGGTAAGATGGATAGTAAAAATCGATCTCATTGACCTAATACATAAGATGATAATGTTACCTATTGTTAACACCGCTTATAATATTTAGTTAGAGTTTACACTTCTCGATTGTCTATTTATCAATTGAATTATAGATTATGAAGACGAAATTTGTAAACCAATGTAAGAGATATCCAGCATCAAATGTTAATTACACCGCAACATACAAAGAACTTATCGAAGTTCACCGCAGGTGTTATCGTTGCTACACTGCAGAATCGTTATTCATTGAAGTTTAAAGATTGCAGGTCTAACGATAGACTGTATAGGGTTGTTTCTGAATCACCTTGACTAAATAGAAGCCGGTAGCTGGACAACGACGTTTGTTCATCGACTTTTGACATTTTTTATTGGATTCAGTCAGGGGATACCAGTCACAACTATCTGTCCGGTGGTTGGTGAACGGTATACGGGTAAGCGACCCCGGCTCCTCGAGCTACTATCGACTCAGTCCAAATCATCCGAGGCGATAGTATCCTTCCTCCCCTTTTCCTTCCCCCGTCATATATCCTTGCTACTCGTGGGAACGCAATGACCTTGTTAAAACAATGCACAAGGCAGAATGGCGGCGACGTGGTCCACCACCCGTCACGTCACGTTTCCCACAGACGTGAAAAGTGGATCGCTGGAAGTGATCTCTGCCTACCCTTCTGGGAAAAAGGCGTGATTTTATGTATGTGTTATAGGCAATGTGTATAATCCGGTATTGTATAGATTACCTAGGTATTCTATACAATGCCTAAAACGTTCAGGCAATGTGTATAATACGATTAATTTCACACATTGCCTAGGTATTGTATAAAATGCCCGAAGTGCATCAGGTAATGTGTATAACGACCACGGGGTTTTATTTATTATTTACTAGCTGTGCCCGCGACTTCGTTCGCGTAGACTACAGGATTTAAATTCAAATTTTCTTAGATTTTGGCAATTGAATTCACAATAAATATTCATAAAATATGTGAACAAAATTGTCAACATCTTAAATATACTATTATTATAATAAAAAGTACTATTATTATAATAAAAAGTTAATACACAATTTTTTTACTATCATAAATGTGAATCGATCTGAAACGATAACCATATACCTACTTTCGTTACTACTTTCGTAGATTGTATTGTATTCGTAATAAAACAATGAGATAATAACGTAAAGCGCAATAAAATATAACTTATGAATTACTTTTTGTATTTGAAACAATATTGCGAAATAATAGAGCATAGTGACATCTCTTTAACTAACCAAGAACTAAACACTCATCACATCATATCAAATCTGACAGCATTTGACATGACTTGCCAGCTAAAAACGTGATAGTTGGGGAGCCCAACAGGAGTTTTTGGAGTATTGATCAGACTCAGACTCTGTCTTGTAAGATTTTTAAATGGGAGACTCCTTGCACCCTTTCATGTACCTCTGCCGTGTATGTACACTTCATACGGGAGGGAAGGGGTGCGTGATCTTAAATAGGATAGCTGCTAATGCTAATTACAAAGACACTGTTAAAAGAATTGGGCAGGATTATGAAGAACTAATAATCTCTGATGGTTTCCATGGGGCGATGGCCGTAGAATAGCGCCTATAGCAACAATTACTAAAACCTTTGACCCAATAAAGATCCAAGGGTCACTTGACCAGTTTTCTAATGATCTATGTGATTTTATTTGTAACGATCTTTATATACGATAACTTTCTTTAATTTTATAATGTCCAACATTTTTACGTGAATGTTTATAAATTTTTTCTTTATTTGCTTAGAATAGCGATATCCCTCTATGTATATAAACATTCAGATAATATCGAACAGTCTATCAATTGGAACAACACAACCCACCAATGTAAGCCAGCAAGCATATATTGGACAACTGACCACCTCCATACCGAAAACCAGGTAATAGAGAAATGTAGCGAATTCAATAATCCTTCGAACCTGGCCTTTGTGGATTATTCAAAGGTCTTCGACGGTATCACCCACATCAACCCATTTAGCTTTCTCTTCTTCAGCAAAACATCGAACCCACATATAGAAAAACTTCTCCAAATCATTTACCAACAAAGCACAGCCGATATCAAACTGCACACTGAAGGCCTGACATTCAAAATACAAAAAAGAGTTAAACAGGTCACTATGATATTCGTAGGAAACAAAAGGAATTGGTGTAGAGGATATGCGACTGATAAACTTTCGCTTTGCAGATGACATTTTCCTAGTCGAAATACGTATACATCGACAGAACTTGAGTTGATGCTCGAACAACTGAGCGCAGAAAGCGTTGACGTTAGACTGACGATGAATAGATCCAAAACCAAGGTCATGACCAACAGCACCACTGATTTGGTGGATTGCAGTCAACAGGCAGGTGAAGCAATATGTAGAGGAGCATACTTGGGCTAGGCAGTCTCCTTCGAAAACAGGCAGGACAAAGAAATAATCCGTAGAGCAGACAACGCCTGGAAAAGCTTCTGGTCCATGAATGGGTATATGAAGGGTGATCTTCTTATTTCACTGAACCTATCCCAACACATGGGGCACAATCTTGGTCCCCCGCCAAAAATCAGAAGTCCAAACTCAAGGTTTTTCAAAAAGCTATGAAGCGGAGTATCATAGGTATTATGTTAAAAGAAAAAATAAAATATACCACCATAAGAAGACCTAAGAAAAGGTGGTATGACGACCTGGTCCATGTATCAAAGAACTGGCAAGTCCTAGCATTGGACAGAGAGCAGTAGATGAGTTTGAAGGATACTTTGCCCAGCAGTGAGGTGATACAGGTTAAGAAAAAGAATTACAGTTTATTATACAGCAGGACTTCGATATCAACTTGAAAATCTTGAGATACTTCAGCGCGTTACATTTTTATCTCCTGCATAAAAATGTAACGCGCTGAAGTATCTCAAGATTTTGAACAGACACAAAGATTAATTATAACTTTGTGGTCCAAATAAGTACAATGACACTTTTTAGGGATTATTCAACATGCATTTTGAATGACTGACACGGTCAAATAACTTTTTCTTTCAACAGCTTGTTTATCCTCCTGTATCAATCGCTGTCCCCCACTTATAAAGAAAGTGTAATAATTTTTTTTTCTTATTTAGCGTAATCTTTCTATTCCGATTCCATGTCGTTCGAGTAACTGCAAATCTATCTATTTACCTCCCGTACTATGATGTTTTCCTCAATAAAGTAGTCCGTATAGTCCTAATCAGAAGGTTCTTTTTGGTCGATATACTTTTACTTCTTTTGTACATGATGTAATAAAGGTAGATTTTTAACTATCCTACAGGTATTTCTGTGACTAAAAGTATTTGAGATCTTGACCGGGGGTGTATGGTACCACCATGCAAAATTTCATTGAAATTGGTTTAATAGTTTCAGAGATCAGTCATTTATTTAGGTTTTTGAATATCCCACGGGAACCAGTTAACTGACAGTGATTTCAAGTATCCTATGCATTTTTCCGGAATTTAAATTACCTCCGTGTAAACTTTCATTTAAATTGGTTCAGCCGTTTAGGCGGTCAGTCGAAACAAACAAACAAACAGACAGAGATACAATTTTTTTTAAGTATGAGGTTGTGTTCTACTACTCTCAAAACATATCCCTGACTGGTTTTTTCGTTTCTAAGAAAAGTACAAGAATTTTTGCCTCTACGTTTTTATTATAGTATAGATAGATTCAGATAGAGTAATATCAAGTTCAAAATGCTGATTTTGAACGCGATAATAAAACTTAACCTCCGTATATTTTGAATAATATGTTAGGTATTATTGCTTTGCGTAGAGGGGTTAGTTAGCATTGGTTTTTGTCCGTCCGTAAACCCATGAATTGTCCGTCCGTTTATCTGTCACCAGGTTTTAACTTAAGAACAGTGATAGGTAGATATGTAGTTGCAATTTGTTGATCATAAACATACAGGTTTGTGGAGAAACACGTTTTCAGGAGAAACTCGTTTGGCCATATACACTGTGAAATTTTAGTGGTTGTTTTCCCGCAGTAAAATGATTCTGTCTTAGTAGCACAATAGATTTGTGCAGTTCTTTTTTATTAAAATCTAGAATTGCCGGTTTAACGAGAGGTTTAACCGTAACTCGAACGCACGTTCGAACCGCTTTATTACTTAGGGCGTAGAGCTTCTTTAGCGTTAAACATCGATTTCATGCAGCAAGCAGTATTTACCTGATAACGTCACATTTTATAAAAGAACGATATCTTCTCTCGTTTTCGAGTTGAAAAATTATTATTTTAAAAATTTTGAAAAATACTAGAACTCCTATGTGACAAAGGCTTTAATCAGCGCTATCTGCTTGTGACAGTTAAAATTAGGCTAAGCTCTAACCTACCTACCTATACCTATCTAACCTAATGTACCTATCTAACTAACCAAATTAGGGAGAAGAAAAATCGATTAAATACATTACCTAAGCTTCAACCGGCATTCTATACAATGCCCAGGTATTCTATACACTTCCTAGGTAAAGTATAAAATATTTCAAACAGTGAGTATAATTTCATACAATGCCTAAGCAACCTCGGCATTCTATACATTTCCTAGGGATTGTATAGAATGCCTGCATTATACACATTGCCTATAACATATGTATGTATGTTATTGGATTTTTTTCTTTAGAAAAATTACAAATTAGGCAAATAAGCTGTTTATAATCGAACAGATATTCGTAGGTGATTAATATAAAGTACACGACACACATAAATGAACATAGACTTTCATTTATTAAATTTTCATTTCATTAATCGTTTTTACATATGTCGTTTTCTATTGATGATTCTGACCTTAACGCCTAATAGCATTAGCCAACTCACCAGCTGGTTTTATGTAAATAGCCAAGTATAATAGAAAGACCATAATATAAGGGTTCATTTAACAGAAATGTTCTGTGCATCGTTAAGCGAGCTTAATGTTGATGTTAACTTTGTTCGCTAAAAGGATCCTAACGAAGTGCAAATGTCAATCTCTATAAAATATGACACCTGTACTGTACGTAACCATATATTATTTGCAACAAATCAAGTTTTGATATTCCGACTGACTCGATGGAACAGTGGTTAGTGACTCAGGTTTATAACCTTCGGTTCCAAGAGTCCTGGGTTCGATTCCCACTCGGGACAAATATTTGTGTGACGAACATCGGTGTTTGTTCCGTGTCTGGGTGTATTATTAAATATGTTTAAGTTTATTTGTGTATCCACTGTTGATCCTGATTTCCGCAACACAAGTGCTTAAGATACTTACCACGAGATCAGGTCAATGTATGTGATGTTGTGTAATATTTAATTATTTATTATTTATTTATTCCATTTTTAAAATTGCACTCACTGCCCTGCCCGGTTAGGAATTAGTTAATGAGATAGCGCCTGACAAGACATCAAACGAAATAAGATACAATCAATAACGTGACCACTCTTCCCGTTTTGAACGAGACTGAGCTCTAATAAAATGTGAGGTTCTGTGAGGTAATAGTTTAAGATGGTGGGACAAGTCCTCGTTCATGATTGAGACTGTACCTCATTTATTTACAAGTTCCGGAGTCCCCGAAATACTATCAACTTTCCGCAGATATCCATCTATGCTAAACCTCTCCGGCCAGACATGTCATCGCAGGCTGCTAATGATGTGCTACACATTAGTCCACAGTTCCACACATTGATTCTCTAATTCTAATGCAGCAATATTGCTAATGCAGTGAAACAACGGAGCGGCGGCCGCAACGACCACAGGTGTTATCGCGGCATCGTTAAGCGGGGAACGTTCCGTTATTTCCGTTATTTACCGGCTGCCGAATATCGCGCGTCTGCGGTCCAGTCGCAAATCCACCCCGATTTATGTTATTGAGTGCTGATGAATATTTGATGATGGGATCGTTATCAATTAGGCTTTCGTGATATCAGATTTCATTGTGACGTGTAGATAAGTGAATAATATTGCTATGATTTAAATGTAATTGCTTTATTGTAAATATTCTGATACCAAAAGCATAATCTGTCCTTTTAAAATTGATAAAGCGATCTAAATTAGACATAGGGACTTTAAATAGATGTTCAAGTACAAAATTGGCATGCTTTTTGGCAATTTGACATAGACAGGGTAGTTGAGTTTGACAAAAATATCAAATAAATCTTAACCTGCGGAACTGAACAAAATCTCTTTTAAATTATGGTTAGAAACACGTCTTTATACATTTTAAATTCCTAAAACTTGACTTAGTAAACGTGACCACAGGAATCAGATAACTATTAAATGGTAAAGTGAATATGGTCGCATGATATGGTCACTAATTGCTAATCAATGGTAATTACTAGAATGTATGTTGCAAAATTAGGTGAATGAAACTCGTATGCCATTTAAGCGTCATTAGCTAGCCTTAAACGGGAGTGGCGTAGCAGTGAACGTTGTCTTAGAATTCTTAGTCTGAAAGATATGGAGACGTCGAGTTTTTGTTGATATTTTTAATTACTTTTGCTAAATTAATTTAATTTTTTATTGGACGGAATTTAATGACCAGAATCATTTACTGAAATGTTTGCGCTATTATTTTTCCTACTTAACTAATACTTCAATTAATTATTTTATTACTTACCTAATCTTTATTCTTATTGATGATTAAAATCAATAATAAAATGACGACTATAAGGTGAATATATTTGATGGTTAGGTAAAAGTTTGACCGTAATTGTACGAGACGTTGCATCCCAAGACATTGAAGAGTGGACTACAAGTGTTATCATAAATCTCGAGGATGCAACGTCGAAGTACAATTGCTTAAATCTATTATTGATAAATGACTATACGTAATAATTATTAGAAGCATTGAGCCAGTATATGAGTGTCGTGTTCACGAATGCATTAACAAGCTTTACTTACTTAGCTACTCGTATCTTCTAAATGAATTTACATTTTGAAGGAAATTTCTGATACCTAAAACATAAATTAATTAATATTCATTAAGACAATTACTCAAATTGTACAGGCTGTTATACACAGAATAATAACGATACATTAATAGATTGAATTATTGATGAATTCTGTACATTTCAAACACGTAAATACTTAACGACTTACATTTAGGTGTAGATGGTATTGTGATGTTTTTAGGGGACTCTTTTACAAAAACACGGCTGCCTGCCCGTCCGCTCGTCCATCCATCAGATGTATCCCAAAAACAGTGATAACTAGACAGTTAAAATTATCATAGATAATGTATTTTTATTGCCGCTATAACTACCAATTGATTACTAAAAAATAACGAATATCTATTGGGTACTCCCGTACAACAAACGAGTTTTTGTTAAATTGGTACACCCTTCGTGCGCGAGGTCTGACACGCTTTTAACTGGTTTTTTAACTAAATATTAAGTATTATTACTCATTTGAATTTCCCCCCCATGTATTCAACCAACCCGCACTTTGTCAGTGTGGTGACTAAGGCCTTGTTGACCTTGTTTAGGTTATTCCCCTGCCCCAGCAGTGAGGATATGTGTTGATGATGACTAGTACTATATACTAATTCCGATATCCATAATAATGTTCAAAAGTATGTAACCTTTTTAAATTTTAATATTTTTGTCTGTTATTATTATCTGACCTAAGGAGTAAACATGCACTAAACCTCAGGGTGCATTACTCCATATTATCAGTGCTAAGAGTACGGCCGTACCTACAGAACAATAGTACATTTCGTTCTGTTACGTAATACATACAGCATTTCCATTGTAACATTCCATTGTAAAAAAATGCTTGCACATTCAAATTTTACGGAAAAACTATAGCACCGCAATGTTACCTATTCAAATATTTCCTGTACATGAAACAGCTACCTCAAAAGTCTTTAGTGTAAAATACACCACCATAGTTGAAAAATATTTTTGTTAAATAAATAAAATAAATTTTAATATAATGCGTCCGCCCGATTTCAGCCATGGCGGCCGATCTCAATTGAGATCAACCAAGTGCGCAGGACATATTATACGCACAAGTGTACGCGCAAACACAAGTGCACTCTCTATTCCCTTACTCTCATAGTTCGGTGAGACGGCAATCCGACATGACCGATGAGAGATCGGGCGCAGGGCCACCGGCTTAACGTGCTTTCCGAGGCACGGGCGTTCAACCGCCAACTTCCTAACTCCGGGCTGAGTAATTTCATTACAGAAAACTCACACAAATTTTGCCCGACCCCGGACTCGAACCGGGGACCTCTCGGTCCTAACGCAGCACTTGCTACCAATAGACCATCGAGGCAGTTATATTTTAGTTACTAAATTACGGTAATAGATTTTCAAAGTTCCGCGTTTTACTAATAATTGAATTCTACTTCGAAAGGGATTTTGCACGGAAATTTGAATCTCACAGATTTTATACTTTCAGCATAAACGAGCAGAGAAAATGATATCCCATTACGATAATGTTATGATAAATAGTCTTGATCGATGGCATTTCAGTTAGAAATCGTGAAAACACATTTTGGCGGTCTTAAAAATGAATTATCTTCGATGAGTAAGGAGATTTAGTGGATCGAAATGTCGGAGTAAGTAAATTGATTTTTATTCATCCCCATCATATTTACTAACATTAATGTACCTAAATAAATTATACTTTTTATGAATATTTGAGTTGGTCGTAGTTTAATGCATGAAATATATTTTTATTCATAAGAACAATATAATTTATTGAACTTCATAAACTTATCAATTCATATTCATAAACTCAAAATATGAAAATATACTCAAATATAAAAACTATTTTTTTATATTCAGCATCATAATAGTGAAAGGAAATGAATGGCTGCTCGTTACTATGATCAGTTTTTTTCACTAAAATATTTTTTTTTTTTTATGAAATTTCTTTCTCAATACTAGTGTGTAAACACCACTACCTACGTAAGTGTGCTTAGCTCAATTAAATCCATTTCTGACCCTCTTGCCTTTACTAACAGTCTTTAAATCAAGTGCCCGAAGCGAATGCCCTATTATTCCATAAAACTTTAACTTTACTACGTGGAAGAATATATTCCACGCGAAATCTCTTGAAGTCGTCGGCACGTCCTAGAAATCCATTCCCAGTCACGTGCCAACTCGAGCTCTGCACTCCCCTTATCACTTACCGAATATTACGTAAATTGGGTACCGTTTAAAATTCCAAACGTGGTGTTTGTTATTGTTCTCTATCTTCGAGCTCCGCAGGAAACAGCACGGAAAAAAATATGGAAAGCGTTATTAACGTACGTGAGTTACATGTGGAAGTTCACTGTAGTTTTGTTTGTTTTGTAAAACAACAGTGGTAGGTATCCGGAAAAGCTCTGTCTCCTAAAATATTTTAAGCGTGTAGCTTTTCAAGGCAAACTTAGCCGGTTTTTCGGATCTCAGATCTGTTGGATCGTGAGGGATTGTCGCTTTTGCGATACGCTACGTTTGGTTAAGAAGCCGTATTTGGAATTGGACGGATTAGGACTCGGTTTAGATATATGAGAAGATTTTCATATTTTTGGACCAGTCTTGGAAAGCCAAAGAAAATCTTCGAAAACATTTGTAAACATAATATTATTACAGTATTCAAACCATGTAAAGTTCTAGAGCAATCAATAATAGACTGTTAAAAACCCGAATACTGAATAGCTATTTGCATTTTTTATTATAAGTAAGAACGGTAACATATAATTCTGAAATCAAAAATATATTTGTATTGCGTGCGTTAGAAAAATATGCTAAAATTATGATCGGAAGAGAAGCGCTCGTAAATTTCCAAGGGATAAAAACAATATTATCATGACGTCATAAAACGTCTTTACGATCGCCGCAACCATAAGTGCGACGAAGCAATTTTTATTAAACCATGAACTGGAGAAAGAGTTGTAAAAAAAAAACTTGAAACTTCATCCGAAGTGCACAATTGTTCAAATGTTCGAACCTTCTGAAGTAGAAATATCAACATTCGCTATTATTTCGACGCTTTAACGGTGAAGGAAAACATCGTGAGGAAACCTGGACACCTAAGAAGAAATTCTAAGGCTCTGTAGTCGACCAACCCGCACTTGGCCAGCGTGGTCGACTAAGGCCTTATCGCCCTAGATTAGGGTAGGCCCGTGCTTCAGCAGTGGGGAAGTATATGGGCTGATGATGAAGATGCTATTATTTATAAACTCATCTCATATTTGATCATACATGATGTATGATCATACATCATACATTTTTTTAGCTATTCGATATTTTAGCATAACCTATCAGCTGTTCTGCTAACCGCCCACCATTTTTGAATGGTAATCTAAACAAATACATATGTAAGAGCACTGATTAAGATAAATGCATACTAACATTACTAACAGATACCTTATATTATAATTTTGAGTTATATTGTATTGAATTGTATTGTATGAATTTACTGCGGAAGAGCGGGATCTCTTAAAAAGTGCCTATGCGCTTAAAATGAGATTCCAATAAATAAACTCTATGTAAATATAGTACTAAATAAAAAAAAGTCGTGAAGCATATATATTTTTATAAAAAAGATATATTTAATATCTAAAGATTCCCAAATGAAATCCGCGCCCAAATATCGAAGATAGGTACTGAATACTCATGATTCTAATGGATTCCTTTAGTCTTAACGGTCAATTTATTAAAGACCAAATAGCCGATCCCTGGAACATTAATCAATTTCCGCTCAAGTAATTCAGCCCTCTTCAATAGGAACAGATACTCCGATGGCTGGTTGGGTGCTCCTCCTTAGTTTAGCTTAGGTTTTATCAAAGAGAAATGTATTTTATCTAGAACCCTTTGTGTAATGCTGCAAATTGATTATCACGTCATTACCATAAACTAAAGCTGGTCTACACAAGATTCCTTTGTAAGTAAATAATTAAGCTCTAGAGAAAAAATAGTGACTTTACTCATCAGAGAAAGAGATCATCACCTACGTAAAATGTCTTACTAATTTATTTCGATGATAAGGGTTACAATCAATCAATATTGGTTGACATATTTATGTATTTATTAATTAACTATAGAACGTTTTTCAATCTTCATCTCTCAAACTTAGGTCCAGTATATTAACAACTAGCTTTCCGCCCGCGACTTCATCCGCGTGGAAACTCTATTCCTGCGGGAACTCCGGGATAAAAAGTAGCCTATGTGTTATTTTGGGTCTTCAGCTACCTTCATACCGAATTTCATCGTAATCGGTACAGTAGTATTTGCTTGAAAGAGCAACAAACATCCATCCACACATACATAATTTCACGTTTATAATATTAGTAGTATAGTACCTACTCGAGAACATTATTCATAGTTAACTTTCCCGTGCTTTACGTTAACCGAGAACTGATTAAGCACAACTACATCTGTGCCGATCTTAAGCTCGAAGTTCGCCAGTAAAGTGCGTGGGCCACTAAATCTACCCAAACGACTATTCCAACTCGCAATAGGTAACAAAGGAAAGCGAAACTAAACCGCATCCCTCCACCACGGATCTACAACATTTATCTAGCCGGTCCGGAAGGCAAACATCCTGTAGGTTAGGGGTGTACGCAGGAATCGTTCACTTAGATCAAGTAGGGAGAGTTGTCAAAACAAAGATCGTAGATTATGGTGTTGGAGAAAAGAGGTATATCAAAATAAATAGGTATGTATTTCTCAACATCCCATTCATCGATCTGTAAACACTTGTGTTGGATGGATATCAGAAACGACTGTGGATACACAAATAACCTTAAAAATATAAATACACACACACAGACAAGAAACAAAAACCCACCCACCCAAAAAAGATCCCACGACACGTTGAACTTCCAGCCAGGGTCACTAATCACTGTTCCAACATACTTTTAATGACCATAAAGTTTCAATATAAACCCTGTCATAATGGATTGTTTGTTACAGTAAAAAAATCTTTTGCTTTTTATAGGAAAGATAATTCTTGCTCGCACTTACTGACACCTAAAAAGGTATAGGAGGCCACTAATAAAATAATAAAACAAAAATAATCATTTTAGTCATATCATAATTTGAGGTAGGGTAGTAGTTTTTGTCTCAAGTTTAAAGATGGTTTTGTTATTACTTCGGAATTTTGAATCCTCCATAATGCCTCCTTCCTTTCGCAATACCTTTTTTAACTATTCTAGGCGTACAATTGTCTAAGTGGGAACCCTAACGCATAGGACTCACGCCCAGCGAGCGAATCCAGAATCGCGCCCTCCACCGTTTTTATGTTTCCGCCGGTAGTTGTATTTCGCTCAAATGTAAGGGTTCGCTCATATTTTTATTACGCGTGACGTAAAATCAAGATCGAAAGTTGAACGAATGTTTTAAGGTCCCGTTGCGATGCTTTGTCAGATAGGGCGATGATTTCTACTGGGTGTAAATGTGGGAATCGTGTTTTTAGATTGTTCAGGCTTAGAGGTTAAGCGTTTGAAAATGTCAGAGCTAGGGTTCTCTTTTTCTTGCATTGAGAATTGAAAGCATCACTTTAGTTTTGCATAAGTGCCATTGATTTTGAAGTGTGCAGGTATTTGTTTCCTTTTTCATACTTACATTAAAAGTGTCACAAGGTGTTAAATCAATATCAAACTCAGCGATAATTCGGAATATAGTCACTCTCTAAAAAAAGAATGTATACAAAATTTACACCCTAGCACTAATACCAGTGTATTATTTAAGATTTCGTAATGAGTCAGTGAGTGATCAATAGGTTTTTATAGAGAACAATATATGTACGTCGTAATCTATTGTCAAAAGTTATATGAGACACTCTAGCCTTAAGTAAAACAGTACAGAAATGCGTGGCGCCTCAAGAAAATAAATCCCTGCGCTTTTCTGTGAAACAAATCACCATACAAATTCTTTTCCCATAAATTTTCTTGCACAACGTCAATAACCCCCCTTTTTATAACCCCGAGATGCACCCCTCAGAATAAATAACAATTTGACTTATTTATGGTAGCAAAGAGTATTTTTATTTATTGTCGCCATTTTACAGTGTTTTTCCTCGGGCAATTTGCGTTGCTGTTTTTTCCTTTTACGAGCAAAGATTTTTTCCATATTATTCTGCAACATCCTTTTCAGTAACCCAATTTCCTACTATGCTCTTTTTAATTATACAACAATATAACCTCAGTTGTATCAAAAGACACGGAAATTGCATGTTTTGTCGTAAAAAATTCACCGTACCGTTTTCTGTTCGTGTTTCTGATTGAAAAATTAACGTTTCAAATGTTTTAAACAATTACTACCTTCACCGTCGCAAAAGGTTTAAACTAGGTCGAAGTAGAATTTATGATTAAACGAACTTACCTGTACGTGAAGTTCTATCATAATTATACGAAGGCTTCGTCCGAAGGGATTAGCAAATAACACTTGTAGTACCGCCCAGTAGTTCGCCTTTGTCACACTATATTTGAGAAAAAAAAAATATCTTTGACGTTTGGTCTGTCACTTACCCGCCGCTTCATTAAGTTTAGAGTACGAGTATAGCTGAAAATATTTCATAAAAAGGGAGAAAGCTTTCGCAGGGAGGTTGCTAATCCCTTCGGACGAAGCCTTCGTATAATTATGATAGAACTTCACGTACAGGTAAGTTCGTTTAATCATAAATTATACTTCGGCTTCGTCCTCGGGATTAGCAAATAACACTTGTAGACTTTGAGAGAAAAATAATGAAATATTGTGTTTATATCTAATTATATAAATCAGCATAATCTATTGGAACAATTCAAGCATCTGGTTTGATTCATTGGGTTCCATTAACAATTGTTTTTGTAAAAGAAGTGTCTTCATCAGCATTTAAATAACTTGTGGTTCTAATATAGAACCGATAGAATGTATTCTAGGAGCCGCTCCATCCAGCGGTTCGTCTAATTTGTTCTAGACTGAGCCTAAGCGATGAGCCGCGGGTGTGGCAGCGTGGCTCGAGCTGTGCGCGGTGAATACGTCTACATCGATACTACTATCGTGGAACATCTCGTTAATCCGCCGACTTAAGGTCTGGGAGCCTACTGCTTTGAATAGCTTTTTTAAAGCGATGAATTAATATTTAATACCTTTTTATGTAACCGTGTTTCTTGCTAATAAATAAATTATTATTAATATTATAAGAGAGAGTCAATATCCTTCCTTATAAGGTTTGTTCTTTCTAAATAAGCAAGTAAAGCTTTTGCCGGGCATATTTCGGGCCTCTCGAAAAATGTCAATACTAAAATAGGTTGTATTGAACCTTTACGTGTTGTTTTAAGAAATTCAGGAATCTTTATATTTATTTTGGTAGAGAAAATCTCAATATGCTTTGTACCAATAGTATCAAAAAAGCTAGGAGTGTTATGAGTTGCTTCGAAAGTTTTTTAATATCTAATGTTTCATTTGGGTAAAATTGGCTAGCATAATTAAGTACTATGGAAGTATCCCATGTTATGGGATACTTAGGTAATGGAGGTCGAAACCGAAATATCCTTTTGAAAAAACCATTTGACTCAGTCACTTTCTCCTAAATTATTTACGACACAAAAAATTAATCCAGCGCCGTAAATAAACTACATATTGATTATAGGATTTTTTTTGGATATTGATGCCTAAATAACATCAATTGCTGACGGGGGAACACTCCTCTTTAACCACGCCGTCCGCATAAGAGTCCTGCCACCAGGGTAAGCTTGGTGTGTATGTCGTGATCGCTAGAATTAGACTGATAAAATTGGATGTTTACTAGCTTTAAAATTATTTTTTCAGATAACAAGAGACTGTTAAAAAGTGGGTCCAGGGCTATGTAGGCCACAGAGGTACTAAGCCGACTTGGGGTTCCCCGAACTTCAAGATTATTTCCTGGTATACCCCATCCGCCAATTCCCATTCTATATCCGACACGCCTAGATTCTGCGTTGGCCGTAATGTTATCTGACTAACTTATGTAACATGCCATAACTTAAAGTCCGCGATATTCACACCATTGCCATAACAGCTTTGGAATATCTGTGTAGTAAAATTTGGCGGTTAGTCAAATTTTTGGCAAACTTTTTTAACCAGAAAAAAGCAGCTTGAACCTCTAGATAGCTGATATGTTGCGTTTTCTTTTGAGTTCTCCACAAACCGCCAGCCAGCCAGCCAGTTTCTCTCCCATGGGCAGCCCCCCACCCCGTATTTGAGACATCCGAGAAAATTTCTAAGTCATGTTTATCCTCTTTAATCCTACAAAATGGTTCTTGTATTGCACTTTTCCTCCAGGCTCCAGCAGGTAAGTTCATATATTTATCGTAGTTATTATATAATTTTAAAACTAAATATTTAATCCGCTCAAAAAAAAAAATGTAAATAGCCAGCTGTATTCCACAGCAGGACAAACAGAAACTAATAATCCAATCTTAAGTGCAATTCAATTTAAATGAAATTTGTGAAAGAAAAAATAAATAAATCGGGAATTAATTATCTATAGGTAATGTGACATGGAAATTTTCCTAATCTAGAAAAATAACCTAAAAAGGTACATGAATTGGTTAAAGTCCTAAGATTCTTCCCTTTGTTTATTATAAAACCAATAGAAGTGATTAGCTTCATGGTTTGTGTTGTATTAAACAAACATTGTTCGCCATTAGCCAAAAAATATTTAAGTAATTTGTTGATATTAGTCCGGCAGAGCGCAACAAACGGACTTCATCATTTCACACGGTTTCATTACCTTAGTGAAAATATATGGCGCTGTACCCAAACCAAATGGTTATACATTAAATTCATATATATTTTGGTCAAATTGGAATCATAAAAACTTTCTGGAATCAGGATGACTTTTTATTAATTAGTAAGCGTCTTTTAAGTCGACTTCTGTCATGTAACATATTCTTGTAATTAATTTTAGCTGTACGTAAATTTTCAATCTTGAATTGATCTGCTTTTATAAATTTATTAAATGTTTTTATTCCAAAATGAGACGGTGTTTACCATTTGGCTTGGGCACTAAAAATATGCTTGACAAAAAACTGTCTTTTTATTGGCTGATACCTGGATATGGCTCCAGTAGATATTACGTTATCTATTGCCTCTGTAAAGTTGAGCTTTCTGTATAAGAAAGATTTTTACTTGTTGGGACAGATGTTTGTGTAACTGGACAAGTAAACGGGATTTTATATCCTCTATTACAAGAAAGGACTGATTGACTGTTGGACGTTGGCGATTAGGGTCCATTGGTCATAAAATAAGGCAATCTGCCTGTATATCGTCTAGCGCCGGCCGCGCGACGGCTGATGCTGCGAGGGCCTCGATGAGTTCGATGGCCTGGTCCTGTTCGGAGGGGGCCATCAATAGCTTCACCAAATCTGGTTCTGCATCAGCTTTAGTAATGAGAGAATTTATTGCACGACTTAGACATGATAACATGGCAGTAGCGGTTTGATTCAACCTAATTTCGATACTTTTATCGCGTTTAGTATTAATTAAGGCATTGATAAGCCTGCAGTTACAAGGCAGTAAATTTTTCTCATTAAACTCCTTTTGGAGTACTTTAGAAATCCCATGCGTAGAAGTATGCTCCAATCTGACCGCTAGGTCTTTATGAATTTTCGCGCCTTAGGTAATGGACACATTTGGGTCGTCTCCTAATATTTCAAGGATGGTCTGGTCCAGCATTGCATTGTTGGACTCCAAATCCTCCTCAGTAGGTAACGCAGTGGCGGAGTGGGATGTGGCGGCGGAGGAAGCGCCAGGGCCGCCGTCAGTCGGAGGCAGCGCCTCGGACCCGCACTCGCGCCGCGCATGACCTCGCATTCTGCTGAGGATTCAGCGTCGCGACAGACGTGCGCCTCGGGCTCGGGCGTAGCGACCCCATCAAGCGTTATTACGTTCTTGCCTTGAATATGATTTTTAGTTAAGAAACAGACCAAAGTACTGTTCGCAAAACTAAATGGCTGGGTAGTACAGCTCCAAAGAGAAGTACGCAAACCCGTATTTTATAAAACACATCACTCCGTTATGCATAAGTACAGTGTACATAATTATTTAAGAAACAGCCCAAAGTACTGTCCGCAAAAACTAACTTGCTGGGTAGTACAGCTCCAACGAGAAGTACGCAAACCCGTATTTTATAAAACACATCACTCCGTTATGCATAAGTACAGTGTACATAATTAGTTAAGAAACAGCCCAAAGTACTGTCCGCAAAAACTAACTTGCTGGGTAGTACAGCTCCAACGAGAAGTACGCAAACCCGTATTTTATAAAACACATCACTCCGTTATGCATAAGTACAGTGTACATAATTAGTTAAGAAACAGCCCAAAGTACTGTCCGCAAAAACTAACTTGCTGGGTAGTACAGCTCCAACGAGAAGTACGCAAACCCGTATTTTATAACACACATCACACTGTAATGATTAAATACAGTGTACATAATTAGCTAAGAAATAACCCCAAAGTACTGTTCGCAATAATAACTCGTTGGGTAGTACAGCTCCAAAAAGAAGTACGCAAACCCACATAACAGGTAAGTATATATAACATGACTTACTTACCCGGAATAACCCACGAAAAACACATATCCTTGACAAAAACGTCGTCAAACTTTTCTTAAGTGTGATGTCACTTTTTGTAAAAAAAAATACTTCTCGGATTAATAATGCATTATGTAATGTAATTATTAAATACAGTGTACATAATTTGCTAAGAAATAGCTCAAAGTATCTATTGTTCGCAAAAACTAACTTGTTGGGTAGTACAGCTCCAAAGAGAAGTACGCAAACCCAAAAAAAAAAAACAGGTAAGTATATATAAAACGACTTACTTTCCCAGAAATATCCTATAAAACACATTTCCCCTACAAAACGTCGTCAAACTTTTCATAAGAGTGTCGACATTTTTGTAAACAACAACCTCTCGTTGTGTACTATAATTATTAAATACCGAGTACATCATTAGCTAAGAGACAGTCCAAAGTTGTGTACGCAAAACTAACTCGTTGGGTAGCACAGCTTCAAAGAGAAATACGCAAACCCACATTACAGGTAAAACCCATATAAAACACGACGTTATCACATTTACTTATTAAAAACATTATGAATGCTTAATATTGCGTGCTTAACATTATGCGTGCTTAATATTCTTGATATTAAAACACGATTTGCTTACTAATTAGAGAAAATCTTCCAATAATACTCTTGTAAAATTGGTTTACTGGGTAGGTGAGTGTCACGAGAACCCAGCATATAATTGAAAATAAGGTTAAAATATTACGATAAAATTATCATTTAAGTTAATACGACTGACCTTGAGACTCCGAGCCGGACCGGTTATCCGATGATTTAGATCTAGGTACTCCGACAATAACATTCTCGCAGAACTTTCTATTCTAATTTCGTATTTATCCTCACTTTTTTAGCTAAGGCATTGTAAAAAATCACTTTTAATGAAGACACTACGTGTGATCGTTGGCGACACTAAAAAGCGAATGAAGCGGCGGGTAAGTGACAGACCAAACGTCAAAGATATTTTTTTTTTCTTTCTCAAATATAGTGTGACAAAGGCGAACTACTGGGCGGTACTACAAGTGTTATTTGCTAATCCCGAGGACGAAGCCGAAGTATAATAGTTTAAAATATAAAGTGAAATACAAGTGGAGATACATTTTTTTAGTCACGTAAAGCAAAATAAGATGGAATGTTTTAAATGACGCGCAATCCACGTGGTATGAACGAACGAATCGAAACAAATAAAAAAAAATAAACAACCCGTCCCAACAGAATTGGGTCCGCAAACAACAAAATCCGGAACAATTAAAACGCGACATTACAACCGTTGTAGTCGGAATTATTTCGACGCCAATCCTCTGGTCGCCAGACAGCGGTGCACCCCGCTATGAAGGACACGTTTATTGCTTGTTTACGACCAACTCTTTGCTCGACGGGACAATGATGTTTGCGTTTTGAGCGAGCGTTACAAGGAACGCGAAAATGTTCCGAGATATTGACCTTATAACGAGTGAACGAAGAAAAAAAACAATCGAGTGTGTTGTTTTAAGCAGATGGGAGGGATGTACGTGAAACATTATATAAAAAATATGATTGACCTTAAAAACCTTTGTCCAGCTGCAGCAGTGGGATGATACGGGTAAAAAAGAATACTATAATAACGATAACTCTCAATTGTTATTTAATTAGTTAACTTTGATTTGCACACAAAATTGTTCAAAATTAAGAATAGTCCCACAAATTCCTGCTTGTACCCCCCGTGGTAACTTAAAATTAAGGCTACAAACTACTGTAACTAACTCTAAAACATTAAGATGTACGAGTAAGTTATTTTTGGTGGTCCAAACAAAATATGTTTTGTTGAAAACAATCTGGTGTCTCAATATTTGGGTAGCTCAGTTGTTAGAGCAGCAGACGCGATATCTGAAGACGGTGGTATAAGTCCCCGTTCAGGTGGGGTCAAATAAAAACAAATAAGGAAAAACACGTTTTACCAAATATAACTTCCGCTTGGTCGACAGACGCGACTTGACGAACTGCCGGCGATTGTCATAAAATATCGCTCATTTTGTTTTTGCCAAAGTTAGAAGTGTTTTGCTTTGTCGAGGCACATCGCGTGGATATGTTTTCTCTTTTATTGTCACACATTCACAAAGACATTGTTCAAATGGGCTGTAATATTATTGAAAAATGACACAGAAAACAAAGAAATCTAAATATCACAATTCCTTGTATTTAGAAAACGTATTATCATTTTACTAAATATGTATTAAAAGCTATGGAAATGTAACGAAGAAGTCCTAACGTATTTATGAGTATACTTAACGCTTAACAGAATCTCCCTTCTATTTACTTTATAAACTTTAATATTATAGCTTAAATTATCAACATGAATTTAAAATGAGCTTTGTCAAAAATCACTAGTTAGTATACACTGATAACGGTTCGCATAGAAATTAAAAAATATTTGATAATTATGGCGTGGATCCGCCAACCTTACTCCGGGATTAGTAATTTCTTATCAGAAAAACTCACACAAGTTTTGCTAGACCCCGGATTCGAACCGGGAAGCTCTCGATCCTAACGCAGCACTTGCTACCAATAGATTTAGGTAACGCGGTATAATAAAAGGCACTGTAGCAAATACATTAACTAATAAATTACCACGTAAATTCCCAGTGAATATTATTAACTCCTTTGTCATATTCTAGAAACTGTTCAGTGAATTTAATGTAATTAATCACTATTCAGCTGTAAACAGCTATATTTAGTGACATTAAATATCAAATTATGTAATTGTAATAACGTTACAAATTCAGGCTTTAAAGCGAGGGAAAATCATGAATTTCCCGATCATTATTGTTTACTGTTGAGCTGAGAATTTCTCTCCAACACGTTAAGCACAGTGATTTTGTTGCGTACATATCGCTACCGAAGTCACGTACGAAATAATCTTACGGTATTAAAGTTGCTAGTTCGAAGACAAGAGAAAATGTATCTTTATCGATCCTACATAATATTTAATAATATCTCTTAAATCCTTTATGGTTATCTTGATCAAAAAGGTAATCCTTATATGTTAGGGCTTCATCGCGATTTTACATATTTTTTTTCTTAAGTGAGCTATTACTAGATTCTCTTAGTTAAATATGAACTGTATATTACAGGTAACCTGCATTATCCAGTTAATAAATAAATATCACATACATTGCCCAGTTTCCGAAAAAAATTGGTTAAGGATTTCTGTTACGGATATCAGAAATGACAGTGGTATATACACACAAATTATAATTATACTTAAATATATAAGTATCACATCCAAACATCGAACAAACACTGATGTATCATCACACAAATATTTGTCCCTATTGGAAATCGAATCGACGACTCTTGGTGCAAGATAGAGTCACCTACCTACCAACCTTTCTCTACTCGACAAAAAGCATTTTTCCATGAAAAAATAAAATATCGTAGATGACAACCCTAAAAAATCGTTCAGCCATTTGAAAATATAGTCCCTATTATAAAGATGGAAACCCTGTTCACACATTTTAAAGTGGCATACGGAAGGTTAGGGGGCGGCTCCCTTACTCAGAAACTATCCGACCAATTTATACGTGGCAGAGAGGAGAGTGGGGTGTAGATTAGCCGATGCAATATGGGAGCCGTGATTTGTCTACTAGCGACCTCGTGTTAGATGAAAATACCTATTTGATGTTGATATAATGTCTCTATGATTTATGATGTCGGTTTAATATCTGAATGCATATGGTATGTAATAGGTAATATATTCTTTTCCTAGTATCTCTGCTTTGTGGCTTTGATGAGAATAAAGATCTTGTCAAAATTTTAACTTAAAAGTGACTCGCCTTGATTCCGACGGTTGCAATAAAATTATCACTGGTCTCTCTTTTGAAATTCTGAGCAACAGCTCCCAGATAAATAGTAGGGCCAAAATTTTTTCTTGCCGTAGTAGGGAGCTCCCATTATACTATAGTTCCCAGATAAATATTAGGGACAAAAAGTTTTCTTAAACAACACATCCTCTGATTTCACCAGTATCCATAAGTATATTAAACGACCGGTGGACCGGAAATATTCAAATAAACCAGCAGGCAGGTAGGTACACACCCAAATAACTACACCCCGGGTGCGAACAAACTCGTAATAATCCCCATTCTCCCCGTCCAATAGAAAAATCAAAATTCATTCCGTTGACCCGGGCCGCTCGTAATTCCTCGATGGGCCCAAAACTATTCCGGTTCCGGGAAGGGTTGCCGGACATTCCGATAAAGGATTCCGATGTTTGGTGCATTTGGTAGAGCTGGTTGTAATTTTTGTTTTGGCTGAATAGGCATGACCACTGGGCCAAAATTATATCATACCTTCTATTTAGTTCGAATGTTAGTTTATTGGACACATAGCTTGTGATTATCCAATTATTGCTCGGAAATTGACAAAATTATAGCTATATATAAAAAAGCGTTGATGGCCGAGTGGTTAAGGTCGTCGTTTGCCAGCCATGCGAGAGGTCGCCATTTCA
Organism: Maruca vitrata; assembly: GCA_039566165.1. NCBI lineage: Eukaryota > Metazoa > Arthropoda > Insecta > Lepidoptera > Crambidae > Maruca > Maruca vitrata. The sequence continues at coordinate 9,965,070 of CM076921.1, forward strand.
AACCCCGCCACGTACCACTGTGTTCTTCAAATTTGAAATTCATACTACGATTTTTCGACGCTTCAATGGTGAACGAAAACATCGTGAGGAAACCGGCACACCTATGAAGGAATTCTTAGGTTGTGTAATCATCTAACCCGAACTTGGCCAGCGTGGTTGACTAAGGCCTTATCGCCCTAGTTTAGGGTAGGCCCGTGCCCCAGTAAAGGGGACGTATAATGGGCTGATGATAAATAGCACACCAAACTTCTGGAGTGGAGGCTTGTCTTCTTGGGCAAAAATTGTACCATATACACCGTGAAATTTTAGTGGTTGTTTTCCTGCAGTAAAATGATTCTATCTTAGTAGTACAAAAGATGTGTGCAGTTCTTTTTTGTTAAAATCAATAAATGCCGGTTTTACGAAAGGTTTAACCTTAACTCGAAAGCACGTTCGAACCGCTTTATGACTTAGGGTGTAGAGCTTCTTTAGCTTTAAGCATCGATTTCATGCGGCAAGCAGTACCTGATTACGTCACATCTTATAAAAGAACGATATCTTCTCTCGTTTTCGAGATAGAAAATTAATATTTCGAAAATTTCAAAAAAAAAATTTTTTTTTTCGCGGAGTAATTTGCATAATTCGATAGTATTACTAAAGGCAAATCGTTCTGCCACGGGAAAACAACCACTAAAATTTCACGGTGTATATTCTCAGTAAATACATACCGTCACGCCTTAATACTCGTACATACTCGTCGAGTCAATCGGCTGAAAGCTTTCGTAATGATATCTAGTCGATAATGTGGATTATACTTTGTTTTTACGACGTTATGCAGAACGCATTTAGTCTTTAAGCTCAAATGAAATTAAACGCTATCAACACTAGTTCTAATTTCATTTAAAAGATTTTTTTATGTTGTCTATAGCGTCAGAAGTCGAAAGAAGTCTGGCTCGATGACACATTTTGTTGTGCCCCAGTTTTTTCTTTCTCGTGGGTTCAATTCCTACCCAATACAAGTTATTTTTGTTTTTGATTGATGTATAGTTGTTTTAATTATATAATTTAGATATATCTGTATATTCCTCTGTTGTTTGTGATCTCCATTACCTACACAAGTGCTTATCAAATTAGCAGAGCAGGAAAAAAATACTACATACTAAACACAAATTTTATACACTTGCAGATTAAATAGGTAATAATTATTCACTAATTAATCCATTACAGAGCAAACATGATGTTCATCATGTCAATAAAACCTCTTAACAGACGGACTCCCAATAAATCAGCACATAAAATCTAATTGAAAAGCTTTAATTCTCCAACAAGCGGGAGTGTTTTTAATTTCCACCAAACATTAGGACCGGTGATAATGTATTGTTCCGTTGGTACCCCAATGCTTAGGGGTCAGACCCCAAGGAATCGGATAGGGGACCCACCGGGCCGAGCGGTCCGCACTTAACACAATCGTAATTTAAAACCGTCCGCGAATTAAATCGGGCCCGTTTGAAGTGCCCGGCACTTGCTAATTACGTTTTGTGGTCACTACGATTAGATTTGTATAACATTAGGTATATAGCGAATGAAAATACGCGAACCATGTAAATTATATCTCCATTTATTTAAATACTAGTGACCCGTCTTTGCTTCGCTTCGGGTAAATAATATAACTCAAAGGTGACTGACTGAGATAGTGATCTAGACACGCGGTAGCGTGTCAAGCCAAGTTCAAGAAACAGAACTGGCGAGCCGCACCGTGTGTAATATTACACGAACCATTTGGAACCACTTTTGAACCCCTCATAAATCAAAAACTATTTTACATAAACGTATCAAATTTGGCTCATATATTGTGACTTGCGAGATAAATATGTGTTCTAAATTTCATAAGCTTATCTCAAACAGTTATTTAGATATTAATGTCCAAAAATCCTCATTTTTATCATTGACTGACTGACAGATCAAAATTCTAACCCAGTTCCAAATGACCTAGAGAGTTAAAATTTGGTATGCAGATAGGTAATTACATGAATACAAAGGAAAAAATAAAAAACTGGCATTTTTTTAATAATTAGGTTTTTTTTAAATTTTATTTCTTTTTAATTTTTTAAGAGGCAAACAAGACGACCTCACTCCACCTGATGGTAAGCGGTAGTGAGATCCACATATGAGGTCGACAGGCACAATAGACCATGTTGAGCCTGTCGCACTCACCCTGAAAGCCGTGAAAAAGGAGACCACTGCTGCGGTTAGGTTCTATTATGACGCTTAACATAAATACCTAATTAGTGCCTAATCACGCCTATATACCGGAGAAGGCAGAGCACTAAGTATATATTTAGGTATACATACTTACTTATTTACAATTAAGAGTAGGTACTTATAGTTGGTTTTCATATTTATTACTTAGGGTTATACCCAGTAAACGTAGGAAAATACAGTAACTGATTCAATTGTTTTATATTTATAAAGTCTAGTTGTAGTTTTGAATTTGTCCTTTTCAAAGGACCTACGGCGTTACGATGATAAAACTTTTCTACAAAAAGTAATGATATCCAATCAAAAACATAAATGTGAAATGAGAGCCACGTTCAATATTATGATAATTGCCTTGGTTGTTGACTTCAACGACAAAAGAAGTGAGATCTAAATGGGTGCCAAGTTCAATGGTCAACCCTGAAATTTATTTGTAAGTAACACTATAACATACCTATCATATCTTCTTATAACATTTAAGATAATGTATGGTGGTAGCCTATGAAGGTCTGTCTTGGCTAGTTTTCTTTAGTTAGTTAGTTAGTAGTCTAGTTAGTTGTCTTGGTTAGTTTGGTATTTGTCGGTATTTATTTTATAATTCCGAAAATTTGGATTGTTGGTAGAAACTAGCGAGCGAACATAATAATACGTTGGTAGGTTTATAGAAACTAGCCAAGACAGACCTTCATAGGCTACCACCATACATTATCTTAAATGTTATAAGAAGATATGATAGGTATGTTATAGTGTTACTTACAAATAAATTTCAGGGTTGACCATTGAACTTGGCACCCATTTAGATCTCACTTCTTTTGTCGTTGAAGTCAACAACCAAGGCAATTATCATAATATTGAACGTGGCTCTCATTTCACATTTATGTTTTTTGATTGGATCTATTTTTACAATTTCTTTTTACTTGCGTATTCTGAACAAAATTAGTTCAAACGTAATTAAACCGTAAATATGTATTTTGCTTCTCTACCTTTCGAAACGTTTACTCCGATGTTTGTATTTTATTAACTTTCCACTTGAAGTCATTACTTTTTTATAATGAAGTCGGTTAAAAAGCCTTTCGCAGGCTATAGCTAGACTGGGTACGTAATTTCATTTTTCTCAGTCTTGTCATTACTTTTTTACGTTAAAGTACGATACTGTTTTTTTCAGATTCTTAAAATTAAAGTTTTATTTACTCATTTTCCTTATCGAATGCAAAATTCAAATAATGTTTATGTACAGAAATGGTGAAAGCAGTAACAGAAATCCCAGCAACACGTTTACTACAAAACACCTTGATAACGACGCAAAATGTGCTCAAACAACGTTCTAATTCCGTTCAATGCACAGGGAAATACTGGAAACACTATTATAGTAACGCGGTAAATGCTAGTACGTTACTAACTATTCAAACGTTAGGTACATTGCGGATTTGTAAAATCATTGGAGATGGGTAGGTAATGCAGCGCAGTGCAACGCATTGAATTAACTCATTAAGTGTTAACTGATATACGATGATGGCTTGGAGTAGCCTGGTCATCATCACCAGACTCGGGGGAGCGAATGGCTCTCACCCCTAAGGATTCATTATGGCAAGGATTCATTATTCATTATGACAGCTACAACAAATACATCGATTTTGTATTTCTTGTAGCTGTCAATGAGATTGCAAAGACTCGAAAACTTTCCGATATATTACAGTTTCAATAGCACATCATTTGGGCGATCTCAAAACGCTCCATACAAATTTCGCAACTATGACGTCACCTCTTGTAATCTGTATGCATAGCGTAAGAACTTCGTTCGGCAGTTAAATCATATTATTTAACGTTTAAATTTAATTTTTATAAAAATCACTACATATCAGTCTCTAAGTCTTTAATTCTTCACAACGAAATTTGATGCGGTTTTTTTTAATAGATAGAGGGATTTAAGAGAAAGGTTATTAAATATGTATAATATCCGAAGCGAAGCGAGAGGTGGTCACTAGTAATAGATAAGTATGGGAAAGTAAATGTTTATTTTAATTATAATGTCTTCAACGCCACACATAATATCAGAACTCCGTTTATTAGTATTGATTTCTTTTATTTTAACCGTCTACTTCTGCTGTTGACTGTAGCAAGAAGCTTTAAGATTGCACCAAAACAAAAGACTGCGCAGGAGTTATAGCGTTTACTCACTAGAAATCACTTCATTACCCGCGTTACTCCAGTAATCGTAATAGGGAACGGGGTCCAAATGAAATGGTGCAAACTGAAAATGCTCGAAACGTGTAAACGCTCTCCCCTGCGGTCCAGTGACACTGCTATGCTCTTCCGTGTAATGGAACGTAACGTAGCGGATTTTTGGTCAGAAACTTTTATTGACGAATAAAAGGTACATGTAATTTTCATTCTGATGTTTATTGTTGGACATCTGCTGAATTGTTGAGAGCATGGAAATGTTACTGCACAAGCGTCCTTGTGTTTTCAGTTCATTATGTAAAGGAACGTAGGCAACGAATTCAGAAAATCTTTGAAAAATTCGCATACTTATGTTTAGGAAACTTTGTAAAACTTAGTAGAAGTAGGTATTTTTATACTTACTTTAGTACTATATACTTACTTTAGTATTACTTTCAGTAATACAGTACTGAATCTTATAAATAATGTTTTTTTTTATATTCACTCGTATATATCAAAATCATTCATTCGACGCCATAATATTGTTATCAGGTTGTTACCCTAATCAACTAAGAGGAAATGATGCTATTTGAAATGATGTCAAACGGAGTCAGCCGAACTAGGGTGAAATTCAGGAAGAATACCGAACGCCCCTCAGAAGCACCTAATAAACTTGAAAGTAACAGAGTCGTAGCAATCTGCGAGGAAGGGCATCAAGACGGTAACGAGGCAGATAACATCGGGGCATCGACTGATCTCGGCGGGGAGATTACATCTCGGGGAATCTCGGAAGTGGCCGCAACATTAACTAATGACGCCCCTAGATGAGCGGACACGATACGGACTATTCGCCATTGATTACTAATACCCATAGAACTGCCTTGTTGGTCATTAATCGGACGGAGATAGGCCCTGGTTCAAGTCCTGGGTAGGGCCAATTTTTTCTGTTAACAAAAATTATACAGCCTAAAGTTATTGAAAGGTACGTTAAGTCGGTGGTCCTGCGCCTGATCACTCAAAAGCGGTATGACTTAAAAGATTAGGCGCAGGATTATATCCTCATCGAACTATGAAAGTGAGCGAATAAAGAGTGCACTTGTGTTTGCGCACACACTTGTATTATATCCTGATCCTGATCTCCATTAAAATCGGATGCCATGGTTAAAATCAGTCGGACACCTTATTTATAGAAGTGAACAACACTTTTGTGACGTTATCGTAACGGCTATGGCGCCCATACATACAATGGCATACCGTCACAACAGACACACATTTTGCTATACCGGAGCCGTTCTTAGAAGACTGATTTGACACTTTTTATTTTATATTTTGCATTTATCCTTGTTAAGAGGAACATATTTAGCGAATCATAAAGAACAACTTTTAAAAATAAGACGTTATTTCAAAATTTCAAATGCACCTAATTATCTAATTATTTGTCTTTTATTACCTAAAATAATTGAATTATAAAAAGAAAACGTAAAATTTCCACTCTGTATTACGCTTTTACAAGGTTACGCCGTTTGACACGTTTTCATAGTGACGTAGTGGGTAATACTCACCAGGTATTTTTTAAAAATAGGATGAAGGATTTAATAAGTATTGTATTTTAAAAATAAATATATTTATAAATAAGGAACTTAAATTCAATCTTTTGGATGTGAATTAATGTTTTTAATAAAAAATTGTTATAATTAGACCTTGCTTGGTTATAAAGTGGAAATAACTGTTACTTATATACTTCGGCAATTTTACCGTTGTCCCTCACTAGTGCAGTCAGTCTGACATGTAGCAAATCGGCCAACTTAGAGCGGCTCTGGTATAAGAGCCTGAAACAAAACAAAGCGTAAAAATAAAATTATCCGGTATCACTTCTATACGTATTAGTATCCGCGGAGTCGCTTGCTTCAATGAGGGCGCCGGTAATCAGACGACCGTTACCGATAACCCCGGTTTGTTATTACAGTTGATGATCGCAAGGAGTCACAATTCGAAATACTTCAGAAAGAGTGCTGGCATGAAACGCGATTCATAGAAATACAAATATTTATTTCAGTAATTTAGTCTATAACAGGTGTGGGAACTCACATTTAGGCAAAACATCGCCTGAGGTAGGGAGAACCATTCTTTTGTCGATCAATTATATAACTAAGTTAGCTAGTTTAATTAAACAACAAATAAAAAAGCAATTTTCTATTCTAGCAATATAACTTACTAGCTTTCCGCCCGCGACTTCGTCCGCGTAGAGACGTTTAACGGGTAAAACATTACTTCCTTATAGCGCAGTCGGTAAAAAAGTAGCCTATAACCTTTCCTAGGCTCTAGGCTATATCGGTACCAAATTTCATTTAAATCGGTTCAGTACTCTATGTGTGAAAGCTTACCAGACAGACAGACAGAGTTAATCGGATTTATAATTTTAGTAAGGATTTTTATTCTATAAGACATACATTTTTTCCGAACTGAATAACGATGATGGCTTGGAGTAGCCTCTTCATCATCACCGGACTTGCGAGGGAGCGGATGGCTCTCATACAAAAGTCTGTGATATTATAGAGGTTGGAATCAGAATATTTTTTTACTGTTTATTGGTACTTAGAGCTCTATTATAAATCAAAAGTTTTCTTTTACTCTCCGTTACTAATGGCTGCAGGTTTTAAATATAATAAATATCGGTTTTTTCGTAATGTATTAAAAACAGTAATTTACTAGTTACCAGGCCGAGGTTTCGACTTAATTTTTACCAATCATTGTTACGAAACTAAATTACTTAATTGAAATATGTAATATTCTGTACTTTATATGTTATGACCCAGATTCAAAGCTTGACTGCCAAGTGTGTTATTAGTATTTTATTATTCCGCATACGATAGAGACACCATAATAACTAATATTAACCACGGAAATGTTCAAATAAATAAGTTGGCGACAGTATTATTTTCTAAATAGGTATAAATCGAAGGAATAATACCAGGTGCCCGTATTCCCACAACCTAATTCCCTCCGAGGAAATTACACACTAATAATTTCATTGGTGGAACTATCAATTATTATTATCTATCTATCGCTAACATATTGGGTAACATACGAAAATTATTGCTGTATAGTAAGTGTATTTTGTGTATAAAATATTGAAATTGTGTTATGGAAGAATGAAAAATAACAGAGAACTATGATTTCTATAACTGCTTTTAAAAATCAATAACATTCAACGCATCATTAGATTGAAATTATAATTCTTATTCAATTGGCTACTTTGTTATATTATAGACTGATCATCTACTGAACACATCAACGTAATATTGTAAAAACCTACGCGTTTTGTCATTCATTATTTTACTTCTAACTTTTTTGCAGAACAGACCAAAAAGTAAGTATTTGTGTACATTGCAAATGGAAGAGACTATTTATATCCGGAGTCACCTTTCGCGGAAGTGGATTTGAGAGCGACTATCTGTATTCATTTCTAAAAGGAAAATGGAGTGACGTTTTTTCGATACTTCCGCGGCTTGCGTCGGATTGTTAAACTGTACAACAAATTGCAAATAAACGAGGTCGGAAAATGTTGACCTCTTTCAAAGTCCTCTCGACCTCCAATACTACCCTACAAGTACCCCATTAGGGTTTTTCGAGGCTCAGACGACTGCGGTACGCTATATTTTGTTGTCTCATTCACACAATAACATTTGTGTAAACAATCTTCCGTGTTCCGATGTCATTATGGGGTCTAAATTTAGAGTTTTGGGGTGTCATTATTCTTAATAAACACAGCGGTATTCTGAATGGTACTGTTATTATTTTTCATAACATACTGTAGATACTGTATTCGACTATTATTTTTTTTTATAATACGTAAACAAGATGACCTCACTCCACCTGATGGTAAGCGGTAGTGAGATCCAAATATGAGGTCGACAGGCACAATACATCATATTGAGCCTGTCGCACTCACCCTGAAGGCCTGCTTAAATGCCATCATTTATATAGAAATCAAATTTTCCATTAGTAGTTTGACAGAGAAAAATAAACCTCGTCTTCATCATCAGCCTATTTTATCCCCACTGCTGGAGCACAAACCTACCCTAAACTAGGGTGGTAAGGCCAAGGCCGTCGACTAAGGTCAACAAACCTATTACGACTCATTTGTTTACAATCACTTCTAATCTAGACTGAACCTAAATAAAAGGCCAAACAAACTTACTCCTCTAATATCCAGGCAAAAAAAAAAACATTGTTCTCCTCCAGAATCCTTAAATTAGTTAATAAACTGCGTTACTTAGCTAACAAACAGCCCAATTCCTTTGGCTTTTCACCTTCCTCGAAAACGCGTATTACTTTAGCCGGCGTTGCCAACCGCGCAAAAAATAAAGCCCTCACAAAAGTGTTGCGTAAAGACCTAATTCTCGTAGGTTTGTATTGTTTGCATGCTTTTATCCGAAAACGGAAGTGCTGTGGTCTGAAAGCGCTATTGTCTCGCACAAAGCAATACGCTAACGCATTAGCAAGTGTTACAAAAAGGTGAAACATATGGGGGCGCGTTTCGGGTCGTCTCCGCTCGCACTAGTTATATTGGATATCGTATTTTACACGTTGATAAACGTTGTCTTAGTAAAAATACGACTAATTGTTGTTTTATTTGAAAAGGTTGTAGACTAATAAAAAAATATTATAAAAATATTTTTTTTCTGTAAGTTATCAACAATAAATTGTCGGGGGTTCCCGGAGAGTAAACAAATGATGGGTACTTGTGTAGGAAGATACAAATAAAAAAAACAAACTTATTGAAATGTGACAGAGAATATCGATATAAAATATTCTATATTAAATACAATACGTGTAAGATTTTTTGAATCAATATTCAGTATGCGGATAATATAAAAATACATTTAAACCCGCGTGCTGAAATGCAATAAGGTTACGTGTTTTAAACCTTAAAAAGTTACTACCGCACAGCTTCCGTTGTGAGCTTTATAAAATCCTCTGTTTAACCATCTAACCGATGAGACATAAAAGAGTTTTATTTTTATAAAACAGAGATTTTTTTTACACGTTTTTAACATGTCAATGGCTATTTCATAAATAGCCCATCTAAATATATGATTGTGAAATAAATACCTATTATTTGTTACTGTTGAGACTTTGAACTTATTAAAATTACAGGTAACGAAGCTCACCTTACAAGTAACAAAGTTTACGAGGAAAAGAAAACAAAAATTATATTATCTGTATTTAATAAAGCTTTGACCCTAATTTTTTAAGAGCGTCTGAGTAGGCATCATCATTAAGTAGCATCAAAATTGTAATGTTTCTATAAATTATCTGCTCATTTCTAAGAAATTAATCATAATAAATACAAGAAAAAAAGTTAATTAAAAAACGGACGGTTTAGTACATTTATAATGAGGGGTCGTGGATATTTATAATCGGACTTTTCATTTTCATCTCTTCAAAGTAACATTACACGATGTCAGAACAACAGCGGGCAAGAAATTAAGAAAACATTTAATTAATTAGATGTAATTAAAACTCGCTCTTACTTCAAGCTGCGTTCAAAGTTCTAATTGTTTCGCAAAATAATAATTGCTTGAGTTGAAAGGATTTAATTTCTGAGTAAGTATGAGATTATTTATAATTTTCGTGATTTTCACGCATCTTTAAGTTTAGATGTTGATCAGGTGCAATAAGGAATATGCATGAACCGGCAATCTTGATTTTTTCAACAACTTAGGCAAATAGACTTCAAAATATAATACAATGTGAATTTGAAGTGGAAATTGGTTCTCTTTCTTACAAAACAGAGTTTTGTATGGATTGCGTATGGCCGTAGTGTAATTTGACGTCATCTGACGTATCGGATCTCTCTGTCTACTCAGGAACTTTAATCAGGTATATATCTCAGCCGTCGTAAAGTAAATTGAAAAATAAAATTATATTCATATTTCTTCAATATCAAACATTTATTTAAGATAATAAAAAAATGTGTGCATATTCCCCATTATAATCGAACTAACTGAATACTGCCCTGTTTTGCAGATTCGTTTAAAGCTGTCAAAGTTCTTGAGTTGATGTTTGATGCTTCAAACGTTTTAAATTCTAACAAAATTGCGGCAATACGATTGTCAAACAAAACGATCACTGTCAATTTTATCTAACATCAACCCAATTTAGTATTATTTGTTTTATAAAAACAAGCTTATAGTGGGTCCACATTTAGGTTCGATTCTATCTAGCTATATTGGATTGGAGAAAAATGTACAACTTACCATAATAATTCACAAAAGCAAATACCTACTAAACATTGCGTATATTTGCGATACCTACAATTCGAATTCGAATATGTGCACAAAAATAATGTTATGTTAATTTGATCAAAAATTTAAAAAGAAAAAGAGATCTACAAGTGCAACTTCGCATAGATAGCAAACTAGTTAAGTAAATGTACAAGTGTCATCGTTGAAATTGTCAACTGTTCCTCACAGGACAGGCTAAGCCTAGTGTGAGGACCGGTAAAATTATTTTGTAATGCTTATTATGGAAATAAATACATAAATACATGCATACATACATACATGCATACATACATACATAAGGCCGCGGCGTCCCACACTCGCATACTAATGAAGATACCTCTTCACGGCCATGTTTGTATTGCAAACGATAGGGTATAAATCAGAAACAAAATTGCAATATGCCAATGCACCTAATGATCGCCCGCGGCTTCCTCCGTCTGACATCGACGGGAGTGGGCGGGAATTGACGATCGCCGTGAAATCGCAAATGCATAAAATGTTATGTTTTTGAGATAAACAAAGTAGATTAATATATATATTTCACATTGATGTAATGTTCACATGCATCGATGTGATCCTGTGGTAAGTAGTTTAAGCACTTTTGTTACGGACGGAATCAACAGTAGATACAATAATACTAATACAATACTTAAATATATTTAATAAGGCACGGAACTAACATCAATGTTCGTCACACAAAAATTGTCACGAGTGGGAACCGAACCCACGACTCTTCAGGGCCGTGTAACCTGGGTCACTAACCACTATTCCACCGAGCCAGTCATAAGATTAAATCCTTACTGCGTACCAACTGTAAGGATACAAAATACATGCATTGAATTACTATAATTCAACTACTAGTGTATAAACGATCCGCTTTAGACAGTTAGCAATTAATAACGAGGAATTAGCTCGCTAATCAGCCACCTAAGTAATACGACACAACAAAGTTTGCGATGGGAAATAATAGACAAGTGATCTAACAAATAAACCCTAGTAAAAGTAAAGTGCAGTAAACATACATACATAGGCAAACATGAAAGGTACTTATCAAATTTAAATAAAACTTCTAGGATCAGACTCGGAATGCACTAAAACTACGTGGATACTTTTAACATGCTGCTTATTTATAGTTTTTTAAAGTAATTAAAAAGTAAAATGTAACCTATACTCATCAAAACTGTTGCATCACTTACTACCTATTCGCGAATATAAAGTCTGTTTACAAGTTTGTGTTACATATAAGCATTTTATCAAAGTAATTTTAATTACAACATGTACTTCAATCGATCACTCGCACATCACAGAACGAAGTCACCAAGAACCTTTGCCTCTTGTCCCGGACTCGCGACCAGGGGATGAAGGTGTGTGAATTAATCAGTCCTCTGTCTGCTCCTAATGGACTTTTGTTGTGCCCGAGACGCCACCTTTGAGGTTTAATGGCTCCACGTGGCGGTGATTGGAGGCTGACACCATAAATGTGCCCGCTGTTTACCGGGAACTCTACTAATGGATATTATATTGTAATTACGATGCGTTGGACGTTATTGGTCAGTTTACCCTAAACTTGTAACGTCTTTAGTGGAGGTTATGTTGTGAGTGTGGTGGTAGACTACGGTTTAATTTAAGCTGCCTCGCCGACCCTCTAATGAGATTCTACTATTATTGTCAATCCTACAAACACGATACTATAATCTATTTTTTTGTATTGTTGTAGTAACCAGGGTGGTTTATCAATACTCAGACAAAAGTTACTGGCACTATAAAATTAAATATACAGCAGACCATATGTAATCCGTAAACAATTGAATTTCTATTGTGTCACTGGACAGTGAACCGGTTAATTATTCACGAACGCTGCTCAACTATATAGAAATGTCCCAGATATATATTTATTTACTATGTTTTTTCTTATAATGAGCTAACAAGATGACCTCACTCCACCTGATGGTAAGCGGTAGTGAGATCCAAATATGAGGTCGACAGGCACAATATACCATATTGAGCCTGTCGCACTCACCCTGAAAGCCGTTTCACCCCTCCCTCCCGGAACATCGATATGAGAGGGAAAGGGGGACGCGAAAGAGGGGACCACTGCTGCGGCAAGAACGAGACAAGGCGTGGAGTCTTGCTTTGGTATTGAGCTGTGCGGGTCGGAGTTGGCCAGTCCGCCGAACGGAAGGCACTACCGTTTCTACGGGTCTCCCTGGCCGCGGGCTGACCCGCTCCGCCCGCACAATACCGCCGCTAAGACTCCACTGGTCCGGCGCTTGCCGCGACAATGGTCCCCCTGGCTCCAGTTCGTACAGTGCTGATCCCGGAACTCGACCTGACCGAGATAGGTCAGAGTCACTTGGCGGGTTTTACGCAACTGTATGGTGGTAACAGCAACCGGTCGACAAAATGTCTCCCACCTGACAAAAATGAGAAATGTCTCGCAGTATCTCCTTAACAACGTCACATTTATCAAACTTTTTAAACTATTCTCATCAAGTCTTACACCGTTGTCATTAAAACGAAAGCCAAGAATGTTACCGCAAAAGTATATCCGTGCAAATGCGAGGGAGTGTCCGGGCGGTGTTGTGACGAGCGATTAAAATTGTTTACACGGCTAATGAAAACGCCGTTCCCCGGCGTGACGCGGCGAGTGAACGGGCAGGGGAGGACTCGGCTGATATTATATGTGTACATTTATATGTATTGTTAAAGGCAGTATCGTTAGTGGACGGGGCAGTATAAATGTAAAATTCTGTGCTTTCTTAATAATAACTGGTACATTTTTACATTAACTATTAAGAATTCTATTATATTTAAATATGATAAAAACCGTTTTTCGCACTTACAGTACTAAAAGTACGTCCACAGATAGTAAAAGGAGAAGAAGGGCATAGGCTGGTTTTTAATTTACTGCGTTAGGATTGTGTTCAGATCCGCATCAGATCATTTGATATCGCGATCGTTGATATTACCTATTATTATTTATTCCTGTGTTCTATTAATTAATTTATATTACAGTCTGACCAACCGATTTTTGTGACATTATTATATAACTTTTTGAATAATACTGTTTGTGTAACAATTAATACAATGAATAATAAGTTCTACAACTACCTACCTATGTTAAAACCACCTAAAAATGGGACATCCTACATTTTTTTCTTTTAAAAAGATGATTTAATGGGATCCCCAAGCGTTAAAACTAGAATCAGAATCTATTCAATTAGCAGAAAGTGTAAATTAATCATGGCTTCTTTTAAAAGAGCGGTAAGTATTTCTTGGCTTGCAGCGCTGACCTTAATCCGGGCCTGGCCGTAGCGATAGAGTAATTAAAATTCTGGTAACATCGGCCCTGGGAGTGCCCAGGGCACGGTGTGGATAAAAGATTTTTAGTAATTAAATTCCGCAATAAATCAAATATAATTCCTACGAGATGCGTTAAATCATGTCTTTTTTGTTTTATTTCAATTGAATCAATAATGTTCAATTATATATTGAAAAGTGTATTTTATTGACTTCAAATAGAGATTGATATTGTAATACATAATTATATACATTAGTTTGTATTCTCATCATCAGCCTATAGGTTTGTCCACCGCTGGACAAAGGCCCACATCTTCGCCACTCCCGCCTATTCTCGGCCACTCGCATCCAGCTCCTACCAGCCTTCATGCGCTGATCATCACTCCATTTTGCCTGAGAGCATCCAACACTACGTTTGCCGAGATGCGGTATCCACTCCAGTAATCGTTTACCCCAACGGTTATCGTATCTACGGCTAATATGGCCAGCACACTGCTATTTCAGAATGCTAATCCGGTGAGCTTTGACGATGACTTTGGTGTTCTGCCGGATCACTTCATACTTATGAATACATTTTAATAATATACCTTAACAATACTTTTATGACTTAGTTTCTGTCCGTAACTCCCTCCACATGATGCCGTTTATTGCTCTCTTCTCACCCGTCGGTTAAAATGTAATGTATTATGTCCTTTCTCAATTTCTGCACTATCTCAAGGCAGATAAATTAAATTTAGTCCGTCATGTCCTGAGAATCCCATGTGAAAAAAAAACACGTCATAATTTCGTACAGTTTTACATTTAATAATACTTTCCATCAGCCAGCTCATAATTGTAAAATTATTTTATTAAATATAACTAGCTATCATTAAACTTGCATATAAATTAATGATTAAATAATATAAGCGTTCGTTGATTTCAAATGGGCTGTGAGAATTTCGTTCGTTTAATTATTGTATTAATTTCGGTTGATCGACTTAACGTTTCGTGGGACTACTATAATATACGTTATAATATTAAATTAACACGGATTGTTATAATAAAAAAAAGCATTTGTTGTAAAAAAATAAGTCTCATTCATGTGAAAACTAAATATCATTATAAATTGAGATTTCATAATAATTAGGATTAAATAATTAGCAGAACGATATGTTAATTACTCAATTTCACTACATCATAGTATAAAACAAAGCAGTTTTCTCTTTATCCCTATGTATACTTAAATCTTTGAAACAACGCAACATATTTTGATGCCGTTTCTTTTAATAGATAGGGGGACCCAAGAGGAAGGTTTGTATGTAGGTATAGAAAAATCTGTATGTAACTGTTCTACTTATAATAATCTAATTAACTGTACCTTATTGTGAAGAGAAAATAAATATATTATTATTATTATTATCAGTCATTTCCAATGCTCGGGACTACAGAGTCCCGGATTTTTGGGAGGCGTGCGTGGGGCCAAAGCCAACACGTAGAGGCCCTTTTATGACTTGTATGCTATATGTAAAGTGGCACCAGCCGACGATTATCCCTGTATACACTATAAAATGCAGCCAAGGACAACCCCCGGTTAGTGCAGGACTATGGAATAGGGTGGAAGAGAAAATAATAATCAGGGCTATGGGTGTTGAGGTGCTAGTGGACTAGGTAACCGGAACTATGGGAAGGACTATGACACCTGCCCCGATCTATGTTTATAAACACGAATAAAATGGGCAGGTGGTGACTCGCCACTCACTGTCATGGGCCCCCCATTGGTCGCACACACAAGGCACGAGGCCGGAGCGACGGGGGGCAACATTATTGTGAGCGGCTCAGGGTGCCGAGAGGTGTACACCGCTTTATACCCAGTGGCGTAACGCCACTGTGCCAACTCGCGACTTATGCATCTTTCACTTCCACCCTGCGAGCATATAGCTCTGACGCCCCACTCTGTCCGGCCGGCTAAGGCAAGACAGAGGTGAGAGTCCTGCGGCCCCCGTGGGGTCCACTCCTACCGGCCAACTAAGGCAAGCGGAGAGAGGGGCCTGGTCGACTCTCAGAGGCACGGGTCCCAAGGGATATCAATCCCATTCAGCCCGCCACAAGCTGCCCTGGGAGACTGGTTGCACTGGTAGAGAGTCGCTGCTTTTCTTGGTGCGAAAATCAGCGACTCTCACCAGGGGGCGGTGGGGTCGTCACATCCCTACGCCTTTATTTATTATTATTATTATTTTTATTCCTACGATATGAGGTCCTCGAAATTTTTACGTTTCGGTGGTTTAGACGGATGGGCCACGGGCCTAGGCCAAGTGAACCTCCGTTTCAGGGTATATCATGGTTGAGATGGGGCGTCGTCCTGTAGGAACCTCCGGACAATGCGGCAGGTGTTCAGGATTGCAGCTTTTTGCATGGTCATAAACGTATTTTCAGGTAAACTGATTGTTTTTAGGGCAGAGAGCAAGTGCTTTGGGACTACGCCAGTGCTGGAGATCACCAGTGGCACGATGTACACTTTGTTCATTTTCCAGATTTTTAAAATTTCGTCTTTGAGCTCCGTATATTTATGTATTTTCTCTGTTATTGTTTTCTGTAAATTATGGGTATTTGGTACTGCAATATCTATTAGGTAAACTACGCTCTTATTTTTATCGATTAAAGTAATGTCAGGTCTATTGTTGTGAACAGTTCTATCTGTCAGTATGGCTCTATCGTAGTACATCTTGAAACTGTTATTATTATGTATAATTTACCCGAATCGAATCAAGGGCGGGACACTAGTTAATTATAAATGTAAGATTATTTTGCAATGCCCTCGCAGGGTTTAAAATATGTACCTAATTATATGTCATGTACCCTATGTATTTTTTGTAATGTGACCTTATAAATAAACAAACAAATAAATCTCTACATATCATAAACGGTTGTAAACGCAATTTAACTGTATTCAAATATATTATTATAACCTAAACAAGTTGCGCTAACGTGTCCCGAAGTTAGACGTGCGAAGAAAATTATAACAAGTCTTGTTATTTTCCGTATTATATTAAGTTGGGGACGTAATTATGTGAGAGCCTTGGAAGTTATCACAAGATATTTGTGTCTGTGTGCTTCACGAATATTCACAGATGTTTTGTGAGAAATTAGCATAGTAAGTACGGCTTACGGGTAAGCGCTGTTATTACAACGATACAATTCTGTGCTCGTACAAGGATTACAGTCATAATCGGAAAAAATAACATTGCTCAGGGGCCATTTAAATATGACGGATTTCCGAGCTCACGACTGCGCTCATTCGAATCCATGGGGCGGGAAGCAACTTTAAGTAAACTATAATCCGTAATACTTTTTATAACACTTTAATACAAGTTTCGGACAGAGTTTCTACACAGTAAGTACTAAAGAGTATGCGGAATTGCGAGCGTACGAACAGGGCGACGCCTCAGGTAAGACTGACTCACTGAGCCGTGCAGCGCTCTTTTATAGCGGCAGTCGCCCCACTATACCATTACGCAGGTGGCGATGACGCAGCTCGCAAGCCCACGCGGACGGAAGTCCCTCTTTAGTTAATAATTTAAATGAACAGAAATTATTTGTCTTGTTAATTGATGTGAAATTACAATTATTTTCATACAATGTAAAAATAATTCAATAAAACGAATTAAATTAAAATTATTCTTTTAGAAATGTTTCGTGAAACTAGAACGCGCCGTCACGGCCGTCCTGCACCTTCACACGTCCTCGTGTGTCTCCTCAACATCAGACTCTGTAAAGGAAACAAATAAAGTACAAAGTATGGTTATTTCCTTAAACAAGCTCGGCCATTCTGGCATTATGTTGTCACGCAGAGTTGTGATTACACAGACTGTTTGTCACACAGACTGTTTGTCACACAGACCGTTTGTCACACAGACCATTTGTCACACAGACTATTTGTCACACAGACCATTTGTCACACAGACCATTTGTCACACAGACTCTTTGTCACACAGACTATTTGTCACACAGACTCTTTGTCACACAGACTATTTGTCACACAGACTATTTGTCACACAGACTATTTGTCACACAGACTTTTTGTCACACAGACTATTTGTCACACAGACTTTTTGTCACACAGACTATTTGTCACACAGACTTTTGTCACACAGACTATTTGTCACACAGACTTTTGTCACACAGACTGTATAACAGATTTGGTCACACAGATTTTGTCACTTCAAATTTCTTACTCTCGCCGTCAACGGCATTTCCTAATATCTTCAAATTTGCCTTTAATTCCAATGGAACGCAACAATCAGGCACACTACAAAGTCGGTCGTGTGCGTGCATATCTATACGTTCTATTGGAATTCAAAGCCTTTAGCAAATATCTGACACCGTCAAGGACTTGCGATGCCTTAAACGGTCCTACAAAGGAACAATAGGAATATTAAAAAATACATTAAATCATCGAAATATACAAAGGCAACAAGTATTAGATATCTCCTAAACTAACCGGTATATGCTCACGATTTTTTTTAAATAGTGTTGTTTAATAGTGCCGCGCAAGAAATACTGATTCCGGAGACCGCCGCTCAACTCCAAAAATAGACCAAGCTCCATACATTTTTGCCCATTGTCCTTTTGGATCCAATTTGTTCTGATTCCGGTCGTGGTTTTCTAAAAGGACAAAATCTTCAATTTTTAAAACGGCTAAGCTTTGCTTTGGTTTCGTCAAACCTTTGCTTTTCGGTGATGGCGCTGTTTTTGATAACTTGTACTGCACAGTGTCGCAGGTCCGTTAAATTTATATTAAATGTATTAGTATCGTCATCTAAGGTCAATAAGTCTAGAGGTCTTGCTACTTTGCCGATTAATAACTCCAAAGGACTTGATTTTGTTACGCGGTTCATTGTACTGTTTAAAGCTACTTGTACTTCAGGCAAAGCATCTTGCCGCGACTTATTATTTCCCACTTCAACAGCAGTGAGAATGTTTTTAATGTACTCATCACACGCTCTACTTGACTGTTGGCTCGACTAGTGCCTGTGGCTATGAGACGAAGCGTAATACTGTGGGACTCGCAAAATTGTTAAAATTCTTTGTTTGCAAAACATTTACCCTGAACAGCTATGACGCGAGAAGGGGCGCCAAACGATGTGGACACAACGTACCTGAGAGCTTGAATAGCATTGTTCGTATCGATATTAAGTGCGTGATGCAGAATTGTGTACTGGTGAATGCATCAATCATAACAAACACATATTCTGTGGTGTCATTTTTACCACTGAGTTTCCCAGTGACATCAGTATGGATAGTATGCCAAGGTGTGGATACTTTAGGGATGGGGTGTAATTCTGCTTATACTTGGCCAGAATGTGATTTAGACAGCCTACAGGTGATGCAATTTTCAACAAATTTACGAACGTATTCACTCATATGTGAGAACCACTAATGACAATACAATTTTTCCAAAGTCTTTTCCAATCCTAAGTGCATAATACTTTCATGATCGTGATTTATTACTGCCTACTTGAATGACCTGGGAACAATTGGTAACCAAACGCTTCGATTGTTCCTCTCTATTTTCCATGCAAAATTCCCCGTTGAATTTCGTGAGTACAACTAATATCAGATTCAAGACTATGGGTTTGCAAACTAGATATAATAGATTTTATTTCAGGGTCTTTTTGTTGTTCTGCTTGAAACCAGTCACTAAATTTCAGTTAGGTTGACTCGTTTTTTTGAATTATTTTTGTTACAGGTGTGAGTTGAGTAAGAAGATTCTTGGACAGAAAATCGACATATTCCATTCGCTTTCCAGGCCTATATTCGATGTCGAAATCGAAACTTTGTAGATAAAACCACCATCTGTGTACACGAGAGGTTTTAGTTTTAGTTTTGCTTTAACAGCATTTGAACACGCATTATAAACATTATAAACTTACGACCCTGTGGGTAATGTTTAAAATGTTTTATAGCATTAACTGTGGCTAATGTCTCAAGTTCATACGAGTGGTATTTGGATTCGTAAGAGGTTGTTCTTCTGCTAAAATACTCAACCACGTAAGGCTTGCAGACTTTTTTAATGTATAAGAATAGCACCATAGCCTTCAGAACCAGCATCAGTATGCAATTCAATATTATATTGAGGATCAAAAATAGTGAGGACGGGTTTGTCAGTGAGAACAGAAATAATTTTTCTACGAATGGTTTCAAATTGAGGAGTCCACTTAATATTACCTTTCCCAGATGTGAGTCTGTACAGAGGTGTAGATATTTGAGAAGACCAATAAATTGCCTTAATTGCGTGATTGTTTGTGGAGGTGGTAGTTGACACAAGGCATTTATTTTACGAGGATTAGGCTTTATTTGTCCTGATGAGACATGATATCCAAGGTAATCAATTTCTGTTTAAAGAAAAGCACATTTCTTTAAGTTAAGAGAAAAACCAGATTTAGCCAAGGTTTCCAATACTAACTTTAACCGAAAAATACACTCTAAAATAGTTTGGGATGGTATAATGATGTCATCAATTTAACAGATTACGAATGTTTCGGATAAGTTACCGAGAGCTTTGTTAATAGCTCGCTGGTAAACAGATGATGCGTTTTTAAGTCCAAAGGCAAAGGCATTTTGACATATTCAAATTGGCCATCCGTCGTAATAAAACACAGTTTTCTCAATCGTGTTTTGATGTACGGGACTCTGATGATAGCTACTAGCCATGTCTAATGAAGTAAAGTATTTAGCACCAACTAAACGCTGTATTCTATCAAAGGTATGGGATATCCATCAGAAACGGTGTTACTATTTTTAATTCGCGAAAATCCACACATAAGCGGTCAGATCCTTCTTTCTTTTTGACTAGTAATATCGGATTTGCAAAAGAGAGCACCTCTCACGAATTACACCTGCATCAAGTAGTTCTTTAATTTTATCGCGTACTAGATTTCGCTCGTTAGAGCTTATACGGTATGGACGTCGTGGCACTGTGCGATTGGCATCTATAAGTTTTATTTCAAGCTTGGAGAGCTAACCTTGTCTGTAGGTAAATATTTACCAAAGAAATACGAGTATTCTTTGAGTAATTGTTTTAGGTCGGTAAATGAGTCTAAAGGAATTTCTGTATTGGTATTATTGAAATCTTTTACTTTTTTTACCAAACTCGCACTGAGCTACAATTTGAGTCATGTTTATAGCAATAATAAAATCTCAACTGAAAAACCCTAAATTAATCAAATAGCGTCCTATCAAGATACTGGTTCCTAGTGAAGAATCTGGGACCACATGAAATAATAGTTCAAGCGAATAACCCTGTATTGTAACTGTGGCATTAATTTGGGTATCGCAATATAGACTTGATTTTCCTATCCCTAAAAGTGTGACAGAGTTATAATTTCTTTTACAGGGAAAGAATACAGCTACCGTTTGTCTAATTAAAGAGCATTGTGTGGGGCTACCATGAGTTTAAAACATACGCGCTCGATATCGACTACGTAAATATGTCTATGAAAAACATGTACAGCGCCGGCTGGTGGTTACGCGAAGAACTACAATCGGCCATATGAAAAAAACAACTCGATAGGTTTTTAACGTACGTAAGTTTACGATAGCCAACTCATGGTAGGCCCTCAGAACCAGAATCAAAACAAAATGAAAACTTCTCACCCAGATTGTAAAGATGGTCAGAGCAGGTTTGATGGTGCAGATATTCACTCTCCATTCGGATTCTTTATTGTTTCCTGGTGTCTTCTTCTGCGCGCAGTGGCGCTAGATGACCCGGCTTGCCGCAGCCGAAACAGGTGATGACCCTCGGTTCCTTGCGAAGTGGACGATGAAATGTTCTAGCCCTCCTTTGGGTAGAATTCTGGTCACGTAACCTCAGCATGACTATTTTGTGCTAGCCATGTTGCTGCAGATCCCTTTAAGGCCCGACTCAGGAGTATTATCAACTGACTTCCACTTGAAAGGTCTTCTTCATACAGATGTCTACGGTGGTGCACCATGCCCGTGCATCTGCCTCTGGATCATCAGGGTTGAACTCGGGTAACACGAGGTGACGCTCCTTCTTTTCGTGAAGAAGTGACGTTCAAGCACTGTTTTCACTAATTGCACATTTCTGTGTTGCAATTCCAACAAACTCTTCCACTGGTCTCGTTCAGTGCGTATAAAGGGGCTGGCATGACCCGCACCGAGAGTTTCCGCTTCCTGGTTCATCCTGACTTCTGATGACGGATTTCCGAGCTCACGACTGCGCTCATTCGAATCCATGGGGCGGGAAGCAACTTTAAGTAAACTATAATCCGTAATACTTTATAACACTTTAATACAAGTTTCGGACAGAGTTTCTACACAGTAAGTACTAAAGAGTATGCGGAATTGCGAGCGTACGAACAGGGCGACGCCTCAGGTAAGACTGACTCACTGAGCCGTGCAGCGCTCTTTTATAGCGGCAGTCGCCCCACTATACCATTACGCAGGTGGCGATGACGCAGCTCGCAAGCCCACGCGGACGGAAGTCCCTCTTTAGTTAATAATTTAAATGAACAGAAATTATTTGTCTTGTTAATTGATGTGAAATTACAATTATTTTCATACAATGTAAAAATAATTCAATAAAACGAATTAAATTAAAATTATTCTTTTAGAAATGTTTCGTGAAACTAGAACGCGCCGTCAAATATAAATAAATATTACACAACATCACATACATTGATCTGATCTCGTGGTAAGTAGATTAAGCACTGGTGTTACTGATATCAGTGATCAATAGTGGATACACAAATATACTTAAATATATTTAATAACACACCCAGACACGGAACAAACACCGATGTTCGTCACACAAATATTCGTCCCGAGTGGGAATCGAACCTGGGTCACTAACCACTATTCCACCGAGCCAGACAAAAATACAGGCTCTTAGACTATTTCCCTTATAACCCTTAACATAGTTTACACGATAATGACCACAATTTATCACCATAACTTAAACATTATATTTGTATCAGTCAAGGTTAAAAGCAATTAATATAAAAAAAATTGCGGCACAGATTAAATATGTAGCAGCCCACATATAAGACGTTTCGCTGAGCTCTATTTCCTAACTGACATACGATGTTGGCTTGGAGTAGCCTCGTCATATCATCACCGGACTTGAGGGGGAGTGGATGGCTCTCACCCCTAAGTTTGGCTGAGCGTAAAGTTTTGACAGCTTAGTAGGTATAACGATCAGTCGTCACTATTTCGCCATTACCACCTCACTCATACAATATCTATCTAAATTATTTTTATTGTAACCTGGTACATCAACATACATTAAAGATACTCTTATCATTCATCTCCACTCTCTCAAACCAAGAAATTCATCTTCATTCTGCCCTGTCAAAGAACGAACATGACTTCTTTGAAATACAAATTTCATCATTTAAAAAGATCTCCGGGCTCTTCGGGCGGGGTGTGAAACGGCATTTAAGCAGTGCTTCATGGTGAGTGCGACAGGCGTAAATGGTCCATTGTGCCTGTCGACCTCATATGTGGATCTCACCAGCGCTTTCCATCAGTCGATGTTTTTAAGTTCCTTTTTTTATTTTTTTTTACTCACTATAAATCATATAATTCTTCTGTTTTATTAAAACATCCAAATTATTTATGTCTAACACGAAAATTGGTTGCCCGAAATACAGGCATTGCCTAGTTTGGGGACCCTTGTAAATTGCATAATATTTTCGCATTCTGCCGTTGCATTTGTAATTTAAAATGCTTTGTATATTAATGGTATGTATGTTTGTATATTATTGTAACCTATGTGCAATTAAATAAAGTTAAAAGTTAAAGTTATCAGGTGGAGTGAGGTCACCTTGTAAGTCTATTTAATAAAAAAAATATTTCATTTAATTTGGACAGACATTGAATAATACCAATATTCCTGTTGCATTATTCCCCATGCATTGGTCCATCGTTCCCGGCCAAACCGCTTCAACCAGGAGCCCAGCAATGGCGGTCAATTATAACTACTCAACTGACACTTATGTCCCAATACACTCGATACCGGGAAATTGGGTCAAAGGTACCGCTAATTAAATGAATCCTAATTAACGGCTAACGCGGATATAAATTAATATTAATGAATTCGAACGCCAGATATCCGATTAATAACGTTGGTTACGTCAGGATATCGTTGTAAACTAATGTGCGCTTTGGTTAATTTTATGGCTCCATTCGTACAATTAATATTTGAAAACAAAGCAGTAAATTTGTCGGTTGAATGGTTACCATTTCTGTTGTTAGAATTATTTATTGTCAGTTTTTTATGTAGTCGTAAGCATCTCCACAGTTCTCAGGATTGATTAACTAAGGATAATTGGATGGTTATTGAATTCAACGAAACGCAAATAAATTTTAGTAATTTTACCTCCTTTCTGAAGAAACTCGGGGCGTTCCAAAATCCTAAAACGAACTGTTAATTTCATGGAGATACTGATTTTTTCGCATTGCCGCCTAAAATTGTTAACATAACAGACAATATATAAAACCATTCAAGAAATGATTTTTTTAAGCTATTAATTCTTTTTGCCCTCCAAACTTTTCCAATGCGAGCGCTGTTAAGACCTCGATACGTCGGGTCTCATACAAGCAAGTTTAAACCGAAAAAATAGTTCTATTTCAAAATATGTGTAGTGTTCGCGCAAATAACAGACAATACGATGCGCAGTTACCTATCTACCTAATCCACCCATAAACAAGGTTCAACTAACTTTTTTCCACGTAAACCCCGCCACTTACGCACCTCAGCGTTGTTTCAACGAGAAAATACTGTAACAAAACAGACGTGACCTTCCTTAATCAGGCTATTATCATTCGCACTGGCTTCTTGCTTTGGGGCGCCGAAAATAAGTTCACCCTTCGATAGACGCGCAGATACGGAGCAGCAAGCCAGTAATGAAGATAGCCCTAATCTAGATGTTAATAAATTGTTTCCACCCGTTGATTCGCGGTCTTGCTCCGTCTTGCTTCGCGTTTTTTCACTTACCTACACATAATGAAGAAGGTCGGGGTGAGGCAAGATAAGAAGAAAGACCGATTTCGTATTTGGATTACGCCGCTTTTCGGAGGGATTCAAAAGAATTAAAGAACTAAAGTTTCAGAACCTCGTAGACTGAATCCAGGTTTGGTCCAACGTCCAGAATCCAGATATATGCTAGATAACAAATCAAGCAGGTAGGTAGGTAAGTATCTACTTAGGCGTCCTATACATACCAATTACGGGTACCAAGAGGCACTACTATTAAAAATATGCCAAATGTTCTCGTAAAACCGTCGGAAACATGAAAGAAACATAAATCAAATCTTCGAAGCATTTTCTTTACAGAACTTGACTCGTGACTAAGTAAAATAACATTAAAGAAAGAAAATATTTACCTTTCGCCATCTGCACCATTAGCGGTAATATTGAAAACAAATATTTACGATAAATATCTTTAGTAAACCACTAAGTAAATAAATACATCAACAGGGAAATGATAATATTTCCAATGGCAATAAGGTGAGAACTGCCAAGTGCGACTATAGATATTACTCACATTTTAGCAATAAAAGAAATCATGAAAGAGCCGCTCTAAGTTGATAAGTCCAGCAAGAGTATCATCTTTGAGTTCACGCTAATGGAATGAGATTTAATGTTAGCCTTCGCGTTCTTATTTCTGCTTTTAAAAAGTTCCACTTAGTTTTTTCAGTTGCTTTTGGTGTCACTTTAGCAGCTCGGTGCTACTTCATTTAGTGCTATAAAAAGAAAGCGCCTGTGGACAAGTGTCTTAATAACTCAATAAGTGCTTGGAATTCTTGCACTTGATAAAAATGATTTAGTGTGTCTACCGTTAGCTTAATCAACTTGTGTCAACAAATATTTCGCGTAACTCGACGTGTTGAAAGTTGAAGCCGTTAATAACCGGCTCGACCAAGTATCTAGGCCAACTTATTAAAAAGTTGAGTTTTCCTACTATATAGCAGAGTTAATTGTTTAATCTACTTATGTATAAAAAAAACTAATAAAGTTTTTAGCTGTAGTAAAAAAAGAAATATGAAAAAGTTTATCTCACCCTAAGCAAACATCGTGTAATTATCTATTTCCAATTTAACTACCACGACGTTCAGTCATCTAGCTAATCAACGCGTTCCACGAACTGGTCGTTATACAGACATTGAAAGGATTATATTATTTATATAACAGTCTAAACGTTTAATTAGCTAGCTGATTTTAACTAGACGACTGTGACACCAACATTTATATTGTATCTACACATCGTTCCGAACGAGCAATTCACACTCGATATGAAAACAGTTATCCAATTTACTTTTCCTAAACTGATGTCTCGAAAAAATCCACGCAAATCCTCCGGTGTATAAGAATAAAAAGTCAAAATGGTACCTACGCTTCTGACCATGTCAGCGTATTCAAATGAGATGTTGTACCAACCGTTGTTTTGTTGGACTAGTGCCGAATGAACTCGCGCTTTTATTTTGTTCTTTTTCGAAGCGTATAGAGCCACTTTGTAAACGTTTTACTGAGCATCGGGATAACGTAGTAACGAAATAGGTTATGCGTGCGAGGGACAGAATAACATTCGTGATGCCCGTAATATGTGTCATCTAATAATTCATGAACTTTTACGTAACTTCGGATTGATATCTTATACTTATGTCGGACTGATCAACCCACATAAAAGCGCCGAAAACCGAGTGGTTAAGTTCGTTTGCCATGTGAGAGATCGCCTGTTCAACCCCTGCCACGTACCACTGTGTTTTTAAATTTGAAATTCATACGAGTATGTACGATTATTCGACGCTTTAACACACTTCAACACTCACTTGGCCAGAGTGGTAGCTAAGGCCTTACCGCCCTAGTTCAGGATAGGCCCGTGCCCCCGCAGTGGGGACTTATATGGGCTGATAATGATATTATTTAGATGAGTCTGTTCTCATTGTGTCTGTCTTTCAGGTTAACCTAAATAGCGAGCATATACATTATATATATTTCATACTTTATAAAAATACTAGGCACATTTTATCGCAGATATTTACTTCAATGCTCCTTTGTCGCCCCTAAACACACAAAAGCCTTCGTTGCCTTTAAATATTCATTACTTCACAGTCCATATTTCGCATTTGGGTCTGTAAAACCTTTCTTCGATATTGTAGATAAGGCTTAATGATAATGAGATGACCCTTGAAAGGATTAAAAGTAGGGCCGGACGGTAAAAGGGAAAGCGAAGGAAAATAAACATGTTGTGTATTGAATACTTAGAGGATGTAGACAAGTCTAAAACACAATGTTGTGTTGATAATGTTTAAGGGAGTTCCAGGTCTTAAATTTTTAAAATAAATATGACGCCTCCGGGCAGTAAAATTCTTAGATCACTTCACTTATTTCTACTATACAATGAATTTTCAGGGAAACTTTTATCACGAAATCCGTCTGATCGTGAACGAACACACTACGAGCTACGAACCATACTTACTACGAACTACTACTTACTTACTACGAACCATTGAAATTCTGATGACCCGTTACCAAATGACTCGTCATATTTTACACGGGAATCGTTTTAAAAGAGTGCACTTACCGCAATTCCGATTTCTCAGAAGAAAAATATCAAAGTCTCCGACGTGACAAGCTCTTAGTCGCGGAAATTTATAATGGTAGTTTCCATTACCGGAAGTGGTGCCGTCTGAGTGGCCAGTCTCAACGCACTCCCGCCGAAATATTAATATGGACCCTTGCTCAAGTCTTATCGATTTACAAGAGCTTAAAAACAGGGGGAGATGCTATAGTAGCAAAAAGCTACTTTTGATTATTTAAAAAGTGTGCAAATGGTATGGGACTCCACTCTTTTGTAAGGAAAATATGACAGAGCCGTGAGTTCGAAATATTTAGTACAGACTCTTATACAAAGTCGTATCGACTTACAAAAGCTTAAAACGAGGGGAGAAAAACAGCTGTAATTATTTTAAAAGTATTAATATTATATCGAGCTTTTTTAATACATAACTTTTGGCTGCTTTGGCGGCACATTTAATAGCACCTATAGGTCCTTGCTACAGTAGTGAGTATCTTCTGGGTTCGAATCCCGATTACCGATGTTTGTCCCGAGTCTGGGTATGATATTAGTTTGCATATTTGTATATTTTACTTTTGAATTTGACGAGTAAAGTGATTAAACCACGGGATCAGATCGATGTATGTGATGTTGTCTGATATTATAATTATTAATTTCTTTAAAATATCGCTACCTTAAATCTCAAATGGCGTAACCGCCAATTTGGTCAAAATGACTTTTTAATGCAGTTTTATTCATTTTTTTTTTCTCTATCGATCTGTATATTTAAAATCCTCAAATTCGCAAAAAAAAGGTTATTACGACCCAATATTTTTTTATAGATTTGAACACTTTTCATAAGGTAAACAGGTCGTAAAAGGCTTTGTCTAATTTACTTGGTATTTACGCCCCTAGAAATTATTGTGACGTGAAAAAAATGTCAACATAAAAGGGTGTAAGTGACATAATTTCCTGGCGTAACTCGTAAGACACGCTATTTTTCGAAATTGCAATACAAAAGAAAGGCGTTTACACCCAACTTCGCTGAACACATGATTGTCATTATTATTGATGCGCGGGGGGATTAAGATTGCGGAGACATTGGCTATTTATTGCTTTTCCTTGTTTCGGCATTTTAAATCAATGTCCAAACACAAATCAGAATCAAAGACCAATAACGCGCCAAAGTCAACGTAACGGTCACAAAAAATAATAAATACACCGAGGAACGTAATCTATGCGCACAAGTACGCAAATGGCTGAATACATAGATAAATGTATGGTGAATACACATCAGCGGGGGTTTCAAATGACAAAATTAATCGATTTAGATACGTAAAAATCTTAGTGAAGTTTCCCATATTCCAAAATTTTTCATCCAATTCTAAAAATTACGCGTTGAGTCACTATGAAAAAGTGTCAAACGGCGTAACTTTCTAAAAGCGTAATACAGAGTGAATATTTTACGTTTTCTTTTATTATTAAATGAGTTTAAAGCACAAGAAACTTTTTTTTAATGGCGATACGACCTTCACCTCTTAAAAATCGTTATTTTTATGGGGCGTAAACGCCTTTTTGTAATATTTTCACAAGTCGTAACCGACTTCTAGTTTCTTAAATATAAGATTTAGGTACAAAGAGTTCCTACTGAAGCCTTTATCTCAAAATTCTAAGAAATTTGATGTATAAAACATTTTCATTGTATTAAAATTGATAAAGTTATGAATTAAAAAGAAATTTTTTTTTTGTTTTTCTGCTCTCCTGAAAAGTAGTGTTTTGGTGGTTACGCCATTTGAGATTTAAAGTATCGATATTGCTTGACAGCATATTATTCACTCGGTGTTGTTGTTAATGGGTTCTAGTAAGTAAGTAAATCACTTTGACTTTGGATGAAAGTTTGACAAAGGTTTTTAAGCCAAGATTTTTTTAGTCCTCGTGGTGACAAACATACCATATTGGATCTGAAACGACAGGTATTCCGTTCGGAAAAATGAAACAAACAGCAGGAAGGCACACTTGAGTTCGAAGTTGTAACGAGAAAATAAAATTGTAAAAAGTTTAATAAATAAATTACGAACAGAAAAATAAACAAGAAACATAACATAGATTTTAAAAGCAATATTCTTTCTAAAATCCGATCGCAAAAAAAATACGGTAGAGAATACGCATACCAGTCAATTTGAAACGAGTAGCGGTAAGTACCATGAGTTGGCTATCGAAATCTTACGTACGTTAAAAACCTATCGTATTGTTTTTTTCATACGACCGATTTTAATTCTTAGCGTAACTACTAGGGGCGCTATACAAGTTTTTCATAGACATATTTACGTAGGCGATATCGAGTCCGTAACTTTTAAACTCATGGTAGCGCTACAGATTATGAATGATCTAACTGATAGGCACTCTCTTGTATCCAAATACTGGAAACAGCTCGCCGCATATTGATGGAATAGCTCCCATTTCAGTAGTACGTTTGATCCTGAATTTTCATCGAACGCAAACCACAACAATTAAAGTTTCGATTCGGGTAAACACCGTTCTCAATACGTTGGCGTAAACATAAGCGCTTGATCAACGCGCAAATGCTGGTCGCTGATCGAGATGCCATAGACATTCGATTTGCGAAGTGCTTTGTCGAAATAATATTTAACGATAAGATACATTTCAAATGCTTTGAACAACATAAGTGAATTTACCTGATAGTTTATACGTTTTCTTAATGTTTAGAATAGAATATTATAAATATTATTTGCAACATATTTGTAGTACTATATGACATTATCGATTGCACAGATGAAAGCGTATCTCAATTCATGAGTCAGCACACAGCAACACAGCAATCCAAGACTACCAACATAATTTGTCAAAACTTTGCCAAACTTTGTAACAATGTGAAATAAAAACTAAAACGCAAATTCTAAACAAATTGGAATATTACTTTTCACGTCACAATGATCCTTATTAAGTTATAAGTCTTGAATATTAAAAAAAAATCCTAATGCACACAACAACTCCATCAACCAATTTTCACTTTCTATTCGTGATATTGTAATCGCCAATTGCATTTATGTGGCGTACGTCCGATAAAGCGATAAATACTGTGTCTAGCACTGGCTAGATCTGGAATCGATGGGGATTAAATACAAATCAGCAATATCGAATCCGGAGAACTAGATGGACGAACTCGTTACGTACCATAAGGCCCTAGATGAAGTTTACCGCCCCTACACCATTGGTTTAGAGACGGTTTTCGTATGGCACATTCGACTTGGCAATTGTATTGAGAATGGTCTCATAATGCAAATACTCATTATCATTAACAGACCACATACGTCCCCACTGCTGGTGCACAGGTCTACTTTAAACTAGGGCGATTAGGCCTTAATCAACCACGCTGCCCAAGTGCGGTTTGGTCGACTAAACTACCTTAGAATATCTTCATAGATGTCCAGGTTTCCTAATGATTTTTTTCCTTCACCGTTAAAGCGTTGAATAGTCGTACCCATATATGAATTTCAAATATGAAAACAGCGGTGCGTGGCGGGGTTTGAACTGGCGATCTCTCACATGGCAAGCAACGACCTTAACCACTCAGCCATCGACGCTAATTCAAATTCAAATACTGAGTTACCTTAATTCTGATTCTATAATCAATCATTAAAAAAAATTAAGTGTATTTACGCCTGTATTTCTTTGTCTGTAAAATTTAATAATATTTGTAAAAGGAATTTAACTAATTTGGTTCTGCCTAACCGGGGAAAAGCTTGCTATTCCTGCTTATACCTACAAGTCTGCTTATACCTGCTTATACCTAAAACCAACCGAGCCACGGTTGGTTTTAGTTAGACATATTGAAAAACCCCTATTTTTATATTCAATAGATCTCATTAGTATTTCGTCACAAGGTTTCATTCGCCTTTGTAAACGGAGAATGAGAATATCGTATAACAAACAACAAAACTCTATTCATAGAGTGCTGAAATTTCCTTCACACGTTGTATAGAACCCATAAAGGAGCCAATTTCTGCTTCCAAGAAATATGGAGTCACGTTGCGCCGAATATCGGCACAACACTGATTGATCGATAGTTCGTGCAATTCCTTCACAGCCCTTTCACCATTAGTTAAGTTAATATTTTGTTTAGTAGGTATATTTTAAATTTTGTTATTTTGAAGGCCAATATTTCACATAATATTTACAACAATATTTGTAGCGTAGGAAAACAATAGTAAAAAAAATGAAATAATTTATAGCGTTAAGATTTGTTTTATTAAGCTCTATATTTAGAAATAATTGTGTTTTCTTATTCAGCGGAGTCTTTTGTTTCGATAAGCATAAAAGGTGATAAAGTACAAATACATGTGATAGGTACTAGGATACTTTCACGTGTAATTATACTATCTCAAATACTAAAGCAGGATATCTTATTGAGTAACTTTACTGCTAAAGCATATGACATCTCACATAAATATTTTATTAGTATTTATATTATTATCCACAAAAGAAAAACAGAACTGACCGGAGAAGAAGAGGAAACATTACAACAACAGGTTCAAGAATGATCGCCACCCTAAAGCTGCAAATCTAACACACACTTCTCCAGCTAATTCCCACAAAGTATTTTTTTATTGGTAATCTTGTATTCTTAGATTCATCTTCAAATATTTTTAAGAATAAAATAATATAGTTACATCAATATACCTTTTCGCAGACTTGGATAGGAACAGACAAGAAGTAAGGAAAAGTTTTTCCGCACTTTCATGCAGTGAACATTGATCACAAACCGAAAAGTCCCCTAAAACCCTTCACATCCTTTAACAAATCTATTAGCAACGAATATGATCACTCCCGTCTCGAACCCACTAGCAAGATGAAAATATTCCCACATCCATTCCCTTCCGCCTCGATTCCATTTTCCTCATTGTCGCCCCGAAGTCGGCGACATTCAACAATTGTATTCAACATTCCCATTTGCATCGCCAAATCGCTCCGGGCATAACGGTAAAACGTGAATTCATAGCAATTTCGCAAAAAGAAAATACACGTTATTATTTTCTTTTGTTACGGCACCGGCGGTCTCAATACGTTGACCGTTCGAGGCAAAACATCCATCACTCCCACAACCCTTCTGTGCACGGTATTTATTATTTACCCTCTGACCAAAGTACCCACTCCCTTTATTTGTATAGCCACTTCCTAACCCTCGTTCATACCACAGAGACAATATTCAGGTCAGTAGTCCAAAAGGATTTTATTATTCGAGACCACCCATATACTGTAAATAGAAAGACGTAATCTTTGTGCTGTGTTGGATATTTCATCATAGCACCAAAGTTAAACTAGGACGATAAGGCCTTAGTCGACCACGCTCTATAACGAAGAACATTTTTTGGGCAACTTGATCAGAAAGGAATAAAATTGGTTCTGTATGAACGTTGCCTTAAGTGAACTCGTATACACCTACTCGTACATACATGTGTTTTATGAACGGAACATGCTGAATGGTCCCTTATCCTCCTATCGGGTACTTATAAATATGAAAAAGGTTGATAATTTCAGTGAGAATAAGCGATAAAAGTTAATGAGAACGCGTTAATGTGATAAATTTACCTAAACTTTTTTGTTGCTAATATTCTGAAAGCCAATTTATGTGAAATCATAATTCAAGATTCGTCACTGTATGAAATATTCCATCATCCCTAGTATAATAAAGAAGTTTACTAGTTGACATTTTTTGTTTATCTCAAACTTTGATTGTCATTGTCCTTTTTTCGATAGGTTCTTCAAACTTGAGTAAATTCTATTACATCGATTATGGTAGTTGAGTTATTAGATTACATTAGCCCTAGTTTAGGGTAGGCCCGTGCCCCAGCAGTGGTGACGTATATGGGCTGATGATGATGATGAGATTATATTAAGATTAATTTATATATTATATTCTATTAGTTGCTAAAGTGCACTAACAGATATATCAGATCTATTAAATAAAATTAAATGAAATATCTAGGCATATTCTTGTTTCTGGATAGTTAGCTGGATAGATGTACATGTGATTCTTCCACCATTACTGGACCACATCTCTTCTCTCGAATTACATCCTAAAATTGAAAATGTAGCGTCTGTCGGAGAATAATATCAAGCCAAAGTTCGGAGCTTGCGGTTCGCGTCCATTATTCCGGGTGCAAAGTTGTAAGTGGCGTCGGCCCTTAGGACGAGACCTGATTCAATTCACCTGTTAGTCGGAGCTTTGACGGCGACAACCCCGAATGGATCATATTGGGACCACCTTTGATATGCGAGTATGGATGTGGCTAGAGTTGATTGGGAGTGGTGCACTATTTTAGTAGCACTATCAACAACAAAGAAAAAAATGAGTTTACTAAGACGTGGGATGAGATGGTGTAAGTTAATTTATTATGTAAAGTCATTATGAATGATTCAAAACTGTTTGGATTCGATGAAATGTCTCTTATAACTGGGTGAATTTACTTCCTTATCTGAAACTAGTGTCACGCCCTCGCTTTGCTTTGGGTCAATTTTATACCTTCCTCTTAAAACACCTACATCATACACATCAACATCCTATTAAAACAAACGTATCAAAATCCCTTGCGTAGTTTTAAAGATTAAGCATACATATGGACAGAGAAAGATACTTTATTTTACACTATGGAGTGATCTTAACTGTCTTTCTGTTTTTATTGTTTTAAATGTTTTTAACTGACCAAAGATTACTGTTAAGTTACTTTTTTTTTGACATATTTTAGCTCTTACGAGTAAATTTAATTATGTCCAATTACATAAATGTACCTTTGTAGCTGTCAGTGCTTTGACGGCGACCACCTGAATGGATTATTATTGGAAGTACCTTTGATGTGCGAGGGTACAAGGATATTTGAAGCGGAGGTGAGATGGATGTGGGTGGAGTTGATTGATGGTGTTGTACTGTTCTCTGTGTTTACTAAGATGATAGGGTTGTGTCGCGTACCTTTTTCAAGTGGACTACTATGCAACAAGGGTACCCTCACCTTTACATGTTTTCAATATCTTAAGTGTTACTACTTTTATATATAGAAAAAAACACAATATTTTATATCTCTAAAAGATTTTTAGGCATCTACTTAATCGTCAATTAGCGCTCAAATATTTAACTATTGTTATCCCGTTGCCGTGGCCGTGTGACTATAAGATTGTAAGTGCATGCCTAATTTCCCATTTGAATAAAGTTGCATTACCAATTTATGATTTTTTAAAGCCAATCTACATTAAACTTTATCAGCATATTGACGTCGTTTTCAAGTTAAAACAATTAACCAAGCAAAACACACGTTTACTTTTCCTCGAAGCAGAACAAAAAGAAAACAAAAGAACTCCCGAACAGCGAGTGAGCCGGCCCAACTTTTATTACCTCCAGTTTTCGATTTCAATCCGCGCATGCAAATATTGTGATCGGCTTACATGGAGGCGCGTGCGTGCAAAGCAAAGCAACAAGACAAAGGTACAAACCAATTTCGACTATACAGCGTCCGTATTGTTAGCGCGGCCGATAAGTTAAATGAAAGGCAACTTTTGATTGCGAACGCCCGCACGGTCAGAAGTCGCGCCGAATTTCAGCAGTCACAACTTTGAAATCGAACTGGTTCGAACTGGATTTGGGTGGTGACAGTATCGGTTTACATGGCAATGTGATTGGATAGCGAAATTATTTAGGTAGACGAATAAAAATATGAAAACACTGTTTTATGGACACGTTTTAATGTATGTAAAGTTTGATTAATGTTCAATTTGTTATAGAATATAAATCATCATATTCTCATTAAGAAATACGCCGAAGCTCATGAACGTCGACTTCATCATCATGTGAATGTTGAGGTTATCCAGCTCCTCGACAATACGAACTCAGTGCGAAGACTCAAAAGAACCAAACCTTTTGAGTTAGTAAATTAGTGACAAAAAGTGAAGTGCCACTCAATATGAACAAAGTGTCCTCCCCTTAATAGAGACAATAAGAAAAGTGCTAATGCACACATTCTAACACAAACAATAAGTATTTTAGCAGTTAAAGTTATAAATAAATTACTCATTAGTCTTTCAAGACTAGATTGTAATCAGATGGCGTATATTATCCATAAGGACATACATCATAAGAAAAAAAATCATGTTATCATCATTAGCTCATTTATTATACGTCCCTACTGCTGGGGCACGGATCTAAAACAAGGGCGATTAAGGGTTTCCACACGATATTTCTTCTTCGTTAAAGCGTCCGATAAATTTTACATATGAATTTCAAATTTCAAAAGCGCAGTGGTACGTGGCGGGGTTTGACCTGGCAACCACTCTTATGACAAGGAACGACTTACTACTCGGCTATCAACGCTTTTTTTAATACAAATAATAAATGTATACACATATTATAAGTTAACCACATTTTGTGGTATAAGAATACCACGAAATGAGGTTAATTGGCCATGAATATTAGAGTAATATTTTTATTTGGAATCCCCAATTTTCGTAAGAGTAACTAGGCGTATTCTCTATGATCTTTCACAAAAATAAGTTTCTTAAGAATAATACAAGATGAAGGCCTGTCACAGCATCTTTGGAACATTTCCAAGTTAACTGATATTAAAAAAAGTTGACGCAACATTTTGCGGGCGAACTTTAACAGACATGAGACGAATTTGTTGTGACACTGTTTCTTTCTTAAAATTTCATTTAATATCGTTTCAATGTTAAATCGTTTTAATCCCATTTCAAAAGGCCTACAAATAGGTTCCGTCATTAGGTATAAAGTTTCCAACTTCTGTAAGAGACAATTACAATTAATTTTGATTTCGGTGCTCAGTAAAATCGCTACTTAAAATTTGCCAATTTTCGGCAAACATTTATTTATGAAATTATTTTCGCGAAGTTAATACTTTTCGTTTTCAGCCTTAATACTGAGTGAACTGCTTAAAATTCAACTAATTGGATGATTAAATGTTGGAGTAATATTCATATTTTTCATTTTAATTTGCTTGTTAGCAATCTGCGGCGATATAATTACCAATCAGTGGAAACTTTTGTTAATATTTACCAAGTACCTACCTAGAATCATCGAAAGGTTACTGATGAAACTTGGTAACTATCACGGACGTTTTCATTTTTCAAATGTTTTTTTTCTTACTGACTATGATCATAGCTTGGAGTAGTCTTGTCATCATCACCAGGCTTTGTGGAGGGGGGGGGGGGGGGGGGGTGGCTCACACCGCTAAGTTTTCTTGTGTGTAACCATGACAGCTTACATACATACATATAATCGCGCCTTTTTCCCAGAGGAGCGGGCAGAGATCACTTCCTGGCATGTGCTACGATCTTGGCACACAACTTTCGCTCCTTCCACCGTGACAGCTTAAGGTTATAAAAATAACGGGAATTGTTCTAAAATCACATTTAAACAAAAAAATACAACAAATTAATGAAATGGACAGAGTATGAGTAACCAAATAAATGGTTTCACTTCATACTAAATAGGGTAAGCGAACTTCTACGGTCTCGTAGAGTCGACACAAAACTTGTCACAAGTTTGTTACGCACAGCGTCACACGTCTGACGCATTGACGCGACGACTCTGGACACGTACTAAACTCAATACAATAGGTGCCAAAACTACTGTGTTGAATATAAAAAAATCAGCCAAGTTGGAGTTGGACCCACACACTAAGGGTCCCTATCATTTACCTGACGCTGTTCTTAATATCGACTCCCCTCAATATTTTCTTTTTTTTTGTTTTAAAGTATTTTTTTGTTATAGCAACAACAGCGGTTATTTGTGAAAACTTACTAATACATAACGAAGTTACAAGCCTCCTAAAACCCTGTTTTTTTAAGACAGGACGTGAACTGGCAAGTCTGCAGGTCTTCGGCGTGGTAATGTGTTATATTCTGCCTGTCAACTTCAGGCTGTTTACCATCAGGCAGATTGTGGACACCATTAGATGTCTCATCTATACTAATATTATAAAGCTGAAGAGTTAGTTTGTTTGTTTGAACGCGCTTATCTCTGGAACTACTAGATCGAATTAAAAAATCTTTTTGTGGATAGACCCTTCTGTACCCTCCGTGAAAAGTGATATAAGTCAAAAAATCATGTTTTGAGAAAATCGACTTCAAAGTTTTAGAAATTTTGAAAAATTACTGTCGTCTCCTTATCAAATGTAGAGTTCCTAATAAAAGAATTTTTATTATATTATAAAAAGAAGTATCTGAAAACATGTTTTTTATCTTATTAATTTGTTTACATGTTTAAAAAATAATAATAAACTATAATTTGTATCAATGACCACAAAACCCGTGAATTGTGTAAAATGATATAAGTTAACTTACATTACTATACACAATTTGTAACGCAAATGTGTTTAATGATACATATTCTTTCTTTACTTGATTAAAAGTAGTAGAAAGAATGAAACAAAAAAGTCCGGAACAAAATATTTCCATTGAAATGTCCTGGTTGCAGTACCCCAATCTTTTTTCAAAAAATATGTGTTTTAAAATACTTATATTAAAATACACCGCAGTTATACGCAAATAAAGATGTGTATAATGATTCATGTTAACTTATATCACATAAATATACGTGTAAAGTAATATAACTACAAATTTTGTAGGTATGTATTTTGCATCAGATGTGCAGCATTTAATGGTCTTCTGTTTCGTTCTTATCGTTTATTTTTTTATTATCTTAAGGAAATGAATACTATTTCCTTTGCATCCTCCAACAGCATGTTAGTAAAAATTGTTTGGCTTCAGTTTCTAAATTGTTTATATCTTCCATTATATTATATATCTGTTTCACATTCTTCATCAATACTTTTATTACTGTACTTTCATCCATATCTAAACCGTTACAATATTTTTAGTTTTCTATTAATTTTAAGTCATTCGCATTGTAATTTTCCATTTATCATATCACTTTAAAGTATAAAACAAAGTTGCCTTTTCTGTCCCTATATCCCTATGTGCGCTAAAATCTTTAAATCTACGCAACGGATTTTGATGCGGTTTTTTTCAATAGATAGAGTGATTCAAGAGGAAGGTTTTTATGTAAAATTCACCCGAAGTGAAGCGAGGTTGGGTCACTAGTATTAGAATATATCGTAGTTAATATTAGGTTCTTAAATATGAAATTGGCGGTTTTTGTACTGGCCACTTTAGACCTGCAGAACAAGTCCCATGGAGGGCCGGAGACCCAAGTTGATCATGAAGAATTGAAGGCTATCGTGGAAGCGGATCCGACGCAAACCATGTCCGAGTTAGCTGCAGGCTCCGATGTTAGTGATAAAACGGTTTTATTTCACTTAAAGCAAATTAGGCAGATTAAAAAGCTTAAAAGGTGAGTACTTCACGAATTGATTGAAGCAAACCGGCAAACGCGTTACATTACTGAAAGGGTACAATAATGAAGGTATTTAAAACCGAATCATTACCTGTGATGAAAAACGGATTCTTTACGACAATCAGAAGCGATCAGCGCAATGGTTGGAACCAGACCAGCCAGCCAAATCCTGCCCCAAGCGAAATTTAACCCTAAAAAAGTTACTTGTAAGCGTTTGGCGGACCAGTGCCGCCATTGTTCATTACAGTTTTCTCAAATCTGGCCGGACTATTACGGCTGATGTCTACTGTGAGAAATTTCAATCCATGATGAAAAAGCTAGCGGCTAAACAAACTAGGCTGCTAATCGCTGCACGCCACTGCTGCTTCACGACAATGCTAGACCACACACTGCACAACGGATGGCTACCAAATTATAAGGGCTTTAATTGTAATGTCTTAGACATCCTCCGTACTCCCCGAACCTTGCTCTAACAGATTTACATATATTTCGAAATTTGGATAACTTCTTGCAAGTGAAAAAATGGAAAAAGGGAAAAAAATCAACTCTGATGGGGCAGTCCAAATCGCTTTCAAAGATTTTATTAATTCCCGTCCGACTAGTTTTTTAGTAAAGTGATCAACGAACTTCCTATGAGATGGCAAAAGTGCATAGAAAACAATGGTTCAAACTTTGATTAATTAAAAATATTATATTTAAAAAATTTCGACTTTTTTGCTCCTAACATACAAAAATGCCAATTTCATATGTAGGAATCATATAAACTTCCAAATCAGCGTTTGTCGTATTTGTGACCCTTTCTTCCACTAACGTTTTCATAACATTCTTCTCAAACATTTATTTAATTGGTTTGTTTATCTGTTATACTAATATGTTCTTATTCTGCGATGTAATAGCGTTTTGGTTGACTTATTTTTTTGAGTTAACTTCAAAGTTTGCTTCATTTTCATGTTGCGATTCGATATTAAGACGGTATATGTCATCTGTATTTGCATTTTTCTTTTCTTTATTTCCATCTTCATTATACATCATCTTTCATTTTATCTATAAAATCAGACTTTTCTTTTTTTTATCTTTATGTTAGAAAACTGAAATATTTACCATGTTAAACGCAGAATAGTAGGATAAACACAGGTTTCTGTCTGTGTCTAAGCAATGCTCCTTATCTTCAACTAAATTTTTCAAAATAAAAAAAAGCTCGTGCTTCTGCAGCAGCCTATAAAAATGGAGATTCAGAAGTCCTTCTTAAACAAAGGATGCACTACTATCACGCCTTATTAGACAAAGATATAAAGATTTTGGGAGGTGAGGATTTCTACTTGTATCATTTTACACAATGCGGAAGTATTTTGTACGGTCGCCTTTGGCTATATAATTTTGCTTTAACTTAAGTTGTATTACTTTACACGAATTTGAAATTGTAAAAAATAAATATAAATTTTGATATACCTGAAATTGTATCAGAATACACGAATATTTGTGAATTTGTGATAGGTGTCAAATGATACGATAGCAGTTATATCAATTTTCACAAATCGTATAAATCACAAGACCTTTGTGACTACCGATACATCTTAAATTTAATTATTATCACAATATTGCATTTAAAATATTATATTGCCAAAAGATCTACATGCTAATTGTATCATTATACACTTTTGTAAAATAAAAAAAAGTAAATGTATTTTAATATAAGTTAAGTTAAATCACTATACATTTATGAAACCATTGGATGTATCTCAAAAACACAGTTATATCATTAGTCACAAAACTTATCTCCCGTTCTATTAGGGCTAGAGCTACACCGATTGGACAGAAAAATAGCCCATATTTTTCTCTTGACAATGATGCAATAAAATGATAAGTGATATAAGTCGACTTATATCACTGTTCACGGAGGGTACAGACTTTATTGAGGGGCTTTAGGCTATATTAAACCACACTGCAACCAATAGGAGTAAAGAAACAATGGAAAATATGTAAAAGACGGGGAAGAACGCGGACGAAGTTGCTGGCACAGCTAGTATAAAAATAAACGACAGTTAAAGACTGTGTGACTCTTAGTGCCTAATAACTCGGACTAAGAGGTTTAGTTTCTCTTTTCATTAAGGTATGGAATGCCCCTCCAGCTCATGTTTTCCCGCCCTCCTATGATCCCGGGCTCTTCAGGCTGGGCGTGAAACGGCATTTAAGCAGGCCTTCAGGGAAGTGCGACAGGCTCAATATTATGATCTATTGTGCCTGTCGACCTCATATTTTGAATCTCACTCTCGCTTACTATCAGTTTAGTAAGATCATCTTGTTAGCCTATTATAAAAAAAAATAGGGCTCCGGTAAAGGGATATGATTTTGCCCTTTTGATTTTGGGTACAGAACCCTATGAGGTTAACGGGTGTGCATATTTTTTTCTGTTGCCAAAAGGTTATCGGGTTGGCTCCAACCATGCAGATTGAAAAAAGAATCTGGATGTTATTTGTTCCCGGATTCTTTGGTGCGTGAGCGTAGCATATTTAACTCTTTGTGTTACAAACCGGAATATCCTTGTCTATGATTCGGTTTTCGGATTATCCACAAAGGTTGACTGAAGGTACCTATTATGAAATTTTAGAATAGAATAGATAGTTAACAGGTATCCAATTATTTTACACGTTGTTTTCCTTGACCATAATGTGGCGTATTAGTGATGCTAATGAAGGATTCATCATCTTCATTTTCTAGACTTTGTCCCACGCTAAGTGGGGTTAGCGCAACATGTATTCTTCTTCCTTTTTCTCTGGATCGATCATTATAATAAATCATTATCTTATCAAAAATTGTATTCACTATTAGACAGGTTAGTCATCTTAATATTATTATTCGGTTTTAACTATATCCTTCAAATATTCTGTTAAGTTTTTTGTACAATACGTTAGAGTTAACATAAAATATTTAGGTAACATGTTATTTTTTCTAAAAACAAAATATGTACAAACACATTTTTAGCGGAGTCAAAAGTAGCTAGCAAACATTGCGTTACCCGCTCTTTCCTCCCAGAGCTTTTATTAAAATGTTTCTACGCTGAAAGCTCACCTTTCCAGCACAAATGGATTCCCAGCTTAACACTGTTACATCGTGTTTATATTTTCTGCAACGTGACGATGCTGAGAGCCGTTTCTTTCTTACTCAACGGATGTCCGGTAGGTGATATATTATTCTGTTTATGTTTATACAGCGGTTTGAACCGAGACCGTGGAACGAATGCAACTTTGTTTACTTAGATATCCCGCGCTTAGACTCCCAGGGGGATATATGGGACTATTGCTCTTGAGTAGTTCTAGATACAATTGCTTGCTTGGTCAAGCGGTAGAACAGCGAACAGTTAGGTTATTAGCATTTATTGAGCATGTTACTACAACACAACCTACTATGTAGGTAGGTATGAATGGTTACGGTTAGTACGGTCCAAAAAAATATATTAAACTTAAAATATACTTAGTAATTATATTGGTAAGTAATTAAATTATAATTGTTTCATTTTAAATTCGTTACATTACTTTTGTAATTGCGTAGTTACATAAAAATCTCACCATCATTATTTTAATAACACGGTTGGTATTATTTCAAAAATATGTAAACAAACGTTAAAAAGCATGCTTTGTAATTCATGAAACATGCTATCAGTATGTAACTCTCATGAATTTCATATGAACTTTACTGTAAATATTAATGATGTTTACAAATTTACATGAGTAATAATACACTTTGATTTCGATGAAGTAGATTTTATTTTTGGATACGAATATGTGTCGTTCAATTTTGATACTAAAAATAGTACTCGGAAATTTCCGAGTTCCGAAAACTATTGAGAATGGAGATCGAATTTATTAAACATAGTTTATGTTATTATATCATATAATTACTAACGAGTATTATTAGTATATTTTGAGAAAAGCGAATACGGGTACGTTTCTCTGTTAAGCATTACTAAGTTATAAACTCAAATCTAGTAATTTGTGAGAAGTGCAAGTGAAAAAAAATTATACCTACGTCCACATAATCTCAAACATAAGATTATTTCCTCCTTACGCGATGGTAGACACATTATTTTAATGTCTTAGAAAAACATAGGACATATCGATGGCCCCACCGAATAAACGTGCAAGTGAAAAACGTAAATTTTACAGGAGATGATAAAAACGTTAAATCCTTACTATCTCGGGTATTATTATAGGTAGGTTAAAACAATGTATGATGAAATTAAAGATAAAAAAATAATCTTTTAGCTGATATAATTTATTTTAAGGAATAGTCGTTAATTTAGTCAATAATCAAGAAAATCCATATTATACAATTACTCGAGTGAAATTAGTGTAGTCAGTTGACTGTTATAGATCATTACACGTTTATTCGTGTGAATTTAAACGATGTTGATGAACGTAACGCAATGATACACTATTATTCTAGGGAAATCACGCGTCTTTTGATGGCGGCTGCAATTGTTTGCACGCTTGTATTACAGAAATATTTGGTGATCTATGGATGGTAATAAAAATTACATTTATATTCGTGTCATTAAGTTAGTTTTACAATGTGTTATGCATATTAACATTATGAATTCACGCTATGTAATATTAAAATGTTGCATAATCTTAAAAGGGAAAAATAAACAAAACTTCTGTTTTTATATATTATTTTTATTTATTATAATAATAATAATAATAACCCCCCCGCGGGGCCACCTTGTCGTGGTGGGGGGGCTTAAGGGAAGGCATGCACACGAAATTAAGTCTGAACAACTGTGACAATCTTTATAGAAATTACTATCTAAATTACCTCTAACATCTTGGTTTACCCTACCCGAACCAACGGTCCCAAACCCAAATAAAATATGGAGTCACGTAATAAAAGATATAGTTTGCGGCCGCTACCCGGGGGCTATCGCCGGGGTACATCTGGAGCCAACGCTGGGTGTCACAGCATGCGAACCGTTGGTGGTGAGGAGCTGAGCAGGCGGGCCCTCGCTGGGAATGAACCCGAAGATACGTCAGCCGAAACAACCGGTGGAACCTCTACATGCTCTGGCCGTAGTAGTCCGGCTTTATCAACTTGCTCAAATGATCCATCTTATAGAGGTTCCCCCACTCCGTCGAGCAGTAGTAGCATGCAGTTAGAGGATGTTGTGCAGGAGGC
This sequence comes from Maruca vitrata, assembly GCA_039566165.1. Classification (NCBI taxonomy): domain Eukaryota; kingdom Metazoa; phylum Arthropoda; class Insecta; order Lepidoptera; family Crambidae; genus Maruca; species Maruca vitrata. The sequence continues at coordinate 10,009,163 of CM076921.1, forward strand.
ACCTAGTGCCAACGATACTGCACCCACCTCTAGCAGCGTAAGAGGTCGTAGGAAATGGAATGCTAGTATGAATGAATTTATCCTACGAACTTATTTTCAAATTACGAATTTAGAAGAAGACACCAATAACTATCTACCAGAATTACACTTTAAATTCATAGAAAAATTTCCTCACATGAAAGACATTAGCAGACAAAGAATAGGTGATCAAAGAAGAGCAATAGTTAACAAGAAAATGGTACCACAAAACACAATAGATAGTATACGTAACCAAGTAGCTTCTGAACTCAATAATAACCCTAGACACAATTTAAGTACTCAACAAAACCCAGCAAACATCACGCAAAATACTGTTAGAAACTATCCTACATCAACACAAACCCGAATGAGATGGACGAGAGAACAAAATGAAACTATCATAAGAGCCTATTACAAAATCACTAATCTTGAAACTAACCTAACTACTTACAGACAACAACTACACCAATATTTCATAAATTCATACCCACACTTATCACACATCTCTGAACAGCGAATAGCAGACCAAAATAGACTAATTCTGAAAAGTAATAATTACATACCTGAACAAAGACTAAATACTATAAGACAAGAAGTAGCTAATGAATTAAGTATACAACAGACTGAAAACACTATTACTGACACATACGACTCGCAAACTCAACGGATCACACCAACGACAGCAATTTCTCATCCACTGCCAACATGCGATAATTTTGAACAAAATGAAGATTTGGATAAATTAGAGAAAGAATTATTAGAGCAGCTACAGATAGAAATAGATTTTTTCTCGGAAATGGACCCAGAGACGCGACCTAGATTACCAAGGATAAAAGAAAACAAGGAACTATATAAACTGGTCAGTATTTTCAATAGAAAAATCTTATCTAACATCATCAAAGAAGATTTAAATATCACACAGTTACATACAATAGTGTATTGCAGTGCAGTTGTTATAGGTAAAAAGTTAGGATTTAAAATTAAGACCCCGACCAACAAAAGTACCCCTATTGATAAAAAACCATCTTGGCAAGTTAGGCTAGAGAATGACGTTACCCAGCTTCGAGCAGATATAGCTAGGTTGATACAGTTCACACAAGGTAATAGATCCAAAAAAGTAGTTTCCAAGGTTAAGATTATTCTAAAACGTAACACAACACATTCCTCACACGAAAACAACAATAAAACACCACAAGAAGTTCTGGACACTCTCAAGCAAAAGTTAGCCCTGAAATCTCACAGACTAACTCGCTATTTGAAAGCACTTAAAAGAAAGGATGATAATAAACTTTTTGTAAGCAGCGAAAAAAGATTTTATACATTACTCAATAGTAAGGCGGAGAACACAAGTCATAAAACACTCCCTAGTGAAGAAGATCTTAAGAACTATTGGGCTGAAATATGGGAGAGAGAACAAACTCATAATGAACAAGCGGGATGGATAAAAGAAGAAGAACGAAAGTGGAATAATCTGGAAGAGATGGAATTTGACGATATAACGAAGGAAGACATTGAAATAGTCACAAAGAAGATGAAGAATTGGAAAGCGCCTGGAGTAGACGGGGTTCACAATTTCTGGTATAAAAAACTTGTAATCTTGCATGATGTACTTGCAGAAAAATGTACACAAATTATCAAAGGAGAAGAAGATCTACCTACATTTGTCACTAAAGGAATTACACACATGTTACCCAAAAGCTCCGATACGTCTAACCCTTCACAGTACAGACCAATCACATGTTTGCCGACATTGTACAAACTAATCACTGCCTGTGTAACTTATAAAATAAACAAGCACATAGAAAATAACGATATTTTAACAGAAGAACAAAAAGGGTGCAGGCAAAACCACAGAGGATGCAAAGAACAGTTAATAATAGACTCTACAATATTAAAACATGCTAATAAACACAATAGAAACCTACACCTCACTTATATTGATTATAAAAAAGCTTTTGACAGTGTTCCTCATTCATGGTTAATCAGAGTTCTACAGATATATAAGATAAATCCTACACTTATAACATTTCTGGAAGATGCCATGTCTAAGTGGACCACAGTTCTATCGCTCTCCACCAAAGATAGTAAAATTACTACAGATGCAATCCAAATTAGAAATGGCATTTTTCAGGGTGATTCTCTTAGCCCACTGTGGTTTTGTCTTGCTTTAAACCCTCTCTCTAACCTACTCACTCAAACAAATAAGGGATACCGTCTGTCCGACGAGGTAAATGTAACACATCTCATGTACATGGACGATATAAAACTATACTCTAAGTCTAAATTAGATATGAAAAAGTTGATTGAAGCAACATCCAAGTTTAGTAAAGATATTAACATGTCATTTGGATTAGAAAAATGTAAAACATTGCATATTCATAAAGGAAAAATAGTTTCAGGAGATTACAATTTAGATGAAGATATAAATATAAGGGCCATGAATAGTAATGATACTTACAAATATTTAGGAATAAAACAAAATAAATATATAAACCATACACAGATTAAAAAAGAATTAAGTTCAGAATATATACGACGAGTCAGTTTAATATGCAAGAAACACCTAAATTCCAAAAATTTATTTAAAGCCTTAAATACATATGCGATCCCGGTCCTTACCTATTCATTCGGAGTCATAAAATGGTCTAATACAGATATATCCAATTTGCAAATTAAAACCAGAACAACTTTAACTAAGAACCACTATTTACACCCAAAATCTGCAATCGAACGGATGTCAATAAAAAGAGACCTAGGGGGTAGAGGCCTAATAGATTTGAAAATTCTATGGGAAAGTCAGATTGATAATATCAGGAAATTCTTTTTTGCAAAATCTGGTACAAGTATCCTACATAAAACAGTAATAGATTCAGATAATAACTTGACCCCACTCAACCTTCAATGCACTAACATAAATTTTGACACAGCACAAGAGTCCGAAAAGATTAAATTGAATAATTGGCGCACAAAACAGCTACACGGTAGACACATACAGGATCTAGAACAGAATCACATAGACATGAAAGCTTCCAATAAATGGTTAAAACTGGGGTATCTTTTCCCCGAAACTGAAGGTTTCCTAATATCAATTCAGGATCAGGTTGTTAACACTAAAAACTATAGAAAGTACATTATTAAAGACGCCAATGCACAAGACGACAGGTGTAGAAAATGCCATAGAAACCCCGAAACCATACAACACATTATAAATGCCTGCCCAGTTTTAACTCAACATGACTATACTCACCGCCACAACCAAATAGCACATTATATTCATCAAAAACTTGCAATAAAACACAAACTGATACCCCTGAATGTTAAACCCTACTACCAGTACCTCCCAAAACCAGTATTGGAGAGTCCCAGTTGCCGTATGTACTTTGACAGAGCCATTCTTACTGATAAAACCACACACTGCAATAGACCAGATATAACATTAGTTGATAAAAACAATAAAACTGCATATTTAATAGATATAACTGTCCCCAATACTCACAACATAAAAAAAGCAATTTCAGAAAAAATTAACAAATATTCGGAACTAAAAGAAGAAGTACTTCGCATCTGGGATCTGGACAAAGTATATATAGTGCCGCTGGTACTCTCCAGTACGGGTGTCATTCCAAAACACCTTCACCACAGCATAAAGCTTTTAGGTCTACCTGAAAGCTCATACATCACAATGCAGAAAGCGGCTATACTGAACACCTGCAGAATAGTAAGGCGCTTTCTACAAGATGAACCATATAGTAACCCACTCTCAATTCTTTAAACAAACCTTTTAAGTAGCATTGCTTGGCAAGGTGCCCGTAATGTTACTATATACCAGCTTAATGCTGAGAAAGTATTACCACAATAAAACAATTTTTTATAATAATCAGCCTTTGACATTTATAGAGATATTTCTCATTACTATAGAAATTGAGCAAAAATATACAAAAAAACAAACGGCTTATCTTATAAGCATTTTGAGAACTAAATAAATTCCAACATAATCTTAATGAAATTGTCGTCATCTCAGCCCATTGCTGCCCACTGCTGAGCATAGGCCTCTTCCGAAGCTTTCGTCGTTCGTCGTCGGTCCATCTGGTAGGTGGTCGTCCCACACTGCGCTTTCCAGTACGTGGCCTCCACTCCAGGACATTTCGGCCCAAACGACCGTCCAACCTTCGTGCTATGTGCCACTTCAGTTTGCTAATCTGGTGGGTGATGTCAGCAAGTTTGGTTCTTCTACGGATCTTTTCATTTCTGATTCGATCACGTAGAGAAATGCCGAGCATAGCCCTCTCCATAGCTCTCTGCGCGACATTAAGCCTTCTAAAAAGATCTTTTGTGAAGCACCACGTCTCAGCGCCGTAAGTCATCACAGGTAACACACATTGGTTGTACACCTTTGTCTTGAGACACTGAGGTATTTTGGACGAGAACACGTTGTGCAGTTTCCCAAACGCTGCCCAGCCGATTTGCATCGGCCTGCTGACGTCTCTCTCTAAAGTTGATTTTCCTAAACGGATTGCCTGTCCGAGGTAGATATATTCGTCCACAATTTCGAGAGTAAAGTTCCCAACAGTTTGTACGGTGGGTGCAACATTAAACATATTTTTTGTTTTATCCATGTTCATTCTAAGACCCACTTGTTGGGAAACTTTATCGAGGTCACAAAGTGCATAGCAATATTCAGAAAACTAAAAAGTCATACTACTATAAATATTTTGAGGCCCACAAGAAGAAACCTAAGAAGATGTGGGAGGCCATTAATAATCTAGCAAGAAACAAAATAAAAGACACAGTTTTGCCGAATAAATTAATAATTGATTCAAGTATAATAACTGAAGAAATAGAAATCTGCGAATGCTTTAATCGATATTTCTCAACTATTGGCTTAAAGCTTGCAAGTGAAATTTCAAACACACATTTACTGAGTCAAAGTCCTGTCACATCGGATACATCCATAGCAACGCAGCTTACGGACTTTGAACTAGCAACCACGGATGAAATTAATAATATTATTAACGAACTAGACCCAAACACGAGCTGCGGTATTGATGGCATCAGTACTAAGTCCCTAAAGTGCATAAAAAAATTAATCGAGCAAGGTGTTTTCCACGTCAGCCTAAAACTAGCAAAAGTCAAGCCCATTTTCAAATCTGGCAACAAGTCCGATCCATGTAACTATCGTCCAATCTCAGTCTTACCGGTTATCTCTAAAATCTTCGAAAAAGTAATTTATTCTCGATTAGAAAAATATCTGGCTTCCAAACAATTTTTATATAAAAAACAATATGGATTCAGACCCAAATCGAATACGCTCTCTGCTACAGTAGACCTGGTAACTAAAATTAAAAACAAAATAGATGAAAAGCAACTCGCCCTCGGAATCTTCATAGACCTCAAAAAGGCCTTTGACACCATTAGCCACGATATTCTCCTCAAAAAACTTTCTCATATTGGTATCGGTGGTAAGGCTCATGCAATGCTAGCATCTTATTTTGTAAATCGTAGGCAAATAGTAAAACTTGGGGAAACTCAAAGTTCTCCAAGTCTTATCACCTTTGGAGTGCCTCAAGGATCGATATTGGGCCCCCTTTTATTTTTAATTTACGTAAACAACATTCAAAACTTGGGCCTTGCAGCCGATATCACCCTGTACGCAGACGACACCAGCTTATTTTATTACGGTCACTCAATTAGAGCTATAACATCAAAGGCACAAGCCGACTTAAATCAACTTAACCCTTAACTGGTATCAGGGGTCAAAATGTACTCCATTGCAACATATTTCGCAACATAACTTTGCAGTTTTGTTACCTACACTCCAGCGCATCTAGCTAATCTCATTACGTCGCGGGGTCCGGCGGGCGACGGACTTTGGTCGCTCTAACATTACTGGGAACAGAGGTACGTACCCTGTTGGGGTCAAAAATCACCCCCGACACCAAGTATAGCGATTTAAATGGACACTATATTGAGAACGTTTTTTTATTTTTTCAATAAATAAACATAGTCATGGCCGGTTTTTTGAATGAGGATCAAATCACACAATTATTGGAAGACGAGGGTCATGAATCTGGTCCAGAAACTATTCCTGAAACCACAACAGCAGCTGTTTGTGACAACTAAGACATTACTGATTGCGAGGAACCAAAAGTAGTTAGTTGTTCTGGAGATAGTGTCTTAGAAACAGACTCGGATTCCTACAAAAAAGTGTGGTAAATGATCTCTTTTCATATGTAAAGAACATACTGCAAAAGCCATTACATGTACCAAATGTTAAGTATTTTGTATTGTATAATTTTCTCACTTCATAGCAATTTCGTTTATCTCGTCATTTTTTTTATATTTGATTGATCTCATTCAAGGTGTATTTTTTTGTTACAACTATTACATAAGAAAATAGCATAAACCGTTATTTTGATATAATAATTAGAATTTTATTGAATTTAGGACTACCAAACTCGACTCTTAAAAAATAGTGTTAAAAAATTAACAAGTTAAAAAATGTTTAAAAATACGTTCCTTTTTGTTTAAAAGTTTAATAAAAAATGTTTGTACCTTAGATTGAAAGTGGTTTTACTATATAAAAGTGAATAGTAGTATAAGTAATGAAAAAAACATTATTTATACTTATTTTTAAAAGTGGGGTCATACTTTACCCCCGATACCAAATAGGTTGCCCTTTTTTGCGAATCCAGTTAAGGGTTAACAATTGGTTCCTATCAATTCTACTAACTATCAATACTACACAAACTAACCTTGTCATATTCGCCCCTAAGAATAAAATAATTAATGATAACGTTCAACTCAAAATTAATAACGTATTACTTGCAGAAAAAACACATGAGAAGTATTTAGGCCTGGTTCTTGACCGTCAACTTAACTGGAAAATACATATAGATAAAATAAAAACAAAAATAATATCTTTAACTGGAATCGTACGTAATATAGCTAACTACGTCCCGATCAAACAAAAATATTTAATTTACAACTCATTAATTAAACCACACCTGGATTACCTGATTGAAATCTGGGGCACTGCCGCTAAAACTAACCTAGAAAAAATACAAATTGCCCAAAATAAATTATTAAAATCCCTTTTCCACTTGGATTATCACACGCCTTCAAAAATATCTACAGTGATACTAAAATAATGACCATTACACAAACCTATACTTACTACACATGCATTTTAATCTACAAAGTTCTCAATAGTAAAATCCATACATCGTTAACATTTCACAAAAAGACACAAAAAATTAAATTAAGAAACGCGAACCATTTGAAATCACGCCCTCCGCGAACAAATTATGGGAAAAAAAATATCGAGTTTGAAGGAGTCAGATTGTACAATAAACTACCTAACATAATAAAAGAAGCAAAATCAGTACCTAGCTTTAAAAGACAACTCAAAACTTTTATACTTAAAGAAATAGAATAACACCATATTAACCCAATATTATTTTATTTTATATTATTGTATTAGGAACAAAAAACAGTTACACATTACATAAGGAACTAAAAACTATGTTTACATATAAATAAATTAAATAATAAAGTAATAAATAAATTCGTACATTAATAAAAATAAACATTAGGCCTAACTCGTCGTAAATAATTAAATAACAATATATCTGCATTCCCTCTAGATTGACGCCATCGATATCATGCCATAATACACAACATGCCGCATCTAGAATTAACGCTCTGTGCGCTTTATATCCGTGGTTGCACGGCGAGTCCGGCCGCTCACAGGTGACGCAGTGTGAGATTGTTTTAATAAGTATACCCTATTTTAACCACAATAAGTAACTTCTGTGTACACTCGTTTTAATTTTAATTTATTGTTGTTCTTTCTCAGTAAGTTAATTTATTGTAATTCTTATGAGAAATAAAGAAGTCTTAAACCTAGGTCATCGAGCATTTGTCCTAGATCTTCCAGTGACTCGGCCATGACTACGATGTCATCAGCAAATCGAAGGTGAGTGATGTATTTCGCCATGCCAATAATGCCTGGCCTGGAATCCTCCAGAGCAGCAGTAAACAGTTTCGGAGATATGACAACTACCTGACGATTTTCCTGTACTCGGACTGACATGGTGGCGCTGTTATACAAACACTTCAACACTTCAATGTACCGATAATCTACATGGCATCGCTGTGGGGATCTAAAAACCGCCCAAATTTCGACGGAATCGAAGGCTTTTTCATAGTCCACGAACGCTAAGCATAGTGGCCGATTATACTCCTCCGTCTTCTGTATAATCTGCCGCAGCGTATGTAAGTGCCCTATGGTACTAAAGCCTTTTCGGAAACCGGCTTGTTCGGAAGGCTGGAAGTCATCAAGCCTGCAATCGAGACGATTCGTGATGACTCTAGAGAACAGCTTGTAGACATGGCTTAGCAGTGTTATGGGCCGGTAGTTCTTCAGTAAGGTTTTGTCACCTTTTTTGAAGAACAAGACCACAACACCCCTGTTCCATGCTTCTGGCGTTTTGCCGTCGAGCGGGGAGAAATAAAAGAGCTTCTGAGGGACTTTTAGTACCGGTGTTCCACCCGCTTTCAGAAGCTCTGTAGTGATTCCATCCTCACCCGGTGTCTTGTTTTTCTTAAGTTGTTTGAGAGCCATTCTTATCTCGTACAGGCTGATGTCCGGGATGTCTTCGGTATAGTGTCGGGTTAGCTTGGCTCTGGGGTCTGTCGCCACAATAGCTGGCTCAGAAGAGACCGAGGTATATAACTGCCCATAGAACCTCTCTATCTCCCGTAGCACCTCTGACTTGTTTTGACGTCACGCGTCTATCTTCAGTCTTCAGCTTTGTCAGTTGGCTTTGCCCAATAGACGCGTCTCTTGCAAACACTTTGGAGCCTTGGTTCCACTTAATTGTCTCCTTAATACGCTGGGTATTAAAGGAGCGTAAATTATGTCGCAGAGACTTCCTAATCAGTCTATTCAGCTGCCTATATGACTCAGCTTCACCCGAAGTTTTCAGCGTCAAAAAACGTCGACTAGCCTGATAAGGATGAGGTGTCGGGTATGGTAGTATTTGAGGTCTTTTTTAAACGGTGGCTTTTGAAAAACTTGGACCGTACCGTATGAACAGTTTCAGTTTACAGCCTGCTATTTATATCTTCCACTGATGAACAGCGGTCCAGCCATTGAAAGCGATTTCACAGTTCAAGCTGAAAGTTCTCGGGGTTTTGGATATGTGCCTTCGATGGTCGGAGCGTAGACTTCACCAGACGCGTTCTTTCCAGTTTGACGTTGATATTCAATGTGCCTCTAACGATACGGTTATCACTTCCGGCTTTAATCCTGTTGATCACAGAGACGTCGTTGAAATGACGTCTCCTAATGGTCATGATGTAGTCTATCTCATTTTTAGTTCAGCCGTTCGGACCCAACCAGGTCTATTTTCTGTGCGGCGACTTTCGGAAGAATGAATTCTTCACAAAAAGTCCTTCTTTCTCCATAAAGTCAGCTAGCATCTGTCCCCTGAGATTCCCATGTTCATATCCAAATCGTCCCACTTTCAGCTCACCATCGCTTCTACGGCCCAGCTTTGCATTGAAGTCTCCCATTACAACAGTGAAATGTGTTTTGGAGTTATGTATGGCCCCTACTAATGTCCTCATACATAGCTTCCACTTCAACACTTGGTATTCTTACGCCGTAACCACACGGCTGGTGCTTGATTTATAGCAATAAATTATAAAACTTATCTATTATTACCCTGCGAGACCCGATTGCAAAAATTGATTGTCGTTTATATTTGGTTAAGGCACTTTTACTCTACTTTTTATTTTGTTAAGAATAATGGAATACTGGTGCTCGATTTATAGCAATATATTATAAATCTTATCTATTATGGTAAGAAACAATTGAAAATTGTTTGCTAAGTTACTTCTCGTGCAAGACACATTACTCAAAAAAGCACCTAAAAAATATACACGAATAAACGTGCAAACGCTTATTGCCTATACTTAACAACAAAGAACTAACAATATCAAACGTGTTGCTGTTTATACACGTTTATTCTTGTGAAACAGAGAAAGTATGAAGCATGTAATTGTCACTTAAAATAATATTCTTGTGACAAAAAAAATATATTATTTCCGTGGAAAAAAGGTTTTTAATGCAATTACAGGCTTGTTTATGATCGAAAAATTCTAAAATAAATTGGGGAGGTAGAGGAGAGGCTAATGTAACGAAATACCAAAAAAAATTTTTTTGTGGAATGGCTATTACACGTTTATTCGGTGGGGCCATCGATATTTACACCATGTTTATTGGGTATTTGCAACGCACAACTGGAAACCGGAATGCAGTTATTGGTAGCGCGTTTGATTGCTTTTCCACTTTGTATAAGGTTACATGTAAGGAGCAAGCATTACTAACTTCGCGAATGCACAGCTAACATTGTTCCAATACCAGCGAAGTAAACTGTTCTTATTTGTGCGTATCCGTTCAAGTCTGTCCATTGTCCCCGAAAACTTGCATTCACCATCAGGGATGCTCCATGCCGACACCGTGAATAATAAAAAAAAACATTATCCGATTATAGGTTTGTTTACAAAGAAGATGACAACACTTTATTTTATTTTTAATCGACTATTTGATTGTCTGGTCAGAAATTGAAATCTCCTTTACAAGCGTGTTTATCACTGGCCACTAGTGGCCACCAAGAATATTAATATAAATTTTTAGACTTTTTTCTTTTATTATACCCATTTCAAAAAAATCAATTGTAACTGAAACTACTGTTGTATTTTTTATACTCACAATTTTCATGAATTAGTTGTTAGTGAGTGTATCAGGCACTCAACATTCATAACAGAATAACAATCACTATGTGTGTTTAACGTATCTGTACGTACCTATCCGTCTTCTCTTGGAAATGATACACTCAAATCAATTTTTATGCCAGTCATGCTTTTGAACGATTGGCTTGTGAATCTATAGTCGTTCTTTTTACACGTGGTCTGTATTGAGATAATACCTACCAATGATTACTTGTTGCCTACTCAGTTAATCAACACAATTTTAATTTATTTTTAGCTCGGCTCAGGCCCAGTGGGATTGCAAACCTTTATTAAGGGTCTTTATAACAGTTTTCTTGGAAAGTTGTGATTTTCCTGAACGAGAGACCGGTCCGGTAGTTATAAATATTTGCGCACGGGAACGTTAAAGAGCTTAGGTATAGACAGTCAAAGGAATTGCGCATTGATATTTGTACATTTTTTAGCTTTGAGTCGCCAATATTCTACGTCGAGCGCTAAAAAAAGGAGCATCTATGTTCACGTTAGATACATTCATATTTTCTTCTCATCGATACTTCGTATGCCAGGTGCCTTTTTATGTTTTTTTTTTCTGGTTTATGTTCTGTTCACATTACAGTGGAGATGTAAGAGAATATAAATCTTGATTATCGCTATTCAAACCACATCATTCTTCAATTTAAACTAATTAAATTCTGACAGACAGAATTTAATCAGAATAATAATAAGTGATCATTAAGTATTTCCGTGTCTGCGACTAATCACACATTTTTCCTCCATTTTTCAAGAAGAAAGAAAAATATTTATTTTGCACGTTCTCACAAAAATATTTATACAAAAAAAAAAGAAAGTATGTACCAAAAAGGCTTTCATTCAGCATTATGCCGAGACCACGACCCTGATTTTCAATGTTAGCCCGGCGATTAATGTAAATTTCAATTCTACGTTTTCATCATCTTTGGGCATCCCTGGGAGACATTATACTTTCAGCAGTTTTGAGTCGTCCGGATCTCCGGGTGCCGCCGGCTTGGCTTTCGACCCGAGGTGACACCCACCGCAACTGCCATTTAGCACCGGAAACCGGAAATCGGCAAACTTGCCAAGTCCGAACTTCGAACGGTTACGTTGAACCGGGGCCGCGCTTCGTATTTTGAACTCGGCGGTCGTTGCGGGATGACATCGGGAGTTGTGTTTGTGGGAACGGTTATGGATTTTGGGAAAGTTCAACTGATAATTTTTGGACTTTCACGTTCCATTACACTAAATATTAGTCTTTATGGGTCTACAGGCGACATTTCTTGATTGATATTTGCTACTCCTAATATCGCGTGCAGACCGATAAATACTAATACAGTTAGTTAGTTTAACTGATATAATTTTTTAAAGTATTTTAAAGCGGTAATATCAATAGTAGATGTGTTTTACAATCTATGTTACCTGTGAAAACGTTAGTGTTTACTTGGCCCATAAGGATTCAAGCTGAATGAGATATTAACTTTTACATATTACCATCAAATAAACTTCTTTATCTGGGAATCCTGTGATAAATAATAACAAATTTATTTAAACTTAATTTAACAAATTATTTTAGGAGTCAATGATTTTTTTTTTCTATCACGAACTCCAAACTCGAAATATAAATATATAATAGATATATATAATAAAGCTTAATGTTCTAAATTTAACCTTGAAAAAACCTTGATTATTTGGTGGCCGTACCTGCCAAAATATTATTTAAAAATACATAACATTTACGAAAGCCCTTTTTTCAAGAAGGTATTCAAGAAAAACTTTCAAAAATGCTTTGTTCGTAGCCCGCTCTGTAAGCGCATTCTTTACATAGTCAAGGTTTCTTTGTGAAGTAAAAACTTCCGTGGACTTTTGTATTAAAATTTTCATTAACCTACTTAGTTGCAACATCTCCGTTGCAAGAATTGCGTGCTAAACACACGTAATGCTAGTCTACATCTCTACCTCTACTTCTCGGTTATTCCTTTAAAAGTTTCTTTTTTATGGTGTGTATAAAGAAAAAGTTCATACAATAATGTTGCATGAGTTTCCAAATTTTCTGGGCGGAAGTTGGAAACTACGGAGGAACGGGAAGTTGGTTGTTTCCGTGAGGGGAGGTCGCTATGGCATCACAGGTGAAGTCAGAGTTTTTGAGACAAAGGAAAATACAGCTAAGAATGCTTTCCACTGACAAATACGGACCTCGAATGTGTGAACATGTTTGTATGTATTATTTTTATCCGGCCATCAGTATAACCTAACTCTACTTCATGGAACAAAAGTAATAGTAGAGGTCGTCAGGCGTTGCGTGAAAAGATGCTGTTTCACGTTCCGCCTGAAAAACCTAAACATTAGGATAAGGCAAACGTTCTAATACGATACCTACTGACTGCAACTAGAGAATGAGAAAAATGTGTGTTTATCACTAGGTTACTTCCACCCAGATCATCATCAACATCAGAACATATACGGTCTCACGGCTGGGGCACGGGCCTACCCTAAGTTAGGGCGATAAAGCCTTAGTCAACCACGTTGGCCAAGTGCCGGTTGGTCGACTGCACAACCTAAGAATTTCTTCTTAAGTTTGCAGGTTTCTTCACGATATTTTCCTTCACCGTTAAAGCGTCGAATAATCGTGCGTATGAATTTAATATTTAAAAACACAGTGGTAAGTGGCGGAGTTTGAACTGGCACCAACACACAGCACAAACAACCGTAACCACTCGGCCATCGACGCTTTTCCAGTCAGATGTAAATCGCTAACCAAATGGCTACCCTTAAGTGTAAATACGTGGTGTGATTATTATCACTTGATGAAATGGAATAACAGCAATAAACGTCAGTGCACTTGTTATACCGCGGACATTTGTCACACACACATAAAATGTTAATTATGAGCCCGGTCCAGCTTTTATGACGAAACGCTTTTACGCTAAATTGAAAACAACTCATGGTTTATTCACAACACGCAGGCTATCACCATGCCAATATATAGAGACCCATTTGACATCCCCGTTCGTTCCATTTACTGGAAGCTCCTTTTAAAGCCACGGGCCAGCGTAAATTGGTGGCCGACATACAATACATTGACTTTGGGATGTTTAATACAGATGTAGTGTTTTTAATTCATTAGTTCTGTTTTATGCTGGTTTTGGTGGATTTATTTCGATTCATGATTAAACTACTAAAAGTTTTTAAAATGAGACAACGTTTTGACTGACTATTTTAATACTTTATTTTCAAAACAAGTTGTAAATTGCTGCCCAAATTTTAAAAATACTTTCATTCCAACCAAGAGTTGTCATTTACCTTGTTTTACTTTTTTGTTTTCGATTAATTTCCTGTGGGGTAAGTACATTTGGTAATTATATTATCAAATTGCATTACATAAAAATACATTGTATTATCAAAAGTTAATACTTTATAATGCAGCCAGTACCTAATATCCACAATTATACTCATCAATACTAATGATCAAACGTTACGTTGATATCCCAACAGAAACATACCGTTATAGGATTACGGTAACACCCCACAGATGTAACTTAACTTACGAATCCGCGAACCAAACTACGCGCCTTTGTTGAAACACGGATAAGCCAAGAATTCAACACATGTGCAGCTCCATTCATTATGCCACAAAACCCTATAAATGCAATGAAAGAACACGAACAAAACGGGCCCTTTTGTGTACCGAATCTCACGTGTAAGTCAACTGAATGAATCGCAGGAGCCTCGGTGAAATTGGATTAAGTGTTCCATTGTAGGTGGACGATAAATTTTCCATTCTGTCCGACTAAGCCCCATATCGCGATTTTGTAAAATAGCCGTACACTTGCCAGGGTTCACGCATTGTTTTTGGAGTGTATTCTGGTACAACGTTAAAATTTTAAGTAAAATGTTACGCATGCCGTTTATTTTCTTGGCTTATTAATAATTTATTGCCCCAGTAAGAATAAAAATCGAGCTATATGTATTTAATATTTAATATTATGTATATTTCACTAGATCTGTGGAACATTGTTTAGTTTCTGGCTACGGCTCCAAGTATCGTGGGTTCGATTACCGCTCAAGACGAACATTAGTGTGATGAACATGTTTGGATGTGTTATTAATATATTGAAGAATACTTGTGTTTATTTGTTGTTGGACAGTTGTAAGTTTCATGTAACAAGGTTCGTTAGCAACTTAGTTAATCTGTGCCAAAACAGATTTCGCTTATAAATACATACGTACTTAGCCGCCCACTTAATCACCGACTTTACTCGCTCTTGTAAAATACCAAAAACTTGTTGACTGTTGTATTTAGCCTTTAAATGGAGTTTGAAAGCTGCCAAGAACATAAGTTACGAAGGGAAATATTGTTTTAAACTTCCCCTGTTCATCGAACATGATTGAAATTTGTTATTCTGTCCAAAACCAATAAAATAACCGGAACAAAATGCTTTTGAGTGGGTTGCCGAGAAGTAGGTGGCAATCGAAATTATGTACTCAAAGGTTCTGTCTGAAATGAGCTTTATGAAGGCTTTGCATAGGTTGATAAAAGCACATGCTGAACTTCAAACATTCACCATCCATTGGCTTCGTGAGGCAGTTCAACAGTCGTTGTTGAAATTTAAAAAAAGAGTGTCCGCGAACATTTGAAATAAAACGAATTTTGTTTTACGGATTAAACTCGCGTGTATTGATATATTGACACTTATGAAGGCAACTGTCATCTTTAGTCTTGCCCGTGACCACGAGCGCTGTAAAGAGCTCGAAAAGTCGGATCTCTAAATAATACAACAATACACAATAACAATACACGCGAGTTAAATCCGTAAAATTAGTTTTATTTAAAAAGTGTCCGGTTTGTTTTTAAAATGGTTCATAGTTTTTTTTTTCATGGATCCTAATAAAATGTAATGTTGTCCAACCGATTTCGGTAAAATTAGCCAGTTCAATTGAGATTGAGATCAGCTAACTGCGCAGATTATATGATAATGCACAAGCGTAGGTTTGCGCAAACATACCTTAATGCCCTCTGACGAGAGATGAATACATTGCCTGTGTTTTTAAATGATAAAAGAACCTTTCTTGTATCGTCGTCTCGTCAAAATGTTTTTACTCAGTATGTCGACATGATAGGGTCAGAACTGTCTGGTCATCCTTTGTAATAAATCATGAAAAATGTATACTTTGACCAGTCATCAAGTTGTGATTATGAATATAGGGGTCTCCTAATGTCTTTTGGCTTTTATGGCTAGCTGGAAAGAATTGTTGGCTATAAAGTCAGAAAAAAAATAGGTACCAAGGCTTCCAGTAATAACTGGAAGCCTTGCCCAGTATTTAACTAATTGAACTCTCCACTTAATACACGTACAAACAATTTGTATAGGTTATAGCTTCAAAGGTTGTATAGACCTAGGTAGGCAATAAAAATACAGAGAAAAACAAAATCATCTATAATTACATTTGTTTTTTATTTTCAATTTAATCCGCGCGAATGCGCGCTGTCGTGTTTCTCTCGTCAATCGAAAAGTGTATTTATATGTTGTTTCGAACAAAAACTGTGATTCAATTCGCGATCAGGACCATAAAACACCATCACAATGACACAACAAAGAGCATTCGGCTTACAGATGTCCGCACACACAAACAGGGCACGTGGAGTTTGTTGTAAAATTTGCGATTTGCTCCGCGCAGCGCGGATATGTCAACAGTACGTGATGGCGATTCCAATCACTCGCCCGTTCAGCATTTCAGGGTTCCACTGGCAGGTGGGGAAAACGTTTATATTCAAAATAGGTTTCCGCTTGCAATCATGTCCGTGTGAAGTCATTAAAGTTTTAACTATGGAACAAGATGAAACAAGAAATTAAGTTGATCTTACCGCAACATGTCATTGAATGGTGTATTCAAATTGGTGTGAGACGTTATTGAGATTAGCGTACACAAACGTACAGACAAATAGAAAGAAATTCAAAAAAATATAGATTGCCTATATGGCAATGGAACTCAAAACTATAATTTCAAAAAAAACCCTTATTTAATTGCTTTTATTATGTATCTTTAAAGTATTACAGCTACCATTTACATATTTCTTATGTCCAATGTCAAAATACCAACTAATTACAATTACATTAAAGTCACAAAATTACAACTGTATCCATTTCGCAGAACCCTCAACTCCCTTCGCATAGCACGCTCTCGTATATTTTTTGCGTTTCGTCAGCTCTACAAAATGCGTTTTAATCCATGCACTGCACTCCGCGCAATTGCCGAGGGCTTATCAAATGCGTGGACCCACATGTTAATCAACCAGTTTTGTGAAGACCTTTTATCGGGCTCCACCGTGAATCCCGCCGATGTAAAACCGATCTAATGGGAAAAAAGCTTTACAAAAATCTCCCTATGAAACTGCAACTAGCAAAGGCCCGTTGTGCAAACGTTATGGATGCCGTAACGGTAGTTGTTTTGGCCTTATGAGTTGTTAGGCTTTCATACGCTAGTTGCTAGCATGCTGAAAGGGGTGACTAACTATGATTAACTGGCGCGCTTCTAACTAAACAGAAAAGTAGAGGAATACTGGCTTAGTTAATATTTACGTCATGGACAAAATCATATACTTTTCTTATGTTTCAAGCTAATTCAGTTGTTTTTTTTTTTTGTTTATATAAACAAAGTTCACTCTAACTGATGGTAAACAGCCGTGAGGTCTATCTATGAGGCGTAATAGACCCTGCAGACAAGGCCTGCATAGATTCCGTTTAACGCCCCGCCTGAAGAGCCCGGTATTTATAATATAGTGTAAAGGAGGTAGGGAAAACATGAACTGGAAGGGCATTAATGGTACGGGAAAAAAGTGGTACTGAACTTCTTGGCTTATGCGCTTGTGTATAGAACCCAGGACCAAAACTTAAAAAAAAACTATTGAGAACGAGATTTTGCCCCTAAAATTTCTCACAGAAACAAACCTATCAACCAATAGCATGGGAAGTAGTCAAGTTCTATAGGGACCTAATGGGTATACGTCGTAGTATCTAAAACTCAAACAAAATAAACACATATGATACAGCCTACTAAAACCTTTACAGCCAGTACGTAAGTAGGTACTCAGGTATAACGTGTTAAGCTGGCCTAACCCAATGCATCCCTCACTAACTAGATCTTATAAATCCGGTTACCGGTACCCAGATACCGCCGGGCTCGAACACAAATGCGACCGTATTACCAAACCGGATTGTTCCGAGCCGACTTCCGAAACGTCGGAAATTCAATAGGACCCTAATTTTCCAGCCTGCTCCATTCACAATGGTTGTCAGTCAATTGTTACGTTTTGGGATATCGATCTACTTTGGCGGAGGATGTGTGATAGGTACCTGATGTGATGTTTACATTGTGCCTACCTCAGTGGTATGCATGTTAATATTAATGTACAGCGAAACATTTTAGTATCTATTCAAAAATCTGTAGTGTTATGTAGCACCTCATAGTAAGTTAGTATTATAAGCAAATGTATCGTTATTGGAGACATCCAATATGCGGAATATGCGGATGTCAACTCAATAATCTGTTTTATTAACATTTCAGTTCCACAACATTTCGGTGAAAAAAAAATTGCGTTTGTAGTTACTTACTCGCTAATGAGGTCTTGTTATTTTATTAATTGTAGATTACATCAAGTCACCCTTCCCACTTTAGAACCAGATGACGTCACGATATTTTAATAAAAACGCGCCAACAAATAAAATGCCCCGGAACAAGTGCGTAAGTCCCGTACGTGTCTTGTGAATTTTCGGCAGCAGATGTGTTCGACGCGTTTTCGCTCGACACAGCGTTGCACAAAAAAAAAGTTAAAACATTTTTCACGACGACCATCAGCACGCCGGGAGGCGATTGGCTGAAAAGAGTAGTTGTGACGTCACGGCAATACGACGATATGGCTACACGCGTCATCAGTGAAAAAAAACAAATGGCTTTCGGGCATCAACATGAAACAAATGAAGCTAAGCCTCGCATTTCCATGCATCTCTTCTCTTTTACACATTGTGTTTCGGAACTGAAATGTTGGTAGAGACGACTTCTTGTTAAGTAATGTTGTTGCACATAATATGTTTAGATAAACACAAGTAATGTCGGCATATGTCTGTGAAATTAAAAACTGCATTAATTAAAAATACTATTGTACCATTTTTTTCGTGTGCTCAGTTGAGTGAGGTAGTAGGTAGGTATATTACTATTCACCCCACTGCACATTTGACAAGAGTCACAAAAATTTCATGTACGTAACATTTTAATCAGCCGGGTTCAAGCTATAGGGGAGCTATGGCCTCATTACAGACGATTTGTATGTCCCCCTTTTGTAACCAATCTGTAGGTCTGTAATAAATACGTGAAGTAGCAACCATTTCATGTCATTGGGAAATATTCACGGATAATTGAGGATTACGACTGACTTGCAATTTCCGTCGAAATCAGGACCTCCTTTCTTTTTTTTTTAAAACTCCGCATAATCAAAGAATTATCTCCAGTTTTTAAGCTATTGCATAGCTTTTATCGCGGGCTTTGAGCGCGGCAACCGAACCAAGAAATTCCGTAACGAAAAAACCCTCACAATCGTCGAACTTCGTTTCAGTTCGGTAGACTGCGGCACGGTGTTTGTGTGCGTGCGGTTAGACGTATTGTACGACTCTACGAAACTCGCACGAATTGAGACGAGCTGCTCCGAAATTGGACGATGCTATGCAATAGCTATACCGCGGTAGTCCCGAGTGCCACACGTCTTTTTTGTTTTGAAATATGTAATAGCGTAACGACGATTGTAGCTGCGTGCTGTATAACTTCATTATTGATATTTTATCCTCATAATATCGCTAACCAAGTTAATTAGTCTGCTATTCAGTTCAGCTAGATTTTGTATGTTAATGTAATTGTGATTTTACAGTAAACATACCAATTTAAAACTAGATCAATTTGGTTTAAAATTGGTCCAATTCCTATGTTTCATTGCTGAGCATGGATACAAACTGCTCTATCAACAGTTAGTTATTATAATATACTGTAGTTCATATAAATGAGTCAAGTAATACATTCAGGAGTAGTTTTTTCACGCATTTTATCGATTACGATGACAACAATCGTACACTATTTCAAGGAGACACATTTTTTTTTCCAAAAATAAAACTCTTACTTTGCACGATAGAAAAAAAAACGAAAACTTCTTTGAAGCTCCTTTAACGAAAGTTGTCCAACAATTTCTTTTGCTTCTTGTGCGACTACACAAAAGTGGAGCAATATTTCTTGTAACCGAGACCAAAGAGCCGAAACTTATTAATAAAAAAGCAAAGAACAATGTCTGAGTATTACCGGCCGCCAGCATGTTCAGCCAAAATGCAAAATACTGCAGAAGTCTGCATTAATGTTAAGAAGCGATGCCTTGTAGAGGCTGGAGTAACCCACCGGTATATAAGGATTTAGTTCCATTGAAATTGCCTTCTATATTAAATAGGTACTGAATTTAATAAAAAGGCGAAGCTATTCATTGATTTATGAATTTTCGCATAAGGACTCCAGTTTTATGTGTAATTTTTTATTTACATTATTCTCACTCAACGAGTAGAAACTGTCAGAAATTATTTGAAGTGATAAAGTCCTGTCCGATCTGCCTCTTTTTATTAGTTCTTAATGTTGAAGAGTTGAAATAGGCCATGTCAGAGGCCTACGGGCGGCTTAAAAACTCTGACACCAGGTTGTTCATCAACCATACGATAAGAAGAAGAAGAAGAGTTGAAAATAACTCTACACTTACTCAAGCAAACAATCGTTCGCATTTTTTTTATAGAATCTGCCTCTCGTCCCCCATGGGACTAAAGGACTGTCATACTTGTTATGTTAACTGTTCAAATTATAATAATTATTTCTCTCCAAGACGTTTCAATAACAACATTTACGACTTACCATTATCCAACCGAGTTCCAATTACCACTTTACAAAAGAGAAATAATTTTACGAGCTCAAATACACTACCGGTAACAACACTTCAATAAAAACCGGTAACTACACTTTAATAATCCAAACAGCACTACAACTAGCTCATGAATACCATTCGCTAGATCCAAGGAGTTGTCTTATCAATTTCCAGTGTACAAATTGCGCTTTGTTTTACCCGCCTCGGGCTGTATACACTAAAGACTTAAGGGTGCACAGCACAGCTTAATACAAAACGAGGATTGAGAGATGTTACATCTTCAAGTTGAGATTTGCAGTTTGTTCAATATTGATAAGAAGTGAGACAATCTTTAGAGCGATATAGAACTTCGTACTCCTATAAAGATTTTAATTGAGATTCACTCATGTTAATACAAATAATCATGCTGTACGTGTGTATGTAATTGAACTCCTCCTAAACGGCTTGACCGATTTAAATGAATTTTTCTGTATGCGTTTCAGTGGCGCCCTGGATTGTTTAGGTTCACAAATCAGCCCGGCAGATGGCGCTGATTGCTTAAAATAGGACGGATTTCGGGGACGAGAAATCGATCTAGCTCAGTCTTAAATATGTTACGGTTAATGTGGATAGAGAGGTTATTATGTATAATTACCGGTAACCATGCATAATTACCGATGCTCGTGGTACAAGTGGTCAAAACTATCTAATTAATCACATTTACCGGCAATTATAAAAAATCACCATACCCTTTTTGGTAAATGTGGTAAATAATGAAATCAAACATTGGAATCAAATGTTTATTAAAATAAAAACAATTCTAGTCCTAATTATAATTAAATTTGTGAACAAACAACATCAGACAAACAAAAATATTCCTTAGTATTATAAAATTTGTTTACAATCAACATAAGACAAACAAAAATATTCCTTATTATTATAAAATTTGTTTACAATCAACATTAGACAAACAAAAATATTCCTTAATTATTAAGAGATCAAACCTTCTATTTGGTTAAGCAAAAAAAATATATATTCTTATTAAATTATCAAATTAAACATTAATAAGCCAAACTTATTGTTTGGTTTTTAAAAAGCCAAATTATACTGTCATCATAAAATAAACAAGTCAAGTATCTAGAAACCTTGTGTAAAAATATAATCTTATAAAAATAAAGTCAAATAAAAAACAGGCAATTATCAGTAGAAATCTTTAAATTCTTTATAATTTATTTATTTTTGCAGGTCCGAGATTTATGACATTTTGAATTGCAAAGTACTTGTGTTTTCTTGCACTTGCAGCGATTTGTATTGCATTCTGAAGTACAATTGCAATGCTGAAAACCTTGTCCACCTAAATTTGAATCCTTACGAGCGCATTCTCTCAGAGTTATAATAGTATCTGGAACTTCTTCAATTGTGATAAATTGTTCTTTGCAGACACCGAATTCATTTCTTGAGTACAATTGGCTTAAAATCCCGTATTTTGTACCAAGTTTGTAAAGATTTTCATTCTTGATCGAAATTACAACGGCTAGTATATTTCGGCCATCTGCTTTGGCTCTATCTACGTCTGGTACCTTAATTCTTACGCATTGGCCTATTTCTACAGCGGGAAATTTTGCATTAGAGGCTTTTATCATTTTTTCAGCCTGCTTTTCGAGCGACTGCCTAGCACCGATTCTAGCTTCTTCGATTTTTCGTGAACATACATCAATTGCCTGTACAACCCTATTTTCGTTAAAAAATTGTTCATTGTCACTCTCAGAGATTTTTTCATGTTTATTTGGTTTATAAATTTTTTCTTCATCTTTTCCTGAATTGTTACCATCGTCATTTTCGTTCAGTTGATAAGTTAGAATTGACTCCTTTCTATCCGGAGGTCCTGATTCAATAGTCGCTTGTTGTGTTGTCATCTCGGTATGAATCTCATCATTAATACTGCCCTCCAAATTAGCATCAATATCTTTGCTGGTCTGTCCATTTTGATTTTTTACCATAGTCTCAAGATCTTCTTCGCTTGTTATATCTGACAATGTTTCAAGAGCTGGCAAGAATGTTTTCAAGCCCACTTTTGCTTTACATCCAAACATAGCCTCATAGGGGCTACGCTTTATTCCTGAGTGATTAGCTTTATTTTTCATAAACTGAATAAATTTTATTCCCTCGGACCATTTTGTGGTCTTATTTGTTTCTAACCAAGTAGCCAACATCTTTTCAATATCTTGGTTGGCCCTTTCTACTGAACCTTGTGATTGGCTATGACGTGGCTTTCCATGTACAATCTTTGGTTCATCCCACATAAGGCACAACTCTTCAATCACTTTGTTTGCAAACTCACGTCCATTATCACTGTGCAATATACACGGTGCACCAAATATTGTGAATATATCTAGCAAATGGTAAGCCACTTCCTCAGCAGTCTTGGTTTTTAAAGCTCTCAGTTGCACAAACTTTGTGAGGTGGTCTTGATATACCAAAATGAACTTCTTATCTCCATCTGCTTGCGACTGCATGTCAATTAGGTCAACTTGGCATCTTGAATTAAATTCATTGCTTTTGATAGGCTTGACAACCAGCCCTTTTTAGGGATACTCATTTTTTCTGGCACGGTTCACAAAGATTTAAATATGTATTAATGAGCTCAATGGTGATATTTTTGTACTTGCTTTTAAGTTGCGCCATCATTCGGTTTCTGCCCCCATGTCCTATGGATAGGTGACTTTCGTGAATTATATCAAATACCTCCTCTAAGTATGTATAGTAAATTATTGGGTCTCTTTCATTTTTTATTGGAACTACAAGTTTTTTGAACATTTCCAATATCTGCTGTATCATACCTAAAAAAAAAAAAATTATTGACCACGATATAGAGGATGAAACATAAATACATACACAAGACACAAAACGCTTACAAAGAAATAACACACATAGGCAAGGACTTAATAAGTGTCCAACGAGGTACAGGCCTCAGCATATGCCGCATCAGCCCGAGAGCCGCTGCAGCGCTGGTATTCTGGCCGTACCCCGAGTGACTGTAGTGGCTTACACATAAACTACGCATGAATAAATAACTTAATAATATCTAAATAATAATATAATTACACATAAATAAATAATATAAATAACTTAATTACACATAAATAAATAATATAAATAATAATATTCCATAAAAACACACAAATATCATTGTACCATGTTAAATGTTTACAAATATTACATTAACAAAAATTACAACAATACGATGAATGGAAAACAAAACAAAAATACAAAAGAATGACAGAAAAAAGTACAGATACGGAAAACTATAAAAATAAAAGGTAATGGAACGTACCCTAAAGTGCCACGTCCAGCCCAGTATAGAAGAAAAAAAAAAGTAAAAAACCACGCTTGCCACGTCATTTAACTACATAGCTTATAGCTCGTACTAAAATTTCTTAATACCTCAATAATCGTCGATAATCTTCAGGTTTCTTGTTCGTTTTCTTGGCCTTGGATGCCTTTACTTTAGCCAAATGCGAATAATATGCATCACGGGAAAACAGTTGATTATTTGGTGCTTTTTTGGAGGTTAACTTATTAACTTCTTCATAAAACCGTTTTTTAGTAGAATCGGTATCTCCCATTTTGTATCAATAAAAAATAGACTAAAAAACAATACAAAAGAATTCACAATACAACTCAAAATAGCCCTTCTTCCTTAATATTGCAACGCAAATACAATGGACCGCTATCACTCTCTATACGCTAGCAAATGACAGGTCACGACGTGCTCGGCTGCGAGTATCACCCTCCCCGCGCCCCGCCCGCACCGTTCGTTCTCCATTACGAAGCCTATCTCAACATTTACCACGGTTGTGCGGGAGTTTTATATAACTACCGGTAAATTTGATTAATTCACTACATTCACCTCGCGAGTTGGTATTTATCTATATCTACCGGTAATTATAGATAATTACCGATTGGTCACATTGACCGTAACAGATATACCTGAAGCGAAGCGAGGGCAGGGCCACTAGTGTAAAGAAGTGTTTAAAAATACAATATTCAAAATTTTACACTAATACATCATAATTATAAAAAATAAATAAGATTACGATATCTAAGAAAATTATAAGATTGAAGTGAAATAGGATTATGACTGAAATAAGTAACATAGTTTAAAGTGACATAGTGCCTTAACTCTGGGGTGAATTTTAATTCAACATTAAAAGGCTAATCATTCAAAAGCTAACTATAACAACAAATTCAATACTCTTATATCTCTCTAAAATTATTCTATCAATTGTTTGAATATTTATTATTGTTGGTGTTCCGACTTCGCAGAACTGTTTTGTTCTACGACCTGTTTATAAAGTTTGCAGTGCCATTAAAGTGTCGTGATCCAAGATGCTGATTTGTAGCCCGGTATATCGCATTACGCCGCTTGTTCTCTGTTGGTGTAAATAAGGAATAAAAAGTCTTTGCAAGATTAACTTTTAAGTGTTTAGGTTTGTGCAGAAAATATTTGTTTTGGCTTAGGAATAAACAACTAAAAAAAGCTTAAGTAATTTAAAGATAATAAGACAAATAAAGCACTTAATAATAATTAGGAGCAATGAATTTTTGTTATGAGTTTAAGTATTTGGTCCTTATCATTACAGATTTAAGTGATCACAACGAATGACGCTCCAAAACATATATTTTTTTTCTTGATCCTATTCCCTGATTCAAAAAAATTTGTATTTGATTTTAAAACGAGCACTAAGCTCGATTTGAAAACCAAGCAGACCAAAAACTGGGCTTACATAAGAGTTCCAAACCTACCAACATTTTAAAGCACACATAAAGCCTTAAAAGAATTAGTATACGATACTTCGTAATAGTACAACTTATTCGATTTCCGATATTCGATACCTTAGTATCGAAGTGACTTCAACACTAGTTGGAACTTTTATTCCTACTCGAGGTGAATTTCGGGCATCCTTAAGATGCATTGCGCGGAAACCTGATGGCCACTCCGTTTAATAATACTTGAGTATTTCACACTTAACGTCACCGCTTGAGTTTATTATAATGAGCGTATGACGATTTTATTTTCGGGTGTCCTTGAAAATCACCCGTTTATAATGAGAACGTTTATTCAGGTGGCAAGGTGCCATTTTCGGGAAGCGGTGTGGTCAACTTTATAACTTAGCTGATTACAATATGTAACATGATATAAGTACGATTGAAGAAAAAAGGAGGAGGAGAGGGAGAAGTGGCGTGCATTTGGGGAGGCCTATGTCCAGCTGTGGACAGGAATGGGCTGATGATGATGATGATGAAGAAAAAAGCTTCGACGGCCGAGTGGTTTAGGACGTTGCTTGCCATGCGAGAGGTCGTCAGTTCAAACCCCACAACGTACCACTGTATTTTCAAATTGGAAATTCATATGTACGATTATTCGACGCTTTAACGGTGAAGAAAAAGCATCGTGAGGAAACCTGTTGAGTATTTGACCAATCCACACTTGGCCAGCCAGGTTGATTAAGACCTTATCGCCCTAGATTAGGGCAGGCCCATGCCACAGCAGTTCGGATGTTAATGAGCCGATGATGATGATAAGTACGTTTACAAAGAGTAAAGAACGAATTTCTTGTTAGTCTTCTAAAGCGTATTGTTGATTGAGTACATCTTCTAGTAGGGAACCCTTAATAAGCTTCGTATTCCTAATTTGTCAATTGTTTATACTCACTTAAAAAAGGCTTGCAATTCATAATGCGCACCTTTACAGAGTGAATAATAAGTAAATACTGGTTACCTACTATCAAGAACATTAAAATTTCATGTCATTAATTGTGCCCTATATATTATTATCGGCATCAAAGCTTACTTCATTGTCGCCAACACGCAAGTGTAAAAGTCGAGCCTCCCATTTCACAGCATTTATCGATAATCAAATTAACCACGGAAGCAATAATACCTACTGCCTACATAATTTCGCGCTATCTAAAATTAATCTTTGCCGGCAAAAAGTGAATTCGGCGACGAAAAACTTTAATCGTCTCATTACTATGCAGATTGAGGGCATTAGTGTAGATTCAATTTCTGTAAATTATAACTTGATGCAGCGTAGTGGCCGATAATTGTATGGTAGGTTGATAGCCGTTGTATGGAGTTGGGCACGTGATTGCTATGTTTCGGTTATAACTACGTAGTGCAGTAGCGGTAAATACTCCTACTATTTTGTGATTACTTTTTTTAATGTTTTTAATCAAATAATGCATGGCGTGACGTTTTCTTTGACGACTAAAATGGTTTGTATTTTATTACAAAAATGTTTATTAAGTATACTCGATGTTCTCACTCATCTCAATGTAACATGTTCAGAATTCTTAAAATATAAATCAAAGACGATTTTAAGTAGGTATTCTTAACGACCGTACTTTCAGGGAATTAGGCATTAATTTCTGTCCGCGACTTGGTTTGCTGAATGTTATTTAACGCTATTAACATTTCTCCTTCTTTTCATCGATACATAAAATCAAGCCTTTTCCCAGAGGGGTAGGCAGAGATCACTTCCAGCGATCCACTTTTCACCTCTGTGGGAAACGTGACGTGACGGGTTGTGAACCACGTCGCCGCCATTCTGCCTTGTGCATTATTTTAACAAGGTCATTGCGTTCCCACGAGTAGCAAGGATATATGACGAGGGAAGGAAAACGGGAGGAAGGATACTATCGCCTCGGATGATTTGGACTGAGTCGATAGTAACTCGAGGAGCCGCTCACCCGTATACCGTCGATATTTACTGAATGATTAAGCATGAGACGTGAGTTAGTAGGACGTACGTGGATGCATAACCAGAATATCTAGTACCAGACTGAGAACTAAAAGCACTTTTTACACATAATACATACATAAATTGGGTCTTCTCAGACTTTAAATGGCACTTGCTAACTAGATTAGCGCAGCGGCCGAAAACGAGTCTTGGCCTCCGATAATAAGCTCCTCCACCCTAGGCCGACCACTTCTCGCCAGGAGTCATACAGCTATCCAACCCAATAAAATTATTAAACAGTTTGTAAAATTATCTGCATTTCTTCCATAATAGCTATAGACAACATTATCCGTTTCATAAAGCCTTCAAAGGAGCACCTATTAAAGAGAAAACAAAATCACAAAACGTGATATGAATAGGACTTCCGCTACTTGAGGCTCGCATCCTTTGATGTAAATTCTGATTTCAGCTAAACATTCCCGAATACTTAGTACACACTCCTTCAGTGGATCCCGTTTCAAAAGGGGAAATTCAATTCGACAGCTAATTAAACGTAAGTCTGCTTTCCATGGAAATATGTTCATTTATCTGTGGAATCCGATTTCAAATAATTTTCAGTCGAAGTGACAATGGTGCTGTATGAAAGGCTTTTAATTACCGTTTCTTGGGTGCAGTGACTGCTCCGATGCTATTAGACAACAAAGGGCTTCGATTATTTGCAGGAACGTGAGTCTTTGTTTGAGCTAATAATGTGGTTGGTCGCGGAGATATTATGTGGTTCGATAGGTTTTGTCAGGTCTTCGAGATTCGTCCATTAACTATTCATAAAGGATTTGACTAAGATGTTGAATTTGGAAGAGAAAAAAAATCTATAGTTCAAGAAAGCATATGAAAAGGGGTTTAGAATAGTGTAGTGAACAGTTACTACTATACTTCTCCTGTAACGTATTTTTAAAGATTCTGTCTACAATCACCATTTATAAACGTAGATTTAATAATTTGATGAAGAAACCAATTTATCACCACATCGCAAACTGGCAATACTTTTGAAGTAAATCCAGTCTGTAAAATTTCAATCTTCCAATAAAATTCTTCGCAACCGTGTAATTTATCATAAGACTTCAATTTTGTTCCCACTTTCAATTTTCATTGACTGGACGGGTGTTCATGTCAATACATAAGTTTGTGCAAGCACCCTCAGAAAGTCCCAAGTTCTACGATGTAGCTAGGTTTGCCTGAATAGGTCGATATCAAAGAGATTCTGAACCAGCTGTTACTAACTTTTCCTATAAAGCCTACAGCAGACCATACCCTTTAGGTATAAGCGTCGATGGCCGTATGGTTAAGGTTGTTGCTTGCAATGTGAGTGGTCGCCAGTTCAAACCCCGCCACGTACTACTGTGTTTTTCAAATTTGAAATTAATATGTACGATTACTCGACGCTTTAACGGTGAAGGAAAACATCGTGAGGAAACCTGCACACCTACGAAGAAATTCTTAGGTTGTGTAGTCAACCAACCCGCACTTGGCCAGCGTGGTTGACTAAGGCCTTATCACCCTAGTTTAGGCTAGGCCCGTGCCCCAGCAGGGGGAACATATAATGGCCTGAAGATGATGATGATCATCTATAATTTAGTCTACTGCTGGACATAGGCCTTCCCAAATGCAAATGGTAATCTCCTTTATGTTCTAATTAAATCTAATTTTACGGATGAGATTATGTCTTTTAAATGTAATAACTTAATTTCTATTAAGCAGTCTCCTTTTATCACAAGCGCTGTTAAGAGCTCGAAACGTCGGGTTTTTAGACAACTGTGTTGAACATCTTATTACACGACAGTTTCTATTTAACATGGTTAATCTTATTTTTAAAAAATCTTGACATTAACCACCCAAAACTTCGTCATCGCTTATTCAATGCCAAACTCAAAACAATTAAAAATAATAATGATCATCATAAACGAGTCATCCTTTAATAAAATTCGCATTACTAGTAATATTAAGAATGGCGTTGTGACCTATTTACTGATTAAGACGAACTGACCTCCAAACAAACCGAAGAAGTCGATAAGACCATACCAAATTTGAGTTTAATCGTCGTAATGATTGTTGCACTCCTCAGTACTCTTGTTAAGAGCACTTTCGTTCAAGAAAAAGGCGGGCGGAGCAATTTGGGAGGAATTTTAAGGTTGTTTCGCCCGTAATTGGGTAAGGGTGTCGAAGTTAATTGAATAATTTCCACATTAACACACGCATCGCGCTCTCTCGACATAGGGCTAGCGACTCAAGTTGGAACTAATATCATTGAAGACTAGCTTCGTCC
The DNA here is from genome assembly GCA_039566165.1 of Maruca vitrata. NCBI lineage: Eukaryota > Metazoa > Arthropoda > Insecta > Lepidoptera > Crambidae > Maruca > Maruca vitrata. The sequence continues at coordinate 10,038,956 of CM076921.1, forward strand.
GTATGGCTTTTGGTAGCCATTTTTATTTGAATTGCCAATATTTGTTATAGCTATTTATTAGTGAAAAGTCTTGTCAAATTGGTTCAGTAGCGGGAACAAACAGACAGACAAAAATAAAATTCTTGTGTTTTTGTTATTCGTACCCATTGAGTAAAAAAACGTTATTTATTGTAACAAACAGACACTTCAAATTTATTTAGTTGTAAAGAAAGAAATGTATTCCAGTGTAGAAATTTAAATACTTTATAAACGGAATTTCGATGGCTACTTGCCGTCTCGGAAACTCATACTAAAAAAAAAATATTTTTATTTAACGACGTATGCGTAAAGCACATTTTCATCATACATTTACAGAAGGGCAATGAACTTAATTCTTGCAGGGTTGGTCAATGTTAATCTTTAAAATCCTTACTTTCTTACTAATATTATAAATGCAAAAGTAACTCTGTCTGTCTGTTACGCTTTCACGCATAGAATGCTGAACCGATTTCAATGAAATTTGGTATAGATATGGTCCAGAGCCTGAGAAAGGACATAGGCTACTTTTTACCCGACTACGCTTTAAAAAAGTAATGTTTTACCCGTAAAACGTCTCTACGCGGACGGAGTCGCAGGCGGAAAACTAGTATTCTATAAAACCAACACTAAAATAAATCTATCGTGTTACTAAAATAAGTATCGTGGATCTCCGTACGATTGCAGCTACCTGCATTTAAACTATCGGCAAGAGGTTTTTTTTTTTTACATAATGTAACCATAAGCAAGTGTAATTACGAATGCGGGTTTTATGAGCCTTGCAGTTAGTATCAAGCTTACTTTGTAATGGATCAAAGAAATATGAAATGATCACAGTGCATAGTAAATGAGAAAATTCCGTTTAACCACTTATTTCCCTTGCAAGTGAGCTTTGATAGAGTTATATGCTCAATAGCTTATACACACATTGAGATTCTTTATTGATTTGCTTGCTTTACAATATTTTGTTTTACAATATTATTATTGTGGCCAATAATAAAGAGAGAACAGTATTTCTGTTTCTCACAGTTCCCAGACTATATTAATGGGCCGTGACAGATAAATTCGGTAAGGATAATTAACCAGACATTTGATACTATCTTCATTATTCCACTAAGGTAAATAATAGAATACGTACACATTTTGTTCGCTGCTCGAAACATAATTTCACAGCCCTATCTCGCCCTAATGTACTAATTATCGTATGTACTTACGCACTTTGACGCTTTTAATTCGAGACGGTAAATACTTTTGAGAAATTTTACGTGTAATTCTACTTAAGAAAGTTTCAAGATAATTATTCCATTTAACGCATAGGTAAGAAATATCCAGTCTTTAACACTCATACTCGTAGTAGGTAGCTAATGCAATTTAATTTATATTTGTTTCATAGAGTACGTAGGTGTCGTATCTAAAGTATGATAATCTTATAATAGGAATTTTATTTGAATTGAAACTTAATCATATTATTTGATCTGTATATTACATTGAATAGACTACTATATTAGAATAGACTAATTATTATTTATTTGACACTTTAACACATCATATAATATTATTTTCGTAGATTTTTTTAAATTATGAAACATTTTCAGTCAGAGGATACCAGTCACAACTATCTATCCGGTGGTTGGTGAACGGTATACGGGTAAGCGACCCCGGCTCCTCGAGCTACTATCGACTCAGTCCAAATCATCCGAGGCGATAGTATCCTTCCTCCCCTTTTCCTTCCCCGTCATATATCCTTGCTACTCGTGGGAACGCAATGACCTTGTTAAAACAATGCACAAGGCAGAAAGGCGGCAACGTGGTTCACAACCCGTCACGACACGATTCCGACAGAGGTGCAAAGTGGATCGTTGGAAGCGATCACTGCCTACCCCTCTGGGAAAAAGGCGTGATTTTATGTATGTATGTATGAAACATTTTAGTATTGTCTGTTGAAGAACTACTTAGTCTTGCCCGTGAAAGGGCTCGAAACGTCGGGTCTCTTAATAATATGTTTAGAATAACAATACACGCGAGTTTACAAATGCAACTGACTAACTTAATTCACAGAAAATTGCTGTGTAAATAAAAATATAACATAGCAAAATTACTCCTTTTACAAATTTAAGATTATACTGGAACATACTGATAGCAAAATACCTAATAAAAGATGTCGGGCGACCAACGATATGAAGGGTAATGTGGGATATCCACCGAATATATGAAGTCCCACATAAATCATTTAGGCTGAACGAACCCAAAATATCTTAAGACGTAGCCTGTAATAAAATTCCACCGTTTTATTTCACAGCCAGCCCTAGAACCAAGGACTGAAAATAAAAAAAAACAACTAAGAATCCCGAAAATCTGAAAAATCAATTGGTTGTTACTAAAAATCGGAGTTATTACCTTTTAATAAATAATTCGCACACCATTAACAAATTGCTTTTTTTTTCTCCACAAATCCCACAGAGTTCCGACAATTCGTTACATTTGGTACGGAATCGGACACTTTTAACATCCCCAGAGTATTCCCCAGTTTCAGTTAACAAATTTTTATACAAAAACAATGTTTCTGTTTGGAAGTTTAAAAAGCTTTAGTTATTTTGAAGCACTCAACCTAGATTTTTCGGAAATGTCGAATATTTTTCGTGGCTATAATATTTTTAACTAGTGACCCCGTCTTTGCTTCTCTTCGGGATTATTATACATAAAGACCTTTCTCTTAAATTCCTCTTCTATTCTATAAAAAAAACACAAACAGACTCGGGAAACGACTTTGCTATAAACTATGCAGCGATAGTATGAACTGGACTAATTCGTCAGTCCACTGTGTATTTGTCAGAAATAATTGTAATCCAAAATAATTGAATTGTGAAGTGAAGCACATTTACAAACTTAATTAAATTACACTGAACGATCTCAAACAGATTAAAAGTCCCATCACTGAGCCGGAAGATGTAAATTGAGGAAAAATAATTCTTCGCCCTCGAACGATAGTGGGCCATACATCTTTTATCGGGCGCCTAATTTGCAAATCGTTAACGCCAAAATTAAAATGCCGAGCTGGGCTCAGGAATTCCAATATTTTTTCAGTGAGGGCCAAAATTGCTGACGTGTCCTCAGATTGTGTTTAAGCATCGTTAGCCTCGAAAATGTCTATATTAATTTTTTGCAAGCAATTTTCTCATGCTCGTCATTCAAAGATGACGTCCACAGCAACGGTCAGTGTTTTTTTTAAGTTCAAATAAATATAAGAACTATTTTATTAATTGTTTGTCCCCTGGTACATTTACGCCTGCTTGCTATTCGGGAAATGTTATAATGGAACTTATATTTAGAATAATCAAATTCTTAATATGTTTGGCTGATCTAGTACAATAATTAAAAAATTAAGAGAGAGGAAGAATGCGTTGTTGTCATATAAAATATATCAGTCTTACAAAAGCCTATAAAATCCCATAAAGAAACCCAGACATTATGATTCAATAAGCGTTTCATTTTAACATCACTCTATAATCTCGTAACATCCCCGAGAAGATCTAGCGTAAACTTGTCGTAACAAGATTTATCTATCAGCACGGACGTGTTATACATAAATAAGGCAATTAATAGGCCCTGGGACATAAATAATAAGCTGAGATCGTACCGGCGCGTTTGTCATGGTAAGCGGGATAATTGCGGCCCACTCGCCATGATTGGCACTTCATACGGGTAATTGGAGTCCAATTTAAATTTAATCGGTGACCGCTTAGACCAGATACGCGGGGTGTTTTTGTTGGAATTGGAAAAATGGGAGCTCGAACAGACCAGCTGACCGATGATCAGGGCGATAGTTGTAGTTTATCAAGACAAGAAAAGAGAATACTTATGTTAACACAAATGTTACTAAAATATAGGTAAATACGACTACCCACAAAGAAGATGACTTCGATTAGAAGTGTAAATGCATAATGATAACAATTTTCTAGAATCTTTGATGAAAATGTTTAGAAGAACAATGAATGCCAATTTATTAGCATAACATATTGAATAATAATTTCATTCTACTACAATCAACACGCTCGTGCCAAAGTCTTTTAATTTAAAAAGAAAATGGAGTTCCCTTGTAGCACTTACGTGTTACGATATGAATATAATTCATATGATTTCTCGAACAATTCAATGGTAATCGTGTTTCCGCCCAGCAGATTCGAGGAAACGGTACATTTATATCTACCGATAGATCGAAAAAGGAATATTTCGCTTGACAAACCTTTTATCACATTCATGTTTTACACGTGGATGCTTTCAACAACAACGGACGGATTTAGAATATTCATCGTTGTCGGGTACCTATCAAGTAAATTGTTTTCTTTCTATTCTTGAAATATTATGTGGGCTCTAGAATTTATTGTTATCTGAGGGATCTTAATGAGTTTTGTTTTCTCTATTGAATTTCATTTTCATTTTTCTTTTCGTGTCGAATCATTTTAACATCGATTGTTGAGAAAACCGCTGATCTGTCTATGTTGAGCAAAGTAATTTCATTGGCTTATTTCTACAACGAAAACTTTGGTTCGTAAAATAGGTTTCTCTGTTAATATTAAGAATGTTGCTTATTTTCAATTACTATAAATCAAGTAAGCAAGCTTTACTTGTCGGCATCATTGTGCTAATCTTTCTAGCTCCATATTCCGTTTGATACGGGTCATTCCTTGCCACGGACTGCCTTAGGCCAAGCAGATTTTCAGATAAGAAGATCCGCGCCGGAAATGAGCTGCCAATACCAACCTCGGCGCTTTGATTAAGTAGTCACAGAAGGCACCATACAGTTCTTTGCATCGAAGTTGTCAGTGACTGCTGTAGGATATCTAAGGCTGTTAAGATAGTTTGTAGGATTAGCTCAGTGAAGTGCAATACAAGACCTCTTACGCGTGGTATAACTTAAGAAGAAAAAAGGATTTTTTACAAAAATATCCATATTGCGCTCTTCAATACTCACATTTGATTTTTTTAAATAAAACGTTAATAATCAGTCTGATAAGCTCTGAATAAAAGTTTAATAAATAACATAAAGATGAAAAATCAACAGTTGACACACTTCCAAGACTTTATTCGTATTGAAGCGTTATCGCCCTTCTGTGTCTGCCTTTTCCGAACTCCACCCGCACAGATACGCCACAGACTAAATAAAAAAGTTTTTTTTTCCAAACATCACGCTACAATATTGGACAATACAGTTTTATTTGGGTGGGAACGCATTCGGACCGAACTCTCATGCATATTTTAAACGAAACGGCCATTCGGACCGCGATCTCTTTCTGGGCATTCCAAATCTATTTCCTTCGGCTCTTTCTTTTAGGGTAGGATATTGAATCTTGCTTTTGATTGTTACGCAATATTAGCAATGTTATCTCTGTTTGCGGTTTGAGCTAACTTAGTTTCTTCATATGTTTCTTGTCTTCGTACTTTGCTTTCTTGATATTTGGCGCAACTGTTACCAACAATAAAACTACAAGACTTAGACTTCGGGTAGTACTTACTAGGATTATGTCTACCGAACAAATCCAGAGCAGTTTCTAGAGATTTTTTGAAACTTTCTATATTAAGTATGGTAAGATCACATAAATTCAGACCCTGACATAAATCACATTGACTGTACAATTATGATTACCTTCACATGTGAACACAATAGCAGTCTGTAAGTTTGTTTCCCATCAGCTGTTTATGACGGCCAATACATACGCGGAAATAAGCCTGCGGAACTGGCATTGAAATTGGCCTATTGTGCGAAATCGATCAAGGGATCGTTTGCTAACAAAAGGGCTAGTGGGTAACGCCGAGGGCCATTTCAGGCCTTAACGAGGCCATTCAAAACTAACAATAGTTCGGCGTCTTGATGAAATCTTAAAGCTTAATGCAGTTCTGCAAACGATGTTTGTTATTGCGCGCATTATTGTGACAAGATAAGGATTTGGTATCGCGACTACTAAGGAAGAGGCGGTGTACTTAGTTTAAGCGTACGGTTTACACAGACAGTAATTTAGAGTGATGTTCATATAATTCATGTGTATGTAATGATTCAACTTGGAAACTTGTTTATCTAAGCAATAGTTTACCTAACACTGAACATAGATACCTATAATGAAAGATATATTTACTCATTTCCGCCTGTATGAAGTTGTGTAACTCATAAAACGTCTCTTCATAACGAAATATTTTAAAAAGTAGTCTATATTGTATGCCTCTTCATGACATAGTAACTTTCGTATTTATTGTAAATTAAATATTAACAAACTCATTTCAATTTTATTTGTTGCAACAAGAAAAGTTGTTCGCTAGTCTTCTAAGGAAAGAATACAGAATAGTTCCGTATAACACATGATAGTAAACTGTACGTACTTAGAATAGCCACAGAAAACGTTCCACCGCAATTTCATTTTCAACTTTCAAAACTGGCGTGTCTACAATAAGTCAATTGAATTCCCTGGTATCCAGCGCAAAACCTAACAACTCACTACACCGACACCAGTTTCGTCAGTAACAATATTGATACGAGAGCTTTTTATCGCCTGGGCTTTGTACCCGCCATATTAAAGTCTAGAACCTGTCTAGACAGAAATTCTAGTCGGGAGCCCGACAAAGATTTCCTCATATTTCACATTTCCTTTGATTCGATCTCCTTTAGAGTGGTTTATGGGAACGCTCGCTTGATGCCTTCGCACCTACATTTCATCTTATTTCTTGCTTTCAAGGCAAAAGTTTTATTACCTATGTCTCGCATAGGACCATTTGTAAAATTTATTGGAGTCGTGAGACTTCCTTTGGGTAGGAGTTCAATTAACTCCTCTAAAGACATTTATATGAGTAGTTTGCAACTAAATTTTATTTACCTCTGTACCTTCTATTTCTGTATATGTTAAAATAGTAAGATTTGAACTACAAAAAACAGCAAAACAGCTATCTATCTTGAAATTTTGAGTGTCTATTATAAAACGTCCTTCTGTATTGAAATTTACAACTGTCTTTATTCGCTCTACTCGGTAAGAAATCGTTAAAGAAATTGCCTTTAGATGAGTGACCCAATATTGTAGTGACAAACAGCTGACATCAATTGTCTTTCCGCACTGACATCTTTTGTCTCGCATCCAACGAGCTCAAGGGAGGAAAACATTCATTCCCACTGCTGTCCGTTTCACTGTGCTAAGTTCTACCAAGTTCTGTTTATTCGTAGCGAAAGTTCAGGGTACCCGTAAACACCGCGTCCTAGGTCGTATTTCGCGGAAAGGTGGCCGTCTTTCTGTCTGATCGATGGACTTTGCCGGAATTAGGGGGTCCTCAGGGTATTTCTGGGCTGGTGCTACTTCTTTTTCGTCCTTCGTTCTTTATTGCAGGTGTTTGGTTGTTAATTTCATGGCATGTTGCATCTACTGACTTTTTAATTTTGTTTCTCGGTATGGTATGGTTCACGTACCGTACATTATTACTTCTCGGGGATCGTTAATATTAGGTAACAGACGGTTACCCATGGTAGCCATGTTAAAACACATTACTAAGATAAATGTGGTTACAAATTCATTCCAAACATCGTGTTATATTATTAATTTTACCCTCTAACCTTATTCTGTTTCGTAGACTTTAGCCCAATTACACTAAATATTAGTCCGAGTTTGCACGCGACTATGATTCTATGGTCTAACACAGTCGAAACGTCGAGAAGTAAGTAGCTATGTATTTGCTACCTACTCATAATGTCGCGTATAGACCCATAAAGACTAACATTTCCTTAATTCCGTTTATATCGTGTATCCATGTTTTATAAAAAAAAAAACCTTTGTCTGTGGAAGTATAATTAAAAAGCTTCCTACACATTTGTATATAAAAACTGCGCTTGAGTAAGTAATTACAGCTCATACCTTTTCCTGACAAGTATTCAGGTCTAACGGCAATCGTCCAAGTAAAAACCGGCATATCACCGTTATATCAGTGGAGACAGAAAGGTATTCCGCCCCTTAGGTTCGCCCAGACTGGGTCTAGTAAATAATTCAACTAGGCGAAGTGTCGCCTGCACCGTTTATCGATTCCGATTGGCCATTCGGTACAATGCAATATTCATACAAATCGTTTCACCGATCAGATAACGAGCTATTTAATACGTAGTATGCAGCCAGAGACTGAAATGTAAATTACTACTTTTCATTTATGTATGAGCTGGATGCCGATATTAAATTACTTCGATTGCGTAACTTGGGTGCTGTTTGTGTATTTTCGTTTTCTTTTGATTTAATTTATTGTCTATTATTTGTGCGAACACTACACGTTTGAAATAAAACTTTACGGAATAAACTCGTGTGTTTACTTATTCTAAACATATTATTTAGAGACCTGACGTTTCGAGCTCTTTACAGCGCTCGTGGTCACGGGCAAGACTTAAGTTGACAGATTGATGGATTATTATTGTTCGTGTAGGTGATGGAGATGGAAATTGTTTGTCTAGCAAAACATAACGGTGACAATAAGACTCGACTGGGGGGTTGTCCAAGAAGAGCACTCTCGCATAGAACTGGCCAGTCCACGAACTTGGTACTATTCGCGTAGGTGCTACTCGAGTGGGTGCTATTTGGACTACCCCGTTGATACTTTATTAAGTAAGATTCTAAGGATTATTTTATCACAAGTACTGTATGAGGCGTCCGACCGATTTCATGTTATAGTGCACAATGTACGCTCAAACACAAGTGCACTCTCTGTTCCCTGACCTTCATAATTCAGTGAGAGGGTAATCCGACATGACCGATGAGAGATCAGGCGCAGGACCACTGGTTCCCCGAAGCTCTGGTGTGCAACCGCCAACTTCCTGACTCCTGGCTGCGTAAGTTCTTAACAGAAAAAGTCACACTAATTTTGCCCGACCCCGGACTCGAACTGGGGACCTCAAGGTCCTTAAACAATAGACCAACGAGGCAGTCCAAGTACTATATTAGACCAGGGATAAAGTATACTTTGAGTGTGTTCTTGCTAATATTAGTCTACAACCAAATTCAAAGGGTAAGGTAGATAAATACAATACCTGCTCACTTAAGTCACTTTGCAAGTGCTAACTTTTACATAATACAAACAAATATATATAAACTAGAGATTGCAACCCGGTATGTTTTTCAACCCGCCCGGGTTGCGACCAGAATATTGTGTAGGGCAAATAACAACCAGCCCTAAATTGTAGTTTATGGACAGAAGGTAGAAAACGTCCTGGAATACCCCTATCTTGGTCAAGTTATCTCATTCGCAGACAACCGTCACGAAAGGGTAGTTGACAAAAGTATGGGCTGCGTTTGGCAAGCTCGCCGACGTCCTGAAGAGCAAACGAATGCCTGTCTTCCTCAAAAGACGCGATGAATAATCCTGCCTGCAATGACTTATGGGGCTGAGACCTGGACACTGACGATGAAACTTGTAAATAAACTCCAAGTTTCCCAAAGAGCGATGGAACGAGCAATGCTGGGAATATCGATCGCAGACCGAATCCGAAATACTATGATTCGGAGACGTACCGGTGTAACAGACATTACAACGATTGCGAAGAAGTTGAAGTGGATCACATCTCCATTTCAACTTCGCGATGTGCAGAAGAGAGGATGGCAAATGGGCACGCAGAATTGCAGAATGGAGACCTATACTCGGACAAAGAAACGTTGGGAAACCACCTATGCGCTGGGCCGATGTTATCGCAAAAATATTGGAAAAGACTTGGATGCGATCAGCAAAAGACCGGGTAAAATGGAAATCACATGATGGCTGAGGAAGAAAGAAGAAGAATCAGTCTCTAAAACACGAGTTAGTTATTAAGTATACATAATTAGTTAGTTTCACTTATAAACAGAGTACTATACAGAGTAAAGAGAAAGACCTGCTTGCTTGAAGTTAATCACTAATACTAATGTAGCTATTTGAAAACATAGTATTAGAACAGCAACATCACGGTTCGCAGCGCTTGCCATGCCAATTTTCTTCAAGTTAGGGCTTCCGTGCCACAGTTTTTGTACCTACCGGGCCCGGTCACCGGGCCCGGTGCCCTTTTAGACATCTCTAGTACAAACCCATCTCTAGTACAAACAGCGTTACGCATGTCGCTGATTACATTTATGCGTGTCTGGGGGGATGTTTAGCCTAATCTGATTTATGTTTGTTGATATCTATACTAATATTATAAAGAGGAAAGATTTGTATTTTTGTATTTTTGTATTTTTGTATTTTTGTATGTTTGTAATGAATAAACTCAAAAACTACTGGACCGATTGCAATAATTTTTTCACCATTAGAAAGCTGCATTATTCAGAAGTAACATAGGCTATATAATATTTTTAAAAAAATTAGGGATCCTTACTAAAACTCCAATAATATAACCCAAGGTGTAAAAAAATTACCTGAAAAATTCCTTACGTCGCGTACGCTGCGAAAACTATTGATGACAGAACAAAATCATTTACTACGACTTTGTAGAACTTATCATTATCTATAAAAAGTGTCGCGACAGCATATGTCTAAATATTATAGTTATGTCACAGTAAGCGGTTTTTTATTCGAAAAATTTAATTTATATGCCGCCACATGAAAAAGCTCTTTATTTGTACCTTGGAATTAATCCTTATCAAAATAAATTACTTTATATGCAAATCGGATTCACTACCTATTTATGACTTTTTGAATTATTCAATTCGGACATTTGATTCGGAAGATATCACGAGTTTAAAAATGCAAGTATTAGAAAAAAGTCGCGTGGTTGCCGCCACCGCGCTCAGTTAGCCAGCATGCGATGTAGGCTCCATGTAAGCATCACTGGGGTACGGGGGAGTCAATGTAATATGTAAATAATATATAATCTATACTAATATTATAAAGCTGAAGAGTTTGTTTGTTTGTTTGTTTGTTTGTTTGAACGCGCTAATCTCAGGAACCGCTGGTCCGATTTAAAAAATTCTTTCACTGTTGGATAGTCCATTTATCGAGGAAGGTTATAGGCTATATTACATTTTCAAAAAAAGTAGGGATCCGTACGAAAAACCCAAATTTGTCACCCAAGATGTAATAAAATCAAATTTCAAACAAATTTTTACAATTTGTTTTGACAGGACGACGTCTGTTGGGTCAGCTATTGTTCATAAAATTACACATAGATGGCGTCGTGCTTTGTACAGCATGCCATAAATGCTGTCAAGTTTGATATAACATGAGTACCTACGTGATAAGTTTTTGGTAGTTCAAAAGATGGCACTGTGCTCTACGTATTACTTCGATATTATATTGTGGAAAAGTTTGTATGTAGGAATATCATACGTCAAATATGTGAAATTTGTCTTTTGGAATTGATAAATTTCGAGTGCCATTAAATTACGTAAATTACCAGAAGGGTTCTGAACCGACAACATGTATCGAAAATATTCTAATTGTTGTCTTTTTTCTATTTTAATTTAACAAAATAGTCTCATCTAATTGACATATTTTTAAGCTGTCAAATTAACGAGAGCATTCAAATTTCCATAATTGCCGAATTGAAGAAGGTTGGTTGTCAAAAAATACATTGATATTAATACTCAAGGGTTTGGTATCAGAAAAAAGGATGAGATGATTACAATGCGATTAATACATTGTATGCACCAACCGGGTATTAAATATTCAATCAAATTGACGAATTCAATATTGAGTTCAAAAAATAATATGAAAATCAATATAAAAGTATTGCATAAGCATATTTAATTTGGTAAAGCATAAAATTCGAAAAGAGAAAATGAGGGGTTTGCCAGGGATTAAGAAAGAACATGATTCAAGCACACAGTAAAAGCGTCGAATAATCGTACATAGGTATGAATTTAAAATTTGAAAAACACAGTGGTACGTGGCAGGGTTTGAAGTGGCGACCTCTTGCATAGCAAGCAAATACCTAAACCACTCGGCCATGGACGCTTTTTTCCTCTCTAACTATAAACTGCTACCTGGCTTTGGAATAGGACGTCCTTTATTTCACATTGATCGATGAACAATTAGGATTACTTGAAGATGATCTATTCAATATGAGGAAGCTGTTCACTATAAACATAGATTTTAGGATTTCGTACGTCGAAAAGAATAACCGAACCCCTTATAATTATAGGATCCGTTTATCATCGTAAATTTTTGGCAAGGAGAAAATATCAAACTGAAAGTTAAATCAAATACTCAGGTCTACTGTCTCTTCGCCTGAGCCAACACAATCAAAAGAAACATTCATTTATGCTGCCAATTTTTGACACTCGCAAAGGGAACTACTATCTGCGAAGTACTCAGATTCTCAAAATTTAGAATAAAGCAACGTCAAGTACAGAGAATTGCGTAAACTTTAAAAATAAATTGCGTTGTGCGAGTCCGTCTTGCACTTGGACTTTTCTTTTTTTTTCTTTTCTTGGGTTCTATTCCCACTCAGCACAAATATTTCTGCGATGAATATCGATGTTTGTTCCGTGTCTGGTTGTGCTATTTAAATGTATACCACTGTTCTGATAAAAACAAGTGCTAAAGCTTCTTACCACAGGATCAGAGGGCCTACCATGAGTTGGCTATCGTAAACTTACGTTCGTTAAAAACCTATCGAGTTGTTTTTTTCATATGGCCGATTGTAGTTCTTCGCGTAACCACCAGGCGGCGCTGTACAAGTTTTTCATAGACATATTTACGTAGGCGATATCGAGCGCGTAAGTTTTAAACTCATGGTAGCCCCACAGATCAATTAATGTGATGTTGTGTAATATACTTATTTATTACTACACGATAAACAACAGATGATGATGATGATAAAAACCAAAATAATTTTGTTTTAAATGTTTCTTCCGGTTGACTAACTTCTTAAGTGGCAGAAAAGATTTTGACGGGACTACGACTACTTTTAAGTTAAAAAAAATTTAAAATCCTGTAGTTCACGCGAACGAAGTCGCGGGCACAGCTAGTAATATTATAAAGAGGAAAGGTTTGATTTTTTGTTTGTTTGTTTGTTTCGAATAGGCTCCGAAACTACTGCACCGATTTGAAAAAATCTTTCACTGTTGGAAAGCTACACTATCCCTGAGTGTCATAGGCTTTTTTTTAGATAAAAATAGATTTCTCTTACGGGGTTAAAATATATTACATAGAGATAGAGATATCCCCGAAGCGAAGCGAGGGCGGGTCGCTAGTCACTTATAAAGTACCTAAGCTTTATTACAGATGTTAGTATAAGTTATATAATTTTCCATTTTAGCAACATCCAATGTAATAAAAGTCCTGACGCTCCACAAATTAAAAAGAAAAGGGCCAACTCCCAAATGAGATTGACAGATATTTTGTAAACTTCGCACCAGTTGCCGGGAAAGTCGAAAGTAGCACATTAAATCTAAACTTTTATAATATTCTTTATCCCATAATAAGGCCAACTTCAGCACTAAAACTTTTAACTCAGAGATAACTAAATTAGACAAGTGCTCTGAACCGGAATACTGTAGAAGTGGGTGGTTATTTAATAAAAATAATTGCATCTGTAGATACTTATGGACTAAAGTTTATTCTTTCTAGCATCTTTGTGATGAAGTTTATGCAACAATACATTTCTTAAAACTGGGACATTTTGTATTATAATATGAACTTGTAGGCTCATCAGAATCGGCCAGCTTTTAATTATGGGCTTGTGGGCAGGGTAGTTGAAACTAGAACTACGTTATGTTTCAAATCACTATAATTACCGGTGATTACTCGCCGAGACACAAAATAATTAGCACACAATGCACTTTAGGTCTTCTAAATTATGATTGACAGCACTTGATCACATAAAGACTAACGATGGCTTTGAGTATTAGCGATCCGTCGGATCCATGATGCGCGGACGGTTGCTCGATCCAAAGTCCGTGACTTTCTTGTTTCACCGCCGCACTACCATAGCCTATGACGTTCCACCAGAGCCACAAACGTCACTCTTATTCCATGACATCTGTCACTTTGGCGCTAAAATAGTGAAGCGCCGTCAAACTCATAAATACGAGTAGAGAATAGTACGTATTTATGAGTAACAAAAATATATGGAAATACCAATATAAAGTATTGTGTTTGTGTGTACTATACCCAATAACTGTAATTAATTTGAGTTAGGTTGTTATTTTACAATCGTAGTTGGTTCTACTTTTAAACTACATAGTATAAAACAAAGTTTTCTCTGTCCCTACACAAGTGCTTAGGCTACTTATCACGGGATCAGATCAATGTACAATTGTGCAATATTTATTTATTTTATTTCATCATCGTTATTGAAATCGTTGGACGTGACGTCAACAACCCCCTATATTCCTTTATTAGTAGAGTTATCTTGTTAACCAGTCGTCTAGATAAGTGAAAGAAAATAAATTCCCCGCAACCGACCTCGGTAACATCGCGATATAGGGATCTTTGTATGCTTAAATCTTTAACAACGGATTTTGATGTGGTTTTTTATACGGACTCAAGAGGTTTAATGTAAAATTCATCCGAAGCAAAGCGGCGGGTCACTAGTTTCTTATATATAGGTTTTCTTTAACATAATTGGTGTGTTGTATAATACTTTACTGTATATTTTACTGCGACAAGGCAATGAAAATATAGTTCAAAATTATGAGGATTTTCGATCATTTAAATTTTAAAACAATTTATAATCGTTTAAGCTTTTAAATAGACAAGTAAAACATAGTTTACTTAGCCATAACATAACAGTAGTTAAGGACACATTACAATGCCGACACGTACGACGTTTCTATTAACTCAAACCAAACTTGTTCCCGTTCGGATAAGCACTTCCATAACCCTAAAATCACAAAGTCCTAACATTAGGCGTAGCATTATCACTAACGCTCGTTCTAACCCTAAACGTTAACATTTCAATACACCCGCGTAACCTCGGAATAGTTTTGTCTTCGGGATAATGATCGCGGAGTTCATCCCAGCTCTGACTATACAGGGTGATGTTGACAACGCTAGCCATTTTTGTATGAATTTAATTCAGTAATCTTATTCTAAAAAGGAATTTATTGAGCATTATTGCCGAAATGCCGAAATTTTTTGTATATGTCTAAACGGGTAATGTAGATGCAGCAAAATAATAAAAGAAAAACTTCACCGGACTGGAAAATACTCTTAGATAATAGGATCCTAATAAATTACAGCGATCGTGGTCACGGCATCATCTTTCTACTATTCAAATACTCTAATTCAAATACACTCTCGCGTAAATAACAGACAGAACCCATCCTGTATATCTGGGGCCGTGAGGGGGCAACTTTGGGTTAATTAATTACTAGAACGAGCCGTCCGCCCAAGATGGATGGAGGCGACAACTCAAAACAAAATATCACCGAGAAGGCTCATAATTTATCATTAGCACGCCCTCTGTCGATATCGCGATGTTACCGAGGTCGGTTGCGGGGAATTTATTTTCTTTCACTTATCTATACGACTGGTTAACAAGATAACTCTACTAATAAAGGAATATAGGGGGTTGTTGACGTCACGTCGTACAATAATTATCAATAATGATGATGAAATAAAAACATAAATATTGCACAATTGTACATTGATCTGATCCCATGGTAAGTAGCCTAAGCACTTGTGTTACAGGTATCAGAATCAATAGTGTTTAATAACACACCCAGACTCGGAACAAACACCGACGTTCGTCACACAAATATTTGTCCCGGGTGGGAATCGAACCCACGACTCTTGGGACCGCAGATGGTCACAAACCACTGTTCCAGCGAGCCAGTCAAATGATGGTATTATACCCCACCAGCATCTATTTACACGGTTATTCTTGTTTGTAATAATAGTGTCTTCATCATCAGCCAATTTAGGATTTTTGATTTCATTTGATATGATGTAAGCTTCTCTAAAGCGCCGATGGCCGAGTGATCAAGGTTGTTGTTGCTTACCATGTGAGAGGTCGCCAGTTCGAACGCCGCCATGTTCCACTGTGTTTTTCAAATTTACAACTCATATGCACGTTAATTCGACGCTTTACCGGTGAAGGAAAACAACATAAGGAAACTTGCACACCTACGAAGAAATTCTTAGGTATTGTACTCAACCAACCCGCACTTGGCAAGCGTGGTTAACTAAGGCCTTATCGCTCTAGTTTAGGGTAGGCCCGCGCCCCAGCAGTGGGGACGTATATGGGCTGATGATGATCATGAAAAGCTTCTTATTATTATGAATTATTATTAAATGTAAGGTAAGTAACTCAATAATTGTAATATTTTGTAGTCAAGTCAAAGTATTTATTTCGACTTTCACTGGAATTAATCTGTAGGCGTTCAGTTTTTAAGTGCCCAAGTTAAATTGTTGGAGTAAGCTCCAGTAGCCAAACTTTTTATTGTAACAATAATCAAGATTCAAGATCAATCTGTGATTTGAGTTCTCCGAAAAAAAACTTGAGCCATTTCAAACTTAAGCAATTACCGAAACGTCCTAAGGGGAAATGATATTTGTATCGATAAAAACGAACCATCTTCAATTTGTTGAGGTCGGAAAAACATCAAAACCGTAGAGTAGGTAGCGCAAAGAGAGCAATTCCTCCACGAATCACAGCCCTCGTTATTTACTCATTAAAACTTCGAATTGAAGGCTCCCAATAGCGGAGGAAAAGTAAAATAAACTTTTCAATGATATCGCTGGAAAGATGTTTACCTTCACATTTTCCGTGGCAGTTGGAATTTTTAATTCTCTCGCCGGTTCGAGATTAAAAAATAACTTTTCTCCCGATTCTCGGTCGGGCTCTTTGATCTTGGCGATTTGACAAATTCTACGCGCCTACTTTGAATTGGAATTTGGATCGGTGATTCATGCTGTGGTTGGGAGAATGGTCAAAAGGTATTGTCCATACTTTTTAGTGAAACTATTACACATTCCACGTGATATGAAAAAAACTCTGTTAAATTTTATGTAAATTTGTATTAATTACTTAAAATAAACGATCTTACAGTGCATTTGATACTTTTTTTCTTTTTATATAGGAACAATTGCTACCAGATTTGTTTTAAAATAAAATTTGTCGCATTATATAAAAGTACGCATCAAACTCTAATGTGTTTGATGGGGTGAGAGCCACCCGCTCCTCTGCAAGTCCGGTGATGATGTCGAGGCTACCCCAAGCCATCATCGTATGTCGGTTAGGAAAAGAAAAAAAAATCAAACACAACGTTAGAAGCCACTTCCATTTATTAAACCTTCACTCTGTGGTTTCATAAACCATAAACCAGGAAGCGTCCATAAAATAACTCCACGATCACGTCAAATAAAAATATCGATTTCATTTTCCTTTGTACATGAATCGGTTTGGGAATCTAATAACGCGGCGTACAAAGGCTGCCCTGACGGATGTCGCCTTGGAATTTAATATTTATCACAAACAGGACCTAACTGCGGAACCCATTCTCTTGTGCCTTTTTAGGGATGGTTGTTTTGACGCATTTTGGACGGTCTAATTGTGTCTTTGTGTCTAGCGCCTCATTTTGAGAGACAAGAAGAATGAAGTTGGTATGAATAAAGTGTTTGTTTGTTTCGTGTCTGGGTGTGTTATTAAATATATTTAGTAATTTAGTATGTTTGTGTTGAATGTGATAACTGTAACATAATTTCTTAAGCGGGATCAGATCAATGAATGAGTTGTTGTATTTTTTTTATATTATCTGCTGTTAGTAGTATTTGGGTCTAGAACAAAAAAACCTGCCCCGACGAACAAAAAATCTTGTTAAAATATTACAAACGTACCATTTCTATTATTTCATAAAATAATCATCGTACTACCCAAGAGTCCAAAACAAATTACCTCAATAAACTCACAAACCCAATTACGTAACGCATTAAATTCGTTGAAGAAATCACAGCGCGATTGACGACAAAGAATCACGGACCCCTCTGTAAACGTGCTCCCCTTGGGACACCCCGGGGCACGGACTTTATTAAAGAGGGTCCCATGCTTATTAAAAGTGAAAGTGCATTGGAACCCAAACACCTCCGGCGAGGAATGCCCCGCCTTTGGTCACCAGCTGCGTTCTAATGCCTGCTTGCTAAGGACAAATGATCATTGTGCCAAAATAGACCTTCAACTCTCAAGGACCAAGGCAGATATTCCAATGAAATCCTAATGCCTATAGCTCAAGTTATGGGAACCGTTGAAAGCATTTCCACAACGGGTGTTAATATTGTAACAGTTTCAGATTTACTCTTTCAACTTAGTTAAATATTGAGGAAGTAATATTAAAGGGCGTTAGTATAAGTACCTAGAAAATTTTAGGCTTCAGTTCAAAATGAAGAGGGTTGAAGTAGCTTCAAATTATAATTGACTACGGCTTTTTTTTTATAAATCTACTTGCGAAACGGTCATGTGAGATGCGTGAATAGATGGACAGATTTATACAATGGATATGTAAGTATATGATTCGCTAAGACTAGTCCACTTTTAATATTCAATCAAATTTTTATCATCAGAGTCTAAGCGAAGAAAATGTCTCTCTGAAATATTTAAAAGTTATTTAAGCGGATTCACTACCATCCTTCATGCGATTGTAAAATCTTGTCGTTTTCATATGCTATTTTAAAGCTGAACATAAACTATCTAAGTTTGAGTGGTCAACTCATTCTTCTTTGAAAGTTTTTATTATTCTACATAACATTCGCAATCGGTTCATGACTCCTTCAAAATATTTTTTAATACAACTGGTATTTTATTTCGAAAGTTCATATACCTCATATTTGGATTTTATTTTTTCATTGCCAAGTTGATAAGTTTTTTGTAAACAACAAGTTTATGAATTAAAAGCAGTAGAATTTGAAAAATATTTTAGTTTGCTGAGTAAACAAAAATAAATTTCGTTAGAAACCAAGGCATCAATCTAACAATAAAAAGTTTACTGTACTTTCTCACTCAATGTAGAAAAAAAAAGCAGCCACCGCAAGTTCTGAAATCAAAAAGTCTCCCTGAAAATCAAATTCACTCAAAAGGAAATGAAAGCTCCCGTCCCCCAAATCGATTGTTCCGTAAACGATCCCCGGATGTGTAAACTACATTCGAATTAAATCGGAAACGACGACACGAGGGCAAAGAAGTTTCTTTTTCATCCGAGACGCTACTCCGGAGGATTTGTTCACGCACCCCCTCTAAATGAATAATTCAGAACATTGCAAAGCAGAAGTTGCCCGGACAGTTGTCTATCCAACTGTCAATAATGTGTTTTAATTTATTTTAAATCCTGTACCCATCGCGCTTCCTCGCTTTTAAGTTGGAACGTTTAGAGCCCCGCGAAAAAGTATATGATTTGTTAATGAGATATGCCAGTTTAAATGCGGTGTTGATTTTAAGTGGTTTAGCGACTGTCGACGTCGAATTAATGCTTTGAGTTTTTGAGGTTTTTAAAGCAGCGGATTTGTTCAATTCATTACCTGCTTACTTTTACGATTACGAAAGGTTCGACAATCCCTGTACTTTATTTGTATGTGTTACTAGCTGTGCCAGCAGCTTCGTCCGCCCCCTGATTTTACGCAGTTTCTATTGTTTCTTTGCTCCTATTGGTTGCAGCGTGGTGTCTTATAGCCTAAAGCCTTCCTCGATAAATGGTCTATCTAAAACAAAAAGAATTTTTCAATTTGAACCAGTAGTTCCTGAGGTATCCTCTATGAAGCTCTAAAAACACAATTAAAGATGCTTTAAAAATAAAATTTTTCTTAACCGTACATTGCTGATTTTATCAAAGGTGCATAAAATTGATTTTTCTCGCATCGCATCGTAAAGTACCTACACCTACATCTCAACGTACAATATAAAAAAATAATCTACCTCGAAATTCCACTTGACTGATTTCTATCGTATCGATTTCGGTATCGTTGGTAAAATTCATTTATTATTCGTGTTCCGCGTATTAATGTAACCTGCCCTTCTCGGTAATAAGCTACCGTAATATTTACCAAGACTCCGTTTTTGTATCCGTTATGCTCCTCACGTTATGGTCGACATCTTGCGGCTCATATTACTGCTAAATATATTTTTGCCTCGATTTTGTTCTTTCGTTTAGGTGATAAAATTACATTTTTGTGGACGTGGGCTCAGTGGCGTAACTATACCCGTTGAAGTCCGTGGCAAAATTCATCGGATGGGGCCCCGTGCACACCACGTTTTTATCTTAATGTGTATGTGTGTTGGCAGTTGAGATTCTGCTATGACCGGGGCCCCTTTCGGCTGGGGCCCTGCCGGGTGGGGGCCCGTGGCATTTTGCCGACTTGCCACCCTTTCGCCACTGCGTGGGCTGTTAAGTGAAGATGTTCTTTTAGGGACTTTCTTTTAAATCGATTGTAACTAACGTAGGTTTCCAGTTTAAGTCATAAATTAATCTGTTATCTTATTAATATTATGAAAACAAAAGTTTGTTTGCGTGAATGTAAGTACAGTCAGTCAAGAAAGTGCTCTACCACTTTTGACAAAAGTTTCTGCAAGACGTAACTATCGCTAAGGTTGACAGTAGTCACTTGCACAATTTTATTGCCAGGGAAAATTTACCTTGTTGTTTCATGACGTTCAAACGGATCTCAAACGTAGGGTGGTAGATCACATTTTTGGCTGACTGTACATATATTTTTAACTCTTTCACGCAAAAACAAATTAACGGATTTTGATGAAACTCTATAAAAAATGGCTAACTTATAAATAATATTTTTTATGAAACACATAGGCTACAATTTATAAAATGATCTATACTAACTAACTAAAAAAACGAACTAAACAGCTCTACGTAAACAAAGTCGCAGGCGGCCGAATGATGAACATGAACAATCTATTCAAAATCAAAATGACAATAATAAGTTATAGAATATGTATTAATAAACTAGTTTACTAAATTCTGATACTTCCAAAATTATACTGGTTCTCCAAAATACAGGCTCTGCCTAGTTTGGGAACCTCTGTTCTATTCCTACTTGTTGTAATCTTTGAAATGAAATGAAATGAAATGAAATGAAATTTATTTTGAAAAAAAGAAACAAAGAAAATAATACAATAATACGCGTTACAAACAATTTACAAGAATAATTTTAAACTGTCATGGCTACACACATTAGAAAACAAAGCAACATGGTAAATATCCCGGACAGTTTCAGTTTTCTAATTTACAAGAATTCCTTGTCTCAATATGATCAAACATGTTACGTTTAAGCCTAATGTATGGGGGGCCTATGGGGTTTTCCTTAAATAATTACATTCATATTTAAAGTATTATTACAAAAACTAGATTATAAAGACATAAGCGGCTAGCTAATCCATACAATTAGGTACAAAATATAAATTAAATATTGTACATATGATGACGGAATTTTGTTACATTTCTGAGTTCTGCCTTAAACATTTACCTACTGTGAAATCAAACTATGCAAGTAAGTAAAATTTAGTATGGATAAACGTATGATTCGATAACTAAATGTAAAGGTCAAAGGTTTCGCTGCACAATGTGATTAATATTAAGGTATTTTTAATTTTTATTGTAACTAATTGTAATTTTCTTTTTGTGCAATAAACTTTTTTTTTTATAATACCTCTATATAAAGGCCGGTCAAATGAAATTTTCATGAAGCAAGTATCATGAAGCAATGTATCCGCTAGGCACGTACAGTCAAATATTCCTAATTCGCCAGAAGAATTTTCCATCGCATTTTAATAAAACTCACTCCAAGTTAGTAAAGGTCGCATGGTTTGACGCGGCCTGCTCTTTATTGTCCAAATAAAAGCGCGGATGTGGGTTCCTATCTATAGAAAATGTACGCATTGAAAAAAGTAATCTTACTCTAGCTTCATGTACGCACAGTGTATTAGGAATAGCAGTGAGAAAAGGCGGCAAGTGACATTCGATAGTATTACCACTGATTTTATTTTATATTCTTTCTTAATATTTTTTTTTATGATATTTAGCTTTATTAACTGAAATAATCCTTACTAATATTATAAATCCGAAAGTAACTCTGTCTGTCTGTTACGCTTTCAAGCATAGAGTACTGGACCGATTGAAATGAAATTTGGTACAAACATAGTCCAGAGCCTAGGAAAGGTTATAGGCTACTTTTTAACCGACTGTGTTATAAGGAAGTAATGTTTTACCCGTTAAACGTCTCTACGCGGACAAAGTCGCGGGCGGAAACCTTGTATAAAATAAAATTTAAAAACGTGTTATGTAGCATGATGTTTTTATCTTATCATGTTTAGTAAACACAAAGCATTTTAAGCAGACATGTACCGAATTGTTGTGAGTTTTTATTCTAATCGGTAGAGGTAGGCCATTCCTCCTACACTTTTTTAAATTTACATAGTATTTTGTTTTGGAAAATATACGCCAATGTCAAAAAATCCTTACCCCACATCGTCTATCCTACACGGTACACATTTCTAACCATATTTCAGATGAAACGAACATTTCTTGCTGCTATTAACATTCGGTATTTTGAACAAGACCTTTCACAGAAAATATATTTGTTGGTAAAATACAAGGATACCGACACATTTCATTAGAAATATAGCTAGGTATAAGCACTGTATAAATTATTACTTCCAAAGGAAAGGTTGGAAAATGTCAAAGGAGATTTTTATCTTATTACGTGCCTATTTATATTATTTTATGGTAAGTTGCAAGAGATATCTTGAATTAATTATAATGTCATTTAAATATTTATTCAAACAGTAATATATAAACGGAATTATAGTTTGTTATATTTCTCCTAATTGACATACGATGTTGCCTTGGAGTAGCCTCGTCATCATCACCGAACTTTCGGGGGAGCGGATGGCTCTCAAAAAAAAAATAAAAAAAATAATTTGTTAACAAACCTTATCAATCTATACTAATATTATAAAGCTGAAGAGTTTGTTTGTTTATTTGTTTGAACGCGCTAATCTCAGGAACTACTGGTTCGATTTGAAAAAATCTTTTTGCGTTGTATAGACCATTTATCGAGGAAGGCTTTAGGCTATATAACATCACGCTGCGACTAATAGGAGCAAAGATACAATGGAAAATGTGTAAAAAACGGGGAAACCCGAACGAAGTCGCTGGGACAGCTAGTTTACAATATTTGTGGTGACAACCTATTAAGTAAATATATAGCTGTATCAGGCAGTCACCGCCCATACTGACAGTGTTAATAAAAGGCTAAATGTTAAAGAGAGGCTGGCTGATTATACCCACACAAGAAGAACATACATACATACTTACATAAAATCACCCCATTTTCCAAAAGGGGTAGGCAGAGATCACTTCCAGCGATCCACTTTTCACCTCTGTGGGAATTGTGACGTGACGGGTTGTGTACCACGTCGGCGCCATTCTGCCTTGTGATTGTTTTAACAAGGTCATTGCGTTCCCACGAGTAGCAAGGATATATGACGGGGGAAGGAAAAGGGGAGGAAGGATACTATCGCCTCGGATGATTTGAACTGAGTCGATAGTAACTCGAGGATCCGGGGTCGCTTACCCGTATACAGTTCACCAACCAAAGGACAGATAGTTGTGACTGGTATAAGCAATCCGTGAACAAACAATAAGCAATCCGCAACATCACATACATCGATCTGATCCCTTGGTAAGTAGCTTAAGTACTTGTGTTACGGATATCAGAAACGACAGTGGAAACTTAAATAAACTTAAATATATAAATAACACACCCAGACACGGAACAAACATCAATGTTCATCAAACAAATCTTTTTCACGTTTAGGAATCGAACCCACGACTCTTGGAACCGCCACCCAGCGGGTATCTCCATTATGTACATAATAGAACAAGACGAAATCGTAAACGAATTTCATTATCTATATTAATATTATGAAACACAGGACCCAGAGGACGAGTCGTAAAAACTTCATAAAAGTTATTATATTTTATGAACCTATAAAAGCGAATAGATATTAATGTGTCCGCATATTTCCTAAGCAGTTATCTTATATTTTATGTGTCATGGTCACTTGTTAGTAATTTCTTTATGGGTTGGACACACTATTTCTAAAACACTTCTCTTATAAGACATACAAAACATAACATATGTGTTTGAGGGGTGAGAGCCATCCGCTCCCCCGCAAGTCCAATGATGATGACAAGGCTACTCCAAGCCATCGTATGTCAGTTAGGAAAAAAAATATAAATTGTGTTTTATAAAGAGTGTAATTCAGGTATAGATTTAACTCACAAATTACACTTCATTAAATCCGAGCTATATCAAAACATGATTTACGAAGATGACTGTATTTGCCCAGTTCCAAAGTTGTCTATAAACGTTTCATTTCCATCAAGGCCATCGAAACAACCCCCAAAAAAACAAGGACGGAGGCATCGAGATAGAAAAACGGTAAAGATATTAATAAAAACAGACAATCCCCTAATGGAACAAAAACGAGTTAGGTACTCCAACTGGCCGCATTAAGCAAATGGAGCATTATGACGGGGCGGAATTTTTAAAACGAAATCCCACAACCCGCTCGCGAAACGGAATGAAACGATTGTTTGATCGCCATTAAAAGTTTCGAAACATTCCGCTGTTTGCCGAAGGACTGGGCGGCTGAGTAGGGAAGTACAGAAGGGAGAGATATATCTGCTTGGTCAGCCATTTTGTTAACTACTTGATTCTGACTCTGTGCATTCGTTTATTGCGTACAATATAAGGCTCTATTTTTCACTGGCGCTTGAAAAGTAACAAACGTATAACATAAAATCTCTTCATACTACCTATAGGTGCTATTATAGGTTGTAACTTACAAACTGATTCTTCGGAGTATTATTATCAAATTTTAAAATCTTACATCTTTTGTAGTTTTCGAACAGCAATAAGTGTGTGTTTGCTCTATTAACTACTTATAATTAGAAACTGACTCTCTGATATGATAATGTAGTGGAAAACGGACCTGTAGTAATCCAATTTAATTGTAATGTAATTTCCAATATCATGTTTCTATATAGAAAATAATAGAATAGAAAAGAATTTATTGGTCACATATACACATATTACAAGAAAAAATCAATTTAACATAAAATAAAAATAATGAACACAACATAATATATAAAACGAATATTTAGCATCAGTGACCAACAAGGTACTATCAGCAACGCTGGCGGTCGACCACCTATAAGGTGAAAATCGCTTGGCGTTTACGCGTCTGTCAGAACAAGCCCCGCCCCATTGTGGTCAAGGAGCTGGCAAGAATTTTTGGGTAGATATTTGAAGCAAGCTGAAAACTTGTCCTGTACCTCTCCTATTATATCCCAACACAAAACCGCAGACCTGGCTGAGTAGCGGGGCTAAACCAACCAATTTTGTTTATTTCAAAATATATTTTTATAATCCAAAAAAGTATAATTTGTCAGTTCATCTGACAGGTAGAAGTTCCATCGAAATGATTTGTCTTAGTTTTTAGTTATAAAAAAAAGATGAAGAATATTCTTGGGGGTTTGCTTTAGCCCCGCTGCCCGTCTGCTGTTTCGTGCTGGGATATAATATATAATATAAAGGTACAGGATAAGTTTTCAGCTTGCCTCAAATACCTACCAAAAAATCTTGCTAGCTCTCCTACTATTGGAACGTATTCGTAAACAAAGTTTCGAAGTGCTCTTCTATTGGCTAGTGGGCGGGGCTAATGGCGTTTAAAGAAATCTGTTTGAAAAGTGTACTACCGCCAAAATTCCCGACTGTACGTGCCTCAACATAGACTGCAGAAGCTCAACAAGAGCTCCTGCAGCACTGATATTCTGGCCGTACCTTTTATTATTTAATTTTTTATATCGATATCTAACACCAAGAAATAAAGAAATACACTGACTAAAAAGCAAATTCAACCTCCATGTATGTAATGTCACCCCTCTTACTCCAGTCAAATTAGGAAAAAATCTCGGAATTCGAGATACCCAGCTGTAAGTCTGTAAATACTTAGATATTGACACCCTAAAAGTGTTCTCAAAACCTACATATTGTAGGGTGTACGCAACTATTAAATTTTCAAGGTCAAATGTCACAAATATCAGTTTTATGAACTTTTGAGCGAAACGGGAAGTTTTATCATAAAAGTGTGTAGAAGAAAATTACTTATCTTCTATTTATCTATAAAAATTGCCTGTACGTTTTATTTCTAAGTTTCACCATTTCAGAGATACAGCGATGCAAATAGTTGAAAAAGTTGTATTTTCATAAGCTTCCAGGCCCACGTGCGATTGTGCTAGACAGTTTAAATTTTCACGAATGATGTATTTTAGTAGCCTCTATAACATCTTATACTAGAAAAAGCTTAAAACCAAGTTTAAGTGGGTTCTCATACAAAAACTATGGTTTTTTTTTTCTCACACTTGGCCGGTTTTTAACGTGGTTACCCCAGTAAACCTATTCCAGACGACACCTTTTATACATGAAGAACACGTTGTTTATAAGGAAGCATAGTTAAATAATTGTTTTGTGTTGTTTTCAGTATTCAGAAGATTGAAGATTTCTGCGTTTCATTAAATTAAATTTGGTTAATATGGATCTTCACGTTCATAATCGAGTTAGATGGACAGTTAACATTATTAAAATGTATTTTTTTTCAGTAATACTTCAAACAGAAATTCTAATAATTGGTTATTTCGTACTTTTTGACCCATAATAAGCAGTTTAAATGTACTGAAACGTATATGTATAGTACTAAAAACAACATAAAACAATTATTTAACTAGGCTTCCATATAAACAACGTGTTCTTCACGTATAAAAGGTGTCGTCTGGAATAGGTTTACTGGGATAACCACGTTAAAAACCGGCTAAGTGTGAGAAAAAAAAAACCATAGTTTTGTATAAGAACCCACTTAAACATTTAGGTTTTAAGCTTTTTCTAGTATTAGATGTTATAGAAGCTACTGAAATACATCAGTTGTGAAAATTTTAACGGTCTAGCACAATCGCACGGGGGTCTGGAAGCTTTTGAAAATACAACTTTTTCAACTATTTGCATCGCTGTATCTCTGAAATGGTGAATCTTAGGAATAAAACGTAGAGACAATTTTTATAGATAATTAGATGATAAGCAATTTTCTCCTACACGCTTTTATTATAAAACTTTCCGTTTCGCTCAAAAGTTCATAAAACTGATGGGTGAATTTCCCGACACCAAATCGTAAACGGCACGGCTGAAACTGCCAGTGCAGGATGGCACTTTTAACTTGTAATATTTTTTTAGATAAAAGGTGTTGTCTCCTATAGGTGACTATAAATATTTTTAAATTATGATTATCGCTAATAAGGTAAAAAAATCTTAAACCCCCAATTGAATCATATCGGTGACGCGGCACAATTTGTTTTACAGTATACTTTTAATCACATTTTAAAAACAGATGGTTTTTTAGGGACTTACCGTTTTTTATTTAAATCCTTAATAATGACAGTACCTTATTGCGGAAAGTTCAATACAAAATCTGTTATATTTAATGAATGGTAAGTACAAATTCACGTGTCCAAATGAGATATGTCATCGCGGTGAATTTTCGTTGTACGCGAATATCTAGGCATCGAACAACACTAGCTTCTTGCCACTGCGCAGTAAATCTGCGCATCAGTGCCGCCTAAGCGCTTAACGTAAGAGGACGTGTGTTGCTGTTTGCAGTTCCCGCCAAAAACGTAAGTAAGTCGGTTTCGGTGACTGCGTACCGTTTTTTTGTCATTCACGTGAATGGATATAAGTTGTGATCCAATCATTCGGTATGTCTATAAAATCTATGTACTATTACTAAATGTCGCTCAATTAAGTAGGTCGTATCAATTTATTTCTTTTATTTATATTTTCCTTGTTGTGCTTATTTTTATGGGCTGTATATAATATCGGTGACCTCATTCCGGTGAATTCGGTGACCTAAATTGACCACCGGAATGAGAAAAATATCATTCCAGTGACTTTTTTCATTTCGGTGAGAATTTGGTCATTTCGGTGATTATTATCTTCATTTCGGTGATTTCTTTTGTCATTCCGGTGTCAAATTACTTCATTTCGGTGAATAAAGACCTTAATTTATTTTGTTACATTGTAATTTCGAAAGGAATATATTTTTATTTTTATTGTTGATAATTACAATATATTTGTTGATTTATTCTTACATGTTCCCAAATGAATTTCAGATTAAATTATTAAAATCTATGTGTGGTTGTAATCAATACCTTTATTTTTCACTAGCTGTGCCCGCGACTTCGTTTGCGTGGGCGATTTTTCATACAAAAGGATTTTCCGGATTATTTCCGTTCCCGTGAGAATTTCGGGAATTCCTTTCTTAATGCACCTCTACGGTACCTAAACTACGTCCTTACCAAATTTCAAGTGCCTACGTTTAGCCGTTTAGACTGTGCGTCGATATGTCAGTCAGTGATTCTTCTTTTATATATTTAAAAGTATCCTCTTAATAATAAAACATACTCGCAGATGGACTCTGGATTAAAGTAATAACAGATTAACTTGAAATGTTTGTCAACAGCATCTAAAGTCAAATGATGAAGTTCAAAATGGTAAGTTATTCTTCTTCTTCTTCTTTTCGTGTCGATGGCAAAACACTTAAAATTATTTTGGAGAATTCCGCCACCCGGACCGCGGTTGTTGACCCTTCTATCAGCTCAATTTGTGTACAGGAGTGGGGACAGGCGGGGCATGAAGTGAGGTGAGCCATGGACATTGGTGAGAGACCACATAGGCACGCGATATCCTCCTGTCCAGGAAACCCCCACCTAAACATATTATCTTTGCATTGGCCAACCTGGCTACGGAGTCTGTCCAGGGACCTTCAGGTTAACCATGGCAAATCGTGTCCTGCTGGAAGGCTTTCTGAAGGCAGAACCAAGGGGACGGGTGGAGCAAACGTGTTAGACCAGAGGTTAAGACGAGCAGAAGGTGGATCTGTGTCAAGATTCGGTACTTTCTAAATCTAAATATAAAGCTATGCCGACTTTAACTTCTGTGGTTGTCCCTGCCATGTTATATTTAGTCTGAGAGTGTCTGAACCCTAAGGCTGAAGTGAGGTTTATTTCTATGTTTTCACAGGATTGTGTTTGTGATATGAGCGCCAGGTCATCGGCAACATGGTCGGTCTTTTGTGTAGATGTTGAAAAGTAGTGATTCCAACAAAACGGTCATCAGTCAGGGTAGAGACCCTGGGGATTACCGTTTTTTTGGGATCGCCATCTGCTTATTTCTTCAGACAAATGGACCTGAAAGCTACGGTTGCGGAGCAGCTCACCAAGTATTTTTATAAATTTCTAGTCATTGACCATCGAGTAGACTTTCCACAAGAGACGCTTCAGGTTCACTGTATCATAAGCTGCTGTCAGATCCACGCATACAGCGCTGTAATCATTCCCATTTCAAAACTATCCTCTATGTGTTATTTATTTTGGTTCACAAAACAGAATAACATCAGTGTAGCTTCTGAATTACAAATACAAATCTTATGGACTAGACGTTTATGATAAAATGGCATGTGTTGGGTGAGGTTTAACGTCTGGTTACAACATGATTTTTTAGGTCTGAATCCTACCTGTTCTGGAATTAAGTGCTGATCTAATAGGTGATAGGCGGTTAAGCAAAAGTCGTTGAGATAATTTGTATGTGTAACTGAGCAAGGATAATGCGCAGAAGGTTTTTAGGGTCATCTAGAACTTTTCCCGGTTTTGGAATGGCAATATCATGTTCCATTGTCGTGATAATTTCGCAGATTGTAGACAATCATTGAACATCGGTTGTAACCAGCAAATAGTCATAGGATCCAAGTTTTTAAGTTGTTCTGTGGAAATGTTATCAACACTCGATGCTTTACCAGATTTCAAGTATCTAACACCAAAAATGATATCGTCAAAAGGCTGGCTCAGTAAATTCTCTTTCGGAAGGCATTGTACAAGTTGAATTCTGGGAAGGCGAGTGTACGATTTCTTATTCAGCAACAGTTGATGGGCAATTTTGTTTGCAGTAACTTTACTTGGAACTTTGGAGGAGAGGGCTCACCGGTCCATTTATGGATTGTGGTCTAGTCCTTTTTCCTACTGTGGGTCATGTCAATGCTGGTGACTGTATTAATCCATTTGGTTCGCTGGTTTGCATGGATAGACAGCATTAAGATTTCACAAGCATCACATGTGTCTTGTGAAAATGGATCGGCATTATAGGCGGATTCATAATTTTTAAACGGCGCAGATGACTCTTGAGTCAAACCCGGGACGTTGGAAGTACGACAGCCTCTTGGGATATGTTGGCACGACGATTTCCAGATGATACCTACGAATCGTTCGTAGTTCGGTAATGAAGCTAGCTTTATAATGGCTTTGTCAATTGTTTAACGAATTTTTGCACTACTGCATATTGCACTTAATCGGTATGCATTGAGAGCTGAATCTGGAACTGACAAAGATCAAGACTGGGTTGTATCCACGTTTCCATCGACCACTGTTGAACGATTAACGGAGATGCATTTTTATTGATAAGGCCGAAGTTTTAATTTTAACAAGAAAAAAATCTGTTACTGTGTGATGAATACACTCTTCAAAACGTAGGTTGTAGGCTGTATACTTGGTAACAGTTTACTTTTTTTCGGTGACTACATAAGTAATTTCATTTCGGTGTATTGCGTTTCTCATTTCGGTGATGAGAAGTTTCATTTCGGTGAACTCTTCTTTCATTTCGGTGACACCAAAATTTCAAAGTACTATATCTCTTAAGTATATGAATTTAATTTAATGTCGTGTTAAAATTAATTATAACGATAGCGTAAATAACAATTCTACATGGTTGTATTTTCAAAAAAGTAACAAATAAAAAAGTTCACCGAAATGACAAAAAATATGGACTTGTTGAAATTGACCCTGATATTTGTGACATTTGACATTGAAAATTTAATAGTTGCGTACACCCTACCATATGTAGGTTTTGAGACCACTTTTAGGGTGTCAATATCTTAATATTTACAGACTTACAGCTGGGTATCTCGAATTCCGAGATTCTTACGTAATTTAAGCTTAAATGACTGGACTATCTGTACATTTTTATTTGATCCGCGCAACAGCGCGTAAACAGAAATGCGAATCGTTGGGAGTGAATCAAAATTGCGTATTCAACTGTTTCCGATAAGAAGGTAATTAGTTGTCCCTCAAATACCTACGTCATGAACTCCCCCAGATGAAGTTTAACTTCAACTTCTGTTAAATAATGTTAATTGACAGTCAAATATTGTTGCAAGTGCTTACGTTGGTAAAATTATCAGTCTTTGTGGTCTTTAGAACTGGGTTACACATGCGATTATTATGGTTACATACATTAGAAATCCCCTAATTTAGGGTAAGCTGGTGCCCTAGCCTAGAAGTGGGGACGTATATGGACTGATTAGAAAACTGAAAGTGTTCGGTATGTTAAGTACCATGTTTCCTTTTTTTTTACCGAGTTCCCAATATTTCGGCACTGTTGCCAGCGTCATGATCACGGATGATCTAACAGATGGTTTTCTAATATTTGTAATGCAAACAACGTAGTAAATTTTAAATCATATTAAGCACTGCGTTGTATTTATTAATCTAGAAACACTATCATCATCATCATCAGCCTATAAATTCGTCCATTGTAGGACCTAGAAACAATATCAATAATAGAATATAACGTTATTGTCAGTATAGTACGTTACCGATATTTGTTTATCTTTCCATACAATATTATTTTGCGGTTGCCATTGCTGAATTATGCTTTTGGTGAGCAAATAAAATTGTGACCTCAAACATAAATATGAAATTGTAGCATTGGCATCTGCCTATACAAATTACATAACACAGTTTGAATACCAATCCAATATTTACTATGAAATTGTATGTGTAGATAATATCTAGCTAACGTTAATTGTACTTGTAGTTAGTATCTAGCTACAGTTCATCAGTACTACATACATATACACATTATAAATCAAAGTCGCTTCCGCGTCTGTTCGTCCTGATCCCGTGGTAAGTAGCTTATGCATTTACATGTGTTACGGATATCATAATCAACTGTGGATTTACAAAATATAGATATTTAACAACACACCCAGACACGGAACCAGAGCCATTAGTATATACTTTGATATTTAAAACTACGATACGGTTTTTGATACGATTTTTGTAAATGGATAGAATTTAAGAATTTCATGTATAACTTGCCTAAATTGAAGCGATACTACCAATATAATAAAGCAATCAACTAAAATGTCTACATTTTATCCCGTATTCAGGCCATAGAGTCAACAATCAGGGACTGTAATTAGGTACTCCTACATTGGAGGATCACAATACAGATATCTACTTAAAAATAGATTTAAGGCACATCAGTATTCTTCAAACGCGTAATATACTATGTCACGACGTTAAACTGGCCATATAATAATACGATGTAGGCAGCCAATTGTAACTTCATACTGTAATTACGCTACGAACTACATTCAAACAAAAGTTCGTCTAAAAAATGAACAAAAACACAAATTATAGGTCAGTAGTTCAAACAATTCTGCCGAGGTAAAATTAGCACTGGGCTGTCGAAGTTTAATTGGCTAACAATTATGAGAACTTTTCAAACTGCTGCTAAAATGACGTTTCATTAATTGAGAACTTACGTCACGATTTTGTAGTTGAATGTGGGATATTGGTAAAATGTTTCATGTGTTGTTTTGAATGCTAGTAAAATATCTGGTGTTTTTAACCGACTTCAAAAAGGGAGGAGGTTTCTCAATTCGACCGTATGTACACTATGCTTTTTTTTACTCAGCTTTACCTCTTGTGAACTTATTTGCGGCTTGATTATATTTACATAATCTATAGGCGGACAGTCAATAGATTATGAATGGTACAGGATATGTAAAAGATAGACTAAAATCGCCATGTTTAATAAAAAATAATATTAATTGTTAACATTAGACCCGCAAAAGTGTAAATTGAAAGAAATTTCACAGCCATCATTAAGTTCACTGGGCACATACATGATAATAGCTCTATCTTTCCAATAATAATAATAGCGTTGGCTAAGATAAATTTTCAATATTGTGTTAAATTTATAGTACAACAACTGTACCATTAATGCACTGTGCACAATTCAAATTGGAGTAATAATCTCAACTACTTAAGTTATTTAAAGCAAACGAGGGAATTCCGCCAATTTTCATGTTAGCTTTGCTACATCTAGTTACCTCTTAAATTCATCTGGATCCTGTAGGTGGGCGTTTCATAAATAAACAAATCGTCTACTCCCCCCCCCCCCCTCCTATTCAACAGCGCTGACCTTCAATGGAATATGAATTTAGGCGCACGAAGGGAGGTAACGACGAAAAAATTCTCCGGCCACGTGAATAATTCAACGAATTGGAAAAGTAAAAGCGCTTCTACGGAGCGTGTGTCTGTCCAACTGTCACTTACTATGACTGGTGCGAGTTGCGTTTACCTACGAAATTACACATCGTGAAATGTGCAGAATAAGGTTAAGTGGGCATCGGTTGGTAGCGTACGCATCTGACGTTGGTCCTTAGAATTATTATAAATGCAAAAGTTACTTTGTCTGTCCTTAGTCTAGAGCCGAAGACAAAGGATTTTTTTTCGACTGCCCATTAGAGGAGTGTAAATAAATAATAACACATATTTATCCCGAGTGGATATCGAACATCGACTTTTGGAACAGCCAGGGTCACCACTGTTCCACCGAGCTAGTCAGATATGTAATTTGAAGACTCTACGCTGACAGATTCGGGGATGGAAAGTTAGTTTGTATTAATGCGTCAGTTTTATAAGGCTTAACATTATATTGGCTTGTTATAAAAATATTAGAGCACGGCCTTGTGAAAATTGTGAGTTAATCACAGTTGGTTAAAACCACTGAACTTAGCGGTCACAAAAGCTCACGGCACATTCACTCATTGGTGCGGAATTGAAAACTAGAATTGGCACTAGCTCAATTTGCCGCACCAATAAACGCAGTACACTTGTGGCACAGTAAAAATTATTACAGTGAATCTAACAAGCAAGAATAAGAACCCTGAACACAGCGAAATGTAACGACTGAAAAAAACCATGAATATACAAGCAAAGATAAAGCACTATAACTCTACGACACACGTTCTTTATCGTTCAAAGATTAATTACTGAAATGTTTTGTTTATTTTTCCTTACAAAAACAATTTAACGGGAAAAGCAGTTAATATTTCACTAATTTCACTATTGTTGACTACAGTTATTGTTGACCGTTTCACTTTTCGAGAAGTAGACACAATAGAATTGATTAAATTGTCACACCCCGTATGTGCTCTGTAGGACTCTGAACCTGTTAATATTATTTCTCGCAAAATTTTCAATTTCGCGACTGCCAGTTTAATCATTATTTCATAAAGCTTTTCTCTCTTTGTGTTTTACGACTATTGCATTACTACGAAACTTGCAATTAAGGCAGGCCGCCCATACGGCAAGTAAGAAATATGGTTTTAGGTAATGACCCCAAGAAATCGGCCCGGGGCTATTCCCCCGCCTCTTTCGTGTTGAACTACTTAATGGAGATCTGAAACTTATCCCTTTGTATGTTCTCACTCTTGTGGTTTCGAGGGTTAAATACAGCTTCGAAAATCTCAACTGCTTCGTGATATTCAACTGTAAATTAACTTAGACTTGGCCGCTGTTACGTCTCAGTTGACTAACATAACCAATATAGCACTTGGGTGACTTGAAAACGGTTCTCGTGAATTTTGAGAGGGCTTCAAACTTCAGAGGTAGTAAAACAATAAACAATTTCTAATTGTGTACAACATTGAGGATCGATAGGTGTTCACTGATTACATCGATTTGTGTACGTTTGCAGATTAAAAATTAAAAATTATATTGTTTTGGTTGATGCCTCTTGAGTTATTTTACCTAAAGAATTATTCAAATTTTTAGAGTAATTTTACATAGATTTTATTTCAACAAATAAATTGCTCGCGTGTATTGTTATCCTTAACATATTCTTTAGAGACCAGACTTTTCGTGCTCTTTACAACGCTCGTGGTCACGGGCAAGACAGTCTTGTCCGTGACCACGGGCGCTGTAAAGCGCCAGATTAAAATTTGTTTTATTTCAGATGTTTAACGTAGTTAGAGATCATAATAAATGATTGATAAGTAGATGTAACACTGTCAAAGATTCAACTGTGGCAGTGTACAGTACAATCCTACTGTACTTTTGTTCTTCGAAACTTAGTCGGAGAAAGTATGCCAATTGAAAAAGCTTGTTTATTTTTGTTTCTAAGGGAAGTGGACTTTTTCATTCACTCCATTGGAGTCGGCGAATGAGATTGTTCACGGCACTGTTTCTCTATTTATGGATTGGACGCTGTTTGTACGAAGATTTAAGTTTTTAGATAGATTGCATTCTTTTCAATCAAGGAATAAATGCTTTGTAAATAAAAGTGGTGCTGGTCCTTAGGGAAGCTTTTTTAGTTTTATTGAACTTTTCAATTACAAAATTGATTGGTTTGATGTTTACTTTTTTGATAGATATCGTATTATTGCAGTCCAACAAACAACTTTCTTAGCTTATGGTATTTAATATGTAAATCTTTAAATGTAAATACTAATTACGTTGCCTGAATTTCAATTAATTAGGTTTTTCTTTCAACCGCAGTGCAATAAGTACATTAAAAAATTTTTTTTTCCTTACATTAGAGATATAATATTTTCACAACTGTAAAGCAGATATTTTTTCATCAATTATACACATTTTTACGTCGCTGAACCATGAATATGAACTTAATATAAATACGTATATTCAGTAAGTATGTAAGTACATATATTATCGTTTCTTAACGAAAAAAAATAAGTCTGTGGGCATTGAAAAAGAACAAAACGTTTTTTTTTTTGTTTTTAATAAAAACAATTAATTGGCCCGCTCTACAATTACGTAACTTTAAAAATGTTGTTCATGTAATTCATTCCTTGACACGAACCGCGAGTATATTAAATTAACCTGCGGTGGAATATTGCAAGCAAAACCTGGACATAATAAATCTCCCCTTCCCACACCGTTTAATATTCTTATATCTAGACCGGGAGGTCGCAGCAAATGCTGCGATGATTATATCATGTCTGGTTTTATGTGAATACTCGGGTGGTGTGACAGAACAATTTGTATTTCGTGTAGTCGTATTTATGTTGCTTAAATATGCTTTGCTAAATGTGAAAACAGGTGACGGAGCAATTTGTTCGTGTGTTTTATTTGTAGTCAGCAGTTTATAACATCACATAAAATCATGCCTTTTCCCCCAGAGGGGTAGGCAGAGATCAATTCATGCCATGTGCCTTTAGACATTATACATGCATAGCAATGATTGATCATGTATTAATTTGTCTAATTTCATAACACTAATCTAAAAATAAGCGACGATGGCCGAGTTTTTAAGGATGTTGCTTGCCATTCAAGAAATCGCCAGTTCAAACCCCGCCACGTACCACTGTGATTTTTACATTTGAAATTCATATTATGTACGATTATATTCGATGCTTTAACGGTGAAGGAAAACATCGTGAGGCAACCTGCACACTTTCGGAGAAATTCTTTGGTTGTGTAGACAACCCGCACTTGGCCAGCTTGGTTAACTTAGGCCTTTTCGCCTTACTTTAAAGTAGGCCCGTGCCCCAACAGTGGGGAGGTATATGGGCTGATGATGGAAATGATGATGAATCTAAAAATGGACAGAATTTTTAAGTAGACATTCATTTATTTTCATAAACGTCACTCTTTAAAAAGCAAATCTTTAAAACGCTGAAACCAATGTTCCGCAACAAACCCCGTACTAAAAGGTAACCGTTTTAAAAGTTAGTTCTCCGTAAAATGATCCCCCGGGCAGCTGCTTCTGATTTGTGAAAAATAACCAAGTGTCGTAGTTATCAAAGACAGTGTAAAGTGATCAATCATACACGGGGTGGCAACTACCGGGCGCACACTTACGACTGAGAGAAAACATATTTAAATGTCGATTTAAATTAATGTATTATTTTTATGGAAAATGTGTTCAAAGGATTTTATATGTATTTTAAAATTTTACTTATTTAGAAACGTGAAAGTAATTCTGCCTGACTGTAGCGCGCTGTCACACCAAAATACTGAAACGATTTTGTGACAATTATGTGTCTACAATAATAGTATACATACAAACATAGTATAAATAGGACATAGGCTTCTTTTTGACCGACTAATAAAAACATGAGTCAACTAGTGACTACGGTTTAATGACTTCACACGGACAGAATCGCAGGCGAATAACTAAAGTAGGTAATTTTATCCTTTTATATTTTTATTTTATAAACTGATGAAACTTAAATAGATTGTGCTCCATTTCCAGAAATGATAATTACCTATGTAGATGAACATACGCTTTGTAATAAGTAACTAAATGAGTAAATAAATCTACGTTTATTTTGATAAAACTTCTTTAATAAACGAATTGCATAGTTGACTTTAAAACACTATATTTAAGCGTAAGTCGTAATATAAATTTCGGCCATTTTGAGGGCTTCAAGGGCAAAATTTATCAAATTTAGATACAAAATTTAAGTCGCCAGTGTGCGCACTAACCTTTTTGCTGGCCCTCCGGCTGTCTCTGCCAGATAAGATCCTAGACAAACAAATGATGGGTGTGACAAATTGATAAATTACCGTCACGCGAATTCAATGAATATTATTCAGACCTCGATCATAAAACTAACTTATGATGCAAATGTGTTTCATAATTTGAAATGTAATTTTTCATTGCTTGTCACTTATATACTGGTTTTAGACTTTCTCGTTCCATTATTAGGTCTACACCCAATATTAGAAGTAGGTACGAAATACATAGGTCAATAGCTACATAATGCCCGACGTTTCGACTGGATTACACCAATCATGGTCGTGAGGAACTCACACATACGTATATACGAGTATATACTGTCCGCAGATAATGATTTTATAAGCTTTTATTTATTTAGTTGTACCAAAATCTTACTTCTATGTTCACTGGCTACCTTAACTTAATACGTCAGAAGAGACTACACTATTCTTAGAAAATACAGAATTACTATGCAATGCAACTAGTATATAAACAGCTTTATCTAATGCGCTTCAAACTTGATCCTTTAAAAATTACATCACCTATGTACAGACAAACATAATAACCTCCTTCTACGAGTATTTTGAGGGTTGTGCGCATAGGTTCTTAATATTAATCTTAGTTTGAATGATATGGAATATTATAATGAGTTCTTAGATTAATTTTGTACAAATGAACAATAAAAACATTAAAACCGTTAAGAGGAAAGCCGGATAAGGTTTTCTCCTTAGTCTAATGTGTGCGCCTATGCCTTAGTTTTTGCTGCACCCTCTATGGTCATCCTCTTTCTCTACAAGACAAGTTCAAAGCAAACAAAAGAGACAAATATCTTCTATAGGATTCTTCTACTTTTATTTGTATAAAACAAAAGCAAATATTTAAGTCACGTACGAGCACACAAAAACATACTTAAATGTTGAACATTATGTAATCTCAAAAATAAGGAGACAAGCTTGTGGGTGTGTTATGTATCTGTTACCGGAAATGTATGTAATCCGTCATTGTATACAATTCCTAGGAAATGTATGTAATTCCTAAAATCGCACGGAAATGTGTGAAATAAATTACACATTACACATTTCCTAGGAAATCTATACATTTCCTAAATAGCAATCGGAAATGTAAAAAAATTAAGATATTAGTGAGTACGCGACAGCGAGACGGAAGGTATTGCTTCGCCTGATCGGGGGATCGCGAAGTTCCTTGTAAATTGCCTCTTATTGGTGTAGTTTGGACTAAAACCGATGATGAACTCTATGGTATTGTTACCAAGAACGGTATCTTAAAACAATTATATTGTCGATCTCAGAATAATGAGTGTCCAAAGTTCTTCTTGATGCAAACGATGTACCGAGTACCGAGATTGCACTACGGTCAGTTGCCAACTTGTAATACACTGGAACCGGCCAGGGATTTAAGAAGTGCCTTTGCAATACAAGCTGTGCTACAGCATGATATCTGTGTTTTTAAAATAAGACACTTAAACACGCTTCTATTGGTGCACGTAAAAGTCAAAAATAAATAAAGGGTCGTTAAAGTTGTCTCTATTTCTGAGCTGAGGTGTAAACTTTGTGCTTTTAATTATTATATTTGATTGCAAAAGCGCGGGGCGCTGGAACAGGTAGGATTTTTTGTACACCATGCTGAGAAATCAAGTTAAGCGGTTACAGAGATCGGTGCTTTAATTAGAGTTGCAACACGACTAGTAGGAGGCTCTACATTAAACAATCTGTTCAAAATACCAGTCAACAGTGGCAAAATATAGAGTTCTTATTCATGTATTTGTTTACAAGAAAGTCTTTCCTGCTTTTACAATCAAAAATATAATTAAAAGCACATAGTTTACACCCCAGCCAATAGGGACAACTTGAACGACTTTCAATTTATTTTTTACTTTTACGTGCACTATTTAATATAGAGTTTAATAGTGTTTTTTTACACTTTTTAGTATTTGCTCACAGTATTAAAATACCTTTCCAACCAGTCCAAAATAAGGCTATGATACGATCATCCATCATAAAGTTCCAGTTCATATCTTTCGGCTCCATTAACAGATCAGCTCGACAGTACCATATTATTGTATTGTCATCAAAGTCACATACGACTGTAAATTTTCATAACCCTCCGATCTTAAGAAGATGTTTCAATTTATTTTCTTACATACATACATACATTCCAACCTAATAAAACCAGGTAATAAAAGCGGGATTTTTTTAAATTAATAACGTGTTTTACTATAGAAAGCATTTACTTTACACATTTCCTAATACGATTTAGGAATTTTATACAATTCCGAGGAAATTTACACATTTCCTAGGATATCTATGCATTGAATAGTTTTTCAAACAATATTTTATACATTTCCTAAACAGTTTAGGAATTGTACACATTTCCTAGGAATTGTATACAATTCCTTGATTTCATACATTTCCGGTAACATAACTATTAAAATATTTTGTGTGTTCCACGGTTGTTAGTCATATCTGTTATATAAAAATGATTGAGCTTCTTATCTCGGAATCAGAACAACACACATACATTCAGCAATAATATATAGAAAAAAACATCAAACGATGAAAGAATGCAACCAAATGATAACAACGAAAATTTCACATCCTTAACAAAATTATACTTACTTTAAATAAATCGGAAGCGATTCTCCAATAATTTTAACACCACTGTAGTAATTTTTTTTTCCTAACTGACATACGGTGATGGCTTGGAGTAGCCTCGTCATCATCACCGGATTGCAGGGAGCGGATGGCTCTCACCCCTAAAATTTTATTACTTTAGATAATCATATTCCAAAAAATTCCACACAAAGCAACTTATCCGTACAACGAAGCAACAGAAACACTCGTATTATAAAAGATGGTTTCGGAAACTGCCGAGTCAGCGTAATTCACTGGCATAAATGCAGATATAAGAGTAAATTTAAACATGTGTATTCCCCGGGAGTTTCTCGGAAAATGAATAATGCATATCGTTTGGCTTTTCATCGTATTCAAATGGTATAGTTGTTATTTTTCCTTGGAACCATGCCCTAGACTGGACACAGTATTTCACGAGTTGCGTATCTGTATAGTGCAATGCGTACCATAAATTGGGTAGTTTCATATTTTATCAGTACTACAGTTCCTTGACTTTGGAAAAAAGTTTTTATTTTTTATCTTTATATTATGCGACTTGGATCGTAAAGGAATTGTGAGTGCTGGCTTTATTGGTTTGTTTTTTTTTTGAAAACTATGGATAAGAATAAATGATTTTTATTCAATAATTTTTATTCTAATCATCATCTGAAACCACTTTTTAAAAGCATGTTTAGAACAGTAGGCTATTATGTGATAGCTCAAAAAGTCACTTAGATAATTTGAAATAAAACTAATTTTATGGATTAAACTCGCGTGTATTGATATTCTAAACATTATTTAGAGATCCGACGTTTCGAGCTCTTTACAGCGCTCGTGGTCACGGTTAAGACTAAAGTTGACAGGTGTCTTTATTAGTGAGTTTAATTACTACCGTCATTTGGTGTGATATTTTGTGTGTTCCGATTCACGCATACAGAACTCACTTGGATAAATTAAAAAGTTTAGAGTTAAAGATTTTTAAATAAAGTTTAAACGCCTCTCCAAAAACTAATTTGGCTATAACAACTCCGCAATGAATTTGATGAGGATTTGCAAGAACAATGAAGGAAATCCTATTAAATATGCATAGCACTGCTGCCGCATTCAGATATGTGACGCAGGTGCAATTTCTATATGCAATTACCCTAATTTAGTTTATCATAAGTTTCGTTTTGCAAAAATACATGTTGCTACTGCGCGTTTTGAGAGATTATAAAAATACTTGTACATTTTTAGTATCCCCTACCCGGCGTTTCGCGTTTTAAAATAATTATGTGTCACCTCTTCTTATATACGAATTACATCAGTAAAATGAGTTTGATTTCAAATGTGTAGTATTTGGCATTTAGTAGATTTTTTTTCATATTTAGCCCATCGACCTCACGTTCCCATCGACAGGTTACTCTAAACTGGGACGAAAGAGTTGACAGTAGACGTTACATTTTTGTTTAATTTAATTACATTGCAGTCGTAGGCACTATATACCTACTTATTTAACATTTATATACGGTGACTACGGCGGATGCTACTTCATTCCACGAGTCCCATTTGATCGATTTAAAGTCAATTGAAAAACCCAAATCACGAATTTTGTGGTCCGGATTCCTAGAAAAAAAAAACACACACATTCACATGCATATTTATCTTCCGCTATCGTTAGCACAACAAAATAAAAAATGACAACGCGTTGAACCTCTAAGCCTTAACCCCTCTTACCCATGCGACGGTTTTCTTTCAACCCCATCTTTGTGGCCTCGAGTGTTTACAAGATCTGCAAATCCACCCCATGCGTCATAGTCCGTACCAAACCGGCATCGTTAGCGGAATCCACGTCACGATTGTGAATGAAACTAGAACTAGGGCACGCATTTTTCTGTGCCCTGCGTGAAGGGCCCTCGGCCCTGCCTTTAATAACGATACTCTATTAGAGAGGGCGCCACTTGGGAGGATGTTTTGCCGTTTTGAGCAATGAAAAGCCTTTGAATTGGTTCTCGGTTATGTTGCTGATATCCCTCGTAGATGAGGACTTGGTAACGAGTTCATTTCGTTTTGTTACCACATCCCCAACGCAGTTAATA
This sequence comes from Maruca vitrata, assembly GCA_039566165.1. Classification (NCBI taxonomy): domain Eukaryota; kingdom Metazoa; phylum Arthropoda; class Insecta; order Lepidoptera; family Crambidae; genus Maruca; species Maruca vitrata. The sequence continues at coordinate 10,081,296 of CM076921.1, forward strand.
TTTTGTTGATAACGTTTCTAAGTGCAACTAACATTCGACGACAAAAAGTTATTAGTTCAGAGAAGATACCGAGTATTATAAAACTGATTATGTCCAGGATATTTACCATGTTACTATCAAGTTCCCGATATTTTGGCACTTCTGCAAGCGCCATGATCATGGATCAACTCGAGGAAACATGTTAAATATCCCGGAGATATTCAGTTATCCAACGCGTGTAACCATGACAGTTTAAAGACACACACAAACACTAACGTTGGATACTTGTAATTTGATGTAAAATTTGATGAATGTTAATTATCTCAATATTATCGTGTTTTTTTGTATTGCTTCACAAAAATATCTACGAAGTGGATACACCGTTAGGTAGCAAGATATCATTAATAAGTGTGTTGGCACTACACTGTATATCATTCTAATTAATTAAGACCGATGTTGTACCTCACAAAATATAAACCTTAATAATGAAAAGTGCAACCTTTAATAATTTTTCAAAATATTCTAGAATCACTGAAAATATCATTCTTTGTGTTAAAATGTTTCAAAATTGTAAGAGGGTGTACGAACTCTGAAGGTTTTAAGTATCAAATGATACTTATGCTTTAAACATAAAATTATAACCAAGGTACCTATTTTTGGAACTCATTCCGCATACACTTAAAGAAAACGAGAATAAAAGCGTCAGAAGCAAATCTCTCTTAATTGATATGCCCGTCTTCATTACTCACTCCCCGCTTTCCTTATCTTCTGATTTGTTTAATACAGTCACTTTATAACACACTCCGTATTGTTCGCACAATTCTACTTGTTCCTTGAATAAACCTTCCGGTTGGCAAGTCGTGGAGGTGCCGCCGGTCGTAGGATTATCGTCATTAAGAAGCTCATTGTTTCAGATCTAATTTAGCGTCTTTGTTACGTAGAGTTGGCAACATCCCGCTTGAAACTTGGCAGAATCAGACTGACCGTTCAAACTAATGTAGTGCTTCCGAGAACCGTTTTATGTGTACGGCGCTTTCGTAAAAACTTAATACATGCGTCTGGTGATCTGGTCGTGGTTCTTTAGAGTTATAGTCTGTGTATTTAAAAAATAAGCAGACACAAAAAGAGCATTTAGTTAATAATAGTACATGCTTTACGTCATCATCCACTTAGTCGTTTACTTTTAACTGCCTCGTTGGTCTATTAGTAGCAAGTGCTGCGTTAGGACCGAGAGGTCCCCGGTTCGAGTCCGGGGTCGGGCAAAATTAATGTGAGTTTTTCTGTAATGAAATTACTCAGCCCGGAGTTAGGAAGTTGGCGGTTGAACGCCCGTGCCTCGGAAAGCACGTTAAGCCGGTGGTCTTGCGCCCGATCTCTCATCGGTCATGTCGGATTGCCGTCTCACCGAATTATGAGAGTAAGGGAATGGAGAGTGCACTTGTGTTTGCGCGCACACTTGTGCGCTATAATATGTCCTGCGCACATGGCTGATCTCAATTAAGATCAGCCGCCATGGCTGAAATCAGTCGGACGCCTTATACTTTTAAAACAAATTACTCACTTATAGCAAAGACGATAAAAAAGTAGTCTAAGTTATCTTCAGTCCCTAGTTTTGTAGGAGAAAGACACACAGACAGAGTTACTATCGGCTTAAAAATATTAAATAAGGAAGTAAGGATTTTCGTTTTATGATGAACTGGAAATTTCAATTTTTGAGTTTTAAGATTTTACTTATATCGCCACATACTGAATTAAGGTTTATTTATAGTAATCCACACTCGCTTCGCTTCGGATATATTAAAGGTAGTACGAGTATAATGCATTAAAATCTTTCTCTTGAATTCCTCAATCTATCGACAACGTATCAAAATTTATTGCACCATTTTAAAGATTTAAGCATACATCGGAACAGACATGGTAAGCGACTTTGTTTTATACTATGTAGTGATGAAGCAAAAGAACCATAATCCCCGTTCCCCTTTCAATATTTAAAAAAAATATTCCCTCCCAATCCACGTATTCTTATTTCAAATCTGTTGTACAGTTGCCATCTATTTACAAGAGTGACGTATTCTTGCGCGGTTCTCGCCTGCAAATCGCGATAGGAGAGCCCTCGTCACGGCACCGAGTAGCGTGAATGTTTGACATCACCCTATGGCCAATGAGATTAAGGATTGCTTGTAGGAAACTCTTTTTATTTGACTATGGATACGGTCGAACGGATGGAAGCGGGAGACATAATAATGGAAAGGTTATTTATGGCGAATGATATTGATTGTCTGTTGCTATTGTAAATAGATGTTTAGAGAATAATGTGCGTAGTTATTTTTATAGGAAAACAATATCACATCGATAAACTTTTTGGATCAGTTTAATACATCAATAATCTTAATTGTTATCGACTTATTCCTTGGGCTTTTATTTCAAATTAATACTGATTTATTACAACTTCAAGATAACATCTCTGCATTGTGTTAACTTTTAGATAGTTCTTTAAGAATGGTACTAAATTTATTATCAATGGGGATTTTTACGTAAAGTAATTTTTAAATAAATCTTGGGAACACCTTATTAAGGCTTCCTCCTTAAAACTCTATAATCACATACACACATAAAAAAAACTAACAAAGAACTTTAAACGTCACCAGACTCACTATTCGCCGTCATGATTTATGTTTACCACAGTCATAGTAACTTGGTATGAAGAGGGACTTATTTTGAGAGCACTATCAGTGTTCCGGGCCAGTGGTCTGATGGCTGAACGTATTTCAAGCGGTTACCCTAGACTCCATTTTTTATGTGTCCCTACTATCTATCTTATTATGTGTGAGTCACGCTGTGGCATGATTGTATGAAGGCAAGCTTTTCAGCGTAGTTATAGAGCTTCAAACGTAAATTCTGATGCTGCAGGGGAGTGGCTACCGCTGTATCTGCCGTATCAATTATACGGGGCCCCAGAGACACGGGGGCCCCCAAAGTGTGTAAGGAAAAACTTTCTAATTTATTTTATTTAACAAACTCTATAAAGCAATATTTTCTCCCACATAAGGGCCTTCAAAATTTTTTTTTATTCGGGGCCCCGACAAGACACGCTACGCCACTGATTAACAACTAGATTGTTTGGTGGTAACTAAGGTATTTTTCTATCTGTTCGTAAGTCAAGAGCATTTTAATACATGATTTTATTCATTTAAATAATATTTAAACTTATAGGAATTAAAATTATAAAGTATAGTTACTTACGGCCCGAAGTTCCGACTTGGTTTTACAATCGTGTGCGAATTAATCTGATGACGAGCCTTTTATATTTGGAAAGCCGTGAAATAATAATGTAAAATATCTAATAGTACCAACTTGAATCTGTACGAGAACAACATTTCATCTGCACCTGTATTAAGTATTTCTGATTCACTAAATATGTGAAATTACCCATTCCTCTGGAAGAAATGTTTAAATTCATAAAAAAAGGCTAGCTTCAGTTGTGTATCCTGGACAAAATGTAACGGCCCTTCAAAGAGGTTTCCTCACTTTGCACTTATGTAACTTATACAGCCTTACATTCCACTCTAAGTACATACACTCACACCTTGTTTTGCATAAGATCCGCCGGCCGTTACTTACACCGGCCAAATGCATGACGTTTGAACCGTTTACCGCCCTGGACCTCCGCCAAACATTCAGATTGAAGTGGCAATATGTAGCTGGCCATTCAGATCCTATCTACTGAGAAATATCACCCGGTTCAATCTTTGTTTTAGATTCAAACGTTCGCTATTCATTAGCTTACCAAGTGCTGTTTTATTGATGTACTAAACGTGTGCAGCTTTTCAGAAGTAGATTGGAATTCACTGAATGTCTTTACTAGAGTATACTGTTCTCAATAACATTTCTAAAGTACGCTGAACCTAAATATCCTTTCTCTTTTATCTGATACTAGTGACCCACCCTCGCTGCGGTTGAATTTCTCTGGAATTCTATTATTGATAAAAAACCAGCTTCAAAATCCGTTGCATTGTTTTAAAGATTTAAGCATACAAAATGATAAAGGGACAGAGAAAACAACTTTCTTTTATACTATGTAATGATTATCAAGTGTATCAGGAACATTGAAGTGACAGTTACCGTCGAACTTCCGCTACTTGAATAATTAGGTAATAAGTTGCTTTTTGCATTTTGCTTTTAATTTCGTTTTTTTTTTCAACTGACATGCGGCGGAGACTGGTTACGTTATTCACAAATAAGTTTTTCTAACATTCCAATTTGGAAAATCTATGAAATCCTTTTAGCAGTGTTGATGTGGCACACTTTAACACTTTAGGGCTAAGTAGCGTTATACAGAAATTATTATTTGAAGCTTGAAAATAATACGTTGGACAAACTAACGTGGAGTCAAACAATATCCCGGACAAATAACAGCTATCCACGGCAACGGACATTTTCACCGTAATGTACGACTGCTATATGTTTGAGAAAATAATTTCCTTTAAGGCCAGGTAGTTCTGTGTTTCGGATTTTAATTAAACAACCATATCGATACTTTAAATCTCAAATGGCGTAACCACCAAAACACTACTTTTCAGGAGAGCAGAAAAACAAAAAAAAAATGTTTTTTTAATTCATAACTTTATCAATTTTAATACGATGAAAATGTTTTATACATCAAATTTCTTAGAATTTTGAGATAAAGGCTTCAGTAGGAACTCTTTGTACCTAAATCTTATATTTAAGAAACTAGAAGTCGGTTACGACTTGTGAAAATATTACAAAAAGGCGTTTACGCCCCATAAAAATCACGATTTTTAAGAGGTGAAGGTCGTATCTCCAATAAAAAAATGTTTCTTGTGCTTTAAACTCATTTAATAATAAAAGAAAACGTAAAATATTCACTCTGTATTACACTTTTGCAAAGTTACGCCGTTTGACACTTTTTTCATAGTGACTCAACGCGTAATTTTTAGAACAGGATGAAAAATTTTGGAATATGGGAAACTTCACTAAGATTTTAACGTATCTAAATCGATTATTTTGTCATTTGAAACCCCCGCTGATGTGTATTCACCATACATTTATCTATGTATTCAGCCATTTGCGTACTTGTGCGCATAGATTACGTTCCTCGGTGTATTTATTATTTTTTGTGACCGTTACGTTGACTTTGGCGCGTTATTGGTCTTTGATTCTGATTTGTGTTTGGACATTGATTTAAAATGCCGAAACAAGGAAAAGCAATAAATAGCCAATGTCTCCGCAATCTTAATCCCCCCGCACATCAATACTAACAATAATAATGACAATCATGTGTTCAGCGATGTTGGGTGTAAACGCCTTTCTTTTGTATTGCAATTTCGAAAAATAGCGTGTCTTACGAGTTACGCCAGAAAACTATGTCACTTACACCCTTTTTTTTTGACATTTTTTTCACGTCACAATAATTTCTAGGGGCGTAAACACCAAGTAAATTAGACAAAGCCTTTTACGACCTGTTTACCTTATGAAAAGTGTTCAAATCTATAAAAAACATTGGGTCGTAATAACCTTTTTTTTGCGAATTTGAGGATTTTAAATATAAAGATCGATAGAGAAAAAAAAACTGAATAAAACTGCATTAAAAAGTCATTTTGACCAAATTGGCGGTTACGCCATTTGAGATTTAAGGTAGCGAATCTTTGCTTATACATAAATGAAACATGTTTTTGTTTTTAAATTGAACTTTACACTTTTATTGTTATTCATAATTTATTATGTAGCACTACATAGTTTAAAACAAAACTAACAAAATTGTCGCTAGTTGATTTTGCCATCGACTCGATAGGAAGAAGAAGAAGTTGTCGAGTTTTTTTTAATAGACATAATACTGGCGCTTTCTCTGTCTCTATATCCCTATGTATGCTTAAATTTTTATAACTATGCGGCAGATTTTAATGCGGTTTTTTAATAGATAAAGGGATTTAAAAGGAAGGTTTTATGTTCAAATTCATTCTTTAAGTTCGAATAACTTCGCCTTAATTTCTTACGTGCACAATTCTAGCCCAGATGCTTTCTAAGTCCAGATAATAATGATAGCAATAATTAAAGCTATAGTATAAAGCACGTGTAATAAAACTTTAAAAACCCAACTATTTGAGCGTTCTATGTTTTTCAAAGGATACTGTAACATTTTATTGATCACCTGCATCTTCCCGCGAAGCTGTGCCTGTTTTTTAGAATTTAATATTTCTGTTTGATCAGTTCATACTCACATAAATTACACTAGACTTGACTTTTAAAAAAAATGTAATATCGGTGCTCTTTTTATTGAATGCTAGAATAAAAACTTGACGCAAATGAATATCGCGACTGCAATGATACACAACTTAATTAATCCATACCGGATATGGACTCCACTCAAGATAATGTCACAAATTGCATCCAAAAGCCTTCATTAACAATCAACAAACCGATATAATTGAATCGGATGGACGACAGCTCAATTAACGCAGTACTAGATCGGAAATTAATTACAAACCAATAAACAGGTATCGAATTAATGTGCCAGTATAAATTTTGTCGCGAATTTATTCAGGTCCGAGTTAAAATAAATAAATTGAGATAGCCATTATGAGTGGAACTATTGTGCTGAGCACAATGGATTGTCACACTGAAAGGGCATAATTTATACGTGGTCCAACGGCTGCTCACAAAGTGGTTGCAAGTTGAGTTATGATTCCGCTATGTACAAGAAATTGTTATAAAGGTAATGCTGTGTGTGTTAAAAGCAGGTGTTATTGAAGTGTTAAGATATAATTAAAGTGATACTAAATGGAATAACGAAATGAAATGTCTCTACTCGAAGAAAATGAAAGGAAAGATAAGTAAGAAGAGAAGTTGAAAGTGTACTTCTATACAGATAAATAAAATTGAAGTGTCTGTTTGTAATGTTTAAATTTGTTTTTTTACTAAATAGGTATGAATGTATATCAGATACCAATACCAAAAATACTAATAAAAAAATTTTGTCTGTCTGTCTGTTTGTTTTCGCTAATCTCCGGAACGGCTGGATCAAATAAGACGGAACTTTCACTTATATAAAGCTAATTATTTAAGGCTACACATAGGCTAGTTTTTATGAAAAATGGTCCAACCGTTGCAAATTGTACATGTAATATCTCTGGAATTACTTATCGGATTTTAAAAATTCGTTCAACGTAGGAAAATTCATTTACTGATAAAGCGTTTGAGCTATAAAACTTTTCCAAATTCCTACAGGATCAGGAGCTACGTAGGTAATACAACATATGGATGCCCATAATTAGACAAAGTATCCACCAAGATGAACCTTCTGTTTAGGGTAATAAGGACCACTTCTTTACGAAATGGTGGCGTTGTCAGCGATCAAGTGATTAGATATTTTCGCGTGAAATGTATCGGACTGTATGGCCTATTGCTATGGGAAGTATGGTTCATCGTCAAGCAATCAGTGTCGTAAGTTCAAATCTTTGTAGTACATACTTACAACATTTTTAAACTGAATTTTTTTTGCTTCTCTTTTTTTTGTGAAAATCATGAAACCATGCGATGCAGGTGAATTTAAAAAAAAACTTCAAGATGAAACCGTTATTTTCAGTATTTTTTATTCGTATAAAATTGTACCTAATGGTACAAAAAGTTGAGGCATGATTGTTCATAAAATGACCCATAGATGGCATCGTGCTTTGTACAGCATGCCATAAATGCTGTCAAGTTTGATATAACATGAGTAGGTACGTGTTAAGTTTTTTGGTAGTTCAAAAGATGGCACTGTGCTCTACGTATTACTTCGATATTATATTATGGGATTTTGTAATTGTAGGTTATACCATTCGTCAAATATGTGAAGTTTGTCTTTTGGAATTGATAAATTTCGAGTGCCATTAAATTACGTAAATTACCAGAAGGGTTCTGAATCGACAACATGTATCGACAATATTCGAATTGTTGCCTTTTTCTATTTTATAATTTAACAAAATAGTGTCATCTAATTGACATATTTTTATGCTGTCAATATTTACGAGTGCATTCAAATTTCCATAATTACCGAATTGAAGAAGGTTGGTTGGTTGGAATTGAAAAACATTGATATAATCCTCAAGGGTTGGATATCAGAAAAAAGGATTAATGATCACAATACGATAAATACTGATATTGTATGTACCAAGCGGATATTAAATCAATCAAATTAAACAATTAATTATCAAGTCCAAAACTAATATGAAAATCAATATAAAAGTATAGCATCAGCATATTTTATTCGGTAAAGCATTACATTTGAAAGGAAAAAATTAGGGGTTTGCCGGGGATTAAGAAAGAACATGATTCAAGCACACAGTATATCCAACTATCATCATCATCATTATCAGCTCATATACGTCACCACTGCTGGGGCACGGGCTTATCCTAAACTGGGGCGATAGGGCCTAAGTCAACCATGCTGGCCAAGTGCGGGTTGGTAGACTACACAACCTTAGAATGTCTTCGTAGGTGTGCAGTGTGCGTTTCCTCACGATATTTTTCTTCACCGTTAAAGCGTCGAATAATCATACATAGGTATGAATTTAAAACTTGAAAAACACAGTGGTACGTGGCGGTGTTTGAACAGGCGACCTCTTGCATAGCAAGCACCGACCTAAACCACTCGGCCATTTTCCTCTCCAACCATAAAGACTGCTACCTGGCTTTGGAATAGGTCGTCCTATATTTCACTTTGATCGATGAAAAATTAGGATGACTTGAAGATGATCTATTCAATGTGAGGAAGCTGTTCACTATAAACTTAGATTTTAGGATTTCGTACGTCGAAAAAAATAAGCAAGCGTCAAGGAGGAAATATCAAACTGAAAGTTACATAAAATACTCAGACCTACTGTCCCTTCAGCTGAGCCAACACAATCAAAAGAAACAGCCATTTATGCTGCCAATTTTTGACACTCGCAAAGGGAACCACAATCTGCGAAGAACTCAGAATCTCAAAATTTAGAATAAAGTAACGTCCTATAACACAGCGAATTCTAAAAAGAAATCGCGCTGTGCGAGTCCGTCGTGCACTTGGCCTTTTTATCCCAATTCACAGACCACATAATGAGTCGTGGGTTCTATTCCCACTCAGCACAAATATTTCTGAGGTGAATATCGTTGTTTGTCCCGAGTCTGGTTATGCTATTTAAATATTTTAGTGAATACCACTGTTCTGATTAAAACAAGTTCTAAAGCTTCGTACCACGGGATCAGAACAGTTAATGTGATGTTGTGTAATATACTTATTTATTACACGGTAAACGATTGATGATGATATTAACCAAAATGATTTTGTTTTAAATGTTTCTTCCGGTTGACTAACTTCTTGAATGGCAGAAAATATTTTGACGGGACTTTTATTACTTTGAATTATACGACTACTTTTAGTTAAAAAAATATTCAACATTCTGTAGTTCACGCGAACGAAGTCGCGGGCACAGCTAGTAGTAAATAAGTTGCAAATCTGCTTCTTAGTTACAATAAGCGTCCATTGTGGAATGCAAGATGTAAAGATGAATACATTGAAAAAAATATATAATTGATAAATGTATTTTTATTTTACTCAGCGAAAATTTATAAACATATGTAATGCGCTTTCAAGCTTCAATTACACATATGTATTAGCACCTTTAAATAAAAAGTTGAGAACCATGAGTACGATTCAATGGGCTGTTGATCGCTCCACTTTACATACACGGTACTCAACATTATGTAACAACCCTTAAGGTTGTAGGTTACACGGGAAATTGGCCCTTGTTTGCCAGGGGTCCTATGCAAACAGGCTGAAGACACATTATGGTTACGGGTACTGAAATACGATCCAGGAAGTTGTTGTTCAATTTAGCGGAGACAGGCAGTCTTCTGAGAAGGTTGAAAATCTGATATTTCCTTTTGGTTTTATAAATGCTTTAAAATTGACAAAGTTATAGCTCATCAACAAAGTGGGGGTAAGTGACATCACTCTAAGGCAAAGATTGTAATATGTAGTGACGTCATTTGAAACTTCTAAGCACTATACCTTCATCATTTCTTGTTAGTGAAACAAAAAATATAATAATATTATTGTCTGGCTCGGTGGAACAATGATTAGTATAAAATATATTTAAGTATATTTGTGTATCCACTGTTTATTCTGATATCTGTAACACAAGTACTTAAGCTACTTACCACGGAACGGATCAATATATATGTATGTTGTGTAATATTTTTTAAGTATTTTAACTAACTGATTCCTAATTATTTTTTTTAGTCTTGCCTAATATCAAACGAAGCCACGAAGTTACTCATTAGTTCACAACTTTTCAAAAATATAGTTAGCTTAGGCAAAATCTGGGTCTGAGACAGTCCACGAATCTTAAATTTTAATAAACCAAGTAACATGCGATTTACAAAATAAATACTAGCAGAAGTTTACAAGTTTTAATGAAAAATTCTTATGAAGAAACCTATGAAGAAAAATACAACAATTTTCATAGAGCATACAAAAGGCTATTCGTTTTATATTTATTATTATACTAACAGCTTTATAGAAGCCGAAGTAGGAACACTTAAAGGGACATCGGGAACTATGTTAAATTTATGCAGAGATATATATGTTGGGTGGTTTACTCATGTGACGGAATTATAGCGAGCCGTAAAATACGATTCGTATCGTTTGTGCTGCTACAATTTCATTTACTAAGTTATTTCGAAACAGGATAATACTTACAAAACTAGCAACAGACCTACTTTAAAGAAGTGGGTCTTCTTAGACCTCTATATAATACCCCTAATAACAGTCAAACAAGATGACCTCATCCACTTGATGGTAAGCGGTAGTGAGCTCCACATAATGAGGTCGACGGGCACAATAGACCATATTGAGCCTATCGCACTCACCCTGAAGGCCGTTTACGCCCCTGGAGAGCTAGTTTGAGAGATTCAGGCGGGGCGTGAAACGGCATCAAGGCATAGGCTCTATTGCGCCTGTCTAACTCATATTATGAACCTTACGGCCGCTTACCATAAGGTGGAGTGAGATCTTCCTAATATAGGAGATAATTAAAATTACTTAATCACGTGTATCTTTAAACTATACTGTGCCAGTCCAATGAAACCGGTCAAGTTTTTAATAAAATAAGTACCTTACTTAATAAATCCATCATGCGGAGCTTATTCTGCGAATTCGAATTTGTTAAAAAGCGATTATTAATTATTTAAATTACCCGTAAACATGATACTTCGTTTGTATATTCTTGTGTACGTATACTCACTAATACATCTTGCATTGTTTGATGTTAGATTTACGCATCCACTCCAAAATTTGACGATGATGCATTGGATAGTTCTTATCTCTTGCCCCAAGAGTCGTGGGTGAATTGCCCATTCGGAACACTTGAGTGTGTTCCGTGTCTGGGTGTGTTATTTGTATATTTAGGTACATTCGTGTATACTGTTGTTTTTGACTGGCTCGGTGGAACAATGGTTACTGACTCTGAATGTAGAGACGGTTTCAAGAGTCGTGGGTTCTATTCCCACCGGGACAAATATTTGTGTGACAAACATCGGTGTTTGTTCCGTGTCTGGCCGTGTATTAAGTATATTTGTGTATCCACTGTTGATTCTGATATCTATAACACACATGCATCAGATCACGGGATCAGATCAATGTACATATGTGATAATTACTTACCACGGGATCAGATTAATGTATAATGAATATTTATTTATTTATTCATGATATCCGTAACACCTGGTTGCTAGCTTCGGAATTGGAACAATTTATCTAATATTGTGTGATACTTATGACGTTTATATTCATTCTCATTGCCAAATATTTTGACTGCCTACAAGACATGGCCCACAAAGCATTCTCCGATGTACCAAGCAGTGTGTCGCAGTCTATCGGCAATAGAGACAGTCGCCCGGAGATCGGTATCTGCTGCAAATTGGTTTTGTGTCATGTCTATCGAATATGTGAATTGGTTTTAACCTCAATATGAAATAGCTTTCCGGGCGGGCGCTTTTTTTTCTGTTATTGGCACATCCGCTCCGTCAGTATTCCTATTCATAAGTTTATTTATACACTGAATAACGTGTCCGGGGCAGATTGTATTTTTTATGTATGTTTCCGGAAAGTTTACTATATTTTTTGATGTTGGGTACAAGAGATAAACCACTGTTCCTTATGATTTTATTTACACTTTGCACCAGTAGTTGCCGCCCTTCAGACGGAGACTGAGTCCAAAGTGAGTAAGGTCGTCCCCACGCCCTCACCCACCAGTCTCCGCTGGACATCTCCAGGCCGGGTTCAATGCTCCTTCTGCAGAGTAGAGCGACGCTTGGCCAACCTGGCCAACTACGCGGCGGCCGTATTATCACCCCGGCCATTATCATTTCCCGCCCTAACCCGACGCTAAGTGTGCAACATGCCTTCAGGGTGAGTGCGACAGACTAAATATGGTCTATTGTGCCTGTCGACCTCATATTTGGATCTTACTACCGCTTACCATCTGGTGGTAGGTAGGTGGAGGTCATCTTGTTAGCCTTTTATAAAAGGAAAATGTCTGTTTCTTCCACTCGGGTCAGGGGCGGATGATCCATATGGGCTTTTTGTGATGCAGCCCAGGGCCCCGAAAGTGTAAAGGCCAGTGTCCACCCCCCGTCATTAATAGTTCTAGTTTGGCAATATGCTTACGATCGATAAGCTTGAACAAATGATAAACTATGTAAATAGTTTTGTGGGACTGCTGTACTGTTGTTATATAAGGTTACACTGTTTGTTTTAATAATGTTTAGTAATGTTCGTTAATTAATAATAATAATTGCAGAATCGAACACCCTCCACTCACAAACTTCCACACTTCAACATACTGATTTCACTAATACTTCCACAAATAGTATTTCACACTCTGACCACATCTATCCATCCACAGCCTTTAGTAGGGAATGTTCTTGGCTTAGGCCCGTTCATTCCTGAAACACCAGCAGAAATCTACTGAGGTATAAAAATATACAAACATGAATAATAATAATTTATGAGACAGGCTCCCGTTTGTTTCAGCCCAGAGTTCAAGGAACTGACGGTCCGCCCCTGACTCGGGTCTATCATTCGTCAGCTCTGCGTCTACTCCTTTCACTTCCATGTCATCACTCACGCAATTCATCCATGACTTCTTCGGCCTTCCTCTACTACTTTCTTCATCCTCTACTATTACTATTTTTTTACAAACTGTTTCAGGAAATAAAATATAAATATTTAACTGTGCATCTGGTCAGTTAGTAAAACCAAGTTTCAACAGATACGCCTCACTGCATTCTTCAAAAGTATAATGTAGCTCGTGCACTTAATAGTAGCTTTTTAATTAATTTTTAATTCCACCCAGTCAGCCGCACCGGAGTTTAAGTCGTATTATAACAGTTTTTCTTATAATTAAATATTCAAAAGGCTTTAAATACACCGGTGGTATAACGAACGCGGTCCATTTATTCGCGTGATTATAGTTTTTCACAATAATTGCATTGCTCATATATCACGAGTACGTTTTTTAATGCATACCACTTTTAAAAACAAATGATTGACTGGTTTCAATTAGTCTAATAAAAGCTTTGAATGGAATCCTTTGAATTAATTCAATTTTAATTTGTGTGGTCTAGTTTCACTCATACCTTTTTAATTAAGTCGTATTATAATCGTATATAATAATAAATTCTTTATTTACTAAAACTGCAGTTAAAATTTTCCGCTAATTTTACACTAGGCTATGTCTCGTGGGAGTTGGATCGTAAAACATTATATCTAGTACGTATAAAGTGATTTAAAAAATATCTTTACCAATTATTTCAGTAACAAAGTGTCGATGGCCGAGTGGTTAAGATCGCCAGTTCAAACCCCGCCAGGTACCAATGTGTTTTTCAAATTTGAAAACATCGTGAGGAAAGCAGCACACCTGAGAGATTTTTCAACGGTGTGTGAAGCCATGTCAGAGACCTACGGGCGGTTTAAAAACTCTGACACCAGGTTGTTCATCAACCATACGACAAGAAGAAGTGACAAATGATCTTTATCTTGTTTTATACATAAGTACACATCATTTTCAATGCCTCAATCCTATTATCTGAATAATAAAATGTTTACATAGAAAAACTATGTGTTACGTCTTCAAAATTATTTATGTTAATTAGACGCTCTTAGGGCGATGGGAAAACATCTTAAGGAAACCTGGGAAGATAATATTCTGAGTTGTGTGAAGTCGCCAAATTCGCACTTGACCAACGTGGCTGACTAAGGCCTGATCGCCCTAGTTTAGGATAGGCCCGAGCCCCAACAGTGATGATGAACCTTGTGTGTATCTACAGATACAATTATATAGTACGTTAAAATAATTCGTAAGTTAATATGAAAGTTCGTGAAACAGAAAATATAGACTTTCTATTTTACCGGATTGAATTAAAAATGCCTCTTTAGAAACGCATTTATGATGCGATACGCATTACTTACACAGTTATGAATGGTTAAGAGTGACGTTGGAATTAATAAAATCCCAGTGAGCAGTCTCCAATGTAAACTTTAAACATTGCCTTAGTGGAAAATTGAGTATAACATTTACGCCTACTCCCTAAGGTGCAGGTGAAGATAATATAGCTCTTTTTTAATGTCAGCTGGGCATTTGCGAATGACAATGACGAATAGTAGCTCTTTCACCGACATTTTCCATAAAATAGGACTATCTAAACAAGAGGTTTGAGTTTTGCTACAGAAAATATATCAATTACTCTAAAACAATTGATTACTGTAAGCGTGAAAATTGGAACTTATGAACATCTCTATTCAATGTCGGGTGACACTATCTTCCTATGTCGCTTTTTTTAAATAATTGACTAACAAGATAACCTCACTCCACTTGATGGGAAGCAAGATCCACAATTCCACATATGAGGTCGACAGAGGCCTGTCGTACTCACCCTAAAGGCCTGCTTAAGTGCCGTTTCACGCCTCGCTTGAAAAACCCATGATCATAATAGAGAGGGAAAACATGAGCATTTCTGTGTTATATACTGTTTTACTAAATAAATCCTCTCAAAATTAGCCTCTTAACACTCATTGCTACAAAGAGACAGTTGTCACGCAACCTTGATCATCCAAAGTTAACCTGTCCTCACTGACATAACTTGCCCCACTGTGCAAAAGTTCCCGCATTCCATTTTTATATTTCCCCCAGCGTTAACGCATGGTGGGTCTGAAAGGAAGAACGGAACGCGTGAACTACTGACCTAGAGGGTTGAAGGGAACGAAGTACATAAACCCGGTGATGTCATTAACGTAATGTTTGTTTGTTAGTGTTTTAATTGGAACGGGGATCTTACTTATGTAGGTATATAAGTATCATTGTTTTTTTTTTCATGTTTGTACGTAGGTAGGTGCGTATAACGTGACTGTTGAAATAAAAGAAAATATGAGTATTCCTTTCCGCTTATGGTCATTTTAATCTTGTCATCAGGACTATACACCGTGAAATTTTAGTGGTTGTTTTCCCGTGGCAGAACGATTTGCCTTTAGTAATACTATCGATCATGCAAATTATTCCTCGAAAAAAAAATTTTTTTTTTCTATTTTTCAGAACAATATTTTTCCAACTCGAAAACGAGAGAAGCTATCGTTGTTTTTGAAGATGTGACGTATTCAGGTACTGCTTGCTGCATAAAATCGATGCTTAAAGCTAAAGAAGCTCTACACCCTAAGTCAGCAGTTCGAACGTGCTTTCGAGTCATGGTTAAACCTTTCGTAAAACCGGCATTTATTGATTTTAACAAAAAAGAACTGCACAAATCTATTGTACTACTAAGATAGAATCATTTTACTGCGGGAAAACAACCACTAAAATATCACGGTGTATAAAAATCAAACATCAGAAAATAAGTGACCTTAATAAATTTTTTTCATAGCGTCTGTTAGGTAAAACCGCCGACCGCATGTGTCTGGGAGTAATGAATCCTGATTTTTAACGGCATTGTGTGAAATATATGTTAAAATCAGCCATCAGAATTTAAGTGAGGTGAGCAGTGTTTCTATGTACTTGATTGGTTGATATCTGAAAAATGGTCAAGGTAGCAACTAGTCATATGATGATAGTACACCCCACCACTACTCAATCGTATATATTTTGTCCATTAGAAAATAAGTGATGTCTGGCAGCTCTGGGATCTTGGACCATGCAGTCAGTCTGACATGTAGCAAATCGGCCAACTTAGAGCGGCTCTGGTATAGTTTCAATTAACCTATTTTTAAATAGACTTTATGTCATCATTACCGTTTTTTTTGTAAAATAAATTTTGTTGATGGTTAGAAACACAACCATATACTTCCATTAATTACTTACAAGTAAGTAAAAACAAATCCACATTAGTTACAGCAGCTAAAACACAACCCTCTTTTTCGCGTAGTTGGTTCAAAAACTTACTTAATTACTTATTAATTTCATAATGCATAGTGTATGTTAATTAATGTTATTTTTTACACAAAAAAAAACCACATCTATAAAACTGTAGCATTTAGATACAAATAACAGAAACAGCCCGACCAACATTTTCAAACCCAACACTTCATAACCCAGTGACCAAATGAAAATCCCCAGCAAAGCTTCAAAGCAATTAGTTTCCCGTCACTCCACTGTGTGTTTAATTATTGCACACATTTATTTACACATTAGGTTAATGGCAAAAACAGGTCCCTTATTCGGGATAAATTGTCTGTATCCCTTAAGTGGCGCCCTCACCGGGATTCCCCTCGTGATGTTACAGATTTGATTTGAGCAACATTTCTATACAAAAAACCGGTCAAGTGCAAGTCTGACTCACGCACGATGGGTCCCGTACTAATTTTGTAAACAAAACACGTTCATTGTATGGGAACCCTTAATATTTTATCTTTTTTTATTTTTTGTTATAGCGGCAACGGAAATACATTTAGTGAATGTGAATTTCAGCTTTCAGTAAAGTAAGTTGCTTGAACGCTTGGATTACGGATGTCAGAAACGATCGATTGGTGGTTATTACTTAAATAAATAAATGTCTCGGACATTTCCACACACGGTCACCTGACCCCAAACTAAGCAAGGCTTATACTATGGGCGTCAGAGCCGTCAGAGACTGATATACATACATATGTATTTTTAAATACCCAGACACAACAAACACTGATGATCATCACACAAATGTTTGTCCCGAGTGGGAATCGAAACCACGACTCTTGCAACCGCCAGCCAGGGTCACTAACCACTGTTGCGCCGAGCCAGTCTGGACTTATGGGACGATTCATAAGTGCATGTTAATTGCCTACACAAATATTTTTTTTTTTATTTTGATTGTGGAATAAAGTAGACAAGATATTTTAAAAGGGAGAGGATTGCACCCACAACTCCTGAAGCAGAGATAAGGTATCACAATTGAATGGTGTAAACAGAATTGATTTCATCCATGAAATTTGCGCTATGTAGCGCTTTTTACGTCCTACACTTCAATTAAACATTCTAAATGTTCAATATGATACGACACAACTTTTTCTTTTAACTTTAGTCTAATGTAACTTTGTAACGTTACAAGGTTACATAACCTGCGAAGTCTCTCTATGAGAGAGACCCTTTAGGCTGCGAGTCCGGTCTGGGTCATTTGTTACATGTATCGTTACTTTGTTCTCTTGTTCTGTAACGAAGAATTGAAGGGCATTGTCCGAATCTTATCTGAGGGACAGTAATCCCGGAGGAGATTTTGACTATCCACTTTAACGTTTTGTTTTGGTGGTAGCGGTCAAATCGGGTACCATTACAGGGATCAAGTATAAATACTCTGCCTTGAAGGATTTCAAAGCAGTCTTTTCTTGGTATTTTTGTAAGGAACAGAATTTTTGCAAACGATACCTTCAGAGAATCACACGAGTATGTTTTTAGCAATAGAGCAATTCTGCCTAATAGCAAATATACCCGTGTAAAATAAACTGATAAAACTGAGCTTGATAGTATAACAGTCTGTGTCCAGTCTTATCTACAAAGAAATTGTTTTTCTATTCATCAAATTATTTCAGCTACTTATTTATAAAAAAAAATAACATAGTTTTTCTCGCGTTTAATACCACCAACTAACGTACCTGTGGCAAAAACAATATCTATTTAATTCAAACTGGTAAAATGCTTTCCAAATCTGCTACCCTCGAACACAATTCGGATCACTGTAAGAAAAAAGCAAATACAATAGGAAACAACCCTTTAATCTAGACACGCGGTAGCGTGTCAAGCCAAGGTTCAAGAAACAGAACTGGCGAGCCGCACCGTGTGTAATATTACACGAACCATTTGGAACCACTTTTGAACCCCTCATAAATCAAAAACTATTTCACATAAACGTATCAAATTTGGCTCATATATTGTAACTTGCGAGATAAATATGTGTTCTAAATTTCATAAGCTTATCTCAAACAGTTATTTAGATATTAATGTCCAAAAATCCTCATTTTTATCATTGACTGACTGACAGATCAAAATTCTAACCCAGTTCCAAATGACCTAGAGAGTTAAAATTTGGTATGCAGATAGGTAATTACATGAATACAAAGGAAAAAATAAAAAACTGGCAATTTTTTAATAATTAGGTTAGGTTCATGTGTTCCTTCCTAGCGGGGCCCCCCGAGCTAGACTTGTAAAACTAATGGCAATGCTTCGGTGGCTCAATGTACCTTTCGAGTTTATCAACAGAATTGAATGTACCTCCACCGTTTTGGCAGAAATTACGATAAAGTTACTGATCTTCCCAGCTGGGCCCTCGTCTGTTTAACGTTCGAAATACATGAAAAATATACTGATCTAATATACTTCCAATGTACCTTCCGATTTATGAACCATATTCAAGGAATCTTTTATAGAACCGAACAAATTATGCTTTAAAGTTCTGTCTTCCTAGCTTTTTTTATTCCTTTTTACTTTAATTACAGATGGCCCTGTAATTAAAGTAAAAAGGAATGAAAAAGTATACAATTTTTATGTTTTTCCAATGTACCTCTTAGTTCTTCGCAGTTTACCAAATTTAGATGCAAAATAATGATTTTGGTAAAAACAGTACACGCTTGGTAAGGTAAGGTCAGCAATATTATATTTGCAGCAATGAGGGTAGCTGTGAATAGTTTGTTATATTATTTTATCATCAGTTAGAAACGTATCACTGCGTTATAAATATTTATGTGAAACAAAAAATAAACAATTATGGGGAAAACCAGTGCAGTTTGTGTTTTAGAACAAAAACTTATTGTATTTGTTTACATTAAAGTATGTGTTTACAAAATAAAAGTATTAGATGTATATATTTGTAATTTTACTATTGATTCTGATATCCGAAACACGGGTGCTGGAGCTACCGATCTCGGAGTCACATACATATAATAATATTAAAAGTAGATAACTACGTATTTATAATTAAATCAACATTTTCCTAACAAACAACCAGTTTTCATTTAGTTGACACACCTACTTTTTATTTGCTAACCGTACTTACCAAGCGTGTACTGTTTTTTACCAAAATCATTATTTTGCATCTAAATTTGGTAAACTGCGAAGAACTAAGAGGTACATTGGAAAAACATAAAAACTGTATACTTTTTTATTCCTTTTCACTTTAATTACAGAGGGCCCAGCTAGGAAGACAGAACTTTAAAGCATAATTTGTTCGGTTCTATAAAAGATTCCTTGAATATGGTTCATAAATCGGAAGGTACATTGGAAGTATATTAGATCAGTATATTTTTCATGTATTTCGAACGTTAAACAGACGAGGGCCCAGCTGGGAAGATCAGTAACTTTATCGTAATTTCTGCCAAAACGGTGCAGGTACATTCAATTCTGTTGATAAACTCGAAAGGTACATTGAGCCACCGAAGCATTGCCATTAGTTTTACAAGTGTAGCTCGGGGGGCCCCGCTAGGAAGGAACACATGTTAGGTTCTATTATGAACGCTTAACATAAATACCTAATTAGTGCCTAATAACGCCTATATACCGGGGAAGGCAGAGCACTAAGTATATATTTAGGTATACTTACTTATTTACAATTAAGAGTAGGTACTTATAGTCGGTTTTCATATTTATTACTTAGGGTAGGTACCTACATAAAGTCTAGTTTTAGTTTTGAATTTGTCCTTTTCAAAGGACCCACGGCGTTACGATGATATATACTTTTCTACAAAAAGTAATGATATCCAATCAAAAACATAAATGTGAAATGAGAGCCAAGTTCAATATTGCCTTGGTTGTTGACTTCAGCGACAAAGAAGTGAGATCTAAATGGGTGCCAAGTTCAATGGTCAACCCAGAAATTTATTTATAAGTAACACTATAACATACCTATCATATCTTCTTATAACATAAGATAATGTATGGTGGTAGCCTATGAAGGTCTGTCTTGGCTAGTTTTCATATATGAATTATAGCCGTCGCAAGTTCTAAGCCTACAAGTATTTGTCGGTTTTTATTTTATAATTCCGAAAATTTGGATTGTTGGTAGAAACTAGCAAGCGAACATAATGATACGTTGGTAGGTTTATAGAAACTAGCCAAGACAGACCTTCATAGGCTACCACCATACATTATCTTATGTTATAAGAAGATATGATAGGTATGTTATAGTGTTACTTATAAATAAATTTCTGGGTTGACCGTTGAACTTGGCACCCATTTAGATCTCACTTCTTTGTCGCTGAAGTCAACAACCAAGGCAATATTGAACTTGGCTCTCATTTCACATTTATGTTTTTGATTGGATAATAATTAACCGTGAAATTGCTTATGTCAGTATCTGGTAGCTATCTGCCGAACGAGCTGGAGTCAAAGCTCTCGGATTACTCGATTCAAGATGAGCTAGTTACACCGACAACAAAGCGTTACCGTTATAACGGGAACACAACGGGTAAGGACGGCGACACACTGATAGAGTTTCACTTTAGATTAAATCTATCTTTGTAGTTTTCATCAAAATTGTGAAATGACGCGAATTTTTTTTAGTTTATATAAAAATAAGAATTTCCGCTTGGTTTAATCTCATAAAACTATTTTCCAGTATAACAGCGCAGTAGGTTTAAATTAAGCCTAAGTAAAATCGATTCAGTAGTTTTAATATGAAAGAATTTACCTAATTTTAATAATATAAATGATACATTTGATGAGGCCTATGTCCAGCGGTGGACGAAAGCGGGCTGATGATGATGATGAAATGATACACACTGGAGTCAAGGCTTCCTGATTATTCGATTCAAGATGATCTAGTTACACCGACAACAAAGCGTTACCGTTATAACGGGAACACAACGGGTAAGGACGATGACACACTGATAGAGTTTAACTTAAGATTAAATCTATATTTGTAGTTTTCATCAGAGTCAGAATCTTTTCTAAGTTTTTAGAAAACTAGCATTTTACCCGCGCCGACGTCCGCTTGCCTTATGGCAATTCTGTCTATTATATAGCTCTAGACATGTTTATTGAAATCGGTTCTGCAATTTTAACATGATACACACACACAGTTACTAACACGATTATAATATTAGTTAGGAAAACGATAATCTTTATTATATAATATAATAATAGAAATTATATTTTAGTCTATATGGATCTACACGCGACATTATTTCATTAGCAAATACATAGCTACTTACTAATATTTAGTATAATGAAACGCGAGTCTAAAATTTTTTAAAATTACTTGTGTTGAGTTTCGACATGCTCATTCAGTCAATCATTTGTTAGGCACTACGCTATTCAATGTCAATCAATGTTTGCAGCAAGAAATAAAACTCACTATCATAACTAAATAACTATGTCTTCTCACATTTTTAATACCGCTACTAAAACACAGCGTTATTTATCTTCCGTGGCGTGGTCTAAGGGCCGACACACACGGACAGCTTCAAGCAGTCCGTCCTGACTGCTTGAAGCTGCATCTGCATAGTATACTACAGATTCTACACACATTTGCTATGCAGCCGCAGCTTCAAGCAGTCCGTCCTGACTGCTTGAAGCTGCATCTGCATAGTATACTACAGATTCTACACACATTTGCTATGCAGCCGCAGCTTCAAGCAGTCCGTCTTGACTGCTTGAAGCTGTCCGTGTATGTCGGCCCTAAGGTACGGAAATGTCCGATTTCCCGCTCAACGGGTGGCACGCGAGATTCCGCCCAAAGTCCCCTGTAGCGTAATAATTGTTATTGTCTACGATACGTTCATCCGCCGGAAGTGATGCTGCCGATATGTATCTGTCAGGATACCAGCTGACCCGTCAAAATTCGTATCGCCTTATTTATTTGTTCTTGATAAAAATAAGCTTTTATTTTATTTTATATAAACCTTGCCGTAACAAATACAAAAATAGAATCATCCGATACGATGCCGTTGTTCGGTAGTTATGCGCTGTATGGGCATTCGCTGCCTTTTTTCGTGAAAAATGTTTTATGTCAGTTTATACAATTTTTGTTATAAAGATACCAAACAAAGAAAAAGAAAGACTCACCTATTCGTCATAACATCTACATGCAATGCCAAATTTCAGCCTGATCCAGTGTTTTGGGTTGTGCGTCGATAGATCACTTTGTGAGTCAGTCCCCTTTAAGTTATACATATTTAGATAGGTGGACTATGTACAAAATTATGTAGAATATAATTTACTTTAAGCATAAGGTAAAGTATATGGCTCGTGAAAACATTACGGCTTAATTAACCGTCAGCACAAGCATAAAATTAACCTTCCCGTTTTACACATAGTAACACAGTAGTACACATTCACAGAGTAACAGTAACAAGAAATCCCCACTCCAATGAATTTATACAATCGATGTAAAGTTTACGACGTTTGAAGGAGGTTGTAAGTTACGGAATTTAATCAACCAACTGAGATATTGGCGAGGGACGGGGAATTAATAGCGACGGTGGAATACCGCCTAACTTAATATAGGTTAACTTTGACACACCACACCGCGCATGTGTTTATTAAATCATACAATAATTATGCAACGTACACATGTAGAGTAATGCTAGGATAATCCAATGTATCGGATTGATGCTGAGTTAATACAAACGATTGATGGTGGGTAATGCTTTGATTGCTAGACTTAATGTGTACTGTGGATAAATTTATAATAGTATACATACAAATTAGTCTCTTTGAGTCTATACCGCATAACTCCACATGATATTCGTATGATATGCGATTTAGCTGTCATATTTATTTTCTGTATAAAACTCGAAAATTTTTATTGAACATTATAAATACGCAAACATTACGTTACGTAGTTTTAAATCGACTTTCAATAACTTTTTTCAGTCGTCAATCTAAAATAAAAGGATTTGAAAACTGTAAAAAAATTCCAAACGTTTAATCATCATAAAGGTATTCCTGTTAGTCAGGCAAGTAGGCCTACTATTAATGTATTCGCCTGCCGAAATCATTTTGAAGCCTCATTTAACAACATGATTGCTATTTTCCATTAAATGTTTGGGGTTCATTTGGTGTGCGATTAACAAAATAAATTGTCTATTTATTCAACGAGTGTTGAATTTATTTTGGATAAAATATCGCAAGTTTCAAAATTGGGATCGCGATGCCTTCTTTATTTATAATTGATTATAGCACACATCTCCAGTTTCACCTATAAAAAATATTGACTATTTTCCAGAATTTGTGCGTGTTTGGCTTCCGGGTGTAGATTCATTTGTACCTTAATTGCCATTAATAGCAGCTAACGCAACAAACTGCAATTTTTTTTCCTAACAGACTGCAATGATGGCTTGGAGTAGCCTGTCATCTACACCGGACTTACGGAGGAGCTGATGACTCTCATCCACAGCGAAAAAGACAAGCCAAAGATCAGTTAAATAAGCTGTGGACTTTGTTGAATACACTAACTAGAAACAATCCAATACAAAGACACGCCCCCACAAAACTTACTGTCAATTCTATAAATGTCACAGATCCTTACGAAATATGTAAAATATTTAATGAATTTTTTGCTACTATAGGGTCATCTTTGGCCGACAAAATTCCAATAGACTTTCATGTCAATTATATTAAAGCACTACCCAAATCATCATCACAAACATTGCGAATGAACAGTCTAGAACCATGTAATGAAAGCGAAATTCTTAATATAATTGATAACTTAGATTCAAATTGTAGTACTGGCCTTGATGGCATCAGCACAAAAGCACTTAAATGTGTAAAAAACATTATAATTAAACGACTTACATTATGTCTTAACAAACTTTTAATTGACGGTTTGTTTCCAGATTCTCTTAAAATAGCAAAAGTGACACCTATCCATAAATCGGGACCGAAAACAGAGCCTGGTAATTATCGACCAATTTCTGTGTTGCCAGTACTCTCAAAAATTTTAGAAAAAGTTATATACAAACGACTAGATGACTACCTGAACTCTAATAATTTCTTTTATGATCAACAATACGGGTTTCGACCAAAAAGTAATACACTATCGGCAACAATCGATCTTATCACTAAAATCAAACAAAATATAGATAAAAAAAATGTTGTTCTCGGAGTGTTCATAGATTTAAAAAGGCATTCGATACTATTAGTCACCAGCTACTTCTAAAGAAACTTGAGGTCATCGGTGTTAATGGAAAAGCTTTAAATACTATTGAATCATATCTTGCAAACCGACTGCAAATTGTCAAACTAGATAGTAACTACCAAAGTCCTCCTTTGCCGATTTCCTATGGGATCCCACAGGGATCGATATTGGGGCCATTGCTGTTCCTAGTTTACATAAATAATATGCACGAGCTCAAGTTAAATGGTCATATTACACTATACGCTGACGATACATGTCTCTTCTACTTTGGCCCGTCAATCCATGACCTAATCTCTCAAGCCCAGCATGACCTCAATATTCTCTGTGATTGGTTCCAATACAACTTATTATCCATAAACGTTTCCAAAACCAGCTATATGATCTATAAAGCCAAAAACAAACCAATATCCAAGTTTACCCCCCTTACAATAAATAATACAACACTACAAGAGAAACCTTATGAAAAATATCTTGGTCTCCACATGGATTCAAATCTAACATGGAATACTCACCTCACAAAATTGTTAAACAAACTAATATCACTTAACGCATCTCTCCGAACAAACACACGATACATTCCACGTAAATATCGTTTCACAATATATAACGCTTTAATAAAACCCCACTTACTATATCTTATTGAAATCTGGGGGAGTGCCGCCAAGACTAGATTAGACAGATTACAAATAATTCAAAATAAAATAATAAAAACGCTATTTGGTTACAACTATCGAACAGAAACAAAAAAATTTATCGCGAAACTAACCTTATGACCCTTAAACAATTATACACGTATAGCACCTGCATCTTTATTTATAAATCAATAAATAACAAAACCCGCACCAACATACATTTTACTAAGCGGTCGCAGGTTGGGCGCACCTGCACTCGACGCGCAAGCTTCATTGTTCTGCCAAGGACACGAACTAAGTACGGCCAAGCGACAGTTACATACGAAGGAGCGCGTCTCTTTAACAAGTTACCCTCAGATGTCAAAAATATTGACTCATTATTAGTTTTTAAGAAACGGTTAGCTAAGCACATAATTTTAAAATGTTAAACTTTCAAAACCTACTAATTTAATTGTGTAATGTATTGTTAAGCTTAAATGTTAAATTGATAACAGTGTAACAGAACAGACTTTTAGTGCAACTACGAAGGACTTTAGTGATAAGTTTTAGTATCTAAGTTCTCATGTAAGTGATGTAATATTATGTCTTAATGAGAATAAATGTCTTTAAACCTAAACCTAAATAGACATTAAATTATGAGATACCAAAATAAAGGCAAAAAACAAAATAATAACATACTGGCAGGAAGGAGTTGTCAACATTTAAGACGCGTGATAAACTCTAAGGTAGAGCTGTGCTTTACCACTGTAACAATCAAATTGCGGCAGACACAGCCTATCCGGACAGGTGCAGACATGTCTAAGCACGCCTAATCCCGGCTATTAGGTGCCGGACATCGTAACTTGTCCGGATGGACACCGGAATACATTATGTACCCGGGCCAGTTCGCAGACCACTGTGCAAGCGCCAGTGATTCATAACATATTCACGTTGCCTTGTTGTCTGAGGAACGATTTAGTGGAACCATTTGTAAAGGGTAATAGTGTTTTGAATGCTGGCCGTTGTTAAAAATAAAAGTGGCCTTTTTGAAATCAAAAAGAGAAGGATTTTTTCAAATTTGGAATAAGTACTTCTAATTTTAAAAAATGTGACTTGTCCCGTTTATTGTTGTACGTGTTAGTTAGGTATATTCATTGATTTTAACGCTAATAGCGGATTGGTTTACACTATAATGCAACTTTAGAGGCTAAAAATCTTGTACTTTTAATAAAAATGCTTTAAACCGAGTCAGGGGCATCTTATGAAAGAAATAGAATGGATATATATCCATTCTTAAAAAAAAGTATCGCTGCTTTGGGCCTCTTCGTCTTTCGAAAACTTCAAAACCGTCTTCAGACACGCAATGTGTAACAATTCCGACCCTTCTATTGTATTTTTTTTATCTTTTAAAAGTAACGACATTTTAGATGTCATTGCCCTTTAAAGGGTATCCAAGGCATGAATTATTAATTAAA
This sequence comes from Maruca vitrata, assembly GCA_039566165.1. Lineage (NCBI taxonomy): Eukaryota > Metazoa > Arthropoda > Insecta > Lepidoptera > Crambidae > Maruca > Maruca vitrata. The sequence continues at coordinate 10,107,988 of CM076921.1, forward strand.
TGAAATCTTACGGGAATATATCAAAACGAATCCACACCTCATTGAGGCTGTCTAACAGATAGCAAGTAATATTAAATTCCGCAAAGAGAAAACTTTTAAAGATAAGCCCGAGACGTAATTTCGTTACGCCGTTCAAAACTTTACGTTTAGGGCACGAATTTGTAACAATGTTTTAATTAAATAATTTTTAATGTTAGCTGTGTTTTGATGGTCTAGGTAGATAAAGAGAACACACTCTTAAGACCGTCTAGTATCTAATTTAGAATGTGATTAAGAGATTAATCAAGTTTTGAGAGTCTATCTGAGTTATAAGTGATGGAATAAACTTATAAACTTTCAAGCTCTCATGCAAGCGAGAGCCTCAATTGAATTCTAATTAAATACGCATACATTATATGGTCGCCAGGTACCAATGTGTTTTTCAAATTTGAAATTATGAAGGAAAACATCGTGAGGAAACCTGCACTCCTAAGAAGAAATTCTTAGGTTGTGTAGTCGACCAATCCGCACTTGGCCAGCGTGGTCGACTAAGGCCTTATCGCCCTAGTTTAGGGTAGGCTCGTGCCCCAGCAGTGGGGACGTATATGGGCTGATGATGATGATGATGATGATGACATCATATGGCCGTCGTTTGATTTTGATGATACTAAAAATGGAGTAACACCATTTTTAACCATTTTACATTTAAACGGGTTTAAACGGGGTGTCTTACTTAAGTTTCGTGCGGACTAAGACGCGGGCAAGATTGCTAGTTTTTAGGGTTCCGTACCTAAAAGGTATAAACTGGACCCAGACTCCGCTGTGCGTCTGTATTTCTGTCTATCTGTCTGTCTGTCTACAAGCTGTAACCATAATAGCTAAACAGCTGAAATTTTCATTATGTATTTCCATTGCCGCTATAACAGCAAACACTAAAAATTTAAAAAAGAAAAAATCTTTTTTTTACACAATTGGTACGTTATCCTTAATGCGCGAGTCCGACTTGCACTTGGCAGTTTTTTTTATATTAATAAAAATGAGATCTAAATATCACTCACTCTATCTAACTCTCCAAAACTCAAATACTTCTAGTTGAGTAGCCACCGCCAAGACTCCGCGACACCGCGCAATCACTGTAATGTTTGTCCTTAAAGGAGGGGCCCCATTCAGGGCCCGTTGAAAAGCCGGATCCATGGTCATCCATCAGGGTGAGTTACGGCGTTCCCCGCGCGACTTACGACACACGAGAACCACTACTTAAGTTCCCTTCCTTTAGTTTTTATAATGAGACCGTTTAGCCGCGGAAAAACATGCCTTTTTCGGTAACACTCCCACATACAAACTTTTATAGCACGCAATAAACCATTTGATTAATGCTGCATTGTAAATTTATAGTTGCATTTGGTATGTTTATAAGAAATTTCGGCTTTCTTACTTTGTTTATTCAGGCGGATGAACCTAATTGTTTTTGATATAATTCGATTCGGCTACGATACGTTTAGTACATATGAATAGATAAGCAAAAAAGCAAGGAATTTGCAATTCATCATAAGTCCGATTCCACTATCAGCTAATCTGTATGCTATGGAGACTCATATAGAAATGTAATAAATGGTAATGTATAAAAGGTTCAAATCTATCAAACGTTATTTACGTTCATGGCAAACATATAATATGTACTTGTTTTAAAAAACAAAAAGTACCGAAATTAAAAAAGTTCCCTTAATCGGTTGATGCTTTAATTCATCACTTTGTGTACTGAATACGCGCCAAACAATGATATCGATCTACCAAAACACTTACTTGTCCCATAAATCCTGAACATACTCAGCCAAATGAAGAATAAGTGATTCCAAACTCTGAATAGGTTATTAAATACAAAGTAGCGGAGTTCTTCAGGGGAGCGTAGAGCAATTTGGTTGTTTACGGGAACTGTGGCGAGACAACGAACATTCGTCCAGTTGTTTTCCTAATCGCAACTTGTTTCTTGGTTTGTGTAAACAGACGCACAGTCCAGTGAGAGGGGGTGAAGCATTTCCGCTGTGCAAACTTTCGGGTGAGATCCATTCGCAACCCCGCAAGTCCGGTGATGATGACAAGACATCATCGTAAGTTAGTTAGGGAAAAAACGCCGACTACACATCCCATACTCCCATTCGCCTGATAACAAATTAAGAAAAAGTATTGCAAGAGTAATTTTACAGATCAACGTGGAATATGAATCTGACTCTTCTTTAAAAAAACCACCACCACCACAATATTTTATGAAAAGATTCAACCGATTTGAGGTTTTATTTAATTAGATTTACGTGCCAGTTTTCTGCAACCTTAGTATCATAAATAAATAAATAAATAAATATTGCACAACATCACATACATTGATCTGATTCCGTGGTAAGTAGCTTAAGCACTTGTGTTACAGATATCAGAATCAACAGTGGATACACAAATATACTTAAATATATTTAATAATACACCCAGACACGGAACAAACACCGATGTTCGTCACACAAATATTTGTCCCGAGTGGGAATCGAACCCACGACTCTTGGAACCGTAGGCAGTGAACCTGGGTCACTAACCACTGTTCCACCGAGCCCGTCGATATCATACATACATACAGACATAAAATTCGGCCTTTTTTCCAGAGGGGTAGGCAGAAATCACTTCCTGCCATGTGCTTAGTATCATACCAAATCCAAAATCGAAATACAATAATAAAAATTGGTGGACGTATCGTTTTCAAAGATTTTTACTTGTACTGCACTTTTTGTTCGACACTTAGGTAGTAAATAACTTCTACTTAGGCACATAAGCTTAAGAGACTAAAACGTTAAACAAAATGATGTACTTTAAAAATTAAGATCCTCAAATTATCCTAAAAAAATGTGTAGTGCTGGCGCAAATAATAGACTCTAAAAGGTCCTGTAACACTTTGTATTGTCACTTTACTGGCATCTAACAGTGGATTGGGTACACAGAGTTACTCTCCCCTGTCTGGTGCCTTACACTTTTTGCCCGAGAGCGTGCTCCTAACTACCTCGCTAACCAAACAATTAAGTAAGCCCCTTTGCACTGAAAATAAAAAAAAACGTTAATTTAACTCTGAAACTAGGAACATGTTGAGCAAGTGTTATTTGTAAGACAGCGTTTTGCAGTGGGAAAAGTTAGAAGTGAATGGCTTTTTATGGTTAAACAACATAAATAAATAAATACTTTGCAAACATAAGACTTTCTGTTGTAATTACATTTGAGAATTTACATTAATAAGTACTAACTTATAAGGCGTGTAAAGTTTTTCAATTCAAAAATTTCTTGAGTTAATTATAAGGTAAAGTTTGTTAGGTCCATTTTTAGGGAAAACTTATACAATTGTCCAACTGAGTTGAACCCTGTTACCCAATAAAACACTACATAAAACAAGGGATCATTTGACACACTTTAACTAGTAAACAGCATATGCTGTAAACTCAAAGGCATTCACTGTGCATGTCTTTGACATAAACAATGAAAACAACAGACGAAGTTTCCAATAAAAACTACTCGGTTGCAACTTTGTTGCGTTCGTCGTTTGCTCAACCGCGAGCAAAGAGGTGTGTTTATAAGATGCCTTTAACGTCACACAGCAGTTGGCACTGTCGTAAACAACTGACTGAGAACAATAAAAAGAAAAAAGTTCACTCCGATATTAGTTTCTTCCCCCCCCCCCCCCCCCAAAAAGGGTTAACTGTTATGTTACATTCATAATCTAAATTATTCATTTGACTGGCTCAGTGGAACAGTGGTTAGTGACTCAGGTTCATAACCTACGGTTCCAAGAGTCGTGGGTTCGATTCCCACTCGGGACAAATATTTGTGTGACGAACATCGGTGTTTGTTCCGTGTCTGGGTGTATTATTAAATATATTTAAGTTCATTTGTGTATCCACTGTTGATCCTGATTTCCGTAACACAAGTGCTTAAGCTACTTACCACGGGATCAGATCAATGTATGTGATGTTGTGTAATATTTATTTAATTTTTTTAAATGAAAATAATGTTATAAGACTGATACAATTCGAATTTTTGTTTTTGACAAATTGGCAACTTGACTTAACATTGAATACTTACATTTTAAAAATACAAAACAAATCGTCAACAATCTATACATACTTACTTACCTTTTTGTCAAAATTTTAAATGTTCTCAGTAAAACTACCCGAAATCGAAATAGAAGAAAATGTACCCATGTAGACAAACAATAGCCCTTTAAAAATGTTTCAGGCGAAACCTACTGAAACGTTCAAAAATTCGGCGTTTTTTATTTAATTTTATTCTGCGCTAATATGCAGCAGTACTTAGTCACTAAGCACCGTAGTTACGCCAACAAAGACACATTTAAGCGCAAGACTTAAAAATGGCCAGCGCTTTAACTAAGTCAGTAAACCGTCTGTTTCCGAGCAATATAAATCGGGACTCTTTGTTACAAGATTTAAACTGATCACCATTCAATCCACGCGGCAAAACAGGATAACTTTATCTCCTTTATTTTTTTTCTTTATAAAATTAAACGCTTGCTCAAGAAATTGCGACTAAAATTTGTATTCTTCTAGAGACGCTGACTTTTTTTTTTGTTTATTTCTTCTTGTTCTTGGAAACTTTTATTTCTTTTGAGTTTTTTTTTATGCTCTTCGGCGTCCGGGGAATCTTTTATTATAATTTAAGGTAGACTTTCATCCGTCTCAGTTACACCAAATATTGACAACTTTCTTGGCTTGGATGTTAGTGTTTTCAAAAGTTTCTGTTCCTAATTTATCCGTTGTTTTTATTAGTCATTGTCACGTTACATTTTATATTAGTTGTGTATCCCGGGTTGTGACCAAACGTATCTTTTTCGTTTATTGTTTTATCCCATAAAATATATCCTACATATATCAAATATAGTACCATAATTTGCGCCACTGAAAGGATTTATTTATAAGTATTACAAACATTTATAATCTTAAGTAACAATTGTTCATTTGGAAAAGTATTTTAGATGAACAAAGCATTCTAAAGGTAGGTAAGTTGTCAAAGTGCTAGCGCCAAAATGACCATTCCTAAGTAGAGAGCGTAATACTAAATTGTCTGTGAAATTATTACAAGAGCGTCGAAATTAAAACAAAATACTCAGACATTGCCAAGAGACTATTTACAACTAATGAAACTGGCTAGACGTGCTGAGTACATATCCCATGGTACCAAAATACCTACAACAGTATACAAAATGAAAACCAACTTCCACTCGCCCCGACAAAACAGCCGTATCTACCAAATAAGTTTAATACGCAAGGTTACGGCAGTTTTACGCGTACGTAACAATATACATCCGCTAACAAAGTATGGAAGTGTCAAAACTATGGCGCGAAATTGTTTTGCTACAATGTCCCGACGGAGCGTTGTTTCATAATGTCCCATAAACTTAAAGGCGGCGGAGTTTAATGGTTCAAGCGACAAGCGGTGCCTTATTAGTATAATTACTGGATGCGACAGACGCACTCTTTACGAGCAGGGTGGCTTTAATGGTTGTTTGCATTCCATGTCATCAAAGCTCTCTATTAGATCAATTATGTCTGCTTGTCCGAGATCCATTTGGGAGGTCATAATGTTTATGTCTAATTTCTTCGATATCTTGAGAAAACATGCTCAGGAATCGCGTATCACATTCTTTAATAATTTTGTGTCTTTACGAAGATCCTTTATTAGTCTGTTGATTATAAAATGTTGACGAAACAGTATTTTCAATGCTCAAATGTTGCAAATATCCTTTTTTTTTTTTATTTTTCCAGTTAGAACCTTGTCAGATGGCGCGTTTTACTCGGGCGGTTTGACTCGCGCGATTGTGAGATACTACTAGCAAGTCATAGAATAAATGAACCTCACCATCGCGCGATTCCGATACACGCGCGATTAAAAACGCGCCATCTGGACAGGGTCTTAGACGGTAAGTAAGTAGTAACAGCGCAGCGCAGCGTTTAAAAGCGTCGTGGTTAAGGTCGTTGCTTGCCATGCGAGAGGTCGCCAGTTCAAACCCCGCCAGGTACCAAGGTGTTTTTCAAATTTGAAACTCATATGTACCATCATACGACGCTTAAACGGTGAAGGAAAACATCGTGAGGAAACCAGCACACCTGAGAAATTTTCCAACGGTGTGTGAAGTCATGTCAGAGGTCTACGGGCTTAAAAACTCTGACACCAGGTTGTTCATCAACCATACGATAAGAAGAAGTAGTAACAAAGTCGAAAGCGTGACGTCCTGTCAACTGTACTTTCCTATAAAGTTGAACTTGACTACAAACCGCTTCATCGTCTCTCTTACACGCATTTGGCCTGCGACCCGTCACGCGCCCGCCGAAGTGCCGGCAACAGAGCATGCAATTAGGCGACGTTTTGTGCAAATAATTACGCCGACGGAATCCGGCCGACGCGACGGGCACACTAAGGTTTGCACCTCTTAATTTGCGACAAACAGGTATTCGGTAAGATTGGGAGTCGGGTAGGGTGGAGATGTTTCGCTCGGACGACGGAGATTTGAGGTGAGTTTGCTGAACTTAGCAGTTAACTGAAATTGTGTTACAATATTTTGTCTGTTGTCGGATTACTTCACTTAAATAAATAACTGTAATAAATAAATATCTGGGACATTTCCACACACGGTCATCTGACCCCAAATTAAGCAGTGCTTGTACTATGAGCGCCAGAGACAGATATACAAAAATATATATTTATAAATACATACTTAAATATATGTTAACACCCAGACACGGAACAAACACCGATGTTCATCAGAGAAATATTTGTCCCGAGTAGGAATCGAACCAACGACTATTGGAACCGCCAGCCAGGGACACTAACCATTGTTCACCGAGCCAGTCTTCTCTGATAAAACCAAAATACTGAATGGATATCAATTTCTTTCTAAGAGGTTCTTCCATTTTCTTTTGATGATGATATCGATGACAACGTCGATATCATCATCATCATCATCATCACCAGCCTATTCCTGTCCGCTCCTGGACATAGGCCTACCCAATCATCAATAAAACATATTTATACAACTAAGTATTTTAATCTTTAAGACAATAAGTAGTACTGTCTATTAGTTGCGCGCAGACCAATTACACATTGGAAATCGTAAATTGAAACTATATTTACGGATCAAACTCGCATGTATTACTTATAAACATTTTACGGTGAGACCTGAAGTTTCGAAAATTTTTTTTACCATTGATATTAGGTGTTTATCGTTAAAAGATTTTAATAATAAAACAGTATACCTACGAAAGAATATTTAAAATAGCTGTGTAAACCTAGAGCAAGTGACTAATAATTCAAGAAATACCTATAAGCTTTCTGAAACTATGATAACATTTACGTCTCCGTTACGAAAAACAAAATCCACAGGAGGAATGTCCGGCGTGTCCACGCATTTTAAGTTCACAAATTGTCCATCATAAAACCATGAAAGGTCCTACTGGCACGCGTGCCTCAGATCCCTTACAATATGTGGTAACACGACCGTGGCCCGAGGCTAACCAGTTTATGTCAAAGAGGCCGCATCAACCACCACAAAGTAATCTTCGGCATCGATCATTCACAAAGCGACGTCTATGGACCAAGGGTGAAAGTCTGTGACAGTTTTTAATAAGACTCTTTATTTTTAGCCTTAAGATGGGGTAGATTTTCGCCCCTTAAGCGGTTCGCGCCGATCCTCTTTTTGTTGTGACGCCGCGTATTTGTTTTCCTTTGCCTTAAGGTAAACGGAAAATAAACTCGAGTTGCTATAGTAACTAACCTTTTTGACTTAGAAGAATCTCTTTGTTACACAACTTATTTAAGCACAAAATAGAAAACGTTAGCTACAATATTTTTATAATCGTCGGAAAAAATATACCATTTTTAAAAGCCAAAGATGCAATGACGTATAATATAGACAGTGCAAAAATTGCACTAGAATTTCATGGACATTTCCATATTGTAGGGTCTATATTTAATTTTATCGATTTAGTACCACACGTATAATGATCTTAGCTCTCATATTTAACGAACAGTGATACGACTTTTGTACCACCAATTTCTCGGTGGTTTCCACAAAAGCACATCATAACTCCGTTTCCTCAGCGCCTCACTCCAGTCTTCACGTTATCAGCGAATAACTCAACTAACTGTAGAATTCAGCATTTGGCAAGCGAGCTAGTCGAGTCCAGGGTGCATGCGCCGCGGAGATAAGGCGTGATGCATTAGCCGGCCCGCAAAGTAAACAGGACGCGCTATCTGCGCCACGCCTTTCGCTGCCCGATTACTGCTACACTGACGGCGGATGGTGTTGAAACGTGATGAAAACGTGATGAAAAAGTTATGAAAACGATATAGAAACGAGATGAAAAAGATTGTGTAACGTTGTGAATAGTTTTGGGTGATTTTCTATGCAGACTTTAAATATAGTTTAGTTGTAAGCAAATTCTGAAAAATATAAATATTTTTTAATTTAACTAATTTTTTAACGTTTTACTTATTGTAAAAAAGATAATATTAATCGTAGAAAGCCTAATAATAAAATATATTTTAAGGTGACGAATACATTAGTCAAATGCGTATTGCATAAAGAGATTGATGGATGTACAATTGTACATGCCAGGAAGTGATCTCTGCCTACCTTTCTGGGAAGAAGGCGTGATTTAATGTATAGGAATTCAAATTAACAGAAAAAATGTAATTAAATTGAAAGTTAACATATCACTGTTTGACCTTTTCATTCTATTGACTACTTTAAAAAATAAAGTGGTTTAATAGGTTAGTATCATTTTAGCATTGCACAATGCACAGTTTTTAGCATTAACGTATGAACTAGAATAAAATGTCATTTCTCATTTAATTTAGAGAAACACCAAAAATCTAATCTTAATAAACTAGTTTAATTTACTACATAATACCGTTATATTCTCGACACTCACGATACCCCCAGTTTCTGTCTATAATCTGTCTAGACAACAAAACTAGTTTCTTCCAATGATCGCGGCGAGCGGTCGTAAACACTGACTTATACGAGTCGGCTGTTTCGTTCAGTGCCCGCGTTTACGCCAAATAGACTTGTTCCTGATAAGGATTCACCGTAAAAAGGCTGATGTTTCTATTCATGACTGTGACTAATAAGGGTTGGCAGGTTTTAGTGGTAATGCTTGCTTTATTTGTTACTAGCTTTCCGCCCGCGAATTCGTCCGCGTAGAGACGTTTAACGATTAAAACATTACTTCCTTATAGCGCAGTCGGTTAAAAAGTAGCCTTTATCCTTTCCTAGACTCTAGACTATATCTGTACCAAATTTCATTTAAATCGGTTCAGTACTCTATGCGTGAAAGCGAAACAGACAGACAGACAGTCAAAGTTGCTTTCAGATCTATAATATTAGTAACATCATCCTTACTCTCTCTGTGATTAAGACAGTTGTGAATCAATCCAATATTTATCTTTATGTACTAACTTAGCCTGAATATGACAAAACGGTTTTGGCAAATTATCATACGAAACTATATATAATCCTCAATCTTTTTTATAAGGATTCTTTATTTTACTGAATCAATCTAATTTTTATGAAGTCAAGGCATTGTCTTTTCAAGTAGCCTCAGTTTCAAGCGATCGCTTTTAAACTATAGGTAAAGCGTCTGATCGATTTCGACCAAGGCGTGCATTTACCACCAAATTCCTGACTCCGGGCTGAGTAATTCTTAACAGAAAAAACTCACACAAATGTTGACTGACCCCGGACTCGAACCGGTGACCTCTCGGTCCTAACGCAGCACTTGCTACTAATAACGAGGCAATCTATAGGAATTACTATTATAAAGGTGAAAGTAACCCGGTCTGTAGCGCTTCCGTGACAAATCTACGAAACCGATTTAAATTCAATTAGATAGTCAAAGTTCAATGAACGAATGCTAGTTTTGCTAACCATCTGCGTTATAAAGTAGTGGTGTTTACGCGACAAACAACTTTGCGTCGCGGGCGTAAGTCAAATTCAAAGTCAAAATTCCTTCATTTATATAGGCATTTACACGCACTTATAAATCGTCGTTGCAGAAATAAATAAGTAATCGATTAGCGATTCTACCACCTGTTCGGAACGCTGATTCTACCCAGGAGAAACCGGCAAGAAACTCGATAGTTACTCTTTTTAAACCGATTATTATCATATAGCATTGTTGAAAATTAGCCACCTAAATCTGAAGTACTGAAAAAGAACTAAACAGTTTGACAAATAACTTGTGTGAAACTGTTTAGTTTACCTATGCCAGGTATCTACCTAACCTAAGTACGATTAATCCAGATAATGTGTTCAACCGGGACGTGATTTCGAGCATTCCACCAATTACTTTAGGGATGTAATTCACAAGATGCGTCTTTCGGGCCCGTAGACACGTCTAGACGCCTTTGATCTGATCCTACAAATTGATGCATTACTAGATGGGACCTTGGCACACATGTTAGATTTATTAACGTTATATTTAAAGAAAGAAAGAAAACATTTATTGATCATGCAAATAAACTACACACAAAATTAAAACAAACACACACAAATACAAATTGATCAAAAGGTTCTGCCTCAGCATGTGCCGTAGCAGCCGCAAGGACCACTGATATTTAGGTTTACTATACTCTCCAATTAAAATAAATCGACGAAATAACAGATACTTTAAATAAATACAACGTTTAACATATGACATGATTTAACTTACCTTTTTGCTGAAAAGTGCAAAACTCAAATATTTGCTAAAATTGCCCTTGAATAATTTTTTTGCACAAGTCGGGTCGGTGGTGATTTTTGACAAATTATTTTACGCTTTGTACGAATTAATGTAACCTTACTTCTATTTGTGATGCTAATTTGACTGCGCTACTGGCGCTATAACGTCACACGAAATAAATATCTTGAATTAAGTTTACACAAGATAGTAGTAACCTACTTGAAAATCGCCTTTGGAGTAGATAATTTTAATAACATTATTTATGGAAAAAGCCCTTATAAAATAACAGTAATGGTTTCTTAAATCGAGTTAGAGTAACAGGCTTCTTGATGCATTTGGTATTGTTGGTCTTTTCGACAGAAGTCGAGAAACCGAACATATACCTTCCCCTCCCAGTACAAATATTCGCATGATTAACGATGATGGTCAAGTATTATTTCTAGTATCAGAAACATAAGTACTTAAACTTTATACAGATTTAGAGCAACAATAACATCTATAACAACACTTAGAGCGCCATAAGAACATTGAATTTGACTTTGACAATATGATGTGATGTTGTGAGTTATTCGTAAAACCACATATTTGTTAAAAGAACACTCTTTCTACTTTTACTCCAAAATTAAATTGGGTAAGGCCGGTATTTCGACTCCTCTGAACAAAGCTTCCTATACAACGTGAAATTTTAGTGCTTGTTTCCCGTAGCAGAACGATTTACCTTCAGAAGTACTATCGAATCATGATAGTTATTTCGTGCTTTCGAGCTTCGTTTATCCCTTTCGTAAAACCGGTATTTATAGATTGTAATAAAAAACTGAATAAATCTTTTTATTTTATTTTATTAGCAGGAAAACAACCACTATAATTTCACGGTGTATATCATCATAATTCTGTAATCCAAAACAATAACCTATGTTCAACCAAGTGTAGTAATTTTTTAATTATTCAACAATCATAAGTTAATGAAGCTTCGATAAAAATGTGCTTGAATCACTTTGTGAGCAACGCCGAGAATTCTATTGAAACGGTTTTCATAAATCACTCAAACAAATTAAATCTTTGCAATAAAACTCTTAACAATGGGCGTTCCTCCTTTCCTTTAGCATTTAATTTTGAATTACTTTAATCAGAGCTATTGAATTCAACGATTATGGGTTTTCATTGCAATTGAATTGATTTCAACTGTATTTTAGCGTTGTACATTACATTTATTAGGTCAAAAAGATATTGGGAACTTTTGTATGTACGAAATTCATTGTTTTCTTCAAATAAATTTATTTTAATCCATTTAAAAAGCAACTGATATTTCAGTAGAATATTTTTATGCTAAGTTAACAAAACAGAAGAATACTACGCGTTACTAGGTATTAAAATTATGTAGGTACAAATTACAATAAATCAAAGAATGTCTAATCTTGAAGCTATTCCTTACAGTATTTTGTCCTAAATCTTAGTATTTAAGTTCCATTCTTTGATTTTGCTAGCAGGTAATATTTAAGTCACCTGATCGAATACCTGATCAGTTTTTCTTCGCGTTTGCGATAAATTCTTAGTGGAATTGTCTCTTGAGTTTCATATGCACTCAGAAATGCTGCTCAGCGCTGACTAAACTAATTCTTCGGAGCTGAATAACTTTTCCTCATTCTATCTATCTAATCTATAAGAATACATCTACAGGTACGGTTCCCAAACTGTGGGTATTGTCTTGAGAGGTAATATTTTATAACTTTGAATGCTCTCATGCGAATATTGGAGTTATATTCGTATTTCAATAGAAATAGTTGTAGAGTATAAATCAGAATTGCATATGAGACCCTATGAGGCTACTTTACTGAAATATTACATAATAATTTTATGATACATAATAATTAATTAATTAATCTTTTATTGCGAAATTATCGCCGGAGAGAAAAATAAAGTGATAATCATTTAAACGTGGATAAAAAATCCTTTAAATTATGATTGACGCGATGACATGTGGTAAGTAGTAATGATGTCACTACCGCTTACCATCAGGTGAGGTCATTGTTAGCTTTATATAAAAAAAACAGGGTTTTAGGCCAACCTTGGACACCAATCTACACGGTGCTCTTCACTCCGGCCACGGAGAAGAATAAGTGGCGAGAAATTGTCCGGAGCAGTATCATCCCGCATCTAGGGAATCACGGCCCTCAGCAATGAGGATAGCGACGCGAGGAGGAGGAGGCCATAAAGTTTGGGAACCGTTGGACTGATCCAGAGGAACATAGTCAGCTAAATGAATTTGGAGTGGTGCAATACCCGGAGACGACGCGCCGAGCCCGACACTCGAAGCGACATCTCATGCAACTTCGTTCCTATCCATTTCATTTCACTTGTCTGAGGCAGACTATTTGTTCGGCTCGCGGGATACACACTGCTGCCTTCGATTGGGAACAGTCAGTTGAACATTACACTTGAGTACAGCTAAATCAGAAACTGATTGTAAACATAGGTCCACACTAAACACGAATATCCTTTTTGTACTCTGCTGTCAGAACATTGAAAAAAAGCTAACTCGAAAATATCTAACTCGTAAAAATTACACATTCAGATCATCTTCTGTAGGTAAGTACCGTAATTAATTTGTTCGAATCCTTTGATTAGAATCTTTGCATTGCCAATAATTCCTTATCAAATTACATATTACACATTAGATCATCTTCTGCTGCCAAAAGTTACCCATCCTGACATGCCATGTGTGCATTGTGTAACGTTTAATTACGCCCCGCTCTCGACCAGCTGATGAACGGCCCTCGGCGAGTATGCTCCGCGACATGTTCAGCGGCCTTCGGATCTTAAAGACACTCCAGAAAAATGTGCAAAGCAGGGCATATAATAGGACACAAAATCCAGCATTAAGTCTTCTTCCCCTTCCATTGTCAACCAGCAAGTAATAACTTACGTGGAGATACGCAAGTGTGGATTTATATTGTATACCTGATCTTAACCAAAGATTTCAGTTATAAAATTTGTTCCGTAACCACTTTGTTTCCATTGCGTAGAATCTTTGCATTACCAATCATACCTTATCAAATTCATTCATGATGATTACACACACATGCGTCTGATCCCATTTTATTATTTTCAAATATCGCTATCGTTTTGATATTGTTACTATGTCTAAGCCCTCTGCAAAGGTTCTAAGCAACGGATTGTACGGTACAATCCGTTGCTTAGAACCTTTGCATCGCCAAAAGCTCCTCATCCAGGCAATCCATGTGTGCATTGTGTAACGTTTAATTACGCCCCGCTCTCGACCGGCTGATGAACGGCCCTCGACGGGTGTGCTCTACGACATGTTCAGCGCCCTTCGGATCTTAAAGAAACTCCAGAAAAATGTGCAAAGCAGGGCATAATAATAGGGCACAAAATCCAGCATTAAGACTTCTTCCCTTTCATCGTCAGTCAGCAATCCAATAATTTACGTGGACATACGCAAGTGTAGATCGCTGTTGGATACCTGATCTTAAGCAAAGATTTCAGATATTAAAATCGTAAAGATTTCACATTGCTCGTTCAGATCATCTTCTGTCCCGTAACCATTTTTTTTCAATCCATTTTACCTAGAATCTTTGCATTACCAATCACACCTTATCAAATTCATAATGATTACACATTCTGTTCATCTTCTGGCTCATACAATCCGTTGCTTAGAACCTTTGCATTGCAAATTATTCCTGATCAAATTCATAATGATCACATCTTCTGTCCCATTTGCTTAAATTCATTATGATTAAAGTTCCCCATCCTGACATTCCATGTGTGCATTGTGTAACGTTTAATTACGCCCCGCTCTCGACCGGCTGATGAACGGCCCTCGACGGGTGTGCTCCACGACTTGTTCAGCGGCCTTCGGATCTTAAAGACACTCCAGAAAAATGTGCAAAGCAGGGCATAATAATAGGGCACAAAATCCAGCATTAAGTCTTCTTCCCCTTCCATTGTCAACCAGCAAGTAATAACTTACGTGGAGATACGCAAGTGTGGATTTATATTGTATACCTGATCTTAACCAAAGATTTCAGTTATAAAATTTGTAAAGCATTTCACATTGCTCGTTCAGATCATCTTCTTTTCCGTCACCACTTTATTTTTTCAATCCATTGCGTAGAATCTTTGCATTACCAAACATACCTTATCAAATTCATGACGATACACACACATGCGTCTGATCCCATTTTATTATTTTCAAATATCGCTATCGTTTTGATATTGTTACTATGTCTAAGCCCTCTGCAAAGGTTCTAAGCAACGGATTGTACGGTACAATCCGTTGCTTAGAACCTTTGCATCGCCAAAAGCTCCTCATCCTGACATTCCATGTGTGCATTGTGTAACGTTTAATTACGCCCCGCTCTCGACCGGCTGATGAACGGCCCTCGACGGGTGTGCTCCACGACATGTTCAGCGGCCTTCGGATCTTTCATTAGGCTTAGGATTTGCGCGACCCTGCCCCGGAATGTACGCGTTTTGACGCCTTCATTTGGTGCGAGTGCGGCTCTACGTCATGTCAAAGGTCAAAGATCAACGTCTACTGGCTAACATATACCCCGTAAAATTTTAGAGGTTCTTTTCCCGCAGTTAAATGATTCATTCTTAGTAGTGAAATAGATTTGTGCAATATTTTTTCATCAAATCAATAAAACGAAAGGGTGTAGTAGTTTAGGTAGGTTTCACGAAAGGGATAAACGAAATCCGAAAGCACGCTTGAACCGCTTTATTACTTAAGGCGTAGAGCTTCTTTAGCTTTAATCATCAATTTCAATCTGATTACGTTACATACCTTAAAAGAACTATCGCTTCGCAAGCTTTCGAGTTAATATTTTTCTGAAAAATTAAAAAACAATTCACTATCATGATGCGACAGTACTATTAAAGGTAAATTGTTCAGCTACGGTAAAACAACCAACCAATAAAAAATCAAGTTGTATGTTAAATCCTAAAGCAGAGAAAAATTATTTGTAAATCGAAATAAATACTTTATGATAGACCTCCAATCACAATCACAAAGGACTACTACTAAAGGGATGATTGCATTCACTGTTCTTGCACTTTCGTCAGGTATCATCAGGATTTTTTATGAATACTTTCAATGTTAGTTAGTAAATTTGCGGGTTACACAACTAAGGTTAGATTTACCTAGTAGGAAAGATATATCTGTATTGGGACTGTTTATAAAATAGAGTTAAGAAGAAGACTGTTTATAAGGAACTAGCTTTCCGCCCGCGACTTCGTCCGCACAGAGACGTAACGGGTAAAAGATTACTTCTTTATATCGCAGTCGGTTAAAATGTAGCCTATAACCTTTTCTAGGCTCTGGACTATATCTGTACCAAATTTCATTTAAATCGGTCTAATATTCTATGCATCTCTAGACATACAGACAGAGTTACTTTCGGATTTATAATATTATAGTAAGGATAGAGAGTTAATCCTTTATTTAACTAACTACTTAGGTAATTATTCATCCGTAAGCATTTTGGTTTCTGATTTTGGTTATATCATTTCCTTGCTTATCATGGCCGTCAAATAAGTTGCCATAACACTTTTAAAAATTGTATTCGTATTATTGCAATGGCACAAAACCAATTCCGACAATCAATACAGTGTTGTATCCGTATAATTATCGCTGTATATCCCACTCAATCAACACCGAAATCCGTCAACACGCGTATTAAAAGCAATAACTGCTAATTAACCGAAATGCGAGACCCGATGGCCATTAGGCGATGCAGACGCCGGAACAATTTAATTGATTTATTTATCCCTCTATCCAATTAAGGGTTCGATTTGGCAATGAATTTAGCGCGGATTTACGGAGGTGCCTACGTAAGTACGATCTTCATTTGCATGTTCATTACAGATGTGATTATGACTGCTTTGTGTATTGTTGATCGGCGCGGTGTATACCTCGATGTTTCTCTCAAGTCGTTGTGTCTTAGATGATTTAAGACGCGTTCCGTCAGAATTTAAGTTTATGAATTGAATAGGCAACCACTTCTTGCCAGTCATAGATGTATCAATTCGAAATGCCGGACAGCAAGCAGCCATGTATTTTTTAATGTTTTTCTATAATCGTGTCCCTTTAAAATCATCCTTCACACCTTCCTCCAACGGAAGTGTCAAATCTGTTAAAATCTGTGTGTCTTAGGTCTCGAATTAAGGGTAAGATGATGTCAGCTATGTTTTAGGTCCCTTAATATATTTCTAGTCACGACCAACGGTCATCTAATTGAAAAACATACAACATAATGAAAACGTGTAAAAAGTTAAAAAATGTTATTTCTTTAAATGATCGTAACTAATAAGAGGACCGTAAACATGCATTAATCTATTGGCTAATTACCATCGGGCCAGCCTTTAACCACACTTTACAAGATTCCTCAAATCCCTAACTCCCGACACCAACAAAGCAAGGACCCAAACATAATTCCTGATCCAATTATTAGTGCGGACGCGAGCGGTTACTACAAAACCTATCTTATTTCGAGCCGCGGGCGCAAAATTTTAAGGGGGAAATTTCATTATCCGCAGCTTTATCAAATAACGCACGTAATGGACGCAACGTTTCATCCTAGAGATGGGCAATATTCACTCGCCAACTGAATGAGCTAACACATTCACCGCGCCGAGAATCATAAGCCATTGTATTTAAAATTTTTGGTTTGTTTTTATTTTGAGTACTTATGTTCTGTTATGTTCTGTGATAACTTTAAAACACATTCCCATTGAAATAAATGGATTTAATGAATCAGCTTGTATCATCACCAACCAGTTTTCGGGTTACCTCATCCATGAGGTACCACCTAAATGGTAAAAGAAGATACCACATACAACATCAGAAAAAAATATCAAGATAATTATATCAAAATTATCGTTATGTTGAAAGTACCAATGAAATAAATAACGAAATGAAACCAGCAAAGTCCTCGAAGGTAGATTAGTTTAAGTTTAGATTAAAATCGTGGTCGAGTAGACGAGAAAAAACATCCGATATAAGTAACCAAAATAAACGCAATCGCGATCCTCGTGGATCTGAAAGGCCCCTGTCCAACGGTGGACCGTGATCAGTGACAGTCAAGTACCCAAAGATTCATGAATGATACCAAATTAGTCGTAGCGACTCTACTCGCCGTCACTTATACTGAGCGAAGACTCTTTTGGTATCTAATTTTATATGTGAAATTTTGTTTTAGTTTTTAATTCATATATTAATTAATCTATTTTTTTTATTTTACGTGTTTAAGATACTATTTTCCGTGGCGCGTTAGCACTAGTAAATGGAATCAGGAAAAATCCCGGCATTTCCCAACACTACTTCATCCCGCGGATGCATTCGCCGGTGAAATCCCGCTCGCCGCATATTTGGACAGCATTTTTACATGTTCCCCGGTTTAAATAGGTTTTTGATGAAGCTGGGCTTATGAAATTATTTTATAATATGAGTTCAGGAATAAACAGCGGCGCGAGCTGGATGCGAATTTTTTTTTTTTACAAAAACACAACATCTAGATGTAAATGGCTGCAGAATGGAGTACCTATTTGAAGTTTGCCTATTAAATTATTATTTCGACATTAAAGTCTGACATTTGTATTAAATGTCATAGATATTAGATACAAATCAGACTTTAAGTTCTCGTTGTCTCTGAATGCATTATCGGGTGATAGACGACTACGAAGTTGAAATTCGATTGTCTTCGTAGAAATCAGATTCTATCTTCGTGAAGATGATATTACACTTCAAGGCACACAGGTGTTCATTTTAAAAGTTTAAATTTTCCAACGGATAAATTCTGCACCATTATTATTAATTTATTTATTTATGTACCTAATTTTAGAACTACGCGCCTTCATTTATCGGAATGTACCTATTAATAACTTAGCTCTACGCCCTAAGTGATGAAACGGTTTGAACGTATTTATTGATTAGAATTAAGAAAATATTTTACGAGTAAGATTCATTATACTGCGGTAAGACATTTAACTAAAATTTCAGGGTGTAAAGAGCAAAAATACCTGCTATAAATAATAGTCCACCAATCGACCGCTGCGCGTCGCCCGAACATTTGAGTGTATACAAAAAAAACTTGTGGCACTCGGAGACTGCCGCGGTAAAGCTATTGCATAGCATCATCCGATTTCGGAGCTGCTCGTTTCGATTCGTGCGAGTTTCGTAGAGTCGTACAATACATCATATCGCACGCACACAAACACCGTGCCGAAGTCTACCGAACTGAAACGACGTTAGACGATTGTGAGATTTTTTCGTTACGGAATTTCTTGGTTCGGTCGCCGCGCTCAAAGCCCGCGATAAAAGCTATGCAATAGCTTAAAAATGCATTCCTGCAGTGTGTATCTAATTAAAAAGGTTACATTACGTACTCTACACATACATTGTAGATTGTGTACAAACTAATCTAGCAACTAGCGGCAAATAATAGTCGAGCGGGCACCCGCGGCGTCGGTCCGCCATTACCCGGCTTACGTCGGAAAATTGAAAAGTTAACGAGCCTATTCCTGCGCTCGCGTTCCGCGCGACCACCTTTTGTCTTGCGGCGGAACAGCTGTTATTAGCCGCGGCTAGGGCACTCAATGGATTCACTTGTTTTGAAACCTCGTGAATTGAAAGGATGTAACATTTACAATACAACAGAATCTGTTTTAAAAAGATCGTAACGAATCAATTTAGGAGCTTGATTCTTTGACCACCATTATCTTGGATCTAGGCGCTTTCTTTTGTAAAATTTGGTACTACCCTAATTAAAAAGCTTTAACGGTGGAGGAAAACATCGTGAGGAAACCTACGCACCTACGATGAAATTCTAAGATTGTGTAGTTGGCCAGTGACCAACCTGCACTTGGCCAGTGTGGATGGCTTGATCGCCCTTGTTCAGAGTAGGTCCGTGCCTCAGCAGTGGCAGCCGATGATTATAACTGAAAGTTAATACTCCATGTCATATATTTATTGTATAAGTACTTAATGTACTTATTTAAAAAAGTCAATAAGTCAGTCAATGGATTGCGTCAGGGTTGGAGAGAGATTTATGATTTTTCAGGTGAGCCAGAGTCTAGTTAGGAGAGGATTTAAATAGGTGTAAGAGATGGTACTGCAAAAGTAAAAGCGAAAGTAAAAGTTAGTATGCTTGGACACAAATAAATAACACTTCTAATTTTGGTAGAAAATTTGTCTGATTGTAACAATTTTAACGTTATATCTTTTCTACAAAATATATGAATCTACTATTAGTACTTCTCGGACAAACAACTGATTACACTAAATATTAGTCTTTATGGGTTTACACACGATATTAGGAGTAGCAAATACATAGCTACTTACTGCCGATTAATTACGGTTTCGTGAATCGCTTAGATAATCCAATAAAATAGTGTGACTTTACATTTCATTCAAACATTGCCCGTGACCACGAGCGCTGTAAAGAGCTCGAAACGTCGGGTTCCAAAATAATATGTTTAGATTAACAATACACGCGAGTTTAATCCGTACAATTAGTTTTATTTCAAATGTGTAGTGTTATCCTAGTGCATAACCCGTTATTTGCTCTTGGAAATAAAGCTTCTAAAAGCTTCTGCAAGTTTAACCACCAGCCCTGCTGTTAGGGGAAATTGCGCGAGAAACATGACGGTCGTCGGCGACCTGGTTCCTACTTTGTACGGTATCTGCGGAGTGTGTTAATTGCCTTTGCGATTCACGATCCTGCTGTAATCTGTATTACTAGGTCCATGAAGTGCTGAAGAGTTATTTTTAAACGACATGACAAAGAGAAGGAGGTAAGGGCAAGTAATGTTTTTTATAGTTTAGTTCTTGAACTGAGCTATAATGAACTAAAAATGTTAAATTAATTCCAAAAGAGCACTATTAGAATGAATCTAACCTTTTTTAGTAGTTTAGTAATTTATAGAAGCTAAGCTCTAGCCTGATTCACAGATAACATAATACTAGAAAACAGAAACTGATAGTTTTCTAATGTGTGTAACCATGACAGATTTAAACATAATACTCTTAATATACCTGAAGATAACACCAAAACCAAAACCCTAATATGTTGGTTACCTAAGTGTGTGTAAAAAAAACCTCGAAGCGAGTTGTTTCTCCCAGAACAATTTGTATAACCAAATTCAAGAAATCATGCATCCTGTTTTGATATACATACATATATCAAAAAACAGATTATAAACCAATATCCTGAAACGACACAAATCAGGAAAGAATAATATTTCACCAAACTACAAATCTCATATAAAAAACTCAACATTAATATTTCCTCTATGCTAATATCAAATCTCAAATCTTCGCAAACAACGTACACACACATCATCCGGCAAAATGCCGAAACATTATCCCTGCAAAGACAAATATGTGCTCAAGCATAAACTATGCATAAGAATCAAGCAAAACATCTGTAAACAAGCTCAACACCAAAACGTCCAGCGGTCTCCAGGCTATTTATCCAACCGCCACTTAACGAGATACGTGACAATGGTCTCTGGCAAAGAGTAATAGCTTCCATCCTGTTTAAAATTCCTGCAAGTATCCCGAGAGGCCACTCATTATTGAGTTCGTCCCCTTTGTTTCCTGAAGATGAATTTAAACAAGCGTTCAGTTGTTAATCTCCGCGGTGTAGTTTGGAACTGAAATGTTTTCCGCGAGACGCCAATATTTGACAGGGGAACCCTTAACTTGCTGTCAGTTGTTTGTGACATATTGTCATGGTTGGTCACACACATCAGAAAACTCAATATACCCGTGATATTTAACAATGTTAGTCGACCTGTGATCATGGCGCTTGCAACAGTGCCAAAATATCGGGAACTCATTCAAATTATTTTTTCTAGGGCAAGCTTTGTTTTGTAAGCATATTTTAACCAACTTCATAAAAAGCGTTCGGAATTCGCAGGAAGTTTCAGTTGTTGTATTCCAATCCCGCCATCGGGTTCAATATTAAATTTATTAATAAACCTGTAGTGCTTCAATGAACATGCTTTGCTCTAAATTCAATTACAGACATGATAATAATAAATATTATTACCTACCTGTACTTATCTTTTACAATTAGAAATACAGTGTTAGTTCGCTCTCGACCATGATTGATTTTAGGTAGTCGAATAGTCAGGCTGTAAGAAGTACGTATTTATGTCTGTTTTTGTTGTCATTAAGATTCATTTATAACATTATCCAATTATGTTACGTTCAAACTGAATTGTATACCTATACACTTTATACACAAAACATGATTACGGCGTGAAGATCGATTCTTTACAAAATTATATAAACAACTGTCAGGGGATACCAGTCACAACTATCTGTCCGGTGGGTGGTATACGGGTGAGCGACCCCGGCTCCTCGAGCTACTATCGACTCAGTCCAAATCATCCGAGGCGATAGTATCCTTCCTCCCCTTTTCCTTCTCCCGTCATACATCCTTGCTACTCGTGGAAACGCAATGACCTTGTTAAAACAATGCACAAGGTGGAATGGCGGCGACGTGGTCCACAACCCGTCACGTCACGTTTCCCACCGAGGTGAAAAGTGGATCGCTGGAAGTGATCTCTGCCTACCCCTCTGGGAAAAAGACGTGATTTTATGTAGGTATGTTTTTTTATGTACGTATAAACATTAGGAATTCACTGCTAAATATCCGTTCAGCCACATTAAGTTACTAATACGTACGATTACCGCTCATGACAATACCATTAATACTCTACAGTCGAGATAGATATTATGGGAAATTATATGAAGTGCGGAAATTAAAATTTCCACGTGCCACCAAAATGTCGGAGGAATTAAATCGGTTCTGCATGGATTATGTAAAGCTCCGTGAATTATAATGTTCTGATTTGTTTTGTATTTTAAACAAGTTATTCAGTATATTCATTTAGGTGTTTCAAAAATACACAAAATTTATTTAACAGTTCAGCATTGAACACCTGAACAATCGTATTTATATCAATTTTCAGATAAAAGGTAACATAATATTTACTTATGATACAGACGTGTAACCAATAATAATTTCAATGCTTTTTAAAAGATAATAATGTAAGTTTTATAACTGAGCTCACTATAGATAGATGGAATTAATAATGTAACTTTTGTAACTGAGCGCACTATATAAAAAAAAGATGGAATGCAAGACTAATAAATTTGATTAAGACTGTTATATGAATGACTGAAATGACATTTAAGTAAGACCTATATATTATGATCTAACTTTTAAGTTTGAGCCCATTATTAATCCCACAGTAACTAATCAAGTATGTATCACGTTTCTTATTATTAACTTACCACATTCTCTCTCACTCTCTAGCCTTTTTCAACCGCGAGGGTGTAGGCCTCCTTCAGGTTTTCTTACCACATTATTCTCACTTAATCAAAATAAGAACATTTTGCACATAACATTATTTCAAATCTCATATCCCGTATAAGTACACTCTGTTGGAAATACGTCCACAATTTTCCACTCAACGTTATGGCTTTCCATTGAATAGTCAGACAATTTTCCACTGAAACAACCAAGTGCCATGATACTTCCGACAATATGCACCCAGTAACAACCATAAATCATTCGAACCGCGATCACAGTTCAAATAGTTACAGTGAGGAACATTCGACAGTATACTAAGAGTTATCTAACTTTTTACGGAGTCATGGGCAAAGTTTATCATCATCATCATCAGCCCATATACGTCCCCACTGCTGGGGCACGGGCCTACGTAAATGTGTCTATGAAAAACTTGTACAGCGCCGCTGATGATTACGCGAAGAACTATAATCGGCCGTATGAAAAAAACAACTCGATAGGTTTTTAACGTAAGTAAGTTTTCGATAGCTAACTCATGGTATGCCCTCAATAAGAATTGTGCAAATTTGAAAAACACATTGATACCTGGCGGGGTTTGAACTGGCGACCTCTCGCATGGCAAGCAACGACCTTAACCACTCGGCCATCGACGCTTCTGTGGGCTCAAGTTTATCACTTAATTCCTCTTTAAGCAGGCCTTCAGGGTGAGTGCGAAAGGCTCAATATGGTATATGGTGCCTGTCGACCTCATATTTGGATCTCACTACCGCTTACCATCAGGTGGAGTGAGGTCATCTTATTAGCTTAATATAAAAAAAAAACTAGTAACCCGCCCTCACTTCGCATCGGGTATATTATACATAAAAACCAGCCTCTTAAATCCCTCTATATATAAAAAAACCGCATCAAAATCCGTTGTGTAGTTTTTAAGATTTAAGCATACACCAGGCACAGATGACGCGGGAAACGACTTTCCTTTATACTCGTACTATGTAGTGATACGTATAGTAACTATTACACAATCGCCACCCTTATTGATGTAAACAAAATTCATGTCGTGTAATATTTATTATCATTTTTATTTTGTGCTGACATTATAAACTATGCATAATTATGTATATGCCTATAAAGTCTATTAAGAACTGCATAGGAATTACTTCAAAAGTAATCCACTGTAAATAAATAAATAATGATGTTTTGGTAAAAGGTTTTAGTTGTGTGTTAAACTATAAAAGATTCTATAAATTTTTGAATGAAAGTGTTACTAAATAACAAATTTTAATAGACCATATTTTTATTTGTTGTTTTTAATGCTATTGAAGCTCAATACAAATTTGAAATTTGAAAAGAATCCAAAAAAATCGCATTCATGACTCCTCCTGAACGGGGACTTGATCCACCGGACCGGATTTTTTTAAAATTTTTCATTTATATAGAACATAATTTTATGAAAAACAAATTTCGTGATTTTATTTAATGAGTTTCACTGTCCATCGGTATACTGTGTTACAAGCGAGTTAAACAGCTTAGTAAATTTAAATTTTATATTAACCCACGCGTCTCGCTTTTGAACTGCGTTAAGCCGGCTTATGGTCACTTTTATACGGGTTGTTCCGAGCCTGAAACCTGACCATATGATTGATACAACCATATTGCTTCATCATCATCATCAGCCCATATATAACGCCTCTACTGTTAGGGCACGAGCCTACTCTACACCGTGAAATTTTAGTGGTTGTTTTCCCGCAGTAATATGATTCTATCTAAGTAGTAAAATAGATTTGTGCAGTAATTTTTATTAAAATAAAAAATACCGGTTTCACAAAAGGGATAAACGAAACTCGAAAGCCCGCTCGAACAGCTTTATTACTTAGAGGGTTGAGTTGAGTTGAGCTTTAATCATCAATCGGCATCAGCGGCAATCATTACCTGATTACGTCACATCTCTTAAAAGAACGATACCTTCCCACGCTTTCGAGTTGGATTTTTTTTCTTATTTTTTTCAAGAAATAACTAGCGTGATTCTATAGCTTTCCTAAATGCAAATCTTTCTACTACGGGCAAACAACTACTAAAATTTCACGGTGTATACTAGGAAGATCAGGCGTTTGTCAACCACCCAAGCCAAGTGCGGGTTGGTCACATCTTCAACTTCACACAATTTTAGAAATTCTTCGCACGTCTGCAGGTTTCCTCACGGTGTTTTTCTTCACCGTTAAAGCGTCGAATTATCGAACTAATGAATTTTAAATTTTGAAACCTCATTGTACTCGTACATGGCGGTATTTGAACTGGCCTCTCGCATGGCAAGCAATGTCCTTAACCAATTGGCCATAGATATTGCTTATTCAGAAAATAATGTCATGGCGTTGGACATTTTATACAGCGACGTAGTAGACACATTATTTGGAAGTTTAATATAAAGAAAAAAATACTTGCCTAACACTTAACATACAACCAATGTCATTTCTCCGGGCATGAGAAAGTTATAATATAATTCAGAGAAAAGTGACCATTAAGAAATAAGAACATTTATAAAAGTTATTGCATTTAAAAACTTCAATTTAGTATCAATTTATATAAAAGCACTCAATAACATTATGATAAATTAAACCGTTGACAAAGATACATCTGATAAAAAGTACCTCCCGAATTAATCGCCGCAAGTAAGTTTTGCGGTTAAAATTAAATAAAATAAAACAAAAGAGACCTTCCCAATGAGCATTCACTTAAATAAACATTCAAGCCTATTAAATAGCAAGTATTTCTTCTAAAGGCATTTCTGTTATTTCAATCGTGTCAAAGGT
This sequence comes from Maruca vitrata, assembly GCA_039566165.1. NCBI lineage: Eukaryota > Metazoa > Arthropoda > Insecta > Lepidoptera > Crambidae > Maruca > Maruca vitrata. Next base: position 10,133,872 of record CM076921.1, read on the forward strand.
TAAATACATCTCGGGACACCCTATGTAAACGACTGCCAACTATCACAAAGGGCAGTTTAGTCGTGGAGCGAGCTTTAAACCTTTTGTGAGCGTCATAATTGATTGTAGGCACTTGGTATAACGAGCTTATAGGATCCGCGGGTCTGGTGATTTTGAGCCGACTGAGTAATGTTGATTTGGTCCCCAATAGTAATAGTTTCGACGAGACGATGGAACGTTAAGGTAGAGCAGTGACTGTTAGTCAGCGCCATAACTCGAATGCGCCCAGTTATGGCCGCGTCGATGGCCGAGTGGTTAAAGTCGTTGCTTGCCGTGCGAGAGGTCGCCAGTTCAAACCCCGCCACGTACCACTGTGTTTTTAAATTTGAAATAAAATTCGAACGATTTTTCGACGCTTATGAAGAAATACTAAGGTTGTGTAGTCGACCAACCCGCATTTGGCCAGCATGGTTGACTAAGGCCTTATCGACCTTGTTTAGGGCAAACCCTTGCCCCAGCAGTGGGAACGTATATGGACTGATGATGATGGCTGTTTATTGATATATATCAATAAGTGTGGTAATATTATCACGATTTAAAATTGCGTAACATTCTTTAGCATTGGGATGGGAGAAAAAGTTGCTTTACTCAATAATATTATCTTGTTGCCTATCGCAATCCACTGCTGGACATAGGCCTCTCTAAATGCACGCCACTCCCGTCTCTCTGAAATGAATTAATCTTCTTAAAATTATTCACCGTGAAATTTTAGTGGTTGTTTTCCCGCAGTAAAATGATTCTATCTTAGTAGTACAAAAGATGTATGCAGTTCTTTTTGGTAAAATCAATAAATGCCGGTTTTACAAAAGGTTTAACCGTCGAAAGGTCGAAAGCACGTTCGAACCGCTTTATGACTTAGGGTGTCGAGCTTCTTCAGCTTTAAGCATCGATTTCATGCGGCAAGCAGTACCTGAATACGTCACATCTTCAAAAACAACGATAGCTTCTCTCGTTTTCGAGTTGGAAAATTATTATTCTGAAAAATCGAAAAAAAAAATGTTTTTATTTCGAGGAATAATTTGCATGATTCGATAGTATTACTAAAGGCAAGTCGTTCTGCCACGGGAAAACAACCACTAACATTTCACGGTGTAGATAAGATAAATAAATAACATATAAATCTGGGACATTTCCACACATGGTCGGTCATCTGGCCCCAAACTAAGCAGAGCTTGTACTGGGCGTCAGAGACTGATAAACATACATATATATTTAAACATACTTAAATACATACTCACACTCAGATACCGAACAAACACCGGTGTTTATAAGACAAATAGAGGAAATCGAACCCACGACTCTTGGAAACGCCAGGCAGGGTCACTAACCTCTGTACCACCGAGCCAGTCATGAAATCATCATGAAATTAAAAAACGACGTCATCTTCCTAAAAAATATGCTCTTAAGGGTTCCCCTAAAATTAAATGATACATTGTCTTATTCTCAAAACAATGAAAAGAAGTTACACAGCAAAAAAAAAACTTTCCTCCGCCATTCAAACTCCGCCCCTGTCCGGAAAAGCACGTTCAAATAATTACAATGAACACGCAAATTTATCATCTAATCTTTATTCCCTCATAATTAAAACAAAGAGCTGATACCTACGCAACCGTGCCTCACAAAAGAGGATGTCTATCTTTCAAAGTGTATTATGTAAATGAAAAGGTGGAGAGAGAAACGAAAAATCGCATCGCAAAGAAGCCCCGAAGCCATTATAAGTCTCCCATTAGCACGGAAACGAAATATTTCTTACATTCAACGGGTCCAGAAATAGCTGTCAAATTTAATAATGCCTACTCAAATAAATTAGAATCCTTAGCAATAAAAGAGGAAATAGGGGAGTGAAAAATAAAGAAATTTAATCTCGTTTGTGAGTCTCTTGCTAATCGCTTACAGGAGTTTGTTTAGGGGTTACGGTCTAAAGTCGGGGCTTCGATGAAGGCGGTAGCAGGGGATATAATTGGGTATGTTTTGTGTAGAAAATAATCAATATGCTCATTGTGTGTTGTCGCGGTCTTATACATAACAGTGCGGAGATTATATGCGTAAGTAATATGTGTTAAAGAAGAAACTTTTTCAAACGTAACTTTTAAAAATAACAGTAGTTTTACCAGTGGGAATAATGCAGCATTAATAAGGTACCACATGAACGATAATTCGGTTATTATTTATATCACATAATATAATAAAGGCCAAGCCTTGAATAGAGAGCTGTGGACAAGTTTGGAGGAGACCTTTGCCCAGCAGTGGGATGACGTAGGTTATTAAAAAAATATATATAATAAACATAATATTATGTTTATGCTCTTCATTAAAAGCCATTGTGTTTTTTTATTATATTTATTACTTTTTTTATTTTATTTATTAGTAAACATGACCTATTTAAAACTAAATATTGTAATTTTATACTTAGACAAGTGACCCGCCCTAGCTTCGCTTCGGGTGAATTTGACATAAAATCCTTTCTCTTAAATTCTTCTATGTATAAAAACCGTTGCGTAGTATTAATTATTTAAGCATTACTTTGCTTTATACTATGTAGTGATAGTAAATATTACCAAATGATTTGTTCTCACGAGCGAAGTCAGGACAAGGCAATTAATCTATACTAGTATTATTAAGCTGAAGAGTTTGTTTGTTTGTTTGAACGCGCTAATCTCAGGAAATACTGGTTTGAATTGATTTTTTTTTTTTGTGTTCGATAGACCTTTTATCGAGGTAGGCTCTAGTCTACTTACATCACGCTGTGACCAACAGCAGCAAAGAAACAATGGAAAATGTGTAAAAAACTGGGGGAAACGCGGATGAAGTCGATGGCACACCTAGTGAAATATATTAACAAGTAAAACCTCTGTCATTAAAGCGTCATAACACAACCATCTGTAACATCGACAGGGGTGTGAAATTAATGAAGTTGTTCATTAGGTTTAAGTGGGATTGTCGCTAATGTCTGCCCGAAGTAAAAAATAATGTCCCGGGACCGAACTGAATTAATTGATAATTAACTGCTTGTGGCGAGAACCTTTGTTTGTAAGGTTATGTTTGTTTAAGCCCTTATTTGGTTGATTTCTCTGTATTAGAAAACTGAGTATGTACGCAACAGTGCCGAGATAGAGGGAGCTCGTCAATTTAGGGAAACATGATACGTGTATTCGTATGATTAGATTAGTATTCGCTCATGTTTTATATTGACACTAGCTTTCCGCCCGCGACTTCGTCCGCGTAGATATGATTTACTGGTAAAATATTACTTCTTTATAGCGCAGTCGGTTAAAAAGTAGCCTATGTCCTTTCTCAGGCTCTGGACTATATCTGTACCAAATACAGACACAGACGTAACAGACAGACAGACAGAGTTACTTTCGCATTTATAATATTAGTAAGGATTTTCATTGCAATCCTATTATTTTCCAATTTACAAAATCACAGTTGTTTTTATGACACCTTAATAGTATTGTAAACATTTATTTTATGTTTTCTGATTATGATCCTAATTGTTTATATGTGTGCTTTCCTAGCATTTACACTGGAACCAAACCGACTAAAAAATTTTAAATGTTTTTGTCATTTACTACGTAACCATGGAAAAATTCCAAATATTTTAACAATTTTTTTTTCCGGATCAAACATAACAATTCCATTGTTGTCTGGTTTTGTCAGCCTTTGTGAATCGAGTGTGGTATATTGATATCCAAACAAATGTTATTGTTTGTTCTAGACACAGAATCAGAATGCAACAATATTGTTTTACTACAAAACAACGATCGAATTTGCCTCATTGTGCGAATATCATGTGACAAATTGATGAAGCTTCGAAAGCTTTTGTCTTTATTCTTACCCTTTTGTTAGTTACCATCAAGATGGTAAAGAAAATATCGTATATATTAGGTTCAACGGTTATTTTCTCTTTGTTGTAACCATAATAAAGTAAACGTGACCCCGCAGGCGTTGCGGGTACAGTCTTAAGTAATTGCCAAGACCGGGGAGACTCGCAATTAATAATAGCACGCTGTTTCTGCACATTCCGAATACTTGAGCTAAAACAATTAGCCTCTGGAGTCGCACAGATTGTCTTAATGCAGTGAAGCACCTTCGTTCTTATTTGAAAAGGTACGTGGACGTTACACGTGTAAATGTTAGAAAGGCAGAAACATATCAACTGGTTCACCACAACTTCACAACTATTACATGTGTATCTGACTATGCAGAAATCCGCACCAGAAAACCACCTTGACGTAAAATACCACAATGTATGTTAACCTACGTTTATTCGACGCACTTATAGTGAAGGAAAACATCGTGAGAAAACCTCTTCACCAGTGAAGAAACTCTACGGTTGTGTGAAATTGACCGACCCGCACTTGGCTAGGGTTGTAGAATAAGGCCTAATCGTCCTAGTTTAGGGTAGGCTCGTGAGATTAGGCCCTCTCGGTGATGATATATGGGCTGATGTTGACTAATGTGTTCTTAAGATTCGTTATAAGTTAATTGTGTCTTCATTTGAATACGAAAGATGTGTAATTTAATGTTTTTTTTCTTAAATGTTTTTCTTGTATTTCTTTCTTTAAATGAAAAATGCCAATGAGACAATAAATACTATGTATAAACTGCCATGGTTACACACATTAGAAAACTGAAAATGTCCGGGATATTTACCACTGTTGCAAGCGCCATGTTCAGGGTTAGTTCACCCGTGATCATTGGGCTTGCAACAGTCCCAAAATATCAGGAGTTCATTAAAACAAAACAATATGGTAAATTTCAGTTTTCTTATAAATACTTTGTTAACGAAGGGTGAAAATATTCAGGAAAAATATACGAACATAATGTTTCGTAGTAATTATAAATAGCAATGGAAGAAGAAGAAATAAAGAAGGAACACACTGAGTTTCACACTGTACTGTGGATGATAGGCGTAATACGATCTTAGTGAATCATTATCAAAGAGCTATTATTAGGTGAATTCACAATGTTTTCCACCACTTCACTCCGTATTTTGTTAATGAGGCACGTTATATTTTGAAAACATCTATTTACCAATTTAAACAGTAAGATAACAAAGCATACCTTATGAGTAGCTTTAGGTCCTTTAAAATAAAAGTCTTAACAAAAATACAATATGTTCAAAGTCAAATCAACATAAATACTTTTTTTTCCTTACTGACATATGCTGATCGCTTGGAGTAGCCTAGTCATCATCACCGAACTTGCGGGGGAGCGGATGGCTCTCACCCCTAAAAAGAGATATTTTAATAGCCAGGAAAAATAAGCTTGCAGTGATATACTAACGAGGTTGTGAAAAGCAAGATAGATATACTAGTAAATTCCAACCTAGATATTCTTTAAAAAAATCAAGGAAGCAGTAAAATAATTTACTCAAGTTCTTTTTTCAGGCAAGCAACTTCACGGAACTCTGAAACCATTCGATCAATGTTCTTCATGTACATACTCATATTTCATAATCGGCGTACTGATTTGCATACTCGCGAGAATCACAAAGCAACGCCGTATCTTATATGGTAATTCTGTAAGTGGTCTAGTTCTGAGAATTTGCTTCTCACAAAGAGCGGAAACTCATTGCCTTTCTGTATTTAATACATTAAAGTTGTAAAAACGGAATAAAGATTAATAAGAATGTAACTTTGAGTGCTTAGAGTGTTCAGGTCAAACTACAAAGTATTACGACAGTTTTAGGTAATGTAAATAAACAGGGTCCTATTTTTTTTTCTGTTTTGTTTCACAGAAAAAAATAAGCACATCACTACAGTGTAGAAAAAAAGTATTGTCCGACCGAAGGTTGGGGTTCGGTTTCGGCCGAGTTCCCAAAGTCAAATATGTAGTTTCGACGAAAGTTTCGGTTTCGGCCAAAATAGGCTGAAACTTTGCCAAAACTGAAACTGATTTTGGAAATGGTCATACATGCTCGCCTAACCTCGGTTATCGCTATAACGTTTTGGCTGATGCTGGCGGCTCTGTTCAGTAATTTTACGTATGGGTAAAATGCACCAAATTTCAGTATTTTAAGCTATTTTGTACTTGGCCACGTGAGTTTCGGTTCCGGTTTCGGTTTCGGCCGAAAGTGAAGCCACGGCCGAACATTTGGTTTCGGTTTCGGCCGAAAAACTAGTTACGGTTGGACACTAAAAAAGTCGCTTTCTATGTCCATATCCCTATGTATGCTTTAATCTTTAAAACTACGCAACGGATTTTGATGTGGTTTTTAACTAGATGGATTTAAGAGGAAGGTTTTTATGTACAATTTACCCAAAGCGAAGAGAGGGCGGGTCACTAGTAAGTTATACTGTAGAAATCTAGGCGTGTTTGAGCCTATGTTCGTCACAAAATAACAATAATAGTTTACTGAAATAGCCCACACACGTCATGAATATAAAATCTTTCGTTTATTTCTAACAAAAAGACGAGATTGACTATTACTAGATATTCATTCTTACACATAATAGAATTTAAACACCTTTACGGTTTCGCCTTCTACGACCAAAACACGTTACTCTATCTTCAACAACATAAATGGTTATCAAAAGAATCCCTTTACGTCACCCGCTATCGTCGAAATCAGTAACGTTGCCAATAAAAGGCCGTTGCCATCCGATATTAATAGAAATAACTTATCAGAGTGGAGCTGCCCTACACTAGAGGTGATTCCCATTAAAGGTCGTTCCAATAATGGCAATATGTTCTGGAGGGATAATAGAGCTGATGCGAATACGGGTTAGGGGTGCCCATTTTGTTATCGGTAATACTTTATTATTAGTTGACCGGGTAAAACTTGCGTTTTTATAACACACCTCACATGATCATTATTAAGGACGATGTTTCGAACACAAAGATCGTGGTAGACTAGATTTTCACACTTGATGTTGAAATGCCAAATCAGTCACTATACTAATATGCTTGCGTCAATATACTTTTGTGCCAGATTATTCAAAAAATTAGTTCTTTTTTTCTTCAAAGTAAAATATATATACTCCTTAATATATTTTTTTGAAACAACTTCTTGGATTTAAAAAAAACTTTGTCAATGCATGTATAATATATACGAAAATTAATAACTGGTCCTATGAAATAGAATACGGAACGAAGCGAACCGTCTGGTTCAACCGCATGTCGGCAACTAAAAATTCATTAAAAACTTCCGTCTGCCAGCCCTGAACCCTGACCTTCCACCTTCCCCTCCAACAGTAATAAGGATTTAGCTTTAGGATTCGCAATTAAGGGTGAAACTTTTAATAACCGAGAACAATTTTATAGGAGTCGAGGATCTTATTTGATTTATGGTTAGCCGTAAGGGCGGTTTGATTGGAAGGCTTATAACTTTAGGGGCCCGTTGCTAAGATGGATACTCGTAACTATCGGGTTTGTGAAATAAATTTCTAATAACTGAATATTTCTACAAAATATTTCGCTCGTTTTCGTAAGCTCATTATATAGTCCAGTCAAAATAGACAAAAATAAGTGCTAACTTAGACAAAATTCGCATAGAGCTGAAAATTGCCAGAGACGTTAAATACATCATAATAAACGAAATATCAAAAATCCCCATCAATCCTCCTTCTGCAAAAAAATTTATTCAAGGTCATAAGTATAAAATTAAGGATTATACCATTTTTCTCGAAAACAGTAAGTAAGTATTATCGTAAAAATAGGTCAAACAAAAGTTGTAGATCATACAATTTTCTACAAAAATGGTCCAGTCACTTTTTCTTTTTCGACTCACCATTCGCGAGATATCGTGGTTTTAATCATTAGAAAATTCATATTTTACATAATATGCATTCATCTGTTGATATCGTTTTTGATCGATATATGAAAGTTCCAACAAACCAACAATTATTTCTTGCAAATACATACAATAAGTCTCGCTTCATTTTAATGCTATGTGAAGAATTTACAGCTGCTGGTATTTCAATTAATTAACTAGGCTCCCATGTGAAAAACGTGTTCTTCATATTATAAAAGGTACATACAATCACGCCTTTTTCCCAGAGGGGTAGGCAGAGATCACATCAAGCGTTCCACTTTTCACCTCTGTGGGAAACGTGACGTGACGGGTTGTGGACCACGTCGCCACCATTCTGCCTTGTGCATTGTTTTAACAAGGTCATTGCGTTATTATACATTGTGTTATATTATAAAAGGTGTCACCTGGAATAGGTTCACTAGGGTAACCACGTTAAAAACCGCCCAAGTGTGAGAAAAAAAAACATAGGTTTTGTATGAGAACCCACTTTACACGTTGGTTTCATGTTGTTTCTAGTATTAGATGTTATAGAGGCAACTGAGATACATCATTCGTTAAAATTTTAACTGTCTAGCCCAATCGCATGTAGGCTTGGAAGCGTTTGAAAATACAACTTTTTCAACTTTGTGCATCGCTATATCTCTGAAATGGTGAATCTTAGGAACAAAGTGTTTGACATTTTTTATAGATAATTACGTGATAAGTAATTTTGTCATACATACTTTTTATGATTAAACTTACCGTTTCGCTCAAAAGTGCATAAAACTGATATTTGTGACATTTGACCTTGATTATTTTTTTTTGCAGACGTGGGATCGATGGGGACTTTTGACAGATTATTTGTAATAGTGTTCCCAACATTCATGCCAATTTTCAGCTCTATGCGAATTTTTCCTAGGTTAAATGTCTATTTTGACTGGACTAATAATTGGCTCATTTTAGCTCTGCGCGGACTAAAGAAAATGTGAAAGATAAAATTGAATAAATAATTACTACTAACTAATAATAACAGAGGATTGGACTCATTAGCCCGTGTAACCTACAACTTACAACTTATTAATGGGCAAGCAAAGGTCAGTGCAATATGACCTTGAGGTAGGTCATCATCATCATCATCTCAGCGTTCTCCCGGTTGCATCCTTGCGGAGCCCGGGGTCCGCTTTCCTGCTCCTAACTCTCCACCTCGCACGGTCTTCAGCATCCTTCGCGGAGAGTTTGTTGGCACGCATGTCATCCACTACGACGTCAAGCCAGGCCTTCTTGGGCCTTCCTTCTGCCGGGACCCGACGGTAGCGACAGGTAGGTATTTAGTTTTAAAATTTCCCAAAAAAAAGATTTTTTCTTAATTCAAATTTTATAACACTTGTTAGAAGATCTCTAATTCAAATTAATTGTCAACATACAAGAGGATTTACTAAGAAAACATAATAACTCCTAAGTACAGCTCTAAATCTGTAATTTCACAAATCGTAATCAACAAGTAGTTAAGTGGCGAGACACAATTGAATTAGTTAATCAAACAAAATGCACAAGACGCAAACAAAATCTCTTAACAAGCCATTATTAAAATTTAATCTCACTACGCTTGTTAACTTCGAATTACATCAAGGAGCTCTTTAAAGCATTTACTAGAGTAATTAAAAATTAAGTCTGGAGTCTTTATGAGTTTCTTGCGGGTTGTGTAATAGTTAAATTATTCAGAGCCTTGTAAAGTAATATGATAAGATAGCAAACTTTGCCGCTCAGCTGTATTGAAATTAAAATTAAGCTTCCGACTAATACCCGGGCAGAGTGTGGAGTCACGCTTGCTAGCCCGGAATGCTTCTTCGTGGAAGATTTCATGGATTCCCCTCAATGTTACTAGATGCGGGTTGGAGGGTGAATAAAATGATTTTGTCCTCTGAAACCATTTTGTCGGTAAACATGTCGGTTTAAGTTAGTTTGTCAAAGTGTTTCTCAAAAGATATCTTTTACATTACCGAATTCAAAAGGCAAAAAATGCGAAACGTTTGAAATTGTTACGTTCATATAGAATTTTATGGATAAACTCCAAAAACCCATCCATAAAATGTTCAACTTGCGTTATAAACTTTAAAACGAGATCAATATTTTAATCTTGTTCCTACATTCACATTCACTTTGCTTAGCTTTTATACTCTGCCCTAGCATTACCCTGTCAACACGTAGACTAAACAGTTATAGCTGCCTTGTGGTTCTATAGGCAGCAAGCGCTGCGTAAGGACCGAGAGACAAAATTTGTTTTTCTGCAAATTTTAAAATTACTCAGTTCAGAATCTGGAAGCTGGTGATTAAAACTTTATGCCCCGGAAAATACGGTCAGCCGATTTTTAAAATCTCACACCGCTTTAGACAAGTGATCGAATACCGCGACAGTCACTTGAACTTATGTCTATTGTGTCTACCACATCGCGAACCTCCACCCTTAGGAAGCTAACAACGACACTAAAACTATAATCACTACACATTAGGGATGTTATCGACATCCGTCATTAACATTCCATCGAGTCCTAATGAAAATTCGTGACCTCACAATTGGTCCTGCAATGGAACTACGGGCGTGACATGACGGCACTCCAATCGGTAATTGGGTCGCGTCGAGTCTCGGATTGAAATCAAACAGCGCGCTCGAATCAACCCCTCTACTGTTACTTAGTACTAGCCACTGGCGTGTGAGTACTCATGAGTCGTGAGGAAATGACAAATTTTGACAGGCAGTGACGTATTTATGCGTGGTCTAGACGTTCCCTTGGTGGAACAGTGGTTAGTGACCTAGGTTCACTACCTACAGTTCCAAGAGTCATGGGTTCGATTCCCACCCGGGACAAATATTTGTGTGACGAACATCGGTGTTTGTTCCGTGGTTCTGGGCGTGTTATTAAATATATTTAAGTATATTTGTATAATTAACCACTGTTGATTGTGAACACAAGTGCATAAGCCGTAAGTAGCATGGGTTCAGATCAATTTATGTGATGTTGTGTAATATTTATTTATTTATTCATTTCGTTATTACTTTTCTTGCGTCGCACAAAGGTTCTGCCAGATCAGCGCTGTCGCGTCCTTTCGGTTGCTATGGCACATGCTGAGGCAGAACCTTACGATCATTTGATATTTATTGTGCGTGTTCGTTTATATTATTTTGGTTTGTATTTTCATTTCTATGATTAATAAATGTTTTCTTTCTTTATTTTTTTCTTTATTATGAATTGTACCAAGATATGCACGACCGATTTCTGACATAGCGGCTGATAGCAATGAGACGAAATGCGTCGGAATGCGTAGAAGTGTGCGTACAAACCCAAGTGCACTCTCTGATCCCTCACTTTCTTCCTCCCTCCGCCGGGCAATTTCTTAATAACTTACACAAATTGGTCCCGAACCGAGATCTGAATCAGGGACCTCTCTTCCTTATGCAGCAATTGCCATCAATATACTTACATACGAGGCGACCGAATTGAATTGGCAGCTTTCAAACTTTGTAACCGGAATTTGAGAGATTTTTTTTAATTACGCACTCCACCACATATTCAAAATCTCATTGGTGCAGATGCATTTTTTCGAGTTCCAATCACATTGTTCTAATTTCTATCTTCATCATAATTTACCTTAGATTACCATACAATTCTACGTACAATATATGATTTTAATTAGAAACCTATATTTGCTCCATACTACCTAAACTAAGGCTGACTCCATCGTCGAACGTCAGTCGCACTTCCCACTAATTAGGTCACATCACCTGGACGGATTGAAATCAAACACGTGCCGAACAGACCCGGAGCCAATCTTGCCGCGAAAGCGTCAAAAAGTAATTAAGCGATTGCGGTTCACGTTCTCAACTAGCGTTGGTTGGAGCGAGCATATTTTATTAGCACATATCAGTAAATTACTTGTTTTGTTTCCATTCAATAATTTGAAAAATTTCTATGAAATTAAATATTTGGAAAAAAAACTGTCTATCATGATAGCTTTAAAGATTTTTTAATTAGTTCTATACGGTAAAAAGCATCGTTGGCCGAGCGGTTAAAAGTCGTTGCTTGCCATGCGAGAAGTCGCCAGTTCAAACCCCGATCCACTGTTTTTTTTCAAATTTGAAATTAATATGTACGACTATTCTACGCTTTAACGGTAAAGGAAAACATTGTGAGGAAACCTGCATACGTATGAAGAAATTCTTAAATTGTGAAGTCAACCAACCCTCACTTGGCCAGCTTGGTTGTCTAAGGCCTTGTCGCCCTAGTTTAGAGTAGGCCCGTGCCCCAGCAGTGGAGACGTATATGGGCTGATGATGATGTTGATAATGATGAAGGTAAAACTCATCCAATGCATGATCTTAGTAAGACTAATAAAATAACACAAGCATAGGCAAGCATTGTTTAACCTCGTGAAAATATTGCAGGAAAGTGGAAGAGCTGCCAAATAGTTTCTAGAGGTAACTTCATCTCCCAAGGTAATGAAAAATAACATCACCGCAACGTGACAAAACAGAAAACATTACCCGTCACTATTCCACGATAAACCGGCAACATTTTCATAGTAAACCAAAAACAAGTTACAGTAAGCCGGTGTGCACACGTAAAAGTTACACCTCATCCTATCATCAAAAACAACATTGGGAAAAATGCCTTATTCATACACCAGGGCCCGGATGCCGAGTTTACCTCTTAGCTATTTTAATTTAGTCCGAAACACCGGTGTTCGAGGAATTTTTGCCCAAACAACTAGTGTGCAGTGATGTGAGAGGGTCGTAGAATGGGAAGCGCAGAAGGAACGGGTGGATACGACGAAACATTCCGGGGTATGAAAATTAAGGGCAGAAAGCGACAGTAATAAGATGTTTCTTTTAATCGATGGGGACTTTTCACAATTTCATTACAATGGTGTCCCTAACATCTATGCAAATTATCAGCTTTCTGAGAATTAATGCAAGGTTACCCCTATTTTTGGGCTAAATTGACCGGACTATAACGGGGTAATGAGAATTACACACACATTATTAGGATTCTTTTTTAAACAAATGGCTAACAGTTGATGGTAAGCGGTAGTGGATCTACCACATATAAGGTCGACAGGCACAATTGACCATATTGAGCCCGTCGCACTCACCCTGAAGGCCTGCTTGAATGCCGATTCACGCCCCGCTTGGAGAGCCTGGGATCATAGGAGGACGGGAGGGGTCTAGATAAGTATTTCTTTAGACCATCATTGTTTACTCCATTAGGTTCCTTTGTGAAAAGAAGTTTATCAAACCGTATGTAGCCAATAAGAAATATGTGTTGAAAGAGCGTTAAGTAAGTAAGAGCAGAAAGAAGAAATCCGAAAGAATATTATTGCAGGAAAAAGTAAAGTCCTATATTCTGTTTATGTCCGACTCGAGAACTTGAGTTATGTTTTCTCTACGCATTACATTGTAATTTTACATATTTTGCTCGCTTCTCGGAGTCAGATGCCGATATAAAATAATTATGTCGGTTATTATGACTTATTACTAGGTAAGTAGGTACACCTTACTTACGTAACTTTATGAAAGTATTTGTACACCTAAACAAAAGGGGCTAGATAGCAACAAAGTTACACATAATTAAACATTCATATTTCCAACAATTGGGGGCACGGGAACGCTCGAATTTTACCAATACCAGGCCGGCAACGATCACAAAACTTTACCTACTTCCGAAGCTAATCTGCGCCTACGTTCTCTATGACTAGCTTCGGAATTTGTGTCAACCCTGTAGGCGTCCGGTAATGGGCAAACTTTGGACGAGCAACGCTTTGTTTAGCGTCGAAATACAGCTTAATTATCAGCGAGGCAGCCCTAATTACGTTACGCGTTGACGATGTGAAAAAGGGACAGTTTGGGCCCAACTGACATAGCGGACTTTTGTCAGCCAGAATGGGATTGGCGGTAATTGCAACTCTATTATGGAGTGCAAAATTGTGGAGAGCCGAGTACCTAAGCTTTGGGCTTGCGGGTCAATGTGATGTGTGATTACTACTTGTTATGGCGCTGATGTAGCCTACAATATTAGGGGTGAGATCTATCCAGTCCGCCGCAAGCCCGGTGATGATGACAAGGCTACTCCAAGCCATCATCGTAGTCTCTTAGGGAAAAAAAGCCTACAAAAGGAAATTATTACTAACTGAATATGTATCAAACCACATTAAGTAAACCTTCGGTGCTCTAAACACCGGTTCCCTAGCTGGTGCCAAAATATTTATTTTTTCTTCTTACTAAAAAAATCTATACAGCAAAGAATGGGTTTGATTGAAAGGGCCAAAAAATACTTTGTTTCATTTATTACAGCAATCCACATCGCGCTCTTTATATAAAAAGAATTCTTATAATTCCAAGAAGATAAGTACACATAAATGGACAAGGCTAAGGATAATGCTCGTATATAATATCATTGAAGTATGTATGTATGAAGACTTAACTCCTTATTGAATCCGAATTGTTTCTTATCAAATTTCAAGATGATTGCAGTAAAAGGCTTTTATTTAGTATATTCTTTCTGTTTCGATGAAAATCTTCAAGATATTTTCATCAAGATAAGTGTCATTACGTATCTACTTACATATAGGCGTGTAAAAACAAAATAATGTCTGCGCGAATTGAACTCGCAAAGTAGCTTAAGAAGCGTTATTGTTACTGATAAAAATATGGCCGCCAAAACAAAAGACGGTAAACGGGTAACAAAACCGATAAGAGCATAAATCTCTCCCGCAACACGTAGAGAACTATCCGAAAACAGAGCACCACCGAAGGGACATATCAGCTTATCGCTTGACGACTCGAACTGCACTCGAAGCGATTTGTCAAAGTTTCCCTACCGACGAAAACACTGACTTTTACCGACCAAACAACATTGAACCTCCCATCAATAACGTAGCCTCACAACATCACACACGCGCCAAGACCAAAGAATACCGGTCATAACATGCGACAGATTGAGAGTATCATCTCATGTATAATTCACAAACGACGAGTTTGAATCGAAAACGTAGTAACTTGTACCATAATGCATTTCGCCGTTGTCCCATATGAAAGATTGCATTGAATAAATGAATATTTGGCGAGAATCGGCGCCGCGCAATCAACTGTGCGATGTGAAACAGCTGAGCTTGCAGCGTGCATACGAAGAGAAATTTTATCTCAATGCACTCACATATCGTACGTAAGGGTATGAGGAAAGGAACTGATTTTCTGTCTTTACAAACTTGACTTCATAATGTGAACTGAAACTTACACGGCACTTTATTATCTTAATTCATAAGGTAGCATTAAAGATTATTTATATCAGTTTCTACAAAAGTAACAAGCATTTGTGGCATCATTTTTAATCAATCGACTTTTATATTTTAAAATACCTATTTGTTGTAGATATTAGAATCAGTGTTATCCTAAGAGATCTGTAGGTGTGTGTTGAGTGTGTAATCACGTCAATCAATCCATTCCACAATACTACGTATATGCCGCATAAACGAAATCATAATCCCACACTACCCCTCATTTTCTGGCCACTGGCACATCTATCCAAATTAAAACTCCTCAAACGGCCAGTCTGGCCTCGGTCCAAAAACTGCTAATGGAATTTTGTCTGTCTGTGACCCACAGCTTTGCGTCCGCTGTGGACTGTAGAGCACTTCAGTGGAAAAATTATGCAACAAACCAACAAAAATAGCCTTTACCCCGAACTACACAAAGATACATTAAAGAAATAGCTATGCATTGACGGTGCAATTGTGATATTGCTTTGTCAGGTCATGCCGAACAAAACAGGATTAACATACTTTAGCTTTGTATGCAATAGCTGTTCAATTGTATTGCGGAAAATAGGGTACAAGAGTGATTATCCCAAACTAGTGGTAGTATTAGGTAACAAGCAACTACGAACATGTTACAAAATTAGGTTAGTAAAAGAAAAAAATCTTATTCCGGCCACATTCCTAGCTTGTTATAGGTACCAAAAAACGTAAAGCTCAGCTCAACAAAATATTTTCTAATAAAAGAAGTACAAAAGAGCAATGTTAACAAGTAGATGAACTTCTTTCCAGCAAATACTTCAAATTAGAATTCCTCAAGAAACTGCGTAATCAACAGTAGCTTTTTAAATGTTGTTCCAAGCCCGAATTGTTAATTGTTCCCTTCCTCGTTTATTTGCATTTCAACTGCGAAAGGTTAATTATTTTCTTTTCTTTCTGACAAATTTTGGTTCTTTAAATTTGCATTTCTCTCGCCTTGAACACTGTCACTTGGTATTCAGCTCTTTCTGTGGCTTTTAGTCAAATATCATACTTAGAATAACGGGTAACTTTCAGGCTAACTGAAATTTACAGCCTGGACATGTATTTGGGTATGAATTCGGCTAGATATTAAGATAGTTTCTAATATTGTGAAAAGGCTAGATACTCGTAGTGATTTCCAAACGATGCAAAGGCCAAAAATATTTTTATCACAAGCGAAATTTAACACAAATCAAAATAATGAGCCAAACAGTGAGAAGAGGTACAAAATAACACTAATAGCGAATAGAGGCTGTAATATCAAACGCTCCAAAGCAATTTCGCAGGAAAATGGCAAAGTTACGAGATCACATGTCGCAAATTTAAAAATAAACAGGCAAAGAGGCGTATTAAGAGGACGGACGCGCATCGGCGGGACCGTCCTCGTTAAATTTTCAATCTTCGTGGAGCCCGGCTAATGACGCGGGCTGTCGTTACGCGTGGCTTTATATAGTCTGTGGAGCGCTAGGCGGATTATAAAAAGTTTTCATTATTGCAGCGCCGGTTTGCGCGGGAGAGTTATTTTGTTTATGGTAGGCACCTATATTCCTCCTTGTATTGTCTATGGATGTGTGTACTTCTAAGTACCTTTTAGAAATAATAATATTGAAGGGGAGGATTACAAGGGAGAAGATGAGGGACGCGGAGAATATTCATGCTGCATACGAAAGAAAATGCCATGACAAACAAAAAGTTAAGAGTAACGCAGTTTCCGGAGAAATAAAGAAAAATTTTAACCCTAAAACCGTAAACTACGTGGAGAATATAACACTGAAAATACAAGTAAAACTTTGAAATTGGAACGAAATATCATAAGTATTTTCAGCAAAAGCTGAAAGAGACGTAAATACAGAATAAGGAAAAAAACAGCGTTTAATAAAAAATACCCTCGAGTCACGATCTAGATTGTTAAGCTGAAACTATTTTATTTCGCACAATTATATAAAAACAATTTCGATCTCGAACCCACTGGAATAGTGAGGTGCAAAACTTTGAAATTTTCACTTCAAAGAAAACTAAATTAACAAAGGCTAACACTTTCATTGAATATTTATTGAGTTTGAGTACCAATAACAACAATGTTCTAGAACTAATTTTGAAGTTACAACAGTAACATGCAAGAAACAACAAACTTCTAGTACCAATTAGAAATTTACTAAAGTGACGTCTCGTCTCCAAGGTTCTGCGTACACCGTCCCTTGAATTGACACATACTCGTACAACTTGATAGACACTTGTATGTTATTGTGTTGACTGTCTTACCCAGGTTTCATTACTAACTTAATTAAGTAGTCGAACGAAACAATACATGTTATCTTTGGATTTGAAAGTGTCCGATTTTCGGTGCCTGAATTTTGTTACATACCAGTAGGTAGGTTCCATAGTATTGGAAATACAGAACTACTCGTAAGTTACTACGTGATACTGAGACGGTAATTAGATATGTGTAATTTAATATGTGTTTGTATGTTCCCAATTAGTATTCCTACACAAATTTTGATCCTTCGCTTTAAGAATCAAATGCGTATGTCTTTTCAGTATTAGTTGGAAACCTACTCGTCTGTTGATCTCAATTCAAAAGACAAGAATATTCAAATACCTTACAACAAGTTCTAGTAATAAAAGTTATAACACTTATTGCTACTGTGACGCCTCAATTTATGGCCGATATCCTTTGAGATTGGTACCGTAATGGAAGTTCGATTTAATGTTATTAATACCTCTCTCGCAACAATAGTCACATCTCTAGAGGTAATACTCGTTGCTACGGCGACAAGATCCTTTCACGGCGTCACCTTAATGTGGCTTAGAAATTCTCGAAGTCATTCCTAGTTACACTTATTACACTGTTGACCTCGGTGGAATAGTACCGCTAACCCCACTTCTGGGTACAATTATTGGGATAGGAACTATTTTCAGAGTATCGTCCCGGAGACGGGAAAACTTTGAATAAACAGATAAAATAGTTTTTCGATTTCGATGCTACGCTTAATGCTGGTTAACTGTGACACAGAAATGTACCAAAATTACTGGTGTCTTATTTAGTATTGTTCTATAGAAATTGTAATATAAAATTGTACGATTAAATATGGTTGAAAAGTGCAACCTACATTGTTACAAGAGTAATAAAGCCATGATATGGTAGACAACAATGAATCAACTTGAGCATGTGTAAAAAAGATCTACATAAACTTAAATTTGCATGCCGTTAATCCCCTGTTATTCATTGCAAATATGTTTAAATTAATAAAAAGAGTTTCATATTTCCAAAACAACGGATTCATTGTCCAACATCATATTCTAAACATGTCATTTCTATTCCAAACAAATACCGTCCAGCTACTCCATACGAAATTTCTACTCCAAACTCGTCTTCATGTTGAGAAATGCTGCGACGTTAACGTCAAAATAGGAGATCAGATTGTGACTCGAGCAACCCTATCGGACTGCACCCTTGTCCGGGAATGCACATAACTCGAGTCGCCCAATATCACGCGACGTGACGTACGCGCCGCCGTCCCGAAGGATAAGGCTGCGTTCACGATGCCTCTTGCCCCGAAAAAAAATGGGAGAACTGGACATCATAAGAACCTAGTCAACAAAAAAATTAAGGTCTTTCGTGTGAGCTCGAAATAATTGATTACTATTTATCATCAACATCAGCCTATATACTTCCCCACTGCTGGGGCACGGGCCTAAAAAGGCCTTAGTCGACCACGCTGGAAATGTGCGGGTTGACTACACAATAACACAACCTAAGAATTTTTTCGTAAGTGTGGTTGCCTCACGACTTTTTCCTTCACCTTTAAAGCGTCCAATAATCGTAACATATGCATTTCAAATTTTAAAACACAGTTTTACGTGGCGGGGTTTGCCAACTACCTTAACCACTTGGCTATCGACGCTTACCTACTATTATACTATTCTCATACTACTTGATTACTATTGTATTGATACTATTTCAAAAAAGTTGCAAAGCATATAATATTGTCACCGATTTCTACAATAAAATACTTGTAGATATTCGGAGTATTCTATTAAGCTAATATGAAATGTGAAGGCGCTTCAGCTTATGATCCAAAACTTCATTGCTTGTGCTCTACTGCAGAAAAAGAAATTGCTATGAATGTTGAACATTACCTTATTTCTATTCACTTATATCGGCAGTTCTTCTGACTAATTGAACATAAAAAAAAATTAAGGAAAAAGCGTGAAAATCTGAATCCAAAAAAATTGTCAGATACCGTTATCGATCTGCTTAATCAGTCAACATTTCGCCACATTACCAATCATATTGGGTAAGTACACTTCTAGACTTCGCTAAAATCTGATCTCCAGTTTTCACTTTATACTCAAACTTTATTGCTTCTATAAGTGTTTACA
The DNA here is from genome assembly GCA_039566165.1 of Maruca vitrata. NCBI lineage: Eukaryota > Metazoa > Arthropoda > Insecta > Lepidoptera > Crambidae > Maruca > Maruca vitrata. The sequence continues at coordinate 10,153,358 of CM076921.1, forward strand.
AGGTGTTAGGGTAATAATTATCGATACATTATAGACCCTGCAAGGGCACTGCAAATAAAAAGTGAAGAGAGGACGCTGTATTTTTATGTTAAAACCAAGTTACTGAAATTAAATATAGTCGCTTCTTTTATTATTATCCAGTGCATACTTGCCCTAACAACAAAACATAGACGTTATTTTCAATGCGCGTCGCCTTTAGAGGTAATTGACCCCGGAATGACCACCGTTATGGCGTGTACAACCTTCCTATATCTTTTCCTGAAGCATAGGAGGGGGTCCTAAAAGGAAACGAACGACTAATTTTAGGAGGGTAAAACTATTTTGGATATCACACGTTTTCCTGTTCCCGCTAATATTGGAGACATACTTAGCTACGTAATAAGATATAATTAAGTTATAGCGTAGGGTGTAGTGAGTACAGATACAAAAGACTGTTTACTAAGTAAAACATTTCTGAGGCATGTAATAGTAAATATCTTGATAAATTGTACTTCAAGTAATCTTGTATCTTCTCTATTAAATTACCTTCGCTCATTAAGTTTAAAGCAAACTTAATTTAAAGCTTAAGTTTCCAAACGGTTCTATGTACTGCACTTCATACTGAAATCTGTTCATTCATCATATATTTGTTTACCTTTATTCCTTTTATTTTGCATTCCAAACTGTTGGACGGAGAATTCTATCAAATTACATAATTTAAAAAAATAAAAAAATAAATATTACACAGCATCACATCCATTGAACTGATCCCGTGGTAAGTAGCTTAAGCAGAATCAACAGTGGATACACAAATAAACTTAAATATACTATAATATAACAAACACCGATGTTCGTCACACAAATATTTGTCCCGAGTGGGAATCGAACCCACGACTCTTGGAACCGAAGGTTTTGAACCTGAGTCACTAACCACTGTTCCACCAAGCGAGTAATCAGTATAACCATTCATACCTAACTCTTGTGTAAAACAATATCTTACAAATTGCACATCGTAAAAAAGAACAAGAAAATTCTGGCCCACTCTGTCGCGTATTTCACTAAAATCTGATCCCCGGTAGTTGTAAGCTAAATGGGGACCCATTGTGTCTCCTTTGGCTCGATGAATAAAATAACAGTAACTCCTGTTGGAGCCAATTGCCCGCCGACACTCTTTTCAAGGCGTTGAGAGCTTTGGACATTAATTTTTATTAGACACTAGCTTTTGGCTGCGACGCCGTCCGCTGGTGAAACGGAAAGATTATCGTGAATTGCAACCTATTCGGTCCTATGACGTAAATGCGATGATAATAACTTCTTATGATTCAATGGTTTTACCAGGATCGATTTTCATCAAATGCCTTTTGAAGATGCTTTCTTGTTTCAAAAGAGAAATAGGTTAACAGACAAATATCTGGGACAAATAGGTACTTAGATGAAGAAAAGACAGACAAGTACTTAGATGACTCAATCGATGATCTGATGATTTGCTATCAAAATCCACTCCAACAAACATAAATTACCCTACAGGAGAAATAAAGGATACCTTTACCGTTAACTGTAATACCTTTTCTTGGTTATATTTTTGATCCTATGTTTAATACAAACATTAAGGGACATAGGTATAGAACTTTCTGAGTATCCATCAATATTTCTAACGAAAAATTCACACCTAAATGTCCGGGCTGTGTAATAAGTAGCGGGAAACTTTCACCGAATGACGTTTTAATCCCCAACTTTCCCAACTGAGCATTAAGAACTATTCAGTCGTAAATCAATCGACAGTTGAAACTCCATCTAAAATTTAGCTGACTTCTCATAAAAGTGGTCGAGGGACTTTCGGCCGAGAACAAGATATTGGCGAGCACACACCAGATATGTCATGTTTGGACGTTAAAACTTTTTCATTGGCCACTGAATGAGATATTGCAGGCACCCAGTCTAGGAAAAATTCAGTAAAGTGTATCTACACGTTTCTCATTTCGATAAAACTCTACGCGTGTATCTTTTATTGTTGATACGAAGCTTTTGGAAATCGGAAATTCTTTAAATTCGACAGTTAACTGTGACAAATCTTTTCCGTTATTCTTATAGACATGGCAAAGCGTAAGACGAATGCATGGTTGATAAATCAGTTACAAACTGATCCTTGTTAGTGTGATTAAAATACAAATGTAATTGATCGCCATTTGTTTTCGCATAGTACTCACACAGTAAGTACAGTATTTTAATGTTTTATTGACGATCGGGGTCTTAATCAAGATAAGTCCCAAAGTCCCGTACCATAATCTTTTCTCAGACAAAAGTGAAAGAGTATCCATTGCATACGAGACGATAGATCCCCTACTGCCATCCCCTAAATTGTGTTGCAACCGCCAGTGCCGACTCATAACGTAGCGTTACTGCAGCGTAGACGATATACGGCGTAAAGTTTTTATTAGGACGCCAGATTCGGTAAATGATAATGTTTATATAGGAACCCGATCTGGGAGATGATAGGCTTTATTATTCAATGTGAACGGCCAGTCCTTTTTTATTACTTGGGAAATATATTTGTGACTGCGACAGTACTTCTGACCAGACGCAGATATTTCGGTGAATGGACTTTCGTTGGTGTAGTGTTAGTAACAGCTTAAGAATTCAAGGATCCCATGGTCATACAGAGCATCGACTAACTAAACGGATGACTTGAGACTTAGTATAAAAGCAAAGTACCGAAATCGAGTCAATGATAGATACAGTTGACTGTTGTCACGCCAAAAGATTGATAAATATTATATACCAAGAACTAAATGTAGCCCTATAGAAATACTGTTCCAGCACTCCTTAAAAGGCAAAACAATATCAGAAGAGAAATCTTGCTTGAAGACGAAAAACATACATACATACATAAAATCACGCCTCTTTCCCAGTGTGGTAGGCAGAGATCACTTCCTGCCATGTGCTACGATCCTGGCACACCACTTTCGCTTCTTTCACATCCATCAATCTCTTCCTGCATGCTCGTCGATTACGGGTACTTTTGGTTTTACCTACTTTTAAATAAAGTTCAAGTAGTAAAATTTTGGTTTACATAAGGATAATGTTAAATAGGTATTATTAGGTAGAACAACTTCAAATCCATAAAGTAACCTTCTATCGGGAACATAATCCCAGCTAAGACGCTAGTAGGTACCTAAATCATATTATCTTTGTGCATTTACGTTGCTAATTTTACCCTATAAAATAACATCTGATTCAAGACAACCATTGTCTTCTACCCCTAGGCCTGATTCAATAGAAATAGGACCCTAATTTTCCGGGTAACAAATCCTCCTACACGTTAAAGGCCAAGTAAAATATAAACTTTAAGATAGTATCAATAAGGTTAGGATTTGCTTGTCAGATTAACTAAGAGTGATATAAGATAGATGTAATAATTAGAATCTTGTTTCAGGTCGCGAGGCAACAGCGAACGTTAATTATGTATATAACTTATTTATAGCTTAGATACTAATGAGCACTAGTCTGTCTAGTATTACCTAACGAATAAAATATCACTAGGAGCAGTCTCACCTTCACCTAGTAGGTATGAGCCTCATTTTCTACTTAGTTACTTCAATTTCTTCAATTGGCTCGCTTCAATGGTATTTAGATAGATATGATATCTACTCATTTGGATTGCTTTTTGTGTTGTCTAGGAATCTAGACACGCGGAGCGTGTCAAGCCAAGTTCAAGCAGAGTTGAATTTAATAATTATTTTTCACAATGTTATTTAGTTCCTAAAAATACATATTTGTATTATGTATAGAACGGCAAAGCCAAATACATAATATCATACCTATCTACATTATAATACTAATATTATAAATCTGAAGAGTTTGTTTGTTTGAATGCGCTAATCTTAGCATCGAATAAAAAAATTTTTTTGTTAGATAAACTATGTATAGATGAAGACTTTATCTTTCCTTATCGAAGTAGGCTTAATAACAGTGGAATATGTGAAAAATAAAACGGGGAAAATTTATTCATCCTTACGAGCTTCCGTTGCACGCATTGCTAAAACGGTTGAAGTTATACAAAAAAGTATGTATGACAGAATTATTTCTCTTCAAATGATCTCAAAAAAAGTCCTCAACAATATATGTCTATCTTTTAAAAAGAACTTACAAAAAGGTACATTCACCGCTTACTTGGCGTTTGTAGGCGTAGGCGCAGATATATTCAAAAATGCTGCCTAAAGTCTCTTTTCCACATGGACGAAATTGCTGGTCCAGCTATAGTATAATATTCAGACTTAGGTACGACAATCATACCAAGCTCCTCTTAAAGTAATCTTCCCTTTATTAACGGTAAAGTACGATCGTTACAGTAATCCTCAATCACGTTCCCGTAAATACGTGCGTTATATAAAAATCTATAATAAAATTCCAATCATCCGTTATTGAGTTGAGTGGTGCCTACGTGAAATGTATTTCTTTCAATGAAATAATAAATATATGCGTCGTAGGCGAACTGTACTTTCGGACATTTTCTTTGGGAACATTTTCACATAAGCAGTTTATTAAAAGGTTTCATAAGATTGATGATACAAAATAAATACTAGGACTACTATAATTCAGATGACTATAGGGCTGAGAGCTATCCGCACCCCCGCAAGTCCAGTGATGATGTCAAGAGTACTCCAAGCCTTCCTCGTAGTCAGTTAAGAAAAAAAAAATTAGACATACTTATTACTAGGACTTTAATATTATTCAAAAATTTAAACTTACTATCTACAATAGACTCTAGTCTCTCTACTACTCTCTTTTGTAGACTACTCGTTAGTCATTAGGACAAACTATAGTTTAAGGCCTAGACAGGCCTACGCACAGGTTTTCCAGTGAAAATTAATTAAAAACTAACCATCGAAAGTTTTTTGAGGTTCACTTGCAGACTGAAACGGGCAATCCTGTAAAAAAATAAAAAAACATTTTTTTGTGTGTCATAAACAAGAATTCTAAAAATATATCTTCATATTTTGTATATTTTAATTGGATTACCAGCCTGGAATATTGTCAAGAAACAGTATTCGCTAAAAGCTTATCCATCTATAAAATAAAATAAAAAATGAATCACCTATTACTTTAACTAAATTCAAAATGCTACCAACCTACTCAAAAACTCACTACCCCTAATGGGGGCAAGATCAAAATTGATGAGTGCGGACCATCCCAAAAAATATATACCGTTCCCAGTCATAATACCAACGTTCAAAATTCATAAATCCCCGCAGCATATCCATCAAGGCACACCCATCGTGAAATTACGCGGAATGAAAAAATCATTCGTATGGTTATTGTATTTTATATTTTGGCATATTTTTCTCTGCGAGGGTCCGCACTTCAAAAGGGAACGGAGATCGGTCACTATTGCGCGTTCTGTGACTTTGATTGTGTTTTGTTTTAACGGCATAACGTCATAGCACAGATATCAACTTGTTAAAAAAAGCGTCCAGAAAGCTCGTTTTTCTTCCGTCCGTCTGATAACTGTTACGATTACTCTAATAATTTCTTAAGTAGGTCGACACCTAAATTATACACCTATAGAATCCCTGGAATGTCTTCTTTCCATTATTGAAAACCGCATAGCTATTGATATAGTACTTTTTGAGATCCTAGGTAACAAACACATTTTGGGCGCCCTTCGCAACTTCATTTTATACTATGTATAGATATAGAAGTATTATTTAGCTTGTTAAGCCAAATCAAAGTATTCTGTAAAAGTAGATACAAGTCTTAAGCACTTAATTTGGTGTTGACATTCAAATCACAAGACTCTTTAATAGAAGTAATGTTTATCTATTAATTTTTGACTCAGTCTTAAAACCATAACAGTTAATTTCCAAGCAGAACTTATCGAAGTAAGTAACATAAAACGGTACAGACCAATAACATTATATGCGGAATAAAACCGAAATGAATAAACCGACTGTCGCATTTATCCTATTATTAGAGACGGCATTTTTTTTTCATGAATCGAGGACGTACAAGTAATCCTCCATTCGATATGAGATGAATCCGATATCATCATTGTGGGGCCACAAAGGAAAAGATGTATTCGATACTTGCACTTACTTACTACGGCGTAGGAGGATACTTTTTGTGTAATATTTTTATGTAATACTTACGTGGGTATTATTGTTATGGAATACAATGTATGAGATTATATCACAGCGTGAAGGTACCATACTTACTCAGACTTACTTACCTATTTAGCAAACAATAAACATAAAACAACTATAAAAAGTACAATAAACACATGTGCTAAAAGTTGATGATGATGATTTTCATTCAAGATGATAAGATGATTTTTAAACACACCACGTCCGGTGGTGGTGGTAGGTATTATTTTGGTACCAAGGTACATATTAAACTGAGCTAGACTTGGCTCACTTTTTGACAGCCCATGTTAGTCAGATCAAGTTATCCATTAGTAATACCTACTATTGGGAGTGTGCACGACGGTGCTGCCCTCATTTTGGTGGCGTTTCTTTTGTTAAATCTTATGGATGAAATTAGTACGAGTACCAACGGCCGCCGCTAGCAATAACAACGGACATCTCATAAGATTACATGCGTTTTTGACAATCAGCGCCATTTCTCCCTCCACCCACTTCGCACGGTCCCAATTAGGTACACAAATGATCCTTAAAAACTGAATACTTAATACCTAGTCAGCTCCCTCATAAAACACTGGATAACTACGCAATCCATCAAAAATCCGCCCCCAAACGCTGCTGGACTTGTATTTGTGTTTAATTTTGCGAGTTAACGATGTTTTTAATCCTGCACTCAGTCGGCCATTATCGGAACATTCGCCAGCAAACACACCCTATTTGATGTGTGCTCGACGGATCATTTTCAGATATGAATACCCTGAATAATATTGCTCAGGAATGTTTTGCTCGTATTTGAAATTTCGACTGTGGATTTTATGCGGGCGGCTCGGTCGGCGGAATATGGTAACAATGCTAGGCGCTCGGCAGGTGATTCCAGGAAATGTTATGAAGCGTTGTTAATGGAGATAACTAATAGGTAGCGATTTGTGTATTTCCATCTCTTTGTATATTTACATCATTATTATGTACAGCTTTGCTTTAACTGCCTCGTTGGTCTATTGGTAGCAAGCGCTACGAGGTCCGAGAGGTAAGGACCGAGAGGTTCCCGGTTCGAGTCCGGGGTCAGGCAAAATTTGTGTGAGTTTTTCTATAATGAAATTACTCAAACCGGAGTTAGAAAGTTGGCGGTTAAACGCCTGTGCCTCGGAAAGCACGTTAAGCCGGTGTTCCTGCGCCCGATCTGTCATCGGTCATGTCGGATAGCCGTCTCACCGAATTGTGAGAGTAAGGGAATAGAGCGTGTACTTGTGTTTGCGCGCACACTTGTGCACTATAGGTAATAATATGTCCTGCGCACTTGGCTGATCTCAATTGAGATCGGCCGCCATGGCTGAAATCGGTCGGACGCCTTATGTACAGCTTTGGCAGAAATTATCAACATCTTGTTCGTCTTCGTTCGTCAGTCAACAATGCTCAGATCATTCATTTAGACTATGTATAAGTATTTATCAATATTGGAAAGCAAACACCAAGTAGGTACCGCTCGATTTATAACGAAGGCAAATCTAGTTTTTAAGCTTCCGATAAAGTCTATGACCACGCTTTTTATAATACCTATAATAGAGACACACTAAAAATATAGGTACCTAATAACACTAAACGTATTTGCTGAACTGGTTCAATTAAGGCGATTATTTTTAGTAGTGGTCTGCTTACACCTACACAGAAATACTATCTACCTACTTAGTAGGGCCTTCCCGCGATTAGGTACTTCAAAGCAGTTGATAGGGTAACGTACCCACTTTCCTCCCACTTATTATCTGTAGTGTATATGAATTACGACACGGGTTTAACGAAACTAGGCCAATACATAATAACGTAGAGTAAGTAAGTATCCATCTACATAAGCAGCCAGCAATCTCCGCAAACAACATACGAATCATACTGATTACCTCATCCTATTACCATAGTCCGATAGCAATTTTCTTCAGTCTGTTTTCGTCCGTGAAGCATAGATGGGTACATTATTTATTCAGCTGAATGGCTTAATTTGCATGCGGAAATATCGCAGAGATAGAGTGGACCGGCAGAGCGGACGAGGCGGTTGCCATGTTTAAAAAGCTATCTCCCAAAAAAGTTTAAAAAGTTTTACTCCGATAGCAAAGTTATTGACTTACCTTCCTTGTTCATCTAGAATTACATTACCATTGTCTTTACATACTAACATACTAACGAAAAAGAAACATTATCAGCGCAGTTATTTTGTTACAACTAGATTTGATGTATTTTTCGAAAAGGAACCTAGGAAAAACTTACTTATTGGCAGATTGTTACACAGAAATGAGAAGCATGGAAAAAGTTGAGTCAGAAAACTAATACAGTCAAACCAAAAGAAAATCGTTCCATTATTGCAGAGCAAAATATGGTACCTACTTTGTAGAAAAATACAAACTGACTAAGTTTTGTTTTCGTATCGAACTGAATTAGTAGGCTAGAAAGGATCTATTATTTGTATTTAAACCTTAATACTTAAACAATAACCATACTTAAAACCTATTGAAATTACCCCAAAATCAAGGTAACAGACCCTGCTGGCAACACTGGCTATAATACAGCACCGGACCGAACTAAGTATGGACACGACTATGATTTCTTATTGGACGCACTCGTTTGCCGGACAAACCGGACAAATGGAATAGGAGCCGATTTCAAATCGAAATTTTATTGGAAATGCATGGAAATACACATTTAGCAAACGTGGAGGTTATTATATTTCTCTAAGCTCCTCTTATTGCAGTCTACAATGTAGGGAGTGGAGTTTATTTATTTTGTTCGTTCAGTTATACCATTTTTGGAGCATTGAATTCTAAATTGCTTGTACCTACTATGTTTCTAATGGTTACTTATTTGTATTCTATTATGAAGATATTGTTTTAGTGCAATAAAGAAAATCTTTCGACATTATTATAAGATACTTTAAGGGCCTACTCTGCTTAATGCGGACGCTGGCCCGGGTTTATGCAAAGTAAAACGCGATGGGTAAATTTCGCATGGACGTCGCATCCGCGTAGGCCCTAATGAGGAAATGCTACTCTTAAACTACAAGAAAACATCACTAAACGTAGAAATTAAACAAAAGACTAAATTTTTAAAATCTTACTTTATTATTATCATTAACCTAACCACACGCGCATTCAATTTCCTAATAAGAGTAGTTATCCGGCGGATGGTGGGGCGGGAACGGCGGATGTCCAAACGGCGGGGGCCCCCGTGGCGGAAACTGAGGTCGGAAGGACGGCGGCGGCGGCCTCCAGGGGGGCGGCGGCCGCGCCCCGGGCGGCGGTGGCGGTCCGAAGCCCGGCGGCCCGAACGGCGGTGGCGGAAAGTGGTGGAACGGGGGCGGCGGCGGCGGCGGGCCTGGCGGGGGAGGGGGACCGGGCGGAGGCATCGATGACGGCGGCGGCGGTGGAGCAGTCATAGGTAGAGGAGGCGGCGGTCTCGCCCCCATTGGGGGTCCGGGCGGCGGCATTGGAGAAGGTGTCGGAGGTGGTGGGGGCGCCATTAGCACTGGACCCATCATGGTCGGCGGCGCGTCCGCGAACAGCTGGTGAGGTCGGTCCGCGTGGGACAGTGGGTTCTGTGCGGCGAGCAATCTGGAATAGGGAAATAATAAATTAATATCTGAGTCATTTCCACACCCCAAACTGATCCCAAACTAAGCAGAACTTGTACTATGGGCGTCAAAGTCTGATATAGCTGATATTTTATACATAGCTGATAATCACACCCGGACATGGAACAAACACCAATGTTCAGACCAACAAATATTTGTACTGAGGGGGAATCAAACCCACTATTGGAACCGCTAGGCTGAGTCATTAACCACTGTTCCACCGAGGAATGAGAATGTGAATGTGATTTAATAAAATATTACTGTTCAAGTGTAATGTTTCATTGCTAGGTACCGATTTGGTAGCATTACAATCGACCTGTACATCATCTGCCCATAAACATCCCCATTGCTGCGTAGGCTTGTATTAGTTTTCAAACACACTAGCCAAGTGTGTGTTGGTTAACAACACAAACTTGTATGTGGCAGTCTAGGTTTATCTAATTATTTGTTGGCTTGTATGTAAGACCATATTAATCTGAAAATAGCTCAACCAGTTTCATCATAAGGTTTTCACTAATATGTTGTGATAAGCTCAACTTAAAATTAAGTCTGTTGTTTCCTCTCAGTTGTTAATAAAGATATTAAATAAATCAATCATTTTACATAAACTGAGTTGTGGGCGAAAAACTGTCTTTGAGAACTTTCAAATATTCTTACCTTTCCGCAGCAGACCCGTGCCTCTCTCCCTTGACATCCTTCTTGAAGGCATATGATACTGATATAGGCCTATTACATAGGTACTGATTATTCATAGCTTCTATAGCCGCATCTGAAGCCTCAAATGATGCGAAGTTGATAAATGCAAAGGCTTTTGAGTTGCCAGTCTCGGGATCTCTCATGACCTGGAAAATACACAAAATTATTAAATGTTGAATTGCTTATATGTTACAGATAAGTATAACTTTAAAGCCTGTACCCCAAAAATGTATCTATACTATTCTGGAATGTATTAACCAAGAACTTAGTTTAGTAACACATTTAATAAGTCAAATCACTTTCAATTTCATGCAAACTTTTACCCCAAAAATACTAAATTATATTTCAGAGTTTATTGTAACTAGGTCGATCAAAATTGCAAATTTTTGAGATTTATCAATATATTTCAATTCCATTTACCTTTGGTGTCTGCAATATAACTCCAAAAGCAGAAAATGTGTCATACAATAGTTTCTCATCCACTTCTGGGTCCAAGTTTCCTATAAACACATTGGCTCCGACATCCAAATTCTTCTGATGAGCTGATGCTTTATTGACTCTTACTGGTTTACCATACAGCTTTATCATGTTCATTACCTGTAAATAAAATAAATATAATACAACACCATATATTTATATACATATACAACTTTAGTTAACTTAATAATTAATATTGATATTACGGTGAAAATAATAATAAAAAAAAAGGAGATTTTATACACTCACTCAAATTTCGTAAAATTTTCAGATTCACTAGATCTTGAAATCATTTCATAAAACTTTTAAAAGAACAATCACAGACAGATTTCATCATTTGTGTCTAAGAACAGTATAAGATTTCTTTAGGAGCAGACAAGTGAAACAAAGTTCATAAATTTTTCATGACCCACTCTGATTCTTGATAGGTCATTCTCAAATTTTTTGGTGATTTATTTCTTTACTGTTAAATAAGAAATCACCAACAGGTACCCGAGGATTGAATCATTTATTTATATAAGCCAATCAAAATGTATCATTATTTAACTTTAGCATGCAATTCTTACCTTTATAGCATAGTCAGCATCTTCTTCCCCCATGAACTCTACAAAGCCATATCCTTGGTGTGTCTGTGTCACACGGTCTTTAGGCATATGCACATTGACTGGAAAAAGAAAAACATTCATACAACATACTTGTTATGATCAAATTATAAAAATACTAGCTGACCCGACTGACTTCGTCCTGTCAAAAAAATGTGATAAAGAAAAGGGCTGTTTTAGGGTTTTCCCGGCAATGATTCGATTTAAAAAAAATTGGCCAAATTGGTTCAGGCGTTGTTGAGTTATGCGCTTACCAATACATTTTGCAATTAATTTTTATATTATAGATGTAGTTAGAAAAGTTTGATACAGTATTAAAATAAAATAAATTGTGTTTTATCAACTTTTTCTTGATGTTTGATATCACAATATGATTAGGGGTGATAGCCATTCCTGTCCAGAGCAAGTTCAGTCACAACACAGGGCTACCCTACCAAGCCATCATCAAAAAACAATATGATAAGGATGCTTACCCACTGGTCCCGCCTGAACAAAGAGTTCCCAGAGTAAGGTCTCTGAGACTCTGTCGTCCAAACCTCCCACATATATTGTGGCATCTGAAAACAACAACAGTGTTAGATTGGTATATTTTATAAATGTGACAACAAAGTATGAACAGGATTAAAAGTCCAGATTAGATGCGTCAAGAGTTCATATTAATAATTAACAAGGTGCCAAAAATCTATTACATCCTCATCAAACATCATCACAATATTTTAATCTGAAATAGCATCAAACATACAAACCTAACCTCAAAATTTACAAAAACATTTACTGGAATCATAAAAGCTTTCATATAGAGAGTGCTTATAATTTATTAAATGCACTGTATGTCTTCGATGATATAGAGGATATAATAACAGAAAAAGGAGCGTTACTTACCCTGATTTCGCTCTGCAATCGGACCCGCTGCCATTTTAACTTGACAACAGAATTCGACAATTTGTTTTTTAAAACGTCAGAGTATTCTGTTCAGAAACAGTCAGTTAAACTTTTAGTAAGCCCTGCATGTGGTGTTTTCTTGGCTTACTTTGCAGTTACGAGGGTCAGAAAATAAAAATAAAAGCTAAAAGTTTTATGAATTAAAATTTTAAAAAATAAGTCGATCTACCACTCTCCTCATCATCCAAGGGACAGTAGACTAAGCACAATATTTTTTCGTACATTTGGTTGCGTCAACATAACATCATCATGAGCCCAAACACAATTACACATCCCCAGTCCACACTATTGGGGTATGAGCCTTATTAGGCTCATGCCCCAACCCTATTGGGTAATCAGGCCAAAGTCAAGGATTGTGGTCGAAATTGACTCTCCTTAGATTTCTTCCCAGGTGTATAAGTTTTCACGAAGTTTTCATTCATAGTAAGAGCGTCAAATGAACGTTCATTTACGAATTTCACACATAAATACTCTTTAAGTAGCGAGGTTTGAACTTGCTACCTCTTGCATTCAGAGTGAAGGCCTTAAACACTCGGCAAATGACGCTCGTCGCGTCACGGATTACTTTTTGTTAGTGTCCGACCGAAACTAGTTTTCCGGCCGAATCCACAATCCTCCATTTGAATTAAAATTCCGATTTCTCGCAAAAACGGAAACGGAAAACGCGTATAAGTTTGGGTAAATTGAGTTGAGTAGCGCACCGCGGGCAGCGAGTGTTTGACACTATAGTCTTTTTCAGCTAAGATGATCTCTGTGACACTTCGTGTGACACGTGTTGACACGTGTTCTGAATCACGCATTTTACGTTTGACAAACGAAAATAATTTTATTGCACACTTATTTAATTTTATTGCGGCTTTATTAGGAAAAATATTAAATTTATAGTTTTAAACATTTAAAAGGGAAACAGTATCGTTTAGTTTAATTTAAAGTAATAGAAAATTTTAAAAAAATACCTATGCAGTTCGTATTACGTAGAAATTAGAATGGAACTGAGTCAGAGTTACTAAGTTCCATTCTACGTATACGAACTGCACAGGTATTTTTTTAAAATGTTCTATTACACTAAATTAAACTAAACGATACTGTTTGTCATTTAAACGTATAAAAATATTTATTTTAATATTTTTCCTAATGACGCCGCAAAAAAATGAAAAAAGTGTGCAATAAAATTATTTTCGTTTGTCAATCGTAAGATGCGTGATTCAGAACACAATGAAGTGTCACAGGAATCATCTTAGCTGAAAAAGAGTATAGTAAAGAATGTTTAAAATACGTCGTACAATAATAACCCACTAAATAAGTTAAAAAGATCTATCCGAACGCGTACTATGACAATTTAAATCGTATACAATTACCGAAGAGTGCCAGCGTCTGCCAAAGCATTTTAGCGAATAACGAGGTTAGGTGAGCGACCATTCAATTTTGACCAAAACTGAAATATGGGCTGATGATGATGATGTGTCTGTAAAATTTGAGGGTTGCCCTCGAATTTCCTAATATTCCATCATCAGGTCAAGATATGCTGACAATAGGACCACCTGGAAACTATATCCAAATCAAATTCAGACAAAAAAAATCCAAATCGGACCAGGCGTCTTTGAGTAATCAGCGAACACACATAAAAAAAATCCCGACGAATTGAGAACTTCCTCCTTTGAAGTCAGTTAAAAATGAATAAATAAATACAAGTCGTAAGTTCCCGAACGAAAACGTCAATAAGATGTATGACGAACGAATGTCAGTTAATCTGTCTATTCTGTCTTCCGTCAGTCAGAATAAGTACTTTATTGTGATAGTTAGTATTGTTGTCATTCTAGAAGAAACTGAGTACATAAACGAACGCGGGCTTTTTGTTGCAATATTTTATTTTTGTATTTTTCCATTAAAATTATTGTTTCGTATAAAGATGCAGAGTGCTTCGGACGTGATATCTTCGTTGTTTTGGTTTAAGAATAGCACGGAAGATGAAGATAGGGAGCCGCAAATAATTGAACAATTTGTGCAAAATGTTGAAGATTTTAGTTCGCAGTACGGAAGCGAAATAAGTGTTTCGTATACAGCTTTCAATCTTCGTGGTCCGCCTTCCAATTTTCCTGATTATGGGGATTATCCGCAGGCTTTTGTGATGGTAAGTTTTACGAACATTCCGGAATGCTCTGATCGGGTGAAAACATATTTTTTTATTTGTTATTGTTTGTGTTTGCAAGCTCAGCGCGCGTCCGTAAACAATGCGCGTTATCATCATCATGATATGGCAGTATACATGTCCAATTTTCTAAAAAATAATTTAAAAAAACATTTAGGTATACTTACAGTACATACTTAATTTTCGTTGTAGGTAACCATTATGCAATAGGATTGTGGCGAGGTGTCGTATTGCGATATTTTGTATAGTGTTGTATTTCAGTGGGAAGTGGAACAAACTGTTTGAATTTTATGTGTTACATAATTCAATATAGGTAGTTTGTGCAATGTAAGCTAAATATTTATTTATTATCATTCCATAGTAACCGGTTGTTGTCACCATTTAATTGTGTTTTGGAAAAAAACATGTTCACAAATTAGGAATTTTCTAAAGCTTTTTCTGATCACATAGTTTCATAATAAAATTATTTCATTTGATGAATCACAATATTATATACAAAATAAGAAAATATAGGACAACATTCTAAAATCAGACAAAAGTACAGTTAATTCTTTGTCATACTATAGGTGTTACAGACTAATGTCTGATTGGCACGATTATGAACTTACTTCATTATATTCCGATTTATTAAACATAAAAAAGGCCAAAATTATGATGCTTTACTTTACACCTTGCCGGTCCATTTTTTATTTTTCTGACTCAAATCCTCCAAATAAAGTATATAGTTGCAGATTGATTATTTAAACTAAATATATGAAATAAAAGTGACAATTACTCTGGAGTCTTTTCACAAACATGTTGTTATGGTTGAGAATCATCTCTCCTGCAATCCCGGTGATTATCAAGGCTTCTCCAAGCCATCATTAAAGTCAGATCAGAAAACAATCATTTTGGAAACTTAAGGGTTTATCAGAAAAAGCATAATTTTGTGGCACAGTCATGATATTTTTATAGGTAAAGTGTAAGGTAGTAGTTTTAAGGGCAAAATATATTTATTTAAAGGTTTTGTTGGTGTCTATAATGTATGTTATTTTTTATAGGGTAATAATAAAATGTGCCAAAAAATTATGCTTTTTGACCCATTTTCTGATAATCACTCTTAAATGTCTGTCTCTTTAGGTATTCTACCAGGTGATTGGAAGCCAAACTAAATTTTTTATTTCTTTTGTCTCCAGAGGACATACGGAACATGGTGGGATGAGGCCCCTTCAGCGCAGAAGGAGTATATGCCACAAAACAATTGTGGTATAACCAGCCAGGACTTTGTAGGTGTGTGATTGAATTTGCTATTTTATAATCAAGTAACTTTCTCAAATATTGATTTGTGATGGTGATTAACAAAGTTTTCTTTGATCTTTTAACTTTAGTACACTGTTTCATTAACCTGCATTGAAATATTAGATTTTGCTTTAATTTGATACCTTATTTAGGTCATATAAAATCAAAGTGTGTCACTAGATGTCCCAAACAAAAAAAATATAATATCTATATAATTTGTCCGCATGTAAGTTGAGGCTCCGACCTACTTTAAACTTTCGTTTTAGACATCATATTACCTTGGTTTCAAACTTACTCATATCACCTCAAACAAATCAGTTAATACACATCATATAGAGTTTTCAAAAAGTAGTATCATTCATGACATATTATGGCAAGGAAATAAATATGCAAGAGCCATAGCACACGGCGTTTTTGAAACGCGCGTTCGACACGCAGATGACGCGCGTATACGCGCTTCATACGAGATTTGAACGTAACCGGATCGTGAAACGCGCGTCTACTGCGCGTATACGAGCTGTAATCGCTCGTAGCCTTTGCGTTTCGATCAAAGCACCCCCTCGATGTTTAATTCGCTCATTTGTACGTGTACGTATACGCGCTTCTACTGCGCATATACGCGCTTCATACGCGAGCTTGTATCATCAATGCAAACGCAACAATGTGCGTCTACGGCACCGATAACGCGCGTTGCTAAAACGCGCGTCCACTGTAACGCCGTGTGTTATGGTTTTAGACTTTAACCAATATATAGTGCATACAATTTTTAACAGTTTCAATTGCACAGCATCAATAATCATTCGAAAAAATAATATTGTTCCGTTTTGCAAACAACACTCCATTCGGCAGAAGTGTCGTTCGAGCGCGCGGTCTACCCGCTCGAGGTGTCCGTGTTCGAGACTTACAACCCCGGAGCGCTGGTGCGCATCTGGGCGCGGGGGCCGACCGCCTGGAGCCTGCTGTGGGAGGGCGAGCCGGAGTACGCGGGCGACACGCCGAGGATCTTCAGCCCGCCGATACGGCAGATGAACGCGCCTACCAGGTAACTGTCGCTTGTAATGCTAGCCAATAGACTGTGACTTGATGGCACGGGCCACCAGTGTCTGCATGATATGTGGAAGCCCGCGGTGTCCAGCACGTGTTGTTCGTTAGTGGATAGGACAAAGTGGGACCAGTTGAAAAGAGGCGGTAAAAGACAGTGTCTGCATAATATGCGGATGCTAACGGTGTACCTACAGCACATGTTGTTCAGTAGTAGATAGGAGAAAGAGGAACCAGTCGAAAAAGGCGGTAGAAGACACTAAGACTGCCAATGTCTCTACATAACTGCAGGGATTCGAAAGGCTAAGTCACCTCTTGCGAGGCGGAGTACGTGGGCGACACGCCAAGGATCTTTAGCCCGCCGATACGGCAGATGAACGCGCCTACCAGGTAACTGTCGTTTATGCTAGCCAATGGACTGTGACTTGATGGTATGGTGTACAACAGCTCGTGTAGTTCGGTAGTAGATAGGAGAAAGAGGAACCAGTTGAAAAAGGCGGTAGTAGAATACACTAAGACTGCCAATGTCTCTACATAACTGCAGGCCCCGCATACTCTTTCAGGCCCCGCCTGAAAAGCCTGAGGTTATAAAAGCGAGAAAAACATGAGATGGAAGGGCAGTCCATGTCTTAATGTCACGGGGTAGAAAAGAAGATCTGAACTTCTTAGTCCGAGCCACCACTGTCTGCATGGTAGGCTATGGTAACGCTGTGCGCTGTATGGAAAGGGGAAAGAGAATCTTAAAGAGAGTTAGTTAAAATAACTCGTCAGAGAATTCTCTATTTCTATTATGGGCGACACATTGAGGATCTTCAGCCCGCCGATAAGGGAGATGAATGCACCAGGTGAATGTTTATGACGGTTTGAAGACGAATTTCATATTTTATTATCTCTGTTTTTTTATTTAAACCGGGATTTAAAGCTTTACATAGTTTTTGATATTGCACAATATTGTGAAAACGATACATGTCTTGAAGAATGTTCCAGAATCTGAATCAACCTCCTTGCGTTTTCAATGTTTCATTCATATACCATATTTTTCAATAATTTGATATGTCCGGGTCTGGTCGTCAAATATGTACATAGTTTAAGGTTTTTTGTCAGGACCTTTATTATATTAAGTGACATAATCATGATTGTACCTTCTAAGGGTGGACCCTAGAAGTTAGGCCCAGTAAGTCCAGTTAGGTGAAAGCACAAATATCAACTCTGAAAGGGATTAGAGAATAGAAAATATTTACGGATTGGTGCCGTATCAGCTTTTTCTTACAACCTTATTTGTATTTAACTCGTTACTGTATCGCACACTAATCGGAATCGTAAGGTTGTCGCCTTGCAGCCGTCAACAAGCGGTCAGCGAGTCGTTCGTCTCGCCGTAGCAGTGGTTGGCTGCTAATCTGCTTTGTTACAACGTAGGTACTGTTGTAACAAAGTCTACTAGGTAGACGTTTCGGTGTAGTCTCATATACCGGTGTTTTCTAATTGAATTACAATATACTGGGAATACTGGGAGATATTGGACTAAGAACAGAACAGGGGCCGTGTAACAACCTCTTAGTTCCAGTCAATTTAGGAAAGGGCCTCGACTAACTTCGCCTTTCTGGTACACTTAGTTATGCGCTATGGTTGTGGAATCATACAGACTGATATAACCCCTCCATCATTTATGTAAATTTTAAACAGAAGTGTGTAATAACAGCTCTCTATCATTTTAGGGGTGAGAGCCATCCGCTCCCCCGCAAGTCCGGTGATGATGTCGAGGCTACTCCAAGCCATTATCGTATGTCAGTTAGGAAAAAAAAGCTCAATATCATTTAACTACTACTGAAGCCTCTCTTTTAACAGGATACTGAGATTGGAGTTCAACCATATGCTGTTACCGTACTACACTGAACTGGATGCGGTGCTTTTGAAGGGGAAAGAACCTCCGACTATGGTCCGGATGAAGAACAACTTCTCGTATGCGTCCCCGTTCTACAAGAAGACGCAGCCGGCTGTTGAAAAAGGTAAGACTTATAATAATAATTAGTCCATATGTTTCATAGGGGTTGTGTTTTTGAGAGGACGCAATTTTATACACCGTGAAATTCTAGTGGTTGTTTTCCCGTAGCAGAATGTATTACCGTTTTTTCTTGAAATAACTATCATGATTCGATATTCGATAGTAAGTACATCTTGTTTCAGATTATTTAAGATGTACTATCGAATCATGCTAGTTTTAACTAAACTAAACTACATATCATGATTCGATTGTACATCTTTTTACAGTAAACAACTTTATTCAATTTTTAAAAAAAATATCATCCAACAATCAATCAACAAGCTTTCAAGCTTGAGAAGCAAATAATTTTCAACAACTGACGGCAATATTGTTGGATGACAACTATAAAATTACCAAAAAAAAGCTCTGTGCGGATATTAAGTAGGATTGTCTATCTCGGTTGACTGTCAAGGAAGATTGAAGATTACTTACACATAAAAAAATAAGCAAATATTTGGGACATTTCCACACACGGTCATCTGACCCCAAACTAAGCAAAACTTTTAACATGATAGATACATGTCAAGCATGAAATTGTTAATCTTGAGCGCGGTTATAAACAAGTACTCTGTTTATTTCTCAGAGACCCAAAAATATATTTTTTAAATGTCGTTCAACATAATATCTCCATCATTCTGTTTGCGAACTTATAATAAAAAGCTCAATAATTCATGAAGAAATCAAAGTAGGCCGCTTATAATATTATTTCATGTCACGTCATCGAATATTCAATTATTCTATTGTGTACGTGGACACATTTCCTAATACAGCTTTGAATAAAAAATATAATTTCGTCGAAAAGGTTGCGTTTTATGATAATATCGCCCATGACTTAAATCAACACCGTTGTGGAATAATTTTCAGAAGAGGATGTTATTGACACAGTTTTATTAAAATAAAGGGAAATAGGTACAGCTGAATCCAGTTAAAAGTTCGCAAGCGAAACGTCACTAACTGCATACTATATCATACGCGCTGTATAGGTATTCCATTTTAAATGTACAGGGAGGCAAATTACAAGTAAACTGCAAGTCGCTCACTGTTCGTGAAATGGGGCCTACCCTAAACTAGGGCGATAAGGGCTTGTCAACCACGCTGGCCAAGTGCGGGTTGGTCGACTACACAACCTCAGAATTTCTTCGTAGGTGTACAGGTTTCCTCACGATGTTTCCCATCAATCCCCAAGCGACACCCGGGTGTCGCGCCATTTGTATTTAATTGCTCTATCAAATTCCAAGCGGATTTATCTGAAGGAAGCGCCTTTCCTTCTATGTATGGCGTAAAAGGATGTTCAACCAACATTAATACCATGACTACATCCAAAGAGATTACAGGCTAACGTATTAAAAATTAAACCTTGTTTGCATTGCAAATGTTTACAAACAGACGGTTGATTGCTTTAGCGATAAGCGGTCACGAGATCATGATCAAGGCCACTTACATAATAAAAAACCGCGAGGCAATTGTTTCTGTTGTATTTTAATTACTTCGATTGATGTATTGTTATGTAGTTGATGCATACAGTGTACGATCGGTGATGACTAAGGGTTGGTACTTATTGAAATGTTGGTAGGTTTGGTTGGATCGGCGTAACCTTTGCCGATTCGGTAATATTCGTTGAACAAGGTCGATTCGAATCAATTAGAACACTTGTTCGGTTTCACATACTCCTAACTAAGGCCGTTGGGTAGTTTTCTCTTTAAAATTTTAGTATTACCAATTGGCCAGCCTATATCGGTAAACTCATACACTACTTATAAGTAAGATTTTAGACTTTCGCGTTCCATTACACTAATTATTACTGTCTATACTACTTATTAGTGCTGTCATACGAGATGATAGCCCAGTCTACACAGGTTGTTTATATTCTTACATTGCGTTTTTAAATGTTATACGTCATTGCTGTGATAAATAAGCCTCATAACAAATACTAACTTATGTACTACGCTGGCTTAGCGACCCGAAGTTGATCCTAGCCTTCGATTCGAGAAATCGCCCCTCTGCTTTAAATATACGGACAAAAAGATAAGTGTAGGTATAATTTGTAACAGACTACACATGGTTAGTGCTTCTTAAATATTTTGAATAATATTGTCGTTACAATTATTCCACAAAAAACGCTGGTACAAGTGTACCGGCTTATGAATTCACTTACCATTAAATAGTTTTGGGTGTGGGGCGATTATAAATAGACATTATTTGATTTCGAAAACTGATTAATTCTAAAGCCTAGAGGAAGAAGATAAAACTTCATCAAAAACTGTACTTTTTACAAAAAAATCTAAGTTCGAAAGGAGACGGGCGAATCTGGGCCTATCGTGTACACAAATAAAATATTTATCAATATTTTTTTCTTAATTTTTAATTTTTAATCACGAAATATTAAGCCATTTTACCATGGGATATTAAATAAAATATTTAATCATAATATTATTGACTTTCGTTACTTCCTAGCTTTACTGTCATTTTTTGACAATGTTGCCAAATGAAATAAAGTAATGATATAAATAAAGATACGATATAAAATAGAAAATAAAAGCAATGAAAGTGAATAAAGTGTGTTTGTCTTTAGATTATGTTTAAAAAAAACGTTTTAAATAATTAATTATATAACAACGTTTATAAAAACATTGTAAAAATAAATTGATCAACAGGTTTATTTTTTTCTTGTACTGGCAACAAAGTAGACCTCATGTTACATCAAAGTCAAACGTCAAACTAAAAAATCATCATTGGCTTGAACTTACGATAGCGGATATTTCGTTTTGTTGTGTTTTCGTGTGCTTTTATTATTCAATTAGTATTATTTTGCGACGATAGATTCTGATGGTTATTACGAGAATACAATGACTGATCAACGACTTAAGTGTATCAATTGCGGCATAGCTAGCTGGCGGCGGATTACATCAAAATAGAAGAGGAAAGCATAATATTATTGTTCTTGCTTGGTAGGAAAAAGAAATGTGGGCTGCTGTTGTCACATAATGTCCATAATATGGTACCTAGGCTGGGCGAAACATCAAGAGTATTTAATACCACCTGCACAGTTTTAGGACGATATTTTAATTGTTTCTGATGAAATAGATGATCAATAAATAATTATTATGAGAAATGTGTTCTTCATTCATACTTATACCCATCTACTTACACTAATATTATAAAGAGGAAATACTTGTATTTCTGTGTGTCTATTTATATGTTTGTAATGTACCTATAAACTCAAAAACTACCTACTGCGCCGATTTCAAAACTTCTTTCACCATTAGATTCACCCTGAGTAACATAGGCTATATTTTATCCAGATACGGGAAGAAGTTGCCCCGGGACGCGGGTGAAACCGCGGGAAACAGCTAGTCTTTTACAATAATCTTAGAAACCGCAATGTGTTAATGTGCTAAAATACAATCTGATAAAATCTAGTCAGTAGTAGTCTTTATACAACGTGAGAGCACTGAGAGTTTGGTTAGAATAACTCATTACCTACGGAGCAAATTATAACACCTTATATCTTTTTTTTCCCGTGTAGCAGTTGTAAAAAAGTCAATTTATTTTAAATAGCAGTAATATCAGAATTAAATAGTGTAGTAATTGTTTCTGTACACTCAGGCCCAATTTTGTATGGACGTTCGCCCGTCTCCTTTATACGTAGCAAACAAATAAATATCGATGTAAACGTATTTCATATAACATTTAAATTCATTTATTGTTTTTGTGTTAGCATAGCTTCAGTTTCTCAATTTCATGATAACCATTTGGTTAATAAAACCACTTGTAATGTGCTAATTAAAATAATCGTTAGGTACGTAGGTAAATTAATTTACAGTTAAGTGATCATATTGCATAACAACAATGATTGCCTAATAAAATAGCTACTTTTGTTATATAATTGTGTTGTTGATGTATTTTTGACTGCCTCGTTGGTCTATTGGTAGCAAGCGCCGCAAAAGGACCGAGAGGTCCCCGGTTCGAGTCCAGGGTCGGGCAAAATTTGTGTTAGTTTTTCTGTGAAGAAAATACTCAGCCCGGAGTCTGGAAGTTGGTGGTTACACGCACGTGCCTTGGTAAGCACGTTAAGCCGGTGGTCCTGTGCCCGATCTCGTCGTCTCGTCTCATCGTTCATGTCGGATTGCCGTCTCACCGGACTATGAGGATAAGGGAACAGAAAGTACACTTGTGATTGCACATTTGGCTGATCTCAATTAGATCAGCCGTCATGGCCGAAATCGGTCGGATGCCTTATTGTATATGTATGTATCTTCTTCCAAAGTGAATTTAGAACCAACACAGGGTCTGCTTATCTATATCCAAGGGTGAAACACTTTTTATGACGGTTGTCAAGCCACCCAAGTGTTTGCGGGGGAAAACATAAATAAAACATGGTCATGTCTTTTTGAATATTTAGAATACATTGTAGTGACAAATGATTCCTATAGTTTATACGGGTGCGTATGTTGACGACGAATTTACCATCTATTGTTTTTCTCATCCATATTTATATCGTCCACGTATAGATCGATGGTAGATCTTTATAGATCATTGAATTTCCTTGGCCTCTGTTCCTAAAGTTGTTGTTGCAATACAGGTCGCTATGGTAGTGAATATTAAATAATTATGTGACAACATTGCATACATTGATTTCCCAAGTGAAACAGTTTAAGTTGTTGTGGAAACACATGATGGTAGATTCTTACTATAATAAATGCGAAACACTATCTGTATGTCGTACTTTCAGGCCTGAATTTCTGAACCGATTTGAATGGAAGATACAGAAATAGGCTAAATGAGGAAGAACATAGGCCACTTTTAATCAACTTTTGCCATGAGGGTGTAAAGCGATTTGTGTGTCCGAAAGTGTTTAGTTTTTCCATCGACTCGAAGAATCTACGAGATAAAGCCTTCACGCCGGGCGAAGGCGCGGGTTATCGAAAGCTGAAATTTTCACCCAGACACGAAACCTGTTCATCATTATAAGCTCTCTCGTAAATGTCGCTCTACCCATTGAGCTACCCATACGCTGAGTCAGCAAAGTAAGCAGAGATGCTTACTCTCTTGCTTATGCTTTTCTTGTTTTCATTTGTCTATGTCCAAATACGAGTAGTCCAAATGAGAATTTGGACTACTCGTATTCCGAATGAGCGTTTTGCTTGCAATAGTCTTAGGGGTGATAGCTATGCACTCCCCCGCAAGTCCGGTAATGATGACGAGGCTACTCCAAGCCATCGTTGTAAGTTAGTAAGGAAAAAAAGCTTGCAACAGTCCCTTTCACATGTACAGTAATGTGTCGTTTTACAATGCTTTATTTAAATTAGAGTTCTATGTAGCACTAAATCGACAAATATAGAACTTTGGTTGAATAAACATGAACGTCATTTTCCTTGTCGGTTATCTGGAACAGATCGCATAAGGCTGTTCCCTCACGTTCGATAATAATCAGTGATCGATTTTTCACGGGAGAAAAAATGTAACGTTCTGATTGTAATGGAGCAACGCACACAACCTTCAAAAAGTCGGTTGAATATCACTACAAAGTACAAAGCAAAGAAACTTCCCGCGTGTCTGTCCCTATGTATGCTTAAATCTTTAAAACTACACAACGGATTTTGAAGAGGTTTTTCTTTAATAGATAGAGGAGTTTAAGGGGAAGGTTTTTATGTAAATACCTGCAGCGAAGCTAGGGCGTGTCCTACGGGACTATTGGTCCTACAAAAAGTCGGAAGTGGTTGAGCAGCCCGAAGCAATATCTAATATAGAACAATAATAGATTACTATTTTATTTATTTTTTATATTAGCTGCTAACAAGAATATAACCCATTTTGGGCCAAGATGGTGATATCAATTGCTTGTCTCCAGGTCAGCTGCTCAACAGGATTATGGCGTCCAACCTCCATGAAGCGGTGGGGCCGCTCAACACCGGGGCTCAGCAGACCAATCAGATCGACACGGGACCACCGCTGGGCGACTTCCATAGGCTACCGGTTAGTACTCTATGTGTAGAATCATCAGTCAGGGGATACCAGTCACAACTATCTGTCCGGTGGTTGGTGAACGGTATACGGGTAAGCGACCCCGGCTCCTCGCTACTGTCAGCTCAGTCCAAATCATCCGAGGCGATAGTATCCTTCCTCCCCTTTTCCTTCCCTCGTCATACGAACGCAATGACCTTGTTAAAACAATGCACAAGGCAGAATGGCGGCGACGTGGTCCACAACCCGTCACGCCACGTTTCCCACAGAGGTGAAAAGTGGATCGCTGGAAGTGATCTCTGCCTACCCCTCTGGGAAAAAGGCGTGATTGTATGTATGTATCATCAGCCCATATACGTCCCCACTGCTGGGGCACGAGCCTACCCTAAATTAGGGCGATAAGGCCTTGCTCCTTTTGTCATTTCTGACTAAGGTCAACCACGCTGGCCAAGTGCGGGTTGGTTGACTACACAACCTTAGAACTTCTTCGTAGGTGTGCAGGTTTCCTCAGGATGTTTTCCTTCACCGTTGAAGCGTCGAATAATCGTACATATGAATTTCAATTTGAAAAACACAGTGGTACGTAGCAGGTTTTGAACTGGCGACTTCTCGCATGGCAAGCAAGGACCTTAACCTCTCGGCCATCGACTCTTATATATTTTGTACGTTGGTAGCAGTCGTCATAGGTAATATTTTATTTAATTCAACTGTAGGTTATTTGAAAAAGATCAGTAATATCGATAAGATCACCTAAATTGTACCATGTACTCCTGTTATGGTAACTCTATATTTGTATTATTATTTATATGTAGGAACTTGGTTGGCGTACTCTTAAAACATTTCCACCATTATAACAAAAACAAGTGAGTTCATAATCAACATCATTAACTACTCTGTCACCTGTGTTAGTGGCTAATGATGGAGGATCTCGATAAGACTCGTCTATCTGAAACGATGACATAACGTGTTTATAGCTCTTAGTTATATAAAGTCGTAGTTTGGTTTCGAAATAATCTGATTATACGGGTTGACTTTGAATATAACCTAAATATACAAGAACCGACTGCGAACAAAATAATAAGAATACTATTTTCTGTAGATACATCGTCACTAGGTCATACTGTTTTTATACAATCAACATTCACGGAAGTATAAAAATAATAAAATACAGTTTGAATAAGCGTTTGAAAGACAATAGTATTTTGAAACAAAACATAACTGTAGTCATAACAAAAATCGTTTTAATCAAATGAATTGTAAAATAAAAGGCGCGATTATTTTGATTGGTTTAACCATATTCCATATACAATTATAGACAAATAGGCAGGATCTGAATATTATTATGTATCGATGTATGTAAACGTTATGGTCCTTCCCTTAGAATCGATGGATCTTCTGATCTGTTATGGCATTTGCCATAATCTCAGGAACTACTGGTTGGAATTGAAAGATTTGTGTTGGATAGACTATTTATCGAGGAAGGGTTTAGGCTATACGCCATCACGCTGCGACTAATAGAAGCAAAGTAACAGTAATAAATGTGTGAAAAACGGGAAAAACATCTAGTAAAACTATAAAAACTTCCTTCAGTTGACCATTGAATACGTGTCGTGAGGTATAAATTGAAAAGAGTACCTAGTTATAGAAACGTGCCAACCATGACCTGAGTTAACGTGGCGATCTCTACGGTAGTTGCGATAACTGAGATTACTTGGGTGTGTGTTTTTGTTTGTATGCTGTGCAGATTTGATATCGGTCCTTTGCTTTATAACGGTATAACTGATACGTCTTATCAAATCGACCTGTATACATACTGTACTGTTAGATTGGCACTATGATTTTCATCCCACATTGATGCTTTGCTTATGGTATGTCTAAGTAGAATCATGTTTATTAACAAGGTACATGATTTTGTACGTTGATATCAGTCGTCATAGGTAATATTTGATATATATATTATATTAATTTAAATTCAACTGTAGGTTATTTGAAAAAGATCGGTAATATCTATAAGATCACCTAAATTGTACCATGTACCTACTCCTGTTGTGTGTGTTCTGTAACTCTATATTTGTATTATTTTTTTCAATGAAGAATATCTATCATCCGTATATCCGTAATCGGTTAACAGATATCATCAAAACAACATCATATTATTATTTACTTTAGGAAATTGAGATGCAGTGACATCTTTAACTTTTTATGCATGGAGGTTATCTATTCCTAGAGTGTCATTTTAACCTTATTTGTCTGTTCTAATCTTTTTTTTTCAACAAATTTATTGCGTAACTGAATGAATGTTTTTCTTTATTATTTCTACCAGGACGAGACAATACTATGCGTGATGAAATACCTGGATATGCAGTCGTTGTGCCGCTGCGCGCAAGTCAACCGCCACTTCTACAGGCTCGCATCGGATGCTATACTGTATAGGTGCATCGATCTGAGACCTTATTGGCATTGTGTGCAGTCACAGGTGAGATAATGTCCTATTTAACCTAAGGTAAGGTACTATTTGACCTAAGGGACCCCTACTATTTGACATAAGGTACTATTTGACATAGGTACTATTTGACATAAGGTACTATTTGACTTAACCCTCGACTCGTCGCGTGGGGTCTTTCAAAGCCCAGGTCTTAGACAATTGCAAAATATGTACGTTTAGAATTAGTTTGCAGATCCGTTACTTTAGGTAGCCTCCTAAAAAGGATTACGGCTTGCGATCGCACCATCGCAACTTAGCCTGGGCGTGTATGTTCTGAGATATGACAGTGTGTTTCTGCGCAAGGCTCTGAAAGACCCCACGCGACGAAGGACGTAAGTAAACTTTTACTACTGACCTAATGGATTTTTATTATTTTATTGTTTATATTTATGTTTTATTGTTATATAATATATATTATAACAGTAAAACATGGATGACAGACGAAATCAACGTATTTTAAGATAGTTAGAAGAAGAAAATCAGGAAATTGTTGGTGGTGATGTGAATGTTGATTATCCGGAAGAAGTGAGTGAATATGATACAGACTCTGAGCAGGACATTGAGGAAAGTGGTCTTCTTGAGCAGGACGATCCTTCGGTTGTGTCAGATAGTGACGAAGATGAGTAGTAACCTATTCACTGGCACGAGTTTATCGCTGTTGGGCACTGCGACTTCTATTTATTTTCCTCAACATTGATGCCCTGAATGCTCATATTATACAGGACACTTCCAACCCATCAAACAAACGTCCAGGAAGCGGAATGTTTTTTTTTAAATAATAAGTATATGAAATGTATCGTCAAGAATGGCAATCACGAGCAACTGTGCCGACATTACCTCATGATTTGAAACTTTGAGTACGATGGTTTACTATACATCTCCTCTTCGGGACTCTTCTCCTGATGATGCTAAGGTTACACCTATACGTGTTACAAAGCGTTGCATTCACTGTCCAAGATGTACAGATAAGAACTATACATAGATTTTTTATAATTACAAAGGAAATATTTGCCCAACCATACCAAAGCCATATATCGTCGGCTTAGAGTGTAAACCTGCTAACTCCATATCAGGTACATTTTCAGGAGAGACGATTAGATTGTGTATTTATTTTCACACTTTCGAATGGTATAAATAACGTATTAAAGTAAAAATATGCATTTGACAGGTTTACACTCTAAGCCGACGATATACTGATTGTATCCAAAGGAATGATTAGGTAGTTCACTTAGTTCTAAGAAGTATATATGTTTTTGCTATCGTTTTAGTAAATTTATATTTTATTTCATCATTTAGATCATTAATATCAAAATATCTTTAAAAAAGACATGTAGTCCTTTGGTTTTTTATTTTAAGTTAACTTAAAGATGAATAAGTAAAATTAGAAGGAAAAATGTAGCTCCTATTTCTTTAAACATTTTTAAATATAAATAAACATCTGAATTGCAATATATTTACTTTTTTATTTTAATGTAGTCCTGTTCAAATGCAAAACATTATAATTATGTCAAAAACTTATGATTCAATACCAATAAATTGCTTTTTATTTTTGGGGTCGCTACAGACCCCATGCGACCATTCATGTGATAAAAGTGACGCGACGGACGGAGGGTTAAGGTACTATTTGACATAATGACCTTAATAAGATATTTCCTTTGTGAGATAAGGTAGTAGTAACTTTACTGTTTGTGATATTATGTAATACCGACAAAGGTAGAAACATAAAATTATGTAAAATAAAGACTTTGTCAATAAGTATGGAGTTTATAAGCCAAATTAATCCATCTTATCCCTAAGAAGTAGTTTCAGTATTAAAAAGAGACGGATGTAAGTTTGTCAGAATTTTATCACGCTTCTTTTAAAATAAAGTTCATCCATAATGTAATTTTTAGATGACTAACCTAAAGATACGCGTCAAATAAAAAAAAAGCACAGGAATTAAAAGTTTTAGAGATCTTTAACTATGTTTTTTTATCTCTGAGAATGCGGCCTTGCTGACGAAAGCCCAAAAATATACAAAACAAAAGACATTAAACGCAATTGTTTCAAATTTGATGGCAATAAATTCCTTTCACCGTGGACTTTCTTTTCATAACAATAGCAATTTCTATTCTAGTTAAAAAATATCTGGGACTTTTCCATACATAGTCATCTGACCCCAAACAAAGCAGAACTTGTACTATGGGCGTCAGAGACTGATATACATACATAGATATTTATAAATACATAATCACACCCAGACACGAAAAAAACACCAATGTTCGTCGCACAAATATTTGACCTGAGAGGGAATCTAACCCACGACTCTTGGAACCGCCAGCCAGTGTCACTAACCACTGTTCCACCGAGCCAGTCAAAAGATAGCATCTGTCCATTGTAATGCTTGGGCAATATGCCAACATTAACGACCTTAAGTTAATTAGGAAGAAGGCTGCACACTGTAAGAATGTAATTATCGCGACTCAGATCATGTTTTGTTTCCTTAAACATTAGCCAAGACTAGATGATGACTTATTTGTGTGATCGATTGAATCATGGTTTTTTGCTGTCATTTACCTGCATTTATTTATAGTTCAGTAACTTATAATAATACATGAACAAATACACGTAGGTTAAGACGTTAGTTCATATCTAGTACAAATTTTATAGACAAGGACTGTTAAAACGATATTTATATTCTGTTAAAGTGCAAATTCTTATAATTTGTGTTATATGAACACTTGTCAATTGTCAAATCATTTTTTGTTGTATGTCTCAAAGTATGTACTATCGGCAACGCTGGCGGTCGACCACCTATAAGGTGAAAATCGCTTGGCAATTTCGCGTCTGTCAGAGCAAGCCCCGCCCAATTGTGGTCAAGGAGCTGGCGATTATTTTTTGGTAGATATTTGAGGCATGCTGAAAACTTGTCCTGTACCTCTCCTATTATATCCCAACACAAACCCGCAGACCTGGCTGAGTACCGGGGCTAAACCAAACCCCCAATTTTTTTTATTTAAAAATATATTTTATAGTCCAAAAAATATAATTTGTCAGTTCACCTGACAGGTAGAAGTTCCATCGAAATAATTTGTCTTAGTGAGTCTTATTTTTTAGTTATAAATAAAAATATGAAAAATATTTTTGGGGGTTTGCTTTAGCCCCGCTACTCACCAGCCAGGTCTGCAGTTTCGTACTGGGATATAATAGGAGTGGTACAGGATAAGTTTTCAGCTTGCCTCAAATACCTACCAAAAAATTCTTGCTAGCCCTCCTACTATTGGAACGATTTTGCTTGGATTATGACAGATTTTCTTTAAGTGCTCTTCTATTGGCCAGTGGGCGGGGCTAATGGCGTTTAAAGAAATCTGTTTGAAAAGTGTACTACCGCCAAAATTTCTGGTTGTACAGTCGCCATCAGATATATCGTAGCAGACAAGGTGACCAAATACATCTGAACAATTTAAAATGTCAATAACTTCTATACACTACAAGTAGCCATAAATATCTGAACATTCAGTACTTCATTAAGATCTTAGCAGATGCTTGTCATTAACTTCTAAACATACAACTTGCCAATAATATCTGAACACTCATCACGTCAAATGTATCTATGCAGATAAACTCATTTTTTTTTAAATCATTATGTCAAATCACTGAATTACCAATGCGAGGTGGCCAATCATTTGAGAAATCAATTTAATAAAGTTTAGCATCTGTAATAATTTATAATGATTTTTGTCTCAGAAGAATGATTTTTGTAAATCTTTGGGTTTTCGCATTGGAATAACTATTAGGGTCACCGCAGACTATATTTGTAAAAAAATATTAAGTCCGTTTAAAAATAAAATATCTTTATCTTTAGCAAATACTTAGCTAATTCAAAGTCAAAGCATTTATTAATTCTTTTGCTAAACAATTTTTTTCTGACTACCACTCTATTTGAATAAACTAAACAGTTAGCCTAATATTTAAAAATTATTTAGTTATTACGATATTTCTTTAACAAATAACTTACTAATATCTGACAACATCATATACATTGATCAACTCTGCCAGAATATCAGGGCTGTAGTGTCCTAGCAGCCGCTGCAGCACATGCTGAGGCAGAACCTGTTGATCACATCTACTGTATGTGTGTTTGTTAAACAATGTAAATGTATGTGATCAATAAAATGTTTTCTTTCTTTCTAACTCCGTGGTAAGTAGCTAAAGCACTTGTGTTACGGATATCAGAATCAACAGTGGTATCACAAAATATATACTTTAATATTTACACCCAGACACAGAACAAACACAAATGTTCATCACATAAATGTTTGTCCTGGGTGGGGAATCTTGAACCCACGTCTGTTGGCGCATAGGATAGGGTCGCTACCAAATGCGCCATCGAGCCAGTCGACCAGTCGACTTCGTTCGAAATAATCGAAATGGGTATTGTTAATTAGGTTTTTGGGGGCCAAGACGGCGGAAGTCACTATTTGAAAAGAAAACAGATTTTATTTATTTATAGTATTTATAATTTTTACTATATATTTTTTTTAAAACATCATAAATCAAATAGGTTTAGTATTTTGTGTAACCTCCTTCTGCATTTAATATGTCCTGTAATCGTCTCCACATAGAACCAACAATCTTCTCACAGAGGTTGCATCCTCTGAAGGATTCCCAGACAATATTTCCATGTCTTCTTAATGCTTCTTCTGATCAACATTGATTCCCATTCCACTCTTGCACCATTTTAACCCACAAGTTCTCGATAGGATTGAGGTCTGGACTTTTTGGCGGTATTTTGATTAAAGTACCTAAGCTCTCTCTGTTCATTAATGTATGTTTGAACAGTACGAGCGTTATGCACTGTTTTATTTATTATCTTGATTATCTTGAACGAGCGTAATGTCTTCATCTGGATAAATAAAATACTTTAGCAGTTGTAAGGAAAGTATCTTCAAGAAGTTCCTTATATTTTGTTGAATTCATTCGTCGATTTATTGCAGGATTTTCATTGACACACTTCAGATTACTGTGATGACATTAGTAGTTATTTACTACGGTTTAACGGCTTTGATTAATAAAAATCATACGGCTAAATCTTAAATTTAATGAGTTTAACTAATTTTAACTAGCACACACACATGCACATATACACACACACACCCAGATTCTCACTCGACTGTGATGATAATAGACATTTCAAAACTGTCAGAGTAATTTTATTACATAAATTATCAAAGAGTTCCTATTTAAATACGTAGTATTTATAGTAAAGGCACTTTCAACTGCAATGTTTCCTCACGTACTCAGATTGACACTTGACGTGATGAGTGTTCAGATATTATTGGTAAGTTGTATGTTTAGAAGTTAATGACAAGCATCTGCTCAGATCTTAATGAAGTACTGAATGTTCAGATATTTATGGCTACTTGTAGTGTATAGAAGTTATTGACATTTTAAATTGTTCAGATGTATTTGGTCACCTTGTCTGCTACGATATATCTGATGGCGACTGTACTTAGAAAACACCTTACACGACTATTATCATATAGGTCCCTTATACCCTTTCATAAAATTTTTGATGTCACTACATAGTATAAGCAAAGTCGCTTTCCGCGTCTGTCTGTCCCTATGTATGCTTAAATCATTAAAACTACCCAATGGATTTTAATGCGGTTTTTTAATAGATGGAGAGATTTAAGAGGAAGATTTTTATTTATATTATATGTCTTTGATTTTTATTTATAGTATATGTGTATGTAGTTGTCTATATTACGACTATTAATATAAGTCCATTAGAATCTTTCAGTAAATTTTTGGTATTAAATATATATTTTTATACCCACAGGTCCTGGTCACATTATCGATGCGTTGCAAGTTCCTCCAGAAGCTAGACTTGTCGTGGTGCGGCAGCCATCGCATGATACAACCTAATTACGTGGTCAAGTGAGTTAAATGAATTGTCACGTTTCTCACCGCCCTTGTAATTGCGAAACGTTTTGTTGACAATGTTTACAATAGTTTGTCAAGTGACGTTTCGTTACTCAAACTTTATTTCCTGGTGGGTTTCCTTGTAATTATGGAAGAAAATGACGGAACATAGGCGATAAGGAAAGGAAATTGAAGTATAACGTGTTTTGGTTATACGTAAAATTGTAACGACGAAGTAATAGGCACGTTACAATCGTTACTTTATGAAAAATGGCTGTAATAACTTGAGTTTGTTAAAACCGTATTTTAATATTAGAGCACTTTGCAAAAATAAATAATTTAAGAAATGACTAGGTTCGGCCGAATATTTTTATAAGAAATTTGCCGAGGCCAATTTGAGAAGCGGTGCAGAAGTCTTCATTACAAATTGGTGTATAATGCAGACTCAGTAATTACCATGCTACAATTGAATTACTACAACGTTGTACGTTTTGCGCATTATGTTTATGCTTCATGCTATGATGTTATATGCTTCATTTTTATTCAAGCATAAACTAGATTGATAAGGTTTTTTTTTAAAACATAGTTGTCCCAATTAGATAATTTTAATGCAATGTAAATTATTTTTGGCCAAACACTGAATAAATATGCGATAGCTTAAGCGAATCTTCATTGAAAATGTGTATGATAGTGTTGAATTTGGAACCTATTTAAATCGGCAAATTGGCACTTCACCCTTTGACTGGTGATGGCAACCAAATTGACACCATAATTTAAACCTTATTTCTTTAAAATAAGGTCCAAAAGCAATTAAATTTTTAAAATAGTATACTGGTTAAAGGGGTAAACATCTGACCGTAAGTCCCTCCGTATAGACATTCAATCCATGTTACATCACACATGAAAATAGCATAATAATCAAGGTGATATTGTTTCACAGTTTCCTTCGAGACAGCGGTGGAGACTTGACACACCTGCGTATGAATTGCTGCAAATTCGTCGACAACTCAGTGTTAAGAGCCATCGTTGACACATCTCCTTATTTACAAGGTTAGTTGTTTGGTTACGTTTTCATTAGATATCAATTGATTCGTGCAGAACCAGGATTTGTTATTGTTTTATCTAATTTTTATGCTTGAGTTTTATAATATTGTGTACTTAATACTTGTATTATTACCGAACTTGAAGTTTCAAAGATAGTGGTAATTACAAGAAGTGGTATTAAGACAGGCGACAGTATTCATTATCTTGGAACCTGATCAATCTTATTGCTGTTTTATTTTGAATTTACTATAGAAGCAAAGTAGAATGTTTAAAATAGTTTTGTTGTTCTGAACGGTGTCTTAAACCTCTAATAAACTTTTGATACTTAGTACCTAAATTGAGTTCAAACGATCTTACAGGAAAGGTACCTATCTACCTATTTTCTATTATGTGCAGTAATGTGTGTCCTGATTATTAACCCTTGATCAAATACAGCATATAGAATTTTTTTATTGGTTTTCGCCGGTATTACAACTACATAAGGTTCAAAATCTGGTGGGAACTATTTTCCCCGTGTCTTATTAAGGGTTAAAGTAAAACTTACTTATGTCATTTCCAGAACTATGCCTCAGATCGATCGTCGGCTGTTCCGACTGGGTGTGCCTGGCCAAGTTGAAGAACCTGAAACGTTTGGACGTGTACAGAACGGACATAACCACTGCTGCCGCCGTCGCCATTATTAGGTCCAATCCTAATCTACAGCATCTTAATGTCGGTACGGATATACATAATTTTAACCTATTTATTTGCAGGATTGCAAACGCAATACGATATTGAACTATACTTACTATAAGGAATTGAAACTAATTGAAAAAAACTCCTTATCTAAAAAATAACTGCCACACATGGATTGATATTTAATTTATTTGGTTTGATTAACGTTGTTGTCTTTATTATAATTACTTCAGCCATATGAAGTTCTTTAGGGTCATACAAGCAACTGTCAATAAAACTCAAAAATTCTAAGTTCGAACGCGGTAGGGCATTAATCTCTAGCATCTCTTCTCTCTACCTTTTATATCTTATTGACTTCATTCTTATAGGTATTGTTGAAATCTTGTAATTAAGATTGCAAATAGGTTTTCCCTAAAGACGTCAAAATCAAAATCAAAATCAAAAATGTCTTTATTCATATAGGCAATTTGCATGCACTTATAAATCGTCACATTAGTAATAATAAGATTCTACCACCGGTTCGGAAAGCCGTATCTATCGAGAAGACTCCGGCAAGAAACTCGATAGTCGCTCTATTTAAACATGTTATACATTATAAATGAGCCAAGTCATACAGTCTGGGTGTGCCATAGTAAAAGGTACAAAAGTAAATATCACTCATCTAATCAATAACTTGTTAGATTTAACAGTATTTCTCATATCGAATTCCAGGGTCCTGCAAGATGATCTCGGCTATGGACGAAGTGGCTATCGAGTTGGGAGCCAACTGTCCAGACCTCATATCGGTTGACTTCTGGAAGTCGTACTCTTTGACACCGAACGGGATCAGGGCGCTGGGCAACTGTAGGAACCTGCAAGAGCTGGATGTTGGATGGTGGTGAGTTTAAATAATATAATTTGTCTTATTTTTAGTCAAGGAGGAACTTGTGATTTTTTTTAAATCGTCGTGTCGTATATCGTATGTGGCAGAGAGAGAAAGAGATAGAATTGAAATAATTTGTTAGTATTTTTGGTTCTACTATATGTGTTTTGTGGTGCTCAGCTATGTCGGTTCCATCGGTAAATGTCTTGAGTCTGGGTACCCCTAATATTACCTATAGAACCGTGATTCAAGTTACTTTTTTAGAGTATTGGAAGATTATTAGAATTTATTTTTACTATTTGATGGCTTGGAGTAGTCTTTGTCATCATTACCGGTTTTGTAGGGCAGCAGATGGCTCTGACCCCTAATTAGAACATTGCGGTGTGGTATAGTGCGATATGTATTTATTTATTTATCGTTTAAAAAGGCACACCAACAACACACACCTAAAATACATTTTCAGTAGTCCATTCACTATCATATGACACGGACGCGGTGCGGTAGGCACGTGTGGGGGAGAAATAGCACCGGTCTACTCCGCGCCGTAGTTGCATTTCTGTCACACTCGCTTCATTTTATTAGTGTTTTTGGCTCTATTATGTGTTTGGTGGTGCCCAGCCAGGAGTGGTATGTGGGTTCCATAGGTAAATGTCTCGTGTCTGAGTATATTAATTGTATGTTTGTTTACTGCTGAGATATTATATGTATCCTTGATACAACACCCTGCTTTAGCTACTTTTCTTTGTAAATTTAAAATGAAAAATTTAATAGCATTAAAAACAACAAACAAAAATACTTGTCTTTGAATTAGAATATTGTAATTTTGGCTGTATGTTGGCTTCGAGTACCTTTTTCATCATCACCGGATTTGTAGGTCAGCAGACCCCTATATTAGAACATTACATTGTGGTGTGATATGTCGCGGACGCGGTGTGGTGGGCACGTGTGGGGTACAAATAGCGCCGCGCTACTTTTTAACTAAATTGTACTTCTGTCACTTTTTGTCAGACTTGCTCCTTTTTCGTTTTTTTTTAATTTTTTTTTGTTTTCCTAATCGAATCGCCTCTCCACAGCCTCCAAGCGGGCGGGTCCGGCGAGTGGCTCTCGTGGCTAGCGGGCGGCTGCCTCCGCAAGCTGTTCCTGGGCGCGCTGCGCGGCGTGTGCGACCGCGACCTGCGCGCGCTGCTGCCGCGCGCGCCGCGCCTCGCGCAGCTCGACCTGCTCGGCGTGCGCGCGCTCACGCCCGACATATGCGACGCGTGAGTGTCTCACAATACAAGAACATACACGCACGTACACGAATATACACGCACGTACATGAAATAACACGCACCTACACGAATATACACGCACGTACACGAATATACACGCGGGTACACGAAAATACGAACACGAACATACACGCACGTACACGGATATACACGCACGTACACGCCCATACAGTGAATGTCCGAACCAGACATCACGCGCCACGATGACAGTAGCGCATAATGACGACGCGTGGAGAGCGGGGATGCGGCCATGATGGCTCGCCCCATTCAATTTCCACCTTCGGAGTGACCATTAGTGCACGCCATCAATCAGAATCTAAGACTATATTAATTATTATTTTTTCCTAAATGATATACAATTTTGGCTTGGAGTAGCCTTATCATCATCATCAGCCCATATACGTCCCCACTCCTGGGGCACGGGCCTACTCTAAACTAGGGCGATAAGGCCTTAGTCGACCACGCTGGCCAACCTTAGAATTTCTTCTTAGGTGTGCAGGTTTCCTCACGATGTTTTCCTTCACCGATAAAGCGTCGAATGATGGTACATATTATGAATTCATCATCATCACCAGACTAATTAATTCAATTAAGCAACTCTCTGTTGTGTGAGAAAGCCATCTGTCTCATTTTGCCTGTGGTGCTGTTTCTGCCCTCGGTTGAACGAGACAACCTCGGCTCGTCATTTAATTTTATGTCGAACCGTGTTACATACAAACGACGCCGAGGTCTATGGGTTGTGTGAGATACGTATATTATAATTTATTGTAAAAGATATACTTGACTGGCTCGGTGGAACAGTGGTATGTGACCCAGGTTTACTACCTACGGTTCTAAGAGTCGTGGGTTCGATTCCCACTCGGGACAAATAATTTGTGAGACGAACATCGGTATTTGCTCCGTGTCTGGGTGTGTATCAAGTATATTTAAGTATATTTTGTGTATCCACTGTTGATTCTGATATCTGTAACACACTTGTGTTACAGATATCAGCTACTTAGCTTAAGCTACTTACCCCCGTGGTATCAGATCAGAATACATCAGAATTTGACTGTACTTTTCTCCAGCATGATTGTATGTTATTAGTACTAAAGCTTATTTTCATATTCTTTCAGAATCTTAGCTGAATGCAGGGAGTTGAGATTATTGGACGTCAGTTTCTGCGACCAAATTCACGAATCTCAGGTATATGATGAACTAATACTTTTTTAGGAATTTTTACAAAAATGAATATGACTATTATGAATGCTATTTGAAATATTTTGCAATGCAAGTATGTTTCGTAAAGTCTGCGTAAAATAATCATGTTTTTTCGAACACTGATCTATACCTAAACCGAACTCACTTTCCATCTTAGTATCTAGTCCGCTTAAGAGCGGTCCCCCGACTGTAGGGACAGTTTATAATATAATAGTATTTTCTTACTTTCTTTCATGTATTTGTTTTTTTCGTCGGTACATCGTGAGGAAACCTGCACACCTAAGAAGAAATTCAAAGGTTGTGTAGTCGACCAACCCGCACTTGGCCAGCGTGGTCGACTAAGGCCTTATCGCCCTAGTTTAGGGTAGGCCCGTGCCCCAGCAGTGGGGACGTATATGGGCTGATGATGATGATGATGAAATTAAACATTCTATTGGCAGGTCCTCAGTTGGCGAGAACAGTATCCCCATGTGAACATCAAGCGATCATTCCAGTCAGCCAATCTCAGCCACGCGCCCAACCCACTTTTCCTGGCTCCTAGCCTCGAATAGAATAAGATAACTGAACTGCTATATCGAATCTTATTGGTAAGTGAAATGTTAGCTTTTTAATTTCTAAGACTCCTATTTATATGCTATGATATTCAATGTACGGAACTGATTATAGTGCTGTATAAGATTGGATACACTAGGGGATGAAAATGATAATAAGTTACAAGGATTTAGGGGTGAGAGCCATCCGCTTCCCCGTAAGTCCGGTGTCACGACAATAAGGCTTCAAGCTGTTATTGGTTTGTTTTCTGATTAGTCAAGTCAAGCCAAAAAATAAATGAAAGCAAGGAAGTATTCTTTATTATTTGCGCGACACTACGTATTTGAAATAAAACTAATTTCACGGATTAAACTCGCGTGAGACCCTCTAAAATAATATGTTTAGAATAATAATACACGCGAGCCGTACAAAAAATTTTTTTTTCAAAAGCAATTAACATTCTTCCCTTAAAATGTTACTAATTTGTGTTAAAAAAGATAATGTAATTTTTGGGCCTGTTACGGATCTCTCATCTTGCATATTTGATTACTGCAGGTCACAGATGATGGACTTTGTTATCTCCTAGTGTATCTGAAGCTTAAATGTAGAACGACTTATTACATGCACTTAGATGATAGTAGTGTGAGCGATTATCTAAATAGTCGCCAATTCTCGAGAAAAAAATTGGCTGGCCAAATAAATGAGACAGAATGCATTGCGCACTTAGGAGTGTGAGTGAGACAGCCTGCTGTCTCTCATACCGTCATTTAGTTTTAAAACTTTAACAGCCAAGTTGTATGCTGGACTATAGCGACTGATAAATAGTTTATTCCAATGATACTGACTCGAAACAATGGAATTTAAAGAAAACTAAATGTAATATTGTCAATTCACATATTTT
Source organism: Maruca vitrata (assembly GCA_039566165.1). Lineage (NCBI taxonomy): Eukaryota > Metazoa > Arthropoda > Insecta > Lepidoptera > Crambidae > Maruca > Maruca vitrata. Next base: position 10,193,150 of record CM076921.1, read on the forward strand.
TGATAAGAAATATAAATAATATTTATTACGTAAATGTTGGAAAGACATTGCATAATAGACAGAGGAGTAATTAGTTCTAAATTTTATTTTCCAAATATTGGCATAAAACAACAAATATTCTGATAATTGGCTTTAATATTTTTTTTGTTAAATAACAATTTTAGTTTACTTCGCGTATGTAATAAGGATCCACTAATTGAAAGACTGACTAAAATTTAATTTTGAAACTAAAGAAACGCATTACTTAGAAATACGGATATATTTTTGCATTTAAACATTTTATTTATTTACGATACATTTTAACCTAATCATAAGGATGTGTCATAGAGAAAGCCGCCCCAGTTTTTAATATTGTGATATTTTTTGGAAGACACTGAAAGAGTGAAATGGTGAAAATTGTTTGCTACAGTTAGTAAGTGAGTAAAACTTAATAATTAAAACAAAATGGCGCAGCTCAAATGTACTGATTGTTCGTAATTATTTCTATGATTCATTTATTTGATATTTTATTTCACGTGAAAAATAATTGATTTGATGCATTAGATAAAAATATTTTATGCATTTACTGAATACTTCGTCATTATATTTCATATTTAAGTATTACTTCATTCAAACCCACATTTATGATCACTTTTTGTTCTACATATTAAGAATGAAATTGTACTGTATATAATGTTGTCAATTAATAAACTCAAACAATTATTCATAACTAATGGTCGATTCAGATAGTCAATTGGTAACTTACTGATAGATACTGGGATAAGTGTAATATACCCTATATCTTATATTATAAAGAAATTATAAAGAATATTCATAGTATATGCTGAGATATAATACTATTTTGTATGTCTTTAAGTAGTAAACTATGTTAAGGTGAGCGTTTAAAATTGGAGTAAAGTTAATGTATGTTAAAGTATGTATTTTTATTATTATTATATGGTGGCAAGGAAAGATATTAGCTTACTGTGTTAGAAAGTAAAAACGAAGTTTGAAAAATAAAGAAATGTTCAAAACATTTACCTCTAAAAGGGCCTACACGGGCTATACCTGTTGAAGTGTTTAATTGGTATTGGACCGTATGTCAAGGGGGTAAGGTCTAAAATTTGGTGCGGATATTATATGCCTGCTAAAGAGAATATATTATTTACATATTGATCCATAAAAGTATGTATCGTATTTAAATATGCAAACATATATTATAAATATTTATCGACATGTTAATTGCTATAATCTAATATTATAAGTGTATTACATTTTATTAATAAATTTTTATATTGGACTTTATGTATGTATAATTTCGAGATGTTAAAATATATGTGGTATATTGGTTATAATATGCATTATGCAATTTATACGATTAATGAACTTGTTGTAAATTAATGCATAATAAATTATTTAATTACTTTCTTATTGTAGTCATTCCTGTAGCATCTTCCTGTAATTTAAATAAGCGTTGTTGAATTCTTTAGTTTTTTTACTATAATTTTATTTTCGAGGGAGTCTGTGCAATTTCCCATACTTCAAAATATCAGTCATTTTGATAAATTGTAGCGATGTTATTTGTAATAAAAGGGTTAAAAACATTAAATATTCTTTAATTTATCCTATGCGTATTATACCTGTAAATGTACCTAAATCATGTTAAAAAGTGGTAACACAAAATAATTTCAAGGGCTGATTAATTATTTTTACGAGTGCGTTAAAAAATGGAATGAAAAAAAAACAACAACTCATTGGAACAGGTGATTCTAATTTGAAATTAAAACGTAGTGTTTTGTTTCACTTCCTTTAGTTTTCCAACGTACTTTTCGTACGCAAAGAAGTGACTTTCTACTAACATTTATTCTATGCGTGGTAATTATACGAAAACACTAACGTTTGTCCGATCCTAAAGCAACAGTGAATGATCAAAGGCTTTTTATGCGAGCGTCTCACTCCACGTGAATTCGGGCAAAAGTTAAACAATGGACTGAAATATTGGAACTCGTTTTAAACTCCCGGGGCATTGAACGGTGTGGGACGGGCGGTTTCGTTTTAATATAGGATATCTTTGGTGAAACTCCGGACTTACGGGCCTTTGTAGGACTGTAGTAAGTATCTACTATCTTTGTACTAATTGTAATGGATTCTAAAATAATAATTTAATAATAATAATTTATTTATTTCACAAAACTTAAAACTATTACAAGGTAATCATGCGGTCGCTGCACTAAGCACAAGCTTGTATCGCAGTGACCACGCCTAACGTTACATTTGAGAACATTAATATTGTTTGGACGCACGGTATATTGTGTCAAAATATTGGCTTTACACAATGGTTTAAATTATTACATTGAAACACAGCTAAAATAAAATTAGAGTGAATTATATCATTGGAAATATAAATATATCATTGGTAAAATATAAACGTTTAACAATAAAATATCATTAACGTTGTTTGGATTTCGCGTTCCATTATATTAAAAACTATACGTATACCTTCTATGGGTCTACTCGACTGGATTGCACCAGTCATGGTCGTGAGCGAACTCTTTATCATGTGTAAACCCGTGTATATCCCGACAGTGTACCCGAGAATATAGTTTTAAACAAAATAATTATTTTCTAATGGAATTAGTTATTATTTGACATTAGTTCCACGCGCTGTAAATTGTCCCAAACAAAGCAGAGCTTGTACTATTGGTCCAAGATCCCAGAGCTGCCAGACATCACTTATTTTCTAATGGACAAAATATATACGATTGAGTAGTGTTGGGGTGTACTATCATCATATGACTAGTTGCTACCTTGATCAGACGGCCATTTTTCAGATATCAACCAATCAAGGTACATAGAAACACTGCTCACCTCACTTAAATTCTGATGGCTGATTTTAACATATATTTCACACAATATCATTAAAAATCAGGATTCATTACTCCCAGACACATGCGGTCGGCGGTTTTACCTTACAGACGCTTTAAAGCTATGAAAAAATTTTTACTTTTACTTATTTTCTGATGCTTGATTTTTATGTATGTTATTCAAACAACTAAAAAGTGCTCATCTGACCGCAATAATTATAGAATTGTACCTTACAAACTATTTTATTAGAAAAAACTAACTAAATTCAATTTTTAAAAAAAAATCTAAAACAGTTGGGTCTGGTGAATGTTTGGCCCCTTGGATCGGTCTGTCCGTTTGCAAAACGTTTTAAAATAGTTGTTTGAATAACATATATAAAAATCAAGCATCACAAAATAAGTAAAATTAAGTAAAAGTAAAATTTTTTTCATAGCTTTAAAGCGTCTGTAAGGTAAAACCGCCGACCGCATGTGTCTGGGAGTAATGAAACCTGATTTTTAATGATATTGTGTAAAATATATGTTAAAATCAGCCATCAGAATTTAAGTGAGGTGAGCAGTGTTTCTATGTACCTTGATTGGTTGATATCTGAAAAATGGCCGTCTGGTCAAGGTAGCAACTAGTCATATGATGATAGTACACCCCACCACTACTCAATCGTATATATTTTGTCCATTAGAAAATAAGTGATGTCTGGCGGCTCTGGGATCTTCCTCTATATGGGCGTCAAAGACTGTGATATGAAATACATACTTAAATGCATAAAAAATCACACCCAACAATCAATATGACAGGCTAAATATGATCTATTGTGCCTGTCGACCTCATATTTAGATCTCACTACAACTTACCGGTGGAGTGAGGACATCTTGTTAACCTATGTAAAAATCACCCAGAAACGGAACAAAGACCGATGTTCTGTGTGAGGAACATTTCCACACACAATCATCTGACGCCAAACTAAGCAGAGCTTGTACTATGGGCGTCAGACTGATATATATACAGATATATTTATAAATACATCCACATCACACAAATATTTGTCCCGAGTGGGAATCGAACCCAGGACTTTTGGAACCGCCAGGCAGGGCACTAACCACTGTTCCACCGAGTCAGTCAAGTTTAATTTTGTGACTATAGTATGAATGTATGTCTATATTAGGCGCTAAGAATATTTATTACAACTTAAATTGCTAGACATAAATTACTTATTATCTCTCTTATTATCTCTATCTTTTATAACTCAAAATAAAAGCCAATCTATCTTATAGTACCAATGTATGTGTAGACTCGCCATATTTACCGGCGCAAGGTATTACGTGTTCACTATGGGGCCGTTCCGTTCAATTTATACGTTCCCGCACTTATTTTATCGGCACTTCGTCTTGCTTAGTTGTGCTTGTGCCGTGACCTCAAAAACTACGATTTATTTACGTAAATTGTGTCACGTTACGACGGGAATTGCGTAATATACAGATGTAGTAGATAGTTTTTTTTTATTGTTGTAGGAATAGAAGCAACATTGATCCACAGTCTTTTCAGTGACTCGAGTATAGAGACTACGTATATTAGGTTCTGCTACCAATCTGTAAACATTTGTTCTAACTTAATTTAATCTTTTAATACCTATTTTTATTATTACTAAAGTGCGTCTCCAAATGACTGCGCCGTGTGGAGTATTTCCGAAAATCATGTTTATGTTTATAATGAGGTACCTATCTGTAGCATGATTCGTGGTCTGAAGTCTTATTTGCTAATTTGGAAGGTCCTAGCGGATGAGATTAGGTGAAAGGTGTTTGATCGATACAAAGCCTAGCCAGGAAATATACCCTACACAAACGGTAATCCAAAATTATGTCTGTCAGAGATAACTAACATTATTTACAAATGGAAGATAGATTCCTAACTACACTAGATTCTCGTAATCTTTCCCTAGACGCGTTGAGTACGAAAATCGTATTTCTTATCCGTGAATTTCTCTGCGGTAGGTGTTTTATGATCGCGTGATGCGTGCCTCAACACGTTTATTTTATAAACGAAAATAACGAAATTGCAATCATATTGGATGCCCACCTGCTCATTTGCTATCGTCATTTTATATCTATAGTTTTTGCCTATATTGTTGAAGGGATATTGCAATCATGTAATCAGTTAGTAAGATAAGTAGTTAATTTTTGGTTTTCTTTGACAATTGCGCTAGAATATTAAAGTAACTGGAACTTAATTCTAATTTTAATAAACTGAAACGTTGGTATACAGTTTCGTTGAGTCGATGGCCGAGTGGTTTAGGTTTTTGGAGATACGAGAGTGTTTTTCAAGTTTGAAAATATTTAGGATTTACGATTATTCGACGCTCTAGCGGTGAAGGAAAACGTCGCGAGGAAACCTGCACACCTACGAAGAAATTCTTAGGTTGTGTAGTTAACCAACCCGCAGTTGGCCAGATTGGTTGACCAAGGCCTACGATACATTTTAACATAATCATAAGGATGTGTCATAGTGAAAGCCGCCCCAGTTTTTAATATTGTGATATTTTTTGGAAGACACTGTTGGCCAGGGTGTTTGACCAAGGCCTTATCGCCCTAGTTTAGAGGGTAGGCCCGTGCCGCAACAGTGGGGACGTATATGGGTTGATAATATAGTTTTGTACGTAAAGAAGTTACAGCAGAAAAAAAGGTGTTTGTAAGTTCATATTACAAACGAAATTGGAATACCTATATTGGATCTGTTCATTTTCTGTGAGTTGAAGGGTTATCGCAATGATGTAATCGGTTAGTAGATTGTGTTTATGTTGTGAGTGTTATTGAAATGTGGTATTGTAATAATGTCTAGAAATAAATGAATAGTTCGCATTTTTAAGAAGGATTGATCGTTAAGGTTTTTTTTGTGTTACCTATATTAGCCGAAAGAGTAGCGAGTTGTTGTGGTAGGTTAGGTATGTAAGTGCCTTAAGAATCCTGAGGATCCGGTACGTTTGAAGGATGCTGGCAACGATTTTCTTTATTATGTAAGGATTAGTTTTTCTTATAATAGTACCTAAAAATAAAGTACTTGTCAGATTTTATACTTATGAACGGACTATGCGTTATACAAACGATCCGCCTTATCATAAAGTATCTGCAATCTAGCTCAATATGAGCAGTTAGACTCATATTATGACTAGGTGCTGTGATTTTTAAAATATCTATGCTGGTCCCTTAATAAGTGCAAACGAAAGCCAAATTGACTGGCTCGGTGGAACAGTGGTTTGTGACCGTGCCTGGCGGTTTCAAGAGTCGTGGGTTCGATCCCCACTCAGGACAAAATAATATACATGTGTGATAAACATAGGTGTTTGTTCCGTGTCTGGGTGTGATTATGTACCTATTTATAAATATCTCTGTATGTATAACAGTCTTACGCCCATAGTACAAGCTCTGCTTAGTTTGGGGTCGGATGACCGTGCGGAAATGTCCCAGATATTTATTTATTTTGAAACTGTAACATTCACCTAGTCAGTTCTATCATTGACATAAGATTTTTAAACAGATTAAACATTTAATACAAGAAGATACTTAACTGCTTTCATGAGAAGCGTTCGTATGTCTAGATATATTGAATATACTCACGAACATTCGTGGAAACAAGTCTGAAAGTTATAGTTACTAGAATTACTGTAACTTACCGGTATAACAACATCCCAGTTACATTAACATTTGAAACGAGTAGTTAGTCCCGTCCATTGTATTGTAATAATGAAGGTAGAAGACTGTATACCGATCTATGTTTATAGTTTGTAGTGACAATCGTTTCACGTTTATCCACTGGACACGTCAGTGTAAGATTATTTACTTCGTAATAACTATATGGAGGAATGTCAGTTTACATTGATAAAGATAAATAGTGTAAATTCCCGGAAATTTTAGAGGTAAGTAACATGTTTATTTTTTCTAAGTGATATGTTTTCAAGTGTTCAAGTTTATTGTAACTGCTATAAATATTCGTGTTATTCCTGTTAATTAGTAGATACAGATGGACATTCTACGATAAACGAATTTAGAGTGTTTATGAAAGAACATTTTACCTATACTGTGATTTTTAATAAGTTTGTAAATCTATTGATGATAAGCGAACATTGGTCTCCAAAAAAGGAAGCATTATTTGTTAATATATTTTAGGCGTGGGTTGGGTAAGTAATTAATTGGTATGATTGAATATTTCCGATTCATGTCTACATAATAAGAAAATTTTACTTATTACACCTTCTCGTTGGTTTAGCGATAATGTATCGAAAATTTATTCTTTTAAGGTTCGTTTTTCAAGAGGACTAATAAATTTTCTTTAATAGTAGTTATTAGATATTTTGATTAAGTCCATGCTCGAAGTGAATTATGAAGTAACGACCATTACTCGAATAATTACAGTGAGTGATTACTGCGGTTAAATTAATTGAATATGTCTAGATTATTAACCGATGGTTATCGTTAGCTAGTTTCTAGTTTATAAACGAAATGTGCCAAATGAAAAACTTAACTGATTACTTAAGCTAGTTACCAGTTATAACTGGTAGGAAAATTAAGACTTCCTTATTTCATTATTTTGTATTGAATAACCTTAGGGGTAGTCATAAAACTTCACCTTGACTTTAGTTGATTGGATAGATATTTCCCTTTACCACCCTTTATACGTATAGTTACCCTGCTACATAATTCAGATTTTTTAACTGTCATGTTAGTTCTTATTTTTTTTTATATAGTGCATTAAAGAAAATATCTATTGATTGCACTTATTAATAACAAATGACTTTGTGGGGGTAAGTGTGTTGCTAATACGTACCTAACTTAAATCTAAGTAATATTGTGTATTGTGTAGTATTTTACCTAAGATGTCAATGGACGATAAACAACATACTTATTTATTGATTGATACATATATTATACCTATATAGGTATATGTAGACCCTTGTACTTGAAGTCAAATGTCAATGCGTGTAAGTAGGTAAGAGTGCGGTTGTGTAGGTAATACAATAGAAAAACCCCGATTTTTTGTTAACGACCTCTACAGCTATTTACCCTCATCATTCCCATTGTAGAGTATTGGTGGCTCATTGGATAAGAACCTTGGTATCTGACGGAGGTAAGGTTATTAAAGCAATTTCACCATCGTTTTCTGAACGAGTTTAGCAGTGAATGATAATATTTATTTTTTATAAACAGTAGGAATCATCCCCATAAAAAATTGCTTATTATTTTTTTGAACTTTGCGTTGTGAACTATTGAAATTTATATTGTACCTACCTGTATATGAAAAGTTTTATAGAAGATGCTTGATTTGAAGAGATTACCGCTGTACGCTGCACTCATGATAAGGAGAATCTTTTATAAAATTGAAGTGTTTGTTTGTAATATTAAAATTACGACTTTTTATAAATAGGTATGATTATATATCGAGTACTAATAACAAAAACACAATTTAAAGATTTTTTGTCTGTTTGTCTGTTGGTTCCCGCTAATCCCCGAAACGGGTGGACCAATTGTGACGAGACTTCCACTTATGAATAGCTAATTTGACAAGGTATATTATAGGCTATTAAAACCATTTCCACGTGAACGAAGTCGTGGGCAGCCGCTAGTATTATCATAATAAACCTTTAATAGAAAGAAAAGAAAGAAAATTATTTATTCAGTTACACTTAAAAACACACATACAATAACAAAAAATAAAAACAAAGTAGGTAACTGAAAAGGGATAATACGATACTACTATTCAAGGTTGTGGGCAATAAACGATTTGAGTTAGTCTTTGATTAGGTATTAGTAAACACGAAGAGATGTGCTAGAAGACTGATGCTCTCGATTTCGATTCCAGCCATGATTCTGCCATTGCTGATAGCATTGCTCGCCAGAGGCGTCCTCTCTGACCACCACGATAGAACAAACCAGCTACCAGACCGTTCCACCATCGTACACCTCTTCGAGTGGAAATGGAAGGATATAGCTGATGAATGCGAGAGGTTCTTGGCACCGAAAGGCTTTGGTGGAGTACAGGTTTGTTTCTATCATCTCTGTCAATTTGAATGTCGACCCAAACCACAAGTTGCATTTTTTTTAGTTTACTATGGAAGTGAAATGTCACCTTTCAAACACCTTAGCTAATAGCCAGAATGGTTCAAAGTTAATTTTAGTAAAAAATCACAAGTGATGAAAAAAGAAGATGTGACGTCCCGGTTCCGGCGAATTTCATACCGCTAATACTGATTCTATTTCTATATTTTCTCATTGAAACCTTCCCTGGACTAAGACGAACATTTTAAAACTAAAATTACCTAAATCGGTCCGGGCGTTCTCGAGTTTTAGTCAGACTAACGAACAGCAATTCATTTTTATTTATAAGAAGAAGAAGAAGACTAGTGGTCCCGGCGAATTTCATACCGCCAATACTATAAACCATCCCTGGACTACAACGAACATTTCAAAACCAAAATTAGCTAAATCGGTTCAGGCGTTCTCGAGTTTTGGTCAGACTAACGAACGGCAATTCATTTATATTTATAAGAAGATTATATAGTTTAGGGGTGAGAGCCATCCGCTCCCCCGCAAGTGATGATGACGAGGCTACTCGTATGTCAGCTAGGAAAGAAAGGGGCAGTGTCGTCGGCTAGCGCAGTACGCTGACTTAAGCATATGTACCCTGCGGCGCTATAGTCGTTTCTTCTACTTTGAAGCCTATGTGATAACTTTTCATCTAAACACGCGGTAGCGTGTCAAGCCAAGTTCAAGAAACAGAACTGGCGAGGCCGCACTGTGTGTAATATTACACGAACCATTTGCAGCCTTTTTAAGCCTACTTTTGATCCTCTCATAAATCAAAAACTTTTTTACATAAGTAATTAATATTTTCCATCTTTTATCAGATTTCCCCACCGTCAGAGAATCTAATAATACATCTTGCTGATGGTTCGAGGCCTTGGTATGAACGATACCAGGTCATGTCGTATAAGTTGAAGACCAGGTCAGGAGACCGAGACGATTTCTTGAATATGACTCGTCGGTGCAATCGTGTTGGAGTAAGGTGAGGTGTATTTTTATTTCACTTACCAAAACTAATAGGTACGCTTTATTATACCTACCTACAGTACTTAGTATTTCCTCGGTGGTATATTAGTAGGAAGAGCCATGTAAAAATCGCGAGTAGCCAGATTTGAGACACGTAGGGCCATTTGTGTAATCTTTTCTGTTCAGAAATTACTCAGTCCTGAGTCAGGTAGTTGACGGATGCACGCCCGTGCTTCGGAATACACGTTAAGTGGTGGTGTTATGCCTGACCTCCCATCGGTTATGTCAAATTAACGGCTCGCCGAATTATCATAGCAGCAGTAAGCATACTTCACAGAGTAGTGTACCCAGAGTAGGATATTTACTTTTGTTTGCGCGCCCACTTGTGCACTATAATATCCTGAGCAGTTTGCTGAACTCAGTTGAAGTCGGTTGCCATGGCCAAGCAGTAATCGGACACCTTATTTCATGACTACCTAAAGTGCTTCTAATAGGTACATAAATAAATAATTCGATATAAGTACAATAATGTTAACAAACACAAAAGTTAGCAATAGTGTAAAAACCTTATAGCGGAAGTATAATTAGAATTATAGTAGAAAACTTTAATCTTGATACTTATCTTAATGTTGATAGATTGCACATGGAAATTCAATCTGAAAGCGGTACCATCTAGATTGGAGGCAAATAATTGAGCAATCAAAACTTGAAATTAGTTCTGTAGCCAATACCTAACGTTTATTAGAAGTTTCGCTACACCCAATGTCACGTTTATTTAGAACAGCTGAAGTTCTATATTGTTTTGATGTGTAATGAGTGGGTGCCGTTTCTAGCATTCACATAATATTTTACGATTATTATTATTGAGTGAACTGGCTGGGTGAAAGGCATTAAATCTTTTAAGCTATTGCATAGCTTTAGTCGCGGGCTTTGAGCGCAGCGACCGAACCAAGAAATTCCGTAACGAAAAAAACCTCACAATCGTCTAACGTAGTTTCAGTTCGGTAGACTTCGGCAGGGTGTTTGTGTGCGTGCGGTTAGATGTATTGTACGACTCTACGAAACTCGCACGAATCGAGACGAGCTGCTCCGAAATCGGCTATGTAATAGCTATACCGCTTTCTTTTTTATTTTTTGAATCTAACAATCTGACCATGCAGCCCTTATTGTAAAAAAAATGCGTAGTAGGTAAATCAACATTTCAATGTTTCAGTACTGTTCCGTTAACTAACCACAAAACTAAAAGTTACCAAAATATTTTACTAAACTTAAATATATTTAATAACACACCCCAAAACACCGATGTTCGTCACACAAATATTTGTCCCGCGTGGGAATCGAACCCACGAGTCTTGGAACCGTAGATCAACCAAGCCAGTCAATTTGTTGTTGCTATGTTATTTAAAGAAAGCAAAAGTCACATCACTCAAGATTGTCCACAAATTGTCTACATTATTGTAAAGTCCAATGAGGGTGTTCGCGTATAAGATATCCACTAGATGGCAAGACGTAGATATGAGGTCTAACTGCTTCGTGATTGGTGAATATTGACATGTCTGTCAATGTCACGTCAAAAATAACCAATCACGCTGCAGTTGGACCTCACGCCTACGTATTGCCATCTATACTCTTTTTAGCTAAGATGATCCCTGTGACACTTCATTGTGTTCTGAATCACGCATCTTACGATTGACAAACGATAATAATTTTATTGCACACTTTTTTCATTTTATTGCGGCGTCATTAGGAAAAATATCAAAATAAATATTTTTATACTTTTAAATGACAAACAGTAGCGTTTAGTTTAATTTAATGTAATAGAACATTTAAAAAAAATACCTATGCTGTTCGTATACGTAGAATGGAACGTAGTAACTCTGACTTAGTTCCATTCTACGTAATACGAACTGCATAGGTATGTTTTTAAAATTTTCTATTACTTTAAATTAAACTAAACGATACTATTTCCCTTTCAAAAATTTAAAATTATTAATTTAATATTTTTCCTAATGAATCCGCAATAAAATTAAGTAAGTGTGCAATAAAATTATTTTCGTTTGTCAATCGTAAGATGCGTGATTCAGAACACAATGAAGTGTCACAGGGATCATCTTAGCTGAAAAAGACTATAGTGAAGTTCTTATACGCGAAAACCCTCATTAATACTACTGTTAATTAATTTGCAGGATATACGCCGATGTTGTGGTAAACCACATGACGGGTGACCATCCAACGAACAAAGGAACTGGAGGTAGTACTGCTGACTTCAACAACTACCATTACCCAGCTGTACCATATACCCAGGAGCATTTCCACCATCCTTACTGCACTATCAACGATTATAATAACGCTGGCGAGGTTTGTATACGTTTTAGGCTAACAAAAAGCGTCGATGGCCGAGTGGTTAAGGTTTTTGCTTGCCATGCCAGTTTAAACCCCGCCACGTACCACTGTGAATTTCAAATTTAAAATTCATATGTATGATTATTCGACGCTCTAACGGTGAAGGAAAACATCGTGAGGAAACCTGCACGCCTATGAAGAAATTCTAAGGTTGTGTAGTCGGCTAGCCCGCATTTGGCCAGCGTGGTTGAGGTAAGGCCTTATCGCCCTAGTTACGGGTAGGCCCGTGCCCCAGCAGTGGGCACGTATATGGGCTGATGATATTTGCAGTTGCTGAGCGCCTAATTCATAAGCATTTGAAATAATAATAATTTAACTAATAAATTGTATTTATCGCCGTTCTTTCACAGTAAGAAGATTTTGTGAATTTACTTAATTTTATTTTAGTTCGTTCGCGACAATGTTTTGTGTAACCCAAAAGTCGGGCAGAAAGTAGCTATGAATTTGCTACTCCTAATATCGCGTGTAGGTACCTATTAAGACTAATATTTATCGTTTACTTAAAGGCAAAATACTCGTGATCTTGCCGGTTAAGTAAAGCACCCAGTTGTTTGTAAGCTGGGACCACCAGCCACAAACTTAATTAAAGAGCTGTCGTAAGCTGCGGAAAAATAAGCAGTTTTTAATGTTTCTTACTCTGTTTGTTATTGTTTAACTGTTCAGATAATAAACTTTTCGAGATTTTTTTTTTACCATGTCCTGTTATGTTATACGTTTTACAACGTATAAGTTAATTTCTGTTTTAACATTTTTAAGAATTTCTACAGATAAAGGAATAGGCATGTCCTATCTACACATCAGGCTGAATATCAATTTACTTACTATTGTATTTAGACCTTTCTCCGATCTATATTATGCCCATTGAAATGACTCTGCCGTAACTCATGCATGAATCAATGTTCTATTCATTAAATAAAGGAATGTTTATGTTTACTTCTATGCATACAGGTGGTATGTCCACACATTCGTGCAAACTATTTCTACACAACCCTTTGTTGTAATAGAAACATTGTTATTTCCTTAAGTTAAACAATCACCATCTTTAGGTGCGCAATTGCCAGCTCTTAGGACTGAAAGATTTGAACCAAACCATCCCGTATGTACGTCAAAAGATATATCGATACTTTAACAGACTGATCCAACTTGGCATCGCTGGAATCAGGTACCTATTCAAATACAAAAGTTCTCAATATTTTATGAACGAGCGTGTCTAACAAAATCTGCATATTCACGACTCATCTGGTTTGAGGTTTTCATTGGAAACTTTCTTCAGGTTCAGTTCAGGTTTCTTCCTTCTATTTCTTAGGATGGGTTAAGCTAGACTCATTATAAACTGAGTTATTCATTCACCATTTATTTTCAACAAAGTTTGAAACTGGAATGTTCCTTTTTGCCCCTCCAAGCTGACCCATACATTTTTGTTTCTTTCCTAACTGACATACGATGATGGCTTGGAGTAGCCTTGTCATCATCACCGGACGTGCGGGGGAGCGGATGGCACTCACCCCTAAAGCCCCATATAATGGTAAAATCGATGAAATTACATGGTTCCACTGAAAATCAGCGCCAAGTGGTCTTGGCCCATTGACATGTGCAGAGTTCCAACCAAAATGGATGCATAATAATGTTCCGACCTTTTAAAAAAAATAATGTTGCACTAATTGCATTAATCAAATGTAACCTTTTTTCGCAGTCTATTTATTTATTTATTTATTTATTTAATTGGACAGCCAGAGACATTTACATTAGAGAAAACATAAAATTAACATACAATAGTGACACATATAAAAACGTAAAAATCTATTTAAGGCAGCCACATCATGCTCAGAAAATTAGTACGGACGGATTAAGTAAACATTCACAAAATATAACTAAATTTAAAAAAGAAAACAAATTAAATTCGCTATTTCTGTTGAAATTTATAACAGCAATACAGTCGTATATGCCTAAGTGATGACTATTGCCTTCTCAGTGAGAAAAAATAGGGGTAAAAAGTGGAATAATCCTTTCAAACTTACATCTGTGCTTATCTATTTTACATTTGTTTTTTTCTTTTTATCTTTTAACCTTCCTATGCTTTGTAACTAACCCTTGCAGGTGAGGTCTTGTAACCTAGTTGGCTTGAAGGACCTGAATCATGGTCTTCCTCATGTGCAAACTAAGATATCTGATTTCCTGAATGACCTTACTTCTCTTGGTGTCGCTGGCTTTAGGTAAGATTTACTGTTTAACAATATTTCATGACGGTTTTAGTATACAAAGTGTTTCTTTTTTAGGAAATTGGTAAATTAGTTTTACAATGTAGATGATATTATTTATTATTGTTAGTACGTGAATGAAATACATGGCAGATCGAGTATATGTACTATAATTGCACAATGATTAGTATAAAAAATATGATAAGAAAAGTTATTATCTTCTTATTTAATTAGTTATGCGCTCGAAAACAACAGAGACAGACATCCTATCGGACACGAGCATGTTATTATTATAATCAAATTGTATTTGGGACTCGGAACAGATAATGCTTATCTTTAAAATCATAGCAAAATATTTTAGTATAAATTGTAGCGATATGTTAATAATGCTATATGATTATACTCATTCTCTGAATGCTATTGAAGTACATCTCGTAATTGTTTTATATAATGAAATACTACGCAGGTTTAAAAGTCCGCGGGATGAAAGGATTAGGAAATAAATAAATTGCCAAAATATTTTCCGTTTCAATATAATCCCCTTAAGCTAAATACACTTTATACTTCGTTAAAATAACTTTGTAAACCGTCCAAATACTTTATTTTTTCTTTTCCCTCAAAATTAGTTTACATTTCCTGCCCCATAGCTCTTTTTTCAAATTTATGGGATGTATGTATCATTATGTGTAAATCGGTTCAGTAGTTTTGGCGTCAGAGCGCACAATTGGCTTACCTTCGCATTTATAATACATAATTATGTATTAGTAAGGTTCAGCGGTTGATCTTGACACAGCATAAATTCGAGTAGCATTTAACAAAAAATGAACATTTTCTTCGTATAAATGCCTTATGTTTGAGCTTAAATTAGTGAAAGCTCGGTCTCTGGCCCCGTGCCGAGGCCTGGAAAGCTCAAAGGCTTTGACTAATTTGAGTACAACGAGATTACGCTAGTAATTGGTATTGGGTTCTGGCCAAAATATACCTATCAGGTTGATATGATGCAGTGACAGGTAATTTAGTTGTTACTAATCTGTTTGATATTACTAGACCATTAGGGTACTATATGTAGGTACCTAACTATATATGCCTTTATACTTAAGTAATGAATTTGAGTTATAGAATCAGAAACGTAATAAATTAGAGAACGTTGTGGTGTGAAAGAAGATGCAGTGACTAGAGTTGAGAAAGGTATGCTTAGATGGTTTGGGCATGTTAAGAGGATGAATGGAAGACGATTTACGAAAGGAATATATATTGACAGTATAGAAATGTCGATAGAGGAAGGCCAAGAAAGAGCTTCCATAACCAAATACCTAGGTCAAATTTGAAGAAGGGTCAAAATAAAAGCATTCGTAATTGACGAGCCCGCATAAAGAGATTGATGGAAGCAAAAGTGGAGTGACAGGACCGTTGCATATTGCAGGAAGTGATCTCTGCCTACCCCTCTGGAAAAAAGGCGTGATTTTATGTATGTATGTAAGAATTGGTTTTGATGTTTGACCACTATTGAGCGTTAAGAATAGGTACTTCAGGTATGATGGATTTAGGCAAATGTTTATGAGTACACGATTATTGTGTTATGGAAAGAAATGAGTATTTGTTTTGAACGCACTTAAAAGGAGGTTATTAGGTTGCATGTTCCACCGTGTTGCATTTGTATGTAAGTTTAAGAAGACATGTTATCTACTTACAACCATATTTTTTTGTATTCACCTAAATGTCAATATTTTAGAGTGGATGCGGCAAAACACATGTGGCCTAAAGATTTGGAGGCCATTTATAAAAAACTTAATAATTTGAACACGGATTTTGGATTCGCTTCTAATACTAAGCCGTATATTTATCAAGAAGTAATATACTACGGCAACGAACCGATTAAACCAACTGAGTATACAGCGTTTGGAGACGTTACTGAATTTAAGGTAAGCATAGAATATATTCACCCTCGTTTAGAGTTTATTAATTCGGGATTTCCTATAGATGGAATAGGAAGTGGTACCAAAAAGATGGTAACGGCAGTAGCCAGCGGTGGGGACGTATACGGGCTGAAGATGATAATAGAATATTATACAATTAGTAGCCGAGAATAGACGGAAGTGGCGAGTATTTGGGGAGGCCTCTGTCCAGCAATGGGCTACAATATGATAGAACAAAATCTCGTAAATAAATCATAATTCTAATAGTCTCTATGTAGGTAGGTACTGTAAATTAACACTTGTAAACAAATTGCATGTAATTCCATCGACCCGACTATGACTTGCAAGTTATACTTTTGGTGCAAGCATGCTTGCTTCGTAAAGCATGCTAATTACTCCGAACTCCAACAAGGCAATCTACTAAATCTGTCCTAGAGTTAAACACGAGAGCGGTTCAAATAATCCTTTCAATTTCGGGCCAAATTGTTGGGGTCTTCACAATGCCCGGTTCCCGGGAAGTTTCGTGAATGGCTGACTTTCACGAGTCCGTGATTTGACGATAACGAAACTTTCCAACAAGTCACTAAACCGTCGTGATAATGCCCCCATTCGGGTTAGGTGACCAACTTTGATAGAGTGGTAAATGAACCGTTCATACGGGTACTAATATGAGAAGCTCATACAAGATGCAAACATAATCTTGTAGATTGTTATGCAGTTTAGATTCAGTAAAATATAATCTAAATATATTTAACTCAAAGATGACTGACTGACATAGTGATCTATCAACGGACAGCCCAAATTACTTGACGGATCGGGCTGAAATATGGCATGCAGGTAGATGTTATCACGTATGCATCTGCTAAGCAAGGATTACCCGCAGCGAAGCTAGGGCGGTTGACTAGTTTAATTACTATTCTTTAATGTATTCGTACATATAAAGGTGCTTTGCCATTCATTATTACAAGCGTATACTTTAGTAGTAATTCCAGATTCTAAATTTATCAATCTTAAATGACGAGATTTTTATTATATGTAATTATTCAAATAAACACGATACTATTAGGAACTTCTTTACTATAAAGGAAATAGGTATGAATTGTAATGTTTTCTAGGTGCATATTCGTTTCTCATAATTGTCGTGTGTCCTTGATTTGTAAATATTTTTTTTAGGTAGGCTCAGAGTTGAAGAATGTATTTCGTGGTCAGAACGCTCTGAAGTGGCTGGTGTCATGGGGTGAAGGCTGGGCCCTATCACCGAGTGAGACTGCCCTTGTATTTATAGACAATCATGATACACAGAGAAGCAACGACGTGTTGACTTACAAGGAGTCCAGGGCTTATAAGGTAACGTACAGTCGGATTACTTTTGCCCTAGGGGGTAACATTGCCCACCTATGAAATACTGTCTTATTCAATAAGTTGATCGTTTGAATTGAAAATTGCTAAAGACAGATTAGTATTAATAATGTCTACTATTTTTAGGATTAATATGCTTTTTTGTGGACGGACACACATTGTCCATTGTAATCTGACTTTACCAGTACTTAGGTACTGTAATTAGATTAGACTTGAAGGTGCATTTGGTCGTGTCCCTGTCTCTTGCGCGAGGATTCATGGGTTCGATTCCCATTCTAAACAAATTTCTGTGTGATGAACATCAGTATTAATTCCGTATTCGGGTGTGGGTTCTATGGATTTTTAACACTGTTATTTCTGATATCCGTACCGTACCAACTGCTTAAGTTACTTAGCACGAAGTTAAATCAACGAATGTAATGTGTTAATATATTTATCAAAAAAATCTCAAATATTTTCGTTGGATATACATCTTGGTATTTTATATGAGGAACCAGATACTAGTCACAGTGTTGGTCTTTTTAATAGTCTACATAAATTTGTGTATTATTTATATCTACCACAGTTTATTTTTAATTTCAGGCGGCCATAGCATTTATGTTAGCACATCCTTATGGGGAACCAAGAATCATGAGCAGTTATTTCTTTAGCAACAGCGAGCAAGGCCCACCTGCTGGTAGAAATGAGAACATCTTATCACCCACGATTAATAAGGTAAAGATAAAATCTACGTAGATACTAAGTGTTCAGTATGTTCTCGAGACGGTCAAAGTATCCGGATAGGATTATATTGTAATCTGATAATGTTATTTATCGATGTCTTCTAAGATAATAATAGTTCCTGTTACTTCAAATAGACTGTTACCTGGTTAGGTATATCATCTAGATACGTAGAAATTTATAGGTACTGTAGGTATGTATGAAATTAACCTAATTGAACTCTGCCCATTCTGAACTTTATTCAACTTTTAAAAAAAGGTAGGCTCGAGTTTTAAGCATGTTGCAAATAGTTACTAGCACGTACTTAAATGTATGTAAGTTTGTATCCATCTTCGCATCTATCTTTCTTATGCTATCAACTGAATTTCTCAGTATATCAAAAGACGTCAAATAAAAAAAAGCTACTTCTAATGCTTCAGGTACTGCTTGCCGCATGAAATAGATGCTTAAAGCTAAAGAAGCTCTGCGCCCTAAGTAATACAGTGGTTCGAATGTAATTTAAAGTTTCGGTTAAACCTTTCGTAAAACCGGCATTTATTGATTTTAATAAAAATAACTGCACAAATCTATTGTGCTACTAAGGTAGAATCATTTTGCTGCGGGAAAACAACCACTAAAATTTCACGGTGTATATTTCTAAAGGATATATTTTATCTTTCTATAGGATGACACTTGCGGCAACGGATGGGTTTGCGAGCACCGTTGGCGGCAAATATACCAGATGGTGGCATTCAGAAATGCCGTCAGAGGCACTGTCATAAAGCATTGGTGGGATAACGGAAACAACCAGATCGCGTTTAGTAGAGGTGGCAAGGGATTCGTTGCTTTTAATGTGGAAGGGCGGGACTTGAATGAGAAGTTGCAGGTAAGTTATTTATTTATAAATTAAAAATATACTCATCAATCTCAAGCGTTTAGCTAAGTTTTATCGGAATGACTTGTTCAACGCAATGTCTTGCGGATTCAAATATATTTTAAGCTATTGCATAGCTTTTATCGCGGGCTTTGAGCGCGGCGACCGAACCAAGAAATTCCGTAACGAAAAAAACCTCACAATCGTCTAACGTCGTTTCAGTTCGGTAGATTTCGGCACGGTGTTTGTGTGCGTGCGGTTAGACGTATTGTACGACTCTACGAAACTCGCACGAATCGAGACGAGCTGCTCCGAAATCGGACGATGCTATGCAATAGCTATACCGCGGCAGTCCCCGAGTGCCACACGTCTTTTTTTTATTTAAACATATTAATGATTATGAGATTTCTAAATTGTAAAGATGAATCTCGGCAGGTAATATTAGCTTATTCGATTTTGAAAATTAAAAATCATAAGCCAAGATTCAATTGATTAAAAAATTCAGGCACTTTATGTTTGTGTCAACATGTTTGCAGCGTATTATTTTGTTTGAACTCATTGCATTTAGTCTGTGTACCCAGTTAGTTTTACCAGTACATTCAAACAACATCAATGTTCTATAAGATTTTAGACTTTCGCGTTCCATTACACTAAATATTAGTCTTTATGGGTCTACATGGGACGGGCGCAGCCAGTTCGCTCGCGACCACGATCGGTGTAACCCAGTCGAAACGTCGGGCAGGAAGTAGCTATGTAATTTGCTACTCCTAATAACGCGTGTAGACCCATAAAGACTAATATTTAGATCAATGTTCTACCTGTATGAGTGTAATACTTTTCTACTTACAAATCCTTTTTCAGACTGGTCTACCTCCTGGGGAATATTGTGACGTGATAACCGGGAAGAGACGCGGCAATTCTTGTACCGGGGTCAAAGTGACCGTTGACAGACAAGGCATGGCTCAAATACGGGTACCCAGCAATGCGGAAGACATGCATTTGGGCATACACGTTGGAAAACAGGTCAGATCATTGCATTTATCATCTTTAATTTGGTATTCATTTGTTTTGAGTAGCTTGTGAGATGTTAAAAGCTCATCAATTTAACTTGATAAAAACAAATTTGACTGTCTTGGTGGAACAGTGGTTAGTGACCCATGGTTACTATCTACGGTTCCAAGAGTCGTGGGTTCGATTCCCACCCGAGACAAATATTTGTGTGACGAACAACGATGTTTGTGGTGTTTGTTCAGTGTCTGGACGTGTTATTAGATAAATTTAAGTATATTGTTGATTCAGATATCCGTATCACAAGTGCTTAAGCTACTTACCACGGGATCAGATCAATGTATGTGATGTTGTGTAATATAAAATATAAACATAGCCCCTTCGCACGGCGTTGCGTAGTCATTGTTATCTTTCTGCTAGATGATAGCAACACATTAGTTACTAAGTCTAGACTAACCTTTATAATCTTTATTTCTAATAATGAACATACACATGTAATATTATTAGGTATTGTATTTAGATTTCTCATAGGCAATTTCTGTTCCTTAAAGTTATCTTCATTGATAAAATATTGCAAAATGATTAGCAACAGATTTAATGATAGCTTATCGGGTTAGATCTATGTATGTTAGATTATAGATAAAATAGTATTAACAAGCCGAAAACATGACAGGCCATTTTCATGTATTTAATGACGCGTTTAATTACTTGATAAGAATTTTCTGTTTCGATCTGGGAGGCAGGCCCCCTAATTCATAACGTCTTTACGAAGTTAATTTTATTCTGCATATTTAGGTCTGATTACTGCATTATAATTATTCTTATTTAATAGTATCATAGCCGTGTTTAATGAAAAACTTGAACATTATATTCCTTGAAAAATGATCAGAATCTATGACTCTGCGAACTTTTCAGTTCAGCATATTTATAAGCAAATTATTGGGAAAATAAATATTATAAGCATACATTGTACCATTTGTAACTACATAGCACTAGAATATCTTTATCATTTCTCGTTTTTTCCAAATAAAAACTACAACAACAACATTTTGTGTTGTAACATTTTGAAGTAAGCTAACTTACGGACTAAATAGATTTTGTAGTCGTCTAGTCTATTCGAAGTATGTTCTAAAAAGTTCGAAATAATAGTACAGGATCCGTGGAGTATTTTTTCACTTGATTACTATCAAGCTAACTTTCCGTGAGTAGCTTCATTTTGATAAGACGCCCAACAATTTCCTGTGCGAAAATTTTTGATTGTGGTAGCTTACAGAGGTAGCAATGATAAAATATGTCGATTTGATGATTCTTCGATATTTATTACTAACTGAATTGTTTTTATTATATCTTATGATAATTATCTAAATTATTTTAAAAAATATTTGTCCTACAAAATCTATGGTTTCATCAAAGAGTCCTCCCCCTCCAACATGTATTGATAACGAGATCACCAAAAATGATTACTAACCAGCTGATTTTTTTTTTATTTACTTAGTTAATATTTATATAATGTAACGGTCATATTGTCCTACAAATTCCGTGGTACGTTGTCCCGGTCCTACGGTCAAAAGTAGTAGTACAGATCCTTGATGTAAAAATAGCGTGGTACGCTATTGCGGTGCTCCAGTTGAATAAATATTGGAAAGTCATGAAATTAAAATTTAATTCATTTCTCAAGCGTGAGAAAAAAAATGTTGACTTTTTGGTAGATTTTGACCGTAGGACTGGGACAACGTACCACGGAATTTGTAGGACAATAAGACCGTTACATTATATAAATATTAACTAAGTAATAAAAAAAAAACTGCTGGTTAGTAATAATTTTTGGTGATCTCGTTATCAATACATGTTGGAGGGGGAGGAGTCTTTGATGAAACCATAGATTTTGTAGGACAAATATTTTTTCAAATAATTTAGATAATTATCATAAGGTTTAATAAAAACAATTCAGTTAGTAATAAATATTGAAGAATCATAAATCGACATATTTAATTATTGCTACCTCTGTTAGCTACCACAATCAAACATTTTCGCACAGAAAATTGTTGGGCGTCTTATCAAAATGAAGCTACTCACGGAAAATTAGCTTGATAGTTATCAAGAGAAAAAATAGGCCACGGATCCTGTACTATAATAATGAATCACCTTATGGTTGCAGTCACGTAACTTGATAAGCAGTTATGTACATAATGTTTGCATATTATGTGGTATCAACATAATATCTTGATTAGGATTACTTAAAATATGGACTTAATGTGTTTTTCTGTAATTATATGAAACGTATGAAAGGAGTGTTATTGTAAGTGACGTCAATGCTTCTGGTATCAGTTATTGGTTTAACAAAATAATAAGGCGTCCAATCGATTGAGATCAGCCGCACACAACGCAAAATTATAGTGCACAATCACAAGTGTACGCGCATATACAAGTGCACTCTCTATTCTTGACATGACCGATGAGAGGTCGGGCGCAAGACCACTTCAACGTGCTTTCCGAGGCACGGGCGTGCATCCAGCAACTTCCTGCCTCCGGGCTGAGCAATTTCTTTACAGATAAATTCACACACATTTTGCTCGACCCAGGACTCGAACCGGGTACCTTCCGGTTCTTCCGCAGCTCTTGCTACCAATAGACCAACGAGGCAGTAAAACATAGGGCATTGGCGATACTAGACTAAACTATAAAAAAATAAATCTGAATAATAATTTTACGGGATTATCCTGAAGCATGAAATTCTACTTTCCCGCATAGAATGTAAAGTTTTATTTACATAAATGCATCGTAGACGAATTTTTACATTCCCAAGCGCTCTTGCAGAATATAAAAATTAAATATTGACTAAACTTGTTTATTTTTTTCAGTCTTCTCTGCAAACATCATAAGGAGCGGCTATAATGCAAGTCTACGCTAGTAACTTAAACTTGAAACGACTAAACGATTTAACTTAATTTTATTAAACAATACGCAAACATCGAACCTGTCTTTCATTCAATATTCTTGTTCTTTTTAAAGTTAAATCTAAAGTGTTTCTTTTTATATAATTTGATCCTGTCAACTAGATAAATAAAAATACCTAATGTAGAGAAACGTACTTTAAGCAATTTTAAACTTTCTTGGTTACACACTTTAGAAAACTGAAAATCTCCGGGATATTTACAACATCGTAAATTTATATTTAATATTTAAGCATTTCAAGCATTATGGCTAGTGGTCAGACTAAACACATATAAAGAGGTTTATTAACTAATCTGTTATTAAATACAAGATTGATTCGTATCAGTTGCTGGGGTATCAAGTAATTATCACAATTAAAAAGATAGCAATGAAAGAAACAAAACAAAAACGCAAATTTTTATCAACGACTATAAAAGGAATGAACAGCAGGAGGTAGCGATCAGATTTCGGTGAGAAAGTGACGAATTTGCGGAGATTTGGATACAAATTCAGGTAAAAATTAAAGTTTCGAACTTGTAATTGAATCTTGTTCTATAAGAGACAAAATTTATACTTTACCGGACTCATTATCATTTATACAGTACCGCTATATGATCGTAAAAGTTTGCTGAGGATGTATTCTTTGAAATCATCCCAGCATTTCCTTTAGGTTTATTATTTCTTTAGAAGTTTATTCGTGTATGCTCTGAATAAATATAAACGTTACATTGTGAAAAATCACCTAAAGTACGGACGGATATTCTCGTATCTTTTTTCTGTACGTTTCAAAGGATATCAAGTATATTAGCCTGCCAGTTTTAGTTTTTTAATCTACCTACTTATTATATTTGCGATAATAATGATGTTTGTTAAGTAAACTCTTGTCATTGGTGAAAGTCAACTATGTAGGAATAACAAATTTTTTAAATTAACATTTCATAGAAGTACCTACGCTGCTTACATGCATGTGAATTGGTGGTGGCTAAAACTGCTAGTTGAAATTCTTTTAAATTAAGAAATAAATAAACAATGCTGACACGAGCACTATTCCGAATTGTTGAAGTTTTTTATTACCAAATTGTCTATCTATTAATAATATTTCAAGGTTCAGGTCTTATGTTTTTGTATCCAAAACTTGCTGTATCTTGTTCTTTTATCACCAGTTTCCAGGATGCTCCGCTTTGCAGTACTCCTGGCGGGTCTAGCCACAGTGCTGGCCTACAAGAACCCTTATTATGCATCAGGCAGGTCCACTATGGTGCACCTGTTTGAGTGGAAGTGGGACGATATCGCGGCTGAGTGCGAGAGGTTCCTTGGCCCTAATGGATTTGGTGGTATTCAGGTAAGAATCCCGATAACATTCATGGTCTAGTAAAAACTTTAGGTAACAGTGCTATTTGCCGTTAATAATTCGGATTTTTATACAACTAGTATCTTAATCATAATAGTTATCTCATTTTGATAAGGATACTCTTCTTCTTCTTTTCCAGTCGATGGCAAAATAAATGTATTCGGCCACATGAGTCGCGTTGTCTGAGGCACCCATTAAGTCACTCAGTGAGCAGGAATGTGGTTCCACAATCCATGTGCCACTTAATGTCTTGTCCCGTATGTCCAGGATACTCTTGAAAGTCTACTATATTTATAAGAATAACCTTATCGTCACTGAGTGAGTAGTCTCTTCATGAACTCTAGCTTCTAGCTTTATAGCCCATAAAAGCTAGAATTGCTTATCATATGGGAGATAGCATTATCTCATAACTTACGCAATGTTGTTATTCACCATTGGAACACTAGTTTAATGCATGTGATTATCTGTGTGGTGATAAAATTACAGTTCCAAGTAACAGTCGAAACTTTTACAAAAACCTTGACCCGAAGATTCCATCACTCATTGGCCTAACCATTCCAGGTGTCCCCTCCAAACGAGAACCTGAACATCTGGTCCTTCAACCGTCCCTGGTGGGAGCGGTACCAGCCCATGTCTTACCGGCTGGAGACTCGCTCCGGAGGGGAACAGCAATTCGCCAACATGGTCAGGAGGTGCAACAATGCTGGAGTAAGGTGAGATAAAGTGTAGTTTAGATCGGTTTAAATAAATTTATTTCTCATACAAACATACAGTTCATTTACAATGAGATATGAAATACAATTCTTAATTAAGTACATAATAAAGTCTTGTCTCTAAGGCCACACAAAACAATTTTTTATTTACAGTTTAGTGACGTGTCTTTTAAGTAGATTTTTAAATTTAGGTACAGTGTCACATTCTTTAATATTGTTAGGTAAAGCGTTATACAGCCGTGCTCCCTCGAATAGTATCGTGCTCTTATTATTTTATTGTTAGATGGGGAGTAACAGGATGGTTGTGTGGCAGATATAATAAGGAGACACTTAACAATTGTCCCTGTCCTGTATCGTTGATCCTATGTCGAGTCGAGTGATCCTATATCGTTTACTTATAAAGAAATTGGTTCTAGGTAGTTCACATCAGTATCGCTACCATGAGTTAGCTATCGAAAACTTACATACGTTAAAAACCTATCGAATTGTTTTTTTCATACTACCGATTTTAGTTCTTAGCGTTACCGCTAAGGGCGCTGTACTTTTTTTCGACATAAATAGTTTTTTTTAGACATTTTTCACATATAGGCGATATTGAGTCTGTCAATTTTGAAACTCATGGTAGCGCTACAGTTAATTCGGTTAAGTTTTAAGTTATCTAGAACTACTGCACCTACTAAAGCTGCCTTATCCGTTCTATGACGTCATCTGACCTCTTCTTCTTCCAATCTACCAGGATCTACGTGGACGCTATTATCAACCACATGACTGGTACATGGAATGAGAACGTTGGCACTGGAGGCAGTGTCGCCAACTTCGGCCAATGGCACTACCCCGCCGTGCCTTACGGAAGTGGGGACTTCAACTGGCCTCACTGCGTGATCCAAGGGTCTGACTACGCTACTAATGCTTTTAGAGTAAGTGTTGATGACCTAGTACTTTTGATTTTAGAATTTGAATCTATTGATGATCTATTTTAGATTTTCACATTCAAATATTAGTTTTTATGTCTACACGCTCTATTAGGAGTAGCATAAACAATAATATACATAGCTACTTACTGCCCAACGTTTCTACTGAGTTACACCAATACCCAGTTATGGTAAGTGAGCTATGTAGACTCATAAAGACTTATAAGTATTTAGTTTGCACCAATAGGTTCAAAATAGTCTGTAGGAAATGATACTTTCGGCCAACATTTGGAGTAGTGATGGTGGAATGTTAATTTTATTGTAACAATGTTGAAATCTAATGAGCGGTCATTGCTTTCTATGATATTGGTACGTAATACGTAGATGATGGTAAAATGCTAAGTGAAAATAAAATTTAACTTAAATAATATTTCATCTATAGGTGCGCAACTGCGAACTGTCTGGCTTGAAAGACTTAAACCAATCATCAGAGCATGTTCGTGCCATGATTGTCAACTTCATGAACCGTCTGATCGATTTGGGTGTTGCTGGATTCAGGTAAGTTCATTTTGTTTCTGGAACTTAGCTTATTTTTTTCCTTAAATGACAGTTCAGTATCGACTAATTTGACTACATCTAGATTCTGCGATTTTATCACCAGGGTAAACAAAAGCCACTATAATGTTCTCTATTCTATTTTTATTTATTTCCTCTTCAAATCAGGTGCAAATTTATTGTAATATTGAAATGTACATATTATATTTCTTATACATTATGGGTAGATACCCAAAACCCAAAATTCAGTTAACGATAACATTGTACATATTTAGATTTCACGTTTCAACACCCACGTTTTTTTCTCACTCGTCTGCAGAATCGACGCCGCCAAACACATGTGGCCACAAGACCTCCGCGTAATCTACGACCGTCTCCACAACCTCAATACCGCTCACGGCTTCCCAGCCGGTGCCCGCCCTTACATCTACCAAGAAGTCATCGACTTGGGCGGCGAAGCCGTTTCCCGCAACGAGTACACTCCCTTAGCCGCCGTCACGGAGTTCAGATTCGGAATAGAACTCAGCAGGGCCTTCTTAGGAGGAAACCAGCTTAGGTGGCTGGTCAACTGGGGTCCTCAGTGGAATCTCCTAGCTTCTCAGGATGCGTTGACGTTCATCGACAACCATGACAACCAAAGAGGACATGGCGCTGGTGGCGACATCTTGACGTATAAGATTCCCAGGCAGTACAAAGCAGCTATTGCCTTCATGTTGGCACATCCCTATGGAGAGCCTCAGTTGATGAGCAGTTTCAGTTTCTCCAACACTGAAGCTGGACCTCCGATGGATCACAATCACAACATCATCTCTCCTTCTATCACTTCCGTGAGTATTTTTATTTTTCTCAGCTCCACAGTCTTTATCTGCTTGATGGGCAGACTTATTTCCACAAAAAAAGATTACATTGGTTTTTGCTTGTACTTTAGTGTACCTTCACTTTAAGAAACAATACCGTTATACACTCGTAATCGACGAGGATGCATCAAGAGATTGATGGATGTAAAAGAAGCGAAAGTGGTGTTTCAGATCGTAGCACAAGGCAGAAAGTGATCTCTGCCTATCCCTCTTGGAAAAAGGCGTGATTTAATGTATGTATTTATGTACCGTCATACACTAAACCTTTATCTTTCTCTCCTTGGTTACCAGGACGGCACTTGCGGCAACGGCTGGGTTTGCGAGCACAGATGGCGTCAAATCTTCCAGATGGTCGGGTTCCGTAACGCCGCTCTTGGTACCGGGCTGAACGACTGGTGGGATAATGGTAGCAACCAGATCGCCTTCTGCCGAGGCGGGCAAGCGTTCATCGCGTTCAACAATGACAACTGGGCACTGAATCAACCTTTGCAGGTTAGTTGTGGATAGTAGTGAAGTAAGAGTGAATTGATGAACATATCAACATCGCAGTCATTGATTATGTGTTTAAATACGTATTTTTTAAATATCTATGTTGTCTTTGCTTAGTTTGGAGTCAGGTGGCTGGACTATGTTCAGTGTTCTGATCATTTAACTTGGATTGATTAGATTAATTAAGAGGGCTGATAATGTTCCTAATAACATAAAACATGCAGAACTAGCGGTTGTTTTACAAATTTAGAGCTTAGTTGTATCTTATTCGACATGGACTAAATCCCTTAGTAAGTAGCTTAAGCGCTTAACTACGGATAACGGATAACAAAATCAACAAACCAATATTTCAATGAGATCTAATACGATAACTCATACGGTAGCAATTGTATAGCTACTACTTCCCATCGTGTATATTCGCTTAAGTTGAAACCGTGGGATATACCTAGTACAAATTAACAAACAGAAGCAATACCAAATGGACCTTCAAGCCAGACAAGCTTTTGACCTTTATGGTTGAGCTGTATTTGAAAACAAGACATTTTTAACCCTTAAATGGCAAGTAATAACTTCGGATCGGTGTAAATAATGATGTCTCTACATATACCAAGGCCTGGCTTAGCCTGGTTACAGTGATATCTTTTTTTAGGACTGAAATTTGAAATAAATCCAATTTTACGGATTAAACACGCGTGTATTGTTATTCTAAAAATATTATTTAGAGACCTGACGCTTCGTGCTTTTTACAGCGCTCGTGGTCACAGGCAAGACTAAAAAAAATAAAAAATACTTATTTCAAAAGTTTAGTGTTCGCGCAAATAATGGACAATACAATACTAACAACTACTTTCTTCCAGACTTGCCTCCCCGCTGGTCAGTACTGCGACATCATCTCTGGAAGCAAGAGTGGCAACTCCTGCACCGGCAAGACTATCACGGTCGGAGCTGACGGAAGAGCGCAGATCACTATTGGACCTAACGAGTACGACCTGGTGCTGGCCATACATAGGGGAAGCCAGGTGAGAGTCCTCACTAATATATCCTTACTTCCTTACTAATATTACGAATGAAAAAGTAACTCTGTCTGTTACGCAATCCCGCATAGATTACTGAACCGATTTAAATGAAATTTGGTGTAGTTATAAGGCTTTTTAACCGACTGCACTATAAAGAGGTAATGTTTTAATCGTTAATGATGTTGATGTTATGTCGCAGGAATGGCATAGACACACATTAATAAAATGTTAATATTACTCCTTTAGGGCTAATAAAAAAAATATTACTTGACCATGTGGATATAGGTAATTCAATTTGTACGGTTACTCAATAATTCGTCAGTCATAAAAAAAGTATTAGTTTAGCTTGCTGCCTGTTTAAGGACCTGTTGACCTTTAGTAAACTTACAGGAAAGCACGAACATGTAAAAGCTCCAATTCCCCACTGCATGTTTACTTGTGTTTCGTGTGAAATTTCCACGTATTTCTCTATCTAAATTGTACTTGGCAAAAAGTAAAAGGTCATGCCATATGAAACTTTTAATAGAGCTGGCGCCCATTAACTGTTGCAATATTTTGTTTTATTGTACCTGCATTTTGACACGTGTTTCATTCTTGGTCATTTGGTGAACTTTCATAACTGTTGCTTCGATTTTAGGTCCATCACACGATTTTACACTAGTAGCTGAACTATGGAGCAGAAATATGAAATTCTATGTCATTAGTCGATTTTTATTGAAATCGCGATCAATCTTTAGGGAATCGATTAATCTTAATTATATTTATGTAACAATTTTCATGGCACATAATGTGCAATCGTATTTTTGTAAAACAAAAAAAGAATAACCATCTTGCAATCATCGGATAGAAGCGCAACACTAATCTAAGCACAATATTATGTATATTTAACTTTAGCAAGTGCAATCTTCAAATACTAGAACAACACAAATCTGATACTGACTTTAGGCGTGCCTTTACATGTTTAACAAACAACAAACACGAAATAACCTGACTAAAGTATGGAAATTAGGTGATGTAGGCAATTTGCTTGCTAAAACCAAATATATTAAATCGAGTGAAATATTGCAGAATGCACAAATGAAATACTGTTTTGTGAGCCATCCGCTCCTCCGCAAGTCCGGTGATGATGACGAGGCTACTGCAAGCCACGTACGTCAGTTAGGAAAAAAGCCTGTTTTACTATTTATTCAAATGCATTCGACAAGAAAAAGGGATTTTATATCAAGGAACAGATGAGTGTATTAAGAGTTACTTGGATATCGACAAAGAAATAATTGAGTGTTTCTTAACCTTTTTCTGTCCATGGATGTTTATAAGTTATAAGAATAAACGATACCTTTATTCCTCCTTCTTTTGTTGCCCAGACTGAGAAGAGTTTTTATTTTCAGGAACATGTCAAAGTAAAGAAATTAATTGAATTTATTTATTTGTTTCAGTCGAGACTTTAAAACATCTGCTGCCTAGAGAATAGAAGACTTATTTTTGAAACATTTTGAAGACTTTTAATTAATATAAGTTTAAATCTGTAAGAACACATTTACATTACATTTTGACCAATGTACCTATTGTTTATTTTCTACAACCTCGCCAGACAGTCCAAATTACCCTACTAGTTTTATTACGCTCGATTCACCTTAAACATTAAGTAAAAAAAATCTAAATAATAGCTAAGTAACATAGCACCTATTTAATGTGATTAACTTAAAATGATATAGGTGTACATTGTCTTGTCGTTAATTATTTTTTATGCCTTAGAAAATAAAAAATCTAATTATGGATACCATAAACACTATAACGACGACGTGAAATCCTTCTAACGTTCAAATGTATTTCTATTCAACGAAAAAACAAAACAAAAACGAATTAACTCAATTGTACTAATCGCTTCAATTAATGAAAACATGTCGCACAAAAGAATCCACTACGTCTAACATAACTTCACTACAATTGTAACCCCTGTGTTACCATTGTAATTTCGAGTTAAACAGTACAATTTAACATTTTAATTAAACTAGGATTTCTAACAAAGCGAGCTACTATGCAATTCAAATTTGCCAAGCAAAAATACACACTGTTCGCAGAACTACTGTTTCACGGAAGGTTTCTTGTAATTTTTGCCGTAATTGTTCCCATGCTTTTATGATTCATATCGTTTTGATGTCCTCGAGTGTTTGCAGAACATTTCATTCGGTGGCAAGATGTGATATGAATCAAAACAAGTGAAGGTAAATGTTTGTTATGCATCAGTACTGCAACTACATTATCGGTATGAAAGCACTACACTACTACATTACCTTACTATTTACTTACATTACTACATTATTACCTAGGTATGCTGTTTATATGTAATAGTGCCTTCGAAACGCAGAAACTGGTAAGAGGAGTCGTAAAATAGCCAAATAAAATATGTAGTGCAAAATCCACTGTATACGTCTAAGACTGAAACTCGACACACGCGGGCGCGATAACGGTGGCGACCGCTGTAGAGCAGCTTAAGTAGAACTTAAGATTTTAAGATTTAAAGAACTTAAGATTAAGAAAGAAAATAAACTAAACTTAAGAGATGCTTAAGTTTGCATGAGTCGACCGCACCGCGCGAGCCACTGCCATCTTTATATTACCCGCCAAAGCCATATTATGACGTTTAACGCACATTCAGAAGATCGGGGGCGTTTTACAACCTTTAAATTTTTCTTTCAGTTAGTTCGAAAATGGGTACCGATACCTATATGATAAATAGCCATTTTTTTGTTGTTTTAATGCTTTATAGCACTTATGTAATTTTATTAAATTTTTAAATTTCCTAGATATAGAGCTGTTATTACTACACTTCTTTTTTAAATTTAAGAACATAGATGGTGGAGGGGTTATATCAGTCTGTATGATTCCACAAACATAGAGCACAAATAAGTGCTACTAAAAACATGAAATTAGTCGATGCCCATTTCAATAATGGAATTAAGAGGTCGTAATACCCAGGTTTAAAAAAACAAGTCTGCATTCTCCACGTTCCTACTTCGCCAAAGTATTAGCAACTTTTAACCGGTATCGTATCTCTTACACCAATAACTCGATCGGATTTGAAGCGAGTAATTGTCAACAAATCCACGCAATTTACATTTCCAACCGTTTCCCTCCACAAGTTGATCCAATTCGGTTCAAAGTTTAAAGAAGTACTGTTACATGGGCAACTCAAATGTTTTTCTTCCGTCAGAATACGTTTTGATGGTATAACGTTAGTTTTGTTTAGTTTTGTGAAGTTGCGAGCAGTTTTCGTTTACGATTTCATTAATGCTTAATAAATTCAAACTTGTTTCATTACGGTCTACCTACGTGTAGTTTTCTAATTTCACGTTAAATATTAACTACTGCCCTATATACCCTTTTAGCTATAAAAATAGTGTAGACCTCAAGCGTAACGTCTGTCGCCTACCTATTGTTATTGAAGGGTAATATAGACCCACAGAGTATCAAAGTCTGGTAAGAAACAGTGGCGTAGCGTGGGTACACCTCGCCTAGGGCCAAAAAATGTTTGCACCCGTTTAGTCGTTTGAATAATTTATTAATGTATTTTTCGAATGCCTGATGTACGACCTGTATCTCATAAATCAAGCAGTGACATCAAACATCTTATAACTCACTCCGCCAATTAGCAGACCGTTGTGAACATAGTTAAAAAATCACAGAACTTTTACAATACACAATAGCTCATAGTCGGGCAAAGGTGAGAATCTCTGACTGTACGAAAGAGATCGCTAGTGAACGCACAAAAAAAAACTATCAGTTACAGAATACTGTAAACAAAAATCGCGTCCAATCGAAACGGACATGCGTATCAATACCCACGACCGCGCCACCACGTGCAATCGTCACCACCAATCCCGCAAATCTCAGTGGCGGTTGAGTAATCCGCGTATTTTCGACGCAACTATAATATTTACATTGGCCCATGTAGGCCGACGTGTTGTGAGCGGTAGATAGATACCTACTTTGTTTGTGATGTGTCAAATTTATCGCGTGCGACGTGGCATGACGTGTTTGTTTAAGGCCCTCCGACTATCGTGTTAGCATTTTCATAGTCATTAGGTACTAGGCTTTCAAAGCTACGATAACTCGATTGAGGGTTTTGCACAGGGTTCAGAGCTATTATTGCTATTTAACGTATGTGGTTAAAAGGATCCTGGCAATTTATTGAACTCTAAGGTTTCCAATACTTACAAATTGATGAATGTCATGGTAAATGTATGCGATATTCCGAATCGAGAAGTTTCGTGAAGCGTCGATGGCCGAGTGGTTCATTTCTTGCCATGCGAGAGGTCGCTAGTTCAAACCCCGCCACATACCAATATGTTTTTCAAATATGACATTCACATGTACGATTATTCGACCCTTCAACGGTGAAGGAAAACATCGTGAGGAAACCTGCCTAAGAAGAAATTCTAAGGTTGTGTAGTTGACCAACCCGCTCTTAGCCAGCATGGTCGATTAAGGCCTTATCGTCCTAGTAGAGGGTAGATCCGTGCCCCAGCAGTGGGAACGTATATGGGCTGTTGATAAGATATTCTCGTTAGATTCAAAGGCATCCTTACTAATATTATAAATGCGAAAGTAACTCTGTCTGTCTGTTACGCTTTCACGCATAGAGTACTGAACCGATTTAAATGAAATTTGGTACAGATATAGTCCAGAGCTTGAGAAAAGACAAAGGCTACTTTTTAACCGATTGCGCTATGAAGAAGTAATGTTTTACGCGTTAAACATATCTACGCGAACGAAGTCGCGGGTGAAAAGCTAGTATCTCATAAATGACCCAGATCCCGTTTGTCGTGTAAAGTCAGTCATAATATCGGAAATAATTTCAAATAAGCTAAGGATTTAGTAAGTATTATCCTATCCAACCTACTCATAACGAGTCCTAAAAGATCAAATAGGCTCTCAGATAATAATAAGACTTCGATATTGGTTACATTATGTCGATGAACAGATTCTCTACATGTTACAATTTGTCGGTCCAAAGATTCTCTCTAAGAGTGAGCTTGTTAATAACGTCGGCAATAAAGAGACATTTTGAACAGTCGTTCTTATCCTACATAACAAGTTTGAGCTTTACCCGATTGAAATAGATGCGAGGGTGTACAAAATGACAAGACATCATGTCGCTGTCTGTACGCTAACTTGTAGTTAAGGCGGAGTTTTCTCCGAAGGGACTAATTGCCGCTATTATTACCAATACTTTAGTCAAGGTAATGTAATTTGTATCGACTCATTGGTCGAGAAAAGCAGTGCGTCATCCTCAAACTTAATTTGAGCTGTAACGTCCTTCAGATAAGGACGAAATTAGTTTTCACGGGGCAAGCCTATTGCTCACCTCATTTATAATTTAGGTATGGGAGTAAATAATACAAAGAAATGAGTAAACGGGAGCTTAGTAGCGGTTCTGTGGATTTGTTGGGACCATTTCACTGGGGCTTTTGTTTCAATGAAACTCTTGACTTTGTTACTTAGATAAAATCTAAGTTGCTCAATTTGATACAGATTGGATTGATGGACTTGGGTTTGTTTTGTAAAAATTTAATATTCTCCAGAGGATTTTCGGTAAGTACAGGATGTTTCAAATCAAATAAATTTATTATTTTAATTTTTTTTTTCAACACTATAATATTTAAATAGGAGATTTAAAAACATTTCATATATAAATTTTAGATAAGTAATACTTGAGTTTACTTTGGTCCTTCTATTTGAACCCGAAAATAAACCATTAATATTAAAATTTATATGGCTATCCAAGGTAATAAGCAAAAAAGGAGATTTTTTACAAGTACGAAAAAAATCACCGTACTCAAATGGGATTATGTGGGTACCTCGTTAAGGTGATCCAAGTTGCCAGTTTGTAAAATTTTTATCTTTATCAAGATTTATGCAATAAATAAAATGGCTTTTTGAAAAAGGAATTGTATTTATAAAGGTCGACTCGGCATTATAGTTGACTATTCCTTTGCCTGTCACGTATGATAGGTCGAGTTTTTTCTGGAAATAAATTTTCATTTTAGTCAGTCTTGCCCGTGACCAAGAGCGCTGTAAAGAACTCAAAATGTCAGGTCCAGGGCTCCTGGTTCAATTCATATTTTCAAATTAACATTAGAGCTTTAAATAGCATAAAAACAACAAATAAAAAATACACGCTAGTTTAATCAGTGAACAGTATTATTTCAAAATTCTAATAATATTAAATAATTATAGCGCTTAAAACTGATCCACCTGTATGGCAGTCGACTCCAAACGAGCAATATTGAAGTTAGAGACTTGTTTTATTTACAGTGATCGGTTTAACTTTAAATTGAGGCAAATGGACGGGACTCGGAACCCTTCTAAATCTTGGGGAACAAACAAAATATTAGCAAACATTATTTAGGCTGGCATGAATGAGCATTTGGTACAAATAAACCTGTCCTTTACCCCAGAAGTTGAAGTTTCGACTCCTATTTGGGGGTAACCACCATACATTAATAAGCTGAAATACTGAATTCGAACGTCTTCCGATCGATTCGATCTTAAAATCAATAACATTTTACTATTATTTCACTTTATTTTTTTAGGATTCCGTATCCATAGGGCATAAAAAAATTGTAAACAAAAAAAACCGCCTTCAAAAACCCTACTCACTAAAAATTACAAAATAATATAATACGAACATTTATAATTATCTGGGTACGAATTTTATATGCTTTTGAAGGCGGTGCCGTTTATATTTCAAACAGACAAGCACAGAGTGCTTCTTTTCCTCAAAATTTTGATTGGCACTGCCTTCAAAAAACATATAAAATTCATACCCAGATGATTATAAATGTTCGTATTATATTATTTTGTAATTTTTAGTGAGTCGGGTTTTTGAAGGCGGTTTTTTTTTTTGTTTACAATTTTTTTTCATACTTTTTAGTGTTAAATCTTTTGTTACCCTATTAGTTCAGCTCATCTGTAATACTACTGATATTATAACTAGTAGTCTTAATATGTATACAGTATTGAAAGAATTATCCTTTTACTCCAAACAATTAAGGAGTTGACCTTCCATCATCAGCTCAGCATCATAACATTATGATTGCAAGAAGCAATGCCAATATCACTTCAGAAAATATATAAAACGCGGTACATGTGCCTATAAAATTTGAGGGTTGCCCTCGATTTCTCCTGGATCCCATCATCAGATCCTAGACTGGTCACCCTATTCGTTCAGCTCACCTATAATGCTACTGATATTATAACTAGTAGTCTTAATATGTATACAGTATTGAAAGAATTATCCTTTTACTCCTAAGTATTAAGAAGTTGACCTTCCATCATCAGCTCAGCATCATAAGATTATGATTTCCAGAAGCAAATGCCAATATAACTTCAGATAATATGCAAAACGCGGTACATGTCCCTATAAAATTTGAGGGTTGCCCTCGATTTCTCCTGGATCTCATCATCAGATCCTAGACTGGTCACCCTATTAGTTCAGCTCACCTATAATGCTACTGATATTATAACTAATAGTCTTAATATGTATACAGTATTGAAAGAATTATCCTTTTACTCCTAAGTATTAAGGAGTTGACCTTCCATCATCAGCTCAGCATCATAAGATTATGATTTCCAGAAGCAAATGCCAATATAACTTCAGATAATATGCAAAACGCGGTACACGTTCCTATAAAATTTGAGGGTTGCCCTCGATTTCTCCTGGATCCCATCATCAGATCCGGGACTGTCGAAAATGGGACCACCTCTCAAATAGACTCTATCCAACCAAAAAAAAATTTTTGAAATCCGTCTATAATTGACGAAAATATCGGTGAACATACATAAAAAAAATTAAAAAAAAAAAAAAAAATATTATACATACAGACGAATTGAGAACCTCCTCCTTTTTTTGAAGTCGGTTAAAAACGGGACCCTATTACTAAGTCTTCGCGAATAACCTTTACTATGTTTTCAACGTCATTTTTCCGGTTCCGTATCCTAAGGGGACAAAAACGCAGCCTATTACTAAGTCTTCGCTGTCCGTCCGTCCGTCTGTCACAAAACTACAATATTAGTATGGAACCCTTCGTGCTAAAGGCCGACTCGCACTTGGCCGGTGTTTTAAGCCAGACGTGATAATTTAACTTATCCACTTAGCAGGTAATAATTATAATGATACGTTATACAAAACCTTTATTACACCTAACCTTTATAACACTTCTAAACTCTTATTTAGTTAATCAAACTATCCTTTTGATTTGTCTGTCTTAGTATAGATATAACAGAAGAACTAGATTATGATTTTAGTATTGTCTATTATTTGCGCGAACACTGCTCCTCTAAATATATTATGTAACTCAAAGGTATCTGAGAGACATAGTGATCTATCAATGCACAGCCCAATCCACTGGACGTATCGGGCTGAAATTTGGCATGTAGGTAGTTGTTATGACGTAGGCATCCGCTAAGATAGGATTACCCGAAGCGAAGTAAGGGCGGGTAACTAGTTTAAAAAGAACGAAGTTTACGGATTAAACTCGTATTTATCGGTATTCTAAACATATTATTAAGAGACTTGCGAGCCTTATTACAGCGTTCGACAAAGATCAAAGATAAAAAATAAAAATCAAAGATATAAAATCAACACAAAATAATGTAATTGTATGTAAAAAACCATTAATAGTACTTATTAGGACGTGAAACGCCTAGCAACTAATTAATTACTTAGCACTTTAGGTTTAATGATTGCAATTAATAGTTAATAGGGATTATCCCATATGGTTAGTGAATACGAGAGATCACCACGCGCTCGGCATTTGCAGATTTTGACTAATCCAGATTAATCCGACCACTAGTTGAGCTTTGGGACTAGCTGTTGCCTGCTACTTCGTTTGCGTAAAATAAACTTTGTCACCGCGTTTTGGTGACGCCTTAATGCAAATATATGTAGAATTAATTGTTAACGGCTTGTTATATGTCATATTTATTATTTACCTTTTATCCATGGATTCGAGGTATAAAAATATTTAAAACATAAATTCAAAATTACCGAGATTCTCGATTGATTCAGTCCACAAGCTAATGCAGTTCCTACATACCTATTTCTATAAAATACTTGAACTATTTAGTTGATAAAGAAAATATAAAGATACTACCGAACTTTTTGGGTGTATTTCACCAAGCTTGAATACAAACCGACTGTCAGCTATTAATAGGCTGTATTTGGCTTTTCCTTCTCCTTCAGTCCTACAATTGCGTGATGTAGGTACTCAACTCCCTACACGTAATTCACTCAACAATGACAAACAAGACAAAAACCACACACGGCGAACCCGACAGTCAATCTAAAAACTTATCTACCCGCGACAAACGAGCGAACTTGCCCACAAAACAAAACTTGTACGCGGCCATAGCTTAGAACCGCCCGCCCATCAGTCGCCCGCCGCCCAGACCGCCGCGCGCACGTCTCGAACGCTAGTCAACCCGAACGCGTCAACCTACGTTAATTTTTAATACCCGACCGACATACCCTACCGAAATTAATTTCGAATTTGGAACGTATCGATTGTCGCTTTTTAATTATTGTTACTGCCTATATTTTTTTTTCGGGAATACTGTGGTGTGTGAAACTTTGTGGCCAAATGGTCGCGTTCGTTCTCGTTTGAAGTGTGCTAAGTAAGTTTTTGAAGTGTACGCGTGTCGAGTTCTCTGGGCGGGCGTGCTGAGATTCTTATTTCGAAGAGGTGAGTCGGTTAATTAGTTTCATTATCGATTTTGTATCGATTTTCAGGCGCTCAAATTATTTGTGTCACTCCTTGTTTGTTCCCTTACAAATAGATAGCTTCTACTAAAGTTAGGTGTGTTTTAAATATATTTGAATATTTTCTTTAAACGATTAAAATTGTAACGATAAAATTAATATATAACGATGTAAATAAATAACGAAGTATTATAATGTCTGTACAATAATTCGTGTAGAACGGTATAAAGTTAAAAATACACTCATTTAAAAGAAATATAACATTAACTTTGTTATATGCTTATGCTTTACATACAAAGCATAAGTAAGTATTTACGTATGTATATGTATGTATGTATATAAAGCATAAACTAGATGATAAAGGTAGTTTTTAATATAAAAAGACCTATCTATAATAGTAACTTTTTGGAAATGGTTTAAAACTATGTAACACTTTCATCCCTACTATTAAGTAAGGTAAATAGAGTAAAATGATGATTATAAACATTATTTAGGCATTGAACGGACTTTTCAAAAATCATTCTATGATTGAAACTATCGTCCTAATGTGAAAGGTCAAGGTTAATATACCAGTGCTGCCCAACTCCAATAGTGGAACACTGAATTCCAACAACTCACTAACTCACACACTTCCAGACTCACGTATGACAAATTGATGTAATGAATGTATGCATATCGTTTCCGCGAAATGCTTCTTTCAAAGGCCTTTACAAAGGATATAATGATGAATTTGTAGGTACATTTTAGCGTTAGTGACTAACACAGTTACTCATTCGTTTTGAGAATAATAAAGGTGCAAGTTCGAAGTCGACTCCAAAGAAGGTAATCGTTTGTGTATTACTGGTTTCTATGTGTTTCTATAAAATTCCGCCACAGTCAAACTACGTGGTGTTACTTACAAGAATTATAGAAAGACGTGATGTCAGTCAAATTCTAAAGGTTCCATTATAAACATCTATACCTTTACACATTTCAAAAGACTGAAAAGATTATATTTCAATACAGAAAAGGGTTTTTTGAAACATAATTTCATAATATGCCTACTTATTGTATGAATAACATAATTATTACTTTGAGGGCTGTATAATTAAAGATATAGTATAAAAAAGTATACCTTGGAGTGCAGAAGAATTTTTTTTTTACTTACCTTCTACCAATATGAAGCAAAGTAAGTACATAAGTATCTTTTCCTGTAGAAACAAATTGACCATACACAGATAGTATTCACTTATATGTTATATCTATATAAAAGTAGACACCAGAGCCATTGTTATATTATTCGCCTATTACATGGTTACATGTATGGGTATCATGTAAAAACTAACACGACAATAAGTGTCGGTGACTTCTGCGAATATTACCTTGTGGGGAACAATAATAAATGTCACGTAAAAATATTGCCTCATATTTTCACCCAATTCCGGTCACTATGAGCGTGTTCATTATTTTTTTAATTGGGACTTCGTTTGAAGCGGTCGCAAATTTGATGTAAAAATTATAGACATGGATAACTAGACTTAGGTTTCATTGAATATTTATTTAAGAAAGGTATAAAATTGTTACTTTTTTAATTTTTTTTAATAGTTATGTTTGGATGCCTACAGAATGTAGTAGCGTTCACGGACCATCAAACTATTAGAGTATATGCCCTTATATATGCTTTACTTAGTATGCTTAAACTCGAGTTAAAA
This sequence comes from Maruca vitrata, assembly GCA_039566165.1. Classification (NCBI taxonomy): domain Eukaryota; kingdom Metazoa; phylum Arthropoda; class Insecta; order Lepidoptera; family Crambidae; genus Maruca; species Maruca vitrata. The sequence goes on from CM076921.1 coordinate 10,233,765, forward strand.
TTTAATTACACGGCAACATGTCTTTTTATTCCAAACTGACTACGATGATGTCTTTGAGTAGCTTTGTCATCGGACTTATGAGGAAGGAAATGGCTCTTTCCCTGGTTTTTGTAATTGGCTACAAACTAGTACAGTCAGCCAAAAATTTGGTCTACCACCCTACGATTGAGATTCGTTTAAATGTCATGAAACAATAAGGTAAATTTTCCCTGGCAATAAGATTGTGTCAGTGACTATTGTGAACCTTAGCGAACTTTTGTCAAAAGCGGTAGATAATTTTCTTGGCTGACTGTATCTGAAGAGGATTTGGCTTGTTTCCCTTATCAACAATTGTGAGAACCACATATGAGGTCGACAGGCACAAGACCATATTGAGCCTGTCGCACTCACCCTGAAGGCCTGCTTAAATGCCGTTTCACGCCCTGCCTGAGCCCGGGATCATAGGGAAAACATGAGCTGGAAGGGCATTCCATGACTTAATGACAAGGCGCAGAAAAGAGGAGCTGAACCTCTTGGTCCGAGCCACCAGCGCCTGCATTGTATGTGGATGACAGCGCTGTCCAGCACGTGTCATTCGGAAGTGGAAAGTGGACGGAGGGACTAGTTGAAATAACCCTGCAGAGCATTCCCCGTTATAGGGACCTTATATTCGCATTAACATAGGTCGCATTCGAAATAACCAGCTCTCTAATTAAGTAAATAGGATTGTTAAATATACCGATAATATCCGGATTAAGACTACTTTGTATTCAACTAGTTTCTAGTCACGCATGAAACGAAAAAATAACTAGATTCTTAATGTTTTGTGTAGGGATTAAGTCGTTTCAATATTAGGACGCGAATGATGTAACAACTGTATGCGGCGAAATTTTAATTGAGATTAAAAATTTGAATAATTCGGAAAGCTTAATTGACCGTAACGAGTTAGTTATTTCAAGGGTTTTTAAAACATAAGGGAATACATTTTTTTCTGCCAATGCTGAATGAGATTTTAATTACTATATTTGAATCATAGGTATAGCCTATGAAGTTGAACTCGCGTCCGTAGGTACACTCTATAAAACTGAGAGAGAGCGCAATAATATTTTTAAATCATACTTTTTATGAATTCGAAAGTTAGGAGTCGAAAGGATGTATGTACGAGTATAAATGTATGTATGTTACTCGTTCATGCAAAATCTATTTCACGGATTTTTATGACACTTAAAAATAATATAGCTTGTGCATCAGCATAACACATAGGATAAAATCCAAAATATATAACTAACTCCACGCATTCGAAGTCGCGAATAGCCAATAGTATTCTTCTTATCGTATGGTTGATGAACAACCTGGTGTCAGAGTTTTTAAACCGCCCGTAGGCCTCTGACATGGCTTCACACACCGTTGAAAAATTTCTCAGGTGTGCTGGTTTCCTCACGATGTTTTCCTTCACCGTTAATCGTCGAATGACGGTACATATGAATTTCAAATTTTGAAAAACACATTGGTACCTGGCGGGGTTTGAACTGGCGACCTCTCGCATGGCAAGCAACGATCTTAACCACTCGGCCATCGACGCTTTGTTTAATAGCCAATAGTAAATAATAATCATATAGACACCTGATATAACCTAGGTACGTAGATAGAATTATCAGGACTTCGGTTCACTTGAGCTGTATAAAAATGTTACTTTCCGATATTTGGAAAGTCACCGCACAATCAATCGATGGTCTTAATGACTTTGTTAATGATTTTCACGTGTTATAATATTCATTGGAGTTACATCGTTACTGAAATTCAGTCGTTGTTGTGACATACAAGTATATAATATAAAAATGTGAATTATAATATCGGTCAGCTAAAAGTGGGTAGGTGTTTTCAACAGACTTCAATAATGAAGGTTCTCAGTTTGACCTGTATGTATGTATGTTTACCCACGATTTTCTTTTGGGGTCCACGAGTTTAGGTTTTTGTTACCATATTAGGTATGAGAAATAAATGAATGGATACATACATGGCTAAAGTAAAGCAAATCAATTAATTCTTGTCATTCCCAAATAAAATGATAATAATCTGCTTCGTAAAAATGTTATTTCTTTTTAATATGGACACATACATACTATGTTTCTATTAAATCATGTATACAGAAAATCTAAGACAGAACAAAAGCCTTTGGAATATCCTCTAGAAGTTTACTTAGTCGAAAAGTTATGGATCACTCACTATGTCAAGGCGAAACAATTTGAAACACCCAAAAGATTTAAGTTAAGAAAAAAAAGGTAAGTTAACAACAATATTGACAGAAATAATGATACAACCTTACGTTGGCCCTACCCGGAGTTTAAAAATAATCCTTCGGAAACGCAAAGAATGATGATAAATACCTTAGTTAGCCATGAAAATTTTACCTTGAATATACAGACATCATGTTTTGAAGCAAACCTAATTTCTTTTTTTTATATCAACCACGTGATTTCACCTAATGATAAAGGAAATTTAAAAAAGTAAGTTGTTAACTGAGAAATACATGTATGGTTGAAAGTATCTATTTTCTTGACTTCTGTCGCTTGCTTGAACATCTTGCATATTTGAAAAATGTGATCTTAACAGTTTGAAGTTTAAACTACAATTTCAATTTCCAATCGCTGTGTAATTGGTTTTGTATTTACGTAACTGTAATTGAAGCTATTTGTACTGTAACTTTACGATTGAATTATTGAAGCCGATTGTTACGTTGGATGAAAATTTCTAAGAGCAGAGTATGGTACAAACTGTTTCAAAACGAAATAAAACGTCCAATTTATGTACTAGCGAATTTCGCACTGATTTTTGAAAAAATGTTTTATATTAATTACAAAAGCAACCAAGATAATTTCATCGAAGTCCTCAATTTTTGAATGCTCGAACATACTACACAACAACATATAGGTAAGCATTGTTAGTTACCTGAACCCCAAGTAGATTACATGTTTTCGAATGTTTATAACACACACAATTTCTATAACATAAAATAGCATTCTCCAACTTTACCTAATGTTTATAAATATTTTTAAAAGCCGTAGCCAGCACCGTAGAATGCACCTCAATTGTATCCCTAAGAACAAAGAAAGCAATTTCTCGAAGTTTCCAAACGTGAAAATCATATTAGGAACTTTGACAAGCCAATCCTTAGCTCTCAAGCTAATAAGATTACGATTTAGACGCCGAAGTTAGACCGACGCGTACATTCCATCCTCTTTAGTAACTCATATGAATATGTATGTTGAACTCAGCCTCAGGACATTTGATAACAACCGTATGCATAAAGGTTACTATGGGTTATAAATGCCAAATTGACTCTGATGAATGTCGTTTTTTTTTCTAACTGATATACGATGATGTCTTGGAGTAGCCTTGTCATCATCACCGGACTTGCGGGGGAGCGGATGGCTGTCACCCCTAAGATGAATGTAGTGTTTCCAAGCTAAAACAACTGAACAGATTTAAATGAAATTGGACTATCTCTGGGAACGTTAAAAACCTTTAATTGAAAATGGTTGTTATGCAACTTAAAGTCAATATTGATTCTAAACGGTCATTCAAATCGAACAGTGTTGAAAGAAAACTAATAATCATTTTAAAATACATAATTTTGTTGACTTTTATTTAATTTAATTTGAAAATCGTCACTATATTAGATTTTAACTACTGTCAGGTCTTTAGTGACACTCACCGGACTGAGAACATATTGACTGATATGTGAATCATAAAATTCGGGCCAGGCATTTGCTATCTGACGTGCTTCAAAGCAACATACAAAGCTAAATACATAGGCTGATAAACACATTACCACTCTTTTGTGTCGCGCAGTCAGGTAAAAAAACATTGGCTACTTTTTCACCTAGTGCGTTATAAAGTAGAAGTGTTGAACATTACTATCCTGTCTTACAAAACCCTATGCTTTATGGGATAAAAGATAAAGGATGAATGATGAAGTTGAGTTACGCCCGTAACTCTAGTTCAGAAACATTTGAATGTGTAGATGAAAATACCTTCACTGCAATAGGAATCGGACATGTTCAATCAAAGTTCTACTACATGTGTACGCAATATAGCCACAGGAAATTGTCGGTTGACCACGTAATCTGTCCATCTCAAGATAGACGTGAAACAGACAAATGATTATTATCGATACAATTCTACATATACATTACATGTACAATACACAACATACGTATATCATGTGCTTACCTAGTTCATAAAGGTACTGATTCATTATTCGATAGGAGACTCCTCATGTTTTTGTTAATGTTTTTGGTATTATATAAAATTCTAGTCAATACAACAGTTGCTCTAAATGACGACAAAAATGCAAAACGAAACTTCATTAACCATTTTTTGTACTGAAAAAATGGTCCGGCCTTTGGGTAGTTTCCTAAGTCAAATTTTACATGTGATTTCACAATTAATAGTAAGATATAGGCAGATTAATAACATAAGTCAAATTGAAATTAAAATTTCTGACAAAATGAGGCAATAATAGACATTTGAAGTTGGGTAGGCGAGTCCATCCATCTACATCAAAATAAAAAAATAGGCAACTACCCTATTATGGTTGAAAGAAAACGGGGGCAATCATCAGAGCACTTCCGGTATGCAAAAAATAGGCTTCCATTTGCGTACAAGCGCTTACAGACATTTTGCAGATATGCGTTTCAATTCATTTGTAGGACGTAGGGCTGAGTTCGGTTATTCGCCTCGAAGGCAATTTGTTAAGCGGCCAATTACCAAAAACGTGAATTACCCACACGCATGTCCTATGAAGTTTGAACTCGGAGGTAGACGTTAATAATATGGGGTGAGCGATGTCGTCATCATTTCAGTCGTCCCGCCATATTTGTTTAACCGATTCACAAACTGTTTCAGTTTTAGCTCGCTAGATTAATTAAATAGTGCCTGTCGCATGCACCAAAGAGTCGCGGGTTTAATTCCCACTTGGGGCAAATATTTGTGTGATTAACATCAGTTAGGGGTGAGAGCCATCCGCTCCCCCGCAAGCCCGGTGATGATGACAAGGCTCCTCCAAGCCATCATCGTTAGTCAGTTAGGAAAAAAAAACATTTTAGTGTCTATTTATAGCTCTAATGTAAATTAAATATTTGAGAATTTTCGCATTCTTGACCCCGCCTGAACGGGGACTTGAACCACCACCGGTCTTTCGATATCGCGTCGGCTGCTCTAACCAACTGAGCTATCCAGGTGTTGAGAATTTAAATTTACTGAAATATTACTTTAATAAATAAGACTTCATTTGTATATTTCATTACTTTATTTCTAGTTTTTGTTGTCTGGGATTACATGTAACATGCAGGTCATGTTGTCTGGCATGTGTAGTATTACAATTTAACTCAAATTGTAGGTATCGCTATGGATACCTACAATTTCAGTTAAATTCCTAATCTATATTAGGCCTGATTCTGGTGCATTAAAATATGACTTACAGAATAAGCGCATGAGGGACCAATCATCCTTTGAAGAGTCCATTTGATGGTTTCTTGTGATCGATGGAAAAGTCCAACCATCTTGAATTTGATTACCATCATCATCATCATCATCATGAAGTTTCACAATTTTCAACTCAACAATCTTGCAAAACGTAACAAAGTCACTTGCTTACATAATTTATTTATTTCAGTACACCAATCATTTTAAAAGTAAGTCGTAAGATTATATTCGGGATATTGTATAAGTTGTAATAGGAGGGAAAAATATTATATCATAAAATTTTATCAGAAGGAAACCAAAGCTATACGACCTTTGGTTATAAACCTGTAAAGTGGTTATCGATTCAATATCACCCTACGTTATTATCCAAAAGTAATCCTGTGTTTTATCCTGGAATTTCGGTGTAACATTTAGGGGTGATTGTCTCCAAACTTCAAGATTGTTTCTATATCCGCAACGAGGAAAGGTACAAATAGAATAAAGTACCAGGATTTGGGTATGATATTTTATTCATCTATGTATACATAAATTATCTTAATTAGGTTATTTTGTATTAATTTTTTATGTTGCTTTTCTAAATTTATTTATTGTTTGATTAATTTATTTATTTATGTATTCATTAATTATTATAAGGCACACCAACAAAACATATACAAAACATCAAAATATATTAATATCTTATTGTACTAGTCTCTTTTATTAAGAAGGGTTAATTGTTACGCAATTATAACGATAATTAAATTGAATGTCAAATTACAAAATGTTGCTCTATCGCACGATTTCATCTACCAGCAATCGATGTTCCATGAATAATTAACAGTCGGTACTTAGTAATGGCATGCGGAGGACCAAGATTGTATTTGTTCATTGTTTTTTTGTTTAGTCAAACATTAAAATATGGAGAGTTCAAGAAGTCCCAGTGTTTGTTTAGGCCTGTCCAGATCAAGTTGAATGGGCCGAGTTCCATCGTACACCCATGTTGAAAAACAATTTATTTATTTTATTTGGGACAGGCGGCCGCCCACGATTTCGTCCGCGTGGATATGGTTTTGGCTACAATGATTTATTTTAATAGCCCATAATATACCATATAAAATTTTAAAAAAGTCCTGTCAAATTTCGTTCAACAGTTTCGGAGATTAGCGGAAACAAACAGACAGATAACTGATTATGTTTTTGTTATTGATACCCGATAAAGATTCTTAGCCATTTAGTAAAATGTCGTTATTTCGATATTACAAACGGACACTTCAATTTTATTTAGCTGTATAGATGAGGGTTTCCACGTATTGTTTGTTAAAACGCATTGTTATGATTTCCTTAGCATTTCTAGAAGGGACAGGAAAACGAAATAATAAGTATTCCCTGAGCTACTCACGAGGGAATTCATGATTTGTTTGCGTAGTATTATTCCTAAAGCTATGTCTTAATGTAACGAATGAATTCAAAACTTAAATTTAGTCTTTATGGGTCTACACGCGATATTAGGAGTAGCAAATTACATATCTACTTACTGCCCGACGTTTCGACTGGGTTACATCCATAATGGGTTAAAAATCTTACAAATTCAAAACTTACTGATGCTTTGCGAAGTGCTATGGAATAACTAAATAAATAAATAAATTTGGGACGTTTACACACACGGTCATCTGACCCCAAACTAGAGCAGAGCTTGTACTATGGGCGTCAGAGACTGATATACATACATAGATATTTTTTAAATACATACTTAAATACATAATCACACCCAGACACAAATATTTGTCCCGAGCGGGAATCGAACCCACGACTCTTGGAACCGCCAGACAGGGTCACTAATCACTGTTCCACCGAGCCAGAAATATAAGACGGAACAAATAGACCAAACTATAAAGCACCATAATATTAATTATGAATTAACATCTCAAGTCAAAGCATTCCGCTCGCCCATGAATTTATAATCAGATTTGGTAATCTGTTTGCAGAATAGGTACGAGTACGTCAAAATTGTTATACCTAAGACGATTCGCATACCTTCATAAGTATACCGTTTTCATAGCATGTTAATATAGGATCTGACCCGTCATCCCTTGGGAGCCATAAGGGCAAAAGCTACTTCGAATAGAATATGCTACCGGCAAAAGTTATCCTGGGGTCATCTCTCTGATACATAAAGACGTCGTTTGTATGCATGGATAGATACATTTTATATTACACGTTCGTACAATTTGAAATATCATATAACATAATACCTGAGGCGAAACGGAATCTTCATTGCAGATATAGCTCGTCAGTTGTAGGTAAATTGTATATCCGGCAATAGCACCATTGATCTGATTTCAAACTACTAAGTATGTATATAATCTTAAACTGCCATGGTTACACACATTAGAAAACTGTCCGGGATATTTACTATGTTGTTTTGTTTTGTTTTAGGGAGCTCATTAAAACAAAACAACATGGTAAATATCCCGGACAGTTTCAGTTTTCTAATACTAAGTATGTAGTATAATATTAAAACTTCATAATGGTCAAATTCGCCAAAAAACTATAATAAGTAAAAATAAGACGTCCGACCAATTTCCGATCTCAATAGAGATCAGCCAAATGCGCACGACTTATTAAAGTGCAGAGTACGCGCAAACACAAGTGCACTCTTTGTTCCCTTACTCTCATAGTGTAGTAAGACGGCAATCCGACATGACCGATGAGACGACCGGCTTAACATGTTTTCCGAGCCATGGGCTTGCATCCGCCTACATCCGGATTCCGGGCTGAGCCATTTCTTAACAGAAAAATTCACACAAATTAGCCCGACCCCGGACTCAAATTGGGGACCTCTCGGTCATAACGTAGCTTTTGCTACCAAGCCAATAGACCAACGAGGCAAAACTTTAACAGACAGGTGAAACAACGACCTTTCTAAAATTCCTAACGTGATTGGCTTGAGGTTAATGACATCTGAATATTTGAGATAAATCATTTTGCATCATCAGTAAGCTTAATGAGTAACCGTATTTGAAAGATGTCTGTTTCACCTAGCAAATATTGCGGAAGTCAGAAGGCAATTTACTTAATTTTATCACAGAATTTCTTACTTGAGTATCAGGTAAAAGAGAATACCCTGTAAAGGCACAAAAGGTTAAAAAAAAGTATTCCAAATGGATTGCGAAATCCCAAGAAATGAAATGCATTTATGCAAAAAATATTAAGTAGTTTCTCCCTATTTCTAAATGGATTAAAAATAAAAAGCTCAGGGGTATTCGATCACTGTCTCAATTAAACTTTATCGAGTCTACAAAGACAGTGAAGTCAGGATAATATGAAGTGTCCCGAGACATGAGTTAATTTGTTAAAGTACCTTCGGGACTGAACAAGGATTTAGATGGATTTAATATCTATTGCGATCCGTGAGCTGGATTTACTGCACTTAATTGTAGGTAATGCAGCGCAGCTAATTCCAACCTTATTGGATTGGGGTAAGGTTCTAATACGCTTGGATGTTAAGGGTTTAGGGTTGTGTGTTTTTTATTGATCCTTTTTCTTCATTAATTTTTGATGTGGTTGAAAACAACATTGACTACTTTGGGTCTTGGTATGAGCAGACCCATTATTCATTTCAACGCACTTTATGTTAATACTACGTAGATTACTTTTGAGAACACAAATGTAAATGGAAATGATATTGATGAAAAGTTTATTAGTTAACAGTATTACCTACTATTGCTATTTAACTCAAATTCTTACTTTCTAACTTTAAACTGTCATATCTGTCATTATTACGCACATTGCAACACTGAATATGTCCGGGATTTTAACATGTTAGTTGACCCGTAATCAATTGCGACAGTGCCGAAATATCGGCTCGTTAAAATAAAACAACAAGGAATCCCGAACAGCGAACATATCCAATTTTCTAATATTAAATTGCAGCGCTCCGCGATTTCAAACAAGAAACATGATTCGCTTCACCTTGTATTCCTTCAGTTGTTCATTTGTTATAAGTACACAGTATACCCAGGCCCTATCCGGGATCATTGGTCTCTCTTCAACAAAACCCCGGTTTGTTCTACTGTCGGGAGATTATCTAGGTTGTGTACTAAGGTTTGAAAGGAAAAGGTTCCTTGGAAAGCTGAGATCACAGAAGGGATTTGTAATGTTTGCTCTTGCGTATTTGAGTTCAGGTTTGAGGAATTTCTCGTTGGAACGGAAAATTCGGACGACATTTCGCTAAGGAATGATTTTGTGACACGGATAAGCGAATATACATTTTCAAGTATGAATGTAATGTCTTAGGGATGTTTTATTCAGACTGTTTTTTATGATTAAACTTTGGTTATTGTGGGAGAAAATTGAAAATTAGTATCGGAATTTCCTAGGAATTATAATTTTACGCAATGTTGATTTTTACTGCTGCAAAGTCTTACTTACTTATTCGCACAATAGGATTCATAATTTTCATCTTATTATCTTTTCAATTATAAAATGGACCTAGTTGTAAATAACTTATCAAGTATGCATGTTTTTTTTAATAAGGAGCTAACAGGATAACCTCTTAAATGATGGCAAGCGGTAGTGAGATGACAATGTGAGGTCGACAGGCACAATAGGCCGTATTGAGTCTGCCGCACTCACTCTAAAGGCCTGCTTAAATGCAGTTTCACGCCCCGCCTGAAGAGCCAGGAATCATAGGAGGTAGGGAAAACATGACTTGAGCGTAAGCATGTATGTAAAAAGGTGAATGTGCTGTACTAATAATATACCTAGGAACTATTATAATGACAAATGTCAGTGACCTCTTCAAATGTCGCGTGAAGATGCCAATCGTGTCAGTTTAATGGTAATAAAAATATATAAGTCGATCAAAGAGGACTTTAATCCGACATTGTTTGAGCGACATTTGTTCTTTTCCTAATAAAAAGCTGGAAAGTTGTCAGTAGCCTGTTGAATTAGAGATTGCAGATTGTCTAGCAAAGTTTCAAAATCAAATGACGTTTAAAGTTAGAGATAAGTTTGATTTGCGTCTCGTAGCTTAAGTATTATATAGCAGAAGTACTTAACAATAAATAATGTATGCAATATAACGTTAATTTGTGACGTGGTCAGACCGACCAAATTTGATTACAATTTTAATAGCTTGTGGTGTACATTATATTTTGTGATTGAGTGCGGCTTTATGTTCGATTAAAGATTTATTCAAAACTAGCGACCGCGTGGGAATATGGAATTTAAAATAGCTTATTATGTACCTTGTAGAATTGGCTATGTATTAGTGTAGTCCCGTCGAAATTGGCCCAGCCGTTTCGGAGATAAGTAAGAACAAACAGACATACAGAAAAACATGTTTGTAGTTGTATTTTTGTTATTGGTACCCAATATAGATTTATACCCATTTAGTAAAAAGTCTTTATTTTAATATTACAAACATGCACTTCAATTGTATTAAGTTGTATAAATATTTAAAACTCTTTGATACGGCAACAACTATCGTTTAATTATGCATTAAAAACTAGACCTCGAAAATCTAATGTAGAATAAATTCTATAATAAAACAAATAGTCAGACAGATTTTTTCATCATTATCATCATCAGCCCATCCGACGATTAACTTTGCTTTAAAATTACCATGGATTCATAATACGACTTTATGAAAACATACTCTCATATTGCACCATTCAGTAGCGCCGTGGCATTATTTAGTATCCAGCTATTATTAGTCTGGCGTAAATAAAACCCTCTATTTCATTGTATCTGAAAGCTCCGCTGTACTGGGTGTGCTTTTGACAGGTACTCAGTGGTACGATAGTTTAATTTGAACTAAACTTTGCATCTTATTATAGGGAGACGATTTTCCCACGTGAATTACCTTGGAATAACATTGTCTCAAGTTTTAGTGAACTGAAGTTGCTGGCTTGAAGGGTTATTAGATATGGCATTTATTATGATGACAGCGTAAAGTTTAAACTGGAAAATCTGAATGTAGTATGCCGTAGTTGTAAAAGTTATCGTTGTAAAAAATCAGCCAAATCAGAGTTACCGCACCGAGAGTTCCGTATAAAAATTTACGGTTTTCGCATGTTTCCTTTATCTGTGCTGTAATAAGTTTTTTTCGTGGGTTAATTTCAAGGTTCTTTAAGTTTTTATGCCCATAAAAGTGTCGAAAATTGCGGCATAAACAGGTATATATTTTGATTGTATCGGTTTGAAGTTTTGTTTTTTCACAACCACAAAACATAAATGATTTGATAAAAAAAATCAGCTTGATACCTCAACATTTCTTGAGAAATCGTTTATTGATAGAACGATAGACTGACTAACGGTCGGATGGACGAAGTGATCCTATAAGGCTTACGTTTTTCGGTTTCTTAGTACTACTCGTACATACATACATACATAAAATCACGCCTTTTTCCCAGAGGGGTAGACAGAGATAGAAAGAAAGAAAGAAAACATTCATTGACCATGACATAGAGGTTACAATGACACATAGATACAAACACAAGACACAAAACGCACATAAAGAAATAAAACACATATGCAAGGACTTTATAAGTGGTCAACGAGGTACAGGCCTCAGCATATGCCGCATCAGCCCGAGAGCCGCTGCAGCGTTGGTATTCTGGCCGTCCCCCTGTGTGACTGTAGTAGCTTACACATAAACGACGTATATATAAATATCTTTATAATAAAAACAAATCAACTACAACTAAATAATAACTGAGATCACTTCCTGCCATGTGTTAAGATTCTGGCACACCACTTTCGCTTGTTTCACATCCATCGATCTCTTCATGCATGCTTTTCTTTGTACTGAACCCTAAAAATATGGAAAACTGTAGACACTGAACAAATAGCTTCAGTTAATAGAGGTGAGGACATTCCGTTGGTCGAGCACTTACTAATCAATACGTAGCTTTCATTCAGTTCGGATTATTAATGTAATTGCACGTGGCTATTGATTGCCGCTTTATTCAACGACATGCAGTCGAAGTCATCATCATTAGCCTTTATCGTAGCAAGGTTTATGGACTTACCTGTATATAAGTACGCTTAAATTCTGGATATTTTTCTAAACGCGTCGCAAAGAAGTTTATTTTTTTTAATAAAAAGTGTTTCAGGGTGACCTCATTCCACCTAATAAAGAGGTAAGCAGTCGTGAAATCCATACCTTATGTGGTCGACAGGCAGACCTCACCCTGAGGGCCTGCTAAGATGCTGGGATGCATTCAATCCGGGATTGTATGAGGGAGAGAACACATGCGCGCGGAAGGGCCATTTTAAATCAAATTAAAAAAAATTTTTTTCATAATTAAATATTAAAAACTAATAGTTTTTAACCTTTTAAAAAAACTGAACACTTACGTGCAATAATATTATTGTAGAAAAAAATATAAGTTTCACATTCTTATTTCACGCACCAGAAATTGTTACACAAAGTGTCTCCGTAAATAAGTAAATATTGGATAAGCCACCCCCACATAGCAAGATATTGAATATCGAAATAATAAATAATACAGTTTCGGTTTACTTTCAATACCCTTACCAATCCTCACGTAAATGCGATTTAAAATATTCATCTAAGGTGTACTGACTAACATTTTCTATTGACGTCCCTACCATAGACAAATAAGTACATCCCGCTATAACAATCCGAAAAACAAAAGCACAAATTAGTGGAAATCGATATGCTGAATAAATAATTATTGGAAACCCAAAGGTAAATTACCGGTATTAGGACGGGGCTATATGCTTGCTATGTACTGGGAACCATAGAGCAAAAAAGTAGAAGTAACATGATGTTTCATCTAAAATCTACTGTTTGCAAGATTTTTATCGACATATTTTGTGTACGTATGACGTTTTGTTTCTTTTGCACTAATATATAATTTTAAACTGTAATAGTTACTCGCATAAGAAAACTAAAAGTGTCCGGGATATTTACCATTAAAACAAAACAACATGATAAATATCCCGGACAATTTTCTTATTTGCATTAAGCATAAATTGTGAAGGCCTAGTATTCCTGCTAGATCCTAAATTCTGATACTCTACTCTAAATTTAAAACAAAAACAATAAAATATAATTATTGAAAACTGCAACTTCAAATGTTCCCGCAGTAAACCGCAGATAAACTTCGATAACTCCTTTCTAATACAAAATAAAAAAAAGAAATAAAAACACATTTAAATTTTATGTGATAACGCATTTTATTGTTATATATCTTACTTTAGGTCGTCTAGAGACCGAGCTTAAATATAACTTTGATTTTGCACAGAGTAACTGATAAAAGTCTACACGCAAGTGGACTTGCGGGCAGAAAGCTAATTTAAAATAAAAAAAATCAGAACATAAACTGACCACAACACAAATCTGTAGTAACACCATAAATTTCTGCGCTTCATTGCTCTATGCCCAACTCTATGGACAGGTCATTATATTGGTGAAGTAAAATGTTTGAATTATACTAACACCGCTTATGTGTTTGGTGAAACGCGTGGGCAAACATAAAAAGGGGTCGTGAACTTTAAGTGGCATTGGCGTTTATTTCTTTCGTACAAGGATGAATACGAAAGTGTAGGCTGGTGAGGTTATAATAACTGGGTCATGTAAACGAATTACATATTAGTTACCTTTCGAACTAGTTTAAAAAATATGTTGGGGGTAATGCGGTAAAAACACTGCATTTAAGTCCTCGAATGGACCTCCTTATGAGGGCTTGTGTGTCTATATCTGGCTAGTAAATATGTTCTGAGGTAAGAAAACCTTACGTGTTTTCCGAGTCACGGGCGTGCAACCGCCAACTTCTTCCGAGTTAAGTAATTTCGTTGCAGAAAAACTCACACAAATTTTGCCCGACCCCGGACTCGAACCGGGGTCCTCACGGTCCTTATGCAGAGCTTGCTATCAAAAGACCAACGAGGCAGTAGAGGTAGTCTTTTCTTAGCGGACGCCTAGGTCATAACATCTACCTATATGCCAAATTTCAGCCCGATCCATCCAGTGGTTTGAGCTGTGCGTTGATAGATCACCATGTCAGTCAGTCACCTTTGAGTGCTATATATTTAGATTTAAAATCAGTGCATTTAGGTAGGATTCACACCGATCTCGCAGGAGGACTTATACGGCCGTAAATAAAGTAGTATTTTAATAACAAGTCGCGCCGCATGATGTGAATCCAACCTTAATGTCCAAATAGTTTTTCACAATTTTGTTTCAAAAATGAATGTGCATTTAGTTGTATCATTATTTTTTATAATGCAATGTTCCTTCGGAAATTTTTCGAGAGCAACTTTGAGAACTTTTCCTAATGCTCCTCCTAATTATTTAATGAAATTAATAAACTTTTACGAAAATACGAACTAAATTTAGAAGTCACGATAATAAATACAAGCAATAGAAAATATTAACAAGCAAAACTTCAGGGTTTAACAGCATTCAGATTAAACTGAAATACTTACTTTGTAATAATAATTTTTGATAAGTAATCACAGTAACTAAGTAAATATTGTAGAAGATTTTTGGAGATATACTTGAACTCATACATTTGGAGCGATTATTAACAAACTTAAAAATGGCGGATTTCAGTTTGACCTATATGATGTTAATCCTCAATTTTTTTGAGTTATATTCCATGAGGAACAGACAGGATCTGACAATTCACTTGATGACCGTGATTATTGTATGCCATTAGTATGTGGGACCATACATGTACTTTATATGTTTTGTCGGCATTTGGAAAAAGAATGCAATGTTTGTTTGGATAGAAATAAAAAGACGGGGTGAAATTAAAAAAAAAAATGTAGAAACCAAACAATAAAAAAACTGTTTTAGAACCCATGTGCGTGAAAAATAAAAAAAGAACTAAAACATACTTGAGTGGTGTAAATATTTCAAAGAAATGAACTGAATATTTTCACGAGCAGTCCACACCGTACATCGACAGACAAACCATTTAATATTCATGAAACTTCAGCGGGGAACTTGAGTGCTACAAAATTTGAAATTACGTTGTAAAACTCACAAGTATTTTAGACAGATTTTCTCTCCATATTTTCAAAAGACTACGTTCAGATTTGATTACTTAATAATTTTCTAAATTAATTTGTACAACCTACCTAAAGCATTCGTAGGAATGGTAGGTACAATTTAATAAAAGTAGAAACTTACTTCACTAGAATTTTAGTTATATTATTAATTAGTCCTCATTAATAATTATTACGGATTTTGAGTTTTATTAGTCCAACATTCGGAATAAACTCTTTTTACGTCTACTTTACTACGAGTTTATACATACACGCTGTCGATAACAATTTCTAGGAACTATTCATGGACTATACTTTACCTAAGTGTAAGGGGACACGTGTGAAAGAATATATGTTATGATTACTAGCTGTGCTGACTGTGACTTCTTTCACGTGGAAAAGAGACTTCACACTTTCGCTTTCAAACACCCAGCGAGCACTGGATGACCCATAATCACTAAATTAAAAGGATTCTTGTAAGTTTATCTAGATCTAAAGATAGACATCAGAAATAGATATTTTTAGATCATTTTATCATCAGTCTATAATTATATCCACTGCTGGGGCATGGGCCTATCCTAAACTAGGGCGACAAGGCCTTAGTCAACCACGCTGGCCAAGTGCGGGTTGATTGAATACAACTTAAGAGTTTCTTTGTAGGTCTGCAGGATGTTTCCCTTCACCGTTAAAGCGTCGAATAATCGTGCATATGATATTCAAATATCTGAAAAACATAGTGGTAACAAGAAACTATCGTCATTCTCTCAGACTCGACGTTTTTTTGGACAAATAATTCTTTTTGCATATTTTTTGTGTATCTTGAACCGTTTTTGCAGCGCACGCAACGGAAGTCTTAATGATAAATATGTTTCCCCGTTTTTCACACCTTTCCTACTTTGCTCCTATTAGTCACAGCGTAATTTTATATGACCTACCTCGATAAATGATCTATCCAACACAAAAGTATTCGAACCAGTAGTTCTTCAGATTAGGGCGTTCGAAAACGAAACTCTTTAGCTTTACAAAATTAGTATAGATAAGTCAGATCAGAGCTCAAATATCGCTATTGTCCATCTTTCGAATACAAACGCTGTAGTTTTCAAACGGCTGTGTCGGAACGTAGTTTATTTTAGTCATATACAGGTCAACGGTTCTATATAGGTCGTTTGTCTACTGATTGCTATTGATCGTGGTGACTTGTTTATATGTCTAAATACAATACTATTGGCGGCTCAGGGACGGGTCACTATGTAGAATCGATAAAATTTCGTCGGTAAGTTGCGTATAAGTAAATTATGTGGTAGCACGTGTACACGTGGGTATTAGTATTAGTTTTCCATTGGTTCGCCGGAGAGTTTCGTGGTCTTGAGACATTGTTACTGTCTTGAAAGTACCATAACGAAAAAAAAAACAAAATTGAGACGAATTGAACACATCCTCCTTTTTTGATTCGGTTAAAAATCTAAATTGGTTAAGGACACAGTACTCTAGGAACGAAATCAACAAAGCACTATACACAAGAAATGAAATTGAAAGCATGTTACCGGTACAAGTGTAAGTGGTTAGTGACCCAGGCTCACTACCTACGGTTCCAATAGTCGTGGGTTCGATTCCCACCCGAAACAAATAGTCGTGTGACGAATGTCGTTGTTTGTTCCGTGTATAGGTGTGTTATTAAATATTTACGAGTATATTTGTGTATCTACTGTTGATTCTGAAATCTGTAACACAAATGCTTAAGCTATCTACCACGGAATCAGATCAATGTAATTATATGAAGTTGTGTAAAAAAATATCTATAAAGTGAAAAAGGCGTACATGACGTTAAAATTAAAATGTAATGTTGCGTAAACTCAATAAACATTGTGTAATCAAATTAGGTTATTGTACGACGATTTTTGCACGGAACTGATGAAATGGAATGTTTTTTGCCCTTTGATGTACGTTTTCGGAGCTTTTATTAACTTTGTAAAACATTTTTTCTTGTTTGATGTCGAAATTTTCCCGAAAAGTTTAGATACAGGTTGGAATTGAAAAGAAATATCAAACATTTTTACCAGGAAGTCAGGATGAGTAGATTTTAAAAGTTATGATGAGATTATGATGGATATTAAAAACTATATTTATGGGTCCTTACTGCCCAACTTTATCTTCTTCTTATCGAGTCAATGGAAATACGTACTTACGTAATGATGGTTATGATGGAAAGTAATTTTTTTATAATTGAAAAAGATTCAATGTGTTACATAAACTAGAAAACTGTAACTGTCCAGGATATTTACCATATTGTTTTGTTTTAATAAGCTCCCGATATTTCGGCACTATTGCAAGCGCCATGATCACGGGTGATCAGTTCACCCGTTCACCCGACCAGTTCGGGAGCTCATTAAAAAAAAACAACATGGTAAATATCCCGGACAGTTACAGTTTTCTAATGTGTGCAACTATGACAGTTTAAAATGATGTATTACATAAACTTTTTCCTACTTCCAGAGATTCAAAAGTAAAGAAGAATATTTCATATGAGTACCAATTGCTTGGCAGCTAATCCAAACGTGTTTATTATTCAAACTGATCTAAATCTAGTCTCAGATTAGGTAATTAAGCACCGATAGGTAATGGGTGAAACATGTCGCCTTCATAAGCCTAAAAGGTTTTCGTTGGGTACATAGACAACTAAATCTTATACCGATGTTCGTCGGAGATAGATACTGATAAATAAGTCATTATTTATTTCGTTACCATCATCATCATCATCATCATTCTCCTGCCCTTGTCCCACACTAAGTGGGGTCGGCGCAACATGTATATTTCTTCCACTCGGGCCTGTCATTCGTCATCTTTGCGTGTACTCCTTTCACTCCCATATCATCTCTCACGCAATTTATTTCGTTACCATATTTATTAAAAAACAAATTATAATAATATTTGAGATTTATAGGTAACCATTGGTTGGTACTGTTTTTTTAACCAGCCTATACCGTCCTACTACTGGGAAATGGCCTCCCCCAATTCACTAAATTGCTTTTTTAATTTCCAGCCAAGGCCGACGATTAGGACAGGAAGTGCTACTTATATTTACATTTTATTTAAATTTGGTACATTGATAGTCTAGCTTATATAAATAAATAAATATAAATATTACAAAACATCACATACATTGATCTGATCTCGTGATAAGTAACTTAAGCACTTTACGTTACGGATATCAGAATCAGAAGTGGATACACAAATATACTTAAATACATCAAATAACACATCCAGACAGGAAACAAACACCGATGTTCATCAAACAAATAATATGGGAGTCGAACCCATGACTCTTAGAACTGTAGTTAGTGAACCTGGGTCACTCCAAGAGCTTTATCGGCGACAATCCAAAAGAATGGCACATAACCATGATGGGTGGAAGCAGACTTCAAAGTCGACTACTCATGGGAGCGCTAACAGGGCACTATGCCACAAACACGTTATTAATGAAGATGAGATTGTCATCAAATAGCGATTGTAGAGCCTGCAAGGAAGAAATGGAAGACATGAAACATCTCTTATGTGAATGTCACTCATTGGCCAGATACAGGCTCAGACTTCTGGTAACGGCTTATCCGAAACCAGAAGAATACAGGCACCCAGACCCAAGGACATTATTGCATTTATGCAGTTGATCTTCAGGGAGTAGGTGTATAAAGGTAGGGGTAACACAAAAGATCCCTGTGGGTCGACGTGAACCGGTTAGACGGTCCCAACTATAAGATAGATAAGATAAGAACCTGGGTCACCAACCACTGTTCCACCGAGCCGGTCAAATATATGTCACGAATAATAGAGACTGTATGACACATACTTAGAAAGGACATAGGTGACTTGTTCATCAATTGTGCTGAAAGGTTCATATTTTACGTGTTAAATACTTCCCGCAGGCGGAATAACGGGCGGCTAGCAAGTAAATTAATGAAATAAAAAGCCCATTCAGCTCACTGATCTCGCAAAGGTGAGAACAAACATGGTAAATGAATGAAGTTAGTGTTTAAACACAACGGAATGAGTGTAAGTTCGCGCTTTCGGCAGCCTTTGAGAGAGCTTTCGGGCGAATTAAAGTAATTTGAATTAAAATGTAAATACTGTGGTTCAATGTTTTCGGTCTTGAGCGGGCTTTTCAGGTGAAAGGATATATTTGGAAACGTATTTAAGTACGACAACATAGTAGTTTGTGAAAGGATTTTTTGATTCTTTATGTATATTATAAGGTCTTTACATATGAAATTGGGAGGAATAAAAAGCCGTTTAATGTCGATGCCAATCATAAATTATCAGACATACGGACACCAAATAGAAATTAAATATTAATTTTAGTTTCAATAAATACGTTAATGATATAAATTATAAATCTATGACAGTTAATATTTCATTAGATTGACTCACGATACAATGGAATTATTATCATACATACACCATCTTAAAAAATAATGTGATCTGATGCCTGTCCCTTTCCTTAGAGTTACAATAAAACTTTATTACGGTCCGGCGCAGTTTCGTAAAATATGTGATAATCTACAGCTTTGTCATTGCAATAAGGTTGACTTTTGAGCTTTTTCCTTACCAGCAGCGGAGGGTAATCTAGTTTACGTATAAAATTGCACATTTCAGCGTACAATCGTAAGTATAAAACTGACGTCGTTTAAAGCAAGATTCAAATGAATCCAGTTTTGTGTTCGACAAAATAAAAGGCTGTTGTAAAGTCCCGGATATCCGTGAATTACGTTTAATACCACGGTTAAGACCGTGCAATAAAACTGTCGCGAGTTTGTTTTCATTTTTGCATAATTTTTGTAGAGTTGTCGAGTGTCTTTGTGAAATGAGTTGACGGTTTATAGAACGATTTATTTAGAATATACTAGTTATTATGTAATGTAATGGATGAGTATCCTAAACAATACAATTTATTACGTGCAGACGTTACAAACATAGCTCTTATTACAGACCATGCATTTTATAACAATGTTTTGATTGCACGCTCTGTGTCTTCTATACTTATATTGTTAAGCTTACATTGTTTGCTTAAACGCGCTATTATAACACACGCAGATCTACTGGTTCGAATTGATAAAATTATTTATGGAGGAAGGCTTTAGGCTATAATAATAAAACATCACGCTGTGACCAAAAGGAGAAAAAAAAAATTGTAGAAAATGTGTAAAAACCTGGGGAAACGCAGTCCAAGTCGCCGGAACAGCTAGTATAAGATAACGTGTACTGTTTACACTGAATGCCTCCTATGATCCCGGGCTCTTCAGGCGGGGCGTGAAACGGCATTTAAGCAGGCCTTCAGGGTGAGTGCGACAGGCTCAATACGATCTATTGTGCCTGTCGATCTCATATTTGGATCTCATTATTTACCGCTTCTTACCATCAGATGGAGAGAGGTCATCTTGTTAGCCTTTTATAAAAAAAATGTACACAGATAAAACCCTACCATAAAGAGTTCCTTAAAATTTGTAAATTAATGACTTACAAAATTTTCTATAAGTACACCGAAAATGTGCAGAAAAAATTGTTTATCATTCCATTCCAAATACGAACTAATATGGTCTTATACATTAGGAAAGTAAAATAACCTTTAAAATAAATAGTTATTCACTGAAAAGGCCATTGACTTGTTTAAACTCACCTGTCCTATGCCTACAATATCTTATTATTTCTTTGTAGGCGTTCGTTCAAAGAGGCAAAGACTTGAGAACAAATTGAAATATTGAGACATTTTTTATACATAATTAGATCTCTTTAAGATATTATTAAATATTGGTATTAGGTTTGGAATATAATGGAAAATTGATGTTTATTTTGCACCCACATGATGTATATTTAGAAAGGTGATTTTTTTTTTTTTATAATGGGCAAACAAGATGACCACACTCCGCCTGATGGTAAGCGGTAGTGAGATCCAAATATGAGGTCGACAGGCACAATAGATCATATTGCGCCTGTCACACTCACCCTGAAGGCCTGCTTAAATGCCGTTTCACGCCCCGCCTGAAGAGCCCGGGATCATAGGAGGGAGGGAAAACATGAGCTGGAAGGGCATTCCATGCCTTAATGGCACGGGGCAGAAATGAAGAGCTGAACCTCTTAGTCCGAGCCACCAGCGACTGCATTGTATGTGGATGGCAGCGCTGTCCTGCACGTGTCGTTCGGGAGTGGAAAGGGGAGGGAGGGATTAGCTGAAATAGCTCTTCAGAGCATTCCCCATTAAAGAGACGGTAGAGAACACTAAGACCGGCAATGTCTCTACGTAGTTGTA
Source organism: Maruca vitrata (assembly GCA_039566165.1). Classification (NCBI taxonomy): domain Eukaryota; kingdom Metazoa; phylum Arthropoda; class Insecta; order Lepidoptera; family Crambidae; genus Maruca; species Maruca vitrata. The sequence continues at coordinate 10,255,531 of CM076921.1, forward strand.
GAGGCTCCAGAGTTTCGGACACCTCTACATCACCGACAATACGGATAGCACGTCGCTGCAACCTATCGAGAGCGTCGAGCAAGTATTTTGCGGAGCCATCCCAGAGGTGACAGCAATATTCCACACATGGGCGAACTTGTGCCTTATAAAGAAGGCAGAGCTGCACCGGTGTGAAAAATCGCCGCACTCTGTTCAGGATCCCCAGTTTGCGGGAGGCTGTTCTAATGACGCTCTCGATGTAATCCCGCTGGTTCAGGTCGCGGCGAACATCTATGCCAAGGATGCTAAGGCTATCCTGTATTGGTAAGGGTGATATCGTTACTTTTTTATTTTTATTTACACATGCTTGCTCGTAAGTCTTTTATTTTTAAAGAACCCAACTAGCGTTGTAATGTTAAAATTATGTTTAAAGATTTTTTAAAACTAATTGAGTACCTATATTTTTCTTTTGATTTTAGATCTTAATATTCCAAAAAAAAACGCATTACAAGTCTTGTACTACCAAAAAATGTTCAACATCTTTCAAATACCGCATTTACATTGTGAAGTTTCATTAATTAGATTTTAAGGAGGTCAGATTATAAGGTTTAAAACCATCATGATTAAATCATGAATCCGTTTAAAACCAGCACGAAAAAGCTGGCATCACGGCATGTGTGTACACCAACATTTGGCACAAGAAAACATCGTAAATAAAATGCATTTAACACTGGAAGTGCTGCGCTGAAATCTTTGTAATTTAACACCTTGTATTACACATGTTTACAATAACGTGCATGTTCCTGTATTGTACTGTCACACTAACCTCAAACATTTTAAAAATAAACTTTTCGCTGGCGATTTACTAAAGGTTCACTTTTTTGCTGCATTATGCAAACAACGCAGTGTGATTCAGGCTTAAAAGGCGCTTTCTCATTTGGATGCCTTTAACTGCAAATGACTGCTTAGGTACAGTGTACAGTATTATTTTTTAAAGATATTTCAATTGATTTAGAATCAGAAATCAGTTGCCGACAATAAATTTTTACCCTGGCGGTGCAGAATTCAAGATATTTAACATCTATGTAATATCTTTAGCTAAAACTAATTTCCTTTGCGATATGAAAAAGCAATAAAATTAAGTCTGGAATGTTTATTCATAAAAAAAACTATTGTTTTTATCATGCTTTTAATGTCCATATTACCAAATTAGGACCACCTATAATTAAGTCTGAAATGTTTATATCATAAAAAAACTATTGTTTTTATCATGCTTTTAATGTGTATGTTACCAAATTAGGCACCACCTGAGTCTCCCAATGAGACAGGCCCTTACTACAGTAACTGCAGAAAATGTTTTATTAGCCCGAAAGCAAAGAATTTTTTTGTTCTTGAAAACAAAACACGGTTGACAGCTGCCGTCTTCCAGGCTGAAGTAGACCTGAACATTAAATGTGCAGACGAAAAGCTGCACATAAAATGTAAACGATTTCCTGCTTTGCTTTTAGCGAGATGTCGTTTTTGTCCAGTGACGTCACGGCATTACGAATGTTCTAGTCTGTGCCCGGTTATATTAGACGAGTCGTAATGAAAACGTGATCTGTCTTTAAACATGCACTAAATGAGTTTGCGCCTTCGCTTTGTGATAGTAGAATATTGTTTTGATGCTTTGTAGTAAGATTCATGGTACTTTCAAATTGAAATAAAATAAAAAGTAAGTCAGGTACAAACTATTTAAAATGTTATTGATGTTGTAAAGTTTATAGTATATTCAAATGTTTGATTGATAAATTCTAGACCATCAGCGTCTAAAGCCTTTGTTCAGAGTTCATGGATTCATACAAGTTCAATTCCATATTTTTTTTGCGATTGTGAAATTTACTGATGTTTTATACTGAGGTATTGATATTAAATTCAATCTACATGAGGTCAAAATGTAGTTAAAGTATCTCATAAAATTCTCATATTTGTATTTTGATATACATTTTAAACCGATTTCTTTTTAAGTGGTGACAGAAAATACCTACGATATCTACCCTGTTTCTGTCGAACAATCATCAAGATTGGAGCATGTCACTATTCTAAGAACAAAATTCAATAAGCCTTTACCAATCGACCAAACGGTGGTTAACCCTTTTAATACGGCTCCCAAATGCAAAATTGAATATGTGCACTTTACAAGACCTTCAAATTCCAAGAAGTTCAAAGGTCAAAGACCACCGTCATCTATTAAAGCGCAATATCTAAATTACCCAATAAGATTAATATATACAATTAGTACAATATCCGCTATCGAGTACCGAGTTGGTATCCCTTAATTCACCCAAAATAGTTTCCAAAGCAAGTAAGAGGGCCTCTATTCCGTTGAATTAAACCGCACTGATCCGCGCGTAATTACCCCCCTTCGTCCTGACACTGGACGATAGCAATTTGGCGTCCGCCACGCATCCAGAATAGGAAACCGCAAACATCAATAAGTACGCCGTCATATAACGTATGCTATGGTGAAATCTCTTAGGGTGTTTTGGGGCCGTATTACAACCTCATCCCAGTCAATTTAAGAATCAGCATCGACTAACTTCCTGTTTCTTGTACGCTGTGCGTTATGGTTGTGGAGTCATATAGGCTGGTATAACCCGTCCATCATCCATGTACATTTTAAAAAGGAGTGCAGTAATAACAGCTATTTATCATCTACATACCGATGCCTATGCCGTAATACGAACGCATGCAGAGAGAAAAAAGTATAAATATTAGTCTTTATGGGTCAACAGGTGATATTAGGAGTAGCAAATACATAGCTACTTTTCGACTGGGTTACACCAAACATGGTCGCGAGCGGTCAGATCGCTCGCTATGTATTTGCTACTCCTAATATTGCGTGGAGACCCATAAAATCCAATATTTAGTGTAATGAAATGCGAGGATCTAAAATCTTAATAAAATACTACATATTATGTATGTTCAGAAATCGACGAGCATGCATGAAGAGATTGATGGATGTGGAAGAAGGGAAAGTGGTGTGCCAGGACCGTAGTACATCTCTTGGCATTAAAATTAGTTCTTTTTCAAATTTGTAGTGTTCGCGTAAATAATAGACAAGTATACTACTATTTATTACGATTATTTTTAAGTCCCTAACCCGGCGTCTAGGTATAAACTTCGCGTGTATGCTGACAAGTGGAGTTAATGTTCAAATGTGCTGAAGTAGTTTTGTACTAGCAATAATATAAAGCTGTTGGCTCTGAAGAACTTTCGTTTAGAAAGCGTTTCACGTTATTTGCGCTTGAAATCTTGGAAAGTGCTGCCTGAAATTATTAATTTTAACGTTCGTTACGTTAGTATATTCTCAGATTGTGCAGTTTTGGTCGAGATATTCTATTCACTACTAGTTACCCGCCTTCGCTTCGCTTCGGGTATTTAACTATAAAAAACCATCAAAATCCGTTGCGAAGTTTTAAAGATTTAAGCATACACGAAGCGATTTTGCTTTATACTATGTAGTGATTACTAATACCAATAAGATACCAAGTTTTATTCTACCTAAACATTTCAGTCAGAATCTATAATTTACTGCTTTAATAATAAAAAAATGAACCAAATTATGCACATGTTTGACGGGTACGGTAGAACAGTGGTTGACCTTAGCTATTGTTCGATTCCCAATCGGGGCAATTAATAATTGTGAAATTAACATAGGTGTTTGTTCTGTTCTGGGTGTGTTATTTATATAATTTATGTTTATTTGGGTATCCACTGTCCATCCATAATGGATATCAGAAACGACATGTGCTAAAGTACTAGCTACAGGATCAGGTCGATGTTGTTGTGAAATATTTATATGTATTTATTTATTTTTACATAGTATAAGTCTGTACTTGTGGTAAACTTTTTTCCATGCGATCAAAATACATATGATATAATTCGAAACTAAACTTAAAAAGTGGATTATACGGCTAGCCATTTTGGTAAGGTATTTTTAATTGCTCATCTGCCCTCACAGATTTTACGCAACCAGATTGGGGAAATTTACCCTTTGGGGAAAGGAGTTTCAAACAAAATTACAATTTTAGAATTGATGTGTTCTAAATTAAAGTCTGGTGTTTAAAATATTACGATCCTATTTTTTGTATTTCATGAGTAATTAAAACATTGAACAGTATTAAAAATATAGTAACATTTGAAATTAAACTAATTTTATTGTTTGGGTAAACTCGCGTGTATTGTAATTCATTGAAAACATACTTGTATTATTTGGACGCACGACTCTTTACAGCGCACGTGGTCACGGGCAAAACTAAAGATGGGAGTTGTCTATAATAGAAGTTTATAATAATCAGTGCCATTAAGTGAGATATTTTGTGCGTTCAGTTTCACGTAAACAAAACACAATATCCTTTGGTCTTTCAATAAAGTTCTAATTATAATGGTGTAGCAAATAATGGACAATACTTACGAATACACGATTGAGTGATTGAGATCCTTTTATATAATATTCCGATCCTTAAAAATTCGACCCAAAAGTTCTACGAAAGGACCCTTTACATTATATTTAAAACGATTAGGTCTGCAGGGACAAGGCTGAAGAGCAGAAAAAGGGTATATAAAATATGTGAATAAAAAAACCCACCTCCAAATTTTGGGTTCGCAATGTAGACAAATTAGGTATTTGAAACTTTACATGCAATGTTGTATAACATACAGCACGCTGATTGATATTCAAGATATAAGAATATTACTTCTTATTCTATTAGACCTGGAGTGGACAGAAATGGCCTGATGATGTTCATGATTCCAGTAGATTTATATGTATTTTTAAATAAAAGATATAAGATTTCCAACTCAAAGTAGACATACCTTTATGTGTACACAGAAATAATACATTTTCCAACCTTCTCCCTGTATCAAAGAGCTTCCAAATCATTGCAACTACCAAACTCATTACATTCGCTCTATTGGCGTGAGCTAGAAATGTTTGGAAAACGTACGTGGTTAGTTCGGCACTGGCACAAACTGGGCATTTCAATTAGTGGCGCATGTTACCCGCGCCCACAACATGGGAACTCCCGAAATGAGAACGGATCGAAAAGAGTACGATACATGTTCGAAAAGAGTACGATATACGTTCGAAAAGTCTGATTGAACGTTGTTTTGGATTAAAAATAAACTCATGTTTGAATTTGGAAACATGTTCCTGCCAATAGGGTATTTGACTATGGTTGTTATTTTTGCCTTTTTTGTGATAAGCAGTAAGATTAAGGTAAATCAATATTATTAATGAAATTGAAACTTAATATTGTTGTGAAATGAGACAGCAAACGACATTTAAAGTTGGGTGGGAAAGTCCATTTCAAAAGTGCGAAAATCATTTAATATTTCGTTGTCATCTTATAAATAACAAAATTAGTAACAACTTTCATTATCAAAACATATCCATAAACGCAACTTTTGATGAACCTGCCGAACAAACTTCCTAAGAGCTGCGTACAAACAAGTAGCGTAGTGACGTCACACGCCAGTGGACATTTGTATGGAGCGTTTTTGAGCTCGCCCAAATAATACAATTGAATAATAATATCTCGTCGAGTTATCGAGATATCAAAGTGATACTTTCAACAGTGTCTTTGTGTTCGAGTGGTCCATCCCACTTTATCAAAATAAAAAAATAGTAAAATACCCTATTGTAAGATTGCAATCTAACAGTTTCACTTCGATAGATTGCAATCTGACGTATAGGAAGAATAAGTACGATAATTTGTAAGCAGTATGTTATGGTTCACAATTTATCGATAGTTCAAAATCCCGCGAGATAAGTTGCAATCTAGCGTTATTTACAATTTTACGGTGACAGATACATGGCTTGACTGGCTTGGTGGAACAGACGAACAGTGTAACCTTGACTGGCGGTTCCCAAAGTCGTGGGTTCAATTCCCACTCTGTACAAATATTAGTGTGATTAACATCGGTGTTTGTTCCCAGTCTGAGTGTGATTATGTATTTCAGTCTTTGGGGGTCTCTGACGCCCATAGTACAAGCTCTGCTTAGTTTGGGGTCAGATGACCGTGTGTGGAAATGTCCCAGATATTTATTTCGATAGTGTAATAGCTGAACATTCAAACCCAAATTAGCGCTCGCAAATATTTGTCTTTTTCATGTAACTCCAATCAGGCGAATATTTCATCCCACTGGTCAAAGCGATATTGACTTCAGTTCCGCTTATTTGCCGGTTCGGTGTAATAGTGTGCAGTGTTGCCAGAACAAAGAAACATTTTGCTGCATACAAGGGGAAACAGCTGACAGTGTTTTGTTCTGGGTAAAATAACGAGCGATTTTCGTGTCGCTAGTATCGCGGTAAATGTGTCATTGTACTATTGTACTAGCTGCTATCCTCATTATTTGGTAGGCGAAAAAAAACGTACACTGCAAGTTGTTATGTTATGAACCGGATTTTAAAAATATATGGGTGTGTAAAATTAAGCCCAGTCGTTTTTATTGCTATTTTATTTCATTTTAAACATATTCTCGATAAATCAGGATTGGAAAACAGGCAAAATTTTAATACATAAATGAAATCTGTGTTCTTAGGTCCACAACACATCTTATTTTTATTTTGGATGTTGGATCACATAATACCCGTTTCGATTTAAGTATTAGATATATTTATTATCAGAAACCATCTATAATATAAAAAATAAATCGCAAAATGGGTAAGCGCATAACTCAACAATGCCTGAACCAATTTGGCCAATTCTTTTTTTTTAACGTTCGTTGAAGTCCAAAGATGGTTCTTAGGGCGAGAAAAAATCGTATAATTGCTAGGAAAACCCTAAAAACAGCGCTTTTCTTTTTCACATTTTTTTGACAGGACGAAGTCTGTTGGGTCAGCTAGTTAAATATAAATCATAATTTTTCTCTTTTTGTTCACAGGTATGTTTGTCACCATTATTTGACAAGTGTCAGTTAAAAGGAAAAATAATTTCATTAAGGTATTTAAGGAATCTTCACATTTTTTTAAAACCTTTCGTCGAATGGTTTGTCATTAAATCACATACAATAACCTGTCTGTCTGTACAACGTAGCTAATAATAATAATAATAATAATAAATTCATTTATTAAGACAACAGAGTCCATTAAATAAGCTAAGCACTTGTGTTACGGAAGAATCAATAATAGGTACACAAATATACTGGAATATATTTAATAACACACCCAGACATGGAACAAACACCGATGTTTGTCAAATAAAAATTTTTTCCCGGGTGGGAATCGAACCTACGACTCTTGGAACCGTAGGTTGTGACTCTGGGTCTAACCACTGTTCCACCGAGCCAGCCAATTGTATAAGACTCGGTTGAAAAGTCTTAAATACATTGCAGAATCGATTTACCGTACCCATTTCCATGCATATTTGAAACTGACATTGCATTCAGTCAGTAACAACCATCTGTCCGGTGGTTGGTGAAAGGTATACTGGTAAGCGACCCTGGCTCCTCGAGCTACTATCGACTCAGTCCAAATCATCCGGGGCGATAGTATCCTTCCTCCCCTTTTCCTTACCCCGTCATTTATCCTTGCTACTCGTGCGAACGCAATGACCTTGTTAAAACAATGCACAAGGCAGAATGGCGGCGATGTGGTCCACAACCCGTCACGTCACGTTTCCCACAGAGGTGAAAAGTGGATCGCTGGAAGTGATCTCTGCCTATCCCTCTGGGAAAAGGCGTGATTTTATGTATGTATGTATATTTGAAACTATAACCAATCTACATGCTTAATTTCATAAAATTGTTTTAACGAAGGTACACAACTTCCTCACTAACTTACTTAGTTACCAATATTGAAGACGCAAAGCCTTCAAGATCCTGTCAGACGCTAACTTCTCAGTAATTTACATATCGAAGATATTATACCTATAACATTATGTAAATGACTCTGGTAATAAGACATCTTACCTTGAGCATGGAATTTCTTTTAAAATATGGTTTACGGTCATGAAAGCACTATTTGCATTGCAGATAATGCACACATTAACTGTTTCTCTGTGGAATATTTGTTTGAAAAGTGTGTGGTATGATAGTAGCTGACTAATATTTTTTTTTATTACAAGTCACTATTACTACATAGTATAAAACAAAGTCGCCTTTTCAGTCCCTATATCCCTATATGCGCTTAAATCTTTAAAACTACGCAACGGATTTTGATGCGGTTTTATCCAATAGATAGAGTGATTCAAGAGGAAGGTTTTTATGTAAAATTTACCCGAAGCAAAGCGAGGGCGGGTCACTACTAATTTATAAAAATGAAAAAAAAAATCCCGTCTTAATAAAATATGAAAGATTATGACGTACTGTTAATTTTATTTATTTAGTCATATTCTTTCAACTACTATCAAATAAGAAATATAATGAAGCACTGTGAATTCCTATTCGGTTATTTCAGTCCCGATAATTTATTTTGCGGTCGTAGGTAACGGGTCGTAGGTAAAGCTATACAATTATATTGTTTTCCTTAAAACTATTAAATTGTATAGCTTCTCGACGATAAGACACATCGCAGTAAAGTAAAGAGCGTGGTTAATATACTTTTTAGTAAAAAAGTTAATTTTATGCTCATTATAAGAACAAGTTAATAATTAACCTTTCACGTCTATCATAATTCCATGTCGTACATAGCTAAAGTACGCTAGTATATTTACATCGGACCGTTGAACACTGCAGTTTCATTTATTTTTATGTAGAAGGGGCCAGGGTGGGCGTTTTTCACTGGTCGCATCCTCCTCCATCATCGATCGTCGAAATGAGACCAAATATGTGATCAAAGAGTGTATTCGCAATCGTTATTCAAGAAAACAATCAAAAAGAAGCAGGCGTAGCTCGGATGCAGAAGGCTACGGTAGCACTTCGGAACGCGGTGTAGTCGGATATTGGTAAGCGGCACGTCCGCACAGTTCGATGGCACATTCAGAAGTGAGTGAATTATTCACCCGTCAGTCCGTTGTAATTGTCATATGTCACCTATCAATGTCATCTGTCAGTGACCGATAAACAAGTAACAGTGATCCATACCAGTGACAGAAACTGATATCAGGGCCGCCAAACCAAATATCCGTACACACCCAAGCCGGTTCGGGCTTGACGTTCTACCATCCACGACATATTTATTTATTTATCAACAAAATCTTAACTATCCTTACAGGCTAACTTAAATACGATAGAACAGACTACACTATTTATATTATTTATACTTGTACAATTATTAATAAACTAAAATAACATAATTATATTATACTTATTATATTTACTTATAGCTAATAAAATTTAAAGTACATAAGTAATCGCTTTCATTACAGTATCATTTTCAAAAATGTATATAGTTAACTGGGTACATATCATTGTAACATAAAAAAACATTTACTGTGGGTATTTTATACTATATAAATAAATATCCGCCAACGCAATCTAAGTGTGCCTGAGTTATTCTTTGAATTAACTTCTGAAATATTACTTTGTTACATGGGTACAGATACAAACCCCTGTAAATATTATTTCGGAATGAAATATACGGCCCTACTGCAATGTACCTGCTCTACTGTTCGTTATAAAGACTTTTGGAACTTGTTATTTCAAACGCGTCTATTATATAAGAGTAACCTTCATTACGGAAAGGTAACGGCTTTAAATAAACACACGAAGGAATTAAGTTTCTGTGAACGCAACTTTATTTACAATGTTGATGGAGAATTTTCCTAATTCTTGCCCGAATGAAGGGCATTTCCTTATAAACTATTGCAATAACATCAGATTCCAGAATTTCTACATTTGCTTGGAGTAGCAAAATTGTACAAAACAACTAATAATAATAACCAGTTACCCAGTCCACTAACACCTCAATCCAATAGCCCAGTCTCTCTCTTCCATTCCTTGCCATAGTGCTGCACTGACCGGGGATTGTCCTTGGCTGCATTTTATAGTGTATACAGGGATAATCGTCGGCTGGTGCCACATTAAATTTAATTTCATACGAGTCATTAAAGGGCCTCTACGTGTTGGCTTTGGCCCCACGCACGCCTCCCGAAATCCGTACTCTGTAGTCCCGAGATATTGGGAATGACTGATAATAATAATATACCATTATTCGCTCTGGTCGAATTTATATGGCCAATTGTAAATCATTAAAAGACGTCGGCTCAATTTCTTAGGTTACGTCTACTTAAATCGCCTTGTATATTAAAGGCCTAATGAAGCATTGAGTGTATATTCAATGACACCTTAATAACAGCTTTCATTAGCTAGACTATAGACAAAGAAGAAAATCAATTGTCTGAGCCATATGTTACTTTCGCTCTTTGTTATACTATGTCATACTATGCCACAGTTATTTTTCAGGATTTGTGTACATTTTTGGGATAATCTATTTAAAAATAACAGTAAAAATTTTAAGTTATCTTACGCACTAAAATATGTATCATAAATTTTATACCTTGTAATTCATATGGTCTTACAGTGAAGGAACAAAAGTGAGGGAATCTGTAATCCTGTGATGTAATTCTAAGGTCGTGGAATGTCGACCAACCCGCACTTGATCAGTGCGGTAAAAATAACTACTACTATGTACTATTATATACTACTTCTTATACTTAAACTGTGGTATGTACAACTTCTATCAGAGGTGTGAGCCATCCGCTCCCCCGCAAGTCCGGTGATATTCCAAGCCCTCATAGTCGTCAGTTAGAAAAAAAAAGGTCATATCGGTATTAAAAATTAATAGCAAAAAATCTAATATCAAGCTTAATTTGAGCTCACAAGGAAGGTAATATTTACCAAGGCCTAAAAATAGAAATCGCACGCTGATGTGTTTGCTCGCCCAAACAAACGAAGCTTTTCGCTCAATCATAGCGGCGAAACTGCACAAAGATAAACAAAATCAAGATAGCAATCGGACAAACAAACTATGAGTGGATGGTTCCAGTGGGGTTTAGCTATCAGCCTGTGGTCAGCTCGCAGGGTTGCCAATTGGGTGCTTTAAAAAAATCGAATTTACAAAACTTCATCTAGGTATAATATTATAATAAACAAGAGGCAGATATAACCGCGCGATGAGTGAGACTCAAATTTATCCTAATTAGGTAAAGGTACCCTACCTTGTGATATAGCTATCTCTGTAGTCATTGTGCTGTAGTGAAGGAAATGTTCTTGAAAATTGTAAAAACAGGGCAAAATGGTTAAACATGACAATAGGGAATATGCATAAATCTGCAATCTTGAATTTTTCAACAACTTATGAAAAAAGGCTTAAACATATACTAAAATGTGAAATAAAAATGAAAATCGGTTCACAAATGAAGGATTTATAAGGAATTAAAGTTAATTTTCTATCTCTTTCCTACAAAACGGAGTTTTTTATGTAGTAGTGTAATTGTGACGTCATCTGCCATATCGGATCTCTCTGTCCACCCGGGAACTTTAAAAAGCTACGAGTATATCTCGCTTGTCGTTAAAGTAAATTGAAAAATGATTTCTATAATAAAAAAAAATGTGTGCATATTCCCCATTGTAATAATTTGAAGCTATATGCTATCAAAAATCGGTTATCAAGTTTTAGATTGCATCACAACTTTAGGTATATCTATCTATAGTTTTCATTGTTCAAAGGTATCCGTATCGGAGGAAGCATAAAAATACGCGTTGCTACGAAAAACAGAAAATACTGCGCGGAACAATCCAGTATTTGTAGTAACCATTTCTCTGCGCCTAGAGAGGTGGAATGCATTCGAATTTTTCAATGCATCTGTGACTGATATTGTGTCGGCCTTTTGCACAACTCACCCGCCGTTCCGTTTGCCCGACTGCCCGATTCGGCAAACTATAGAATTTTTATTAGTCACTATGTAACCTCGTGACGCAATAAAATGCCTACAGTGATTTGTTCAGTCGATACCTCTTTGCCATAACGTCGAGTTATGTGCCCTTGGAAATTAGAAATATGGTGAAATTTTACGTAAAATACACCTTCCTCGCATTTTCGGTTATTAAACTTAACATTGTACTTCCATGGGCATACAATCATACATACATTTTATACTTGTTCTATTTAGGGATGAGAGCCATCCGCTCCTCCGCAAGTCCAGTGATGACGATATAGGCTGCTCCAAGTCATTATCGTAGTCAATTAGAAAAAAACTCTACGTATACGTTTAGCTTTTGAAGCTTTACTTGTTCCATAGCAGTCACTACACGTATTTTATATCATCACTTTGCTTTTATATTGCTGAAAAAATATAAAGGTATTCAATTATTCAGTAATATTAAAAGTCATTATTAATAATTAGGTATAATAGTTTACTTACTGGTAGCGTAAAATCATAATTGGTAAATTGTAACAGCGAGCGTATCTAAACAAGGTAAAAATAAAAATAACTACATGTAGATTTTATTATTAAATTCCGCAACAGAAAGCAAAAGAATGATGATGTGATAAGATTGAATGATAACATCAAAGTAGCGTGGTGAAAGCAATTTTTTAGTCCACCCCTTAGCGATAACGAGTTGAATTACGCATGGATTCCGCGGCGGACATCTTGATTTGCATTTTAAATACTCCCGTGTCGTGTACTCACGTACTTACCACTGACAAACTTCGAGCACTAGCTCGTATGTTATGTATAATCCGTACTAATATTATAAACTAGTTGTCCCAAACTTCACGCCGCTAAAACTATTTAAGATTTTTGACTTTCGCGTTTCGTTACTATAAAAGCTGATTATTATGGGTCTATACGCAATAAAAAGTGTAGCAAATACATAGCTTTATCATGGTCATGAGCGAACTATTATGCCCAATTGTATTATTATTTATATAAGAACCTTCTCCTGAAAATAACGAACCCAAGTATGAAATAATAAGCGAAATCGTCAGCTGTTTAAGAGCAATTAATTTGTATATTTTAGGTGCTCAGTAACTCCATCTATCGCTTTATTCGACCTAAACTTAAGTCATATTCTTAAGTACACACAAATACTAGTATACACAAATAGTTTAGAAATTGAAAAAGGGCTACTTTAATTAATTCTTAGCGACTCTCAAAATTCGGCTGATTTTCGCCAGAATAATTGTGAGGCAGAACCTATTAATCATTTTACCTGTATGTGTGTCTCTTTAATTATGTGCTTATGTTAGTACTTTTTACTGACATTGAGAAATCAGCCGATATAAGGAACTAAAGCGTGCCGCTCGATGGCACTACGAAGTTGAAAAAAATATTCAAATAAGGTTATATTAAATGAAGCCTTATAATTGTTCGTTCTCTACCCTGCCTCATTAATAGGGGCGTGGATGAAGGCACATGAAGTGACAGCCAAAGTACTAAGTGGGTGGCGCTGGTCTGACCTTGAGCGCTGGCGTAGCTAGATTAGACTTAACTAAGGCATTTAGGTCTAACGCTGCGTTGAACGGACAAGGGAGCGGTTTCGTATTAAAATTTCCGTGACGGGTCTATTCTGTATGAGCGTTATACTATGCCGTTAGACATAGGCTTTATTTTCATTTTATTTAAAAAACTGATCAAAAATTAAATTTCACACAACATCATAACCAGTCAAGTGAGTCCAGACCTCTATTTAGAACGCTAGGCATAAATTAGTCGGGAGACCAAATACCAAAGTTTTAATTCTTAGTTGTGATTGAGAAGTACTTATCATCATTATATAAGGCGTCCTACCGATTTAGGCCATGGCGGCCGATCTCAATGGAGATCACCAACTGCACAGGACATATTATTATTTTAGTGTACGCGCGAACACAAGTGCACTCTCTGTTCCCTTACCCTCATGGTTCGGTGAGACGGCAATCCGACATGATCGGGCGCAGGACCACCGGTTTAACGTGCTTTCTGAGGCACGGCATGCAAACGCCAACTTCTTGACTCCAAGCTGAGTAATTCCCAGAAAAACATACACAAATTTTGCTCGACCCCGGACTCAAACCGGGGGCGTCTCAGTCCTAATGCAGCACTTGTTACCAATAGACCAACGAGGCATTATTATCATTATGGATATCTAATTACTTTTTTTGGAATTCGTGAGAATACTTCAGTTTATTTGAATCACCTTTAAATAACGCAGTCAGTGTATTAGTTCTTGCTATCTAAGTACTCGTAAATACACATGTTACATTACCTACGAAAGATATTGACTTTTCTATGAACCGTTAACAAAAGTATAATATATTTAAGGGGCATTGATTTCTATAGCTATTTTAGGAATCTATTCGTGGTATTTTGTTGGCTTTTTTATGATACTTCGGGTGAGCTTTTGATTTTAACTTGCATTTTTACTAGCGTATTTACGAGTGTTGAAGATTACCTCTCTAGCCAGGTACCGATAATGAAAAAAGCGTCGATAGGTGGTTAAGGTCGTTACTTACTGCGAGAGGTCGCCAGTTCAAAATTTGCCCATACCACTGTGTCGTAAAAAATATATATTACTAACTGTTCCCGATACTTCGGATGAAAAATAGATGTTGGCCGATTCTCAGACCTACACAATATGGTCACAAAATTTCATGAGAATCGGTCAAGCCGTTTGGGAGGAGTACGGGAACGAAAACTGTGACACGAGAATTTTATATATAAGATTATTCGACGCTTTAACGGTGAAGGATACACACCAACGAATACATTCTTAGCATGTGTAGTCGGCCAACCCGCAGCCAGCGTGGTTGACAAGGCCTTATCGCCCTAGATTAGGGTAGGCTCAGCAGTGTGGACGCATATGGGATGGGATGATGATAATTGATACTAAAGTGCTATCGATAGGTACTAAACCTATTTCTCGTGAATGCAACGCTGAAATATCCTCCAAAGGGTTGAATGTGGTATGGTATCTGTTACTATTGGTCTTTCTAACCTACAAATATTTCAAGCTACAAGTGTTTTACAGACTTAAGGCAAGGCCTATGATATCCTTTAGGGGATGTCTTAGCTGTGATTACTTTAACACAAGCGTTTAATTAATTTAATAATGTTTTACGAGTATATAAAATTGAGTATTGAGTATTTGCATATAAATAATTTTACAAGAAATTCATCTTTATCATAAAACTACGGAGACGATGTGAGGTCTAGACTCTTACAGCACATTTGCAAATGGAAGCTAAGTTGTAGTGCTCGTAAATTCAACATTTGGATATAACATATAAAATGCAATAGTGTTCATAAAATCTTCTTTAACGATAGTGCCACATATACATATATTTGGTTTGTCAATTTGTTTCATACATTTTGTATACAAAGTATGAATTTTTAGTTTCTAAAAACAGCACAACTCACGTATTTACCCCTGTTAAAATATCAATTAAAATTTTTGTTTAACGAGTAACACATGTAACTAGGAATAACTTAAAAATATTATGTTTAGAAATTAATATCCAATCATTTGAATCATACCTATATCAATAGGATAATAATCATATATTTATTTATTTATTATTTATATATTCATCAAAAATTTTAACGGTTTGTTATTACACGTTCATATAAGCTATGTCCGAAAGGGTAACATGACGTTATACTGGGAATTATAATATTGTTATTCATATTTGTCACATTCATGAATGCAAATAAATTCTTAAACTTTGACTGTGACTTCATAAACAGTATTCATACAAAATCATGAACAATACCACTGCCACGAGTAAAATTAATTCATAGTCACTAAGTGTAGACCTACGTAAGCTAAATTCACTTTCCATTTTGTACCGTGCCACGCTAACTCCCCAGGCAGTAGGCTGACATCGCATCGGTCGCATCAAGTGTACACACCAACTAGTCCCTATTCAATCGACCTTATTGCGAAAGAAATAAGAGTGAGTTTAAGTCGAAAGTGTGTAGGTACTTTTGTCGAACGTAGAATCAACATTGTATGCAACATGGGCATTCATTATCAATGACGCGACAGGCTCCTGTGGGCTGCTATGCCGTCGGCGACAAACGCCCCTTTAGAATAGTGGTGACATACTGTCCGCACTATTATTGCGTGCATAATGCCATTGTTTTAACATAAATTGTTATCTTCTTTCAGTGGCGGGGCAAAACCTAAATTTGATGTGGGCAAGACAGCTTTCGCGAGGCATTGGCTTGTTGCGTTGCTTTCTGGCTGGTTTTTTTATTCAGGCAATAGATTTACCAAAACGGGCAATATTAGCCTCCTGGTATGATTTTAAGCCTTCGCGTTCCATTATACTAAATATAAATAAGTAGCTATGTATTTGCTACTGCTCATATCACGTGTAGACCCATAAAGACTAATTAGCTTAAATGGGATAAGTTGCTATTCGATTTGTGTTCTTGATACTTCAAAACGGGACGTCCGACCACATAAGTAATGCATAAAAAAAAATTAAGACTTGTCAGTCATTCAATTTCGTCCACCATATTTTATTGCAAAAGCTTATTTAATTGGAAAAGTTAAAAGTTACGATCCGATAATTTAATTAATTCTGCGAAAGTGGAAGGAAGAAAATATAAAAACATTTTACTGTATCGAGTGTTTTGTTTTTTACCGTTCGAAATTTCGAATTCGAAACACAAATCCGTCTCTTCACTGGATTCTTGTTTTTATTTTCCTGTACCTAACAGTTAAAAATAAAAATGTATCCAGTTTTTATTTCGGCCAGTAAAGAATGTCCCATTTTTTTGAAACTTTTTATAATATACCTCTCACCATGACGTAAGTACATTGTTATGATTCCGAGATATGTAAGTTTGTAGTTTATATGCACTTGTGTTTCAGATATTAGATACAGAACAGGATATACGTATTAATTGATTTTACCTACTCTATTATTTTGATGTAACCTTAAAATTCAAGATAGTCGTTGACAAGTCCATCATACCATTTACAACATTAAAATATCATTTTAAACTGCTTACACACAAAATAAAACTGAATATAAACACAAATATTTGTTCCGGGTGAGACTCGACCCACAACTCTTGGAACAACCAGGATCACTAACAACTGAACCGAGGCAGTCAAAGAAAAGAAGGATGTTCAGTTTTCCATCCCACCAGAGGGCCTACCATGAGTTGGCTATCGAAAACTTACTTACGTTAAAAACCTATCGAGTTGTTTTTTTTTCATACGGCCGATTTTAGTTCTTCGCGTAACCACCAGCGGCAAAGTACAAGTTTTTCATAGACATATTTACGTAGGCGATATCGAGTGCGTAAGTTTTAAACTCATGGTAGCCCCACAGTTCCCTGTTCGCACGTTCCGTAACTCACGTCTTCGTCACACTACTCTTGCGTGATCGCGCCCCTATGCATGTTTTATGCATCACCCCGCCAACTGCGCCCGAATATTTTATTATTTTTTAGTTTCACACAAAAGCCTAATCATATTTTAAACGACTGTGTAAGCTGGGCTTTAAATTATTTCGCGTTTTCACGAGTGTACATTGTACAGTGAAGTGAAAAGGTATTTTTTTTTGCATGTACAGTTTTTGGAAGTAAAATGCTGAATGTTTTTTTATGAAAGATGAGCCGCTTATATAAGTTTAGCTGGTACAGAGAACAAAAACTGCAAAGTTCCCTTTTTCACTGAACTTTTCTTTCACGTACTTACCTAGGTAAAGTACGTGTTGATAGAAAAGCTAGTATTTCAATAATACAAGTTCAAAGTAGTGTTAAACTCATCATATGTACATTTGTTATTGAGTGTGAGAACAATGTAAAAATCCTTTTCCTTAGTTTGATTATGCATGTGCAAAATTATTGATAGTATTTTTGTGTCGCATACCATTTGTGTAGTTGACCGATTTATCAAGACTCAATTAGCTGGTCGTTGTATTTGATAACAAAAAAAAACCCGCTAGTCCGGAGATGATGATAACGAGACTTCTCCAAACCATCTTCGTAGTCAGAAGTATAATATATTTCTTTTGCAACAGATACTAAAAATAAAATAAAATAAATATTCAAAGGGGGCTCCTATTAATAAACAAACATATTATTTTTGTACAATATTGGTAGGATCCCTTCGTGCGCGAGGCCGACTCGCACTTACCGGTTTTATTTTTATTTTAAGAATGTAAAACAGGAAGTATCTTCTTTTTTTTGTTACCTGAGTAAGAATATGAGAATCCGGTGAAGCGTAAAAATTTTCAACTAGAGCACGGCTCCCCGTCCAGTCAGGCAAGAATGTGATTTTTTCAAATTTTTTCGGCTAATAACGGCTCTTAAATAAAATATATCGGTGCTCATTTGATTTTACATGTCCAAAAAAAATCTTACACGGGCCGGAAGGTCTGAACTCCAAATCCTTTCCGCCCATTTGTCGCCTGAACGTTACACCTTATATTCCACTCTAAAACACTCATTTACCCGTCGCCAGTAACCGGCGTAAACTCACTGATCGCGTGTTCAGAGCTGTGCATCTTTTATGCATCGCGGCAATGCCTCCGAATGTTTTATTATTTTTAGGTCCACTCACAAAACTCGGATCGTATTTGGCGCAATAGGTCGGCCTATCGATTGGTCGGAAATAGACGGCGGTAATGTCGGCTTCGATGACCTATTTTGTTGACTGATTAGTATGCGCTTCCTGGGGAATGCTTGGGATTGGGAACTTTTGAGGTTAGGTTTTGTCTGGTTTTTAAGGTGCGCGAATTTGATTTCGACCATGGCGTTCCTTGCCAGTGGAGATCAGCTAACTACGCAGGAATTGTCACCCCTCAGTCTCATAGTTGTGAGATTGAGATTACAATTCGAACATAACACCCGTTAACCGAATCCAATCGTGCCGAAGGTTAGGAAAATTGGAAAAACTTTAACGAATTCTGAAATAATAATATTTTTTTCAAATTCCTAACCAAACGTACGACCGGGACAGGAATTTGAAAGTATAATTATTGTTTTGCAATAAATATAATTAAATTTTCTAAATCATTGACCCAACCCATGAACAATTCAGATTTCGGGTTGGGAATAAATCCAATTGAATCTAGATCGAGAATTTTTAACATAAAACATATTATTATCAGTGCATGTAAGTTTTAGCTATCTAAATACTCTCATATAGTATGATGCACTAAGTCGCATTAAACCGCTTTACTTCCAAAATACAAAGCTGCATGGATTACGTTCTATCCAGATTCCAGAGTCATTTTAATATCTCTACGCGTAAAGAATTTTAAACCTTACTAGAAAGGCTTTAAGGTCCTATTCATCATACAAGTAAACTGAATAAACGTATTATTATGGTCCCAGTAATATTACGTACGCTACCAGAAGATATTCAATCCATCAAATCCTCTTTAAACATCGTGCATTAGTTTTTTATCGTATCTGCGACTCAGTCCACGTAAATTACTTATAACATTACTTCCTTAGAGCGCAGTCAGTTAAAAATAGGCTAATATTTCCTTTTTCAGGCTTAAAACTATACCTAATATGTTAACTAAGAAAAGTTAATGGTCTTGCATCTGTGTCGACCACGAGTGTTGTAAGAAGCTCGAAAAGTCGGGTATTTAAATAATATGTTCAGAATGTAAATACACGCGAGTTTAGGTAATCCATACATTTTATTTCAAATGTGAAGTGTTCTCGCTAATTGAAGACAATACTACAAAAAAGATAGAATAAAAAAAACCGGTGTTCGGCTCTTTTGCGCGATCACTAATAAAATATTTTTTTACGCTTCTAATATATTAGTAAGGACTTTTTGTGTTGGCAATTTTATTACGACAAAGTTGACATATGGAATTGAACTGACCGGGGATCTATTTAGCCGGCCATTGTCTCTGCATAAAGCAAGTTAATTTGTACACCGAGCTCTGATTGGTCAGTTAGCTGTTTCACATCTATGAATAGGTGTCTTAATTAACAGTAACTCGTATTTTGATTTGTTCACTTTGGGAAATGAATGAATTTGATTTGGTTCAGAAAAAGGAGTTTTGTATGATATTAAGTAAACATTCATCTTTAAAAAAACAATTATTTAACTCACCGTAATTGAGGCCACCAGAACAAGAGTGGCCCAAACCACGAGTTGATTTTTTTAGTTGACCATGGATCTGGGCCTCTATTCTCTATTAATCTTATAAATAAAAATGAATTGCTGTTCGTTAGTCTGACTAAAACTCGAGAACGCCCGGACCGATTTAGGTAATTTTGGTTTTAAAATGTTCGTGATAGTCCAGGGAAGGTTTATAGTATTATGAAATTTGCCGGGACCACTAGTATTGAATAAAAATCATAACGGCACATTTTTTTTAACGTCACTTGTGATTGTTTACTAAAATCACCTTTGAACCATTCTGGCTATTAACTATGGGGTATGAAAGGGGACATTTCCATAATCAACTCAAAAATTCAAACCACAAGTTGAATTTTTGAGTCAGAAGTTCACCAGAATCAGAGTGGCCTTTGGGCCACTCTGGTTCTGGAGGCCTCAATTATGAACGTCGGTTCATTTTTTTTACTATAAAACCAGCTTATGGTACGGCGGAGGCTTAAGTTAGTAATAGGGTCCCGTTTTTACCTTTTAGGTACGGAACCCTAACCAGCTTACGTTCTTTTACAGACTCTGGACTTTATGTGTACCAAATTTCGTTTTAATAATTTCAGAAGTTTCTAACTAACTGACGCTCATATGGATTGATTTTATCTATAACTAGTGACCCGCCCTCGCTTCGCATCGGTAATCCTTTCGAAGGGTGCCTTTGTCATAGCATCCACCTGCATGCCAAATTTCAGCCCAATCCGCCCAGTGGTTTGGGCTGTGCGGTGATAGATCACTATGCCAGCCAGTCGTCTTTGAGATATACATATATGTATAGGTACTAGATGTGCCCGCAACTTCATTCGCGTGGACTACAGGATTTTAAATATTAAAGTTTTTTCCCAATAACTCCCGTTCCCGTGTGAATTGTGCAATATTGCGTTACAAATAAGCTTTAAGATTACTGAGGTATGCCAAATTTGAAGCGTCTAACTTAAGCGGCTTAGATTTTTGGACTAAAAGAATTTTCCGCTCATTCCCGTTCCCGTGGGAATATCTTTCTTAATGCACCTCTACGGTACCTAACCTACGTCCCCTTTAAATTTCAAGTTCCTACGTTTAGCTGTGCTTTGATATGTCAGTCAGTTTCTCCTTTCATATAGTAATAATAAAGATTATTGACATATTAAAGCATACATGTATGTTATGACTGTAGATATTGCACTAGGCTCACAGGCCTGTAACGCAGGCCATATATGTATTTAATTGTCAGCTCTATTGAGCGCTCGATCTCTCACGACCTTGGAATACTTATCACCGTTTCCACCCTCCCAACTGGCCTCAATAAAAGCGTAGTTCATCTTAATAGACTGTACATTTCAATTTGTCAAACGAAGCTTTGTAATCTTTCGCCCCTTCGGAGACACAAAACATTCATATCCATTCGCAAATTATTTTCTATTGCTTGGCACGTCGGCGATGCAAATTGACTTTGATGTATGGTTCGCCTGTTGCTCAAATAGACGGGCGTTCGCAAGGAAAATCTCGTTTTTGCGTGAGAAATTCATGATAAGTGTACTCTATTGCGAGAGTGCTGTTTTGGATGCTATAATTTTTCAGTTACGTACTCCGTTTTGTATATAAGTTGGCATGTTACATGTGCTTATTTTGATTCTGTTCTTATTTGTCAGAATAATAAACAGATAGATAGAATAATAGCAATGACTATATAAAAAAAAAATTATGGACGGAATTCGAATAAACACAACTTTTAATGAAACTTATTTTCTTTACTGACTACGATGATGCTTTGGGGTTGTCATCATCACTGGACTTGCGGAGGAGCGGCAATAAAATGCTTATTGCAATCGGGAATTGAACCTGTGATCCTGTCGTCAAAGAATAGGTCCTACCGAACGCGTCAGTAAATTAATTAGTATAATAGAGTAGCATCCACTATAGGATAAAGTTAACTTCACACAACTATTTATTTATTATTATTTTATTTTATTATTATTAAAACAACAATTTTTACTTATAAACTAAATGATGTCCCGCAAAACCGTCAAAATGTTTGACTGCAGGATCAGCGAGTTACATAATTTTAAAATCTTCTGCATAATTCATACTTCTAAAACGAAATCTATGTATTCATATTAAAATTCAGGCAACTCAATAAACCGTTTTTCTTGTTACACCAACTCTTTAGAAACACTAGTATTATAATTTACCTGTCATGAGCTCTCTTCTTAATTTGCTTTAATGTTATAATTCGCCTACAAATTCAATTTGCCCACAAAATTCCCTGTCAGAAAACTCTACCACGTTAGTAAATTGAAAGGATTTTCCTTTACCCAACCAAAAAGCTGTCATTTGCAAGACTTTTTCATGTCCAGGGCGAGTTTAATGAACTTCTAATTAGATTGGACCTTGTGTTTAAGAACCAGACATGAACAAACACCAATGTTTGTCACACAAATATTTGTCCCGAGTGGGAATCGAACCCACGACGCTTTTTTCACATAATTATTAAACAATCTAAGTATTATTTATTTGGAACGGCCACTACAATTCTTACAACAATTATCACAATACATATAGTATCGCTTATGCGACTCTATATACATTAATGTATTCTTAAATATTTGAAACTTACGCAACGGATTTTAATGTGGTTTTTTTAATAGGTAGAGGAATTCAAGAGGATTTTTTTTGTAAAATTCACTAGAAGCGACACGAGGACGGGTCAGTAGTATATGTATAAATGACCTCAATTCGATGTACAAAAAAAAAACACAATTTTATACAAACGTTTACCTACTGAACTCTAATGTTACGCTACTTGAAATATTTATATTCTTTAGCCAAGACAGACTAAATGAATAAACAACACTCATTACATGTTTTAAAGCACGCAAACTATCACATATAAACTTCTGTTATACCGTGAAATTCCTTTGTAAATAGTTTGGAAGCGAACAAAAATGTGCCTTCAAATAGTGGGCGTAAGGATAATTTTCATATGGCAACCGTTATGGAAACAGTAGCAACGAAACTAGTAGGGCATATAAATTACTGAGCTTTCCTTGCCCACCTGCTATTTGAAATGAAGGTCCTCTTTGAATATTCTATCAATTGAACTGGCCGTAAAGTCGCTGACATTTTTACTGGGACCTTTTTTCATTGACTGTTAACGCTGCGGTTATGGGATTGTAAAAAAAAGAAGTATTTGTATTCATATTTTATGGTATACGTTGAATGAGGAATGCTGAAAGAGGGTACGATTCAATGTGGGACGAATAAATGCACCATTCATAAAGCAAATAATGTATGTATGCAGTTCCTAACTGTGTGAGAGTTTAGAACAGTGAATTGTATAATTGGGTTAATTAGGAGGTGAGTGGGATGGCCTAGGATAAAAGTTTAATTAAATTAATGCAGCTGTTGCAAGGATAATTTTATGGAAATTTTTAAAATGTGCTTTTGTGGAAAGGGGAATGGAGAAATATTCTGTTATAAACTTACAGATTTTAATAAAATGTAAGGTACAACCTTTTTAGTGATACTACCGAGGAAAACATAATTATCTTACCTTTAATAGATTAATTCTTAAACTTCATGAATCCGTCAAAAGAAACTTATCATTAAGACGACAGACAACTTGTTCAACTCCTTGAGGTGTGGTCTTAAAAACTAAGTAAGTAACTTTACTAAAATACACTACGTTTCCGTAACGACATTTGCTCAAGTTTTAGTTAGCACGGATAGTTCAAATATAATTTGACTGTTATTATCTTAGTCAAAAGTAATATTGTCTAAAGCGAATTGTTAAAACTATTTACTAGTCGAAAGTACTTTTGACTGGTTCAGAATTTTGACTGCACTATAAACATAAGTGTTCCGCTCATTAACTACAACGAATATTCCTACAACTATCTTGCTCTACAATATGAAGAAAAAAGAAAAAAATACATACATAAATAAATATTTGAAACATCTCCATACACTAACACAACTAACTACAGCGCCCCAGCGGATTCCCGTCGTTGTGGCATATGCTGAGACTGGGACCTAGTTGACCAGTATGTTGTGTTCTATGGTGTTTTTTTTTTCTTTTTTGTTGTTGTTCTTCTGTTATGTGGTCAATAAATGCGTTTTATTATTATTGAGCAGAGTTTCTACTATGGGCGTCAGAGACACACATACATAGGTATTTAGAAATACCTATTCCTATCCACGGAACAAACACAAATGTTCATCACATGTATGTTTGTCGATCGAATCGAACTCATGACACTTGGGACGGTAGCCACTGTAGCCATGGTCATAAACCACTGCTCCATCAAGCCAGTCAAATAAAAATCCTAGCCAGCTAATGTACCCACAGCATTAAGCGGAAAGCATAGTGTACCAAATATCTGGGTATATATTTACCGCTGCCGTTAACCACGGAAACAATTAGTTAGCAACTCGTCACAGTAGTTTGGACAAGGAATTAATTGGATAGAAGTAAACAAAACATGTGGTTGTTTGACAAGCATTTGAATTAAGGTGTTATCGTTTCAACGGTATTTGGTGTACGTATTTGGGTAATGATATCCTGAAGGTTTTGAGTAGATATGTCGTCATCATTTAGTCAGATCTTTTTGCGAGGTCTCTTACGTATGTATTTCTACGGAGCAAGATTCTTTCAACATAAAAAAATTAAAAATTTGAATGTCTAATCCCTGAATATTCTAAAATACTTAATTTTTTTCCTTTCATTAATATTATCTCTTACCTTTAAAGTTCAACTCATGAATATAATCCATTAGAACATTCACAGAACGGTAACTTCGGCGATTCGTCAATTTCTCCGATTACAATATTAACTATGTATGGTCAACATAATTAGGTATTTTGATATCTTCTTACATAAACTGCATACGAAAAACAATAAAGATTCTCGATGGAAACCAAAGCACATATTGTGTTCACTGCACACTCCGGACGCAGTAATTGCCAATAAAAGTTTACTTCTCACTTCGGAAGTTAATTGAAATACAACGAAGCGAAGTTGGATTGGCAACATAGTTAGCGCTGTTTGTTTAGCAAATTGTGTTGCTGACGTTATGGAGTTTCCTTACAGAGCATTAATTGGTGATTTGAAAAATATACGTGCTTTATTTTTTATCATAAATTGTACTAGTGGTTAAATATGACAATATCACTCTACAGCTATCATTATTGAGAATACAGTAGTTTATTAAAGAAGAGAACAATTGGTTGCTAGTGCTTGCACTGAAGTAGGGCAGATGTGGGTTTTATTTAGAAAATATTGCTCTCAAGCATTAAGAAAACAATCTTTGCCCGATTCCAAATCATCTCGGGATTTTTGAATAATTTTGTCAATTTCTTGTATACTCGTACGCGAGTTTCAACCGTAAAATAAGTTTTATTTCAAGTATAGGAATATTCGTCGTTATGTGTTTGTGACAAATGTGTATGGCCCCTACCGAAATGAGCACCTTATTGATTAGAAAATCTAAAGCAAATCTAAGTTCTCTCAAAAACTCACCGACCAAATTTGTCCCGACCGTAATGGTTGTTCCACTAAAGTTGGCATTAAAAATCTGGCAGAGTACTCAGATACAATCACCCAATCAGCCACTTCGATTTGAGCTAAAAGGGTGACATTCCTCCACAAAGAATCCGAGTTAGCTGGAGGGACTTTAATTCACTTACTTTCTTTCGCACGAGGTTCCAAGCAATTTTCGTCATAGCGTTATATTACTAAATCGAGACAGGATTGAACTAAGAGAGCTTTTTTAAGATGTAGATTCTTAAAGATTTATTTCGTAAACATTTCTGTGGAGGCAAATTGTAAGTCGGCTACACCTAAACTTTAATGGTATATGTAACGTAGAAATTGACGGTCAATCATGCTTATCCAGGAGATTTCAGGAATTTGTTTTCTCGTCTCTTTAAAATGTGATTGTTCTATCATTCAGCAAATATAACTTTAGACAGATGCAGAATACTGAGTATTGTATTCACAGTTTGCAATATCTGAAAAACATATGGACACGTAATCCCAAATCAGTTAAGATTTGGGATTACAGACTTCGAAATCTTGATACCGTAGTCTAGATGACAACAAATATTGTAACATCAGATAGGAGCATCAAAACATCCTGTCCCCACTCCGGCTCTGGTTTGACGCGGGTACTTCAATCAAGACCAACGACTAGAGGTTACAATGTAACGCCTGACCCTCAGGATATTGGAGCCATTGTGCCCCATTCCAGGGCCGGCTTCAGGTCAACGTGGCGGGTAATGGGCCGGAACCAATTGTTGACCCCGTTGCAGGGAATGTTTTCATTTGTTTCGCGTTACATTGATGATGGTTTTATTTCTTCGCCGTGACATTTGTTTTGTCAGTTTTTTTTTCGAAGGAAAGGGCGTTAGATTTGCGCTTACTACAGCCAACTCAGGATTATTATTTTAGAGGATTGTCCAAAGATCAATCTGATCATTTCACGTGTAGTTCATTTGGTCACGTTCTCATCTATGATTCTATGATGCTGTGAATCTTCTGTATAATTAAAATTTTAACCCCAGGGCATTATTTTTTCCCAAGGTAAATACCAACCTCCCAATATTGATGTCGTTTTCTGTTCCTCAAAGATTTCATGTTTACGAATTATCTAGGATTCAACGAGGAATTAAATAAAATATGCCAAAATGAACGATGGAGTACGAAGAAAAACCTCATAATAAGAAAGAAACCGACTGAATAACGCACACAAATTAGATTCCTTTATTCTCGTACCAACTGGGGGCTTGAGGACGCAATTTCTAAAAAAAAAGTCCTTGGCTTACGCTACGAATAATTTTCTAAATGGTCGATAATAATCCGCAAAGGCGAGGAGAGATCAGAAAAATGACGATTTCCTTTTAAATTACTATTAAAGTATTTATATTAAAAAAAATAAACTCATTGTTCTTTAAATCTTCTCTTCTTTGTTATAAAAGGTAAACAAAATCTCAAATAAAAACAAACCAAATTGATGGGCTGAAAGTTCAAAATAGGTTCTTACTTGTAGTAAGTAGCTATGTATAGCTATGTATAGCTATGTATAGCTACTTACTGTCGGACGTTTAGGTACATGTACCTATTTGCTACTCCAAATAACGCGTGTAGACCCATAAAGACTAATATTTAGTATAATGGAACGCGAAAGTCAAAAATATTTTTATTATGTTCAGCAAACTAATTAAATGTAGAAGAGAAGAAATTATGATATCTAATTATGTAATTTGGAATGTATGTTGAAGCACAAGCAAGTAAATATTTTCAAACAGTACGAGAAACTAAAATAGATCGAAGTAAAATTGCAAACAGCATATCACGTTTCCAACGCCGGATCGGATGTTTATCTAAAACATTATATTGAATTACTACACTATTCTACTACTACGTGTTTCGATACAAAACATTTGGGTGGAACTAGAAAGGCAGGTAGGGCGTTCTTGTATCGGAGGGGCATCGCATTTACCGGAGTGACGGGAATATTAGGGATGTCACGCGACCTTTGAGTGATAGCTAAACTATACGAGTGTCACTAAAGGGCGAATACTGAAACGATGAGTTGTTTGTCTGTTACAATCGTAAGATGATATATCCAGGATTTAATTTAATTTGACGTTAAGTAATTTCATCATTAGCTTCAATAATAACTAAATGTCACATGCAGAAAACTTTACGTACCTAACTAAAACAATTTGTGTTTGTAAAAAAAGTAGGAAATAAGAAATATCAGTGAGCAATACAATGCTTTTCAAACATTGGTAATCTAGATTTTATAAAATCGACTGGCTCGGTTTTAAAGGTGATTAGTGACCCTGACTGGCAGTTCCAAGAGTCGTGGGTTCGATTCCCACTCGGGATATCTGATATCCGTCACACAAGTGCTTAAGCTACTTGCTCCGGGTCAGATCGAAGTATGTGATGTGTGAATTTTAATTATAATTATTTAGGTATAATTTATATACAGATTACCCAGATTATCTGTCAAGAATAAACATTATTTCGTTTATATTTTAGACATACTTCTATTATCTTCAAAGATAATTCTGCACTTTCCTTTGTTAGATTTCTAAGTTTGGTGCTTGAAATAACAATTTATAAATTTCGTTGATCTTGTTTCTTTGCTGTTTTCATATCGGAGCGCAATTTTGCTCATTTCTTGCACCGTACGTCTACGTTTATGAATGAGTTTTGCCATGGAATAGTGAAATATTGAGTTTGTTCTGCAATCTTAAAGTAAGCAAATAGGATAATATTGTAGTCTCACATAAATAATAATACGTATCTCATTTTGTTCGGAAAGCTTTGGAAGAGTCCTATGCTCAGCAATGGGCAGCAATAGGCTGAGATGATGATGATGATGACGATTGTTTACATTAAATTACTGATATTAAAATTTGCTAGCTTTTGTACGCGACTTCGTCCGAGAATCCCACGGCAAGTCTTTTTTATCATGCGATTTAAGTAGGTAACGGTTTTTCGTAAATTTCTTTATTTTCTCCATACTCTTAACCAACCCACACTTGGCCAGCGTGGACTAAGGCCTTATCGCCCTAGTTGAGGGTAGGCCTGTGCCCCAGCAGTGGAAACGTATATGGGCTGATGATGACGATGATGATACTCTTAACTGCATAAATGCTAAATTTCAAGGACAATCATTGAGAAGTTAAAAAGTCGCAACCACACTTACGCATTGTTAGGATAGGTTTTTTTTTATTTTCTCATGCTTACGTACTTCATTCGATAAAAGTACTTTTTATTGAAAAAAAGATTGAGCACACGGAAGAAAGTCGACTTCACTTTTAATTAAAATTTAATAAAGGCAAGAGCTATTAAGCTACGACAGTCGTTCCCTTCATAAAATTTTGCGAAGTCTGATCGGCTTAGAAAATCGATTTTATTGCTCGTAAAATTTTCTTTATGAGGCTCGTAAAACAAGTGTTATTTCGCCACTACATGCACATAGAGTACATAAGTAAGTGTACCTATACATATTCTAAGCAAGGAACATTACACTTTTAATAAGTAAGAACCTATTTTGAACTTTCAACACATCAATTTGGTTTGTTTTTTATTTTAGAACATCGATTTTGTTGACCTTTTATAAAAAAAAAAGAAGATTTAAAGAACAATGAGTTTATTTTTTTAATATAAATACTTTATAGTGTACCTAAACGTCCGACAGTATAGTAGCTATGTATAGCTACTTACTGCCCGACGTTTCGATTGGGTTACACCAATCATGGTCGTTGCGAATTTGCACTTCATTTAGTTGTTAGTTCGCATAAAGACCAACATTTAGTGTAATAAAAATATTCAATTATATTTTTCATCACAACATTGAAAATAAAGCGAACAAAAGAAGACACGAAATAAAATAAACAAAAAAAAATCAACTGATGACACTTTTTCATATCCGTTCATTTTCGTTTGATTCAGTGTTGTCGCAAACTCAGTCCCTTCAGCGAGTGTTCATCGTCAATTTAAGATGAAATCGCTATAAAAGGGAGTCCCCTTGGAGATAATCAAATAAATCAAGCCAACACGAGCGTTTTATTGAGTTTTCCCGTCTCGTGGAAACGTTGTGGCACGAGCCGCGCTCACTATATTATTGCCTTTTTATTGACATCGATCTTATATTCTAATAGGGCCTTCATTTGCGAACGTTTTTTGGAGTTGTACGTCGTAAATCATAGCCGGGATTACCTGCGTGTTTTTTAATTCCCTTGTTTTTGTGAACCTGATAACATTCCATGTCAATCGTTTACCGATGTTGTTGTTTTTTTTCCTGACTGACATACGATGATGGCTGGGAGTAGCCCCTTCATCATCACCGGTCTTGCCGGGGAGCTGATGGCGATACAATGAAAAACATTAATTAAATGCTCTGAAATATTCAGAATTTTGTGACGAATTAGTTCAAATATCTAGTAGTGATGTGTAATAAAGCAGAATTATCAATTCTTTCCATTTCATTTGAATTCTAGCCAGCGTAAATCGAAAACACACAAATTTAGTTTACTTTTTTTGCCACCAATCGTTTTACCAATAAGAAAAATAAACTTAAATCTCAACTTCATCCGGTCTCGAGCTACATGGCACTTTTTCTGTTATTCTAAATCACCGGAGAGCCGGTTATTCGATTTTTGAGGATAACGAAGTGTTTAATATTGAAAATTCGTTGCAAATCTCCATTCTCTTTTGCACTGTTTCTTTTTTCAGGGCTCCGCTGTGTGATATAAAAACCATTTTTAATACCATATTAATTCTTTTTCTAACAAATTTTATGAACAAAAATAAAAAATAAAACTTTTTAGAGGTAGGTTGAGTTACCTGCTTAAATTTTAGACAGTAATTCTATGTACCATGGTACGAATAAATAGAAAAACAATACCTAAATTGCAAGGTAAATAAAATGTTACCGATTAAGTAATTAAAATTATTAAGAAAATGCTTGGTAATACTCACTAGTCATTCACTTCAAACGATTTTTAAATATCCGGTTTCGTTAAAGGATAATTTTAAAGCTATCCAGTTTCGTACCCCAAGAAACGCCGAGTACGTTCTTGACAACTTTTTTATTTACATTAGCTTATTTTATTAGGGGATTTTAATTTAAAATTTCTTTGGAGTTTAAATTTGTCTTTTAAGTTTGTTTTCTTTCTTTTCCTTTGGAGATGGCAGGAGCAGTAAGTAGATGATATGATTTAGATTTTTGTAGCGTCTGTTATATTGCAGTTGTAAAATTATGTTCAATTAGTACGGCGGTGTTCTTTAGGCTAGTTGTAGAGTCGAGATGACAACACGCTTACCATTGCTGACAGTTTTTTGTATAGGGTCTCAGAGATGACCGGTTAACATAAATTATTACGACAGCAAACTGACTGTAATTAGGAGGTAAAGGAAGGTCAAACATAGGCATCGGTAGCTACTTGATAAAGAGCTGTTAGTCTACATGTCTTTTATAAATTTACATAAATGATGGAGGGGTTATATCAGTCTGTATAATTCCACAACCATAGCGCACAACTAAGTGTACCAAAAACACGAAGTGAGTCGATGCCTATTCTTAAATTAACTGGAATCAAGAGGTAGTAATACGCCCCCCGTATAAAACTCAGCTATACGTCTACTACCTCATTAAAGAAAGCTATCTAATATAACCAAATATAGCCTTTACTAGTTTCATGCTAGCTCCAAGCTATTTCCATGCCACTTAACTAATACAAACACTGTGTATCGCGGCCATATTACCAGTTGTTACAATGGATTACTGAACAAACGCGCTTTGGCATTAGGAAGCCGTGCCCGTGCTGGATGGTCGATTTCATCTACTTACTTTACTTACTTACGTTTTACGGATTCGATAACAACAAACACGTAAGATTTGGTAAGCCTCATTTCATTGTGAAGGCCAATTGCGCTGCTACTTAGTTAGGGGTGAGAGCCATCCGCTCCCCCGCAGACTGGTGATGATGACGAGGCTACTCCAAGCGATCAGTATGACAGTTAGGAAAAAAAACTGATTCTTAGTAAGGGTTTGAAACCAAATGGTTGACTGACACAACAGTTGCGTTAGTGTAGTTTAAATGTATTTTTTCTCATGTATCATCGATTTCAACTGCTACATTAAAATATGTCATTTTCTTTTAGTTTTGTGTAATTTTTGTACAATGATATGTGTATCTACAAAAATGAAGCGGCGTACGACCAATTTCGGCCATGGCAGTAGATCCCAGTGGAACTCAGCCAACTGTGCGTGCAGGATATTTTATAGTGCACAAGTGCTCATGAATGCACATGTGCACTCTCTGTTCTGTCACTCTTATAGTTCAGTTAGAAGGGCAATCTGACCAAGACGCGGAAATACTGGTTTTACGTGTTTTTTGAGTCATAGCCTGATTCCTGGTAAAGTGATTCTTAACAGAAAAAACTTACGCAACCTGAGTCTAGGATCCGGTCAAATATGTGTGTATGACTTAAAAATACTGGGATTTTTTGTTCCTTACTAGACGCTTTCGACCAAAATACTAACTAAGCACACTCTCACAAACACTCAGTGTACGCACGCGTACATACTCAGTACGAATATAGTTATAGTAGATAAACTTAGTAACTGCTGATACTGTAACTAAAACGACTAAACCAAGTGTAAACATTTTGTTGCGGCCTATCATCGGCTCCGGATTGTTCCAGTGGCTAAAAACAAAAGAGCGCCGTGACAATGGCCGCCAATCCTTATCTGCCGGTCTGAGTGTGAGCCGCCGCAGCCACTTTCGATATTGCTATTTTGTCCCAAATCACCGGCTTTTTAGCACTATTGCTTTTTACCTGGCAGACACGTGATAGGTAGGTATATCTTTTATTTATTATTTTCGTTCTTATATTTTTTCCGTTTCCTTGCATTGTATAGGTATAACTAGGGATAACTGTGTCGCAATTTACATCAAAACTACTAAACCAATTGAAAAAACATGTACACAGTACGGTGCGGTACAGTACGGTCTAAAGCCTGAAAAGTAGTGTTTTTATCCATGGTGCCGTAAGGAAGAAGACTGTTTACGCGGTAAACGTCTCCACTTGGACAGAGTCACAGTTTAGAGTTTGTAAACTTTGATAAATGATAATGCTAAAAATCTACACATTTTTCATTGTAATCAAAAATATATTTTATGTGAATGTCACTCACTGGCCAGACACAGGCTCAGACTTCTGGGAACGGCTTATCCGAAACCAGAAGAATACAGGCACCTCAGACCCAAGGACGTTATTGCATTAATGCATTTGATCTTCAGGGAGTAGGTGTATAAAGGTAGGGGAAACACAAAAGATCCCTAAGGGTCGACGTGGACCGGGTTATACGGTCCCCGCGTTAAGATAAGATAAGAATCAAAAATATATCAAATTCAAAGTATTTTAGCTCTTATCAATTCACGTTTTAATTTATCAAACTTTGTCACTGAATATTCTGCTATGTTTTTTTTATCTCCTACTTGTAAATTCGTAACATAATTTGATACTCTATTCCACTGCACTGATATCTAGCCATTTACTTTCCCTCCCTCCGTTTCGCTTATCTAAAGTTTTTATTCCAGTCCCAGTGCAATCCTCACTTTTATTAAACAGAACTTGTTCATGAGAGAAACTGTAAGAAAATATCTACATTTAGATAACAAGATGTGTAACCTTGGACCACTTTTGTTACTTGGAAAAAGCTTCTCGAGATTAGTGAAATTTGTCACTTATTTCTGTCAATCTCAAATGGTTTGTATCGCTTGGTAGGTACTGATTCTGAGATTGTAAAACTCGTATTAGCCGCCGATGTAAAAAGAGAAGGTTTGTATATTTGGTTGACATACAATGTCTGTGGCATGGCATTGGCATTTACTTCCTAAAAGGGTAGCCCGACTTGGAACCGAGTTTTTTTGAGATTATTTTACGTTCGAATTTAATGTTTCTCTCATCGTAAACTTAATTGTTCTATAACTAAGAGTAAGTAAACTTAGTATTTTTGTTGACAGAAACATTAGCGGTCAGTGGTACACAAATAAATGTAAATGTACAATGCGTATTTTTTGCAGAAACAAAGAGTTTTATTATAACGAATGACAGGTAAAACGTGCAATCTTTTCCCTATTGTAATTTGATTTGAACTAAGCGACAGAATTTGAATATAGTGTATGTAGTTGGAATTCGCAATCTCGATTTTAAAGAGAATTCTCATATGGAGCATTGAAGTGCGAATGTTTTGTTCCGTGCTATTGGTCACTTTGAATGGTTTCTTTGAAAAGGGAAGGGGATGTTGTGCGTCCGCGGACACCGAAGAATGGCATTTTGCAGGTAAAGGAGGAATGTATTTACAAACAAGTGACGTGGGTAGACTGGTCGACGTTTTCCTTTGAAATGTGCGCTTTCTGATGTTTTTGTCTGTTAGTTTTAGATTATAATACACAAATGTATTGCGTAAAGAAAATAGAAAGAGTAATGTAGTAGTAATGTACTATTGGACAGTACCGACTAGAATGGACTCTACATGATCTTGAACAATAATAAACAAAGAAAAGTAAATATATAAAAATAAGTGTAACTATTAAAATAGTTTTATAAGGGATAACTTGGTATTTAGCTGCCTCGTTGGTCTATTGGTAGTAAGCACTGCGTAAGGACCGAGAGGTCCCCGGTTCGAGTCCGGGGTCAGGCAAAATTTTTCTGTAATGAATTACTCAGCCCGGAGTTAGGAAGTTGGCGGTTGAACGCCCGTGCCTCGGAAAGCACGTTAAACCGGTGGTCCTGCGCCCGATCTCTCATCGGTCTATATACGGAATAGAGAGTGCACTTGTGTTTGCGCGCACACTTGTGCACTATAATATGTTCTGCGCATTTGGCTGATCTCAATTGAGATCGGCGGCCATGGCTGAAATCGGTCGGGCGCCTTATTTTAACTTGGTATTGCTAGATAAATATATTCCTTGAAATAGTACTCAAAAATGCTTACGTGACCAAAAAATTCTTCTATGTGAGTCAAGTCTATAAACTACCTAAATAATAAGAGCTTAAGTCCAAGAATAGGCTTTCTCTTTTCGTAATATCTGTTCGCGATAGGCAATGAATACGTAATGGCCTCCATAGCGTCACATACTTTCTGACAAGTTTTTCGCAACACTAAGACCGCACGAATTTCCCAGAGGCCTAACTAAATTCTAGGTTATAACATTTGATCCATCGAAGTAATTTTGCTTTTTGAGAATATCCCAGTTCAGAATTGATAAATCCTTAGAGACAAGTCAAATATTTTGTACTATGAACTTTTAAAAACTATTTATTAGAGGTCAATAGTTCAACACGTGATCATCATCATCATCATCAGCCCATATACGTCCCCACTGCTGGGGCACGGGCCTACCCTAAACTAGGGCGATAAGGCTTTAGTCGACCACGCTGGCCAAGTAAATAAATAAATAAATAAATATTACACAACATCACATACATTGATCTGATCCCGTGGTAAGTAGCTTAAGCACTTGTGTTACGGAAATCAGGATCAACAGTGGATACACAAATAAACTTAAATATATTTAATAATACACCCAGACACGGAACAAACACCGATGTTCGTCACACAAATATTTGTCCCGAGTGGGAATCGAACCCACGACTCTTGGAACCGTAGGTTTTGAACCTGAGTCACTAACCACTGTTCCACCGAGCCAGTCAAAACACAAGGTTGGTCGACTACACAACCTAAGAATTTCTTCTTAGGTGTGCAGGTTTCCTCACGATATTTTCCTTCACCGTTAAAGCGTCGAATGATGGTACATATGAATTTCAAATTTGAAAAACGCACTGGTACCTGGCGGGGTTTGAACTGGCGACCTCTCGCATGGCAAGCAACGACCGCTCGGCCATCGACGCTTTTTGAAGAAGAAGAAGTAATGCGTCATTAATGCAATACCTCTTCAAAGGTTTAAGAACTCTCAATAAGCTCGTTGTAAGCTGAAATTAATTAATTCCTGTTAAACAGCTGCTGCACTCTAAGAGGGTATCATATTTTATTCAGCCAAGTATTACTTGTTGAGGTGGAAGCGTTATTAAAATATTTATAAAGAAGCCGAAACATTGATTAAATTTGCATGTTGAGGACTAATATTTTACGCCTGTGCATAAAAAAAAGGTATACCTCCTAATCCAAGGTAGGACCATAAACCATAGTTATGTATGTAGGAGTAGCTATGGTCTAAAACGAAGACTCATCTTTCTCACACACATATTAAGAAACGATGTTTTGTCATAATTATGTTGTATAAGAAGGTATATTTTTTTATAATAGGCTAACAAGATGACCTCACTCCATCTGATGGTAAGCGGTAGTGAGATCCAAATATGAGGTCGACAGGCACAATAGACCATATTGAGCCTGTCGCACTCACCCTGAAGGCCTGCTTAAATGCCGTTCCACGTCTACCTGAAGAGCCCGGGATCATAGGAGGGAGGGAAAACACGAGCTGGAAGGGCATTGCCTTAATGACACGGGGCAGATAAGAGGGACTAAACCTCATAGTACGGGCCACCAACGCCTGCATTGTCAGTGGATGGCAGCGCTGTCGAACACGTGTCCTTCATACACATCTCATATACATTTTTTACACAGGCGTAAATTATAAGGTAGAATGTTCTAGATGACATTACGGGCTCGGTGAAATAGTGGTGAACTTTTGGTTCCGAGAGTCAAGGGTTAGATTCCCACCAGGGACAATAATATTTGTGTGACGAACATCGGTGTTTGTTCCGAGTCTGGATGTGTTATTAAATATATTTAAGTATATTTGTGTACCCATTGTTGATTCTAATATCCGTTACACAAGTGTTTAGCTACTTTTTTTACCTTACCTCGGGATCAGATCAGATGTGTTGTGGATTTTTTACTTATTTAAAATTATTCTGTTTTTTAAATTATATCATTAAAAATCATGAAAAAACAATGCTATATTCAATGCTATATTTGCTATCGGGTCAAACAGTCTGGCCAAACGGTCTAGCGTGGTGCGATCAGCACCAAAATAGAGGTGGTATTCGTAGTACTAACTATAAATTAATAGTTCCACTTAGCCTAAGTGTAATAGGTCACCTATTAGTCTAACACTTTACGCTGAAATTCAATTGATTAATCACTAAACCCTCTACTACGGTTAAACATGTTTTAAAGTCGGAAGTTGGTTAATCAAAGTTGCGCCATTAGGGTAGCGTGGGTAATGTATGCGATATTTAGAGGTATATTATGTTAACTATGCTACGATACTACTTCTATTAGAGACTGCCTTGTTGGTCTATTGGTAGTTAAAATCGTCATCGAAAATGTCTTTGTACGACGTAAATCATCTAAGATAGATGACTTGATGTTTACTCATTGACGCGTCATTTCAAATGACTCGCCAAGTGACTCTGACCTCTTTCGGTCAGGTCGCGTTCCGGGATCAGCACTGTACGAACCGGAGCCAGGGGGACCATTGTTGCGGCAAGCGCCGGACCAGTGGAGTCTTAGCGGCGGTATTGTGCGGGCGGAGCGGGTCAGCCCGCCGGCCAGGGAGACCCGTAGAAACGGGGGCCCTTCCGTCCGGCGGACTGGCCAACTCCGACCCGCACAGCTCAATACCAATGCGAGACTCCACGCCTTGTCTCGTTGTTGCCGCAGCAGTGGTCTCCTTTTTCACGGCTTTCAGGGTGAGTGCGACAGGCTCAATAATGGTCTATTGTGCCTGTCGACCTCTTATTTGGATCTCACTACCGTTTACCTTCAGGTGGAGTGAGGTAATCTTGTGAGCCTTTTATAAAAAAAAGAGATGTCATACTTCCTCTTCTAGAAATAGATAACTTTTAGCTTTAGTCCGAAGTATATAAGTTATCGAAGTGACACATCGGCCTGGGGAATGCATAAGATGTTACTGGTTCAATGCCCGATTTCTTTCCGGTCAGCTTACCATCTTTCCTAACTATGAGAATGCTGCTATGCTGACCCATATTTCAGGAGACACTTCGTGTAAATTTTACTGACATAAGAGGCAGTGTATGACTTGTTTGAAAACAAAAGAACATATTGAAATGAATTTAAATTGGAATGAGGTACAAAAGTAACAGTCGTTGGTGAGTTTCATCAAAGTATTCCGTTCAACACCTCAAAGTTAGACGATTCTAAGTTTCTCTTACACATCAGTTACATGATAAGCTTTAGTCTAGACTTAACTAGCGAGAAGGCATTTCCAAGTTAGTGAGAGACGCTCATGCATTATTCCTTAATAATACGAGTAATTTAAGTTCACGATCCCAGTAGAGTTGTGGAAGCTAGTATCTAATTAAAGTTGCTTGAAAGATTCATCTTTTTCGCCAACTTACCTTTGTTTTTGTAATGGATAATGTTTCTTTTAGCTATTTATGTAGCTTTGAAGTCTTTATTAACCGAATCGATATGTGAAATTCGAACAACAACATTGAGAACGTCATACGTGTTTGAAAGTACTGACTATTGCATTTTTCATACAAAATCAACGTAGTGATAATAATATGACGTCACTCTACAGTTAGTTTATGACTGGCTCGGTGGAACAGCGGTTAGTGACCCTGACTGGCGGTTCCAAGAGTCGTGGGTTCGATTCCCACCCGGGACAAATGTTTGTATGATGAACATCGGGTGTTTGTTCCGTGTCTGGGTGTGATATAATATTTAAAAATATCTATGTATGTATATCAGTATCTGACGCCCAGTAGTACAAGCTCTCCTTAGTTTGGGGTTAGATAAAAAAAAAACTTGCATTTCATTGAAAACATTTTTTGTTCGTAATTGTACATTCAAAAATAGGTATAAGTACCATCTTTTGTAGAATAAATTAAGACACAGTAATATTCTCCATTAAACAATTTCAAGATTTGTTTTATTCTTAAGATTTAGTTTTCTTAATAAGACGAGCGCTTGATTCATTATTAAAATCGTAATTTACCAACAAAGATAGATCTTATTTTGATGTATCGCCTAAAGTCTAGACTGATTTTTTTTTAAAGCTTAATGAATTCAGGTCTTAGTGAATCTTGTTTTGGAAAATATATTGCAAGGGGAAAGTCTTCATATCTTTTCGAGTGCGAATCGAACCCATGACTCTTGGAACTAACCAGGGTCACTAACCACTGTTCCACCAAGCCAGTCAGTATGTGTTTGTATAGTTTTGTAAACTCGAACCTCTGTTTTGTTAATAGTACATTCAACTTCCAAGAACAACTTAGTTTCATAACTAGGTTGGAGTGCTACCGTCTCATAATATATGAGTTCCCTGTACTGCTCAATAATACGCGTAGGCCGACACTCGCGTTTAACATCCACTGGATTGGTGGCGTCTCTTACACGGTACATATCTTTTAGGTACGGGTAGTAGGTTCAATGCAAAATTCTACAGAAATATAAACTCGATTATTATAATGAACGCTAATCTTTAGTCATTAAATCTATCAGTATACGTACACAATGTTACAGACAGTAGTAATCTATACTAATCTATACTAATATTATAAAGCTGAAGAGTTTGTTTGTTTGTTTGTTTGTTTGTTTGTTTGAACGCGCTAATCTCAGGAACTACTGGTTCGATTTGAAAAAATCTTTGCGTTGTATAGACCATTTATCGAGGAAGGCTTTAGGCTATATAACATCACGCTGCGACCAATAGGAGCAAAGATACAATGGAAAATGTGTAAAAAACGGGGGAAACGCGAACGAAGTCGCTGGCACAGCTAGTGATTGATAAATTGTGTCAGAAGTGTTGGTCAATATGGTAAACAGCAATTTTAAATAAACAGAGTCATAATAATAGTTGGACACAAAAAAAAACTCAGATAACAGACAGACAAACAGATATTTCTTTCATATAGCTACATCATAATCGAGTATTATATAAGACGTGAACAAGTCACCAAACGTGTATAATTAAGTGTATTCTCAATTAAATTTCATCGCTTCACAAATTTCGTATCAGCGGCCCTCAAATTAGCCAATATTACGTCAAAATTACAACCTTGTACGTTATTTTACAATCAATATCGGTTGCCACATTACAGTACACCTTATTAATTATAGAGTAGAGTTGAAAGTAGTTTAACGTGTATATTATGATTTTTATTTGATAAACCACCACCTTGGGTGGTTGGTCAGGCAAACATTAAAACATAAATCACTTAACTCGACCG
Source organism: Maruca vitrata (assembly GCA_039566165.1). Taxonomy (NCBI): domain Eukaryota; kingdom Metazoa; phylum Arthropoda; class Insecta; order Lepidoptera; family Crambidae; genus Maruca; species Maruca vitrata. Next base: position 10,295,300 of record CM076921.1, read on the forward strand.
CACACTACGAAGGGTGGTTTTTAAATAAATAAAATTAATTAATTTGCTCGATTACTTTAGACTACGTATTTGTATGCTAAGTATTGCTCTCCACAATAAATACTAGCAAATTTAATTTAAAACTTTATTTTACAACTGACTGACTTGAGTTCGTAATTCGTTTAGTATTATAATTTTAAACATGTCATCATAAAAAATGTCCGAGATATTTAACAAATTGATAATTTTTAATATCGGGAGCTAATTAAAACAAAAAAACATGGTAAATATGCCGGACATTTTCAGTTTTCTAATCGTATAGTATGTTTTATATTTACGAGAACATGCAACACTTTAAACAGGTATACGATTATTTCCCACGGATTTAATGTGTCAAAAGAAATCAATATAAAGATATTGCGTACTATACTAGAATCCATAATTCGACGGAGTAGTTTGACAGTTAGAGTGTTACTATGTGTGGGAAAAATAAAATAGTGATGAGGTAAATGGTAATTTATTTATCGACAGAATTATCCGGTCTAAGTATATAATCGTTGAACTTTACTGGAGAGTGAAAAAAAACTTCGTAATTTTATTAATTTTAAGCCATGTTTTCAATTTTAAGAGTTATTGTTTAAAAATTTACGCCCTGATTGGTGAAATAACGCGAGATCATTGTAGTTTTATGCAGGAAGAAAACTTTATTCAGTGATGTTCCCAAAGTGAAAACCGGGCGGTTTTATTAGATAAACGACGAAATTACAATTAACAATTTTATAAGAGTTCTAAATGAAACAGTTTATTTGTTTCATCAGGAATTAATACAGAATCATCACTTTCGCTTTCGTCATCGTTATTTAGATTGATAATAAATCTATCACAGATACAGAATTTATTTGGTGACCTAATAATAATAATATTTATTTTATTAATTAAAGGAATGTTAGTTTATACATTTAAAGACTTACAAACTAAATTAACTCTAAGACATCTTAAACTAACAATATTACACATTTATGCAGCGGCCACTGCACTAGACTCTAGGCCTGTATCGCAGGAACCAGAATCCTTCATTTTATTTTTTGTTTCTAATACATGGCTAACGCATTTCTACCACCTTCTGGTGTAAATGTGTTAAGCCCGTCCAAAAATAAATGTTTTGATTCCACCGTTTTAAATTTTTTGTTGTGTTTTGCCACATGCCCTTTCGCTTGAGCCCATTTATCTTGCTATCATTGGGCTTGTACATCCACATTAAATTATTTTATTCCCGTTTTAATTATGAAACTCCAAAAAAATAAATAGATTATATTTTATTCGGATCGAATCGGATCACAAATTATATCGACGCAAACAGCACTAGGCTGAACCTGGCAACATAATGCGATTTGAGTTGTCAAACCGCTCCGTCGAATTACGGATTCTAGTACTAGTTGTACGTAACTATGTGTGATAATGCTTCTTTGACATATTGTCACTCTCTTTCATTCGGACAGACTTAAAATGTTTACTTAAAAAAATAAATTATTTGTTGTTTTTATGCTACTTAAAGCTTTGTGTAAATTTTAAAATTGAATTATTTCACATTCATGATCCCGCCTGAACGGGGACTTGAACCACCGGTCTTTAGAAATCGCGTCTAATGCTCTAAACCAACTAAGCTTCCCGGGTGTTGACTCATTGAAGCGAATATTCCCGTCAGCGTCCAGGCGGGTACGTACAGTCAGCCAAGAAAGTGGTCTACCACTTTCGACAAAGGTTTCTGCGAGATGTAACGACCGCTAAGGTTGACTTTTCACTGACACAATCTTATTGCCAGGTAAAATTGACCTTGTTGTTTCATGACGTTCAAACGAATCTCAACCGTAGGGTGGTTGACCACATATTTGGCTGACTGTACATGAATGTAATTTTTTTCAATTTTAAAATTTAAGTAAGGCTAATTACAATCTATAATTACGGTACTATATTTCCCTTTTTTTAAATAAACATTGTGATCCTACCAATTTTCACTACAGCGGTTCTTAAGCCGAGTCTATACAGGCGGGAATAGCTCTTAGCACAACTAAGCTTTGTCAACACAATTAACGCCAGAGGATTGAGTTGTTTTTCATTAAACGAATAAACGAAACGGGTGGTGTTTACGATAAATTGATTGTGTGTTTTCTTTCGTGTGTTTACAAAACATTTTCAAACGTAAATATAAATGTGTGAATATTAATAAAAATAATTTGTATTTTAACATTGATAATTCTCTTCTTGGATATCTCAGTTAGTTAGAGCAGCCGACTCGATTTCGGAAAACCTGTGGTTCAAGTCCCCGTTCAGGCGGGGTCATGAATGCGATTTTTTTGAATGTAGAATTTACTTTGACAATTCTCATTATGATTTGATCTCGGCAAAAAAATCATATTGAGTTAATAAAGTTCTTAAATTGTGTGTAGGATTTCTGTTGACTTGGAGTCAACTGAAGGCCTACATCAAGCACCGATTAGACAATTTTTTTTGTCCCTAATAGTAATCGAACCAACGACTCTTGGAACCAGGGTCATCATCATCATCAGCCCATTTCTGTCCAATGCCTCCCCAAATGCACGCCACTTCTTTCTCTCCTCGGCCACTCGCATCCAAAGGAACCAGGCTGACTAACCATTAAATATTGGTCGTTATGGGTCTTCACGCGATAGAAGTAGCAATTACATAGCTACTTACTGCCCGACGTTTCGATCGCGACCATGATTAGTTCGCTCGCGAATATGACTGGTGTAACCCAGTCGAAGCTATGTAATTGCTACTCCTAATATCGTGTGTAGACCCATAAAGGTGACTGACTCGGTGGAACAGCTGTTAGTGACCCAGGTTTACTACCTACCGTTCCAAGAGTCGTGGGTTCGATTCCCACCCGGGACAAATATTCGTGTGACGAACTTCGGTGTTTGTTCCGTGTCCGTGTGTGTTATTAAATATATTTAAGTGTATTTGTGTATCCACTGTTGATTCTGATATCTGTAACACAAGTGCTCAAGATGCTTACCACGGGATCAGATTAATGTATGTGATATGGTGTAAAATTTATTTATAAAGACTAATATTAAGTGTGATGGAACGCGAAGGTCTAATCTTACATGACTAACAATTGTTCCACCGAGCCAGTTTGTTCACAGTCCTTCGTTTGTTCACAGTCCTTCGTTTGTTCACAGTCCCTCGTTTGTTCGCAGTCCTTAGTTTGTTCACAGTCCTTCGTTCGTTTGTTTCAGAAGCGACATGGCATGAGCGGTGGGGTGGGCGCGACATGCGGCGCGCGCCGCTCGCGCAGCCCGCCGCCGTCGCAATCGCGCTCTCGCTGTTGCTGCGTCTCGTCAACGCCGGTGTGTACTGAGCCTTACTTTCAAATGTTAAACAAGTTTAGAAAAAAAACTAGCCAAGTGCAAGTCCGACTCGCGCACGAAGGGGTCCGTACCAATTATGTAAAAAAAATTATTGTGCAGGGATCCCCTTAATATTTTATCTTTTAAAATTTTTAGTATTTGTTTAAATTTGGTTTTAATTTAATTTAATTTATTTTGGTTCACAAAACAGAACAACATCAATGTAGCTTCTAAATTACAAATTTAAAATTTAAGGACTAGATGTTATCCTAAAACATGTGTACACATCATGGTTAATAATATTATTACAAACGGTGAGATTAGCTTACAATAAATGGAATTTTACAACGAAATGCAATTTATACATGTTAACACTATACATATGTATACATAAATATTTAAGACGCCTAGTAAATCTGCAACACACAACAATTCAGTGAAAAATTTGTGTATTACTCAAATAAACTCTGTTTTTCTTTCTTTCAATCTGAAGAGGAGGCCCTTGCATGGGATGACAATTTTAGTGGCACACGGGCCATCGGCCACAACCACAAAATGTCGCTACCGGAATATTCCCTGTAGTTAGTCTTCATACATTGCAAGTGGCGACCATCGACCACAAGTGGCTGTTATAGCTAGCTACTTTTTAACACAGACTATTGGTACCTGTCTGTATACAAACTTAAGCTATAGCTTATGCTCTATATTCTAATCAAAATCTACGCAACCTTATACAAATTTGTGTACCTAGCCACTAACTGTCCACAACACATTACTCCACAAATGTATGACGAAAGCCAAACGCAATGTTACCGCTTTGTGGACACAGTCTGAATCAGAACTCCGTCCGCAAGCGGTCTGATTGATATTACGCAATATGCATGCAATCGTCTATTAATATTGACGATGGCGTGCGCTTGACATGCGGTTTTACGTAGGCAGTTAGACTTTAGCGCAGGCTTTCGAACAATAGTTAAATCGCTAAATATTTGTCTTTATGGGTCTACACGCGTTATTAGGAGTAGCAAATTACATAGCTACTTACTGCCCGACGTTTCGACTGGGTTACACCAATCATGGTCGCGAGCGAACTGGCCCGCCCGTAAAATCTTAAATAGTTCAATCGGTTGTTAAGCTGTTGTTAGGTATATTTTTTCAAAAGTGACGGCTGAATACCGAAAAGATAACCAAATATTTTTATTTTACTCAAGATATTTTGAGACCGATGCGTCAAGTTTCACTTTAAATAATAAGTTCAGTATGGAAATATTACTAGATAATTATCGGCGTGTACGTTTGTACATTTCGATTAAGAGCCTGATTTAACTTAATTTAGTTTAGATTTAATTTAATTTAGTCTATTTTTTGCATTGGTTCTAGTCTGTCAATTTTATAAGTGCACAGATCGGTTACTACACAAGTTGTGTCTGGTCAATAACGAGCAAGCATATACAAGCTTTAAAAAAAAGGAAAAAAAAACATGGCCACTGATGTCGAGTTTATTAGCTCTCAGCTTTACGACATGCTACCATCTGACCGCTCTATATTGCGAGCTTTATATCCCGCCGTAACTGGGTGCAGATCGTGCTATTGTTACCTATATAAAATCCTTTTTCGCTATTAAACTTTTTATAGATTTTTTACTATAGAAAGGACTGTCTCGTTGGTCTATTGATAGTAGCTGAGTAAATACGTAGTTCGAAGTTCTAGTTGGGACAATGTTCTGGGTTTTATGTTAAGAAATTCTCAGCCTGTGGTATGTTCGCATCGGTCATGTCGAATTGTTGTCTCGACGAACGATAAGCGTTACATTAAAAAAAGAAATAAGAGTAAAACGTATTTATATTTGAAACTCGAAGATAATAGTGAAAGATGTGGTTCAAGTGTTTTGAAATACGAGAGTTTTTCTGTTGATACAGGAAACTCAAACTTTATTAATCGTAACCGACAAAAATGTTAACATAATATTGTTACCGCCATTTATTTTATTCCAACAATCTACGTAGAGATTAACAAATGAAGTATATTTTACGCAAATGGAGTAAATTTTTGCAAAGCTCTCCCGTGTGGGATAAATATCAATATGTGTTAGCAATGATGAAATATGCAAACGGTTTTCAACATAGGTACCTTGTTAGTAGCAAACGGTATTTTTAACACATTTTTCATAGAATTTTGTAAACCAATTTAAACGATGTTTTGTGTTTTATGAGGAAAGAGACTACCTACCTACTTATATAAATTCTATTTGTATTTGTATAATTGAGGTTACGAACCTCTATAAGATATATACCTCTAAAAACAAGAACCTAAGACGATAATTTTATTCTCAATCTGTCTAGAAATGTATTACTTGAAAAAATTGTTAAAATGAATATCGCAACCCATGTCAAAAGAATTCGGCAAGCCCTGGACCGGATTATTTTTCATGAAACAACCTATTACATCACCCTTGTCGGTCAACCCCTTAAGTTGGCGATATAACATCACTATTTGTCAAAAGCACGTTAAATTGACTAAATTCTCTGAGGACTCGGCCCACTCTTTAGGACGACGTGTCCGGTTAATTAACTTTATAAGGAATTAGCCTACCTCTAAGTATTCCTAAAGAATAGACACGTTTTACGTGCGTTTGACTTCGAACTGAACTGTGACACTGTAACAATATGTAGATAGGTCTGTATGCCGCGGTGTGACGTTGAGCGGCACAAAGAATCGATACCATTAATTACCATTATGGCCACTGTCACATGCTCGTGCCCACGTGTCGTTCCCATTTGTCTGGGCCCGACTCATCCATTGCTAATAAGCGTTGGTGGTAATGTGTTTCAGTTTTCGGGAACAATGACACATTTCGAGTTAGGCCGGTTTGTTCGGACAATCTGGTGATTAGCGTTTGATTTGATTTTAAAACGTTTCCTGAGCTTTAGGTTTCTGATGGAAAAGGTGCCTTAAGGAATATAAATTGTTTATATTAAAAGGACTGAGCCTATATTTTATGTCAATTGCGCAGTTGGGTATTCCGGTAAATATTTTAAAATAGAGTGAAATTAACGTTGCTGTAAAAACTTGTAATTAAATGTAAATGAATATGATCTTCTTCCGTAACAAAAGTATCATTTACTTTGAAATTATTATATTACTACTTGCAATCAACTATCAATGTAAAGTATAGAAATCTGAGATCTAACAAGAAACCTTAATGTTATTCCGGTTACAAACTAAATTAAACTTTAGATTGCTCACTACACTCGTAGCCCTACGAACTTTAGATTTACAATAGTCTGTTTCTAGTTATTTCACGTAGTAAAATAATATTATGTACATTTCAAGTTTGTCTGCAAACAGATTATAATATTATTTTGTTGTTATGTAATTTGCATTATAAGTAAAATTATGAGAATTTAAACAAAAGTTTTTTTTTCCTAACTGACTAACGATGATGGCTTGGAGGAGCCTTGTCATCATCACCGGGCTTGCGGGGGAGCGGATAGCTCTCACCCTTTTTTAGACACATTACCATTTGCATTGCGAAGTCGGGGAAAACGAGGCGGTACATCCATAATTACTATGAACGCTACAGGTATGAAGATTAACATATTGAAATCGCAATTCTCATATCGAGTTCCGGTCTCGAAAAGCAATTACGCTTTCGTGTAATTATGAATTACATTTTCCTACTATTTTATATATCGACGGTAAGGACTGCAAAAACCTTACAATTTTAGACGGTTTATACAATGTTTCTGTTAAGAACCTTATAGTCACCTAAGTAAAAGTCAAATCACTACATAGTATAAAGCAAAGTCTCTCCCCGCGTCTGTCTGTATATGTAAGTATATGTAAGCTTAAATGTTTAAAACTACGCAACGGCTTTTGATGTTTTTTTTTTAATAGATAGAGGGATTCGAGAGAAATGTTATACTATACTTACTCGAAGCGAACCGACAGCGAGTCACTAGTATTTAATAATACATACATCATACATAAAATCACGCCTTTTTCCCAGAGGGGTCGGCAGAGATCACTTCCTGGCATGTGCTACGGCCCTGGCACACCACTTTCGCTTCATCCTCATTCATCAACCTCTTCATGCAAGCTCGTCGTACGTAATTTAATAATTTGCTATAGTATTCGGCCCTTAACAGATAGACCACGTATTTAAACAGCAAATTTACTTTGTGAAAATACACTTAACTTGTGGATAGATTTTCTAGAATCTATCATCACGAGATTTATCCTTAACTTAGCGAAAACTTGTTGCATGTGTCGAAGTTCAGTTAAGCTAAAATCAAACTTTAAGTGATTCTGATCTTAAACTGCACCATAACTTTTAGTATTAAAACCTCTAACTCAATCTTATCGAGGATTTGTTTGGCTAAGAGCTAGAAGAGATTCAGCTCAACATTGTACTTTGTCATTTTAAATTCAACAAATTGAATTATCAACTTCATAAAATTTGTATTTAACTTGGTATTTGTGAATAGGTACTGTAATCGCTTTCGTAAATTAGATTATGTTCAGGATAATACTTGAGTCACGCAGTTTAATTGATTGAATTTAGGCTTGGGGCAATCCATTGCATTTACATTGATAATTAATTTCTTTGTTTGGATGTACATTTTGATTGCGTTATCAAAGGTTCAGATTTTTTCCATTTGTTTCCACAATATCAAAAAAATAACATAATTGTTAAAGATACAAGCTCTCTTAACAGATTTTGACTAAAATACTATCTCTAGTCTAAAAACTATGCAATTAAGTATCTAACGCGTTCTCTTGGTGTTCTTCTCAATAGTAAAAAAATCACTAATATTATAATATTATAAATCCGAAAGTAACTCTGTCTGTCTGTTACGCTTTCACGCATAGAGTACTGAACCGATTTAAATTTAAAACCGAAATTTGGTACAGATATAGTCCAGAGACCAGAAAAGGACATAGGCTACTTTTTAACCGACTGCGCTATAAAAAAGTAATGTTTTTCCCGGTAAACGTCTCTTCGCGGACGAGATCGCGGGCGGAAAGCTAATATTTGAATAAAGTTACTATCTTTGCGGACTGTATTCATCAAAATTAAACTCGTTTATTAAGTTTTCAGAACATATAATGAACATTCATTACGGTGGTGCATGTAAAATTACTATAATAATATTATTAAATACGGATTTCCAGATAACTGCAAAATGATCATTATTTTAATAGTTTTCCATTACATTCACATTAATATAATAGTTTTCCTTCAGGGATTTCCATAAGAGAAACTGAAATACTTATTTAATGCGTTTATAAAAATAGAATTATTATCTTAGTGTATACAAGTGTTAAATGGAAGTGTTTAAATATTTATTTTATGAATATTTAAACACTTCTATTTTTATTTTTATTTCGGTTAGAAAATGATAGAAAAAGCTAATCGTATACACTAAGATAATAATTCTATTTTTATAAATGAATACAGATATTCTATTTCCGGAACATTAACATTTCATATTTAGTGAGAACCCGGTTCTGGTAATACCGCTCATGTTGAAACGCAAAAAGATCTTCAAAAGGTCTTAAAATTGTGTGGTACGACTATTGGCCTAATCTACGACCTTAATTTTTTTTCCCGAACTGACATACGATGATGGCTTGAAGTAGCCTCGTCATCATCAGCGGATTTGCGGAGGAGCGGATTATGGCTCTTACCCCTTCCTACGACCTACAGCACTTACGTCCTAATATTATTAAAGCGAAAGTGACTTAGTCTGTCTTAGAGGTGAGAACCATCCGCTCCCCCGCAAGTCCGGTGATGAAGACAAGGCTACTCCAAGCCATCATCGTTAGTAAGTTAGGAAAAAAAAACTTAGTCTGTCTAACGCACTTTCACTTCAAAACTGCTGAACCGATTGCGATTTGTATACAGGTAGTATAGAACCTGTCAAAATACGTACTTTTAACTTAGCGAATTTTTTTTCTTAATGAACGACAAACGTCACTCGGACCAAAATTAGCGCCGGGCGCGCGGTTAATATAAATAACTCTGCAGTTTTAAAAATAAAGGGACATTGGAGCCAAGGGTACCAGTTCCACATTCTTCAGTAATCAACTGAACGATCATAAAGGGATTTAATTCGCATCAATCAAGGGGCTTCCCCTTTGTAAAACGTCCTTTTCGGCATATTTTTGACGTCATTTAGCGTACGCCCTCGTCATGTATGAGACATGTGTGTTGTGTAGGCAGCTTGATACAATGATAAAGGATTGCCTAAAGGCCAAAGATAACGCTCTGTGTTAAAAATGTAATATGTTTGCTTTTTATATGACAGTGCTAAGCGTTTCTGCTTCTGCTAAAATATTGTGACACTTACACATTTATGAAACCGTCGAGGTTTTATAGGGCACTCTAACTACGCTTTAGTTAGAGTTCAAACAAGGACGATTTTCACACTAGGAAAAGTAAAAGTACCTTTATTTGAATGAATAATTAAGAAAAAGCGCAATCTGTTGATCTGATTTCACGCGGACACGGACTTTTTTTTTATTTTGATATAGTTGGATGGACCACTCGAATACTAAGACACTGTTGAAATTATCACTTTGATATTATCTCGATAACTCGACGAGATATTACAATTTTAATTGCAGAATATTTGGGCGAATTCAAAAACCCTCCATATTTTGTAATTTTTATATGCAGCGCCTAGGGATTTTATTCGACAGGTTCATCAAAAGTTGTGTTTATGGATATGTTTTCGCAATGAAAGATGTTACTAATTCTGTTATTTATAAGATGATTACGAAATTTATATGATTTACTAATTTTTAAAATGGGCTTGCCCACCCAACTTTTAATGTCTTTTGCTGTCTCATTTCGCAAAAAAATGAAGTTTCGATTACATGAATAATATTGATTTACTTAAATTTTACTGCTTATCATAAAAATGGCAAGTATAACAACTACAGTCAAATACCCTATTGAGATAGTGGGGCCCATTGTTGGTAATTTACAAAGCCCGTTACTGTGATCATCATCAACAGTTCCAGTTAACGCAGTTAGTAAACCTACCAATCATACATACATACATAAAATCACGCCTTTTCCCAGAGGGGTAGGCAGAGATCCCTTCCAGCGATCCACTTTTCACCTCTATGGGAAACGTGACGTGACGGGTTGTGGACCACGTCGCCTCCTTTCTGCTTTGTGCATTGTTTTAACAAGGTCATTGCATTCCCACGAGTAGCAAGGATAATGACGGGGGAAGGAAAAGGGGAGAAAGAACACTATCGCCTCGGATGATTTGGACTGAGTCGATAGTAGCTCGAGGAGCCGGGGTCGCTTACCCGTATACCGTTCACCAACCACCGGACAGATAGTTGTGACTGGTATCCCCTGACCAAATGTATCTATGTTTAAAAACCATTCTCATTGCAGGTTCAATGGGACCCGGTGTGCCAGAGAACATAACCGTGACCTTCCTCAACCCGACCACGGTGAAGGTGTCCTGGTCCACCACGGCGGACCTGGTCGAGAAGTATGACGTCACGTACAAGCCCTCAGATGCGAGGTAAGCGTGGTGATGCTGGTGGTAGATACCGCTTTTGTGGTGGAGATGTTGGCATGGTAGTTTGAACTTTATCGGTTACAAGATTAGGCTTATTCTTGTTGTAATAAATATTTGAAACGTCTGTCTGAGGCGTGCGCTGAAGACTGCGGCACTGTCTTCGACTGATGCGGTCATCAATTTGTTTGTATTAATAGTGTCACTGGTTTCAATAAAAATTATATTCATTACAAATCAAAATATTTTAATTTGCATATGCAAGAGAACCCAATATGCGGCTCCCCGCATATTGGGAGGTTTGCGAGATATCAGAACGACATTTTGACCGCAACAACCTTCCATAGATCCTTATCTGATGAGCAATAATGTACCATTTGTAATATTATTAGTTATGACGTGTACCGTGTAGCATTTGTATGTGAAAAAAAGCATATATACCTACGGTCGAATTGAGGAATCTTTTGAAGTTGGTAAAAAAGGCATATTGTTAATATGTCTTCTATTTCAATGACATGCTGATTAAGAAAGGTTGGACAAGACATTTTATATTATTTAGCCAAATTTTCACATTTATTATGAGAGAGTTTGCCAACGCTTGTGTTTTCTATTTTGCATTTTCCCTGAGTTACTTATTAACTTTAAGTTAACGTTAATTAAGTTGTTATTAACTTTGTAGTTTTGCAATTGAATTATTTATTGCACAGTAATTGCCTCAGTATATTAAATACTTACTAATAACTATAACTTACTTCGACTCTAATTGTACCTTCTTCTACTGCTTACATTTACTAATAGCTGCTTGCTTTTGTTTTATTTATTTTGTTGTGGGAAGTAATTCACGTGCTATTAGGAAAATGCTTTTAATAAAAAACTACCTCATAAGGCTAAACATATCCTGACTTACCTTTTTTGATTCATCAAAAAAGAGTTGATTGACGATGATAATGATAATTTTCGTCACATCAAATAAGTTTGCTTTAATTCTTATTAGCATAAAAAAAGTTACAGGCGAGATCAATGATATAATAAACTACATAATTATGATACCACCGTAGTAATTTGCGTTTTAAATTTGAGTCCCGCAACTCTTTGACACTTTACTGACATATGAAACAAAAGATGCGAAAAAGCTCGCAAACGATAGAGATAGCTAAAACACAAGGTGCCCTAATCAGGACACAAAAAAAAATATTAAATAATCTAGCAACTTCCTAATACAAGTTTCACCTTGTCACACCTCCAACCTAATCTTATTTCGGGCCGTGATTTAACTTTACGCCTTAGAGAATTGGAAGTCGCTCAGTAGTGATGCCCAACGTCACTCAATTTACTGCGTTGTATGTTACAAACCACTATTTCACTAATTTCATTATGTATTGGAATTATCTGGTTCCGACCAGGATAAACTGCTGTAATCCATTTTGCGATAAGAGTCCTGGGCCGGGCCTGTGTCCATGGCCCACTAAAATAAAATTTTGTCTCTATCTCCATGTCAAATTCTATCTTAGACGATTTGGATTATTATGGAGTCTATTTAAAGTAAAAGAACAATTACAAATTCTCTCTTATTTATATAATAGGATTGATGTTATGAAGAACATTGTGAGTTATTGACTCACAGGACGTTACTGCGTTACCCATCTCTAAAACCCAGCGTTACATTTTGGAACCAGATCAACCCCTTACGAGTTTGAAATGGAAACTCGAAATTTTCTCGGCATTATTATCCGTTTTCGTCAGTTTAGTTATCTTTGCTGTAAAGTTTGAAAGAACTTTAAATTTCATTAAAGGGATCTTAACACAGAGTGTGTATTACTAATTGAGCGGAAACATGATCTGACATGACCTTTAAGTCTTAATCTCATATTAACTGTGAACTTATTTCTTAGAAAGGTCGTAAATAAAACTGTTATACACCGTGAAATTTTAGTGGTTGTTTTCCCGTGGTAGAGCGATTTGCCTTTAGTAAAACTATCGAATAATGCAAATAATTCCTCGAAAAGATTTTTTTTTCAAATTTTCAAAAGAATTATTTTCCAACTCGAAAACGAGAGAAGCTATCGGTGTTTTATAAGATCAGGTACTGCTTGCCGCATGAAATCGATGCTTAAAGCTGAAGAAGCTTGACACCCTAAGTCATAAAGCGGTTCGAACGTGCTTTCGAGTTACGGTTAAACCTTTCGTAAAACCGGCATTTATTGATTTAAAAAAAAATACTGCACAAATCTATTGTACTACTAAGATAGAACCATTTTACTGCGGGAAAACAACCACTCAAATTTCACGGTGTAAAGACTTAATGAGCAAAAGAGATATCATATTTTGGCTCTGAAAAAAGGTACAAAATTAAAGTTACCTACACGATATAAAGGTAGTAGGTTAGTCCTGAATTTCTCGGTGATATTGAAGCCATCACATCGTTGTGGCACTTAAAACGTTGTGAAAGGTGTCAAGAGGTAATTCACGATGTCACAGAGCCAATATAATCTACATCCATTACCATACACTCTGGTTTGTGTGACGAAGCATTTTTATTTTACACGACTAACCTTTTTCAATTTGAATATGAGTTTTATAATTGAAAATTTACTGTGTAAATTTAAAATTTGAAAAAAAAAAATCGCATTCATGACCCCGCCTGAACGGGGACTTGAACCACCTGACTATTTTGCGAATTTTTTCAAACTTTTCTGTGTGTAAAAAAACGTCGATGGCCGTGTGGTTAGGGTCGTTGCTTGCCGTACGAGAGGTCGCCAGTTAAAACCCCACCACGTATCACTGTGGTTATACAATATGAAATTCATATGTACGATTATTCGACGCTTTAAAGGTGAAGGAAAACATCTTGAGGAAACCTGCACACCGACGAAGAAATTCTTAGGTTGTGTAGTCAACCAACCCGCACTTGGCCAACGTGGTAGACTAAGGCCGTATCGCCTTATTTTAGGGCAGGACCGTGCCCCAGCAATGGGGTATATGGGTCGATGATGTGTTAACAGGGAATCGTACTTATGACATCTAGTCTTATGAGGTCTAAGTGATCTTTCTATTGGATACATAACTATGGTATTAAAGTTGGAAACAGCATCACTATGTATTGTAAAACGAAGTCTGTTTTGACTGTATGTCTTTATATTATATGCTTAGATCCTCAAAAGTATTTTTTTTTTAGTTAGACTCCATACATCAAGCATAATCCTACCTAGATAATATTTTCGAATTCATCACAAATATTTGGTGCCACTGGGAATTCACTACTCTTAGCGCAAGAGTCTGAGCCAGTGAGACTATCCAATAAGCTATTGAGTCAGTCATGGAGATATCTATAGAAGATTAAATTCTTACGGCATATCTTTTAGTCTAGATATCAAACGACGAATCCTTTTACAGGCAGGCATCTATTACTTTGATCACTGCTGGAATATGTGTAATCATTTTGAAAGGAATCTCTCTTTTGTCATAAAAAATACTTTGTACAATGTGATATATGACAGGCGTTTCTGCTTATTGCCTTGTGATTTGTGTGTACAGCTAGACATGCTGAATTCATATTTATTGTTCGAACAAAATATCAAACGGAGTTTATTCAAACGCATACTAGCAGTGACTTGCTTGCTTGAATGATAAAGGGAAAGATTAATACAATGAATATAACTAAAATATTTTCTTTTTAAAAGTATAAATGTGTTTTATTACAATATTTTCTTGTCTCTTATTGTCTGAGATCAAGACTTATTTTAGGTGTGCTATGTATGTTATGTGCTAACTATGTAGTTAGTTAATATTTCACAAAACTCTTCGAGTACAGTAGCGGCACCATGAGTTGGCTATCGAAAACTTACGTACTTTAAATACCTATCAAGTTGTTTTTTTCATAAGACCGATTTTAGTTCTTAGCGTGACCACCAGAGGCGCTGGACAAGTTTTTCATAGACAGATATACATAGGCGATATCGAGTCCGTCACTTTTAACCTCTTGGTAGCGCTACTGATAATATTCTGTCATGCTTCGCCTAAGTTTTACATAACCGGCAAATCTGGTGGGACAAATGAAAAAAAATAAGCTGTATATTAGGGCTAATGCTGCGTTCTGCATTTTCACACAGAGAATTTTGTATGAAATAGCGTCCGTGTCGGTCTAACGAAGTTGCTCCTTAAGCACACACTCATAATATTCTACTTTATACGATATTAATTAACCGTACAGCTTGATTGCAAGCGAAACTTTACATTCCCAGTAGTCTGTAGACTTCCCTACTGAATATTTATCAGCGTAGTGTCACGTTTAAATTAAATGTTTGGTTTGCATCAGATTGAATTAATAGAATAAAGCACGCTATTTTCTCTCCTTTCCTTTGAAATAAGGTGTATTCCTAGATGCTAGTTTCCTTTGTTCGTTTTCTTGAGCTGTTGCTGTATGCTTGTAAATAAACCATTTATTTGTTTAGTAAGGGTCTTGGCAGGATACTCCTGTTAAGGATAATAAATTAAATATTCACTTTGTAAGTCGAGATCAAAGACTTGGCTGTGAAACGCAACGCGTAGGTATGCATCTCAAGGATTTCGCTTCTAACTTGGCTTTATAAAATTGTACCTGTGCTATTAGTTTTCAACCTATGAGCAAAGAAATGTCAGAAACATAAGAATTTGAGAGTTAAAGTACAAAAAGTAGATAACAACGTACCCCTTGAAGGGAAACTGTGTTCTTGATTTTACCAGCAAATAAATGTGGTAGGTTTTACAAAATATAAACTAACAATTGTTTTCTTACAATAAATTTTTATGAAGTTCTACAATGACCCAATTAATAAGCCCGGTTTAATTGATTTTCAAAATTGATATTTGAAACTCACTCGTTCAAAACTGAAGTCAATTACAAAGAATACAAAATCAAACTCCACGTACCTCTTCCGGTTCTATAAAAGCGAGCAATAAATTCTGATATTTAGTGCTAAAACCTCAGACGGGACTGGTTTATAAATATTAAAAGCGCCAAGCTATATGGGAATGTTCTGGAAATTTCAATTTATTATCATGAAGCCCTAGCCCTATGAAAGGAGAAAACAGTATCTTGTCGATAACAATTAATTGGAGCGCAATGTGCAGGAAACTCTATACTCACCAACGTAAACACACCTTGCATTTCCTGATATTCCCAGAATGCTGTCCGTAGAATGGGCACGGAATACCAATTTCAGAGCCGCAGAGGAAAGTCGTAAAACAAACACGATACTGTTAGTCGACATAACGGGGTGCAAGTCTTTATTTCCGTGTGTTTGCTTTCGATATTGTATCTATTTTTGTTTTTCTGAGGTGGGATCCGTGAAAATCCCTGCGAACCATGCAAATTTATGGTATGATACAGTGATAAATATGTGTTTAATGAACCCGCTGATCTGGAATGTTTATTTGTTTTCTTACTCATGGGACATTTGATCTAAAAGTAGTTCTTTGGAGGTATTATATTTTCTAAGCCAGGGCACAATTTCTCGTATCTACTATGTTAAAAAATTAGGACCTACTTACACGTTTATCAGTTATCTAATCTAAACGAAGACATACATAATGAGAAAATAAATAAGTAGAAGATTAAAAAGATACAGGTACCTATTATTTAAGATTTTAGACTTTCGCGTTCCATTACACTAAATATTTGTCTTTATGGGTCTACACGCGTTATTAGGAGTAGCAAATTACAACACCAATCGTGGTCGCTCGCGACCACGATTGGTGTAACCCAGTCGAAACGTCGGGCAGTAAGTAGCTATGTAATTTGCTACTCCTAATAACGCGGGTAGACCCATAAAGACAAAATATTTACCTATTATTTTGATTTGAAGACACGCTTATATTAAACCAGCAAACCCAACGTCTTAAATAATATTATTATTATATATGCCTGAAAAATTGGGATGTAAACATGTAACATGTTTAGTATTCGACAATAAAGGTTTATTATTATAACGTATCATTTTGAAACCAAAAATATTTGGTCTAATACCTCGACGTTGTAAGATTTCACTAAAAGGGTCAAGAAGCAATATAGGTCATCTCTCAATACCGGTCTCTAACGGCAGTACAATACAGTATCTAGAAGCTCAGAACTACTCATATTTTCTAATAGTCAGGGCTTAAGGTATTTGCTTCATATTGTTAATGATAAAACAAATCCACAATGTTGGTAATCCCTTTGTCAGATTAGTTTTAAATAAGCTAATTAATATAGTGCAAAAATACTATCTGTCACTCATGCAAGAAATTTTCCGGACCTCGTTTTGCTTTATTTGTTTATTCATTTACGATATGAATTTACATTAAATTCAGTATTGTAACATTTTACAACGTTTACCTGTCCTGTTGCCGTTACAAATATTGGACATTAAAACATTAAAAATACATACTATTTAATGATAAAGATGCAACTTTAAATAAGATATTCATTTTGTTAAAAAAAAATATCTTTATTACACTTCATTCTTTATGGTAAAAAAGTGTCTTCCTCTCGTTTTATGTGAAAAAGTACAGAATCAAAATTCATTATTCACATAACTGTAACATCAAAGTGTCAATATAGGCCTAGATTCAGGTAAACCTGAAAGCAATTTCATACAGCAGACGCACTAGCACATACCATTTCTAGTGCTCTACAACCGTGTACCCGAAAAAACAAACCAAAAATATTTTTCACATTTCGGTTCGAGTTTGTGTCGCGAACAAATTTGTTTCATGCTTCAAACATCGAATAAAACAACACGTTGGTACTCTGTTTTACAAAACATAAATTGATTTAACAGACACATTCCATTCTCGCCGTTATTTACAATGGCGTCGAACGAAATCTTTTAAAAGAACATGTCGTGCTCCGCGGCCATAACGTGCGAGCCACGTTCCACAAATACGAAGATTAAAGAGCCGTGGTACGTTTACATGGCGTCTACGTCACACATACGTATTGATTGTAACAGTAATGGAATTAGCACTGAGTTGGTGGGGTACGTTTGATAAATTGTTCCATAACATTATGAGCGTCAAGAGCTTAGTTGTAAGCTTCCACGCTTCCTTGAGACAGCCACCTCAAGCACCGCCATTTGCCAACGAGTGTGTGTGTGTTTTTTTTTAAATTACAGGATTACCTCAGTCCACCTGATGGTGACCGGCCGTGAAGTCCACATGTACTATTGTGAAGTCCCTATTGGGACTGTTACCTTACCCTGAAGGTCTGCTTGGATGCCGTTTTACGCCCTGCTTGAAGAGCCCGGGATTACAGGAGGGAGGGAAAACATGTCCTGTGCTAATGGCACGGGGTAGAAAAGAGCGTGACAGATGGAAGCGCGTGTTTCTGTATTGGCCGATTTAGATTTTGCGTGGAAAACTGAACGTATCAATGAAAAATGTGATTTGTAGCAACTCCTTCTTCAAGTAATGAAATATAGTTAGCAAACGTATACAAAGTTCCAATACTGCATCAACAACGTACAAGTACAAAACAAACCCGTTCAAGCTCACGTTACAGCTGAAATATACGCGCTGGTAATCTAATTGAAAGGTACAGTCTGCAACAAAGAATCGTACACAATGGCTGGGGAACTCCGGAAATTTAGGCAAACAGTCTGACGCCACACAAAGAGACCGCACGACTCAGCGAAGGCGTACGGTCAAATTTTATTGTGTTCAATGTTTATGTTCGAGTCACGGCATTATGGGGTTAACATTACTCTTTTATTATCATGAATATAGAGTGTTTTCAAACAAATCGCGCTTTGGCCCGCTTCCGTTGACAATTATGTCTTTTGTCATTTTACTGTGGAGTCAGCATGAACTTTGCTCATCAGGTCAGAGAACCCAACATTGTTATTTAAATCGACATTTGAAATAAAACGAATTGTTCGGATTAAACTCGCCTGTATTGTTTACATCGTCGGAATAACAATACACGACACGAGTTTAATAAGTAAAATTAGTTTTATTTCGAATTTGTAGTGTTCGCGCACATAATAGACAATAATACTATTTAAATCAACATTAAAAAATAATATTTTACAGAATGAAGTCTGTGTTTTATTGTTCTTAATAGGAGATAGCGAGATAAGTAAAATATAGGTGATAGTGAACGCTATTTACGAACATATAACAATAATTCAATATTAAAAAAACATATATCTCAATACCAGTAAGCAGTTTGAATAACTCTTAAAGTAAAACTACGTATGGACGTATCGTACCGGTTGAAAATACTCAAAAATTAAGTGCAAACCGCATCGTAAAGCAGATCTTTCATATTATTTTGTCAGTACACGTTAAACTGACAAAATGGGCTATAAAATGATCGTCCAGAATGAATGATTACCCAAAAGATTTATCGTTGCCAAATTTATCTTATAATGAACTTTCGATTAAAACAAAGACGGGAAAAAAACTTTTTGTGTGGCTAATTTAAAAGCTTCTCGCTGTAGTTCACTGAACTTCAGAAGTTTCCATGAGAGCTTTATGACGCTTACAAAATTTACTTTTATATTAAAAAGATGTATGTGATATCGTTATAATAATAGCTACTTTTTAAAATACTGATATTGTCTGTTATTTGCGCGGAAACGCCGCGTTCAAATTAAAACAAATTTTGAAAGTAAAACTTGCATATATCTTTAATAGAATTTCTACGCTACTTGGTTAAATATTGTTTTAAAAGTATTATCTCCAGCATGAGTAGATGGAGTATGGAGATTAGATTAAATAAATAAATGTTACTCAACATCGCATACATTGATCTGATCCCGTGGTAAGTAGCTTAAGCACTTGTGTTACGGAAATCAGGATCAACTGTGGATACACAAATAAACTTACACCCAGACACGGAAAAGACACATATGTTCGTCACACAAATATTGGTCCCGAGTGGGAATCGAACCCAAGACTCTTGGAAGCGTAGGCTATGAAGCTGAGTCACTAATCACTGTTCCACCGAGCCAGTCCAGATTGCGTTGGAAAGGTATCAGTTTGACCTAATGACATTCGTACCTCAACGGAAACACACGTCAGTAATTCGATCAGCTGCCTACAGAGCATACAACATACACCGAATCATATTCACGAATAAACGAACCAGACCGACTTCCCAATAAAGCTCAACTCGATCGGAAGTTACGTCATAGCCCACGGCGCGGCTATCAACCTAACGATGTCAGCGTCACACTTCCAACTCAAGATCGGCGAACTCTCCCGTGTGCACCTAGCTTTACGACCTGTAACAAGTTTATTTTCTACCCTTTGACGGGAAACTTTCGCCGTTTGACGATTTAGAAGAAAAATTTTCATATTCAACCAGTTATATTAGTTGTGTGCCTTACCTCCTGACTGTTCACAAAGACTTTCCATGACCAGATAAGTCAAATCAAAAGTACCCGCAATCGACGAGCATGCATGAAGAGTTTGATATGGATGTGGAAGACGGGAAAGTGGTATGCCAGGACCGTAGCACATAGTAGGAAGTGATCTCTGCCTACCCCTCTGATAATGTATGTATTATAGTTCTGGATGGTTGAAAACAAAACGACCGTGACTCAAAACTTGAAAGGCATAACTAAACTCTTTCGTTCTAGAAGGTTGACCTTCATTTGTTTTTTCTATCGTCTCATTTTGGAATGAAATGGTTTTTTTTTATCAGTGTATTGATATTCTTCTAACTGTAAGTTAACATTACGTTACCGCAATAACAGTGTTGTATTTTTGTTTTCTTTGATATTCAACCAACACAGATGGTGTACGGTATGGTTGTACGTTACACAACAAAGCATAATTAGGTAAGATGTTTATAGACGTAGTGGATTAAGGAAATGCGTCATCAAACAGACGCAATAGTGGTGCCGCCTCCATATTTATATAAGGTATAAGGTACACGTAATTTGATAGAGGAATGCCAGTAAAATAGAGTTGAAAACTATTGCGAAAGAGAGTTTTTATCAAAGTTTCTTGGCTTTTCATTTTGCTACCGCGGCACCGTCAGTTTTCATTAGATTTGTAATGAAATAAATAACAATAAAGCGACAGCCAGGAGCTTTTTTATTTGTACACAAATTATATTACCATCTCTTTCGAATAAATGTATCGAAACAAGATATATTTTACTAGCATCGTTCTATTGCTTTATAAAGCGTCGATTACCGAGTGGTTTAAGTCATTACTTGCCATGCGAGAGGTCGCCAATTCAAACCCCGCCACGTACCACTGTGTTTTTCAATTAGAAAATTTATATTTACGATTATTCGACCCTTTAACGGTGAAGGAAAACATCGTGAGGAAACCTGCACACCTACGAAGTTTTGAGGTTGTGTAGTCAACCAACCCGCACTTGGCCAGCATGGTTGGCTAAGGCCTTATCATCCTAATTTAGGGTAGGCTGGTGCCCCAGCAGTGGGACGTATATGGGCTGATGATGATTGCTTTATAAAATGCGTGTCCCATTTTCAAGACTAGGGGTGAACTGACCACAAGGTTGATAATATACACATAGCTACGTTTATCAGCACCGGCATCAACGTTAATTCCGTTACTGTTT
The DNA here is from genome assembly GCA_039566165.1 of Maruca vitrata. Classification (NCBI taxonomy): domain Eukaryota; kingdom Metazoa; phylum Arthropoda; class Insecta; order Lepidoptera; family Crambidae; genus Maruca; species Maruca vitrata. The sequence continues at coordinate 10,316,749 of CM076921.1, forward strand.
GTACAATCAATACGTGTGACACGCCGTAGTCCATATTCCATGTGTACAAAGCTTTACATAAGCTTTTTTTTATCGCGATTGCAGGGAAATGATTGAAAACTACGTTCTGTTTACTGAATACTATTTGTAGTAAATTACCATTTTGTAAATATTATCGTGTTTTTTTTACATCTGTGGAAAAATATTCGGGTCAAGGGCATAATTATTATTACTCGTATTGTGCTTTACAGCACAATAGGTAAATAATATTCTTCTAAAGAGGGTAACATAAACTAAAGTAAAATATTCTAAGTATTTAATATGGATTAATATTCTAATAGTGACCGATGGATAGAGTTAATTAACAGGTAGTATATGATTATAAGTCAGTCGTATAGCGTCGATGGCCGAGTGGTTAAGGTCGTTGCTTGCCATGCAAGATGTCTCCAGTTCAAACCCCGCCAGGTACCGATGTGTTTTTAAATTTGAAATTCATATGTACCATCATTCGACGCTATAACGGTGAAGGAAAGCATCGTGAGGAAACCAGCACACTTGAGAGATTTTTCAACGGTGTGTGAAGCCATGTCAAAGGCCTACGGGCGGTTTAAAAACTCTGACACCAGGTTGTTCATCAACCATACGATAAAAAGAAGAGTCGAATAACCTTGGTTGAGCTCCAAGAGAGTGAAATTAGACCGCTATGTATTTCGAACCATAATATCCCAATTTATGATTGGAGAAAATTCCTTATTTATTACTAGCATAATGGTGATTGAGTGCCCGTTACGAGATACGTGGAATGCTTTTGCCATTCAACTTGCCTTTCCTACGGATATTTTACTGTATGTTGGTGTGATTGCAAAGGAATTATTGATGGATCACTTTGTAACTATATATAATTTTAAACTGTCATGGTTACACACATTAGAAAACTTTTTTTTTCCTAACTGACTAACGATGATGGCTTGGAGGAGCCTTGTCGTCATCACCGGGCTTGCGGGGGAGCGGATAGCTCTCACCCCTATGACATTAGAAAACTGTAACTGTCAGTTCACCCGTGATCATGGCGCTTGCAACAGTGCCGAAATATCGGGAGCTCATTAAAACAAAACACCACTTTGTAACTGTTCGAACCTATGACATAATAAACTATAGATAGGTTTCATGGTAAGTTGCGTTTTAAATCTGAGCCCTGCAATTTTTTTAAACTCTACTGGCATATGAAACAAAAGATGCAATATAGGACGCAAATTCTATTGAAGTGAACGAGATAGCATTATCACAAGATACCCTAATTAGGGCAGACTTTTGTCTCATGTAGCGCGGTTATAACATAACTGCCTGTTGTGTATTATAAATATCATTGGTTCTGATTCTGGGAATAATAATAATATGGACAGGTTTTCGCCTGACGGTCAAAAAATCTTACGTAAAGTTGGGTACTAATTTCAATGAAAGCACATTTAAACTTTATTTTGCGAAAAAAAAAAAATTTGGACCACAAGCTTTTGAGTGACCTAGCGCACCGCAGTAGCGTAGCTCTATTAGCCTAGCCGTTTCCTCTTCACTCTTCCTTCTCCCTCCGGCTTGCCAATAGAAACCCGCGAAATTGACTCATTGCTCGTTAGTTACAGAGTGGTACTGGAGGTGGCGGGTAACTCGGATGCTGTCATACTGAGCGGGCTGGAGGCTGATACACAGTACCAAGTGACTGTGGCCGCGCTGTGGGGCGGACACAAGTATCGAAGCAGGCCGATTGTCTTCCGCACGCTGGGTGAGTCAAAGTCAAAGTCACAGTCAAAGTCAAAGTCACAGACAAAGTCAAAGTCAAAGTCAAGGTCAAATTCAAAGTCAACATTTCTTTATTTAGATAAGCATTTACACGCATTTATTAATCGTCAATACAGTAAATAAATAAGTAATAGATAAGTGATTCTACCAGTGATAGAGTGAATAGGTTATTAGACTGTGGTTGTAATGCTTGCCATTTTTATGATTAGCAGTAAGATTAAATAATAAAATGATAACGATAATGCCTCTGGTATCCAAAGAATCGTTATTCGTAATCGTATCGAAAATTCATGACGTAACGCCCCTTTACACTAATACCGTAGTATAAATGATTTCAGACAAAGAGATTTGCATTCTCAAGTTACGTTTATGTAGATGACGTGATTTTACATTTTACACGTTCTAGATAAGTTCCATTAGAATAGAAATTGAAAGAAAACCCTTAGTGGGGCGAGCTCGGAATAAAATATCTGTATTTCTTTTATTCCTTTGGTAGGAAATGGTAGCTTATTTATTAGGTTAGGTTACCTCGACGCCGTCCTCGCTATTTTTTAACGTTTACTAGAAAAGTGTGATACAAAATTGCACTGTGTCATTGATAATTGATGTGTCGCAGAATAAATAAGTTAGGATCGTAAAGGCAAAAAGATAGACGGAATATACACTTATATGAAATTGAGAGCAAAGCTCAGTGCACCTTCATATTATTACCTTAATAGTGTGCTAGAGTTTGGATCCTTCATATTATTATTTAATTGCATGTACTCGCTGTTATAAAATACCTACCGTCCAGTCATGAGTCGTCTCTGGTGTAGCTCAAGAATGAGTGTTTAGAGTTGCTTCATTTTTTTCCTAACTGATTTTTTTCCATACTATAGACCTATACCTATACCTAGGTAGACCTATGATGGCTTGGTGTAGCTCCGTCAACATCACCGGACATGCGGGGAGCGTGTGGCTCTCACTCCTAAAAGAAATTGCTCCATTTTCATAGGCGTTTGTAGGTACCCACCTATATTCAAAAACACTGCCTAAAGTCTGTTTACCACGCGGACAAGGTTGCTTGCACAGCTTATATCAAAACATATTTATGAATTTGTTTACTTTCCCTATCTCATTGGAGATAATAAACATGTCTATGTAATTACAGTAGTAGTTAGCATCTGAAACTGTCCCAGCCAACACCGGGTCAAATGAAGGTCGTAGCAAGCAGAACGTTGGAAGTAATGCAATTTTTCCTTAAAACCGTATAAAGGTGAGTGTGCATTAACACAAAATACCGACACGGGCTGCTGCACATCATTTATGTGCACTCGTGTGTATTATACCTTTTGGGTGCAGGGTTGACACATTTGGCATTGTAGTCAAACTTGTTATACTACTTAATTGAATATCTTCGTGGTTTAGGAATATCTTTTGACAGTTAATATGACGTAAAAAATCAGGCTAATAGAAGACTGGGTTCAAATTTATAATAATTTGGCGCAGATACTCAGTAAAACCTAGATACGTAAGAAGGAATTCTAAGGTTGTGTAGACGACCTACTCGCACTTGGCCAGGGTGGTCGACTTAGGCATTAGTTCAGGCCCGTGCCCCAGCAGTAAAAAAACGCTTAGTTAGTTTTAGCTTTCATGATTTAAGAGTTCATTTACGAGTACTAATATACTTCCAGATAGCCAGTTAGTTTTAGACCCGTATTACCTGTATCGTTGTACGTACGTACATTCGCATTCATTTGATCACTATCCGTATTGCATAGTTGGCTACTCTTATCATTTCTCGTAGGTAGCAGGTATTTACATACCTACCGTTTAACTAAGAGGACCATATTAACCGGAGAATGCACACAAAATCCCTCAATGCAACTTATTCTGTAACTATCTGAATGTTCCAGAACATTCCAGAGTTCCAGTTGTTGGTAACTACTAGTTGCTAACTGATTTTCACATTCACCAGCCCTAACCATCGAAATGTTGGGACTAGTTTACATTATGTTTTGGCGCTCACTAGATTCGCGTACAGTAAATACAGACATGCGAGGCACTCATTAGGTTCAGTCAGTAAAGAGCTAGACTTTGTGAATACATTGGCTGGACTTAGGTATTTGTGTGTGGGAACCCGGGAATATCGTGATTTACTGCAGTTATAACAATAACAATATATTGATAATGACTGTGCCAGCGACTTCTTCCGCGGTTTCTACACATTTTCCACTGTTTCTTTGCTGCTATTAGTTGCAGCCTGATGTTATACACCGTGAAATTTGAACGATTTGCCTTTAGTAATACTATCGAATCATGCAAAATATTCCGCGAAATTTTTTTTTTTTAATTTTCAAATTTATAATTTTCCAAAACGAAAACGAGAGAAGCTTTCGTTCTTTTATAAGATGTGACGTAATAAGGTACTGCTTGCCGCATGAAATCGATGCTTAAAGCGGTGCGAAAGTGCTTTTCGTACCTTTCGTAAACCGGCATTTATTGATTTTATAAAAAAGGACTGCACAAATCTATTGTGCTACTAAGATAGAATCATTTTACTGCGGGAAAACAACCACTAAAATTTCACGGTGTATAGTCTAAAGTCTAAAGCCTCCCTCGATAAATGGTCTCTCCAACACGAAAACAATACGAACTAGTTTTTCCTGAGATTAGCGCGTTCTAACAAATAAACAAACTCTTTAGCTTTATAATATTGGTATAGATTTCTTGCTTTGTCCAAGACTGGATTCGAATCTTGGACCAAGCCAGTTTAATTGTGGGAAATGAATAAAACCAAAATCATGAAATTGAAATTTATAAAAGTTACAATCCATTATGAAGTTCCTCTATTTTAGAGAGGAGAATGAAACTCCTTAATTGTTTACCTTCAATCTACACCATATGTAGTAAAAAAGCTATTTACCAATACTTACATCTTTGTAAAGAAAACAAGTTGTTTTACACCCACACTTATTCATAGGCTGGAACTTGACTTCTTGTTTGAAGTACGGATGGGTCCCAAACGATCCATTATTTCGAGCCGCGGAATAAAAGAACAAATTACTTTTTCTGTGTACTACAGCCTTGCAACCTCAGATCTTTATGGCACCTCTGATTTACTACTAGTTAACTACGGCTCTGAAAGAAAAAGAATTTCACTTCACGACATAATACAAGACAAAGACTTTGTTTCTCTGTCCCTATATCCCAATGTATGCTTAAAATATTAAAACTACGCAGGATTTTGATGTGTTTTTTTTAATAGAAATTCAATAGAATTTCACCTTAACCTTAACTGTTAAGGTGAAATTCACCTCAAGAGAAGCGAGAGGAGGGGGGCACAGTATACGAATTTGTACTTCTTATTATAAAGCTGAAGAGTTTGTTTGTTTGTTTGAATGCGCTAATCTCGGGAACTACCGTAATGTCGGGTTTCTTTAGCCCTGGGACATTGCCCACCTTTGAAATACTGTCTGATTCAATCAATTCATTCTTAAAAAATAGATGACGTATTAATTTTCTGTAATTAATAAGGTCTACTCTTTTTAGAATTAAAATGCTTTTTTGTGGACGGACATTGGACAATGGACAATGATACCTTCTAGTATCAATGTCCATTGTCCAATAGTAAGGTTTTGGGGTATATAACATCACGCTTGGACCAATAGGAGCGAAGAAACAATGGAAAATGTGTGAAAAATGGTGATAACGCGGACGAAGTCGCTAGCAAATTTAGTTGGCTTTTTTATCTAGCCTTCAAGTCCCACTGCTGGTGAAATGATTCCCACAATTATCTCCAAATTGTTGAACTCCGGCTAAAACCGGTCTGTTACCCGACCGTTTAAATTAAATAAAATTTAATCACAAATGTTAGTGCATTATTAATTAATACGTTCAGTAAAATAAACGATGTAAATTGAAGTGAAACATGACGATTTATTCGGTTTAAACTAGTCAGGAGTAATTAATGTTCAATTTATATTGTGAAGCAAAATACTTATTTGGCCTATTTATTGTAATGTAAATGTATTTGATAATGTGCTTCATATTATGTTTTTGTATAGTGAACACAGCCTTGTTTATCCATTTTGCATTTATTTAATTTGGAAATAAAGACACGGGCACAATGGCTGTATAACTTCATTTAGATACTAGCTGTGCCCGCAACTTCGTCTGCGTAGAATAGTAACTTTTGCCTGCATTTTTAATTTCAGGACGCATTTTTTTATAGAAATTACAGGAAAAATAAATAAAGCCACATAAATTATAAAAACTATTACAAAATAAAATATATTTAAACTTAGTAATTGATTAGATAAATATCCATTAATGAACCTGAAATTGTTTACAGATTAATAGGTGATAAACAACATATCACATTTTTCATTACCAATCGGCCAACTAAAAGATAATTACTCGCATAATATGTTTTTTGTCTAAGCAATGATCTAGCCTAAGAGGAGAGTGGTGTGAGTGGATTTTTTTTCACATTTTAGTACTAAAACCACGATAAAAACTTTAATTTATTTGACAGGAACAGGTTTCAATGGTTGCAAACAGCTTACTGTACCTATGTAGTTAGTACACAAAATTTATGTTTGATATCAGGATAACTTCAAAAGGTAAAAAATACAAACTACCGATCCACTGTCTCAAAATATCTATAAAGGATGTGTGTCGCCATGTGAAGAACGCCCGCAGGCCAGGTGGTGTGACGATCTGCGCAGGACGGCTGGTAGCAGGATGCGAGTGGCCGAGGATAGAGAGAAGTGGCGTGCATTTGGAGAGGCCTATGTCCAGCTGTGGACAGGTATTGACTGATGATGATGTGACGAATTAATCAGTATTTGCTTTGCTACTTTCTTATGTGCCACTTTAGCGCATTGTTTTTGTATATTTCTCGTATATTGTATTGTATTCGAAATGAAACAATGAGATAATAACCTAAAGCGCAAGTTTAATAAATATAACTTATGAATTACTTTTAGCATTATTGCGAAATAATACTGCCTAGTGACATCTCTTTAACTAACCAAGAACTAAACACTCATGTCATATCAAATCTGACACCATTTGACATGACTTGCCAGCTAAGAACATGATAGTTGGGGAGCCCAACGGGAGTTTTTGAAGTCTTGATCAGACTCAGAGTCTGTCTTGTAAGATTTTTAAATGGGAGACTCCTTGCACCCTTTCATGTACCTCTACCGGATACGTACACTTCATACAGAAGGGAGAGGGTGCGTGATCTTAAATGGGATAGTTGCTAATGCTAATTATTAAGACATTGTTAAAAGAATTGGGCAGGCTTATGAAAAACTAATAATCTCTGACGGTTTCCATGGGGTGATGACCATAGAATCGCGCATATAATAACAATTACTAAAACCTTTGACACAATAAAAATTCATTGGGCAATCACCAGCTTTCTAATGATGTGTGATTTTATTAGTAACGATCTTCATATACGATAACTTTCTTTAATTTTATAATGTCCAACATTTTGACGTGAATGTTTATAAATTTTCCTTTATTTGCTTAGAATAGCGATATCCCTCTATAATAAACATTCAGATAATATCGAACAGTCTATCAATTGGAACAACACAAACCACCAATGTAAGCCAGTAAGCAAATATTGGACAACTGACCACCTCCATACCGAAAACCAGGTAATAGAGAAATGTAGCGAATTTAATAAACCTTTGAACCTGGCCTGTGGATTATTCAAAGGTCTTCGACGGGATCACCCACATCAACCTATTTAGCTTTCTTTTCTTCGCACCCACATATATAAAACTTCTCCAAATCATTTACCAACAAAGCACAACCGATAGCAAACTGCACACTGAAGGCCTGACATTCAAAATACAAAAAAGAGTCAAACAGGGTGACTCCCTATCACCAAAGCTTTCAATAGCACGCTCCAAGAAGTCTTCAGGTCACTATGATATTCTTAGAAAACAAAAGGGATTGGTGTAGATAAAGATATACATCGACAGAACTTGTGTTGATGCTCGAACAACTGAGCGCAGAAAGCGTTGACGTTAGACTGACGATGAATAGATCCAAAACCAAGGTCATGACCAACAGCACCACTGATTTGGTGGATTGCAGTCAACAGACAGGTAAAGCAATATGTAGAGGAGTATAAACTTGAGCTAGGCAGTTTCCTTCGAAATCAGGCAGGACAAAGAAATAATCCGTAGAGCAGACAACGCCTGGAAAAGCTTCTGGTCCATGAATGGGTATATGAAGGGTGATCTTCTTATATCACTGAACCGCAAACTCATCGACGTTTTCATACTGCCTATCCTAACACATCTTGGTCCCCCACCGAAAATCAGAAGTCCAAACTCAAGGTTTTACAAAAAGCTATGAAGCGGAGTATCATAGGTATTAAGTTAAAATAAAATATACCACCATCCACTCCCGTACTGGTATTGTTGTTGGTCAAAACTGATGTAGCAATGGGCGGGGAATGTGATATGAAATGTGCGAGGATAAAGAACAATAGATGGACCAGAATTGTTACACATCGCGTGCCTGAAGACGATTTTCGCCGAAGAAGACCCAAGAAAAGGTGGTATGACGATCTGGTCCATGTATCAAAGAACTGGCAAGTCCTAGCATTAGACAGAGAGCAGTAGATGAGTTTGAAGGATACTTTGCCCAGCAGTGAGGTGATACAGGTTAAGAAAAAAAATTACAGCAGGATATACTGCATAAAAATGTAACGCGCTGAAGTATCTCAAGATTATGTGTTTTTCAACAGACACAAAGATTAATTATAACTTTGTGGTCCAAATCGTTACAATGTCACTTTATAGTTATTATTTAACATGCACTTTGAATGACTGACACGGTCAAATAACTTTTTTCTTTCAACAGCTTGTTACCAGGTAGCCCTCCTGTATTAATCGCTGTCCCCCCACTTATAAAGAAAGTGTAATATACTTTTCGTAATCTTTCTATTCCGATTCCATGTCGTTCGAGTAACTGCAAATCTAGCCATTTACCTCCCCTACTATGACGTTTTGCTCAATAAAGTAGTCCGTATAGTCCTAGTCAGAAGGTTCATTTTGGTCGATATACTTTTACCATTTTTGTACGTGATCTAATAAAGTTAGATTTTTAACTATCCTACAGGAATTTCTGTGACTAAAAGTATTTAAGATCTTGACCGGGGATGTATGGTACCACCATGCAAAATTTCATTTAAATCGGTGTAATAGTTTCAGAGATCAGTCATTTATTTAGGTTTTTTGAATATCCCACGGGAACCAGTAAACTGTCAGTGATTTAAAGTATCCTATGCATTTTTCCGGAATTGAAAATACCTTCGTGTAAACTTTCATTTAAATTGGTTCAGCCGTTTAGGAGGTCAGTCGAAACAAACAAACAAACAGACAGAGACACAATTTTTTTTAAGTATGGGGATGTGTTCTACTACTCTCAAAACATATCCCTGACTTGTTTTTTTTGCGTTTTTCAAAAAAGTACAAGAATTTTTACCTCTACGTTTTTATTATAGTAGTAAGATATTTCATTTCTAATTTTCCTCCATTTTGAATAGGTCTAATCTACTAATAGTTTATGCACCAGTTATTTACAGTCTAACTACTCCAAAAAGTAAAGATATAGATTAGATAGTTGTATAGATAATATACAACTAAATAAAATGACTTTTTACTAAATGGGTATGAATCTAAATTGGGTACCAATAACAAATTAACATATAAATACATTTTTGTCTCGTCTGTCTGTATATTTCCGCTAATCTCCGAAACGGCTGGTCCAATTTTAACGGGACTTTCCCTAATAAATAGCAAATTTTACAAAGTATAATATAGTAGGCTATATTTATGAATCATTGCTGCAAAAGTCAGCGGCCGATAGTTCAAAATAATAGTGTAAAAGCCACATTTCAAAGTACATACACAATACCTAGTTCCGCCGGTAAATTCCAATTCTTTTAAAAGACCGCACACAAAATAAATAAACCTAGCGAGTACACCCGACAGACAAGAAGGTTAATGATAGTTACAAGAGCCCTAGTGTACACCTGTTGCGTGCAGCGGTGTGCGTGTGCGGCTTTCAAGTCCCAACAGAATAGCAACAAATAGCGTGTGTGTACTTGCCCTAGTTTTTGTATTATGAAGCGGACACATATTTATCGTCACCTTGCCGTCAAAAGAAAACATAGTCAGGAACATTAAAGCTGGCTGATTATCAGCGCCTTTAGCAGCGAAATTGTTCATTATTGTACTCAAATATTTGCACGGGCTAGAAACCGAACCCACGACTCTTGGAACCGTAGGTAGTGATTCTGAGTCACTAACCACTGTTCCATCGAGCCAGTTAAAAACTTGTATAGGCAAATTGCGTGGTTAGCGACATTGGTAGTGGATGTTAACCACTTATGCCTATGATATAAGGTCACATTGTCAAATCATCAATTGTCAAACATATAGTGTTATTGTATAATGAGCTGAAGTGCTTCATTTGAATCCCAGCTTTGTTGCCAAAAGCCTTGTTACTCACATGGATAATATCAAACATAAAAGTGATAAACTTAAATTGATCGTTTAAAAATACTTATTGATTGCATTCGATATTTTATTTTGGTCTAGTTTTAACTATTTATCTGTCACGGTTTTCAAGCAAACCTTCGGTCTATTGTAGAACATCCGTGTTAGTTCGTCTCATTCTGCTACAGACAGTAGTTAATATTCTGTCTTCTGTAGTATTCCTGTTCTGTAATAAACTCGTAGTATTTCTTTTGTTTTCATTTTGCTCCTTTGAAGCATCTTTCTTGTTCCTTTATTGGGCTGATGAAGTAACAACGTCGAGAATCGCTTGAAAAACGACATAATTGCATTGCCTGATTTTTAGAGTTCCATACCGAAAAGGTAAAAACAGGACCTTATTACTAAGCCTCCGCCGTCTGTCTGTCCGTATCCGTCTGTCCGTCAATCTCCAAGCTGTATTTTATAAACCGTTATTGCTAGAAAGCTGAAAGGACATCAGGCAATTTCCATAAAACGTTGGTCTAAAAAAAGAACTGCGCGGCCATACCTAGAATAATATATAATAGCTAGGCCATACTAAGAACTGAAAAAAACAATGGGCTTAACCCTGTTACTGCATATTCTGAGTTGTTTTATTTATTTAAGAAAAAAATATAGGTAACGTGCCTTAATGCATGGCAAAGGGGTGTTAAATTCATAGGATGGAAATATTCTTAGTTCTAGTCGGTCATTTTTATTTTTTTAGACCAGAATGCCTTATTTTTGACAAATGATGTATTTTTGTTGCTGCTATAACAACAAATAAAAATTTAAAAAAGTAAAATAATTAGGGGTCCTGTTCCAATAAAAATGTTTTTTTTTTTACATAATTGATACGGAACCCTTTTTGCGTGAGTCCGACTTGCACTTGGCCGGTTTTTCTCAGTCAGTTTCTTGCAGTCACTTTCTGTTTCCACTCCTTCATTTTGTACGGCAAATTGGGGTCTATTCTGCAAGATTATAACGCTGGCCGAGTTTAATTTCACAGCTTGTAGAAGAAGAATTTCTAATGTCGCATTGAATGTTAAATAGGAGAGGAAAGGACACTTTAGAATATCAAATGAAAGCGAGTTAAATTGCGGTTGAGGAAAAACGCCAAAAGAATAGAATAGGGATTGTGTGGTGCTAATGAAGAAAGATTTGGCCAGTTAATCATTCTCGTAATGAGAAATAATGTACAGTTTTATACAAACATTTCCTACCTTCTTTACTTCCCTTTTAAAGGAAGTTCTTATGTTTGTAAGACAAAATAATGTAAAACAATGAAAAGCAATCATCAGTTTGATGCTATACTAACGGCAGATCACGACTTCGTCCGCGTGGAAATGGTTTTGGAAACAATAATTTATTTAAATAGCTATAATATACCTTGTAAAATTTGTTATTTATCAGTGGAAGTACCGTCAAAATTGGTCAGCCGTTTCGGAGATTAGCGAGAACAGACCAGACGAACAAAAATGTCCGAAAGGGTTTTTGTAATCGGAATTTGAAATAGATTCCTACTCAGTTACTAAAAAATCGTTATTCTGATATACATAATTCAGACACTTTGATTATATTTAGTTGTATACATTCTAAAACCAATGAAGAATTTCACGAAGCTTCGTCTGGTTAAAATCTAGATTTTGCTTTATGGAAGTAAATATGAAGACAAACAAATATGCAAAAAATTTTTTCAAAACTATAGACTCAGAGAAGAAAAAACCCTTTTTCGCTGTTATTTTTCCTCGCATTAAAAACTGTCCAGGTACTTTCTTAAAATCCGTCATCGTTTCGTGAAAAAAATATTGCCTGCAAAGAACATGGTTTATGCTTGGTACATTTGCAGAATTTCACAATTTGTGGAGAGTTTTATTACGAATGAAATACTTGGAAAGAGAAATATTTGAAAAGAAATTGCATGTGATGAACGAAAATTGCTATTTCAACATGAATTTCACTTTTGTTTGCACATATTTTAAGACATAGACGAATCGTTCACTTCAATCATAAGTATTTCCACTGTTGTGAAAATTGCTTTTATTAATCAACTTTTTCATTTTTGTACAATTTAACATCTTGCAAAGAAAGCAAGAATAGTGAAATGAAATAAATTAAATTTATTGATTATGTAAAAATTAAATAAAAATAGCTTAACTTCATTTAATGCAACACCTTAATATACTTAACTTTTTATTAACTCTATTAAAACTTTGAATATTATTTAGTTTCCGTCTATAAGCTACCATTTATATTTTATTTTGAGAATAATGTTCGCGTCTTTTATTTATTTACCTAAATATTTATATATGTACATACAAATTCCATTGTAAGACCGCTCTCCCTCGACGTTTAACATTCGGATCAGTATTTAGGTAACTCCCATTATAGTAGGTACTATAATCTATTTATAAATCTCGACACAAACCTTTTTCTCTTTCATCCGTGTAATTTTTCTCAGAAGCAATGAACATTTTTTCTTGCGGTTCCTCTAAAAAGGCATTGACCTTTCAGGTTGTTGGCCTCCTGAATGTACGAAGTTAACAAGTGTTAAGTTCGCCTTTTGCACAAAACAGGCTTGTCACAACATAAATATGTATCAACTTGTGGGTGACAAACAAATTAACATAATTTGATCGATAACTGTTAAACTAACCGCAATGTTTAACTTTGTTATTTTGGCAAAACATTACACGTGCCTTAGGAATCTGTTTAACAGCTTTCTAAGTTTTAAGTTTTTTAATTACTTAAATAGTCAGAAGCAATAAAGATTCATAAATCAATTTTATACAACTTTACGTAAATGATCATAAAATCATGATTTAAGCTTTCGCGTTCCATTACAATCCTTTTATAGTAAAATTACTCTTTGTCTTTCGCATTAGTTTACTAAACCGTTTTCAATAAAATTTGGTACACGTGTAGTCTAAAGGCTTAAACGCTTATCGCTTATCCGACTGCGCTTAAAGACAGCCTTTTTCACCCTTTGAACTACTACACGCGGAGTCACGGGCGGAAAGGTAGTAAAATATAAACTATGGGATCAGCTTCGGAGCTTTTGATGCATCAATCAACTAGTAATAGACAGCTGTATCGTTAACTTACAACTACCTTGATGTATTATACCTCTGTACCTCGGAAAGATTCCTGTCGTATCGAATCACTATACAGACATATTATATTTGTTTGTGTGCATTGAATACTTATCGGTCCCTGTCAGAATCGTGTAAAATATTTATATACCTAATATTATTTCTTTTGAGATCTCCAGACCAGAATCTAAGCAAAGCTTGTATAAGAGTCAGATAATACAATAAAATAAATAAATAAATATCTGGGACGTTTCCACACACGTTCATCTGACCCCAAACTAAGCAGAGTTTGTACTATAGGCGCCAGAGACTGATATACATACATAATATATTTATAAATACATACTTAAATACATAATCACACCCAGACACGGAACAAACACCGATGTTCATCACACAAATAATTGTCCCGAGTGGGAATCGAACCCACGACTCTCGGAACCGCCAGCCAGGGTCACTAACCACTGTTCCACCGAGCCAGTCAACCCAAAGCCAAACAAAACCAAAGCCAGATTTTATATACATACTTAAATAACTTTTCACACTTACACGCGGAATATGAATGTGTGTCCCGAGTGGGAATCGAACCCAAAACTCTTAGAAACGTATCCACTAACCACTGTTCCACTGAGCTAGCTAGAATATTATCTTAGCTGAAATAATATATCTGTAATAGTAGTAAGGCCTCAGAGTCAAATTGGAATGGAAACATACCTTCATCTTATCCGGTTTTATTTCTCATCTCATCCGGTTTAGTGAAATGTTAGGTTCCATCATATCTGAAGATAGGTCTTCAGTGAGGAACTGAACATTTCACTAGCTTAGCGACTTTACGACATTGCCGTATAAAACTGAACTCCATAATAATATTATCGTGGCGGTGATATCTCATCATATTTTACCGTCCGTTTTGTGGTCACCTTCATATTTTTATTTCGTGCTGGCTTAGATACTTTTACTTTCTTGTATTAATATGTCTGATCAGATCCCAAAATAGATGGTGAAGAAAACAAATGTAACGTTATGAATAAGGTCTACCTCTTGACCTTGAATTTTATGAGTCTTCCGTAATCACTGCCCTGTGAAGAGTTCCAAACGTTGGGTCTTTAATTATTTTGAGAATCATAATATTAAAAGCGAGATTACTCCGTAGAAAAAATATTAAAATTTTCATAACATTATATTTTATAATTATGTTACCATCTCATAAATTTAATCGCGGCCTATAATTTCCCCCATGTATGTAAGTACGTATAATGATAGAGACTGTTTTTTTTAATTTGCTTATTTTTTATATTACACGCTTGGTATGATTCATCTTCAGCCTACTTCACCTGATGGTAATCGGTTTTGAGGTCCAAATTCATACCTGGAATTCAGGGCCGCTCGACCTCATGATAGAGCCAATAGACCCAATAGAACTGCTCGCTCTCAGCCTGAAGGACTGCATAGGGGTTCACGTCCTACCTAAAGAGGATTACAGGTTCTCTCCTAAAAACATGAGCTGGAAGGGCATTCCTTGCCTTAGTAGCACGGGGTAGAAAATAAGAACTGTAAATAGTTTTACATTTTTTTTTATAATAGGCTAACGAGATGACCTCTCTCCACCTGATGGTAAGCGGTAGTGAGATCCAAATATGAGGTCGACAGGCACAATAGTCCACATTGAGCCTGTCGCACTAACCTTGAAGACCTGCTTAAATGCCGTTTCACGCGCCGCCTGAAGAGCCCGGGATCATAAGAGGGAGGGAAAACATGAGCTGGAAGGGCATTCCTTGCTTTAACGGCACGTGGCAGAAAAGAGGAACTAAACCTCTTAGTCCGAGCCACCACATTGCATTGTTTCGTAGCAATACGTGTTTGAATATTTCGTTACACTTCATTTTGCTGGGTGGCCTGCGGTTTTCGTGTTTAAGAGGACTTGGCTCATGTCCAGCCGTCTCGTTTGCACACCACATTAGATCTTCCGGATGCACGGTATAGCCACATTTATATAGACCGCGGTATTCTGTAAACGTTTAAAATAAGAGTGAAATAGAAAAATAACATCCTTTAAAAAGAAGTATCATGATGATGACAAGGTAACTCCAAGCCATTTTCGTAGTCAGTTAGGAAGACAAATTATAAAATATTCGACTTTAATTAATCAACGAATAGCCTGAAATACTAATTAAAACTAGTTAGGTGAAACGCTGTTTCATAATTATCGACAACACAATTTTGTGTCTAAATATGAATATTAACTTTAACATTGTGAACAATTTTTTTGACATTTTTAAGAGAATGAAGATAAAGCTTAAAATATACACTTTAATATATCTTAAGTATGTAATTTATGATGATACTATCTTCCGCCTCAGTTCTTATCTAAAGGCCAAAGCTCAGCGAACACCTCCGGACTTAATAACTTTTAGTGCCAGTAAAAATACACCAGTGTCTATTCCATTTAAAATGCATAACTGAACTCGAACTATATCTTCACTCGCCAGACGCCGTCAGAATATTCGCATAGCACACTCGTACAAAGTGCATTCGAGTGCTTTGACCGATTTCTAAAATTGGACTCGGCATTTAGTTTATTAGGTCTTTGTGTGAAACTGACTGGCACTGGATTAGCAAACTTTCCTCTGAATGTAATGAAGTTGGGATATTTATAACGCTCCGCGAGCTTGTTAGTGTAATTGAAGATTCATTTGTGCCTTCATAAATTTATATTTTGTAAGCGTTCTTTCTTGTTTGGAATATTTCTAAGAAGAAGATCGGGTAGAACAGTCAAAGATTTGGATATTTTTTCAAATCTTATCAGTTAAATAAAATTGAAGTGTCTGTTTGTTATATTAAAATAACGAAAACACAATTAAACACATTTTTGCCGAAATGGGAAGTGGAGAGATAGAAGCTATGTCGGGATGCAACCGGGAAAACGCGGAGATGATGATGATGACAATTAAACACATTTTTGTTTGTCTGTCTGTTTGTTTAACCAATTTTGACGGGACTTTCACTAATAAATAGCAATTTTTACAAGGTATTTAAACAAATCATTGCTGCGAAAACCATTTTTTGCAACCATTCCAAGAGTAGCGGCCGCACACAGTCAGTCAGATAATGATATTATTTTTACTAGCTCTATGGCGCATTGGATAGTGACCTTGTCTCTTGCGCCAACGGTAGTGGGTACGATTCCCATTCCGGAGCAATATTTGTGTGATGAACATCGGTGTTTCTTCATGTCTGTGTTATTTAAAATTATTTATCTATACCACTGTATCCATAAAACAAGTGCTTGAGCTAACATAAAATAGAATCAGATCAATGTTTGTAATGTTATGTAGGTACAATTTACTTATTATTTAGTATCTGGTATGAAAATTTAACGATTCCTTGAAAGCGTTTAAAACAATAGTAAAATTTATAACTAACAAAATGAATGAACGAGGACTCCAATGAAATCTGTTCATATTCTCAAACGTTCTCACGTATTTTTACGATGTTAGATAGTTAAAATTTTATGTAGTGCCATCAACTTCACTCTGTAGGTATCTTAAAATAATATTTATTTTCGGCGTTACTTTAAATAGGTAAACCAATTTAATTTAAAATTTGAGAAAAATCGCATTCATGACCCCGCCTGAACGGGGACTTGAACCACCGGACCTTCCGATATCGCGTCTGATGCTCCTACCAACTGAGCTATCCAGGTGTTGAGTCACCAATGCGAATTTTTCGATCACTTTTTATCCGTTATCTACGGGTGGCGCAGTGATAGTGTTTCATCACTGTGTTGGCGCCACCCGTCGCCAACAGGTAAAAAGTGACGGAAAAATTCGTAAAAATCTTCCTCTTAAATTCCTCTATCTATTAAAAAGAACCGCATCAAGATCCGCTGTGTAGTTTAAAAAATTTAAGCATTTATAGGGATATACCGACGCGGGAAGCGACTTTGCTTTATACTATGTAGTGATTTAGGAGAACTATACATTTTTAAAAAATCTGCTTTCCTTTAAAATTATTATCAATTTAATTCAAAAGTGTTAAGGTCCATTTTAGTATCAAATAGAGGTCAGTTGACTACTCGTAAAATAATTGGCTTATTCCATAGGAGGCAAGTTCGTTCAAATTATCTGCCTAGTTATACCCATAACTGCAAACTAGAGCATCCATTAGCTTAAAAGCCTAATGTGCATTTTGGTTGTGTTAACATTATCGCATTAACTTTTAATTTGAAATATACATAAACACTGATTTTACATAAAAACAGATTTGATAGGTCATAGCTATCATACTCATTACTCACAGGGAGGGTTTTTAATACGATACGTATCGTATTAAAAAACTTTAAGAATATTTCTTGGATGAGACCGACTCACTTTTGTTCCTTTAAACCTACCACGATTTATTTACTACACCGCCTTTGTTTCAAGCAGTCATGTCTTCCTCGGAGTGAAATTCAATTTTTCTGAATCTAAAATGGCCATTTTTAGCTGTTAAAACCCAGGTCTCTCTGTGGATTCCCTAGGGATGTCTTCATATTCTGATACATTTTCCTTGTCGAAATAAATATAAATCTATAACCGTGCTGTATTGAAACCATTTAAGTTAAAAGTCTGACAAGATCTGTCTTGTCTATTTTTTATCTAAAGATAACATACTCGATTACTCTAGTATTAATAACGACGTTTTTCATCTAACTCAAAGAATAACAATCTTATTTCGGAGTATTCGAATCTATATCCATACAACTAAATAAAATTGAAGTGTCTGTTTGTAATATCAAAGTAACGCCTTTTACAAAATCGGCATGAATATATATCGGGTACCAATAACAAAAATACAGCTAAAATTATTTTTTGTCTGTCTGTTTGTTCCCGCTAATATCCGAAACGGCTGGACCAATTTCGACGAGACTAATACATAGCCAATTTTACTAGGTACACTAAAGGCTATTTTGATTTCCACATTTCCAAGCGGACAAAGTCGTGGGCGGTCGCTAGTTAATAAATGGTGTGTGTGGAAGTGTTATATCGAGATTTTATTACAAACGAGTGGTCCCGACGAATTTCATACCGCCTATAAGTACTTATGTTTTTTATACTTTTTCACAATTTAAACCATCCCTGGACTACAACGAACATTTTGAAACCAAAATCAGCTAAATCGGTTCAGGCGTTCTCGAGTTTTAGTCAGACTAACGAACAGCAATTCATTTTTATTTATAAGATAAAATACTTTGAGCCAAATATCTGATCCTTATGTTATCGTCGCCTCGGCAGGACCTGTTGCTGATTGGCAAAAGTCCAAGACAGATGAAAGAACCGTACGCATCATTTGATCCAATAAGTTTATGCAATGGTGGAAGAGTAGACATTTTATCGTCACTTAGATATGGTCACAAAGTTAACGAGTGCTCAAAGCCAATTTATTGTTAATATAACCACTATAACTAACTATGGAAGCAATAGTTTTTATGCGAATTATCAAAATTGGAATTCCGTTCTAAAACAAACTAATTTCACGGATTAATACAGTGTGTATTGTTATTTCAAACATATTATTTAGAGTAAAATTTGTCTTTATGGGTCTACACGCGTTAAAGACTAATTTTAGTGTAATGGAACGCGAAAGTCTAAAATCTTACATAATTATTTAGAGACCCGACGTTTCGACCTCTTTACAGCGCTCGTCGTCACAGGCAAGACTGCCTCGAATCGTTGAATATACTTATTATTTAGTATATGGTGGCTCGGACTAAGAGGTTTAGATCCTCTTTTCTCCCCCGTACCATTAAGGCATGGAATGCCCTTCCAGCTCATGTTTTCCTCCCTCCTATGATCCCGGGGTTCCCGGCTCTTCAGGCGGGGTGTGAAACGGCATTTAAGCAGGCCTTCGGGTGAGTGCGACAGGCTCAATACGATCTATTGCGCCTGTCGACCTCATATTTGGATCTCACTACCGCTTATCATCAGGTGGAGTGAGGTCATCTTGTTAGCCTTTTATATAAAAAATATTTTACGATTGGTAGGTGCTTACAACTCATCTTCGTAATGCAGTTCATATTTTTCATAATGCGCTAGAGCGTCAATAAAGAAACAAAAAAAAATTCCACAGTTTTTATTGCGTTTTTGGTTTGTTATTACCCATTCCCGAAACATTTTTGTTACAATGATATCCTGTAGTTACTCTTTTGAACATCCAATAGGGAAAACAGGAACGACAAATCAATATAGATGCCGTTTTTGTAAGTTGATTTGATTTTTACCCGACTGCTAGGTTTGCAGACCCAACAGGAAGGGAAAATTACAATAAAACCTATAAAAACTCACAATAAATCACGATCAATTTGTCAAATAATAAATATGAAAAGCTTTTATTTAGAAACACAACTATTCGAGCTTTTTACAGATATTTTTTCACTTTAAATATAGTTATGTTACTTTGTTTTACGAAAAATTTACAATACACGTTTTTCGGAAAACTAAGTAACTTCAATCTTGCAAATAAAAGACAATACTGAGAACATTAATTACTTTAACATCAACGACTTATAGGGTACAATTCAGTCAACAGTGCAACGAGTACCGGAAGTACCTTCACTCAAACGATACTTACAATGAAAAAAATTGTAAACAAAAAAAAACCGCCTTCAAAACCCGACTCACTAAAAATTACAAAATAATATAATACGAACATTTATAATCATCTGGGTATGAATTTTATATGTTGTTGAAGGCGGTGCCGTTTATATTTCCAACAGACAAGCACAGAGTGCTTCTTTTTCCTCAAAATTTTGATTGGCACCGCCTTCAAAAACATATAAAATTCATACCCAGATGATTATAAATGTTCGTATTATATTATTTTGTAATTTTTAGTGAGTCGGGTTTTTGAAGGCGGTTTTTTTTTTTGTTTACAATTTTTTTTCATACTTTTTAGTGTTAAATTTTTTGTTACCCTATTAGTTCAGCTCACCTGTAATACTACTGATATTATAACTAGTAGTCTTAATATGTATACAGTATTGAAAGAATTATCCTTTTACTCCAAACAATTAAGGAGTTGACCTTCCATCATCAGCTCAGCATCATAACATTATGATTGCAAGAAGCAATGCCAATATCACTTCAGAAAATATATAAAACGCGGTACATGTGCCTATAAAATTTGAGGGTTGCCCTCGATTTCTCCTGGATCCCATCATCAGATCCTAGACTGGTCACCCTATTAGTTCAGCTCACCTATAATGCTACTGATATTATAACTAGTAGTCTTAATATGTATACAGTATTGAAAGAATTATCCTTTTACTCCTAAGTATTAAGGAGTTGACCTTCCATCATCAGCTCAGTATCATAAGATTATGATTTCCAGAAGCAAATACCAATATAACTTCAGATAATATACAAAACGCGGTATATGTCCCTATAAAATTTGAGGGTTGCCCTCGATTTCCCCTGGATCCCATCATCAGATCCGGGACTGGTGAAAATGGGACCACCTCGGAAGTGAACTGTATCCAACCAAAAAAAAATTTTTGAAATCCGTCTATAATTGATGAAAATATCGGTGAACATACAAAAAAAAAAAAAAAAAAAAAAAAAAAATATTATACATACAGACGAATTGAGAACCTCCTCCTTTTTTGAAGTCGGTTACAAAAATAGAGCACCTGCAAAGTATCTAAACGGTAACGAAGTCCGAAAATAATAAAATGTATGGGATTGACATAAGATTGACCAAGTGATTTATCGCGTCTCATTTAAATCCATACATAACAATACATTTTATTCTTTTCGAACTTGGTTATCGTTTTGATAGTTTACTTTCTCTAAACCCCGTCCTATTAGCGTATCTATGTCAACATTTACCCAAACTCAATACTCACCAACTATCCTAAGGTTGCAGCCCTGGGGTTACACAAAGTAATAATATCGAAACGATAACGAAGTTCGAAAAGAACAAAATGTATAGCATTTACCACGTGATTTATCGCGTCTAATGTCAATCCCATACATTTTATTCTTTTTCGAACTTCGTTATCGTTTCGATATTTTTACTTTGTCTACAGCACCTGTAGCACTACCATGACTTTAAAAGTGACAAAGTCAATACCGCCTTTGTAAAAATTTACAGCGCCCCTAGGGGTAACGCTCCTAGCGGTAACTAAAATCGGTAGTATGAAAAAAACAATTCGATAGGTTTTTACTTTTAACGTACCTAAGTTTTTTGATAGCTAACTCATGGTAGCGCTACAGGCGTTTATAAGCGTATCATTGTCAACATTTACCCAAGCAATACCCACCAACTATCCTAAGGTTGCAGCCCTGTTTCCACTGCTAATGCCGGTATCGTGTATGCGCAGAGCCCCCACGGACGTCGCCGCAACAAGACGGGGGGCTCGCGGGGACCCCGCGCTCCTCTGTCGCCCCGCCCGACCCCTCGCCCACCTTCCCGACGGTATGTTTACTTTTACATATATATGTGTGTCTTTTGAAATATGTAATGTTTACTTTTAAATATATAAAATTTGTGCTTTGAAGAATAAATGTTCAAATTCACATTCAAATATTTTTTTTCTTTGCTTACTAAGTGCAGGTACATCATGATGTAGGTCTTCACTGAAAATTATGGATTGCACTTAAAACTTAGTGACCTTTACAGGTATAATGTTTACTTTTATTTCTGATCTATGGTTTGTCATGTGGTGTGGAGTAATGTTCAGGCTGAAGGACTAGTCTAGATCTTATGTCATTTATTTGCAGTATTTACTAGATGAACTCCTATCCACATGGTATTTGTTTTGTGGTTTAGATATAGCTAGATATTAAAATGAGAAACTTGTATCTTGTTTTTACATCTCTATGAAATTATAATTGAAATGATAAAACTGACTGGCAGAAGTGGCACAAACTGACTTAATGTATAAGGTATCGTAGCACATTCTTAGTTGCTTACTGTGCAAAGTTTAGATACAGTCAGTCCCATTGTTACCTTACTAAACACTGCATTCCATAGACAAACTTCTTGCAAAATGTATGGGTTCGATTTGGACTCGTTTTTTCGTGAAAGCTTTTTTTACCATTACACTATAAAGGGGACACCATTTGTTGTGATCATAAAAAAATATCGTTCATATTTTGTAGATCTATTAGTAAATGAAGTGTTTAATTCTTTATTTTCCTGACTTAGATACGAGGCGTCGAGATAGGCATCGTAGTTATGGTGCTCCTAGTTTGGATTGGGGCGATAGCGTTATTCTTCAACCGTTGGGGCAAGATCAGAATGCTCTTGCCTTATCAGCCAGATTATAAACAAGAACAACTCAAGGTAAGTTCTTGATATACGATTTTAGACCTTCACGTTCCATTACACAAAAAACTTTATGCCATGGGTCTTAAAAGAGTAGCAAATTCATAGCTACTTACTGCAAGAAGTTTCGACTGGATTGCACCAGTCATGATCACAAGCGACCCATAGTATAAAGTTTATAATGTAAGTTCTTGATGTTTTGTAGAATTTACTTTATTTGCAACACATTTGTAATAGGCAAGACGACTAAAAAAAATTAATTAGTCCGTTATTTAGATTATTTAAAAATATTGAACTCGTATTTTTTATTTTGTTTCACAAACAAGAAATTAAGAAGATAGTGCTTAGACGTTTCGTATGACGTCACGTTTAGGTACAATTTTTGTGTAACTGTGACGTCACAAGCCCCCACTCCAGAAGTTTGATAAGCTATAATTTTGTCATTTTTCAATCAATTGAAAAGCAAAAAAATATGTGTCCCATATTTTTGTATTTAAACTAACTTACGGACTAAATAGAATAATAAGATTTTGACCCAGTCGACACGCCTATTATTGCTGTTAAAAAGAACAGAACATTTGTAAGATATGAAGTAAAGACAGTTGTATTTAATATGCTTAAAGATACTGATAGTAATTCATGTGTGATTAGTAAAGTGTAATGTTTCATTTAATAATCAAGAGAATTATCCCTCGAAATCGTTGTTATAGGTACTTCGCACTACATTATAAGTTTTCAAGAGCATTGTTTTTATATTTGGTGATGTTCTTTTGTTAAATAACGAACCAGGGAAAAGAGGTAGAGTTATTTTATTAAGTACGCTAGACAGTCTTAAAATATAACTGTTTCCATAGTGGATAATGATCTCCACAGGTGGAACAGTGTCCTTCCCATGTACCAACGCAGCTATAGGAATACGATATGGTGTGTCAATATTACAACCTATCCCATTTGCTACCCTGCCAATTTAAAAAAAGACCTTTCTTACCTAATTTTCCTACTTTGAAATGCGTAGGTACAAATGTGTATTTCTAAACAGTTGAATCCAAATGATCACCGGAATGATAATTATTATTATATTGAAATAGAAAACACTGATGATCTGGATAGTAACTAAAACTAAAACGTTAATTAAAACAAATTTTACGGATTAAACTCGCGTTTATTGTTATTCTAAACATATTATTTACAGACCCAACGTTTCGAGCTCTTTACAGCGCTCCTGGTCACGGGCAAGACTAGTATTTTTTTTTCAACTGATGATACTATTTCGAAATACATTGACTATTGATTTTATTACCTATCTTATTTTAGAACATAACGATTGAAAAAAGGTATGGTAATAATAGAGCTATGTAATTCCCCAAAATTTTAGTCAGCAGTAGTATAAATTAGAAGCCTTTCATTAAGTAGATTCTTCTGTAGGTATTAAGTAATTACTCAAATATGTAATTAATAGGTTTGAAGCGAGTATCTATCTTATTGTGTATTTTAACTAGACGCGGTGTTGCCGATAACTTACCTCATTAAATTGTAGTCAACTTGAAATTCATATTATTAATTAATAAATTTTCGTAAGATAATATCTGTCTTATTTATTAAGCGACATTATATATGAAAACTTACCCCTTTTTTTCTCTGCTTGGAGAGTATATTATGTAATTGCCTGCTACATAATAGTTCGGAACACTATATCTAGTTAAAAATGACAATGACCCAAGCATCAAAGCTATACCGCCCGCGTAAGATTTCCTTTCATATTTGGCTTGTTAACAAATGCAAGTTTTGACATCTAACTTCGACTGTTAGGGCCAACACTGCATTACGGGGACGTCGGGCACGGGTTTGTACAGAATTGACCCGCCGGGGATATTTTTTATGACCCGTGTTTGCGTGCGCTTAAACAACGTTGGCCTTTAGAGCACGTCGCTATAAGATGAACAGCGAGTTGTGGCTGTGGCTGACAGTTTGCTTCCAGATCACCCAAGAAGATTTTGTATAGAGTGTCCATACAGCGCGTGATAGTATGCAGTTGGCAATGTCTCGCTTGCTGACTCTATGAGAGATACGCAGAAATTGAGCCGAGCGGCTTTAATTGCTTAGGGAAACCATCTGGAAGCTAACTGTCAGGGGTTCTCATTATGGGGACGTGACCTAGAGTTGACGCTGCATACCGCAATCGTTGGCCATAGGCTCGTACAAAATTGACCCATAGGGTTTGTATGAGTCGGCGTCGTAAATCAATGTTGGCCCTTAAGGTTATTAGTGTAAGGTACAGTTTTGATTATTTTCACCAGGTACCAGGCAGCAGTGCACTGGCTGCGGCGACCGCAGGAGGAACTTGCGGGGCGCATTCTGCACCTTCGGCTTGCTCGGTAAATATTAACTTTATGTGTTTGATTTTAAAACTGAAAATAAGATGAAAAATCTTTTAATTTCAGGAAAAAAAAATTGTGGCTATTTTAAACAGTCAAAGCGTTGATAATGTTTTTTTTTCTGATTATCCTTTATTATTTTAGCTCTTGGAAATTTAAATAATTCAGCATTACTTTTAATACATCTTTACTTTAATTTTATAAAAGTTAACTGAAGTTAATTGTTCGCTAGGACCATATAATAGTATGTTACTGACATTTCATGACATACGCAAAGTCTTTAAACTGTGAGAGTTCATCATAAATTTGGCGTTAATGTCCTGAATTTTCATTATATAGTTACGATTTTCATATAAGAAGATTTACTCGTTAACTTAAGCCAAACTAGCCTTAACGTTAATAATAAATTACTCCCTATCAAAAGATTGTGTCGTGTCATCGCGTCGAAAAGCGAAATAGACTATGTTTGAGTAATTAAAAACCAATTACTTAGTCACGTTAATACAGGGAAGCATTAATCACATTTGATGGTACAATTTTTACAAGGAAACTTTGTACTTGAATGTGTTAAATGTAATTAACAGTGATAAAGTTCAGTCTACGTGGTAACGTAGCACAGATATATCGTCTGTTGGAATGTTGTTATTCAGAACTATACAAATAGTCTTACGTCATTAGATCGCTTTTATTTTATGTACTGACGTATTTGTTAATAAGTTTGCGTGAATAATGAGGAGTAAAATAAAGATAGAGGTTTTAAGAGTAGAGACTACCTATTGGATGTGAATAACAAGGATGGCGTAAGACCTGTCGCCCTGTTTTATAGATTAAAAGAATGCCTTAGGAGAGTGCCTACCTCAACATACACCATTTAACAATTTGTTTTACCTAAATTCCTTCGAAGAATTCTAGGCTTTCAGTTACCTCTTCATGGCACCTTGGCATATTTGACTATTTTGGAATACCAGAGCACCCGTGAAAGGGCGGCAACAGTTAAACCAAGGGATTTTTTTCCGAAAATGTTATTAATATTTTACTTCTAAGCATAATAATGAGGTTTATTCTGGGTAAAAATTGGTAATTTTTTAAACCCATATAATAGTAAATTGACTTTTTCTAAGGCTTCAGTATTTTCTATACGTTATAACCAACCGTGAAATATTGTAGAATTTTTTTACAGTGTAATGTTGAAAACATGGATATTAGTCGTAGTATAAATATTGATACTACAACCAATTAACTTTGCTTGTCCTTCAAAAAAAACTTACCTCGCAGTTAACACTGAGAGTAAAGGTCGATGAGGTTATCAAGAAAATAATATAGTAATCAATCAACAAGTAGTGCTATTCACACAGTCATTAATCCCAGATATCAACTCGAACAGCCTACGTATTTAAATATTTGCACTAATGGAGTTAGTATGACGTGCATGATATTATATATTCAATAATAACTTGTTATACCACGAACTCTGAAGAGTCAAGTTGTCTGACGGAGCTTTTAAGCGAGCTTTGAAAGTGTTAACTAATAAACTGTGAGAAATAATCACCCTGCAGCATTTGTTTCGAGCATAGAACTAAGCATATATTTGTAACACTCCTAAAAACATTTTTGGAATGAATTATAAACCAAACTGACGTAAATTTAAAATTTGAAAAAATTAGCATTCATGACCACGCCTGAACGGGGATACCCCGCCTGTATAGGTCAGTGGTTAAAGCAACCGACGCGATATCGGGAGGTCCAGTGGTTCATGTCCCCGTTCAGGCAGGGTTCAAGAAAACGATTTTTTTTCAAATTTTATATTTACATTGAGTTTTAATAGCACAAATACAACAAATAACAATCTAAACTGACGTGCTAAAACTTAACCTTATAATTCATCATCTGACACTTCTTTTTTACTAATTATATTATCCCACTGGTGGGCAAAGGTCTCCCCCAAGCCTGCCCACTAATGTCAGTCCATCCAGGGCTAAGACTTGCCAGTTCTTTGACAGCTGGCCTGGATCGTTTTCTTACATTACTCAACTGATTTTGTTTTTTTTTTATATCATGACAAGAAAGTTTACGACAAAATCACCATTAAAGCTGTGTGTTGATAACTCAATATAATCGCAGTATTGAAATAAAACTGTAATGTCACTTATAAAATGAACCTAGCTTTAACCAAACGGGTGGTAGCGTGATGGGAAATGGTTATAATTCGTCTAATGACTACGCCTTCACAATTCTATCACGGAAATTTTGTCAACATGCACGACTAATCGCGGGCTATTTTCTTTCAGTCTTTATATTTATTACTGTTACGTGTAATTTGTACCGATTCCAATTTAAGATAGTGGTATTCTTAATACTTCCGCAATTTAACAATTTAGTGATTTTGGCTATGGTTTAATGTGTTCTGTCAATCAGGCCTGCTTATAGAGTTGTTTGAATATTTTTAGAGAAGTCAAAGTCATATTGTTAAAATTGCCTGTGGTATATTATTGTTTATTTTTTTCCAATCGCTCAATCAAAAATAGGAAATAGCTGCTATATTTATTCAGTCTGCTATTTGTGTTTGTTATATTCGTAGTTACTACATGAAAAATATACTACATAATCTGTCTCTCTCCTGGTTTTTGTTCTTTATACCGGGTGCCCACCATACAGGACTTTTCCTAGTGTAGGACCTACTGTAATACTCAATAATCCACATGTTTTCTGGAAATACACCATTCGTATTGTAAGTATTGAATTGTATAGTATATTTTAACGTTTTAGATATATAATGGCTAGTATTTGTTACTACTCACGGTAAAACGCAGTTGAAATACCGTCTATTCTACCCGAACGAAATCTGAATATTTCAGTTACTTGCTAATGTAAGTCTACAAAGATACAAAACAAAAAATGCTGTAGCTTCCCTGCAATGCCAAGTTTAATTGCAAGGCTAATGTTTCGCATTAATTGCGATAGCTCAAGGGCGCACGAATTTATTTGAGCTTGCAGCAATAGAAACAATAGCGTGAGGCCTAAGACCGCATTGCACCATCGTGAAGGTCGCAAATCCTGCAGCCCCTGGACTATATATAGATCCCATTGTGCCACTTAATGACTCAAACTGATCGAATGATTGCACTGCTGATAAAACCCAGCATTGCGACGTGGCCACAGAGTTTGGAATAGCGGTGAACCATGTTGACTTAGAAACCATCCAAATTACTTAAACTACGCGGTTGTAGGATGTTT
This sequence comes from Maruca vitrata, assembly GCA_039566165.1. Classification (NCBI taxonomy): domain Eukaryota; kingdom Metazoa; phylum Arthropoda; class Insecta; order Lepidoptera; family Crambidae; genus Maruca; species Maruca vitrata. The sequence continues at coordinate 10,345,060 of CM076921.1, forward strand.
CGTAGGTTGCTACGACGTAGTAATGCTACGAAAACGTCTAGTTTTCATTACTATATCGTAACTCTAAACTAAAGTCATATTGCGTCAACAATAATTGTTACGGTTTGTCTTTATTACTGAGTGTTTTTTTCGTTTGCTTATAAAAATCTTTCTATTAATGAGCTAAATTATTTTTTTTAATTAAATATGTTTATTTCGGTACGTAAAAGTCATGCATTTCTTTGTTTGAATGACATCTTATTTTACTTGAAAAAAAAAGCGTTGATGGCCCAGTGGTTAAGGTCTTTGCATGTCATGCGAGAGGTCGCCAATTCAAACTCCGCCACGTACCACTATGTTTTCAAATTTGAAATTCACGTTTGACGCATCCATATTTGACGGTCGCGGTAATTTGATATAGGATGAGATTACTGTCCTAGATCAATATTTTTCCCTGATCGACCCACACTACTGTTATGTTGTCTCACTGTGGCTACCCAACACGGTGACCAACGAGTTCGATATGTAAATGTTACCTCATAAACCATTATTAAAGCGGAATTCGCATTTATTCTGCTGGTAAGAGTTCGTTCTTGAATTCCACGCCTTCAAGAATCCGTTGGCTACGGCGCGAGGTTAAACAAAGCGTTGTCTATTTTATAATCTGTCCTTCAGGTACGTGTATCTATATGTTAAATAGAACATACTATATACTATGTTTACATGTGTTTTTGCACACTTGTGTACTATAATAATGATATGGTGGAGTTGGTTTATTTTAATTGTGATTGGCTGTGACTTTCGGTACTTTTATCACGCATTTATTACTAGTAGGTCATTTTAATAACAATGCAGCTATTGGGGTTTAAGACCCTCAACTTTTCGCGTTCCATTAGATTAAACACATATTGACTGTCCACACGAAATGTCTGAATTATATTTTACTTTCATGTTTAGATACCTGATTTCTTGTATTAGTACAAGTATAGGGCACTATGTAGCCATGCATTTACAATTACTTATCCGTCATTCTCGTGAAGACCTTTATTTTTGGAGGTGGCGATATAAAAATTGTGAATTTCCCGAGTCCGCGATCAGTATTTTTTTGGACTGACAAAAAATACTTTAAACTATGAGTTAGCGACGTAGGTAAAACACAGGACCGCACCAAATATCACCTACAGTGTAAACACAAATACGCGTGCATGTTATGTGTCTGACATTTCCAAGCTAGGGTATAAAAGTATACTTCTCTCAAAGGTCGACCCTCGCAGTTTCTAGCACTAATACATTTTAAACATAAAGCGGTCTCCGGCGCCCCGTGAACTGCAATTTCACGATCTGGACTGAACTAGAGTATGTCGCTTTATAGGGTCTAAGTAAAACATGAAAGAATGCCACAATCAGAGCTATGTCAGGGCTGAGAATAAAGGATATTCTGCTTATTTCAACCTGAACTTTAATAGAAAACTGAAAACATAGCAATCATATTCATATTCTTTTAAACAATGAAACGGATTCTGACGCAGTTTTTTCTATAGATTCCAGAGAAAGGTTTTCATGTAAGATTTTAGACATTCGCGTTCCATTACACTAAAATTAGTCTTTATGGTAAAATTAGTCTTTACACGCGATATTAGGAGTTGCAAATTACATAGCTACTTACTTCCCGACGTTTCGACTGGGTTACACTCATCGTGGTCGCGAGTTTACCTTTATAGTTGCTGTTTTTAACCGAGTTCAAAAAAAGGAGGAGGTTTCTCAATTCGATCTTGCTTTTTTGATCTTGCTTGATCTACAGGGTGTAACAGGAGGGTGGATCATCGTAAGTCAATCGATGGGGACTTCAATACCTATCGATATAACCCCCATGTATGTTCAGCGATTTCAATAGTTCCAAAGTTATTGAGATTTTTGTGAAATTTTTGTAAGAAGCCGGAATTCCGTATAAAGTCTTCACTGTAGCTTAACTACTGGACCTGCTTGTATGATTTTCTAGAAGTAGTTCAAAAGTGGGTCTTTATAATTACGATACCGATTTGAGTCATAACCGTATCATATTGGAGTAAAAAAAATTATTCTTCACAAAAGTTTTACGAATCGAATTGTGTCTACCAACTTTCATAGCCTCCAATGAAAAAAAAGTGCCTGTGTTTTTTTTCTAGAACTTATTTTAAAAACTACCTACATTCGTGGATAGTTTACCCTGAAAATTTCATACCGCTACTGCCAGAGCATCAAAACGAAAAATGAACGCGGATGGCACAGGTGCCATAAATCAGTGTTTTTATTTTTCATGTAAAACTTTAATTTAAAAATAAATCGATATGTTTCAGCAAATTTATGCTATGTTAGTAACATAAGTAGCAGTAATTTTACAGAATTGCAAATTGAAGGGGTGAAAATCAAACAAAGAAAATTTACATAATTTTTGTTAATATTTTTTTTTATAGGAAGTGTTCATAATGGGCATTATTATTGGCTATGCATAGCTTAGACCTTCTTAAAAAGCTTTTTTGGAGGTTGTGGAATGCTTCTTTTTTGTAAAATTTTTCAGGGGCCCAAATTGTGACAAGGCAAAATGTAGTAGTAGCATTTTGCAACATCCGAAAAACCTTTGTAAAAAGGTGTCGTACTCGTTTATGCATAGCCAATAATGGAGCCCATTATGAACACTTAATGTAAAAAAAAATAACTAACAAAAATTATGTAAATTTTCTTTGTTTGATTTTCACCCCTTTAATTTGCAATTCTGTAAAATTACTGCTACTAATGTTACTAACATAGCATAAATTTGCTGGAACATATCGATTTCTTTTTTAAATTAAAGTTTTTCATGAAAAATATAAACACTGATTTATGGCACTTGTGCCATTCGCGTTCAATTTTCGTTATGATGCTCTGGTAGTAGCGGTATGAAATTTTCAGGGTATACTATCCATGAATGTAGGTAGTTTTTAAAATAAGTTCTAGAAAAAAAACACAGGCACTTTTTTTTCACTGGAGGCTTTGAAAGTTGGTAGACACAATTCGATTCGTAAAACTTTTGTGAAGAATTATTTTTTTACTCCAATATGATAGGGTTATGACTTAAATCGGTATCGTAATTATAAAGACCCACTATTGAACTCTTTCTAGAAAAAAAATCATGCAAGCAGGTCCAGTAGTTAAGCTACAGTGAAGACTTTTATACTGAATTCCGGCTTCTTACAAAAATTTCACAAAAATCTCAATAACTTTGGAACTATTGAAAATCGCTGAACATACATGGGGGTTGTATCGATAGGTATTGAAGTCCCCCATCGATTGACTTACGATGATCCACCCCTCCTGTTACACCCTGTATATGCTTTGATACCTAGTTATGTATAATATAAAAATTGGGACATAATCCTAACTTTATGTATCAGTGTACCTGTATATCTATATATTTAATCAAGAACATAGATGTTGTATCATTTGACTTGCAGATTTCACTTTTGCATCCTTTAGCGTCAATCAAGGCAGAGACAGCCCTGCAAACGACACGACTATTCAGACATTTTACTGGTGTGATAAAACTTGTTTTAAAACTCCTTTTGTTCGATGTTATATTGCGTCACAAAGTTGTTCCTTGCAAATAAAGGGAATGTCGTCATTTAAGCGATTACTTTTTATTTGCACTTGGAAATTGAAATGAAATTATAGGTATTGTTGTTGTTTATGCGCGTTTCAAAATATAAAAACATTTGTATGTAAAATCTAAACCGCTTTAATTTGGCATGCAGGTACCTTAGTATACTTAAAGCTTAGTTGCAACAGGATATTGCAAAATTCTTTCGGGAACGAGAGTTATTGGGAAAATACTTTTGAATGTAAAATCCTGTAGTCCAAGCGAACGAATTCGCGGGCACAGCTAGTATAATATAATTTAGCAGCCATTTTTCTATGTTACTAGTGACCCGACCTCGCTTCACTTCGCGGTGAATTTTACATAAAAAACTTCTAAAATATTTTTAATTAAAAAACTGTATCAAATAACGTTGCTTAGTTTTAAAAATTTAAGTATACAATGGGATATATGGACAGATAAAGCAAGCAACTTTGTTTTATACTAAGTAGTGAAAAAACATCTCAGTTTAGTGAAAAAGTTAAGATCCGGTCAATATTAAACTGATCTGGAATGATAAGAAAAGTTTAATATTATGACACTCGTAATTAAATTCACAGACACCACGGACATCTGAAATGAGTATTAGTTATTATGACAAAGTCCTACGGAACTATAATAAGGCGATCGATTAGAACTTTACCGAAACTTGGCAACTTGTTAAGGAGTTGTCAGTTCCCACGACGTCATTAGTTGGTCGTATATTAACTTGTAATGTCCATCTTTGTGGTCGATAGTTCATAGGATTCCTTTATATCAAAGTAATCAAGAGAATCAGAAAAAGTTTCTGTCAAACTTTTACTAAAGTTCAAGCAAGCGATTCATATACTTACACATGAGTATAATACCATGTAGGTAATGGGGTATGTGCTTTGTTTTAATTGAAAGTTATATATGACGTCACCATCGTGATAGAATTACAATATCCAATATCCTATTGTAATCGTCACTACCGATGAGGTCCGAGTTCGATCACAAATTTTTCATGTGAACAAAATAAAAAAGGTAAATAACTTTTATTGTACTTCAATGTTTTGAAAATAATCCGGGATATTTACCATGTAGTTTTATTTCAATGAGCTCCCGTTATTTCGGCACTGTTACAAGCGCCATGATCCCGGGTAAACTAAAATATTGGGAGCTTATTAAAATAAAACACCATGCTAAATATCTCAGAAATTTTCGATTTTCTAATGTGTGTAACGGTGTAACCATGACAGTTTAAAATTATATATTTTTACTGATATACCCGCAAACATGGCCTTTAGTGTAATGCTGGATATTAGCAGTACACTTATTGATAATTTGATGACGACGCATAAACTAAGAATATTAAAAATACGCAATAACATCTTAAGCAGCCGCTATGCAATCATAATTAGGCCGTACTAATTACTCGCATTCAATCATTAGACCGATAAATAGCAGCTTTTCCGCCTAACCAGAGCCTATTACTATCTATCCGTCACACTGACACGTCAATTAGTCAGAATACGTCCGCCAATGATAGACAGATGAATCATTAATGAGGGCCGACATCATTAACAGAGTTTCTAAGTACTCACTGTCCCGTTGTGTTCTGGTAGATCCAGATAATCCATTTACGGGGATTACTCGGGAAAAATGCGCAAATGGGCACAAAGAGAGATGCTACAAATAAGTGTAAGCTTTTGTTTTAGTGATGTTGTTCGGGTAAATCCGGGTTCTCTGGTTAAAAGTTCTTGTTTTTTTTATATTTTTTATTCGTTAGCCTTTAAATGCCATTATTTTCGTTTAAACGAGATTGACGCCCTGTCTTCGCGCTTTATGAGGAATACTGATGTTTTAGTCTGATAACGTTTTAATATGATTACCTTATCTTTGACATTTTTATTTAATTGTCATTAATGCAAGCAAACCTTTTTATTTTTTTTTAAAAAAGGAAAACTACTCACTTGCTCCAAGACATATAATCCTTAAAATATTTACTAATAGTGACCCGCCTTCGTTTAGTTTCAGGTGAATTTTACGTAAAAATGTTCCTTTTTAATCCCTTAATCTATTAAAAAACCGCATCACAATCCGCTGCATAGTTTTTAAGATTTAAACATACATAGTCATAGGGACAGAAAGCGACTTTGTTTTATACTATGTAGTGATATCACTAGTTATCATACATTTTCGTATTCTAATTTAAGTTAACTGTCCTCAAAATTTTGCAATATCCCGTTTTCTTTTTCATTTCTTTATGTAAATTGGGCAGAGTATTATAAACGACGTTTGCTATTTCTGATCCCAGCGCTTTCACGTCCGCATTATGTCATCATCGTCATCATCATCTTCATCATCTTCAGCCCATACACGTCCCCACTGCTGGGGCACGGGCCTACCCTAAACTAGGGCGATAAGGCCTTAGTCAACCACGCTGACCAAGTGCGGGTTGGACTACACAACATAAGAACCACATAATGTACTGTACTGTAGATTAGTAAATAACGAAGTGTGGCTCCATAGTTTAACATTTCTGACGGCTTCTAGTTCGAACATATCGGTTTAAGCTTTCGGTTTGAACCCTCAGTGAAGTTGGAGGGTCGGGAACATATCAATTAAGGATTACAGAGACCCACTTGAGCTCTGTAATGTTATTCAAGACTTATCAACATGTTCCCGTTTAGCCGCTTAACCTACCGGAAGTTCTTTACGAATCTGAAATGAATATTAAAGTAAATAAGCTCATTCATAGCGACTTTTATTTTCGTAGAACATAATAGAATTTAACCCATCAAAACTTACGGTCAATATAAACATTATGAGATATGTTTTAATATGTTGTAGACCATGCAGCTAGTAAAATAATTAATACATATAATAACATTTATTTGAATTGAATTAATTCCACGTATAGGTATACATTTCAAACTGATTATAAAAGTTTCATTATGTTTAACTCGTTTCATTAATGAACTAGTTGCTTATTTCATACTTTAAACCAAAACTTTTGTTAGTACTGTTACTGTACTATTCTAGTACATAAAAAGCATTACACAGCGATTTAATTAGAAAATAAATTAACCCTTAATGAATTTACTTGATACTTTCGCTTTTTGATGAAGACATTCGTCTTCTGAATTAGAGACAGCACTTGACATGAAATAAATGATAATTACACAGAGATCGTAACTCTCTTAATACAATTCAACTCGTAAGAGCTTTTAATTCGTCCATAATTGCCAAATTATTGGTACTTTTTTATAAATAATTTTTATGAGATTGTAACTTGGTAGTAACCAAGTTAACAAAATAGGATGATTTTCGTAGAAGAGTGATATCTTTTGCCAGGAGTTGTAGAATTTATCCAAAAGGCACTCATATTTTTATGAGTGTGTCTGTACCCTTTCTGTGATTATTACTTTTTTATTTATAATGAGCTAACAAGATGACCTCACTCCACCTGATGGTAGGCGGTAGTGAGATCCAAATATGAGGTTGACAGGTACAATAGATCTTATTGAGCCTGTCGCACTCACCCTGAAAGCCGTGAGAGAGGAGACCACTGCTGCGGCAACATTGAGACAAGGCGTGGAGTTTCGCATTGGTATTAAGCTGTGCGGGTCGGAGTTGGCCAGTCCGCCGCGCCGGACGGAAGGGCCCCCGTTTCTACGGGTCTCCCTGGCCAGCGGGCTGACCCGCTTCGCCCGCACAATACCGACGCTAAGACACCACTGGTCCAGCGCTTGCCGCAACAATGTTCCCCCCTGTTCGTATGGTGCTGATCCCGGAACGCGACCTGACCGAGAGAGGTCAGAGTCACTTGGCGAGTTTTACGCAACTGTATGGTGTACTTCACTAGTATTATTGTTCTGATAATAAAATGTGCAAGTCTAATAGTTATACTTCAGTTATACGACATAATCACTAATAGAAACTCATTGAATACGAAAAATCTGGCGATTTCGACGTTAAAATTCAAAGCACCTTTAGCCTGATCCTCCTTAAGTTTCAAAAGGAGGTCATAAAAGAAAATAATGAGAGTGCCCTAAATATCTTCTATCTGTACGATATCCCTATTCAAGATTCAAATGGGTTGTAAAAAAGGAATTCAGTAAACGGGACACCAATCTCGTTACGGTCGTAACCATTATCTGATCTAGGTAGTTACGTGGTATGGTAAGTATACATCTAAGATATATAAGCAATCTAGCCTCTTCAGTTAAATTAAATGACATGAATTACTAGGTTAGAGCATAATAATGTGTTTCATGATGTAAAAGTATAATATCACAAGATTTCATTTACATATTATTTCTGTCTTAACATTTGTTTCATCTTGGTTATTTATGTATATTAGGATAAAAAATAAATGAAAACTCATAAAGACAACAATTTAAATAAAATACTGTTTAATGAATGCTAATTATATATCCCTCTAGGGACTTTAATATTGTTTGCATTGCGCTAGGCGCTCAAATATTGTGTTCAAAAGTTAATAAGAAACATTGTAAAGAACTGTGTGTTATTTGCTTAAGCAAAGCCCGGTTCAAATACACTCTAAAAATATATAACCTTCGATTTAAAGTAAATAAACTGTTAAAAAGAAATATATCGCAGACCCAGTGGCATCGAAATCAAGAGGCTTTGTAAAATTGAAAATTACATCATATTTTACGTACAAACGAATCATCCAATCTTGGATTACAAACATTCATTACGTTCGCGACTCGCAATGATTCTAATCTGATGAAATGCGCGTTCAATTTTTCTTTTGCACACCTGAAACCCATTTCTGTTGAGTCGGCAAAAGCCATTAGCACAGTTCTGTTGGACTTTTTTCAGTTCTTCAGTTCTTTGTGAACAACTTCAGCCATAACTGGTTGTTATTTTCTAGGACAATAAGCTGTTCACACCGATTATCACACGTGCTTCGTTAGCTTTGAATAAATGGCAGCCATTTTGTTTCGCGGTTTAGTGCAGTCATTGAAGCGTAAAATACGGTCAAACCTCCGAATTTTTTTACTGTGTACCGATTTGCATGTTTTTTTTTTATTTAGGCTCATATTACCCTTAAGTTCAAAAGTGAAAATGATCTGAACCCCGCCAATTATTTTTAAAGGGTAAAAACGAACCCTTAATGAAAAAATTACATTGAGCCATTTTATCGCTAGAAAACATGTCTAATAATAAGTGGTAACATTGTAAAGTGTTTTCTAACACAATTACCTCATATTAAAATAATTTTCAACCCCTTGAATAAGATATTCAACCCTTGCAAACAACCCTTAAATTGAAAATCACAACGAAATACTTTGGTATGCCATAAAAAGATGCAAGTATAGAGTAAGTAATATTTTATATTCTCTATAATAATTATGACACCTTAATATAGCCCCTTTAACCCATGTAACTATCCCTTAAAACCTTAAAAACGACCCCTTGAAACCTTGAAAAATCTTTGTATGAATAAAATGTAACTGCCTAAGATAGATGATTGAAATTTTGCATGCAGGTACTCTAATGAACATAAAGCTTATTTGCTACGCGATATTGCAAAATTCATACGAGAACGGGAGTTATTGGGAAAAAACTTTTGGATGTAAAATCCTATAGTTCACGCGAATAAAGTCGCGGGCACAGCTAGTTTTGTATATTTATACACATAACATGAGTTTTGGGTCTCTATTATACTATATATACTGCGGACTTTCACGTTGCTCCAAATATTCACACCCCGAAAATGTTTAGTAGAAAAAGAAAACTGAGTAGAAACATATATGATACATTTTTGGACTATAACTCCTTAAATTTGTTTGCTATCACAATTTGTAAATTACCATTATAAAGGTAATTAAGAAAGCTACAACGTCCTGTATTGCAAAATGTAGTAAAAAACACTTTACACAAACGGGGAAGGGTTAAAGGGCTTAAGAGAGGCTGTGATGGCGCTGCCACGCGCTCTTTAAACAATCATATCTACTTCAATTTTTGTACGATGGAAAAACCAAAAAAAACAAATTGTTTGTTAGAAAAATACCTATTTTTTTTATATTTACACTTTTATACGTATCTGTCGTAATTTTTGAGATATTATGAAAGAAAGGAGGGATTTTTGAAAAATTATAATTTTTTTGAACAATATGTGTCCTGAAGCATCCAAACTGTAACAATCTATCAAACTCTTTATTATAATGATATTTTTAGACGGAATACGATTAATTTAAAATTTGGGTGGAAATGGCACATGAAACCCATTGATTTCGGAGAAAAAACCTTAGATGCTCCGCTTATTTGCATTACAGCTCACTTATTTTATGTGCAAAAGCCTTTAAATAGTACTCATTTGAAAGCTTATTTTATGGACTACAAAACTCTTTTTTATTAGAATGCATTAAATGCATTTCCTCGCCGCTAGATGGCATTGACCACATCGATAAAAGTTCAGATAAAGTGAAAAATGACTTTGATCTTTAATATCTAGCTTAATGTTTCACTTAGAATACTATATGAATATCCAAATTGTTCATTATTTTACCCGCTCCAATTTAGTTTTTAGGAAAATTTTCGATAGATCGTATATTTTTGGAGATATTTACTAAAAACCGATGAAAAACGTACAAATATTGCGAATTTTCAATGGCCAATCACTTGAAAATTATTGGATTTTTCGAAAAACTTTTCAAATGATTTTTGCTTAAAATTAGGCGTTCTATCGATGTCTGAGGTTATTTAAAAAAAAAACCATCCACCGCCGAGAAGGGTCAGCAACCACCCCCAGGGTGGTTGCGGGGTCCAAATCATTTTCACTTTTGATATTAAGGGTAATATTGACATAAATCCAAAATTTCATACCAATCGGATCACAGTAAAAAAATTCGGACCTAAAATGCTTCAATGACTCCACTAATTGTGATTATTCTGTATTTTGAGATGGACGTATCAAACTAAACGGATTTTTATGGTCTCAAAATAGAGGAACATTTACATAAAATTGTCTCTCTTAATAATATGCGAAATATTTTGAACAAACTTGTTTTAAAATGTGCATACATTTTAAAAATATAGTTTTACTTTCATCAATAAAAAAATAATAACAGCCCTCCATGAGAATGTGGGATTTATTCGTTTTGTTTGTGGAATATAACGTATTTTAGTGTGTTCTAGAAAAAATAGTTTTAAGGGTCAATGATAGAAGACCTAAAACCATTATTTCCTACATACGATTAAAAAAAATGACCTTTTTTTTTGAACGTCCTTTTTGTAATATTTAATGTATTCAAATGATAAGTGGCTACTTAAAACTTAGTGCATACTAAAAGTTAATACTACTAATTTAAAGGTTTTCCCGCTTTAAGCAATAAAAGTACATCGCCACTTAGGTTGTATTAATATTAATTTAACGACACCTTTTAAAAATAAAAAAGTCAGTGGCTTTCCAATAATAAATGCAATGTATTAAATTTGATTTCAATTGCATTACATATTCTGTTTGAAAATTAAGTCGATTTTTGCGTATATTTGAAGTATCTTTTATTTAATGTGATATCTTAAATATTCGAGGTCGGATTTTAACAATTTATTTATATTACTTCTCATTATTTATTTACGAATATGAAATGATTACATTTTGATCGTATTTTATTTGCGCAAAGAATTATTTTTTGAACGACGTAAGTTATCTTCTGAAAAAACACCGTTTTTTCTTGGGCCTTCATCTTTGGTGAAAACCGTCTTCCGGTACCCATTGTGTAAAGATTTTGGCCCATCTGACGTCTCTCATCCTGTACTCATGCCCTGCCCACTGCCATCAACTTCACAGTCTTGACCCCTAGATCTGAGATACCATTCTGCGAGCGGATGGTGGTATTCCTTATTTTGTCTACTAACTTAATAATTAAAATACTTCGCTCCATAGCCCTTTGGAAAACCTTGAGTTTTATCTAGCCATATTTAATCAAACTCACTACCAACCAAACGCCAAAGTTTATTTCAAATTAGTTATTATACAAATCCCCAAGCCGGCTGGTCCCCGTGGGGGTTAGCGACCAATCCCTTCCAGCTGAAACGCTAGAAATTAACAACGGCATCAATATAAAAACAAAAGTAAAAACAAATGAAAAAAGAAAGCTATATATTGCCACTCTAAACTGCCTTACATTGAGAACTCAAGAAAGATTAACGGAATTAGAATTAGCACTCTCAAATATTAAGTGGGATATACTAGGTTTGAGTGAAGTTAGAAGGTTAGGAGAGAGTATCGAAGACCATAAAGAATACATTTTGTATTATAAAGGCGTAACAAAAGGACTCTATGGAGTTGGTTTCATGGTTAGAAAATATCTAGAAAGAAACATAGAAGAGTTTAAGGGTATATCAGACAGAATAGCTGTACTTAATATGCACTTGCCAGCATATAAACATAAATGGTCTATTATTCAAATTTATGCTCCCACTGAACAACATGATGAATCGACCAAAGACCTCTTCTACGACCAACTGTCATCAGTCCTACAAGAAACACACAAGAATGTAATGGTGATAGGAGATTTTAATGGCAGAATAGGAACGCAACAAACTGGGGAAGAAAATGTTATCGGAAAATTCGGTTTTGGCCGAAGAAGCAAAAATGGAGAGAGGATGATTAACATGGCCTTTGAAAATAATCTTGCATTTATGAATAGCTTCTTTAACATAAATAGAAGGAAAAATGGACATGGCATTCTCCAGATGGATCATACAAAAATGAAATAGATTATATAGCAACTAACAGCAAAAACTTATTCAGAACGTAAACATCCTTAATCAATTCAACTTTAACACCAACCATAGAATGGTCAGAGCAGTATTAAATAGTACAGAACCCAAAAAAAGTCGAAGTAAATACAACGTAACAACTAATAATAGAAAACAGCAAATTGAGACAGAGCACACAAAAAACAAAATAGATAACTATTATGAAAAAGAAATAAATGAAATATTTGGATTGTCACAAAATAAGTTCACAAAATCGAAGACAAATTATACTACAAATGAAACGAAAACTCTAATAGAAGAAAGAAAACTGCTTTTGAAATCGAAAAAGATAATCATAACCTAAAAACCATCTCAGAAATAAGTAAAAAAATAAGTAACAACATTAAGAAAGACAGAACTAAAAGAAGAATAAATATAATTAACTATCATATAAAAAAGACAGGGGGAGTCAAAAAGCCTTGAAAGAACTAGAAGAGGCAAAACAATGGATACCAAACATAAGAAATAAAACTGGAAAGCAAGAGACAAAAAGAAGAAACATAATTCAAACAGCAACCGATTTCTACAAGACACTCTATGCAGCACAACCCAATACCAAAGAAGCAGTTTTAAATCTTGAAGACGATGAGATAGAAGAAATACCAGATTTCCTTCAATCAGAGATAGAAAAAGCGATAACGAGTCAAAAAGCCGACAAAGCACCAGGACCGGACCAGATAACAAACGAGATGTTAAAATTTGCAATAACAGTACCAGAAAATTTAAACAAACTCAAAGATATGTATAACACCATACTAAAAACAGAGTTAATACCATCGCATTGGACCAAGAGCACAATCATACTATTACACAAGAAAGGAGATAGGGACAACATTGAAAATTATAGACCCATAAGTTTAATGTCAAATCTATACAAAGTGTTCTCTAAACTGATCTTAAACAGACTTACAGGGCTATTCGACCAGCAGCAACCAATGGAGCAAGCAGGATTTAGAGCAGGGTTTTCCACGATTGATCACATGCATGTCTTGAAACAACTAATGGAAAAATGTGCAGAGTACGATAAAGCGTTATATATAGCGTTTGTAGACTACAACAAAGCCTTTGACTCAATATACCACAACTCGCTTTGGAAGGCTTTAGTTGAGCAAGGAGTCCCAAAAAATACTTACGTATTATAAAAAACATATACCAGAAAAGCACTGCACAAATAAAATTGGAAACAACTGGTGAAGAATTCCAAATAGCTAAAGGTGTAAGGCAGGGAGACCCGCTATCTCCAAAACTGTTCTCTGCAGTCTTAGAATGTGTATTTAGGGGTCTAGAATGGGAAAATGCAGGCATAAACATAGATGGCAAAGAACTGAATCACTTGAGATTCGCAGATGATCTAATCCTAATTACTGACAACGCTACTATGCTCCAACATATGCTGCAACAGTTATCAGAGGCAAGCAGAACAGTAGGTCTCACTATGAATGGATCTAAAACAAAGGTAATGACGAACAGGGAAGAAATTGCTATAATAGTAGATGGTAGAAATATTGAATATGTGAGAACCTATACATACCTAGGACAACTAGTTGCATTCAGAGACCAAACAAACATAGAGATCGAACGAAGAGTAGCTACTACATGGAAAAGATACTGGACACTTAAGGAGATATTCAAAAGCGAATACTTTCCTATGGTAGCGAAGAAAAAAGTGTTCAACTCATGCGTCTTGCCATGCCTAACATATGGATGCCAAACTTGGGCACTGAGCCAGAAACATCTTTTAAGACTGAGAACATGTCAGAGGGCTATGGAAAGAAGTATGTTAGGCGTTACAAAAAGGGATCACATAAGATCAGAAAATATACGTACCATCACCAAGGTGGATGATATAATAAAGAAAATAAGACAGTTAAAATGGAGATGGACAGGACATATGACAAGAGATAGCAGAACAAAATGGACCAAAATCATAACAGAATGGTACCCACGGGATGGCAAAAGAAGAAGAGGCAGGCAGGCAAAAAGATGGATGGACGATATAAGAAAAGTAGGAGAGGCTACGTGGCCAAGAAAAGCTGGAGACAGAGATGAGTGGAAAAAGCTGGAGGAGGCCTATGTGTCACAGGACACGCTGATCACTAATTAGGAAAACTGATGTGTTAGTTTTTAAGTTTGATTGTGTTATGTTACTTAGTGTTTAGTTTTCAGCAATAAAGGCTTATTATTATTATACAAATCAATAAACCGTAATGTCTGCGGATGACGTCATGTTGAGTTAAAAATAAATAATTTTTAAAGCAGTCGAGCGTAAACCCCACTGGACCTACATCATACTAATCAGGCATGAGGATCAATTGACCTAAAAATGCAGTGTGCTCTGATGTTAGGCCCTAAAAATATAAGTGTTGGTTATTATAGTATACCTGTGATATAACTGTTATTCAAATAAATGGATCAGTGGAAGAGTGGCTAGTTACCCTGGTTCACTACCTGCGGTTCCAAGAGTAGTGGGTTCGATTCCCACCCAGGACAAATATTTGTGTGACGAATATCCATGTTTGTTCCGTTTCTGGGTGCTATTAAATATATTTAGGTATATTTGTGTATCCACTGTTGATGTTGACAGCTGCAACACAAATGCTTATGCTACTTACCACAGAATCAGATCAATGTATGTGATGTTGTGTAATTTTTTTTTAAAATAATAGTAGTATGATATTTCCATAATTTTAAGGCAATAAACATTTATATTCATTTTATTTTTATTTATTTTGTTAAAACATGCATACCTTATCCATACAGGTCTAATACAATTATGTAGTTTTTGATGCTATATCAATAGCCGTATACTTACTAATACGTATAATCCTACCTGTGTTTTAAAATTTAATTAAAGCAGTTATAAAAGGCCTTATAGCATGCATGAAGTGATTGACGGATGTGAAAGAAGCGAAAGTTGTGTGCCAGGATCTTAGCACGTGGCAGGAAGTGATCTCTGCCTAATCCTCTGGGAAAAAGACGTGATTTGTGTATACATGTATAGGGTTTTATGTGTTGCGGTACTTTGTTGTGTGAGACCATTGTTGTTGATTGAGGCAGCAACAATAGAAATTAGAAATAGGGCTGTATTTAAAATATACATAAGACACACTTATGTAAAATTAATCCGTATAAATCTAATATATACAATTAATATTACTTACATACACACATAAAACATAGCATTATGTACCAATACACTTACACTTTATGGCAAATATTAAAATAAGCAATCGTTATTGCAAGTCCCGAATGCCTATTGTACTCATAAAACAGTATAAGTACGCTTCCTTGATTATTTAAATAGCATCACAACGTAAGAAATGACCTAGTAAATAATTTAGTATTAAAGGCATCGCGTGGAAACCTTTGAACCAGTGTAGATAGGTGCAGTAAGTTATTGTAAATAATATTTTCATTGATATTAGTCTCAAATTTAGGAAAAGTAAAGAAAAAAATGTGTAGTGCCCCAAATTAAGAGTGTGTGTGTGTTTTTAATGTTTTTTTGACTTCATGAAAAGTAGGAGGTTCTCAATTAGACTGCATGAAATATTTTTAGTCGATGTTATATTTGTTTAAACTATAAACTTTACTTTTTATCTTACTTTTACTTAAAAAAATAAAGTTAAACTTTATTTTTTTTATTGATCTTTCATCATTGAATATTTCAGTATCAGTCAAGATTTCGTACAGGTTTTATTTTTCTTTCTAAGCAACACATCTTTTGATCAAATTTCAAATGCTTCGCTGTAAACATTTTCCATTGTGGCAAACTGCGGCATTAGGTCCGTTTTCCATTGATGCAGAATAGCCTGAATACACGTATCTGCAAACTTAAAAAGTTTAGCGACCGGTTAAGCAAAAGAGTGGAAAGTAATCTAATTCCTTTACATGTATTTTTTTTAAATAAAGGTGAATTAACAGAATATTAATACTTTTGGTAGCTTTATACGTCAGACAAAAGAACAATAACCACACATGTTATTAAAAAGGGTTGAACAAAAATATTACTATCCGTTTTTTATTTACAGTCCGTCAAATAAACGGTTTTATTAGATCTTCGAAATTTACATTACTTTAAATGTCTGTAAAAAATTGTTTGATCACATAACTGCGTAGAACATGTTTTATTAGATGGTTAACGCATTATTTTAATTAATATAAATTAAAAAAAACTCACTTATCATTATTAATAATGAATTGTGAGATTTTGGTTTTTTTTTATAAAAAAAACACAAAACAAGTTTTTATAAAAAAAAATTGAAATTTCATCTAAGACAACCATGGCTCAAATGGTTCTAAATGGTCTAAACTACATTCGCCTCTAAGCTTTGCATCCATGTTCAAGTCACCCTGAATAAAGCTGCTATTTTTAAGTGGAAAACAAACCTAACAAACTCAGGAGCTTAGCGCACGTAATCGACTCGCTTACGAATTGCTTATAAACATTATTAATTCCTCATTTTATTTTACGATGGAATTACAAGTGGGTGTAATTCAGCCGGCGTTAACCTTTGACTTTAGATGTGGTGTTATATAGTGGAATGCTTAGCGAAAGTGCTACTTAGGTTATACGCGTATAGTACGAGTATTTACCTAGTTTCCTGGATTGCTCATTATTTTATATTTGACGACGCATGGAAATACGTAAAGACTCAATGCAATCTTTTTTTTTCTTATTGAAGAAGACCAGGATTAGGTTATCGTAAAAAAAACTTAGTTCTACGTAAATCATACTTATAACGTAAATGAAAAACTTCTGTTTTCCTATTTGTATTGAGCCTCTTATTGCGATCAGTTCGCGATTATGAGAGGATTATCTTAGTTATTTTTTCTAAACTAAGGCTAAAAGTACTTAGTTAAGTAACAATTATCTTTATATTCAATTGTTTGGCATAAAATTGTTCAGTAGTATACGATTCCCTCAGAATATTAAATGGTTCAGATGCCCAAGCGTCCATCCAATTAGTTGGAACATCCTCGGCTTCTCAACTCAAGCGTTCTACCCAAGTTGAGTTGAACTTGACTCAACTTACACTGCTATAACTTGGACACCACCTGCTATGATGCTACGATGATGTTAGCTTTCAAATTTGATACCTTATTCAAGTGTTTTTAAATATGAATTATCATTTAAGTCGAACATTTAAAATGATATATTATATGTGCTTTTTTTTAAATTACCCTTACTTCATTACCTATTAGGCGGCGGAAGTGACTCTGTTTTTCTCATTATCATCATAAGCCATGTCAGAGGCCTACGGGCGGCTTAAAATCTGACACCAGGTTGTTCATCAACCACACGATAAGAAGAAAAAGAAGATTATCATCATGAGCCCACAATACGTCCCTACTGCTGGGGCACGGGCCTAACCTTAACTAGGGCGATCAGGAATTTTACAAGGTACAAAATAGGCTATTTTAAAAAATCATTGCTGACTAATTCAATTCTACGCGGAAAATGTCGTGGGCGGCGCCTGGTTATGTATAAATTTGTGGATCTCACATTAATAACAGTTCTCAAGCAAGCTTGCTCTTTACCTTTTATACCAAGCCACTTCGCACGGCGCTTAAATATCGTATCAATATCTAATTTTAAACTGTCATGGTTACACAAGTAGAAAACTGAAAGTGTCCGGGATATTTACCATGTTGTTTTGTTTTAATGAGTTCCCGATATTTCGGCACTCTTACAAGCGCCATGATGATCACGGGTGAACTCATCCGTGATCATGGTAAATATCCCGGACACTTTCAGTTTTCTGACGTATGAATATCGTTTAATAAGACTATACCAAAACAGACCAAAACATCTTCTTAAGTCTGTTTGATGCTCGTTACACTTTGTTCAATTAAACGATTAAGATGCTATAAATACTTCCTTCTCAATAAAGATTGCATCTTGCTTAGATCACATTTAAAACTCAATTGAATGACGCATACAAAAATCTTTCAACATCCTACCGCATAAATTCGCCGTATAAATTGGAAATGCGCTCAAATAGATCAATGTGTTACTCTATATTGATTGTACGTAGTTACGAACACTTGTAGGAATTTGTTTGGAACCAAGTTCAATAGATTTTCTTTAAATATTATCGATATCGATGGTAAAGAATGTACTTACTTATTGGGTTCCAAAAATTTACAATACTTTAAAGAAAACAATGGGAATCGATTATCTTCGTGTTTCCCAAGGTAAAAACGTGACCGAAAATACGAAGTATATGAAATAGTAATAGTATATGAATATCTGTTCTTAGTAAATTACGCTTCTATGAATGACATTGGAGGTGTTATACCAGCTCTGTACGATTCCACAAAGATAGCACGTCTTATCTTTGCTGTCAATCAATAGTGCAACTGAATCATCTTCTGCGTTGGTGTGTAATCGAATAAGTTTATGATACCTACGATAGATCAGCCTTAAAATTTTAAGCTATTTCATAGCTTTTTTGCGGGCCTTGAGCGCGGGGACCGAATCTAGAAATTCCGTAACGAAAAAACCTCACGCTCCTCACTCGTCTAACGTTTTTCAGTTCGGTAGACTTCGGTACGGTGTTTGTGTGCGTGCGGTTAAACGTATTGTACGACTCTACGAAACTCGCATGAATCGAGACGAGCTGCTCCGAAATCGGACGATGCTATGCAATAGCTATACCGCGGCAGTCCCCGAGTGCCAAACGTCTTTTTTTTTAATTCTAAAGCAAAGAAGTTTGACTTTATGAATACAATGATTACTAAGCATAATATATATAGTAATAGCTTTCCAACCGCGACTTCGTCCGCGTAGAGACGTTTAACGGGTAAAACATTACTTCTGTATAGCGCAGTCGGTTTAAAAGTAGCCTATATCCTTTCTCAGGCTCTGGACTACATCTGTGCCAAATTTCATTTAAATCGGTTCAGTACTCTGTGCTTGAAAGCGTAACAGACAGTCAGACAGACAGAGCTACTTTCGCATTTATAATATAAGTAAGGAAGTAAGGATTATCGATAACGATACTTTGCCTACCACACATCGACCCACACTAGCGCCTACTTTCGTGGCGAGTGCTCGTAAACGTTTGCATCTGTTTTATCCGTATTTTGTTTCTGGGTTCACGTACGGTTGGATTAAATCCAAAGAGTATGTTTTAAAACTACGTGTAGTTTTACGAAAAAATTAAGATTGTCCCAGAATGTATTACCCTCGTCTGATGATGGACATTACGTTCAATAGAATAGAATTTATTACAATAGAAAAATCGTTACAGATATCTTAAAAAATATAACAATTATCTTTTAAACTAATTTTAATAATCACGTTTCTTTTTCATGGACTTGAACAAAAAGATTCATAGAAGTGTACTTACTACACCTTCTTACGTAGTAAGTAAGTTGTCTTGAAAATATTGACCCAGTAATTGCTCTAACCGAAAATATTTACTGTGTCTTTTATTAGTACTATATTGAGTCTCTAATCTACTTTGGCACCCCAGCAGAAATTGTCCGCCTTGAAAATCCGCGCGGAGCCATAATCATTCATCCAATGCAATCGTTAACTACCACCTTACTTCTCGCGAATAAATTGACTATAATATCTTGTTAGATAGTAGGAGTTAATATGAAAACGCTGTTTCTAAACTCTGGCAGGATTGTCCGGGAAATTTTACTCCAGTGTCAACCCTAGTGGGAACTTCTGTTTACACTTTACAACGCCCTATTCAACGTTTACGATTGTATTGGAACTGATTTCGTAGAAGTATTTAGTGGCAATAAATCAATCATAATCTATTTCTATCGTGGAGAGTTTATATTTATCACTCTTCAGTTAATCGGGAAATTTAACTGATGAACGTCTTATTTTTGTAATTGTAAGGAAAGAAGTGAGTGTTGCATCGATTTTCGGAAGAAATAATAAATATTATATAATTTAATGATAAGTAGGGGAAAAAGTTGAAAATGTATCGCTTAATTTCAGTAACCTAAAATTTGAGATTATATTATAACAGACGTAGTAAATAGTCTGAAGTAGTACATTAAATTTTTTCGGCTATGACGGCGCTAGCTGTCAAATTATAGGTCATTCCATTTCCAGAGGATACCAAAATTCGGCAACATCTTTAAAATTAAAAAAAAACAACTGACCTGAACTTTTCTCCGGTGAAGTGTGTCAGTGGAAACTCAGTAATCTTGATTGAAGGCGAGAGGTAGTCACTCCAAACAAAGCCGTTACCGAAATCCTCTGAGGTCTTGAACCGTCAAAATCTAAAAATAACGAAGAAAGTACCTCGGAGTTTGACGCAAACTGAAAGGTGTTTTAAAAAGTAATAACATTACCGTTTTACGCTGAAGAAAATAAATCAGGGTGTATTAGTAATAATTTTTATGTACCGATTTCAGCCATGGCGGCCGATCTCAACTGAGATCAGAAAAGTGCGCAGGACATATTATAGTGCACATGTGTGCGCGCAAACACAAGTTTTCAACCCTATACCCCAAAATCCCACCCACAATACCCAAATTTTTATGTAATTAGGTAATGAATTATATAACAATATTAGGCTGTCCATACGATTAAGATATTCCAAAAAAAAATGTTTGACACGCAATTTATTCGTTGAAGGTTTCATATCCATTTCACAACTCATAAATAGATAAAAGTGTTATAATTCGACTGAATTACTGACGTTAACGAAGCAAAAATGCAAACACTGTGAACAAAAATTTTTTTTTTCTTATCGAATCGAAAAAAATGTAACACGTTTAGTGTTGTGACAATCATCATCATCAGCCTATCATCATAAGTCCGTTTACTGCTGTACGTAGGCCTCCCCAAGTATTCGCTACTCCCGCCTACCTTCGGACACTCGCTTCCAGCTCGTATATATCGATTTACACCAACACTCAATACATTACCTAATAAGAAAATAAATATCCTAAAGAGTTGGCACTCTATCGTTTAAGTTTGTAACTACATACTTGTCATGTTTTGATATAAATCTGTCAGTGTGCCAAATTAAAAAAAAAATGTATAGAAGCTCGGATGCTTATTGTTTAGCTTTTCACAAGCAAATTGGTTAAATTCGTTCCTGTGTTTTTCAATTTGTTTCGAAACCCGAATCTGAAGATACGACTATAAAGATATCACATTTAAATCCTATTATCGCGAACTCTACTCACATGGCGTGTAATCTTTGAAGATTCCTTTAGTGGGTCGTATTTCGTTACAGACAAAGCTAAATTGTTGCCGCAGCAGTGGTCTCCTCTTTCACGGCTTTCAGGGTGAGTGCGACAGGTTCAATATGGTCTATTGTGCCTGTCGATCTCATATTTGGATCTCACTACCGCTTACCATCAGGTGGAGTGAGTTCATCTTGTTAGCTTACTATAAAAAAATGGTATGTTTGTAAGTAACATGAATATTTGTCTTTATGGGTCTACACGCGTTAATAGGAGTAGCAAATTACATAGCTACTTACTGCCCGACGTTTCGACTGGGTTACACCAATCGTGGTCGCGAGCGAACTGGCGCTACCCGTCTTCGTCTGCCACTGCGGTTGTGAATTTCTTGATCCACCCCGAACCAGCACTAATGTCATTAGTACAGCTACCCACATTAGTCCGACACACAACACTCACTGCATCCGGGTTGATTTTAGACGTAACATTCCACGGTATGTACTTATTAATCACTGGATTCCATGCCGACGATAATTTAAATCCATCTTCCCTATTGAAATTCTTGTGCTTCTTTATTTCAATACTTTCTCGCACCATTCTTGTATGATAGTGACGATCTGTGGAGAGGACCTTCGGGTCATGTAGCTCCATCCAGTGATTAGTACCCATGTCTAATAGGTGCTCAGCCACCGCGGACTTGTTCGTTTGTCGATTTTTAACAGCTGCAATATGTTCTTTCACCCTCACGGCTATAGCCCGTTTGGTTTGTCCAATATAAGAACTACCACAACTGCAATCGATTTTATATACACCCGGAGATTGGAAGGGAATTACGTCTTTCGGTGTCCGCAACATTTTAGACATTTTATATAACGGAGTATATACAGTCTTAATGGAGTATTGTTTCAGAACTGTTCCAATCTTATCCGTTATACCTCTTATGTAAGGCAAAAATGCTGATTGCCGATTAACCCCCGGGTTCCCCTCCTTTGTATTTTGCCTTCTAGTCCACCCCGGCGTCCCATATCCGTTACGTTTCAGTACCTCCTGAACATGCACGAGCTCTGCCTGTATATGCTCAGGGTCACACAGTTCATACGCTCTATTCATTAACGACGACACAACAGATTGAAGATGTCTGGGGTGGTGGTGTGAAGAGGCATGCAAATACCTGTCAGTGTGTGTGGGTTTCCTGTATACAGAGTGAGCCAGGGTCCCATCCTGTTTCGCACAAATTTTAATATCTAAGAAGGCCAAGGATCTATCCTTCTCCAGTTCAAATGTAATGTTCAAGTGTATGTAAAGTAGCTATGTAATTTGCTACTCCTATTAACGCGTGTAGACCCATAAAGACAAATATTTAGTGTAATGGAACGCGAAAGTCTAAAATCGTGTGTAACTTATGTAAGTAACATGTACTGGATAAAAATATCAAGTATTTTTATAATATTTTGTAATTATGTGATAAAGTAAATTTATTGTGATTTTCTATATAGTTACTTCATTGGCAGTCTAAAACTAATATACAATGTAATTTATTTTATAAGGCATAAACCCCGCATATATACATACAATCCTTAATGATGTTTACAGTAAACATTTTCTAGAAAATTAGAATTAAATAATTTTAAGATATTTGTACTAAATATACAATTATTCTATTCTAAAATTTTACTTTTAAAACTGTGTATTGGTAATTTTTTTTACTAAAAAAAAATTGTCTCAAAAAGCTTTTTCTGAAAAATTACCGCGTCGATTAGTTCTTCACCGAATCCATCAAGTCGGTGCTTTCATGATTAATCATTGAATGATTAATGACAAAATGTACTCGCAGTGTTTCTTTCAAATCGAAATCAATTACTTTAGCGACTCAAAAGAAGAGTTCAATGGCCACCTGATGCTTTAGATTTTCAGCCTTTCACGATTACACGGAAAGTTGGTAAAGCCTGAAATCAGGGAGTTAATTGGAAACGGGAGAGTCGATTAGAAATAATACCTTTTTTTTTTTTTTTTTTTATTTTTCACCCGGGGGAAATCCTCATGGATACCATAGCGCCGGGGCAACGCTGTGGTTATGCCGGACTTTTACCGGCTAAAACCTCCGGGATCTTCCTGCTCACCGCTGGTGGTAAGGGGACAGTGGTACACTGGCGCATTCTTCACTGTCTCCCTGCGGTTTGGCTATTTGGCCTCACACAACGAGAGACACCTTGGGAAGATAAAAGGTGTCTCTACTGCACGCGGGCCTGTGCAATGCTGGTATCGGAGGTCCCCGCATCGATACCTGCAGGCCCGCTACCGGAAGCGAGAAGACGACCAAATTGCCTTCTCACTCCCAGCCTCTTTCTTCGATGTGGGGCAGCGTCCGCATCTGTCTCCCTTCTCCGCTCCGCTTCCTCTTTTTGCAGCATTATATCTTCACAGAAGAGAGCGGTAGCTTCCCATGCCTCCTCGCTGTTGAGCATGGCTGCAATCACACTCGGCAGCGACAAGTCTCCCCCGACTACTGCGACCAGGCACTCGCGCTGTTGTTCCCAGGCCGAGCATTCTTCCAGCGAGTGTTGCGCCGTGTCTTCGTCCGCACCGCAGTGATGGCAGATCGGGGTAGCCTCCCTTTGAGCGATTTTGTGCAGATACCTACCAAAGCATCCGTGCCCTGATAAGATCTGCACTAGTCGGAAGGTCAGGCATCCGTGCTTTCGTTGTACCCATTTCTCTAATTGCGGTCTGATCGCTTCGACTGTTCGGATGCCCGCCGTAGATACCGCCAGTCTCTCAGTCCACCTTTCTATGGCCGCAGCTTGCGCTATCTCACGTGCTCGGCATATTTCCACCGGCATGAGACGATCATTGCGCGATCGCGCATCTACTCTGAGCCTATAAACTTCGGCGAGAACTTCCGCCTCCAGGTCCCATGGGAGAGACCCGGCAAGCATACAGGCAGCATCACATGATATAGTGCGATAGCCCCGTATTGCTTTCACAGCTATGGCTCTTTGCGGTCGACGCAGGTAAGATTTATTTGTGGCGTTGAGTGCATTCACCCAAACCGGTGCACCATACAGAGCCATACTACGGATCACTCCCATGTATAGTCGTCGACAACTTGTCTGTGGACCGCCGAGATTGGGCATGAGGCGACCAAGAGCGGCTGCTGCACCCACCACTTTTGGAGCAAGGCGACGGAAATGCTCAACAAAGTTCCACCGGCCGTCGAGCGTTAGTCCCAGATATTTTAAATCAGCCTTTAGAACGATTCGAACGCCATTGATATTAATATGTGCTCCTGCAGGGGTTCTGCCTCTTAGGCCCGGGAACAACAGGGCTTCTGTTTTTTGTAAGGCTACCTTAAGACCCAGGCGTTGGATTCTTTTCACAACCAATGCAGTTCCTACCGTGGCAAGTCGAATCACTTGATCTACCGTGGCTCCTCGGGCTATGACTAGGGTGTCATCTGCGTAACACAGGACGGCCATACCTGGGAGGAGAGTACTGCGAAGGAGCCAGTCGTAGGCGATGTTCCACAAGAGTGGACCCAGAACCGACCCCTGTGGAACACCGCATAGCATATTCCTCTTCAGTAACTTACCTCCATGCCCTTGATAGAGTACCTCTCTGTTGGTCAAATAGTCAAGTATAAGTCGCCGAAGATATAATGGGAATCTATGGTATCGAAGTGCCTCTATTATGACTCCGAACGGGACGCTGTTAAAGGCATTGGCGATATCCAAGGACACCGCCAAGATCTTATCTCCTGCGATTTTCGCCTCTTGTGTAATACGTTTCAGTTCTAAAATAGCATCAACAGTTGAGCGTCCCGCCCGAAAACCAAATTGGTGATCTGATAAATCAGGGCCAACTTCAGAGAGATGTTTTACTATCCGTGCGGCTAAAATCCGCTCAAACAGTTTGGCTACCTCATCCAAAATGACAATCGGTCTATACGCTGAGGCGGACTCCGGAGATCGTCCTTCTTTACGGAGGAGACAGAGTCTACCAGTCTTCCAAATTTGAGGAAACTGACCCGATTCGAGACACGAGTTGAAGATGTCCATTAGAAGGGTACCCACCTGTTTAAGGGCCATAGATAGTATTCGGCCTGGAACACCGTCAGGACCTGGGGCGGTTCTTTTATGATTTAGGCGCGACAGAGTCGTACTAAATTCATCCTCTGTAATCACAGGCACAGTTACTAATCCTTCTAGTTCTGCATCTGGTGGAGCCATAAGTGGAGGGGAGTAATCTGTGGGATCTGGGAACAAGCCTGAAATAATTGATTCAAGAAGGCTAGGCGAGAACGATTCAGTAGAGACCGGCTGCCCTCCCATTTTGTTCCGTACTAGTCGGTAGGGGCGTCCCCATGGATCGCGATCTAGTCCATCCAAAAACTCATCCCATGCTCGATTTTTGGCGCTGACTATTTCCACATGAAGAGCTTTCTTAGCTCTTAAATAATCGTCATGCAGGCGCTTTTCTTCCTCGGGATCACAGTGGAGACGTCGCCGGCGGCTTCGCAGGTATAATCGTCGGGTGCGTATACTGATAGTACGGAGATCTGCAATATCTTGTGTCCACCAGTATACACTCTTTTTTGGACTGTGACCTCTGGATCGCGGCATGCTAGCGTCACAGATGTTAGAAAGAGTCTGACGGAAGTTTTTGGCAGCTTCATTGACGTCTAAAAGTGAAAGTGATTTATAGCCCCAGCTTTCCACTATGGCTGCGCATTCTGCCGCTTCTCTATCTAGCTTGGCCAGTACCCACCTACGGAACGCTGAAATCTGTCCAACTGAGGCGCATGACATGTTCGTGCTTTTTACTTCAAAACGGATATACTGGTGGTCTGATAGCGTTTCCACTTCTTGCAATACTCGCCAATCGGCTACGCGTTTAGCAACCGCAGGGGAAGCAAAAGAGAGGTCGACAATCGACCCCCCTTGATGACGGACACAGGTGTTGGATGTGCCTCTATTCAGAAGACAGAGACCGGTAGACGTCATCCAGTCTTCAACCACTTCTCCTTTGACAGTTGTAGCTGGAGAACCCCAGGAAGTACTCTTCGCATTAAAGTCTCCTGCAACAACGAGTTGAGCTGGCAGCTGCCTGCCTACTGCTGCACCTAATTTGGCCATAAAAGTTTCGAATTCGGCAAGATTTCGATTAGGTGAGAAGTATACACCTATCAAAATAAAACCCTTCCATGACACTACCACGTAACCGGGCCCATTTTCTTTAATAACGAGTGGTGACGAGTAATCTGATACAATGATGGCAACGTCGCTATTAAGATCCCCTGCCCAGTTGCTACGAGATGGAACAAAGTATGGCTCTGCAGCTATTGCTACATCTATCGACCACTCTGCCATGTGTTGCAGAAGCAGATCTTGCGCCCCTGCACAGTGGTTCAAATTAGACTGGAGCACATTTATGTCTGAAATACGTTTGTTCGGCCCTAGTCATTGTGGTGTTCGGCTAAGATCCGGTAACGCATTAGCGGGATCCGGTAGTGCTTTTCGACCCGGTGCTGTACAATCCCTTAAAGGTGGTTGATTTTGAGAACTCGATGCTGCGTCCGTGCTCGCTAAAGTGCCATCGCTAATATCTCTAGCAGTTGAAGCTGCCGGCGTCCCCACTTGTGACCACCTAGTTTTGATAGTCCTACCATGATTACGGTCAGTTTGTTGTCCTCGTTTGTTGCCATGATTATCAGAGGTACACACTTTCGCTCCTATTAGATGCCTTGCTGGTTTCCCAGACCTTAGACATGCAGCACATTGAGGCTGTGCCAAGCATTTCATAGCTAGATGTCCAGGTTGCCCACAGCGGAAGCATAAGTCACCGTTCTCTGCTGGAGTTTTGCAATTCGGTCTTATATGCCCTGTTTCCAAGCAACGGTAGCAGCGCATGGGGCGAGCCTCAAGAGCACGTATTTGGACTGAGCTCCATCCTATCAGCAATCTCCCAGTCTGTATTAAAGACTTTGCAGCCGCTACTGGGCATTTTACCACAACTGTTCCGCTATCTCGGGGCCCAAAATGGATTTCACCCGGTTGTATTTGGACAGCAGAGCAGCCACCCTTAGATGCTATAGCTGCGACTATATCCTCCTTGGAGATGGACTGATCTAAACCCGATAGTCGGAGTTCAGCATTTTTGGTGGGTCTTGTTACTTTGGCGTTGTCTCCGAGCACCTCCTTAACTTTGGCAGCTAATTGATCGGCTTTTTCCCCCGTAGTTGTACCCGGAAGCTCCATCAAAACGGCGCCAGCGGCTGTCTGTTTAAACCGTAGTCCATTCTCAATTCCCAGTTGCTCCAGGTTAATCTTGTCTCTCGCCATCTCTAGAGCTTTTTTGTATGTAAGGCCCTTATCCTGCGCCTCTGCCTGCAGAGTCATGACCACCACTTGAGATCGCGGCGTTATTAATTTTACTGTTTGATTTGTCTGCCTCTTTCTTGAAGCTTGTGATGTTGGTTGCTTACGCTCCCTAGGTGTATTTGCTAAAGTCGCTGTTTTAGTACCCGTTTTTGGAGCCGATAAATCTGGTGTTAGCGCCGGCCAGTTAGTCTGCTCATTCGCTTTAGACTTCTTTCCTTTCCCTTTTCCCTTATTTTTGCGTTTTCTTATTACTGTAGTCCAGATATCTTCTTCTACTTCAGGAAGTTCAGAGATTTGAGTTGACGGAAGTCTAGAGGAAGGTCCAGCAACCGGACTTGGGGAACGGTCTGGGGTGGTAGGTGCAATAGGAACTTCGGCACAGAGTTGTTCCTGATCCTGAGTAAGATATTCCTGTAAATTCACCTCAGCGTTTTCTCTTTCCGTCACAGTAGACAGCGAACGCTTTAAGAGCGGGAGTAACCGATTTTCTAGGCTGGCAATCCGTTCGTCCACTATTCGCTGTATAGAAGTCTCTAGGGCAGAATTTGACACTACATTTTCCGTTCGCACTGGTCTTTCTTGGGAAGATGCTGTTTGAAGAATCTCTAGTTCCGCTCTTATTTCAGCATTTTCACGACGGTGGCGGAGATTATCGGCCCGTACTCTCAGCATTTCTTCACTAATAGATCTCAGTGCTAGGCTCTCCACTCCATCCTTCACTCGCGTTAGTGCCAGATTGATGGCATGTTTAATCGAACCTTTGATGTTCGCACATTTCTGCAATAATTCTAGCGCTTCATCAATTTGATTGCACGTTCGTTCTCGAACTTCAGCCGCATCTAGTGAGTCGGGCCGCTCTGCTACCGGCTGTTGATTAGCTTGCTGTAATCGCCACGTTCTTCTAGCTTTGGCTTCCTCTGATTTTTTTCGCTCATTTTCAGCCTCTACCTCACGCGCATTTTCCTCTAATTGCGCAAGGTCATTCTTGGCCTGTTCGTAGATTAGGTCAAGTATGGGAGACGTGTTGCCTTCAATTTGTTTTTCACCAACGCTATGGGCTCCCTTTTTTTTATTTACTCTTACCGACGGTCGTTTAGCTCTAGGAGTCCTTGGAGCCGTATCCGAAAATGGAGTTCTCCTTTTTCTTAGAACCCTACCCGACTGCGAGGATTGCACAGACGATTGAGATGTAAATGACAACAGGGAGCAGTCGGACTCTTCTCCATCGTTTTGTGTATGTAATGGTAGTGGGGCGGCTGGACATACAAAAAGATCGTCCTCACTCTCAAAACTCGGAATACTTGCAGATTCCA
Source organism: Maruca vitrata (assembly GCA_039566165.1). Taxonomy (NCBI): domain Eukaryota; kingdom Metazoa; phylum Arthropoda; class Insecta; order Lepidoptera; family Crambidae; genus Maruca; species Maruca vitrata. Next base: position 10,374,303 of record CM076921.1, read on the forward strand.
TTTCAGCTTCTTGAGGTACATGTACAGTACCCATACTCTTGGCCGCGGAAGCTGGGATCGTCACCAGTTGAGACACATTATCCTCGCCCAGTTGAACATCCAGTCCCTCTCGCATTGGCGCTTCACTATATTCTCCCGGTCTTTCTTCAAAATCTTGCCCATTGGGCCGCAAGCATTCGCTTACGAGGCGGTTGGTGCCCCCCCCAGAATACGAGGGGCTGCCGGCGCTTGTGGGCGCCGAGAGGGATTCTCCACCTGTGGAACAAGTGGTACCCTCCTGGGGTAGTAATATTTTACAACTCGCACTCATAGTTATGAATAAGGCTTATAAAAGCTAGAGCTCTTTGTTTACAGAGGGAAGAGCTCCCTCTTCTCCCATCCTCCGCGCTTGGGAGCGGACTCACTCCGCCCATGCACCCCATCGGCACGCGTAACCTTAAGGTTGGGATTTTTATAGAGGTTTACTCCTCATATAAGAGGAAATAAGAGTTAGAGAGTAGAAGAAAAGCAGGGGGCAAAAGAAAGAAAAGAAAGAGAAAATAAAAAGTATGTAATATTATATAACAGAAGAGATAATAAAATAAGAGACCCCCTTGGGTTTTTGTCCGCGCCGGCAAGCCGGTACCCCCCATATCTGGGGGGCCTTCCCCTATCCGCAACCTGGGGACGCGTCCGATAGCAGCACCCAAGCTGCCACGGACACCCAAGCTGCCACGGAGCACCCAAGCTGCCACGGATAGAAATAATACCTCCTTTAACGAGTATTAGGAAATTAGTAAGTGACTATCTTAGAAGGGGTCTTTATCAATGCAGGCGCTGGTGGCTTGGACCGAGAGGTTTAGTTCTTCTTTTCTGTCCATGTCACGCATTAAGGTATGAAATGCTCTTCCAGCTTATGTTTTCCCTCCCAACTATGATCCCGGGCTCTTTAGGTGGGGCGTGAAACAGCATTTAAGCAGACCTCAGGCTCAATATGGTCTATTGTGCCTGTCTACCCCATTTTCGGATCTCACTACCGCTTACCATCAGATGAATTGAGTTACATCTTGTCAACTTATTATAAAAAAAAGTATCGATAAAGGTGGTTACTTAAAATTTACGATATTAGTTAGAGTAGTTTAGTCTAAGATACCACCATAAAAAGACCTTCACTGAGCTGGTTAACGGATAAAAAATATTTTAAGTGTTATCGGTATGGGTTGTCTAAAAAATTCAGTCCAGAATAAAATTAATTAACAATGATTTTTTTTACATTTCACTGGTTTAGTAAGATATGCTTCCATTTTCAAATTCAACTGTTGATGAAATTTAGAAGGTTGTATTGCAAATGATGGAATTGTCGTCAGCATGGCGTCATGTTCTAGACTTAATATACCAAAGGGCATAACAATTAGCCGTCTCTAATGAATAAATAACATGCTGGCTAATAATATTTCATGCTGTTGCATGACTGGACGATAAAATAAAACATCGATTAGTTGTATGTGGGTGAATTTAAATGTCAGGTAATTTCATTAAAACTTCTATAATTAGAGCAGAATAATGGATTATTAAAAAAAATTTAGTTTCTTCATTCTATTGCTTACATCTTAAAATATTCTCATAAATTACCTACTTTATGAATCTTCATTTAAAAAAATATTTAAATAAAAAACAACCAATTTAAAGATCTCACATTTCTTATTTTAGTACGAAATTATAATTAAGTAAAACTGAATTCTAAAAGGAGGAGGTTATCAATTCTGTTGAATTTTCATTTATCAAATTAGCCAGCAAATGTGGTATGTTAAGACTGGGAAGGTATTGACTTAGTTATGTTTGCTCAAGCCCTTAGAGACCCTCGACAAACAAACTAGTGTACTTACGAAATATGATTTACGTTCGTGAGTTCTGTATTTCTTTCAGGTATAAAACATACAATAAGCTAATAGTCCTTCACGATATTATTAACATATTTACTAGCTCGGTGAAGAGTGGTTAGTGACCCTGGCGGATCCGAGAGTCGTGAATTCGATTCCCACTTGAAATAAATATTTGTGAGATGAAAATCGGTGTTTGTTCCATGTGTGGGTGTGAATATGTATTAAGTATGTATATGTCAATATCAGTGTCTCACGTCCGTAGTACAAGCTGTTTAGTTTGGGGTCAGATCACCGTGCGTGGAAATGTCCCAGATATTTATTTTTACTTTGTTTATAAAGTAAAAATAAATATCTGTTAGAAATGTGTATGTGCAAAGACAGTAATAATGCAGGTATACCGGAATGTTCAAATAATTATGACCTTAAAAAAAATATCCTCCTTTCTATATTTGTCCTTTAGAAATAATTATTTAGTTAAATGAATTTCGTATTACCTAACGGAAGAGACGAAATAGTTATAAAAAGAAAAGAAGAAGAGTTCAATTACCTTTTTGCTAATAAGCAAAAGGGTATTTAAACTCTTTTACCTTGAAGAACTCTCCCAGGTATTTCACTAAAAGTTATAGAGTTTTGTGTTAAGATCCTACACAATTATCAAGTTATACATGATTTTCAGATTGCACATTTGGACCGCAACATCTGGATTTTCTTGTTAAAAGAATCAACAAAGTTACCTCTAACTTTTCTGAGTTACATGCACATGCATTAAGAACTTTATCTTGTATCTGTCAAACTGTTTTTGAAGTCTGATTTGTTTGTAGCATTTCGAAATGCTGCAGAAGTATTTATCCCTGCTTTCTAGATAGAATTTGACGCGATTATTTAGTCATAAAACATTTTATATTATATTCTGAAATTAAAGTCTTCAGGGAATTAGGGGTGAGTGTCATCCACCCCCCTGTAAGTCTGGCAATGTAGACAAGGCGGCTTCAAACCATCATCATCATCATCAGCCCATATACGTCCCCACTGTTGGGACACGGGCCTACCCTGAATTAGCGCGATAAGGCCTTAGTCAACCACGCTGGCCAAGTGCGGGTTGGTCAACTACACAACCTTAGAATTCTTCCATAAGTGTGCATGTTACCTCACGATGTTTTCCTTCACCGTTAAAGCGCCGAATAAATTGTACTATACATTTTAATTTCAAACAAAAGCTGGTCTCCTCAGGGACATCATCGTAGTTAGTCAATTAGAAAAAAAAATCTAGAGAACTATGTAAAAAAAAGTGTTTTCAGAGTACTCTAGAAGGATATTTAAATCTCTCTCACCTTGCATGTCGCATGCAGTAACAAGATGGCTTTGAATATAATTTCCTCTAGACTTGTGTAATGTAGCCACATACCGAGCAAGATAAAAAGCGATTCTAAGTGCGGTTGTGAGTCGGTCTTTTCATCCTTTCAAGAACGCCGCATCCAATTTTCCATAACTTGTGGCGCCAGTGTTGAACAAAAGGAAATCTCTCCGCAAAGCTTTTGAGGGGAGATGTGTCGCGAGGAAATTGTGCTTTTTGTTGCCTATTAAATAGGACACCTTTCTTTAAACATGGGCTTATGGTGTGGAAAGATAGGTTAGTAGTTGGAGAGTTCTCTCCCTGGTCGGTAAGGTGATCAATGTTATTATTGCCATACGATTTTATGGATGTAAAATGATTATTAATCTGACGTTTCAAATTTTATTTTCTTTCAAACAGAAAGTATGTTGCAATGTAATAATGATCGACATAATGTAATTGTGTAAACCTTACCGTTCCTCTAGATTACTGTAGATATGACAACATTGATTTCTCTCTTAGTTGTCTTTTTATCGGTTGTCGTCACTACATTGTACAACGTAGTAAATACATAGTAAAACAAAGTCACTTTCTCTGCTCCTATATCCCTATGTATGCTTAAATCTTTAAAACTACGCAACGGATTTGGATGCGTATTTTTTAATAATAAGAGGGATTCAAGAGGAAGCTTTAATGTATTCTTACTTCTTAATATAAGACAAAGTGCTATTTTCCCCATAAATCATAGTTTTTTGTATCTGCCGATAGAATAATTGGGCTCTATGATTGCTATTCTTTGGCCTAACGAGTACGCGCGCTACGATACTTATCGGTCATAGAAAATAAGCCGATATCACTATCAGTTTCTATATGAAGGGCTTAAATTGTTTATGTAACAACTAGTGACAATCGTGCAAGCCTCTTTAGTTGTAAATTCACTGAATTCGTCCCCGTTAGATAGAACATCTTCAGTGACAAACGACAAATATACGGTCGGATTAAAATCTATGAGACGAGTACACAAGTATTGTTTTGCCACTGTTCCTCACAAAACAATGTACCTACAAAGTCTATTGTTCATTACAACAATGGTGTAGGTACTTAATCCGATTATGAATTAATTATAGAACGAAGTATTCAATTGGTTTTAAAGTAATGCGATATGCATTTTCTGATTGTTTGTTGATACATTTCGGGTTGATTACAGCCTTAAAGTAATATCGAAAGCTTATTTAAAGTAAAGTGTAAAAATTTAAAACTTACAATAACATGAAAAAAAATATGAATAATATGCATTAAGCAAATAAATACGTCTAAAAATATGTGTTATTATAATCAATTCAATAACCACAATTCATCAAACAGCTATAATTAGACACGGTAATTTTTCAATTAATATTTTGTTTCCCGACAACTTGCAAGGAAACACGAGTTGGTAAAAATTATATTTACCTCAATTGAATAATTATCTTCCACCTCTTCATTGACCGCTTTTATTAAGAAAACAAAAACGAGAAGAGGCCCATTGAAAATATCTTGTCAGCGGAAAACGCTTTTTGAAGAGCCATCGTATAAAACCTGTCTAGATTTTAATAGGCAGGCCTTTGTGAGAGATCACAGGATCTTGAAAATGAAAAAGAGCCTTTGTACGAGTATGTTAACGAGAAATTGTAAATATGCACAGTTAAATTGTTATCCATTTCGAGAGTTTACCATATTTTTTTGCTAATTTGCACTTTTTATAAATGTAACATACTTTTAAGGATTTTGAAAGACGTAATAAATTAATTAAAGACGAAACAAATTAGCCTAGACGTGCTCCTAAATTACACCAACCAACAGCTTATTGAAGCCGACGAATTTTTCCCGCACATTATTTTTAAGGAACATGAAAACTACTGTTTTAATCATAATAATAAACATATTTATTGACCACATATTAACTAAACTAAAAAAATAAACAAGAAAACAACACGGAACACAACATTGAACAGTGTCAATTAGGTCCCAGCCTCAGCATATGCCTCAACGACATGAAGCCGCTGTGACGCTGTTTTCATTTCGATCGATCGTAATCTATCGAGAAATAAGCGCTAAATTGGGGTTTCCGCTTCCGGTATTGAGTAGAGTGTACTTAGTTTTTGAGAATTCGCTGTTTGACACAGACAAGTTCAATTATGTGTGACAAAAGAAACAACGGTATAAGCAGTTGTAATCCCGGCTTAGTTCGGTTGCTCAAGCCTTATTAGTTGAAGCATTATCTACGTGTCTTCTAACACTTGCAACTTTAGATACTTCACATAACTCCTAGGTATACTAGTGCAAATAAAAACAATAAAGATGAACTTATTGAAAAGTTCTCAGTAATATAATATCAGGGCAACCACTGAAAACCAGCGTCGTTGCTACCCCACGGGAGACGCAACACAATGCTGAGTGGGGGCCTTTTTAGCACGTAAGATTAGTTTAAGCTTTCTCCATACTGTGTTATTTTGTGTATTATTTGAGGTAAATAAACGTTAATTCTATTCTATTACATTCCATATTATTCTTATGTAATTGAAACTTTTAGTGACAGTTTATTTTAGAAAGTTTATTTTTTATTTCTTCTGATTATTCCGTCGAACTTATAGGTTAACAAAGAAAGGAATATAATTTTATGCACACTTGTTCTGACTAATCTTGTGTACGAACTAAATAAAGCATTTTTGATATCTACATATTTGTGAGCATTGAACCGCTAGTATAAATAAGTATTAATGCCCAATGCTACTTATAAGTTAATACTATTTATGGCCACTATCAAAACATCCATTTGATTAATTTTGTCCTAATATACTTTGACCTTTATGATAAGGGCGAGAGGTCAGACATAAATGACACACCATTTTATTTAATTAGACTATAATACCTGTCCTATGGAGACTAACTGTATTGCGGGTAATAAAAATTTAATAAACTTTTATTTGCAAAATTACTTAATTAAAATTAATTAATTATTCCAATAAACGTTCTTGATGTTCAAATTTCATGAAAAAATACCTAGGCCTATTAACAATCAACAAATCAAAACATAAGTATAGCAACTTTTATGTGCCTTTTAAAAAATATAAGAATGTTGCAGAAATATACATACAATTTGTCATATTTTGAATAGATAAAAGGCTCCATTTAATAATTACAACAATAATCAAGCTTGAATCTCTTTTCACAGTGAGACCGGAACATTTCTGTAAAACCTGAAACCCCAAACTTGTATGCGATAGTTGACTTCTTCATTTCCTTTTATAGGCACTTTATATGAATTTAGAAAGGTACCGTACATTATCGGCCTCTAGAGGGGAGTCGTAGTGAATATATATCGCGAAGGTGTGAACATATTTCCTTATTTTTATCACTGCTGCTGGAAACTATCGTAAAAGGTATTAGTTTCAACTTGTATGAATAACACTAGCAATATGGATGGTGTCTTCAAAAGTGATGTGTCGATTTTGTGACATACTTTTGTGGGTCTGAAACAATTTGATTATGTAAAGAGGTAATAGTTTAAAGGGTGAATTAAGCACAAATAGTTAAGACTGTAAAGTTGTAAGTTGTGAAAAGTTTAGTCATGATATCATCATAAGGATAATCATCTTGCTTAATTTAATTTTAAACTCACTTTTTTTCATTAATACGTTACAATGATAGAATGTAGTAAGTTTAGATGATGTGTGATGATGTAGAGACCTTAGGTAGGACTTTTAGGTTAATTTTTCGAAGATGAAAATTAATCTAAAATCCTACCTAAGCTTACCTACAGTCCCTTTGTGATTTGATTATTTTCTATGCCATTGGCAGCTATTAAATTATATGTTCAATAAAATTGTATGATAAAATGATACTGTCAACATGATAAATCATGACTTTTTAGGCACAGTGTTGAGAAAATATATTTTTCTTTTCTTATGATTAATTGAAAATTATCATCGGTTTTAATGTACCCAGAAAATTATTTTTTTCATTGACTTTACTAAAACAGCGCAGCGCGCGCGACTGCGGCTGTCAGTTCGCGCTGCTGTACGCGGCGCCGAACAATCAGGCCCAGCCCAGCTAGCGGAGTCCGGCCCGCGCAAAGACATGGGCCTACAGTCTCTTTGCCATTTGATCGTTTCTTATGCCACAGGCAGATGTCAATTTATATGTTCAACTAGCTGTGGCCGAAACTTCGTCTGCGTAGAATATTGACTTTCGCCAGCATTTTGATTTGAAGTAAATAAAGCTACAAAAATTATAAAAACTATAAAAACTATTAGAACAGAAAAGATCATTCAACTTAGTAATTGATAAGATTAATAGGAAAGAACCTGAATTTTTTGCAGATTAATAGTTGATAAACAACATGTTAAATTTTTCATAACAAATCGGTTAGCTAAAAGAGGATTCACTTGCTCAATAATTTTTTTTTTGGTCTAAGCAATGCTCCAGTCTGATGAGGAGAGTAACTTATTTGGCAGAAACAGGTTTCAATTGTTGCAAACAGCATAAGTACTGTACCTACGTAGTTAGTACATAAAATTTATGTTTGATATCAGGATAACTTCAAAAAACGTCTTGAAGTATCTATAAAGGCTGTGTGTCGCCATGTGACGAATTAATCAGTATTTGCTTTGCTACTTTGTTATGTGCCACTTTTGCGTATTGTTTATTTTTTTGTTTATTTCTCGAAGATTGTATTGTATTCGTAATAAAACAATGATATAACAACGTAAAAACGTAAGTTTAATAAAATATAACTTATTAATTACTTTTAGTATTTGAAGCAATATATCGAAGTTATAGAGCACAGTGACATCTTTTGAACTAACCAAGAACTAAACACTCATATTCATATCAAATGTGACAGCATTAAAATTTGACATGACTTGCCAGCTAAAAACGTGATAGTTGGGGAGCCCAACGAAGTTTTGGCCGTCTTGATCAGACTCAGACTCGGTCTTGTAAGATTTTTATATGGGGGATTTCTTGCTCCCTTTCATGTAGCTCTTCCGAGGCTGAACACTTCATACGGGAGGGAGGGAGGTGCGTGATCATAAATAGGATAGTTGTAGTAACAAATATTCAAGGGGCACATGCCCAATTTTCTAATGATCTATGTGATAATATTTGTAACAACTGTATATACGATAATTTTAAAACATCCAAAATTTTTACATGAATGTTTATAAATTCCCCTTTATATGCTTAGAAGAGCGATATCCCTCTATATGTATAAACATTCAGATAATACCGAATAGCCTATCAATTGGAAAAATACAAACCAGCAATGCAAGCCAGCAAGCAAATATTGGACAACTGACCACCTCCATACCGAAAACCAGATAGAAGAGAAATGTAGCGAATTTAATAAACTTTTGTACCTGGCCTTTGTGGATTATTCAAAAGTCTTTGACGGTATCACCCACATCAATCCAATTAGCTTTCTCTTCTTCAGCAAAACGTCGAACCCACATACATAAAACTTCTCCATATCATTTACCAACAAAGCACAGTCGATATCAAACTGCACACTGAACGCCTGACATTCAAAATACAAAAAAGGTGACTCCCTATCACCAAGTCCAAAGCTTTCCAGTAGCACGCTCCAAGAAGTCTTTCAGGTCACTATGATATTCTTAGGCAACAAAAGTAATTGGTGTAGGGGATAGATGGCTGATAAACTTTCGCCTTGCAGATGACTTTTTCTCATCGCAAATAAGTATACCTCTACAGAACTTGAGTTGATACTCGAACAGCTGAGCGTAGAAAGCTTTAAGGTTAGACTGACGATGAATAGATCCAAAACCAAGGTCATGATCAAGAGCACCATTGATAGGATTGCAGTCAACAGGCAGGTAAAGCAATATGTAGAGGAGTATAAACTTGGGCTAGGCAGTCCTTCGAAAACAGGCAGGACAAAGAAATAATCCGTAGAGCACACAAAACCTGGAAAAGCTTCTGGTCCATGAATGGGTTACATGAAGGGTGATCTTCTTATATCACTGAACCGCAAATATATCCTATCCTAACTTTCACACAATCTTGGTCCCCCACCGAAAATCAGAAGTCCAAACTCAACGTTTTTCAAAAAGCTATGAAGCGGAGTATCATAGGTTATTAAGTTAAAAGAAAAAATAAATATGTTACCATTCACTCTCGTACTGGTATTGTTGTTGGTCAAAACTGATGTAGGAATGGGCGGGGAATGTGATGTGAAATGTGCGAAGATAAAGAACAAAAGATGGACCAGAATTGTTACACATCGCGTGCCTGAGACGATTTTCGCCGAAGAAGACCTAAGAAAAGGTGGTATGAAGATCTGGTCCATGTATCAAAGAACTGGCAAGTCCTAGCATGTGCCCAGCAGTGAGGTGATACAGGTTAAGAAAAAAAAATTACAGATTATTAAACAGCAGGACTTCGATAGCAACTTGAACCTCCTGCATAAAAATGTAACGCGCTGAAGTATCTCAAGATTATGTGTTTTTCAACAGACGCAAAGATTAATTATAACTTTGTGGTCCAAATCGTCACAATGACACTTTTTAGGGATTATTTAACATGCACTTTGAATGACTGACACGGTCAAATAACTTTTTTCTTTAAACAAATTGTTACCAGGTAGCTCTCCTGTATTCAACGCTGTCCCCCCACTTGTAAAGAAAGTGTAATAAACTTTTTTCTTATTTAGCGTAACCTTTCTATTCCGATTCCATGTTGTTCGAGTAACTGCAAATCTAGCTATTGACCTCCCCTGCTATGGCGTTTTGCTCAATAAAGTAGTCCGTATAGTCCTAGTCAGAAGGTTCATTTTGGTCGATATACTTTTACCATTTTTGTACGTGATCTAATAAAGTTAGATTTTTAACTATCCTACAGGAATTTCTGTGACTAAAAGTATTTAAGATCTTGACCGGGGATGTATGTTACCACCATGCAAAATTTTATTTAAATCGGTGTAATAGTTTCAGAGATCAGTCATTTATTAAGGTTTTTTGAATATCCCACGGGAACCAGACAACTGTCAGTGATTTCAAGTATCCTATGCATTTTTCCGGGATTTAAAATACCTTCGTGTAAACTTTCATTTAAATTGGTTCAGCCGTTTAGGTCAGTCGAAACAAACAAACAAACAGACAGAGATACAATTTTTTTTCTAAGTATGAGGATGTGTTCTACTACTCTCAAAACATATCCCTGACTAATTTTTTTTCGTTTCTAAGAAAAGTACAAGAATTTTTGCCTCTACGTTTTTATTATAGTATAGATGTATGAAAAAATGACACTGTCAACATGATAAATCATGACTTTTAGGCACATTGCCAAACAAATATCTTTTTCTTTTCTTATGGTTAATTGAAAATTATCATCGGTTTTTGTGTACCCAGAAAAAATTATGTTCATTGATATTGAACCTTGTTTTCAGAAGTACTTAACCCAAATATTCTGGTGCGGAGAGCTAATCGTGCAAAATCTATCCAATATTAGTAACGGACCATCCAATATTAGTGACTAATTATCCAACATTGATGACTTAACAATTCTATATGACATTAAAACGCTCGCTGTTTGGTAGTGCGGCGCGCAGGACGTGTGCTGCCTGCTGGACCGTTGCTTCCAATACCCGCGGCGCAGCGCGCGCGACTGCGGCTGTCAGTTCGCGCTGCTGCACGCGGCGCCGGACGATCAGGCCCAGCCCAGCTAGCGGAGTCCGGCCCGCGCAGAGCCGCGGGCATGCCCCCAGTGCCAGTGCCGATGTGCCGGTTGTGACCACCAAGTAAGCTGCACGCTTACATAGTGTGTGAGGCCGGAGGGTATGTTGCGATGCGTGTCGATGTGGATTTTACTTGATGTTCAGTTGTTTGTTTGTCGTCATCATTCAACGGCGATCTTTCTTTTGTTTTTTTTTTGATGATATTCATCATTATTTGTGTTATGTTTGGGTTTCATCAGGCGATATTGTTGTGTTTTTATGACGGTATTGTTCATTCACTATTACTTTATTGTGGTCTCATCCAAATGCCATCAAAACCTTATCTTTTTGTATTCATAATCATGCTAAGTTGTGTCCTTATTTTGTCATTTTTTTCGTCAATCATATTTGATGAAGTCCATATTCAAATTTTCATTGTTTTTTTTAAGATTGGCGCTATCGACCTAGTTATACAAATTTATTAACTTTTACGCTGTAATGTATTTCTCAATTCAATGTAAATATTCACATTTTCAGTAGAATTAGATTTCCTCAGTTGAAGAAAAAATCATGTCCATATCATTCCCTATTATACGTTTGGTACCATCATCCACTTATTTCAGTACAAGTACATCCACATTGATTCAAATTTCGCAACATTGTACACTGCGAGTTTTTGATTTCCCGACAATTGTGAGAAGATATATAATATCTAACCCATTGGTTCAAGCAATTTTACTATGGTATCAAGCAAGCAAGCGCAAGAAGTTATTAGCTATTTTCATTTGAGTACAAATGCAATTGGAATCGATGGTTTCTTTGTTGCGATTGTAATTGGCCCTATAGTAAACATTGTTTGTATTGATGTCTTTTATTGTAAAGGTATCTTCTCCTATTGTTGGGTTATCAAAAATCGCGGCTTATACCTCCGGCCATTGGTTCAAGACACGTCACAGTACGGTATGCTAAGAGCACGCTACTCACGATTTGCGATCCGCACCAGTTTTCCTATTTTGATCACGATTATCGGCAAAATTATGGCTAAAACCTGATATGAACATACATTTGCACTGTTTTGCGTGACAATTCATTGTTGATAATAAGTACATTCGAAGGTTTTACACTCGATGAACATATATAAGGTTGTAAGTATTGGAATCTGTTAAAATTAACCATTGGTAAGTAAACGTAAACGTATACATTAACGTATAAATTAGCTAGCAAACAGAAAATAAACCAGTTTATGTTTATAAAATATAGAAAAACTGTGTAAAATCTGTTTTACACAGTAATGAATTAAATACTTACATGTGTTTTACAGAGAGTTTTCTCTAGAGTCAGAGTTTTCTCTATCGAGCAAAACTATTTTTGAACGTTTGTTATGCAAGTTATGATGGAAATGATTGTTTTTTTTTACCACCGTAACTAAGACAAACTACACGTTTTTATTATGAAAGGTCTATTAATGTAAAATCAAAAATCAAATACTCGTTTTACACTGTTATTTCCCACTCCACCAATCACAATTTGCACAGGCAGTTTTGATTATTGAGCTATCAGATTTCGTAGCACCGAATGTAAAAAGAACGCTGTTTGTTAATACAAACTTAAAAGTTTATTTTGTATTATTGTTTTAACTTAGAATCTTATCGCAATCTTGCTTAGTTGTAATTTATACTCAGGTCATTGTTAAAATAATGAAGAAGCGAAATCAATCACTTTGTTAGTAAATATGAAAATGTCTTAGAGTACATCTAATTAAAAAAGAGCGTCCAACCAATTTCGGACATGGCGACCAATCTCAATTGAGATCAAGAGTGCAGAACATATTACAGTGCACAAGTTTGCGCGCAAACACAATAGTCCAGTCAAAATAGACATTTAACCTAGGAAAAATTCGCATAGAGCTGAACATTGGCATGAATGTTGGGAACACTATTACAAATAATCTGTCAAAAGTCCCCATCGACCCCACGTCTGCAAAAAAAAATCAAGGTCGAATGTCACAAATATCAGTTTTAAGCACTTTTGAGCGAAACGGTACGTTTAATCATAAAAGTATGTATGACAAAATTACTTATTACGTAATTATCTATAAAAAATGTCTAAACACTTTGTTCCTAAGATTCACCATTTCAGAGATATAGCGATGCACACAGTTGAAAAGTTGTATTTTCAAACGCTTCCAGGCCCCCATGCGATTGTTATAGACAGTTAAAATTTTAACGAATGATGTATCTCAGTTGCCTCTATAACATCTAATACTAGAAACAACATGAAACCAACGTGTTAAGTGGGTTCTCATACAAAACCTATGTTTTTTTTCTCACACTTGGGCGGTTTTTAACGTGGTTACCCTAGTGAACCTATTCCAGGTCATATATCGATCAAAAACGATATCAACAGATGAATGCATATTATGTATAATATGAATTTTCTAATGATTAAAACCACGATATCTCGCGAATGGTGAGTCGGAAAAGAAAAAGTGACTGAACCATTTTTGTAGAAAATTGTATGATCTACAACTTTTGTTTGACCTATTTTTACGATAATACTTACTGTTTTCGAGAAAAATGGAAAAATCCTTAATTTTATACTTTTGACCTTGAATAAATTTTTTTGCAGAAGTAGGATTGATGGGGATTTTTGATATTTCGTTTATTATGATGTGTTTAACGTCTCTGGCAATTTTCAGCTCTATGCGAATTTTGTCTAAGTTAGCACTTATTTTTGTCTATTTTGACTGGACTACAAGTGCACTCTCTGTTCCCTTACTCTCATAGTTCGGTGAGACGGCAATCCGACATGACCGATGAGAGATTGGCCGCAGGACCATCGGCTAAACATGCTTTCCGAGGAACGGGAGTGCACCCGCCAACTTCCTAAATCCGGCCTGCGTAATTTCTTTAGAGAAAAACACTAACCAATTTTTCCTCTAGATTCTTACGCAGCACTTGCTACAAATAGACCAACGAGGTAGTCTACATCTAATAAGTGCCTATGCTTATTGCCTTGCCAACTGACATCTCATTTGGTAACAATCCTAAATCAATTTACGTTCCAGTTTTGGTCAGCGGAGTGAGTTATGACCCAATTTCTCAAGCTATTTAGGGAGGAACCTACTCGAATAGTGCAAACTGTGATAAATTTATGATGATTTCAGGAAATTATTCATGCAACTCCGTATTAGAATAACGTTTTGCGGATGAATCTATTTTGCTTTGGCAAATTCAATATTGGGCTTGCCTTCATTATTTTTGGCGGAAATAATGATACTAATTTTGTTTGATCTACCTTATGACTGTATTTTTGGCAAGTACCGCATAAAAACCGACAGTCAAGTAAAGTCAAATCTCGTTGTAGGCCAAATATTAAACCCTGAATAGATGAACCCATTACGATTATAAAATGAACAATATAAGTAGTACAAACTTTTATGAAAATAAAATGAGTAACTAAATACTTAAATTTGAATAAACTTGTCAATTAGAGTAAATGATATTTTCATATTATGAAAAAAAATACGTACAAACCTGAGTTTAATTTGAATTGTACACAAAAGAGTCAATTCGAAATCGATACCAACCACAAATTTCGTAAACATCACGTACCACATTTTCGAATTATCAAAGCTTTTCAAAGCTTCTAATTATAGGTTAATTTACTAAACTATACAATTTCCATTTGGAATAAGGCCTGAAACAACGAACTTTGCGCAGATTAATTCATGGATTTGACATGTTTTGGTTCAATCAGGTTAATTTGGTTAGGTCTTTTTGTAAACAACTGAACTGTTAGGACATGGAGGATAAAATTGTCTTGTGTCAAAGATTTGCGTTGCCTTTAGTACTGAAACTGAGCGTTAGAACGAGAAAAGGGTATGAAGAACATTTTAAAAGGGCAATAAAAATGCTTTAAAGCATATTGAAAGGCTACCTTTAAATGCTTAAAGTTATTGGTACATACGTCATACCATGTTAAACATTGTTACAATTTTATACAATTTAATAGTACCCCTTTTAGGTGATTAGAATAAATATCCTAGTACAAAGTAGGTAGTAGCTATGTAGAAGGCTGTTAATGTAGTCTGGCTCCCCATATCACTTTTGTGTTTAAGAATAACTAAGAAAATGACTTTAAATTGTTCGTCCCAATGAACTGACAAACTTATTTCTTTGTTTTATAATATTTGGTGGATATTTAGTGGTCCTTTTCAGGTTTATGAACTGTCCCATTATAGCATTCATTTCTGATTAGAATTATTTATCTAATGAGTTAAAACTCGGTACAAATAACGGAACACTCTGGCATCTTTTTATGAAGAGACTACGTTTTCGTGTCATCCTCTAAGTTTCAACGATATTAAACTTATTTTTTCTTTTTTAGTTTGCGGAGTTAGGAGATGGAGTCCATGTGAGTAGTCATTAATGTGACTATTAGTTACAAGTAGACACGAGTCATCATTTTGGTAGCCTGTGACGTCCCGTGATAATTTTGTACACTATTCATCATTATAGTACAGGAGGTAGTCACTCACTCAACGTTTCATAATAAGTTCACCGTTAAAGCTTTGAACTCAAAAAATCATTTTGAGTTCAAAGGTTTTTATAACCTATGTATTTTGTTCGATAGAATATAGTAGACTAATAGTTTTCCCAATAGAACCTGATTATGATAAAACCATTCGCTTGTTGAATTATGCTGTGATGATATTATATTATTGATATGTTTACTTGTCTCTAACTCCCTTGTAAAACCTTTTGTTATAACCATCGGTAGAATTATCACAATCTATTTTGTTTGTTTTTTTGGCAAAGTCAATTGAATCAGGCCTTTTTTATAAGATCAAATGTATTTGCAATCAATCTGCTTTTAAAATATTTCAGCCACGTACATATTTACTGCGACCTCCTGAACTACATTACGTTCAATAATTTAAAGCGAATGACTCGGTGGGTTCGGAATCGCAATGTCATACGTTTTATTAAACCCACACATTTATAGAATGGGCACCCACTCATATTAGGTACCACGTGTAGGCAAAGCGATAATCCCTTTATCAAGTGCTGTATCTAGTTAGATAGAAATAGAGCAGGCTTGTTTGTTACACGCATAGTCGTTTTAAAATTAAACGAAATATATTTCTTATCATAGATGCTTTGGTATCAATAGATAAACAAGTATTATTATCTACTTGAATTCGGATAACATAATATTCACAATAGAGCAATTTATTGAAAAAAAAATTGTTTTTAACAAATCTTATGTGCTTTTACGTGTGAAACATATTCAAAACGCTGTAATGCATTTTATGGTCCTTCTACGTTTTAGTAATTAAATTATTAGTAGGCCTGGCATCCCAAACTCGGAAAAGGTACTTAATCAGATTTGAATTTGAAATAATATTAGCTAGAGATAGCACTACCAAGTAAATTTGGAATAAGAAAAGTATGTTACAAAGAAAGACTTTTTTTAGATTGCGGAAAATGTTACGGCAAGTTTATACACCGTGAAATTTTAGTGTTTGTTTTTCCGCAGTAATATGATTCTATCTTAGTAGTGAAATAGATTTGCGCAGTTTTTTTTTATTTCTATCAATAAATAACGGTTTTATAAAATGGATAAATGACACTTGATAGCACGCTCGAACCGCTATATTACTTAGGGCGTAGAGCTTCTTTACCTTTAATCATAAATTTCATGCGGCAAGCAGTACCCGATTACGTCACATCTCTTAAAATAACTACAGCTTCTCACGCTTTCGAATTGGACGACTCTTATTTTTAAAAATTGAAAAAAAAAATATCCAAGAAATAACTAGCATGATTCGATAGTACTGCTAAAGTTAATCGTTCTACGGGAAAAAAACACTAAATTTTCTCGGTGTATAAGGTGCGTAAATAATACAGTAACACGCTTATGTGACGTGATGAATAGTACTGTCAACGGAACTGTGTTTTGGAAAATATATTTGTTTTATACAAAACCTCATACCTGTTATGAGACTAAGTTTTTCCTTTCGAACTTAACTAGTGGATCGCGTGCGGCTATGACAGTTCCAAAACAACTTGGCCATCTTCAAAAATGTATCTTGACGGCATCCGATTATCAACCTTAACGGAAGGCATTAAGGTTAATTAGCTTATGAAAGTTTGGAGTGCTTTTGTTACACAGTAGAAAAGTGAATGTCACAATATACGAACAGCAAAAAAAGTTGCAGTGAGATACTTCCTTTCTGTTATGTTTTTAAGCGTATTTAAAGAAAAAAATGTTGTACTTGAGGCAATTATCATATGGTAATTTACACAAGATATTTTACATGATATTATTGCTTGTTTAAAAGAAGTTTACGGGTACATTAAAGCCTTTGTAGTGTTTAGATCTAAACTGATTTGTAAATTCAACTATTGCTTCGTTGTTATTAGCATCAACTTTATAATACCGTCATAATGTTTAATCCTTACATGAAATATGTTTGATGTTACTGTTACTTTTTGACTGTGACTAACATCGCATGTCCACACTAATGACAGTATGGTGGCACGCAAATTTACTAAAACAGACACAAATTTAGGACACTTCGTGAGAGGATGATGATAATATGACTGCTTGAGTAAGTATAGAGGTAGAGTATTACCTACGTATCTAAGGATTTTTGAAGCTGATGCTATTGTTGACAATAATATTATTGGCGTTACGTAGTACTACTTTCATAAAATATATTTATTACTTACTTAAGTAAATTGATGCAACCATTATATTTAACTCGTCGAACATCTGTTATTTTGAATCTCCAGAGCCCATTTTAACTTACCTAAAATTTTCACAATAACACCTCATTCAAAATTCTAGAATATCTTTAAAAAATCACTAAGTATGTAAATTATGAAGAATCATGTTTCTAACGTCATCGATTCGGAAATCAAAACTCTCAATATTATAATAAGTATAATTGAATCTAGACACGCGGTAGCGTGTCAAGCCAAGGTTCAAGAAACAGAACTGGCGAGCCGCACCGTGTGTAATATTACACGAACCATTTGGAACCACTATTGAACCCCTCATAAATCAAAAACTATTTTACATAAACGTATCAAATTTGGCTCATATATTGTGACTTGCGAGATAAATATGTGTTCTAAATTTCATAAGCTTATCTCAAACAGTTATTTAGATATTAATGTCCAAAAATCCTCATTTTTTCCATTGACTGACAGACAGAACAAAATCCTATCCCAGTCCCAAATGACCTAGAGAGTTAAAATTTGGTATGCAGCTAGGTAATTACATGAATACAAAGGAGAAAATAAAAACTGGCAATTTTTTAATAATTAGGTTAGGTTCTATTATGAACGCTTAACATAAATACTTAATTAGTGCCTTATAACGCCTATATACCGGGAAGGCAGAGCACTAAGTATATATTTAGGTATACTTACTTATTTATAATTAAGAGTAGGTACTTATAGTCGGTTTTCATATTTATTACTTAGGGTAGGTACCTACATAAAGTCTAGTTTTAGTTTTGAATTTGTCTTTTTCAAAGGACCCACGGCATTACGATGATATATACCTACTTTTCTACAAAAAGTAATGATATCCAATCAAAAACATAAATGTGAAATGAGAGCCAAGTTCAATATTGCCTTGGTTGTTGACTTCAGCGACAAAGAAGTGAGATCTAAATGGGTGCCAAGTTCAATGGTCAACCCAGAAATTTATTTATAAGTAACACTATAACATACCTATCATATCTTCTTATAACATAAGATAATGTATGGTGGGAGCCTATGAAAACTGTCTTGGCTAGTTTTCATATATGAATTATAGCCGTCGCAAGTTCTAAGCCTACAAGTATTTGTCGGTTTTTATTTTATAATTCCGAAAATTTGGATTGTTGGTAGAAACTAGCAAGCGAACATAATAATACGTTGGTAGGTTTATAGAAACTAGCCAAGACAGACCTTCATAGGCTACCACCATACATTATATTATGTTATAAGAAGATATGATAGGTATGTTATAGTGTTACTTATAAATAAATTTCTGGGTTGACCAGTGAACTTGGCACCCATTTAGATCTCACTTCTTTTGTCGTTGATGTCAACAACCAAGGCAATATTGAACTTGGCTCTCATTTCACATTTATGTTTTTGATTGAATATGACTTTAAATTAAAACTAAATGTGCAAGATAAATGAAATCTCACAAAACAAAACTTGTGTCACAGCAGCTGTCGTAGACAAAATATTTGAATGGTACCAACTTCTCAACAGTTAAAGAAACAATATTAAACGCGAAAAAGTTATATTCGTACCAAAAATAAGAGCATGCGAGTTGAAAAGTAACTTGCTTCTTGATTCTTACCCAAGTTAATCAGAAGTGGGTAATCTTGTTGCCGAGTCGCTTTTGTAATTTCATTTCAATTTACAACATTCCCGTTTTCCGGATTTTGTGACGTTTTCGTTCTACAAGTTGAACAAGTTTCGGGAATTAGAAACGCGTATTTTAACTTTGCTCATGAATTCGGGGTGCTTGAAGGTAATTATTTTTTGGGTCTGAAAGCAACTGGTGTAATTGTAGAGGTATTCAATATGAACTAACAGGAAGGCGATTGAGTGGGGATAATTTATTTATCCACATTAATTAATAAAGTTAGCAATGGGCCATAATTGAAACAAAAGTCCATCTCTAAAGCTGAGAATAAAAACTAAAGCAATTTTAATACCAGTTGTTAAACCTAGAAAAAAAAAAGTATTATTATTTTTTTTATAAAGAATTAGAAAAAAATATTAAGATATAATGTTTCTCTATATCCAACCAATTTTAAAGATGCTATAACCGAGGGAAAGGTAAGCTAATGGTTTGGAGGAGACTCCTAATCAGATCCGGTCTCCTATAAGGGGTCAGTAGGCACTTCCATTTTTACCCGACTACTAGAACGAGGTTATACGTCACTTGAGGTAACATAGTTACGTCTTATGACGTCATGTTCATATATTTTCTGTCCACAGCACATGCGCTGGTCACACACGCACACTCAGAGCCTGGAATGCGAGGAGCGACTCCTGGCCCGATGCAACAGGCCAAGAGTCAACTCCGCCATCTTTGTATCAGCTGAGCCGACGGGCTTTGCTGCCTTCGACGCTGGAGAGTTCTTGAGGCGGCACGGGTCTCAATCCAAGCTTTGCCGTAAGGCTAGGTAAGTTTTGAGGGTTTGAAGAGCGGAAATCGCTATACATACGATGTGTGCCTTCTTTTTGTTGTTTTTTGACGCTGTGAAGTGCATTGCGCACCTTCAAGGTGAGGGGGTTCTCTTCCGGCGGAGTGTCTGACTCCCCGGATACTGGCCAGAAGATGGTAAATGGGGCATTCCATGCCAAGCGGACAGGTAAAAAATTTTGATGCTTCAGATTTTTTTGGGACTACAAATAGTGCATTTCTGCTGACGAGTCCAAACTTCATTAGCCTTTAAATCGATAACTATATATCACAGAGCAAAAATATTGATTGTCTATATTGAGGACCTATATAGGTGTAACATAGTAAAATATTATTGAAATCTGAAGCATCAACATTTTTTCACCTGTCCGCTTGGCATGGAATGCCCCAAATGCCAGTTGCTGCTCCTGGGCGGAGTGCAAAGCCCAGGGGGTCTACCGACTAAAACACCTCGATGTACAACATACAACATTGACCAATCGCGAGGAGTTTTGTGGGAACCCGTGCTCGCGTATCCGTGACGTAGATTTGGCCCTGACGTATACCTCAAAAAAAGGCCAAATCCCACCCACACCTTCGATTGTCGACGATTTTAGTTTCTAAGCGGCTACTACTTTGCGTAACTTTGTGTATGATTTCGTTAACCTACGTAGAAATGTTGTGATACTCGATTTTAGCTCCTTACTTTTATTTGATTTACTTACTATATTTCCTGTACAATATGTAGCATCATGTAGGCCAGTACGATGGTTGTACCAGATGACGATTGATTGAAGAATTTTTTCAGTTGGGTTGGGCCATTTTTAGCTTACTTTAATATTGGGTCCGATATGTTTACCATGATTTACAATACTTATAGAGGTAGTAAGTCTACTGTTACAGCAGATCGATATCATAACGTATGCTTGATCACACGTAGTGAGCAGGCGGGCATACGATTACATATATAATATTTATATATAGATTATTATAAATACTCTGATCGAATATTTACTATGTGTAAAATATACATATTATTATTATTTATACATTGTCTATTCATACTAAGTATCCGACGAAAGAATTCCCGGACCCCTTTACTTGGTATGTTCGTGTGATCATTTTTACTTATCCTTATCCTTATTAATATTATAAATGCTAAAGTAACTGAACCGATTTAAAATAAAATTTGGTACAAATATAGCCCAGAGCCTGAGAAAGGACATAGGCTACTTTTTACCGATTGCGCTATAAAGAAGTAATGTTTTACCCGTTAAACGTCTCTACGCGGACGAAGTCGCAGGCGAAAAGCTAGTAGTATTATAACTACTCGCTTCCGTTTGCAGTTTTACATAATATTATGCCTTACCCAAAGAGTACTTATAAACTTATACTGATCGTTATGAGTAAGGAATGCTTTTAACCAAAGGTCATACCTGAATTAAGTCAGGGGATACCAGTCTGTCCGGTGGTTGGTGAACGGTATACGGGTAAGCGACCCCGTCTCCTTGAGCTACTATCGACTCAGTCCAAATCATCCGAGGCGATAGTACCTATCCTTCCTCCACTTTTATTTCACCCGTCATATATCCTTGCTACTCGTGGGAACGCAATGACCTTGTTAAAACAATGCACAAGGCAGAATGGCGGCGACGTGGTCCACGACCCGTCACGTCACGTTTCCCACAGAAGTGAAAAAGTGGATCGCTGGAAGTGATCTCTGCCTACCCCTCTGGGGAAAAGGCGTGATTTAATGTATGTATGTATGCATATCTGAATTATTTGTAACATTTACTAAACTTAATTGAGACCTTGCAAACTTGTGCTGTGCAGTGCAATAGTTTGCAGGATGTTAACGATGACACCAAGTTTCTGCAAGCAATGGAACTAAGTTACGAGTAAGTATGCAGCCGATGAACTAAAAAATATTTAATAACAAAGCGTCCGACCGGATTCAGCCATGGCGGCCGATCTCAATTAAGATCAGCCTTCTTCTTATAGTATGGTTGATGAACAACCTGGTGTTAGAGTATAAACCGCCCGTAGGCCTCTGACATGACTTCACACACCGTTGAAAATCTCTCAGGTGTGCTGGTTTCCTCACGATGTTTTCTTACACCGTTAAAGCGTCGAATGATATTACATATGAATTTCAAATTTGAAAAACACATTGGTACCTGGCGGGGTTTGAACTGGCGACCTCTCGCATGGCAAGCAATGACCTTAACCACTCGGCCATCGAAGCTTTTGATCAGATAGATCAGCTAAGTGCACAGGACATATTATAGTGCACAAGAGCACACTTGCGCAAACAAAAGTGTCTCTATCCCTTACTCTCATAATTCGGTGAGACGCAATCCGACATGACCCATGAGAGATCGGGCGCAGATCCACTGGCTTAACGTGTTATCCGAGGCACGGGCGTTCAACCGCCAACTTCCTAACTCCGGGCTGAGTAATTAAAATAAAACACACACAAATTTTTCCCGACCTCGGACTCGAACCGGGGACATCTCGGTCCTTACGCGGCGCTTGCTACCATAGAATAGAGAAAAATATTTAATACCCTTCTACATACCTTAGATTTGTCAAATATAATATTTTTTTTATAGTTTAAATATAAATAAAATAAATATTTAACACCCTTCTACATACCTTAGATTTGTCAAATATAATATTTTTTTTATAGTTACAACCCATTCAAGTTAAAACAGCTAATCTCAATGGATCAGCTTTCAGTGCAGGCCATAATATTATAAGTAAACAAGTATATGCGCAAATGCATTCTATTATAGTTTGTTTGCACGAGACCCCTCACTGTTCGCTTGCTATCGTGACCGTAATAGTGACCATTGTTTTTTTATTTGTAAAATACCCATAGGGCAAAGAGAATTTCATGTAAATGAACACAAAAAAACTTAATTACTTAAGAACGGTTGGTAAATACACCCCCGCTGTCATTTACTAATAACTAATTAATGGCCATCATGTTCCATATTATGTCTTTCTAACGTGACAGTACATTTATTTTTAAAGGGCGCTTTTTGACAACAACTGTCTCACCGACTTATGAGAGTGAAGGAACACAGTACACATATAGGCACTGTGCTCCTTACCTACGTACGTTTACAGTTATGGGTACCAACATCTTTTCCCTCAAAATACTCTACATTGTTTGCTTATCTTAAAAGCTGTCGGCTCTTACTATGAATAAGCTTGAGTGTTTTTATGAACTTCCTACTAAAAGTTTCTTAAAATTAGCTAACTTAGGTGTTCTTTTGCGCAGGTCTGCTGACAATATCCCTCTCACAACGATGAGCGATTCGTCAGAACGGCTTTGCAAGGCCAAACCTCCGAGAGAGGAAACTATCAACGAGGAAGCGACGAGCAAATCAGACGACAGCAGTAGTGTCGAGACGGTGAAACACTTCGGCCTACCCATCCTCTCAGTGTCAGGGCCCTCCCCCCCAGACGAGGACTACGATCAAATAGACGAGTACCTGTAGCATTTCCATACGAGCTTTCAGCTCAAATACGTACTGGAGAAGATGAGGCCACCATGGCCCAGTCCCGCACAAAGTCCCTAATCCCCAAAACGTCAAACGGACTTCAAATTAAGAACTATTCGTCTTGTGATACGGATGTCTACGGTTTTCAGAGTGTGTGTTTTGTGTGAAAATTGTGAGCCACAACGAATTTCGAGACTTTACGCTGAAATTCTTGTCTACATCTATTCAAAGTGTGTCTTGATGTGGGACCATCGTCTTTAATCGTTCAGTGTGTTTCTTTCATCGATACTAAACGTTAATATTTTTGTATGTATACTCTCCTCTTATCTTAAATGTCTAAAGTTAACATAATATATGAAAATGCGATTAGATTTTTAATATTCACATTTCTAGATTGTAAGGTTGCACAATAACTTACTGTAATTCGAATAATATTTATATTAACAGTGCCACTCTACATTTTATCAAGTAATTAAATGAAATATTATGATGATATGCGTAATACTATTCTTATAAGCAATCTACGTAAGTTAATCTGTACTATTGTAGCTGTGTATAATATGTATGTAATATCATTTGCGGTGTCTTAGGAAGTTTACTTAAAAACTTATTGGTAACTTGTAAGAGTTAGATAAGAATACTTTTGTATTGCCTAATATTATCGCGTTTTATCTCAACGTAAGTGTGTACTGTACCTATATTTAATGTATCCTGCAAATGACATGACTTCTTCTACGTTTTATCAGTAAAGTGTTTTTCAAGTTCGCAACATTATTGGAAAGCATTTTCATTCACTGTATTTCAACTAGTAGTTTTCCGTCTAAAACGTTGAATAAGTTATGTTTGAGTATGAGGATTGTAGAATAGATGAAAGATTTGAAGGTTGAATTTTGGTCCAATGATTATTATATATTGTCTGCACATGGTGTTTTAGAAGTAAGAATGCAGAGTGGAAATTACTAAGGGATTAAAGTTCGTGCTAAGAACTTGAATGGTAGTTTTGTGTAGTAATTTTTCGTGGCTTGAAATTGTAAATTTTTTAACGCAAGATTATGATAACGGTTTGATTTTTTTATGAAAAACAATGATGAAGGTATTATTGCATAAACAGGTTCTAAAATTAACAGATAATTTTAAAGAAAATTATCACTTTGCTATTTTACAGTTACTATCTGCAAACGTGTAGGTGATTATTTTGATTTTCTTTATAAACTTCTGAATAGTTTTAGAAGTTCGATCTTGCATATGATGCATAAATAAATAAATGGTATTGAAATTGTCAATTACTTGTAAAATATTATTTTAAAATGCTTGTGTAGATACGTTTTATATAAGCTAAGATGGCACTAATTAAATATAACTGTAGGCATTTCAATTTTGGTTTAAACTTCGTGGGAATCTGGTGCATAGGGACCAGATGGACAGATGTCAATGTAGGCCTTATCCAAATGGGGTATATCCAATTCTTAATGTGTGTATATGTATACATGTATACAATACTTATTTCAAAGCTAAGACTATTTAATTCCCTCCACTATTTATAGATGTATCCTTCAACAACTTAGATTTGAGTGTGGCACATGGATTAGATAGGGAAATTCCTCAACCTTTATTTTGAAAGCTGGAATTACTCAGACAATTATAACCCGTAGTATTGTAAGTGTGTTTGATTATATAAACGTAGTCATAATTATGTAAGTTTGTAATACTGTAAGATAATTTGCTAAAACTATTATTGCGAGCATTGTAAATTTCATCCTTGTAACTGTAACTATGATCTATCATGGAGTTTATGCATATGCAATAGGTATATTCAAAAGTAATTTTGATAAAATAAATTTAAAAAAGTTTAAATTAATTAATCTAAATACTGTTGTATCTGCCACGACTATTTGAATAATGACACAGCTTGCAAGTTTTAAATGGTTTTGCATAACAGTAGGAATATATTAATGATAAACATACAGTAATTAAATTTCATTAGATTTTGAAAATAAATTTTGTTCAATAAACACTAAAGCATCGGGTTGAAACATAATTAAAAAATAAAATATCGTTCATTCTGTATATACCCATTTCTGATTGCTAACACAATTCAGGGCAAGCATTTTTTCTTTTCATTATTTGTTTTACCGAGAAAGCAGCGAATATTATTCGTCATAATATAATAAGAAGTACAGAAAATATTTTCACAAAGTATTGGTTGGAGTGTTAGATAAAATATATGATTTATATTCCCAAATAATATATTGTGTAAGTTAACATTTTCAAGCATTATTGTAGATTTAGATATAAAATTAATAGTAGTTCTAATTGAGTCCTTCATAATAATATTTATCAAAGTTGTCTTGTGCCAATGATTTATTAAAGTCTATTCTATCCTTTATTTTGTGTATAACAACAACACGAATATATTTTGTTAATTTTTCGGTTAATTTTATCATAATTTTAAGTTTACATCATTGGGAATTCATTTATCTATTAAAAAAAAATGTTGTCATTTTATCAGTTGAGTTTGATTATTTTTCAAAGCATAATTTCCAGAAATTGAATACACTAACACAAGTTTTGTACTTAAAATAAATATTAGTGGTGTACATATCTAAAAAAAGTCACGATAATTAATAAATGCTCATAATTTTAAATGTAAATTTTAAAAAATAAGTATATTGTACAATTATTATTTACATCCTTACATCTATTTACTATCACGATGAATAAAAGTACTAAAAAAAAGGTATTTAGTTTTATTTCTCATAAGTGTAATGTTTCGATAAAACTAAATAGTTTCAGATATTAAATGTGCCCTAGCCCTAGACTCCGTGCCTCAGTAGTGGGGACGTATATGGGTTGATGATGAAGTGTGTCCTTGCTTGCATCCTAATCCAATCAATCATCATCATCATCATATTTGGATCTCACTACCGCTTAACATCAGGTGGACTGAGGTCATCTTGTTAGCTTATTATAAAAAAAAACTGCCCATTTCAGTCCAATACTGGACAACATATCCACTACAAGGCTGAGTGGATATAGGCCTCCCCAAATGTTTGCAACTTCTATCTAGTTTCGGCTACTCTCGTCCCACTTCTATTCAATTAATACTACTAAATAAATCTCCTGTGATTCCATGAGCACAACTAACCATTAAGATCACGGAACACATCGTTAACTCTAATTATTCATCCGATTTCCCTGTATTTCCTTTCTTGTTTTGCACGGTCCAGGAAATACGAACATTCCCCGGTAACAATACTTAAAGTAATTACTCTCAGCAATTTGGGTTAACAACGAAAAACCCTTACACCATCTTGACAAATTAATTGCTCAGTTATCCAAGCTTTGTGGTAATAACGCTTACCTGCGCTGGGCTTATCAATTAGCCGTTTCAAACGCAAATTAATTACAATTGCGGTAACCTCTTTGTTGTTGAACTTAACGGTCTCTGGGCTCAATCTCTGCAGGATAGAGTAGTACACTAATACCCTTTACTATGTCGAAAATGAACTATATCTGTGGTTTTAAGGTACCTATTAATGCCACTTCCATAAGTTATGGTATCGTGATTGTTAGTAAACTATACCACTGCATTATTAACCGATTATTTAAAAATCGAATGGATCTATAACACAGTATAGTGTGTGAAGGCGGTAATTTCTTACTGAAATTAAAACTTTAAAATTAGAAAACTGTAACTGTCCGGGATATTTACCATGTTGTTTTGTTTTAATGAGCTCCCGATATTTCGGCACTGTTGCAAGCGCCATGATCACGGGTGAACATCCCGGACAGTTACAGTTTTCTAAAGTGTGTAACCATGACAGTTTAAAACTTTAAAATTATAGGAGAATTTTATTTCACTCAAAATTTGGCTTATTTTCAAAATAAAAAGGTGTAAAAGCTCACATTGAAATAAAAAAAACTCAAATTGACCGATATAGTCGTAGTGTTTTTGATAAATAAAAGCATTTGCAAGAGGAACTTGAAGTAAGTGATCTTTGTAACAGTTTTCCTACTCACATAAGTATCTTACAAGAAAATACCTGTGCGTATTAGAAGTCCATTAGTGAAATCTACTTACGAATTTCCGTTAGGGCTGAAACACACTGGGACATTTTGTTATTAACACAGCCCACGCAATCGTTTTTTTTCATTTAAAAACTCTTTTATTATAATATTTTTGATGTCCGTTTTATAAGAAGACGTCTCTTTTGAGCCGCATTCCGTAGTCTACTGACATTTGAGTTTTTTTTTTAAATAGACACTTAGTATTTAATAGCCTTTGAGTTGAGTCTTGTCCGTGACCACAAACGCTGTAAAGAGCTCGAAACGTTGAGTCTCTACACTAACACTCTACGTACACGCGAGTTTAATCCGTAAAGTTAGTTTTGTTTCAAAAGCGTTTGAGTTGTCTTGTCCGTGACCACAAACGCTGTAAAGAGCTCGAAACGTTGAGTCTCTACACTAACACTCTACGTACACGCGAGTTTAATCCGTAAAGTTAGTTTTGTTTCAAAAGCCTTTGAGTTGAGTCTTGTCCGTGACCACAAACGCTGTAAAGAGCTCGAAACGTTGAGTCTCTACACTAACACTCTACGTACACGCGAGTTTAATCCGTAAAGTTAGTTTTGTTTCAAAAGCGTTTGAGTTCAAAACACGAGAATAATTAAAGAATACTTTACTACTACTAACTGCTGAAGCTTAATTATCTTGACCTATCAGCTTCAAAAAGTGTAAAGAGCCATTAAATTGGATCTCAGATAGACATTTTGATATGTATTTTAACAAATATTTCTTCTTTCTTTCTTTCTTTCACTAAGGTATTCAATTGAGCTCATTTCGTTCGTAAATTCAAAAGAAAATAAAACGTCGAACGTACCAAGTTAACTTTACTTTATTATTCAAATCAAATCAACGATCAATCGAAGAGAAATGCTATTAAGAATTAATGGCGTATTGACAATTCCCTGTAAACACTTTAGCAATATTTGAGATCTTTAAAACAGCATTGGTCACAATAATAACTGAAACAACTTAAGAGGTGTTGGAAAACGATTTTTATCCTATTCATAAATAATGAAAATAAGAAATGTTATTATGTTTAATGTTTTATGTTTAAGAATAATTTATGTAATGTTTATTCTCTTGCCCTCATGTTGCAGTGCCTGAAAAAGGCAACTAAGTTATTAATTAAAAAGTCATATTACTGTTAAATCTATAACGTACACTTAGTTTGCAATAAATATTTTGAATTATATCTAATTTAACTTTAACTTTGACACAGGGCAGGTACAATACTTTATATGCTAAATAGTTAAATAGTTGTTAAATAGTAGTAGTTGGTAGTAGTATGTTAAATAGTTTTATAATTAGAGCTTGTAACAAATTTAACAGTAACTACAACCATATCGACATTTTTTATGAAAATATCACAAGATTCAAAAAGGCTATCATAAATAATTAAATAGTTAAGTATTTCAGTTTCATATCCTAATCTTTCCTTTCGCGTTATTTCGTCACACAACACTAAATGTAATAACTTGTAGTGGAAAATGTTAATTGCTGATGTATTATTTTAAGTTATTTTAAGTCAAATGTATTAACAAACAGCTGTATTTTTTCCTAAATAAATAAATAAATAAATAAATAAATGCTGTACACAAATATACATAAATTCTAAATAAAGTAATAAAACTGTAACTAGCCCTACATGTTAGTTTATCTTGCTTTTACGCCAAAACTACTGAACCAATGAATAAAAGTTGGTACTCAGTCTAGAGATGTTCTAAGGAACATTTGGTTGCTTATACACAAACTGTTCTGACGGACCAAATCGCTGGCGGAAACCTAATAGATTAAACACATACACCGCACTGTTCTGTGTCTGGCCGAAAATCAAATCCAAAAAAAAAATATTGCCGATCACACGTTTAAAATGGTAAAATTTTTGTTTCAATTCGTTGAAATTGGTAAAAAACATTACCCTCCTTCTTTGGCAGTCGGGTAAAAAAAATAAACCAGTTTAGTGACAAAGCTAATAGCATAAACTAAACCATAACTTAAACTTCAAACATCAGCAACATCGAACCAGTCAAATGTTAAATTAGATTTAAAATTTCTGTTTCCAATAAGTTCATTTTAATTAAACTTCATACTAAATCATCGTTTTCAGACCATGTTTTGTGCAATGTCCCCATTCGACATCTGGCACTCACAATAAAGTCCTTCTTTAGTAGAAATCGCGCAGCCGTCGGGCAGTTTATTAAATTTTCTCTTTTAAACAACTCCACCAACAATTGTACGAAACTTTAAACTTTTGTTTCTCCTTAAAACATAAGTTGAAATCGCTAACTATAAAGCGGTACATTAAAGAAGGCACCAGCTAATAAGCCACATATAAAACGAATAGCTCGTAAAGTGCTTGAAAGCTGCAAAACGGAACGTCTCAGCTTTCACTCATTAAAGTTTTATGAAGAGTTTCATAAAACGGTCTACTGGCTACGGCTCGTTAGCAAAAGGTATATTGAAGTGCTTACTTTAGATTTGATAGAATTGCTTAAACTAGTGCGTAAGGATATTATTTTCCACTTATAAGCAGCTTCGCACAAAACCTGGACGTGTCCACAAGTTCTTTTTGCAAACTAATAAAACAAATAGTCATATACATATATATTTTTTCCTGAATGTATGACATAACATCACATACATTATTTAATTTTGAGAAAAGTTGCTTACGTATTTGTGATAAGTATTTTACTATAGGGTACGCGGTAAGGATTTTACAATAGGACTTGGTGCAGTAGTTTCACACAAATATATGCCCCGGTTGGGAATCGACCCGGCTCAAGGGGTAAGAGGTACCAAATAAATCCAACCGGTCAAAAAAGAACGGCTTTAGATTTTTAATTATCAGTCATTTAAAATGACAAAACATCCAAAGCCTAAATTGAATGCCACCACTTCTCATAATGACAGCTATTGACTGAATTTTGAAAAAATCATTTTGAGGTTCATCGAAACAATCACAGATTTGCATAAAACTCTTACTTAAATATAATTCAAAACGTAATGTTTGCTCATTTTCAGTAAGATGAAGTGGTTTTCTTTCCCCATTGTTCAACAATGTATTAAAGGACTTACTTATTAAATGAAACTTGCAATCAAACAAGAGAATGAGGAAATAAGGTAATTATTTCGTTTGTTGCTACTCAGAGTGCTTTCAATATTATTTTTATCAGCCAGTAGTAAATACTTAAGATCAAACATAAGCTATCTGATATCCAGGTAGAATGTAACAAGGGATCCCAAGCTAGGCTTAGTCTGTATCTATTTTAGCCAAAAACAAGTATGATCCTGAGACTAGTAGAGCATCACAGTCGTAGAGTGAAATCAAAAAAATACAAAATGTATGATGTTACTTCTTAATTTTTAATGTACTTAGTAGCTATGCAGAGCGTTGTCTCTTGGCACAGGCAATTTTGCGCCTAAAAGGAGGCCCCGACAACTAGATTTAAGTTTGAAGTATTTGATAAAGATATTTTGTATTTGTAACTAGTGGTCCCGGCGAATTTCATACCGCCAATACTGATTCTCATTGAAACCTTCCCTGGACTACGACGAACATTTTAAAACCAAAATTACCTAAATCGGTCCGGGCATTCTTGAGTTTTAGTCAGACTAACGAACAGCAATTCATTTTTATTTATAAGAAGATTACAAAATAAAAAGTATCTCAAAAGCTGCCAGCTCTATAAAGGTTAAGTTACCATTTCTTTTTAATAATCTTTTTGCAAAACTAGTGCAATATTAATACTCGTAAACTAAAGTAAACCAATAACCCTGTAGGGAATAATAAAATTGAAGGCTTTATCGTTTCACTTCCCAGCCACCATGGTTGTGACCTAATTAGGTTTCCTAGAATCTCGATAAACCTATTACTGGCATACAGCGGTTGTAATTTAATTATCTGTTCAAAGAACGCGTATCGATACTATGAAAGTTTTATTACATGGCGTTGGAGAATATATACATATATATCAAACGTTATTAGGTACTAACAGGACGTATAATTAGGATTAAATGCTTCTTGAATACAATACCCGCTGAATTAGTGGTTGTTTTACCACAGCAAAATGATTCTATTTTAGTAGCAAACTAAATTTGTGCAATGTTTTTTTTTATTCAAATCAATAAATACCAGTTTAAGAAAGGGATAAACAAAACTCGAAATCACGCTCGAACCGCTTTATTACTGAGGGCGTAGAGCTTTTTCAAGTTAAATCATCAATTTCATGCGGCAAGCAGTAGCTTTAAGTAAGACGTAATTACGACACATAGGTATCTTAAAAGAACTATTGCTTCTCACGCTTTCGAGTTGGTTGATAATGTTTTCTAAATTTGACTATGTAGAGAAATCACGAATGTTCACTGGGAGAAAATAAAATGTTTACAATATTACAAGACCTATGCTCGGTGTTTCTCTGCGGGATCGAATCAGAAATGAGGCGATCCGTCAGAGAACCAAAGTCATCGACATAGCTCATCGCATTAGCAAGTTGAAGTGGCAGTGGGCTGGCCACATCAGCCGTAGAACCGACAACCGCTGGGGTAGACGAGTTCTGGAGTGGATACCGCGTCTCGGCAAACGTAGTGTAGAACGCCCGCAGGCCAGGTGGTGTGACGATCTGCGCAGGACGGCTGGTAGGAGCTGGATGCGAGTGGCCGAGGATAGAGAGAAGTGGCGTGCATTTGGAGAGGCCTATGTCCAGCAGTGGACAAGTATGGGCTGATGATGATGATGATGACAATATTATAGTTAAACAATTTTCAATTAACTATTGCGAAACAGAAACAATATGCCATTCCACTAGTCAGGTTTCATAGCTTTAAAGCTCTACCGTCGCCAGTATCGACGGAAACCTTCAAGCAATTTATACCAAGGATATAGAGTCTAGATAAAGTAACAATATCAAATCGTAACGAAGTTCGAAAAGAATTAATTGTATTAGATTGACATTAGATTGACCACGTGATTAATGTCAAATCCCATACATTTTATTATTTACGAAATTCGTTATCGTTTTGATATTGTTACTTTGTCTACGGCACCTATTTACAAGGTTTGAATATCAAATAAAAAAAGAAACACCAACTGCGATCATTACCTTATGTGTTTATTTACTTTTTTAGATTAAAATCAGATTTCCAAGACTTTTATATGTATAAATCTATATCATGGTTTGCCTAATTTAATTTTGAAAACCAAGCTAAACTGCGAAACGTCTTCAAAGTAGATATTATTATTACACTACATTACATAAGATTTCAATAAATATGACTTGTATTTTTATTATTATCTAATATTTGTTTGGTGGTCTATTATTATTATTATTCTAAGAACTTCCTTCATAAGTATTTGGTACCTACTTCTTATAATGGTATGTCTTGGATTAACTTTTCGATGTCGTAACTTTTAAAAGGTTTATCAATCCTTACTTATTAATATTATGAATCCGAAAGTAACTCTGTCTGTCCCTCTGTCTGTTACGCTTTCACGCATAGAGTACTGGATTGATTCAAATGAAATTTGGTACAGATATAGTCCAGAGCCTAAAAAAGGTTATAGGCTACTTTTTAACCGACTGCGTTATAAATAAGTATTGTTTTACCCGTTAAACGTCTCTACGCGGACGAAGTCGCGGGCGAAAAGCTAGTTACCGATAAATATCATAAAAAGTCGGTGTATCTCAAAAAGAATACTACATAATTGTTGCACTGATATAAAAAATTACAGTTTTTATAGACCAATTGCTTTGAAACGGCTCACGAAGTGATAAAGGAGCTAACCAAAAGATACACTTACGGATATGCACATGCATATACATCATCACTTACGAATATGCACATATATACCAACCCATCACTTCCAGACCCTGTTGATCCGCGTTCGCATTTCCTATTCAATACTTGTCACGTGTCTCAAAGCATTACACGCAACTCGGGTATTCTGATAGGCCTATTATTCGCCAGAATGTAGATTGATTCGCTATGTGATCAGCTATTGTGTTAGCTGAATAGACTGTGTACATTGGAATGACGTTTAGTGTTGGAATTTCAAGCTTTATGAAATAGTTAAGTGCACGCGGGAACGTGTGAAAGCTGCCTGTATATGTACTTACACATTCTTTGTATAAGGTAAAGTCTACGGGCACAAAAGGAAGTGCTATGAGGAGCTCTAGCGGGAATATTATGAGCTACTTAAGAATGCAGTTTGTGTGTTATTCTATGTGTGTTGCAAACCTTCCCTTTTTCTTAATTAGCGGTACATTAGACTTAGGCCATGCTTAATATAGCGATTTTTTCTTAACAGTATGTGTGAATTATGTTTTTTTAATAATGACGAAGTGTGTCTACTTTTTAAATAAATATTTTACATTGTATAACCCAAAAGGGTAAATTTTTTGCCATTTGTCTTCGGAACCCTAAAATCTACCAAAGTACCATTAATATGAAGGCACTTTAACAAACTTTGTAGGAGCTGGCATTGGTATTTTTATTAAAAGCATTTTTACCTGTCAATAAAGCTGCTCAAGAAAATACTTCATATAGTTATGAAGTGCTTCAGCTTTGATATTTCACCATTTTCAAGAAAGCGTCCTAATAAAGCAATTTATTAGCGAATAGGAAGAGCTCAAACTATCTTGCTGAATTATGTTCGCGGAAATTTACAATTTCATCGTCCCTAAAGATAACGTGATCTCAAAAAGTACTCTTAAAACGTTAAGAATAGAGTCTATATTAAAAATATGCAAGGAACGAGCAGCAGTATGGGAGAAATAAAATGAATTATATTGCACTTTGCTTTCCTCGGCACATAATAGTGCATGTGTGGGGAATTGGGAATGGGGTGAAGAGATTTAGACGCAAGAATGTAAGTCCATTTACATGAAACTACAAAATCTATGTGGAAGTTTGAACCTAAAAAGAAAAGACTGTCACTGTGCCAGAATAGTGGCTAAAAGGCTAATGAGAAATAAATAAATAATAAATAAATAAATAAATATTACACAACATCACATACATTGATCTGATCCTGTGGTAAGTAGCTTAAGCACTTGTGTTACAGATATCAGAATCAACAGTGGATACACGAAATATACTTAAATATACTTAATACACACCCAGACACGGAACAAACACCTATGTTCGTCACACAAATATTTGTCCCGAGTGGGAATCGAACCCACGACTCTTGGAACCGTAGGTAGTGAACCAGGGTCTCTAACAACTGTTCCACCGAGCCAGTCAACTAACAACTGTTCCACCGAGCCAGTCAAGACAACAAAAGATAACAACAAGGACATTTCAAAAAACTCAATAGTATTGGGCAGCTCGAGTTTAAAGTAATATTAATTAATAATGAGGTCAAAACTGTAATAAAATTTATATAGACTTACTTATCGAACCCCACAGGGTTAATATAATATTAGAAACCTGTATCTAAACAAGATTCTAGACCAAACAGCAGAGCTAAAGAAAATGATAATAGGCTAAAGCTCACAGCATACATAACAATCACGCCTGTTTCCGAGAGGGGTATTTTGATAGCCCTTTCTGCCATGTTGGTCCAAGATCCCAGAGCTGCCAGACATCACTTATTTTCTAATGGACAAAATATATACGATTGAGTAGTGGTGGGGTGTACTATCATCATATGACTAGTTGCTACCTTGACCAGACGGCCATTTTTCAGATATCAACCAATCAAGGTACATAGAAACACTGCTCACCTCACTTAAATTCTGATGGCTGATTTTAACATATATTTCACACAATATCATTAAAAATCAGGATTCATTACTCCCAGACACATGCGGTCGGCGGTTTTACCTTACAGACGCTTTAAAGCTATGAAAAAATTTTTACTTTTACTTATTTTCTGATGCTTGATTTTTATATATATGTTATTCAAACAACTAAAAAGTGCTCATCTGTCCGCAATAATTATAGAATTGTACCTTACAAACTATTTTATTAGAAAAACTAAACTAAAATCAAATTAAAAAAAAAAACCTAAAACAGTTGGGTCTGGTGAATGTTTGGCACCTTGGATCGGTCTGTCCGTTTGCAAAACGTTTTAAAATAGTTGTTTGAATAACATATATAAAAATCAAGCATCACAAAATAAGTAAAATTAAGTAAAAGTAAAATTTTTTTCATAGCTTTAAAGCGTCTGTAAGGTAAAACCGCCGACCGCATGTGTCTGGGAGTAACAAAACCTGATTTTTAATGATATTGTGTGAAATATATGTTAAAATCAGCCATCAGAATTTAAGTGAGGTGAGCAGTGTTTCTATGTACCTTGATTGGTTGATATCTGAAAAATGGCCGTCTGGTCAAGGTAGCAACTAGTCATATGATGATAGTACACCCCACCACTACTCAATCGTATATATTTTGTCCATTAGAAAATAAGTGATGTCTGGCGGCTCTGGGATCTTCCTCTATGTGCTATGGTCATGGCACACCACTTATAAATCTCTAGCTAATTTGCGTTATTTTTTTTAAATTCCCTACATTTAAACTTGCAATTATTATCGAAATTGTAACGTAATATCTTCGTCCTAGCTTCAACGTTGCCGATTCGGCTGCCGATCCGCTTTGGTTAGCAAGTCTGGTTATAATGCAGGGTTGACCCGCACCGGCATTGACTAGTTATTTCTAAATTAGTTTGAGTTTTTTTTAAAGTAAGTAAATTAAGCATTTTTTCTGGGTACGGATATAAGAAACTCACGAAGCAAACAAGAATGATCGTCGCACAACACACATGTCAACTCGTAAACGGAACGTAAACGTATCAATTCTGACTTTCAGAATTATTTGTATAAAACTCCCCACTGGAACGCACACTTATCAGAATCGTAATGTAATCGCATCGCCTCAAACCGCGAGACGCTAAAATCCCTTTCCAAGAGGATATGTGTGCTGTCACCCTTAGGCTTACCCACCGTAACCAATAAGTTTTAATGACTCCATTCCTGTTCATCAGGAGGAAAGACCTTTCCCTAAGCAAACAAAGACTGTAAAAACACTTCCTTGATAATTGACTCGTGGGTTAAACCCACATCAGTGTCAAGGCGTGAACAAGCGACACCGAAGGAATGCTAATTATGTCTTCAATGTCATTTTGTTTCCCTACCCGGTTTTATTAGTCGTTTCTAACTAAGACATAGTCACCAGTGTATTTTTTTTGTAGATACTTCTTGCTAGTTGAAGCAGATCTTTGTTATAGTGCACCAATAGGAATTGCATAACTACCTATTCACAGTGTCGCGGAGTAAGACTTCAGAAAATATGTTCTGCGAAAAAGACAGATGAGACCATACATACGGACATATCCGAGAATCTCATGTTAATAAATGCCTACTCATGGTAATAGCATTCCTCAAAACGTTAAATTATAAGCGAGTTCCCCATACTTATTCGTATTTAATACGTTTATCATGTATTTGTTAGAACTACTCCTTTAATATGAGAACAATAAACGTTTTTATAAAAAAAAAACTAGCATTTCATGAATTTCGATGAAACGAACACTGATTTTCAAATCGCATGTTAGCTTAACTTGTTGTAGTCACATCTAAATTAGTATTCAAATTATCAAAACTGTCCACAAATTGTACAATTACTTCAAAAATTGAGCTGTCCAACAAAATTGATGATAGATTCGAATATTACGTTAGCCTTTTGACAAATGCTATAATGCAGCCTACTTTTAGTACATTTAAAAATGCATTGAAAGGTTGGCTTAATGTTAGAGGATTTTATTCACTCCAGGAGTTTTTTAGTTTATAAAGTCTAACTAATGATGTATTTAGTTGAAAGTATTTTGCATACTGTTGTTGACGGCTGGATAGGCGGTCATGTAAACTGTACCTATATTTCATCTTCTGTGTACCCTATTCACAAGCAAATAAACTTATTTCATTTCATTTAATTTTGCAGTAGGATATTGTATTCGCCTGTGGACAATTGCAGTAGGTTATTAAAATATGTATAACTCAACCTTATCCTACACATAACCTTCACATATTCTCAAAATGAAAGATCTCTCGGCTATACATTTTAAGAATACATGTCTAATGAAATGTGTAGGTAGTTCTAGGAAACGTGTGAAAAATACATCCGGGTGGTTTTATAAATTAGCCTTGCAAATTAAATTACTTTTTCAGCAACATCATGCAAAGGAATAAGCACTAGAAGAATAAATAGCTTTTTATTATACTTATATTATGAAACTGAAGACTTTGTTTGTTTGAATGCGCTTATCTCAGGAACTACTGGTTCAAATTGAAATTTTTGTGTTGGATAGGCTACGTATTGAGGAAGGCTTTGGGCTGTATAGCATTACGCTGCGACAATTAGAAGCAAATGAGCAATGTAATATGTGTAAAAAACGAGGGAAAACGCGGAAATCGCTGGCAAAGCTAGTGTAAAATATAGAATGTATAAGTGACACAAACAAAACAGACGTAACTTACTGCACTTTTGTCTACTCCTACTTTTAGAAACAAAGTATTCACTCCTATCTAATAACATGGCCAGTGCTTACGTCAAAAGCTGTATACAAGCGCGCTAATGAGACAACCGGTCTGTGCTTGCGACTAATCGCTGGTGTAATTACACCCTTAGTTATAGCAAAGCGTTGGTTACGCCACTTGTTACTGGGATGTGACGTAAGTGCTAAGTAGCTCTTTATTAGGTGCCGAGTCCTCGTTTTTAAAATGGGTTAAGAACGGATTCGAGTAAGTAAAAATAAAATCAATGTTACTTTCGGAGAAAATGCGTATGGAATTTACCGAATACTTTGACACTTCAGAAAAATAATAATAATAAACCTGTTGAAGAAATGGTTTAAATGATTAACGCTTTTTTTTGCTTCTAAAAAAATAAGAAAATGTACGTTATATCTTAACTTTGCAAAACTCAATTGTCATCGCTTAAAAAGAAATTGTTATATTTTCGTATTTTACATGGTTTTCGTTTGTGTCCTTAATATAATCCTTTTTAACACTGTCTGACTTTCAACTATGCGCATAAACAATAAAAAAGGGTATCGAAATGCTCACTCCCTTTTTAGTTTTTGCTCTACTCAGCAAACACGAGTAGTCGGATTTAGTGACAAATTCACTCTCATATTTGGTTACCAAATACACCTTACCCGCAAAACCTTTTTTGTTCGATTCGTTAAACATTTAAAAAAATGTTGGCTTATAGATCTTTTTTTTTGAAGCTCTGTGTTATCTGTATACATAGATGTTGAACAATTCAATATAGGTATTATAATTTCGTAAAATATAAAAAAAGCGTCCATGACCGACTGGTTAAGGTCGTGCAAAAGGTCGCTAGTTCAAACGCCGGCACCGACCACTATGTTTTTCAAATTTGAAATTCATATTATACGACCATTCGACGCTTTAACGGAGAAGGGAAACATCGTGAGGAAACCTGAATACCTATGAATAAATTCTTAGGTTGTGTAGTCAACTAATTTAGGGTGAACCAGTGCCCCAGCAATGTGGACGTACAATAATTTATTTTTGTATTTGATGTTATTGATATATGTGGAGAAATTTAGCTGGCAGGAGGGGACGGGAGTAGCAAGCATTTCGGAAGGCAAATGTCCAGGAGTAGACTGGAACAAGCTGATGATGATAATGATGATACATAACTTAGTTCATTTCCTCATCAATTCTTTACTAAAAATAAAAAAGAAAGTTTCTTATTTCTAACAAGCAGACAATTTCTTATTTACACATAAATAGATTTGCTAACTTTTCTGTTTTCTACTAGCCAACGTTACTTGCTGGTTCAGATAATACCCACTTATTATTCATAAAAAGTCTGAAAGAACTAGACAAAAGCTTCATTGTTGCTTGAACGCTGCGCGTCTTCAAATATTAAATGCTGCAAAATTTCAATTTAATCTGCGTTACTTGAAACTTAGATGGAAATCAGACGTTTTTATGTACCAAGTATCTTTACAACTAAATAAAAATTATGTTCAATTAAAGTGCCTGTTCTGACTTTTTACTAAGTGAATATGAATTTTTATCAAATCTTTAACAATTACAAAAACACAACTAAAAACATTTTTGCCTGTCTGTCTGTTTGTTCCGAAACGCAACGGCTGGACCAATTTCAACGGGACTTTCACTAATACATAGCCAATTTTGCAAGGTACATTATGCGCTAACTTATTTCAACTGCTTGAAATCCTTATTCCGTTCCCAAGCGATGCTCCGCTAGAGTGTACAATCAAGAAAAAAATTCAAAATGACCCTAACCCTTACAAACAGAAAACGCATCTCACAAACACAGGACACGGGGTATTTTTAGCCGTACCCTGCATTATACCTTTTCATCGGATTACACTGTGAATGGGGAGGTTAAAGGTGTCATTTCCATAACCCCTTGACACAGAAACAAAATGCTCGTCGACTGTACCGCGGTGGGGATATTGCGACGTCACTCGATATTGCAACGGGACTCTTTATTGGATGGGAACTGAATGGTCGGCATTTGTCGATTCAGTGTTATATACGACTAAGGATTAAAGCAAAAAAATGTGACAGATTTTTCGTTCCATTGCTCAACCACTCAATTTAAATTTTCTTACGAAATACAATTACAACAACAACTAAAAACTTTTTAACCGACTTTAAAAATGAGGAGGCTATCAATTCGTCTCGTCGTCATCATCAGCCCATATACATACGTCCCAACTGCTGGGGCACGGGCCTACCCTAAATTAGAGCGATAAGGCCTCAATCAATCAATTTGTCTGAATGTAAGTAAATGTCTGTTACATATTTGCGCGAACCTTAATTTGTAATAAAACTAATTTTACAGATCAAAATCGCGTGTATTGTTATTCTTATCATTTTATTTAGAGACCCAACATTTGGACCTCTTTACAGCACTCGTGGTCACGGGCAAGACTTCGAATGTTGCTTTTTTTTGTATGTGTGTATGTTACGCGATAGCTCCGTAAGTTGTTAACTGATTTTAATAATTATTTTTTAAATTACAACAGAGTACCATACCTCCGTGGATATGGTAAGTCACAAACACTTTCAAAGACAAATAAATAATGTTTTTTTTTTCTCAAATTAGTCTAATACATAAGACGAGCGATTCAACAATAAACCTAATGTAAGACAGGGCCCTTAAAAATACCCTTGTTGGCTACAGGCCAAGAGAAATGTAGGCCAAAAAAGATTCACTTCATAACGCTAACATCTACATGACTCAAGATGTTAAGTACTATACTACAGATGGCGTAAGCCAACCGCGAAGAGACATTTCATTTGTTTACATTACTTAAAGAAACTAGGACGGATACATAATATTCTTGGGCTATCTTATCTTATAGTTTGGACCGTCTAACTGGTTCACGTCGACCCTCAGGGATCTATTGTGTTACCCCTACCTCTATACACCTACTCCCTGAAGAAAAAATGCATTAATGCAATAATGTCCTTGGGTCTGAGGTGCCTGTATTCTTCTGGTTTCGGATAAGCCGTTCCCTGAAGTCTGAGCCTGTGTCTGGCCAGTGAGTGATATTAACATATTTTCCCATTAATCCCCTCTAAACTTGGTCTCTTTAGAGGTCAATGAGAGTTAATCTTAAAAATGTCACTTGGAACCTCAAGTGAGGAGTTAGTAATCTCAAGTAGAGGACACTAAAAAAAACCGACGTACGATTATTCGACGCTTTAAAGGAAAAATATTGAGGAAACATGCACCTACGTAAAAATTATAAGGTTGTGCAGTCGACCAAACCGCACATGGCCAGCTTGTTTGACTGAGACCTGATCGCCCTAGTTTCGGGTAGGCCCGTGCCCCAGCAATGGGGACTTATATGGGCTGATGTTGAACAGTTTTAATTTTTTTCTAAAAACTGCGAAGTTATTCTTTCTGTCTACTTAACAACACAGTGCTAGTACACAAGCTTTAGAAAATGACTACTGCTTTGTCCTTCCATTGCGGGCTTAATTCAGTTTCTCTAAACCTTGTTTTTATTAGCGGTGGCACAACGCTCCAGCTGCACAAGGGATGTTTTTCGTTATTGTGAAACATATTAACTTTTTACATGATATTAATGTTGCGGGAACGGGGTACGTTAAATTCAAGATACGCCAAAAGTCACCAAAAGACAATTAATTTATTTATCGACTAACAATTACACAATTAAACACTTAAAAAACACAATTAGAAACACTTAATTACAACACTAAACACGGAACACTAAATTACACTAAAGCACTGAATCACACTAAAACACTGAATTTCACTGACTATTCGCAGGTAACGCACTCGATCACTCTTAGTTCGCAGGAGACTGATTCGCTTCGCTTTCCAAATCGGAACTGTCCCGTCGCGTCGTACATCCCGCTTTTATACCCAGAGACGCAGCTCTTCGCGTGGCGTCGAGAATATTCTCGCGGGGATCGAAATTTCTAGAACTCGCTGGAGCTTGCTCCGACCGACCAGAGTGTGTGACGTAGTATCGTGCAAGCGAATATAGACCTTATCCATACGACGATAAGACTAATTTCGCTTGCACGGTCTCTCAAGGTCGTAATATTATTATTACTTTAGA
The DNA here is from genome assembly GCA_039566165.1 of Maruca vitrata. NCBI lineage: Eukaryota > Metazoa > Arthropoda > Insecta > Lepidoptera > Crambidae > Maruca > Maruca vitrata. The sequence goes on from CM076921.1 coordinate 10,416,586, forward strand.
ACACTCTAGAGCTCGCTACAACCTACCAGAGTGTGTAGCGTAGTATCGTGCAAGTGAATATAGACCTTATCTATACGACGATAAGACTAATTCCGCTTGCACGGTCTCTCGTGGTCGTAACATTATCCCCTCTTAGTCATGCTCGTCCCGAGCATCATTTGACCCATGGTAACGAGCCAATCGATCAATGTGAACAATTTTCGGCTTGCCTCTTGTCCCTTGTTTGATCCGATAGGTTAAGTCGTTCAGCCTAGTGATGATCTTGTATGGTCCTTCCCACCTTGGCTGGAACTTCGGTGATTTGCCCTTCTTCCTGAGTGGGTTGTGTAACCAAACCAGACTCCCTTCATCGAAACCGTCGGTGTTGGCTTTGCGGTCGTAACGGGTTTTCATTCTTTCGCTGGATTTTAGACTGCAGTCTCTGACGAGAGCATGTACTTCATCCAGGCGCTTCTGTAGGTCAGCCGCATATTCGGTTACTGGTTTCGGAGCTTCTGGCGGTGTCCCAGTCAACGCGTCTACCGGAAGCCGCATTTCTCTACCGAAGTTTACCATTGCTGGGGTTGCGCTGGTGCTATCGTGGATCGCAGATCGGTAGGACAGCAAGAAAAGCGGTATGTACTGGTCCCAGTCTCGTTGATGCTCGTCCACAACTTTGGCCAAGTGGTTTTCCAACGTTTGGTTGAATCTCTCGACCATGCCATCGGATTGCGGGTGTGCTGGTGTAGTACGGGTCTTATGCATACCCAACAGTTGACAGACCTCCTGGAACAGTGCTGACTCAAAGTTTCTTCCTTGGTCAGAATGTATCTCAAGAGGCACACCAAATCGGCAAATTACCTCGTGGACTAACTTCTTGGCGACCGTCTTTGCTTCTTGATTAGGCGTAGCGAAGACTTCAGGCCACTTAGTGAAGTAATCTTGGACCACAATGATGTACTTGTTTCCCTCATCGGATTCTGGAAAGGGGCCAGCTACATCTACTGCGATTCTTTCCCATGGAGCGCCGACGTTGTACAGCTTGAGTTTGCCCTTACTTCTGGTTTGTGGGCCCTTTACTGATGCGCAAGTCGTACATTTCTTGCACCAGTCTTCGACGTCCTCCCGACAGTGTATCCAGTAGAACCTCTGTCTCAGCTTCTCTAGGGTCTTCTTCACGCCTAAATGTCCCCGGATACCCCATCGTGTATGTACCTCAGTAGAGAAGCAACCTGTTTACGGGGTACAATCAGCTGTAATGTCGTTTGATCCCCTTTTTGGTGTTTCCCATTTCCTGAAGAGTACTCCATCCTTAATCTCCAAACTGTCCCATTGTGCCCAGTAACTTTTCGTGATGGGGCTTGATGAGGCTACATGGCTCCAAGAAGGTTTTTGACCTACTTCTTTCCATTCAAATATTTTCCTCAGGTCACTATCTTCTTTTTGAGCCTTTTTGATAGCGTCTTCGCTCCATTCATTATCAAGTCCCTGGGTGGTAATCATCCGGACTTCTTCTTTAGTCTCCGTCTTAGAACAATGACTGCAGGCCACAGGACAAGGTCTCCTGGATAGGGCATCGGCATTCAAATGCGTTCTACCACTCCGATGTTCTGTTGTGAAGTTGTACTCCTGTAGCTGCTCTAGCCACCGCGCCACTTGTCCTTCAGGGTTCTTAAACTGCAAGAGCCATTTTAACGCAGCATGATCTGTCCGCAGGGTAAACTGTCTTCCAACGAGGTACTTGTTGAAATGCTGTAGAGTCTTCACTACCGCCAACAGTTCCTTACGAGTCACACAGTAGTTCCTTTCAGGTTTTGAAAGTGACTTACTGAAATAGGCGATCACCACTTCCCGTTCACCTTGCTCTTGCGACAGAACTCCGCCTATGCCAGTATTGCTGGCATCAGTGTCCACGATAAACCTTCCTTCTGTTCGGGTAGCCAAGTATAGGACTGGTGCAGAGGTGTTCTTTTAATCTGACGAAGGCTTGATCACATTCCGAGTCCCAGGCGAATACTCGTTTATCTTCCGTGAGCCGATGAAGAGGTTTCGCTATATCAGAGAAGTTCTTTACAAAGCGCCGGTAGTATGCGCATAAACCCAAAAATGATCTCACGTCGGTCTTGTTAACTGGAATAGGCCATTCTTGGAGTGCTTTTATCTTCTCTGCGTCAGTCCTTACACCTTTCGATGAAATAATGTGGCCTAAGTAGGCGACTTCCTCCTTGAAAAATGTGCATTTCTTTGGGCTGAGTCTCAAGTTTGCTTCTCGTATTCTGGTGAAAACCTTCCTCAGGTTACTGACATGCTCTGTAAAATTTCGACCCATGACAATGATGTCATCCAGATAGACCAGGCATGCATCACCCAGAAGTCCAACCAGTACCCTTTCCATCAATCGCTCGAATGTCGCCGGAGCGTTGCAAAGGCCAAAGGGCATGACGTTGAACTGCCACAATCCATTCCTAGTTCCAGTCGTAAATGCCGTCTTCTCTTTGTCTTCTGGATGGATGTCAACTTGCCAGTACCCACTCTTAAGGTCCACTGTTGAGAACCACTTCATGCCGCTCAACATGTCCAGTGTGTCGTCTATACGGGGCAGAGGGTAGCTGTCCTTCTTCGTTGCATTATTCAACAATCGGTAGTCCACACAAAACCTGGTGCTGCCGTCCTTCTTCTTTACTAGGACTACTGGCGAAGACCACGGGCTTGTGGAAGGTTCTATGATGCGGTTCTTCTGCATCTCGGCAACCATGTCTGCTACCTCCTTCTCTTTGGCAAATGGAAGGCGTCTAGGCCGCTGCTTGATTGGTGGCGCGTCTCCCGTGTCTATTCTGTGTTTAACGAGACCTGTCCTTCCCAAATCATGGTCACCCTTCGAAAATATGTCGTTGAAATCCAGCAACAACCTTTTAGCTTGCTGAAGTTCCCGCTCAGATAGCTTGTCCTTACAATTTGCTAGGAGCGGCGTGACGTCATCTTGTTGACAGGATTCCGGTTCCCGGGCCCTTTTCAGCCTTCTGATGGATTGACCTGCATCGCACCGTCCGATGACACAGTTTCTTCGTAGCTGCACTTCATCTCCACTAAGATTGATGACTCGCACCAGCGCTCCTTTTCCGGTCATTGCCAGAGTTCTTGCTGTGATCCAACTCGGATGGTCGCCGCAGTTTTCTATGACGACGCTTCGCCCTTGACACGCAGTGTAAGGGAATTTCACTCTCACCACAGTCTCATATCTCGGCGGTAGGGTCGTATTTTCCAGGCAGTAAACTGCGCATGATCTCGCTCCCTCTAGGAATACTTCTTGTTCGGGGAAACTAAGTACTCCTTTAGCGACGTCTACCACACACTTCTGGTCTCTTAAAAAGTCCAATCCGATGATGCAATCGTCCGTGATGTCTGCTATGAGTACACCGTATTCAAAGGTCTGTTCTCCAATGGTTATCTTCGCCATCGTCTCACCGAAGACGGTAACTGGCTGGCCTGTTGCTGTTTGAAGCTGAACGGATGGTCTCTGATTCCACATAATAGTCCTTTTCAATAGCTCCGGACGCACTATTGTTCTTGAAGCACCGGTGTCAATAGTAAAATGACACGTTACGCTGTTCAGCTGTCCAACCACTGTAAGGTTGTTCCCATTATCAATCTGTGAAACAGTGACGGTAGGGGCTCGATGTTGACCAGCCAGCGCCCGCCCCACGGCCCTGGCTCCTTCTAGTGTAAGCGACAGCTCTTCTGCATCCACTTGTGTAGAGGACGCTACTGTCGTTCTATGTGGCCATCTTCGCTTGGAGCAACTACTCCGAATATGGCCCCTCTCGCCGCAGCCATAGCACATCGGACCCAAAGAAGGTTTTTCCTTCACCACAACCTCCCGAAGTCGTTGAGTTCTAGCGTCTTGACGCACGGCTTCCACCTCCAAAGCATGGGCTAGAGCTTCCTGTAAGGTCTGATGATGGCTCAGCTTCACGGTATGCCTGACGTCTGCGTCTCTAATTCCATCACAGAAGGCTTGCGGGATCATTGATTCCACCATTGTCGGGCATGACACGTACGCCCGTCTGACTAGCCTTTCGATTTCCGTTGCCCATTGCTGCAGACTCTCACCAGGCTTCTGCTGTCGATCGCGGAGTTGTGCTCTATACGCGTGTTCCAGGTGTTTGTCGCTGTACCTGCCCTCTAGTGCTCTTTGGAGAGCACCTAAAGTTCTGTTATCCGAAGGCAGGTTTTCCAACGTGAGCAGGGCATCTCCACGAAGAGCCAGAGTCAGAGCTATCAAGGACTCTTCCTCGTTCCACCCCTTTCCTTTAGCCACCGTCTCGAACTGATACCAAAATGCTGCCCAAGACGTCGTTCCATCGAAGTGGGGTACTTCGATTTTCGGAGAATCCGACACTACCGTAGCACCCCGGGTCCCCACTCTTGCCATCTTGGTATGCAGTTGTCGCATCTCAGCATCCACCTGACTCAGACGATCCTCGTGTTGGGTGAATCGGTCTTCATGTTGGATGAATCGATCTTCATGTTGGGTGAATCGATCTTCATGTTGTATGAGTCGATCTTCGTGTTGGGTGAGTCGATCTTCGTGTTGGGTCTTGACGCTTAGCACATCATCTTTGAGAGCATCAATCTGCTTTTCTAATACTTCGTGCTTCTTCTCAATAGCCCCCAACAAACTCTTGCTTAGCTCTTCCTGGCGAAGGTCTTGCTTTTCCTGGCGAAGGGCTTGTTCTTCCCTCAGTTTAGCGAATTGCTCCTCCTGGCGACGGGCTTGCTCCTCCTGGCGACGGGCTTGTGTCTGCAGCATTTTAAATAAGTCTGCAAGCTCCACAGGCCCAATTGATGTTTGAATGGATCCCTCCGTTGAAGTGCCTTCACCCTCTTGCAAAGCCGCGGTTTGACTCCTTGTTACTCGACCCTCACTGTCTTCTCGTGGTGTAAGAGGCATCTTGAATCCCACTTCTGACACCAATTGTTGCGGGAACGGGGTACGTTAAATTCAAGATACGCCAAAAGTCACCAAAAGACAATTAATTTATTTATCGACTAACAATTACACAATTAAACACTTAAAAAACACAATTAGAAACACTTAATTACAACACTAAACACGGAACACTAAATTACACTAAAGCACTGAATCACACTAAAACACTGAATTTCACTGACTATTCGCAGGTAACGCACTCGATCACTCTTAGTTCGCAGGAGACTGATTCGCTTCGCTTTCCAAATCGGAACTGTCCCGTCGCGTCGTACATCCCGCTTTTATACCCAGAGACGCAGCTCTTCGCGTGGCGTCGAGAATATTCTCGCGGGGATCGAAATTTCTAGAACTCGCTGGAGCTTGCTCCGACCGACCAGAGTGTGTGACGTAGTATCGTGCAAGCGAATATAGACCTTATCCATACGACGATAAGACTAATTTCGCTTGCACGGTCTCTCAAGGTCGTAATATTATTATTACTTTAGAACACTCTAGAGCTCGCTACAACCTACCAGAGTGTGTAGCGTAGTATCGTGCAAGTGAATATAGACCTTATCTATACGACGATAAGACTAATTCCGCTTGCACGGTCTCTCGTGGTCGTAACATTAAATAACATTACTGTTGTACTAAGATTCTTATTTGTTTGATGGATGTTATTACACGTTTGTTGTGATTAATGAAAATGAAATAAAATGAAATAGAAAAACAGAAATGAAATGAAATAATTTATTCTGCAAAAAGATTTTCATGAAATACTTTTGCACATCAAGTTGTAAATAAATTAATCACAAATTACATAAAAATTCAACAAGTTACATAATTAATTAATGTCCAAGCGAGCAGCTCATCATGTCCATGAATTTTATCATTTAAGTAGTCTTGTACTTTATAATATGCTTATTGTTATAATAGAAAATGAAAAATAAAATAAATAAATAAAAATGAAAATGAACATTTTTTAGAATCAAATAGTAAGGTGTTGGTTGTTTATTTAAGTAACAAACGCTGCAAGGCGTTTGAAAAATAATGATTTCTTGGCTGGAAATAATTATTATGCACGTCTGGGTATTACACTGTTCGAAAATTACTCAAATCTTAATCGTAGTGAATAATTTTTAAAGAAATATTACTTTGTTATCAGAATACTAAAATTTAAGCATTTTAATTTGTATTGTCCCAGTTACTGTAACTTCACCCGCAATACAATCCTTCAGTAATCATCTTACTCTTGTTGACTTTCTCGCTTCGGTACATAAAAATATAATTAAACCTTATTAAAGTGAGTATTTTATGATCCCCATATGATCGCCGATAAATCTTACCTCATAAACTCACGACTGCGAAGAATAAGCGAAGCCATTCGCAATATTTTATTGCCCATCATGATAGGGAATCGTCCCAATATCGTATGGCACAAAATATATACGACCTTTTCATTTCTAAACAAATATTGGCCGGTATGATTGACTGGGAAGGTTATGACTCTCGTGTAAGTTGAAGTCTACTCAAAGTTTTGCTAACTTATGCTACATTTTACCATATCGACGTTTGCTCATCATATTTGGTATGTAAGTTGTGATTAAACTTACATAGTTTTAATTCCTGTCTAATAAGTAAATCCTTTCCTTACTAAAATTATAAATGCGATAGTAACTATGTCTGTCTGTCTGTCTGTTACGCTTTCACGCATAGAGTACTGAACCGATTTAAACGAAATTAGGTGCAGATATAGTCCAGAGCCTACAAAATGATATAGGCTACTTTTTAACCGACTGCGCTATAAAAAAGTAATGTTTTACCCGTTAAACATCTCTACGCGGACGAAGTCGTCACAGCCCAAACCACTGGACGGATCAAAATTAAATTTGGCATGCAGGTAGATGTTATGACATAGGCATCCGTTAAGAAAGGAATTCCCGAAATTCCTACGGGAACGGGAATTAACGGGAAAATCCTTTTGTATGAAATATATTAACCGCATAAGTTAGACGCTTGAAATTTTGGCATGCAGGTACTTTAATTAATTTAAAGCTTAGTTGCAACAGGATATTGTAAGATTCCCACGGGAACGGAAGTAATAGGGAAAAAACTTTTGTATGAAAAAACCTAAACCGCGTAAGATAGATGATTGAGATTTGGCATGCAGGTACCCTAATAAACGTAAAGCTTACTTGCAACGCGATATTACAAAATTCTTAGGGGTACGGGAGTTATTGGGAAAAAACTTCTGTATTTTAAATCCTGTAGTCCACGCAAACGAAGTCGCGGTCACAGCTAGTATAATATAAATACTAGCTGTGCCAGTGATTTCGTGAACGTTTCCCCCCGTTTTTTTTTCACTTTTTCCATATACTCTATTGTACACTTTTATGAACCTGGGACACTTAGCACTTGTCGACCGAGCCAGCCAAATAAGACGTTAGTTACCAGACATTAAAATGTATGTTTAATCTGTGGCTTATTTGTTAGCTTTTAAGCCATGAAAGGCCGTTTCCGTAGACTCAAAATGAAGCCTACCTATAACTCAAAGGTGCAAAGGAAGCATTTATAAATGTCGTATTATACATGAAAAACTTATCATAAGTATCCACAAGACGAAGCAGATGATAAAATTACCCTCAAACACCCAATATATCATGTCTTACATTGTTATTTGTATACTACGAAATGATGTTAGCCATTTGTATCTCAAATGCACAAGTATGAATAAAACAAAGACGTACCCGGTTCGAAAACATTACGAGCAAGACACTTTCAGAAATGTATTCAAGATCCGTTAGACATAGGGAGGGATACCAAATGATGCATCGGTGAATTATGGGCGGTTCTAGTCTTTGTATATTGATAGGCGATGAGTTGTTGTAATAAATATAAATATAAATTAACATTGAAGAATAAGTTAAGCTTAATCCTAAGAATTTGGCTTTCGAAATGCTTTATTTTATATGCTATAAATGCATGCTATTATTTTATTTTATATGCTGCATGCTATAAATAGGTTTCTTTAGAAACCTTTCTGTCTGTCATCCACTCATTCATGAGCCACTGGCATTAGGTCCATTATGACTACTCTTTGACTATAGCACCCTGTGCTGATAGTAATAAAACGCGTCAAAACGTAAGAACGAGTCACCTGAATTAAACATCATCATCATCATCAGCCCATATACGTCCCCAATGCTGGTGCACGGGCCTACCCCGAACAAGGGCGATAAGACCTTAGTGCGACTTGGCCAGCTACGAATGTCTTCGTAAGAGTGCAGGTTTCCTCACGGTGTTATCCTTCACTGTTAAAGCGTCGAATAATCGTACAAATGAATTTCAAAAACACAGTGGTACGTGGCGTCGTTTGAATTGGCGACCTCTCGCATGGCAAGCAACGACCTTAACCACTCGGTCATCGACGCTTGTAACAAAGCAATTGGATTAAACAAACATAGTATGGAGGTAGGTCCATTCTGCGCTTTGCTCCCAAGACCGGGTAATATACACTGCACTCCCCTGCACTATAGACGAAGCACCCGACGTGAATTTATCGCTCTCATGACAAACTGAGCTTTGCATTAACCTGATTCCAACGTCATTAGGATTTGGATTGAGAATTTCGTGACGGTGAATCGTGGATCTCATTCTGAATGCAAATAGAAATGGAACACTTATGAACCATTTGTACAAAGCAATAAAGTGCATTTTAGCAGCCATAGATATTTTGTCGGTATAAATGTTTTTAGTTAGCAAATCATTTACTAGTGATAGAGAGTATACAATACTGTTTTACCTGTTTTTAGCTGAGTATATTTCAAAACTCTGAATTAACGCCTAAAATGTGAAAATAACATAATTTAAAGGAAGTTTGGTTACTTGTAGTGAGTGAGTAGGTACCTATACAATTTTCATGCTATAATTTGACGTGTTGACGATAATATAAATAGTCAATGTGTACATATTCCAAATAATTATTTCATCTTATTATTTCTAAAATTTAAGATAAAAACAACCATTCTCTAACCATCAAAAAGAAGATAAATACGAAAAAAACCCGTTTAATTTTTTATCTGAATATAAATGGAACATTGGAATAAAAATTCCTAAGTATCCCTTTTCAGCTTCATAAATAAGTATGTGTTTCAATAATTTTATTCAGCAAATTCATTGAATGCAAAGCGAGCCTCATCTCCTTTGTGGCCGAATAACGGATTTAAAATGGAAACAAGTCGGTGTTTCTCTTAAAAAATGGGAATTTTCATTTGTACAGTGCCTCGTTAGCACTCTCAAGTGTCCTTGTCAACTAGGCCCTATACAAAGTGACTGACCTAAAAAGAATTATTGTAGTCTTAAGTAGAGCTTTACGGTACAGTTATATTTTCGATACGGAAAAAATCTGCCAATGTTTGTTAAGTGTTATGAATTTTTTACAGCATTATAAAACAACTGACGTAAATCTTCCTATGTTGTCGTAATATATGATTTTTGATTTATTTATGGTTGTTATGATTAAGTTCATTAGGTAAAAAGTCTTTCGATACAATTAGTTATAGATAGAACACATAAAGTATGTATTTGTGTAATCAGACATGACGCCATGCCATATTATAGGCTAAACCAACGATAGTTACAACAGTATATTCACATTTTTCACTCGTGAACATAAGCTAATAGGGTAGTTTCCTATTTTTTTATTTTTTGATGAACCACACAATTGCAAAGATGCTGTTAAAAGAATGGTTTGATATTTAGAAAACTCTCGGAGATATTGCAGTTTCAACAGCACATCATTTGGGCGAGCTCAAATATCGTAAGAACTTTGTTCAGCAGTTATATCAAATGTTGCGTTTACGAATATGTTTTCAAAGTGAAAAAGTGAAAATTCTGTAATTAATAAGATGGCATAGTATTTTAATTGAATTTTCGCACTTTGGAAATGGACTTTCCCACCTTACTTCAAATGCCTATTATTGTCTCATTTCATAAGAAATGTTATTTTCGATTTTACTTATGTTATTGATTTACCTATATGTTTCTGTTAATTGTGAAATTGTATGTAAAATGAGACTTAGGAAACTACCCTATTGCACAATCACTTAAAGTTTAACAACACAGCTAGCTACACTACAATTGTTACTTAGTGTATAAGACGTAAAATTAAAGAAAACGAATACGAAGAATATAAAAAAAAAAACAAAAAAAGAAATAAACATTTACTCTCTATTTACAAGGTCAGTTGCTGAGGCCCTGAATTTAGGTAGGGACATGAAACGGACATCCAGAGAATCTAGGTCGCATAAAATCAATCATTTAAGATAAAACACAGGTCAGTAATTAAAATTGACACGTCGCTCCAATAGCTAAAATAACAATACGTGCCATTAAAGCGGATGCCGAGGGGAGCGCGAATTTCAGCCTCCAATTATTGTTATTAACTTTGCGAGTGCAGTGTCCGAGAGTGCAAATGTTTACTGACACACAGCCTTTTGATATGTTCATCGTAGAGCTAGTTGGTTTAAACATGGATTTATGTGAACAGCTATATTATTGAAAAACTTTTGTTCTTTAGGTGTAGGTGTGATTCGCTAAGGGACAATTAAGCTTCGGAAATATAAAATGTAACACAATGAAACGTTTTCACAACCGAATCAAAATCTTTACGCAGCAGTGCAGCTTTTTCAGTGCTGATCATTTAAAAAAAATACATGGGTTTATAAGTAACACTGTTTTTAAGTTCAATTGGACATTATTTTTATTGCCACATCATCACAGATTCAAAGGTAATAGCAGAGCACAGAGAAGAGTGGTAATGCTTTCACTAATAATAACGATCCTCTTCACCACATTATTTGGTCTAAAATAAGGAAAGTAAGCCGGATTTTAAGTAACAACTAGGTACTACGTCATTTCATTACTTTTAATTCAACATCCAACATCTAATAGAGACACAAACTTCTTTGTATATCAAACACTATAGCTGTGCCAGCGACATTGTCCCCGTTTCCCCCCCTTTTCACATATTTTTCATTTTGTTTTTGCCCTCGCAGCATGATGTTAGGTATATCATGCTTAAAGCCTTCTTAAATAGATTGTCTCATATCATCATCATCATCATCATCATCATCAGCCCATTCCTGTCCACCGCTGGACATAGGCCTCTCTAAATGCACGCCACTTGACTCCTCTCTATCCTCGGCTACTCGAATCCAGCTCCTACCGGCCGTCCTGCGCAAATCGTCACACCACCTGGCCTGCGGGCGTCCTACACTACGTTTGCCGAGACGCGGTATCCACTCCAGAACTCGTAATAGATTGTGTAGAAATAGATTGTCTATCCAACACAAAATGGTTTCAATTCCACCCAGTCGTTCCTGAGATAAGAACGTTCAAATAAACAAACAAAAACACAAATTTAGCTTTCTAATACTAGTTTAGATAAATACAAACCTTACAAACCTACCTCAAGAAGTCATTTCAATACAAACATAGCGGTAAGGGTCGTAAAGATATCGCAATCGCTTTTCCTTTGTATGTATCAACGAATATTTTCAGAGGCTTCCTATTCATTTTCCTCGGTTAGGAAAAGGTCTTACAGAGCCCATATTTTGCATAAAATAAAAAAGGAAAGGATACGCCAAAACTATGATACTTAAAGACTACGTACTTCGATATAGGTATTCAAGTTTTATACTCAAGATTTTACGGAGAAAAATATTTTGGTAAGTAAACTTAAGATATACAGGTTCTCTATATTACTACTACTGTACAATGATCGAGCTACATTATCATAAACAATATTAATTTTCAGAATATTGGCATTGAACTTCTTTTCAGAAAAACAATAGATCAGTACAGTAATAATGATTTATCCAAATGTATAAAAAAATCAAATACATATACACCGTGAAATTTTAGTGGTTGTTTTCCCGTGGCAGAACAACTTGCCTTTAGTAATACTATCGAATCATGCAAATTATTCCGCGAAAAGAAACAATTTTTTTTTCGATTTTTCGGAATAATAATTTTCCAACTCGAAAACGAGAGAAGCTATCGTTGTTTTTGAAGATGTGACGTATTCAGGTACTGCTTGCCGCATGAAATCGATGCTTAAAGCTAAAGAAGCTCTTCACCCTAAGTCATAAAGCGGTTCGAACGTGTTTTCCAATTACGGTTAAACCTTTCGTAAAACCGGCATTTTTTGATTTTACCAAAAAAGAACTGCACACATCTTTTGTACTACTAAGATAGAATCATTTTACTGCGGGAAAACAACCACTAAAATTTCACGGTGTATAGTCCGGTGTGCTACTATACAGTTTGTTCAACACATTAAACATGAAAAATTTGGAAAATGAATAAAAACATCAACACTTGTCGTTGTGTCACGCGTCCAAAATCGGCTCTCTTCTGAATTCTTGCGTATCTACGTACATATAGTTGATACGGGCTTACTCCCGTCCTACGACGACATATTGTCATAGGTAAGTGTCATGTAGGCAATTAGGGTCGACAAACATTCCCTTATGGCCGATACATTAGCTGCATCCGCTATGGTTTAGGTTTTCATACACAAGAAGCCTTGTGAATTTCTTGTGCAATTACTATTTCGTTTCTAAGTAAATTGTTTAACATGCTACGCTATTACTTGTCGTAGCTGTTCTACGCGATTTCTAAAGTGCCGTAGGTTTTCGTAGCTGATTGCTACTAGTGTCGTAATCATTTCATATTTTGTTGATCGCGTAGTTATCTTAACTACGCGATATAATTTCGTTGTTCTACTTAGTAATTTAGTGTTACTAGCTTACCTGCTATGAAATTATAATAAAATAATGAAAATAATATCGCATTTTCTCACAAATTCGTTAAACTGATTATTATAATATTTGTGACAAAAAACCGTCAGCAAAAACCAGACGAAACTAATGGTAGCTTGCATCAATAATCGTTTTATTTTATACCCTTCACACATGGCACTAACGAACAGGATGACGTTGTAAAAATGTTATGATTTCCTGGGTGTAAAACATTATCAAAGTTTTAGGGCTGCTGTCATAATGAAACCATGTGACTTCCGTATAATGATCTTAAATGGATAAAAATTAAACTATTTGATTTAAACATTATGTTTGGCAAGACTTTTAACACTATTTAAAGATAAATATTTTAAGTTAATATGTTAGAAAAATGTACGTTAATGTGTTAATCTTATTGTGCTGTGCTAATCTTATTTTAAAATGGCGCGAAGGATTTTTATTTATATTTTGGAAAATAAGGTGAGCTCAGTAACTTAATGTCTCAGTAATAAATAAAAATATCTAAAATATTTTATGTTAAAATTCGTTTTAAAAGACACTTATTTGATCTATAGAGCGCATTTTCTGATAATAGAATTTGATAACCGTTATCTTGATAACTTTTTACAGGAGTACTGGTAAAAATGACAAAAGCAAAAATTTATTGTGACCACATTTTTATTTACACAATAATATAGAAAACACAATATTTCGTACAACAAATATGTTAATACAGACCAGTCCAAAACATCGATTTTAAATTAATTCATTACCATAAGCGTAGTAAATATTCCATAAAAAGTTTAAATACTTAAATTATTTCCTTTTAATATGATTATATGTAGACAAAAATATTATTTTATGTTCATTACAAACTATTGATAGATGTACGTATTGTTGCAATAAAAACCTGTATAATTATGAAAATCATTATTTACAAGCCACCTTTGTACTTTCAACAAGGTTAGCCTAAAAGATTAAATAAAAAAAATTAAATAATTACAAACTAGTACGTAAAAAAAGAATGTACCTTTTAATTAAAATTGAGATCATTATTTATGACGATGACTAGTAGGTATATAAATAAGAAGAACTAAATTGGTTTTCATGCCATTTGTGTTATCGTAAAAGTACTGTAGGTAAGAATATCCCATCTTCACATCTAAGGTCTTCCACATATGCCGTTGGATTTACTACGGTCCATGCACACAGTGCGGTGCATCACCGCTTCAGTGTAGTAGTGTGAATGGGTACTTCAGTGTCTGTTCACACCTAGCGATCTCGCCGCGATTTCGCCGCGTGCTGCGTTCATATTTCCAACATGAACGGACCTGCGCTGTAGAATGCGGCACATGCGCTAAGCGGGTAGGTTGGATGAGGCGTAACCGCCGCGAAATCGAAATCGCCCGAAAATCGCTAGGTGTGATGATTGGCCTAACAGTCAAGTAGGCATGATGTCTTAGTCAAAAATATATCATACTATTGAGTCCGTGAGTTAGTTTATAGATAAAAATGGGACACGTATCTTCTGGTTTTTCAAATGATTAAGAATTTACAAGTTATGGGTCACCAAAATTCTGGAGTTCGACGTCAGTGATAGGTAAAAATTTTACCAGAAGGACGTCACCGATAATTTCTAAGCACCATACCTTTGTCATTTAATTTTGTTGTTTGTGAAACAAAATAGAGAAAACGTGTACGGTATTTTCGAATAATGTAACTAACGGACTAAATAGGTTTTTTTGTCGTCTAATCTATTGTACGATTTGAAACTTTCGCGTTCAATTACATTAAAAACTATTTATCATGGGGCTTTACGTGGTAAGAAGAGTAGCAAATACATAGAGCTACTTTTATGGGCGGTTCCAGTTCGCTCGCGACAATAATAAATAATAAAATATTACACAACATCACATACATTGATCTGATCCCGTGGTAAGTAGCTTAAGCACTTGTGTTACGGAAATCAGGATCAACAGTGGATACACAAATAAACTTAAATATATTTAATAATACACCCAGACACGGAACAAACACCGATGTTCGTCACACAAATATTTGTCCCGAGTGGGAATCGAACCCACGACTCTTGGAACCGTAGGTTTTGAACCTGGGTCACTAACCACTGTTCCACCGAGCCAGTCAAAATGACAAGACAATGACTATTTACAATCCAGTTGAAACGTCGGGTAGTAAGTAGCTATGTATTTGCTACTCTTTTTATCGCGTCTAGACCCATAGTATATAGTTTTTAATTTAACATAATATTGGACAAAAGGTACAATAAAATACTAAGTTACAAATAACATTTTAACTCTGACAGGAATAATGAAAATCAAAGTTACAAACGTTAAACACCGTAAACATTATTATGACACAGAATCACACTTATTTGTCACTCCACGAAACAACAGCTAGGGTGGTAGGGTTGTTTCACTATTATTACAACATACGACTTTGAAAGATGTCTTAGGAAAAAGGAAGATATATCAATAACAGCTTAGCCGAATTTTGCCATCTCTTTTTTCACAGCCAACCATAAAATTCATATTATTTTACAACATCCCAAATTTTATTTGTCTTTCATTACGGCTAAGCAAGAAAAGGCAAATTGTGTCATTGAAGACTTTTAACTATGTAAGATAAATTCATTTGCAATAAATCAATAATCTATACGAAATAACTCTTGCAACTTTCAAGCCTGTATTTAAATGGGTGAATTTAAAAAAAAATCCTTTCTTATAGGAAGGGACCACTTATTTGCTATGTAAATGTAGATCAATTTAACATTAATTTAATCACGTCATCTACACTTATTACATAGTTGAAATAAGTGCTGTCAAAGCCGTATTAAACATTTTCATCAATCAATATCATACACCATTACAAAAATATTCTTACATTAGACAATTTTGTATAACATCGAAAATACATTAAGTATGTTCAGTTGGATAGTGATTGTAAAAAGGTACACAGAAGTGTATATACAGTTGGATGTGTATGATAGATGTAACAACAACAGTATTGGATAAAACACTCATTTAAACAGGCACATTATAGTTGGGATCCTATCTTAGAAGAAAAAGTTATATTGTAAACATTGAAATGACTCTTAAATCTTATTTGTTTTCATATTTCACTATGGTCTTCACCACGTTGGAACAATCACAATAAAAATATAAATTCGCGTGTTTGAAAAGGGCGAACAATTTATGAACATTTATTTATCCATATCTAAATTCAACAAATCCTTGAACCGTCTATACACAATTTCCGTTTACCTAAATATTAGTTTTCATTTTAATATATCAATCTTCGCCTTGTCACACCGAGCAGAGGACCAGCCCCTGTTTTCATAAGAAGAATACAAAGCGTCATTGTAGAACATCCCTCACCAGCAGACCATCATTTGTTAGTCGCTAACTAATCTATGCTAGCTTTCTCTAGAAAACGGAGAAGAGCGCGTTTTACCTCGAGTACCCCGCCGTGTGGCCACGGCCGCGCTTAGAGGAGGTACTCTCATTGGTCTGGGCGGTCAAATGAGGTGTTGGGAGTGCTCTCCACCTTCTTCAGCACAATTTTGAAGGCGAAGGTATGTTTCGGAGAGACGGACGCAGGGCGAGGGGTCTGCGGCGACCGCGGAGGCGGATCAGGAGGCATCTCTGATCTGGTCCTCGAACGCCTCGGAGGATTATCGCGGATTATCGGCGCTGACAGCGGCTCCTTCGGCTGGGGCGATAAGCGGTTCGGCGATAGGCGACTCGGCGACGGCTCTGGCGTGCAAGGCGGAAGCATCAAAGGCGGCAAGTTGGCACATGGGGACCCGCGGGACCCACGCCGCTCCTTCAGTCCCATCGGCGGCGGCGGCGATGCAGGAGTATCGTCCTCTGCCGCCGCTACTACTACAACAGGCTCCGTTCTCACCAACGGAGCCAAAGGCGCCGGCGTCGGTTTCGGCTCACTCGGAGTCGCGTCCGACGCCACGGACCGCCTGAAGTAATTCAATCCATTTTCAATCTCGGCCAGCGCGCGTTTCACAAACGGGAAGCTCTCCGATATCTCCGAAGCGGACTTGCGGACTGGGAACTCCGTCTCGCTGTCCCGCTTCCTCGGTCTGCACCGTTCGAACGTCGGGTCTCCAGAAGCTGCCACCGTTTCTGAGACCTGTCTCGTGAGCGCCGCGTGCTTTATCGAGTCCGACTTGGACCTCGGCTCCCTAGTCTTGGGAGTGGGAGATCTGCGATCGCCGAACTTCTTGCTGGCGGCGCGTTTGATGGACGAGAATAGTCCGAGTTTTTCTGGGGGTTTGTCGGGTAGGGGGGCGACGGGAGCGGAGGAGGGTCCGGGGAGGGGGTCGGGCGCGGGACGGGAAGGGGGGTTCCCCTCGCGTTAGTTGTGCCGCGAGTCGGATGACGGGACGTCGCTCGAGCCGGTGGAGGAGAGGGTGGTGTTGGAGCCGTACGGGTCGAGCGAGGACTGGACCGACATCGAGCGTCCCGCGCGCCGCACGCGCGCCGGGGAGAGCTTGCCAGGGTCTACGCTGGCCGGGTCTGCCTGCAACAACAGGGTTTTCAGCACTCCATTCGGAATATTCGAAATAAAAATAATTGTTAACACTTGTCTTTTCTGACTCTAAAATTGCTAGTGCCTTGATGTAAAGTATTGACTCAGGATAAAACTCATGAAGTATTCATGAGGATCCAAAGAGTACCCTAAAGTCATTTACAAAGCAAAATATGGGAATGAGACAATTTACGAGTACAGTAGGTTTGTAGGTACAAATGGGCTGTACATACATTACTACAGGGCATCAGTCCCATATATTAGGACGTTGGCAGGGATCGTGTGGAGCTGGATGTACTCCAAAAAGTTCCGTATTCTACCCTCTACTTATGCTTTAAAATAGGGCATTATATGCCTGCCTCTTTGGTCTATTGCTGATAAGTGCCGCGTAACGATAGATCCACACCGCAGTTACTTTTGGTGGAGCAACACAATCAAATACAACAACACAGGTAACATTATTCGAATTTTGGGACTGCTCGTTACTATCAAGTAATAACTTTTTTGGAAAATTTTGCTTAGGAAACGTTGATCAACTAAAAGTAACTACTGTGTGGGTGCACCGTAAGCCGGAGTTTATAAACCATTCAAAACAGTTTTCTGTCTTATTTTGAGGAATGAGTAAGGGGCAGAATGTGCAATTTTCTGGAATTTGCATGCACCATATAGACCTGGAACATAGTAGTCCCGTACGCAAGTACGCACCTGGTAAGCCAGAGCGTTCATGATGATGGAGTAGGGCACCAGCCCGAGGGGATGCACCTCCCTCATCAGCACGTTGGCAGGGATCTTGTGGAACTGGATATACTCCAGGAAGTTCCCGATGACGTCTTTCAGCGACATGTTCGGGTTCGTGTCGCAGTACTTCTTGCTCCACATCAGAGCTGCCTGCAATTTGGAGATAAACAAGCTTTTTAGTGATCCGAAATTATGAGCTGGGACAATTACACACACGGTCATCTGACCCCAAACTAAGCAGAGCCGGTACTATGGGCGTCAGAGACTGCTATAAATATAAATTTAATAAATCAATATCACTCCCAGACACGGAACAAACATCGATGTTTATCACACTAATATTTGTCCCGAGAGGGGCAAATTGAACCCACGACTCTTAGCCTCCCTCAATTCACTCCATGTTTGCCGATCGGTAGCAAAAACATAATGTCTGAGATTTCTGCTGAAGAAACTCTTGTTTCATATCATCCAAAGTCAATCTGTATGAAGATAACACTATTGATCTTTTGGTACCCTGTTTTCAATTTATTACAATAAAGTCTGCATACATTTGATTGACATGGGGTAAAAAACTAATGATATATTGTAACCGAATTCGACATAAAAGCACAATAAGGTGGAATTTCATACTTTGCAAAAATGTGTACGAGTATATAGCAGATTACTAAGGCCTTATCGCCCTAATTTAGGGTAGGCCCGTGCCCATTACGAGGGGACGTAAATGGGCTGATGATGATGATGATATGGCAGATGGATTTTCTGACACGTTCCACAAACAGATTGTAATTTTTGGCTTAGGCGATGTTAAAACTATCATAATCTAATTGATTACCTGGAACTTGGTAAATTCATCAGCTCGCAGTTCATCCCGGGCTAGTATTAGCCTGACCACGTGCTGGGGCAGGAGGGTGAAAGATCCAAGGTTCAGTACCTCGTTACCATGCTCGTCGACAAACTCCAACACCTGAAATGAGTTTTATAAAATATTTAATGGCACGTGAGATTATAATATACCTGCAACAATTCTTTGGCGTTAGATTCTTTTTAGAATTTATTATGATTTCGTCGTCAATGAAGATTGTGAATTGAATAAATAAATAAATATTTCACAACATCACATACATCGATCTGATCCCGTGGTAAGTATTTAAGCACTTGTGTTACGGAAATCAGAAACGACAGTGGATACTCGAATATACTTAAATATATTTAATAACACACCCAGACACGGGACATACACCGATGTTCGTCGCACAAATATTTGTCCCGGGTGGGAATCGAACCCACGACTCTTTGAACGTAGGTAGTGAGCCTGGGTCACTGACACCACTGTTCCACCGAGCCAGTCAAAGTTTATGAATATTATCTTTATTAAATTAATGAAAATATGTTTAACTTCGTGTGTTTCTTGCAACTTGAACATAAAGTACCTTAGTCAGTTTTTAAAACAAAACAAAAAACAAAAATCTTATCCTTACGTTCCATAAGGTTATTTATTAGTGATTTATTATTTTTCTATCTGACATACGATGATGGCTTTGGTGTAGCCTCATTATTATTACCGGTCTTGCGGGGGAGCGGATGGTGAGTGCCGCGTACTCACCCCTGAATGAGTAGCAATCAACGACAATTAGAAGCAAAATACATATTGCACCGAGCCCACATAATGCGGGACAAGGGCAGGACAATAATGAATCATCAATATGAGGAGTTCATTAGAAAACTACGAGATAAGTAACAATACCTTCTGCACCAGAGACTTAGTGCACTTGTACTGGATGTACCGCTCGGCGGAAGCCAGCAGTGCACACACGGTGTCAACGGTTATACAGCACTGCACGAATCCTGCGCACGCACGCCGCAACTCGTCCAACCCGTAGTAGTCCGCTGCGTTCATCACTCCTGGAATGGGGGAGACAAAATGGTTTAATCACCTCTTTTTTAATCTTAATAAAAAAAACTGGCCAAGTGCAAGTCGGACTTGCACACGAAGGGTTCCGTACCAATTATGTAAAAAAAAGTTTATTGTATGAGGACCCACCCCCCTTAATATTTTATCTTTTTTAATTTTTTTTTTATTTGTATTTTTTGTTATCGCGGCAATGGAAATACATCATTTTTGAAAATTTCAGCTTTTTAGATATCACGGTTTATAAGATACAGCTTACAGACAGAAAGACGGACAGACGGACGGCGGAGGCTTAGTAATAGGGTCCCGTTTTGACCTTTTAGGTACGGAACCCTAAAAAATAAGTTTTAAAACCAGCAAGTACGAGTTAGTCTCGCACATGGAGTTCCATATTAATATAAAAAAAAAATAGTTTAGTTTTTCACAAATTAATAAGCATTTTTCAAACTCATGAAATCTGCTTGTGTTTGCCTCAAAACTGGTCAGCTTCTAGTAAGTAACCAGCTATGAACCTAAGTTATAACTTATTAATATGAAATGAGCATCAAATTCGACAGAAATTAAAATCTCATTAGTAACTCTAATTGCATCACAGTTGTTCTTATGTAAAGAAACAAACAGACAGACTAACAAGAAAAACAAACAAACTAGACTTACTAAACGAACTGAAACGCTCATCAGTGTGTTATGTTTCACTTTGCTAGCAAGTAGCTACGTTCAAAGTTCAAAGTTTAAGATGAAACCCACCCACGCCGCGAAATGTCATTCTTATATTAAATGCATACTTAAAATAAAAGAAGACTCCCACGCGTGACCTTTGTTGTGGGAATCTTTACATTCCGAGCACATTGCGAGGCAATAAAAAAAGCGTGGGATGACACTTTTATTTTATTGTTTCAACATGTATCTCACAACTCGACAACTGTTTATATCTGTACTAATGTTATAACGTTGAAGAGTCTGTCTGTTTGAAACTCTATCTAGCTATGTGTTACACAATCACGACTAAAATACTACAGAGTATAGAACCGATTTAGTTGAAATTGGTAGAGTTCTAGTTTATAGCCTGAGAATGGACAAAGGAAACATACATGCTTAACCCACTTGACTGTAAGGGAGTAATGTTTTGCCTGATAACTTTCTCCCCGCGTACAAAGCACTTGTGAGCAGAAATCTCTACTCTAAAACAAATTATTAAGCGTATTAAAAAGTACCTAGTTCAAACGCATCACAAAAAAAAGCACTTTGAAATTCCCATATTGTTTGCTAAAAACGATTGGAACCCGCCTGCTATCAAACTTTCGCAATTAACTCTTTTCCTTTGCTGCATTTTAGTTAAAAAAAAAACACAAAATGCGCAATTAAGCTGTTCTCCTTCTGTTTGGATCCATGGAATTTATAAAATTTCTCGAACATTCCGCTCAGAGAATCTTCCAATAACGTTAGAATGCCGAGCATTCTTTAAATTATCTTAAGGCAAAGCAGTTTCATATAAGAGTATTTTAAAACACTGCCAATCTCGTTGGTCTATTGGTAACAAGCGCTGCGTAAGGACCAAGAGGTCCCCGGTTCGAGTCCGGGAGCTTGCAAAATTTGTTTGAGTTTTTTTGTAAGGAAATTACACAGCCCGGAGTTAGGAAGTTGGCGGTTACATGCTCGTGCCTCGGAAAGCACGTTAAGCCGGTCGTCCTGCACCCGATCTGTTATCGGTTCGTGGTAAAGGAACAGAGAGTGCACTTGAGTTTGCTGCGCACTTGGCTGATCTTAATTGATCGGCCGCCATGGCCGAAATCGGTCGGACGCCTTATATATTTTACAACAATAGATTTATCAGACTTGTTTAATCTTTAAGTTCAGTACACTACCTATACTCCGGCTAGATAAATACGTATATAGGAAAAATAACCACAATACTCTTTAAGAAATAGGTACATTCAATTGTCTGACGTGTAAAAAAGTTGGATAGTGATTTATATTTCATCGTATATTATCGTGATTCGATGATATTAAGCAAAATGAAGTTGATAGCGATGAACCTTCATCAACGCATTATATTGACATATCAAAGTTAATGAAAAGATAGGGGTTATTGTATATTTTTATTGGTTTTAGATATAATATTTGGAAAGTAAATACTAACATTATTTACATAGGATTCAAATGTTTAGCACATTTTTATTTAGTCCTATTTTGCTGTGGATATTTTAAAAATGTTTTAAATCGTCTGCCGTCGTGGCCTTTTATTTCATATAATTATAT
The DNA here is from genome assembly GCA_039566165.1 of Maruca vitrata. Lineage (NCBI taxonomy): Eukaryota > Metazoa > Arthropoda > Insecta > Lepidoptera > Crambidae > Maruca > Maruca vitrata. The sequence goes on from CM076921.1 coordinate 10,438,805, forward strand.
AAGTGGTTACTTTAGCCGGAGTATTCGCGAACCTTTTATGATAAGAACATAATCTCATACCTTACAACATAACCACAACCGTACTTCTACAGAATTTCAATCAAAACAACCATAAACAAAGCCCCGATCCAAAACTACATCAGCTTAGCTCAAAATCGATTAACTACATTTGCAAAACAAGTGAGTTTACCGCCAACTTAGTTTACGTATCGTTCAGTCAGAGTACCGCGTATAAATATATGTAGCTCGAGGCAACCAAAGCTAATGTTATTTACTTCCCGACTCTAGCAAATGCATCTTTAATGGAGCACCGATACTGAGACATGAAGGTATGTTGTAACAGGAATTGGGCGATCCAATATTGTGAAACTGGGACGTGATAGTTTCGTGTCCTGGTTGCCTCTTAGGTCTCATTAAAACTGGTTATTCTGGGTCTTCACGCTATAAAGGGAATAGCAAATACATAGATACTTACAGCCCGACGTTTCAACTGGGTGACACTAATCATGGTTCGCGACCGTCAACGCGAATGTATTACTTACTTATTTAGGCTAATAATGGAAAGCGCATCCTAAAAGCAGTTCAAGAGATCCTAGATTCGATTCCCGCTTCGCACCAAAATTTTATTTGTGTGAAGAAATCACTCAGGCGCTATAGTCGAAATAATAGTTCGTTTCTTACTACATAATTTAGCTCTCACATAGCATCCCTGAGAGCCGGGGGAAGTTGAAAAACAGCGCGGGCACGGGGCCTCTCCCCGCGACCGCACGAGCTGAACCTCCTCCGTATGTCTTGACAATTTAAGTCCTAATTTTATGTATAAGTTGTAAATGTTTTTTATTGAGGCAATAAATGTTTTTTTTTTCTTGTCCATGCCGTCCGTGTTGCATTATTATTAGTATTAGGTCCTATAAATTTAGTAAGTAAACAATTGGCTCGAAAATTAATGCGTTTTACCGCTTCAACGACTAAATAATTACTGGTCTAATTATAGGTTACGCTGTTTTGGTCGTTAAAAAAGGAAAGGGGTGTCCCTTTTCAATTAACACTCCCCGTCTCCGTACTAAAATAGCTTTACAATTAAATTTATTTTCAAATATTTCCATATCGATTTGTTTACCGTATTATCGCGTGGAATGGAATATAAAATCCGTTTATTTGGCATAGATATTTTGAAAATATGGTTACAATGAACTCTTTAACTAATCTTATAAATAGTACCAAATAGTTTTAAACTGTCATGGTTACACACATTAGAATCATTTAAATAACAACATGGTAACTATCCCGGACAGTTACAGTTTTCTAGTACCAATAGGTCCACCTTCAACTATTGTCGTGACACGGGGCACAAAGACGCATTATGTTTTTTTCAAACATTTGTATAACACGGATATCCCATCAAATCAAAAACCAACAACAAACAGCAATTTACCCATAGACACTTCACAAATAGTGACCTTCCTTGAGATACTTTTCGCAATAAATTCGTTCCGATACGGCCGATATGATCTTCTGTTGTTTTTAAACGGGAAATTAAATCTTTGGTCCATTTCTTTTGTGTTCTTGTTCAACTTAAATATTACTTAAGGGAGTAATCTGATTGTTGAATGTTAGCGAAAACAAACAAAGCGTTTCTAAGACGAATTTAGAACCAATATTGCGGGTCGAGTTTTCAATTAATGTTTGTAAGATTGTATTATTTCGCAATAGATGGAATTGAATATTTGTTTTCGTTACTTAGTATATGAATCCAAATACAATTCACAAACTTTGAAACATTAATAACGTATTTGTTCTTGAGTCTATTTGGGTACCTGCTATTTAAATTATCCTACGCATTACTAAGAATAAAGATTGACCTCTCCGACCATTAAGTTACGATTATATAGAGATATCGTATGGTAAAAATAAGCCCATGTATGATTTAGAAAAAAATCAGTAGTGATACAAAAACCAACAAACATGAAATAAAATAAGAAAACAGGAAATAACATTATAATTTAAGTACTTGGCAAAAAAATACCTAAGCTAGGCGTTTTTACCTCTGCACACCAAACTGTCTAGGATTTATGTCATCAATTCTAATATCTCCATTTATATTCCCGTGATGATCAACAACAAAAAAAAGTAAAGTGATAGAGAAATTTGTGTTGATGACGTCATGCCTGGGTAGCTCAGTTGGAGAGAGCATGTGCCGCGATACCTGAAGACTTGTGACCCAGTCGGGCATGACATGTTTTTTTTCTATTTTAAAGTAAAACTAGACGACCAACTTCGCCATCACCGACATCGAAGCCCCCGCACTAGTCGGGTATGGCGTAGTAGCAGCAGTGGCAGTATACACCGTGAAATTTTAGTGGTTGTTTTCCCGTGGCAGAACGACTTGCCTTTAGTAATACTATCGAATCATGCAAATTATTCCTCGAAAAAAAACTTTTTTTTTTTCGATTCTTCAGAATAATAATTTTCAACTCGAAAACGAGTGAAGCTATCGTTGTTTTTGAAGATGTGACGTATTCAGGTACTGCTTGCCGCATGAAATCGATACTTAAAGCTAGAGAAGCTCTACACCCTAAGTCATAAAGCGGTTCGAACGTGTTTTCGAGTTACCGTCAAACCTTTCGTAAAGCCGGCATTTATTGATTTTACCAAAAAAGAACTGCACACATCTTTTGTACTACTAAGATAGAATCATTTTACTGCGGGAAAACAACCACTAAAATTTCACGGTGTATGGACTGATGATGATGATGTATGTAAAACTTGCCTAAAAGGGTCCGGGGTTGAAGCGTGACGCATCCGGTGTGAATGTACTCGATGAGCTGACGGAACACGTCCGGTTCAAACTCCTCGATGATCAGGGTCTGGTGCTGCTGGGATGACGGCTGTCACAATTAAAAAAAAGCTTATTAGTGTTCGAACATAATGATTCAATGACAATAATCTTCATGTCGATTTGTGCTGATCATTGATAATGTGCCTTTAGAATTATCTTGAATATCTATTGTGGTTTCTTAGTATCCGATAAGTTATATTTAGAAAAAAAAATTAATTGTTAAAATACAATACAATTTTATGATATTTACAATGCGACAATACAACAGGAGGTACTATTCAATTACCCATGGTATCCACCTTAATTTACCAAAATACTAGGAGATGCACGGTAACCCATTTAATAAGTTAATGTAAGACTTTTATGATCAGTTGTGCTGATTTATTAGTAAAGATATAAGTACAAAATGTCCAAATTTAAAATAATATTTAAATACAAACACGGTCAGATCTAAGAGTCTGTCGGAAGGAATCTCTAGTATTAAAATATTACGTACCACTTTAATATTTTACCCCAAAAAGGCCACGACTATTCAAAGGCAAAAGTGCGAACGTTTTTTTCGATTAAAACAAAACTATTCCCATCACAACTCCACATGGTTTTCCGAGTGACATCGTTGATAAAAATAGGGCAAAATGTCAACGGCATCCAGTAATGGCTGGACTCGGCTTTGCATGGAAATGATGTTAGAGTCAGGCAACCGACAGAGGAAATTACTGAGCTGCGAACTGGCGGCGCCATGCCACAGTAAAAGGATGTGTTTGAAAACGCAGAGAGGAAATTCTGTAAGTTTGACAATGTCCGGTATTAAAATACCAATGAATAAAACCAGTGAACTTGAGGCCATAGGGAATATTAAAACAAAAATAGAAAGGCTATTGAGAAGCAAAGTTAATAATGAAGATGATCAAGACACCGAAGGCCTTAAAGTAGAAGTACTGGGGCCTTCTCTTTAGAAGGGCACTACTTAAAAGTAAGTACTTAATTATTAGTAAAGGTAGCAACTAGGAACCCGAAGATGTCGCGAAGGAAAGGCCCTAAAATGTACCTTTTATCTGTATTTCTCAGCATTATTTATTTTCTGTCATTGCAAAGATTATTTTTACTTAATTAAACGTTTGTTTAGTATTTACTTTTAGAAAAATGCTTGTTGCAGACATTTTAATTAATGCCGCAAATAGAAAATGATAAATGATTAACTCTTATTACGTTACTGTCATATGATTCATTGTGTTTGCTCCCATGGACTCGAAATAAGTCAAATGGTGTCCACTCGACCATGAATGATGACATCAGCCTTTGTAGTGGATATGTTGAAATTGAAATGACGGCAAAATCCAATTTAAATTCGCAATACATTTATCATACATCGCATAGTTGGATTATAACAAAATCAGAAAATATGTTTTAAAGATAAAACAAAAATGTTCATGTATGTTTGCAAACATGATATAACTACGTTGATCAAACTTTGAACACGAAATAATTTGTGATAGAAATACCATAACATGACAAAAGTAATGTATTTTTTTCATGACTAAAGTGAATAATAATAGTGCCTGTTAAATATTCCACGTGATCTAACGGTAACGATACAACACAGTAGAAAAAAAGTTATTTGTCACTCATTAAAAAGTAATCCTTAAAGCTACTGCTGGTGATTTTGTGTACTTTTATTATATACGTAAATAAAAAATTATAGATATAAAAATATTTACAACAACATGCGGAATAGTGCAATCTTACATTGTATTAATAATAATTATTTTCACTTCATTATAATACTTGTGATCGAACATAAATTGAAACAAACAACATCAATTTACTTACCGCATTCAAAATTAAATATCAATTGCAAATACAATTTGGGTTTAAAGTTTGGTGAATTTTTCACATTTACCCTAAAATAATAATTAATCAATTTAAATTAATTGACAGTAACAATTCAAAAGAACACTATGAATAATAATAGTAAAAAATTTACCAAACTACATGCAACACAAAATAGGACAATGATGATCCTAAATCGTAACAATAATACAGTTCATAATAATATGAAATCAATGCTCATAGACGAATCCAATACCTACGAAAATGTATTCAAAAGTGTAAAATATACAATATGAACATCAAAATATTTAAAACCGATACATGAGTGGCCCCTAGAACATCGTTTAATTTTGTTTTTACCTCTTGTATTGGTGCCAATTGCTGCGCGTAAGTCGATCTCTGTATTGAAAACAGTAAAATATATTTTGTTAACATTTACTACTGATATGAATTTCATCCGTTCCTTTGTTAAAGTTTACTTGTAAACATGGTAAAATATTGTCTAACTAATTTATAAATCACGTCAATTATTTGGATCTTTTGTGCCTCTTCATTTATGAGATACTATTCTTTTCTTTAGGGGTAAAAGCCATCCACTCCATCGCAAGTCCGGTGATGATGACGAGGCTACAACAAGCCATCATGGTATGTAATTTATGAAAAAAAAAACTCTTTTCTTAACCTACTCGTAAGTATTGACATTAAAATGTTGCTTATAAAAAATGTTGATCCACTCATAAAACATAATCAAATATTTAAACCTACATTATTTTGAGAACGTTAAACATCTCAAAAAACTTACCTAACCAAAATTGGTAATTAGTAGATAAATTTAAATACCGAACGATATTTTTTTTCTTGCTTTGTTTATTAATCATCATGAAAAATTTATAGTTAGTGTTGTAAATTAGTATTCTAAACCAAAACAATGATATGGTAACAAAGAACGTAACCTTTTAGTAACGAAATACTGTATTATCACGTTACATCTTCCGAAAATCTACATACCGGTTTCCTATAATAAAAGAGAAAAGTATTCCCGACTTGTATTCCGATCTCGATCATAATAATACGAACCCTATGCGTTATTACTGGAAAATTCTCTTCGAATATAGATAAACGTTGGCTGTATTTCAAAGTAGGCAGTCGATAGCTCTTCAGAAAGAGGAATAAGGCAATAAAGCTTGTTGGATTGCCGGTGGATATTGGAAATACTCGTTTGCTGCAGTGGTGACGTCACGATCTCTTGACTTAATAAAAGTGGGAAACGCTATCGCCCGCTATTTCTTCGCATTTCTACTACTGAATATTTGTAATGCCTTCTTTGAAGTTGCTTATTTATAGCTCTATCGGTCTAATACTGGAATCTTACTGTGAATTTATGTGAATTATAAAGAAGGCTCTTAATATAAACTGTTTTAATTTTTCCTTCATTACCAACCAAAACTAACGGAACTACTATATAATAAGTACTTAACCTTTTTTTAAATGTCTGCTATATACTAGATTTTGAGAGAATTTTCCACTTTGGAAAAGTGTTTAGAATCACATGATAAAGTATACGCATGCACATTTTATTTACAAGTTCCCTATAACTATGATTGGTGAATATTGACATGTCTGTCAATGTTACTTCAAAAATAACCAATAATGCTGCAGTTGGACCGCTCGCCTACATATTGCCATTTAATGAATTTATCATAAGCTTTAACCCTAATTAGATCAATATAACCGTTTAATATATAACTAAATTTTTTAAACGAAAAGAAACGGATGAAAATTTGAACCTAACGTATTTCCTTCTGACCTTAGTAATGACATCGCAACGACATCAAACTATGCAATGGTGTGGGATCATTACTTGGTTAACCTTCACATGATACAAAGGGTCACATTGAGCATTCCCTTACAAACTTGCACTCTCGGTAATTGTTTTAATTAACCGTTCACTTACCTGTTGGGCCGCGTTTTGGAGGTTAAGCAGGGGTTCGGAGGACCGCTTGAGGAACAACCTCAGTTTGTTTTCTCGGGGTGCGGGTTCCTTCTTCCTTTGGGGGCTTGGAGCCTGATACAGCATCTTTTGGAAGACCCTGTTGGAATTGATTTTTCGTTAGATGATGTTTTGGTAACAGTAGTTCTTACTGTCGATTATTGAAAATTTAGTTAGATTATTCTGACATTAATTCAATCTCAGTGTCGCGTAATTACAAAAGTGATAAAACGAGTGAACATTTAGTTCACTTTATATATGGTTAAACTGCCAAATATTTATTTTATTTTTTCTATATTTTGACCGTTAGTAATGGTTAAATGCCTCTGTCTGGTTGGTTACATCGGATTACAGTCTTAAAGGAATAAGTGTGAAGAAATACTTATGTTAGCCTATTACAGTGCACAAGAGTATGCACAGTTGCACAGTTGTTCATTCAATTTAATAATAATCTTCCCTTATTGCACTATCTCAGACTGTAACCAATGCTCAAAGGAAAATTACGTCTCTAGTGGAAATTCCTCACATAGCTATGGAGTTGGGGAGTGGTTAATAAAAATATTCCGCCGGTGGCGACGCTTGAGGCCGCTCGGTAATTGTGGTCTTGGCCACAAAGAGAATACTAGGGTGTCTGTCCATTGGTACGGAGCGAGGCACTGGAGTGGAGAAGAAGAGAAATGTTAACCAATAGATTTTCGCCACATCTCGGTTCCTTGTATCATATTGGTTAAAGTCAAAGTGAAAATTCCTTTATTTATATAGGTATTTACACGCACTTATAAATCGTCGGTACATTAAATAAATAGGGAATAGATAGTCTATCATCATCATCATTCTACGGTCATCATCATCATTATCATCAGCCCAATTACGACCCCTAAGCTGGGGCACGGGCCTACCCTAAAATAGGGCGATCACCTATTATACCCCTTTTCTCACTATGCTTTCCTTCACAGATAATGCGTCGAATATGAATTTCAAATAAGAAAAACACAGTGGTACGTGGATAGAACTGGTGACCTCTTGCATGGCAAGAAACGACCTTAACCACTCGGTCGTCGATTAAAATCATAATATTTCACAACATCACATACATTGATCTGATCCCGCGGTAAGTTGCTTAAGCACTTGTGTTACGGGTATCAGAATCAACAGTGGATACACAAATATACTTAAATATATTTAATAATACACCCAGACACGGGACAAACACCGATGTTCGTCACACAAATATTTGTCCCGAGTGGGAATCGAACCCACGACCCTTGGAACCGTAGGTAGTAAACCTGGGTCACTAACCACTGTTCCACCGAGCCAGCCTCAATCATATTGGTCACTTTTTCTTCGCTTCGCGGACCGGTAGACAGGCAGCCTTATTGTGGTCTCGGCTACAAAGAGATACTTAGGATGTTGTCAACGCGCTTAGAATTTCTTGGTCATCCCTTTATGAAACGCTTGAAATGACTCTAGGTACTGTAAAACGTTGTTGTATGTTTTGAAAATGTAAATTTTAAAGTTGAATGTAGCTCTTGTAGTAGGATATGTTTCAAAACGTTTTATTTAGCGTGACCTATTCGTACAGACTTCAGCTGAACTTAAAATTGGTTTACAAATCATAGAATTTTTTTCCCCACTTCAGTCAAGTACTTTACTGTATGTATGTGTTATAAAAAAACTAAATGCAATCATAACTGCAATAATTTATTTTAATCCGGTTTTTATTAATTTATAGGTACGTAAACACAAATCACATTCCATTGGTTCGTGTTTGAAATAACTTTTGATGCATATTTTTCAAACTTTATATTTCGCATTAAAGTACTACTTCTGTATAGCACTGTAATTAAAAGTTGAATAAAGATAAGATAAAACTTGAGAAGGAAATTAAAGTCGAAAACAAAAGTTGATTAAAGTCATAAACAAAAGTTCATAATTTAAAAAGCTCACTTATTGACACGAGACTTTCAAAGAAACACGGGCTAATAATTTTTAATTATCATTGAATCCTTTTAATGTTCAATATAAAATTGAATATTAAGCTTTTTTATCAGAGATCAGAAATATAACTTACAGAGTACTATCCATATTCATGTTTTCCATCTTCACATCCTTAAAATGTAAACAGCTTCAATGATTGCAAATTACTCTTGATAGCTCTATTTGCATGCAAACAAGTTTTTCCGATATCGCCTATAAATATCACGTACCTATTAATATTTTGATTACGCCTCTTATATGAAAGATATTTCATTAACCGACTTCAAAAAAAGGAGGAGGTTCTCAATTCGTCTGTATGTATAATATTTTTTTTTTTTATGTATGTTCACCGATATTTTCGTCGATTATAGACGGATTTGAAAAATTTTTTTTTGGTTGGATAGAGTTCACTTCCGAGGTGGTCCCATTTTCACCAGTCTTGGATCTGATGATGGGATCCAGGAGAAATCGAGGGCAACCTTCAAATTTTATAGGGACATGTACCGCGTTTTGCATATTATCTGAAGTCATATTGGCATTTGCTTCTGGCTATCATAATCTTATGATGCTGAGCTGATGATGGAAGGTCAACTCCTTAATAGTTATGAGTAAAAGAATAATTATTTCAATACTGTATACATATTAAGACTACTAGTTATAATATCAGTAGCATTACAGGTGAGCTAAACTATTAGGTTGACCAGTCTAGGATCTGATGATGGGATCCAGGAGAAATCGAGGGCAACCCTCAAATTTTATAGGCACATGTACCGCGTTTTACATATTTTCTGAAGTTATATTGGCATTTGCTTCTGGCAATTATAATGTTATGATGCTGAGCTGATGATGGAAGGTCAACTCCTTAATAGTTGGGAGTAAAGGGATAATTCTTTCAAATCTGTGTACATATTGATACTACTAGTTATAATATCAGTAGAATTATAGGTGAGCTGAACTAATAGGGTGTAAAAAAATGTTACACTAAAAAGGATGCCGCCTTCAACAACATATCAAATTCATACCCAGATTAATGTTCGTATTATATTATTTTGTAATTTTTAGTGAGTTGGGTTTTTGAAGGCGGTTTTTTTTTTGTTTACAATTTTTTTCCTTATTAACTGCATTAAAAATCATTTCCTTTCTATCTTAAATATCAGGAACGGTAATCATGGCATTAAAGATGTATATGTAATTATTTTCTAATGATAATGAGAGTTTTGTATCTCATCCTACGCAGGATTATTGGCTTAACCTTTTACCTGTTTAGATAAATTGGTAACTAAGGAGGAGGGCGATAAGGCTTTAGTCAACCACGATGGACAAAACGGACAAAACTTCATATTAGAAATTTACTATGTTGTGTTGACTCATAATAATGGCGCTTGAAATTTGCTAACATATCGGGAGGTCATTTAAATAGAGCAACATGGTAAATATTCCAGTCATATTCAGTTTTATATTGTGTTATCGTTTAATGTTAAAACTTAATATTGTTTTAATACAAACAGTGTTTCTGTAAACTTTATCAAGTTTTATAATTTTCAGAAACAAAGTTACCTACTCGCATACAAAAATGCGGATATCATCATTCTTGTGTTCTTCGATATCATTATTTTTGCCCAAGTTTCAGCCATGTCGTTATAATGTTCGCAACTCTTTATAAGTAGGTACTTAGAAGCATGTTCTTTAAGGAGAGACGTTATGTTGTTTGATGTTAACCAGACAACTTCTCCGTCTAATTGGCAGAAATTTGATACGAGTATTTAATTAGACAATGTTAAAAGTACCTAAATGAACGTTTAAAAGGAAATGTAATAGGTATTCATTCAACTTGAATTTTCTTCACTCACTTAGGAAGATACTAATATTTTATTTGACAGTATTTTTTTCACTCGCTCAACCATTTTTCATTGAATGATGTGGGTACGAAAGATAACAAACTTGCAATCTCCTTGACTATCTGAGCTTGTCCTAAAACTACCATTAGGTCAAGTATTCATCATCAATATAGAACTTCATCAAAGTAACAAGTAGTCAGTATCACCTGCTCCGAACTGCTGTCACCTGCATGTCTCTGACGAGGAAGGTGATGTCGCACAGTTCCAGACTCTAACTAAGAGGATCATCAAGTAGAAGCAGCTTTTAGTATTACCTGCTCCGAGTAACAAGCACCACCTTGACGGCTCAGACCAGCTCCCATGTGTCTCCCATCAAGTAGGTGACGTCACACAGTTCCGGCATAATACAAGAAACTAAAAAGCTCATAAAAGTAGACGGAGTAGTAACAAGTTCTTCTTCTTCTTCTAAGTATTAACTGCGTGTCTCCCACTAGAAAGGTGACGTCACACAACTCCAGCATCGATATAAGGAACTAAGAAGTTCATGGAGGGTTCAAGCATATTTGACGGCATCTCTGCAGGCCTTCGAGGTGATACTGATCGTCTGATACAAAAAAGCGCTTAGTTACCTGCACCGCAGACCAGCTACCGCGAATCTCTGACCAGGAAGGTGACATTAAAAAGGTTTCGGCATAGTACAAGGATCTAAAAATCAATAGTAAGCAGTTCTTATTACCTGCTTCGAGCGGCCAGTACCACTTTCATGGGACAAACCTGCTCCCGCATGTCTCCCAGCAGGAAGGTGACGTCACACAACTCCGGCATCGATATAAGGAACTAAGAAGTTCATGGAGGGTTCAAGCATATTAGATTTTTTCAGCTGGAGTAGGCAACGGACTCTCTGCAGGCCTTCAATGTGATGGCGACTAGTTCAATAGGTTCTATTGTGCCTGACGACCTAATATGCGGACCTACCCTCAGGTGGAGTGAGGTCATACTTAACATCTGATACTAGCAAATGCTAAGTACCTGCATCGCCTTCACAGCGCAAACCAGCTACCGCGAGTCTCCGACTTGGAAGGTGACGTCACGCAGCATCACACACTAGGCATTAAGAAGTTTATCAAAGCAACCTGTTTTAGTATTACCTGCTCCGAGCAGCCAGTACCGCCTTCACAGCACAGACCGGCTCCCGCGTGTCTCCCACCAAGAAGGTGTCGTCATAGACCGAGGATCTAAAAAGCTCTTCAAAGTAGAATCAGTAGTAAGCAGCTCTTATTACCTGCTCCGCGCAGCCAGTACCGCCTTCACAGCATAGACCGGCTCCCGCGTGACTCCCACCAATAAGGTAACGTCACACAACTCCGGCATCGATATAAGGAACTAAGAAGTTCATGGAGGGTTCAAGCATATTAGATTTTTTCAGCTGGAGTAGGCAACGGACTCTCTGCAGGCCTTCAATGTGATGGCGACTAGTTCAATAGGTTCTATTGTGCCTGACGACCTAATATGCGGACCTACCCTCAGGTGGAGTGAGGTCATACTTAACATCTGATACTAGCAAATGCTAAGTACCTGCATCGCCTTCACAGCGCAAACCAGCTACCGCGAGTCTCCGACTTGGAAGGTGATGTCACGCAGCATCACACACTAGGCATTAAGAAGTTTATCAAAGCAACCTGTTTTAGTATTACCTGCTCCGAGCAGCCAGTACCGCCTTCACGGCACAGACCGGCTCCCGCGTGTCTCCCACCAAGAAGGTGACGTCACACAACTCCGGCATCGACGCGAGGAACTTCATGTCCTCGGCGAGGCCGGACTTGTTCTCAAATGTGCTGAGGTCAGGCTCCGCCTCCATCGCCGCTAGCGCCCCGCTTCGCATTGACGACTGTCAGCAAACAAATGAAGAGTGAACAATTGAAGTCAGTAAAAGAAAGAAAGAAAGAAAACATTTGCGAACACTACATTATTAAACAACACATTCAGTTAAAGTGATCAATAGGTTCTGCCTCAGCTTGTGCTGTAGCGCCCGCTCTGGCAGAACCTATTGATATCGATTGACGCTTAAAATTTTACAGAAACAGTTACAAATTTTAAAAAAAATTCACAAATACAATGACAAAAACTGAAACGTTACACTAGTGAAGAAGTTCTAGACTTACATTACTAAATTCAAATTTATTGTAATTAACAAAAATAAGAAAGAAAAGGGTTTTCGCGTATGAGAAATGCACTAGATGGCAAATACGTAGACGTGATTGGTTATTTTTGACGTGACATTGACAATCATGTCCATATCGATACTTTAAATCTCAAATGGCGTAACCACCAAAACACTACTTTTCAGGAGAGCAGAAAAAAAAAATGTTTTTTTAATTCATAACTTTATCAATTTTAATACAATGAAAATGTTTTATACATCAAATTTCTTAGAATTTTGAGATAAAGGCTTCAGTAGGAACTCTTTGTACCTAAATCTTATATTTAACAAACTAGAAGTCAGTTACGACCTGTGAAAATATTACAAAAAGGCGTTTACGCCCCATAAAAATCACGATTTTTAAGAGGTGAAGGTCGTATCTCCAGTAAAAAAATTGTTTATTGTGCTTTAAACTAATTTAATATTAAAAGAAAACGTAAAATCTTCACTCTGTATTACGCTTTTACAAAGTTACGCCGTTTGACAATTTTTCATAGTGACTCAACGCGTAATTTTTGGAATTAGATGAAAAATTTTACAATATGGGTAACTTCACTAAGATATTTACGTGCCGAAATCGATTAATTTTGTCATTTGTAACCCTCGCTGCTGTGTATTCACCATACATTTATCTATGTATTCAGCCATTTGCGTACTTGTGCGCATAGATTACGTTCCTCGGTGTATTTATTATTTTTTGTGACCGTTACGTTGACTTTGGCGCGTTATTGGTCTTTGATTCTGATTTGTGTTTGGACATTGATTTAAAATGCCGAAACAAGGAAAAGCAATAAATAGCCAATGTCTCCGCAATCTTAATCCCCCCGCGCATCAATACTAACAATAATAATGACAATCATGTGTTCAGCGATGTTGGGTGTAAACGCCTTTCTTTTGTATTGCAATTTCGAAAAATAGCGTGTCTTACGAGTTACGCCAGAAAATTATGTCACTTACACCCTTTTTTTGACATTTTTTTCACGTCACAATAATTTCTAGGGGCGTAAACACCAAGTAAATTAGACAAAGCCTTTTACGACCTGTTTACCTTATGAAAAGTGTTCAAATCTATAAAAAACATTGGGTCGTAATAACCTTTTTTTTTGCGAATTTGAGGATTTTAAATATACAGATCGATAGAGAAAAAAAAACTGAATAAAACTGCATTAAAAAGTCATTTTGACCAAATTGGCGGTTACGCCATTTGAGATTTAAGGTAGCGATATTCACCAATCACGTATCAGTTAGACTTCATATCTACGCTTTGCCATCTCGTGGTTTTCTCATAGATGAAAAGCTTCATAAAAAATTAAGATTAAGGCGTATAAAATTACATTATTTGTTCTTATATTTTGATGGTCTATTGGTAGCAAGCTCTGCGTAAGGACCGAGGTGTTCCCGGTTCGAGTCCGGGATTGGGAAAAAATTGTGTGAGTCCTTCTCAAAGTAATTACTTAGACTGCAGTCAGGAATTTGGTGGTTGCATGCCCGTGCAATGCACGTTAAGCCGTTGGTCCTGCGCCCGATCTCTCATCGGTCATGTCGGATTGCCGTCTCATCGAACTATGAGAGGAAACAGAGAGTGCACTTTTTGTTTTCGCGCACTCTTGTGCTCTATAATTTATTCTGCGCATTTAGCTGGCCTACATTGAGGTCAGCCGCCATGGCTGAAATAAGTTGGATACCTTATTTTTATATTTATGAGACTTCAATAAATAAGTCGTTTAAACGTAACGTGGAATGAGATAACTGTCCAAGAAATGACAAGAGCAAATAGACACAGGACTAATAAGTTGACATCTTACCGATAAAAATAGAAAAACACTAGACAGATTCTACTGGGAAAATTTCAATCGGCTTTTAGAATTGCTTCTAAATATAGAAGGCTTTTACATAAGTACTTTTAGAAGCTAGTTATGTGTTAAATTGTTGTGCCATAAATTGTGTTTCAGCGTGATTTAAGTAACTAAAAGCTAAAAGGGTAAAATAATTGAATGAATAGAGGTGGTGCGTGGGTGCACTATGTACTCAGACTATTAAAATTTTGAATTCGATTTTAACAATGATAAACTTAAGTAATAAAAAAAAATATAAAAAAGTTCTCGAAGGTTAAATTATATTTACACTTCTAAATGTTTTCTCTTTATTTTACCAAGCAAATCGATATTTTAATATCGAAACTATGCTGTGAAAATCGCACTCCAATTAATTTCAAGTCAATATTTCAGAACATGATCCCGACTCGACTCGAATGTTTAACGGCCTTACACAAAACGTAATTGGTGTCTGGTTGGCTTCCCTTGCAAAATGAAAACATTATTCAAGTTAAGTTCCCTTAAGAATCCCATTGAAACGCTCCTATTTCTTCCCAGAACTCTCTCACACCGTTGGTATTCCCTTAAATATTTTGCGCGAAAGACAAATTAATCCGACTGTGTTTATCTGCCCTTACTCTGGATCACTGGTTCTCAAAATGTGAAGGTTAAGAAGTCCCATAAGTACTTAGTTAGTATACTTGAAATATTATCAGGTTTCAATAAAAAAAATGTTCATAAGTATTGATATCGAACATCATATTTAATTAAGTACTCTTTATGATCCAATAAAAACCCTGTACGATGCCTAATTGCATTTTAAAAGTATGGATGACCTGTCAGAGATTTTCAGCCAGCTTTAAGTAGGTAAAATAGACCCTTGTTTTGCACATTTTTGTCCAAAAAGTCTTTATGAGTCTACACACGATATCAGGAGTTCGCTTGAGACTGTGATTGGTGTAACCCAGTCGAAACGTCGGGCAGTAGTAGTAGCTATGTATTTGCACCTCCTTATATCGCGTGTAGACCCATAAATACCAATATTTATTGTAATGGAACGCGAAACCCCTAGTATGAACCAATGCATAATTCAAGTTGTGTATAAAAAGTTTAACCAGTGTTTTTGGTCTGACTGCGATGATAGCTTGGAGTAGCTTTATTATTATTTTATAATGAATGAATTGAAAACTAACAGTGATTTACTTAATATTACAACAATAGTTCCACAAAACTATTGGCATAGCTTGTCTGTGGGATTGTTAGTCTCTCACAAACAAACTGGTTACGAATTTCTTATAATATAAAAAAATAGTTTTCTCTAAAATATATATTTTCGATTTTGTTCCAGCGTATGTCTTCGGGCAAAATATGTATGGCAAGTGCTTATTCAATATTCTATCACCATAGTAGTTGTTTACTTTAGGGTAGCTCAAATTTTCCCGCAGACACCGAACGGGTACATTGCGGAGGAGTGGAAGGCATTCATCCCTCGTTAAACCATTGTATAGATCCAAGTAGTCTACAAAAAAGGTTGAGAACCTCAGCACTAAATGCCTCTAACGGACGGTTACTTTGATCTGTAGCTAATGGGCTCGCCTCCGGACGTCGCTAATCACAAATTCGTGATTAAACGTTTTGCTCTTTTGCGACGCCTTCTTAACGTGTCTACTTTACCTCCACTTGCCCGCTGCTAAAGACGGTCAATTAACTTTTAATCTCCTGTAATCAGCTGTACTTTTTTTTTTATTTCAAGAAACTTTGCGAGAGTAAATTCTTGAAAATATTTCTACGATAGTAATAAAATATTGTTAACTTTACCCTGTTTGCATACTTTGTACACTATTTTTTAAATATTTTTCAATAATTTTAAACTTTCTTTACTGTCCATTACAAAATTGATATAAGCAACTTAGCTTGAAAATAATAATAGTGTATAATGTGATATATTTATTAATAATAATAAACTTTGAAATATATAAGGCATGCATGAAATAGATATTATATCCCCCACATTTCGGATCTCTAATGAGGTTATATATAATATTGTAATACGTATGTTATATGTACGACATCCTTGTGATTCACGCATCGAAAGGTTTCCCGGATTTTTCCGGAAGGGGACCGATTTGGAAATCCTCTCTGAAACCATTGGGCTTACATCAAAGATGATGTCTTCATCGCTTAAGAGATATTTTGGACACTTTTTTTCTCTTATCTGTGAAATATTATGTCCATATTTCAATTTAATTATTTTTAAATTTGGTAACAATTAATGTGAAATTGATTGGTTTGAAGCTTCATTCATAACATTAACAAATAATTAATGGGTTACATATTTACTCAGTCATGTGTATACAAAATTGTATGCTTAATAACAGTATACAAACACAAAATAAGTTAAGCCCAGAAAAATTTTTCAGTCTAGTGCTTCAGTACTTATTCTACTACTCACTCTTTGTGAAAAAAGCTGTTGGCAGATTTTACCAGGAAATGGACTCGAAATATTTTCCTTTGTTAAATGTTAAAAACTACTTAAGCTTGTTTTTATGAAAACTGTAAAACTGTGTATTGTGTTAGACGACAACAATTTTTAAATGTATTTAAAAAATACCTAGTTTCTGAATTGAAAAATTATTTGAAATATGTTTTTAAGTAATTAATTATAGAAAACATATTCAATTCATTGTATTGATTATACTACTTTTTTACGCAATATTTTTTTCTGAATGTTACCAAAACGCACAAACGTTGATTACGTTGAAAGTTTTGTAACTCTTGCTGAAATTCTATAATCTATACATTAGGTATTTTCAAAAAATATGGAATGGGATTTTTTCATATAAAAAAAACCATCGTATTAAACAAAAATGGAATGAATTTAAAAAAGTATGTTTATTGTATAATCTAAATAAAAGCACAAGGATATTATTTTGGGAACCAGTTGAAAATAAAATATAAAGTACAGCATACTCACTTCGTCCAAACTAAAATGCCTCGTGATAGTGATATCCATTGTTGTTGTTTTATTTAAACTTGGAAACACTATAAATGCACTTCTTTATTCCAGTCACGTCTGTTCCCGGCGAAGGACGTTGGTAGACTGATAAAGTGGGAGAATTGAGCCAGGGCGAGACTTCACGCAAAATAATGGCGGGTGGTCTAAGTTGGAGGAGTGAGTTGCAGTTATTTCTTTGCTTTATTTATTATGTTTTTTTTTAATATTTTCTACTATCGGCCACAACTCCGTACGCGTGGAATTAGTATCGATATATCTTTATATAATATTATGCAATATAAAGCTGAAGATTTTTTTATTTGTTTGTTTGAACGCGCTAATCCCCGAAACTACAGGTTTGAATTGAGAAAACCTTTTCGTGTTGGATATATATACCATTTATCGAGATCACGCTGCGATCAATAGAAGCGAAGAAAGAATGGCTGAAACAGCTAATTTTAGATAAAAATGTAATTATAACTTTATTAATTTTATCTTATGTGTTATTCTGCATGTAAGTTAAATTATTGTTAAGTTTAATTCAAATCAGTAAAGTAAATTTTGCGTGAATGAATGACAAACATCATTATCATCATCAACGTCATCACAAACTTTCGCTTTTATAATATTTAGTGGAATGTGATATTTATTTCCCTTTACTTCTACAAGCTTCTTCAAAAGATATGTATAATGGTAATTATTATTAAGTAACCATCCTAAATGACAAATTTATCATAGGAAAATGAATGTTTTTTAAATAAAGGATGAAAAAATTGGTGAAATTATGTACTTTCCTGACACCATCTGTTTATTTTGACCTTTAAATCGTAAAAATTAAGACAATCAGTGAAACCAGTTTATTTAAATGCACTTTTTTTCGGTGTGAAAAAAAAATTTGATCTTTGTCGCTTGTTCCTTTTACTTGAAATACTGTTTATATTGTTCAGATATACAGCCATGCGCAAACAATGTTTACGAACTGCAAGTTTAGAATTTCAAAGCTCCCTTTTAATAGAATAGTTGTATTGTCACTAATTAACTCTGGTGATAAAAGCTTGAGGATAATAAAATAGCTAGCTATATGCTGCATATTATAGCTTTATTATTTAATGGAGTTTAATTTAATGGTAAAACTTGCTAAATGAAATGGTGTTTTATGTAAATATAAAAATAGTATAACACATTATACCGCGTCATCGAATCATAGATATAATATTGGAAAGATATATCATATTTACAATATGTCAGGCCTCATCTAGGCCATTGAATGCCTTGTTTATTGTATTTGTTCATTTTAGGGGTATCAGAAGAAGATTTTATTTAGGACTAGCTTTCCGCCCGCGACTACGTCCGCGTAGAGACGTTTAACGGGTAAAACATTACTTTTTTATAGCACAGTCATTTAAAATGTAGCCTATGTCCTTTCTCAGGCTCTGGACTATATCTGTACCAAATTTCATTTAAATCGGTTCAGTACTCTATGCGTGAAAGCGTAACAGACAGACAGACAGACTGAGTTACTTTGGGATTTATAATATTAAGTAAGGATTATTATCGAATTGATCTAAAATAATAAAAAGAAATTCTTGTTTCACTAAATATTATCATACCTAACTATCCAGGTTTAATTTTCTAAGTTGATAAATTAAAGCTTAATTGTAATGATATGATGTTGATAACCAACTCCGTTTATTCGAGGACAATTGGTTAAAAGGAGGACTCGTTAACTTTTTCTAAAATGTATGCATAAGCACAAGCATAATTTACATTTCTTAAATTGTTTTTCAAATTGTGTACCAATTATTTAATTGTAAATCTCCTGGAAAAATCAATCCAACGTAAATCATAAGTAAAATATAATTAATAAGTAATTAGTTTTAATATTTTGGAATTATTCACCTTTAAAACCTTGTTATTGTTTGCTAATTATCCAATCCTTACTAATATTATAAAGGTGAAAGTTTGTATGTATGGATGTATGTATGGATGTATGTTTGTTACTCTTTCACGCTCAAATGACTGAACCGATTTTCATGAAATTTAGTATG
This sequence comes from Maruca vitrata, assembly GCA_039566165.1. Lineage (NCBI taxonomy): Eukaryota > Metazoa > Arthropoda > Insecta > Lepidoptera > Crambidae > Maruca > Maruca vitrata. The sequence continues at coordinate 10,458,336 of CM076921.1, forward strand.
TTTTTTTTTTTTAAATTCAACCCCCATGTGGTTCATTGGGGGGGTGAAAATTAGTATGGGAGAATTTTTACGTGTTTGTCGATTTTTATAAAACTTGGTATGGAGGTAGCTGGCATTCCGGAGAGACACCAACGTAATTTTTTTTTAATACAACCCCCATGGCGTTCATTGGGGGGGGGGGGGGGGATTGAAAATTAGTATGGGAGAATTTTTACGTGTTTGTCGATTTTTATAAAACTTGGTATGGAGGTAGCTGGCACTCCGGAGAGACACCAGCGTTTTTTTTTTTATTCAGCCCCGTTAGTATGGGAGAACTTTTACGTCTTTATAGATTTTTATAAAACTTGGTATGGAGGTAGCTGACACTCCGGAGAGACACCAGTGCATTTTTTTTTTTAATTCAGCCTCATTGGGGGGGTGGGCGGGGGTAAAAATTAGTTATGGGAGAACTTTTACGTGTTTATAGATTTTCATAAAACTTGGTATGGAGGTAGCTGGCACACTGGAAAGACACCCGAGCTTTTTTTTTTTTTTTTCGAAGTTCGACCCCCATGGAAGTTATTGGGTTTATTGTTTATTGGGTTATATAAATAACAAATTTTACAAGGCATGTAGGCTATTTTAAGACCGGTTTTTCCTTTCAGGCGGGGTCCTGAATGCGAAATTTAGGTATAAGATAGGCTTTAAAAAATACATTAAGCTTCAAAACACAGACTTGTCCTTTTCAAACAGTAAGTTAATAAACTAATTACAATGTCAAAGCAATTTTACTGGAATATTATTCAGGCATGTAAAGCGTTTAGTAAAAGCCTTATTTACAGCGTGTTTACAAACAAGCCAAATAGAAATCTTATTTATACGAACGTGTATGTACGTGAGTTCGATGTTTGCTTCAGTAACATCAAAGGATAGAGGCAGATTGCTATTAATGTTATTTGAAGGTGAAGTAGTCAAAGCGTGGAGAGAGTAGTGAAATTAAGTCTCACGATGGTTAAAGAAGATATAAATAGACGTGTAATAAAACTTGTAACAAAATTAATACTTACAAACTTGTTTTTAGTATTGTTAGTAGATGATAGTAGCACTATAGTAGCATCTAAAATTTGCTTAATGGTCCCTAAGATATTACTATAGTAATTATGAAAAGCACAGTCTTTGGATATTGCTTCATAAAATACTTGATATATTAACGAAATAGTACATAAAGTCGAATGGAAACCTAAGGCCGTATGCTTAAACGACAATTAAATTATTTTAGAAAACTGAAAATATCGGGGATATTTACCATGCCGCTTGCAATATTGCCGAATTATCGGTAACTCATTAAAACAAAACGACATGGTAAATTATATACGGGAAATATTCAGCATTTTAATGTGTAACTATGACATTTTTTTATGTATTTTACTTCTATTTTGTCCACTACGAAAATGTTTAATTTAAAATAAGCAAACATTTGCCAATTTAGGACCTGTTTGATCATTTAACGCCAAATATTTATCTTTTCAATATACGACTGTAATTGGAATGGTTTCAGTTTCAGTATTCAGCGATAAAATATACCAATCTTTTAAAGTTTTGTATTAATATTTCGAAAAAAATCAAAAATATTCCGCGCAATTAGTACGTTCTAAAAACGAAGTTCCAATTGAGCAGAAACAAAAGACGCGAGTTATTATAAAGCCACAAACAAAAGTGTTAACAAAAAAGAAAACAATCCATTGTTGCCACGCTCTGCATAGTCCAATTTAGGCGATAAAGTTTTTCATTTGCATACACAAAGAGTATAGACGAATAACCCCTGCGTGCGTTCGGCCGGTGTCCATTAATTCACGTAGTTACCTGTATGTAGGACACCCACCGACCCGTAAGCATGTGCATCGCACCCGATACTTGTTATTGATTTTCCCACTTTGCTCGCGTATTAATTGCTTTTACAAACAAGGAACTCGGTTTATGCGGGCGAATTCGAAACGGGAGCGATTTCAAGGACCTTAGTAAGGAGACCTTGAGGAATCGATCAATTAGGTCAGATGAAAACGTTTGATAGAGGGAACTTTCCTCTACGGGGATATTTAGTAAATCCTAATAAGTTAACGTTCTTTTAAATGCTCAATATAAAACGCTAGATTCGCATTTAAACAGTCAAATACGTTGCGTTACTAAGGAATACAGTACAAAATGTTTTAAGGCCAATGCTCTTTTATGGTTTAAATTTGCAACCAAGATATCGTAAAAGGTATTCCCGAATATTTATATATAGCCATATAATAATAAATCGTTTGCGGATAGATATATTTACTGACGCTCAGTCTACGGGAAGCAGATGATCATCCCACGCAGTTTGTCTGGAGTAACGCCCACACTATTTGTGTATATCTATACATATATATGTTAATAATAAACGCTAGCAAAATAAACCATGGTTAGACAAAACCTACCTGTTGATGATCTCCTCTTAACACCACAATAAATGAGCACTGAAACCCTTACAGCTCGCAAAGGACCGCTTAGAGAAACGAAATCTACGATTCTAAAGAGAGTCACCGGAAACCACTATTGTTCTAAATTGAAAAGAGGAACTAACAGCTAAAACCAAAAACACTACTGGTAAGCTAGAATAGTGAGCTATAAGAGCATAGCAGAGTTATTCTAGCTTATTATTTAAGCTTGACAGGTTTTGGATGAGACAACACAACGTACACAACATTTGTAGTTGGTTGTGCGCATGCGTGATATCTGGCGCGCATGCTCAAGTTTGACATCAATATGACACGGCGAGACAGAAGGTCGGTTTTCAATGGATGAAGGTGAAATTTTATGAATGAAGCGAAATATACGAAAGCGTTAATTCTAATCAGGAATGCCTGTACAACTGAACTTGATTGGCATGAGTTCGTTAAACAATAAGGATTACGACGTACATCTGTTTTTTTTTTTAAAAGACGAGATTGATTTTAACTTAACTTAACTTAATAATTAATGCAAAAGATTATATCGTAAAATATAATACTTTAAAAAGTAAAAATAACACAAAAATATGTCTCAAACTTTTCCTGTTTAGTTTTTCTCGAATTAAAATCTTATATGTCTCTATAGTTTCCGGAAGTCTTCGTTTTTTACTTTTTTATATCTTGTAAAATACAAAACATAATTTAAAGGTTGATCACTTATTAAAAATTTAAATAAAAAACTTACAAATAATGCAAGTTTCTGCAAAGAAGAACAATATTCTATGTAAACAATTAATAATATTAATTAGCTAACGTTTATCGACACAGAGACATCTAGTTAAAAGCATGTTCAATATTATCTCAAAGGTCTTAGAAAATACTGCTTTTATTGTAGTGTGCTATGAAAAAAGCTTTGCTTTCCCCACTATGGGTTGTTCCCAAGTTGAACGATGTGTTAAAATGAATGTGCCGGTGTAGATGGCGCTTTTACATAAATAAGGATATTTGGAAAATGGTAATGGAAAAAATAACCCTGTGAATGAGAGCCGCTTCCTCTTTGAAGTCAGTTTAAAATGATTCAATATAGATGATACGTATTTTTTTTTCCTAGCTAACTAACGATGATGGCTAGGAGTAACCTCGTCATCATCACCGGACTTGCGGAGGAGCGGATGGCTCTCACCCCTAACGTATAGCTACTATACCAGCTACTTAAATCTTAAATCCCACAACTTGAAGTGGGCTTGTCCAGCATCAAGATGTTGCAGGCATCGAAAATTAAATGAAACACTACAACTTATTGCAACATTAAAGAAATAAAGTTGCAGTTTCTCTGTGCAAAATTTGAATTACGATTTTAGTACTTTAAATACAGTCATCTTCTACCTTGACAAATACGAGTATGTAGTTATAAGTTTACAATTAATTATTATAAACGAGTATGTAAATCTATCTATTTTTTTAAAACCTTTTCTCATTATCTTTAAAAACGATTTGTACCTTATTAATAACATTGATGACACGTATTAAAAATAATACACGCATAGATCTACATCATCAACTAACGAAAACAATATTCAAATAATGAAAACAACAAACGCTTGTTTTCATTATTGGAGCCAACATAATGTCTTCAAGCTCGTCTCTTACATCTTGGCTGGGAACATAGGCTATATATTAAAGGCTTCAGTGCGGAATCTCATACGATTAGTAGTGTAATGGAGCGAGGGAGGAGCGACGTTGATGCATGTGTGTAGCTGAGGCAGGGAACGAACATCTGTGCTGACTTGAGCTACGCTTTGCATAGACATTGTGGACTTGTGGGGCGATCGATTAATTTGTTACAGAATGGAAATTGATAAAAAAAATTGCTTATAATGGATCTTATGTTGTGTTCAAGGGATATTCAATGTCGTTAATCAACTAATTACTCCAAAGATTACTGCTAGCGTTGCTTCTCTACATCCTTACTAATATTACAAATGCGAAAGTAACTTTGTCTGTCTGTCTGTTTGTTACGCTTTCACGCATAGAGTACTGAACCGATTTAAACGAAATTTGGTACAGATATAGTCCAGAGCCTAGGAAAGGATGTAGGCTACTTTTTAACCGACTGTGCTATAAAGAAGTAATGTTTTACCCGTTAAATGTCTCTACGCGGACGAGGTCGCGGGCGGAAAGCTAGTAGACTATAATAGGCTAAATTATAATTTATACCTGTTGCTGTTGTTAATAAGCTAAGGGTAGCCTTAGTTTATTCATTTTGATTAAAAGTCTAGATCCATAGCAAAGAAGCTAGATGCGAGTAGCCGAGGATATAAAGAACTAGCGAGCATTTGGAGAGGACTTAAATGGTCATGGTATGGACAGAAATGATTATGATTAAATGACCAGACGGAAGACAGATTGGATAACAATACGATTTATTATTGTAAAATCGTCCATCTTAAACTTAAAGTAACTAAAGTTCTTCAACATATCATTACTTGTATTTGATTAGAAGTCCATGATACTACTCCTCAACTTAAACCTAGAACAACTACTACATCAAGCCCAGCTCAACCAAACCAAATAACAGTTATAACGGCTATCCCCTAATCGGGCGTTAAGACACCGATGTAATTAATCTCAGTTCGGGTGCGATCCGTCTTTACCCGGCCGATAGTGCCGGGAGGCATCCGTCTCTACGACCCCGGGATTTGTCTTTATGTCAGGTGCCGACTGAGGACGGCTCGCGTGGCGGCCTAATGCGTTTGGTTGACCGGTTTGTGGTACATGTGGGTCGATAAAAGTTAGTTATACACCGAAAAATTTGAATGGTTGTTTTCCCGTGGCTGAACGATTTGCCTTTAGTAATACTATCGAACCATGCAAATTATTCCTTGACAAAAAAAAATTGTTTTTTTCGAAATTTCAAAATAATCTTTTTCCAACTCGAAAACGAGAGAAGCTATCGTTCTTTTATAAGATGTGACGAAATCAGGTAATCTGCTTGCCGCATGAAATCGATGCTTACCTAAAGCTGAAGAAGCTCGACACCCTAAGTCATAAAGCGGTTCGAACGTGCTTTCGAGTTTCGGTTAAACCTTTCGTAAAACCGGCATTTATTGATTTTAACAAAAAAGAACTGCACAAATCTATTTTACTACTAAGATAGAACCATTTTACTGCGGGAAAACAACCACTAATTTCATGGTGTATAATGATTCATTTTTACATACATAAAATCACGCCTTGTTCCTAGAGGAGCAGGCAGAGATCACTTCCTGCCATTAATTTTTGTACGCACAAATTACCCCGTAATCGACGAGCATGCATGAACACTTGAACAGATTGATGGATGTGAAAGAAGCGAAAGTGGTGTATCAGGATCGTAGCACAGGGCAGGAAGTGATCTCTGCCTACCCCTCTGGGAAAAATGCCGGTTTGTAGTACATGTAGGTTGATAACGAATACGGTTATAAGGTGATTAATTTTTGTACGCATAAATTATGACATTTTTACAGTGTCCATAACTAACCTGAAAAGTACTTTCACACTTATTAGTTGTATCTTAGTATCGGATGACAACTGGAGTAAAAATACCTACTCGCCATTTGTTGGATCCAGGGTCGGATGAAGTAATTAGTAAGAATGTAAGTAAATATAGATGGAACAATCTAGTGCCCAAATTTGGAGTGCCCAAGAAAATCCTATAAGCTAAGAACTTCATCATAAACTGATGGAATATAATAGATAAGAATAAAATAATAAAATTGTTTGTTTGATACAGAAAAGAACAATAACTCCAACAAAAGACATAATTGCGGTTCCAAAAGTAATTTAATCCGAATTATTACAATTTATAATCTTTCTCTTAACGCTAAAGGAAAAACACAACAAGTTAAACATCGAGGCTAAAAACCTAAAACGGAGAGCTGTCAGAGACAATACAAGAAAATAAACAGTTAAAAGTAATCCGAACAAAAATTAAACGAAAGAAAAGTTGCCGTTAGCAAATACCCCCTTCTGTTATATAGGATTACAACAATAAGCTCCCGAACAGTGTCGTTGAGAATCCGAAGAATAAAGGGAAAGAATATTTAATAAATACGGGCCTCGTTTACAAAGCAAACAACTCATCAGACCATACAAACAAGAGTTGCTCTCTAGATATATTTTTTCATGGAACAATATGAGCCTGTGTTTTGGGATAGGAAGAGTTTTCCCTATTTCCATGTTGGCTGGTTTGTCAGTTACATATTGGATGTCGTTTGCGGTTCGGATGCAAATTCTAATTCGAGACGGGATGTTGGGATGATATATGCCTCTGGAGATCGTATCCTTGGTTTACGACTTAAATAAATGTACTTATAATTGTGATATGTAGCTTCAATCTAGTCTTTACTAGAACCATTTAAAACAGCCTTTTCTACTACGACTAGACACTATAGTTATTTTACGCAGGGCATATCTTATACACGTTTGTTTATGCTCTACTGATCATTGTTACCCTTTACAAAACATACCCGAAATTCTAAAAAAGAAGTGTCGATGAACGAGTAGTTCAGGTCGGTGTTTGCCAAGCGAGAGGTCGCCAGTTCAACAAGCCCCGCCACGTACCAATGTGTTTTTCAAGTTTGAAATTCATATGTACGATTATTCGACACTTTAATAGCAAAGGAAAACATCGTGAAGAACACACCTACACACCTATGAAGAAGTCTTAAAGCATTGTAGTCAACCAACCTGTACGTGGCCAGTGTGGTCGACTAAGACCTCACCGTTAGTTTAGGGGAGGCCGGTGCCCCATTAGTGTCGAAGTATATGAGCTGATGATGACTCAAGAATTATTCAGAGTACTTTTAATTTAAAATTAAACATTTCCGAAGCCCACAACGGTCTATATTTCACAATCCAACAAGCGATCGGAGAACTTTGAAAGTTACCCTGATTAAATTATTCACATCTTTGCCCAATAAAGATGAAACTTGTATGGATTTTATCGATTTCTAAAAGAAAAAGGGCAAAAACGGGCAGCCTTAAGCAATTAAGCGTGAAATGGGGTCACGTCACATCACACTGAGATACTGAAGTACCCAAATCTTGAAAAATCGGGGGATCAGATTAACAAATTATTTTTGAGGAAAATTCAAATCGCTCGACCTCGGTAAATTAGGAGTTTCATGAAGTTCTCCCCCACGTTATTTTTGATTAAGTGACGAATTAAAATTACCTTCAATTTAGGATTTTGCTTGGAGTGTAGGTAATAATTGGACGATAAAGTTCTTAATGAACTGAATTGAAGAATCGTCATAGCCAGTTGGTAATTCGCAAAACATTTTTTTTATTTTATTAATAAGTCGATTATGAGTAAACGTAAAAGAAAACTTTATTGATCCCGTGTAATTATTTTGTTAAAGCAAAATATTACAATCAAATAAAGCGCTGCAGATAATTTAAAAAAATGCAAAAAAATTATAACGAAATAAGGAATTTGAATAAAGAAATAAGTTCAAAACCCATTCTAAACCGAAGGCAAAGTTTTGTCAGTCCACTCCATAAATTTTAATGTAGTAGTTTCAATGATTAAAGTAAGAGTTCAAAGAAACACTTCCGCTGCACACTATGACAAAACAAAATCTAATTTCCCAGCTCTAACGAATACGACGATTCTAATTTCAAAACCTACCCGGTGTACATTATGGCAGACACATGTCATAGTTTAAATTTTAAATCAGCTTTACTCCACACTTCCAGCTCATGGCGTAGAACGTAATACATCAACCGTATGAATGCTGACTGCATTACTCAGATACAACGGTTCCGTACAGTGCCGGAGTTAGGGCAGAACCTGAGCCAGGTTTTTCTTTCTTTCTTTCTATTTACACATAACATTATTTGAAGCGCCCTAATTCAGACCCGTGTTCCAGCAGTGGGGACGTATATGGGCTGATGATGATTATTAAATTTGAAAGTGACCGATAACAACCGCTTCTAGTCATACATGTACTTCTGTAAACGCCCCTTATTAACTGTAAGGGGCGTTTACAGTTACTAACGCTCAACTCCCAGACTAAAGAGTTTAGGGAAACTCTCTTCCATTAACATTTTACCTGTATTATAATTAATAGAGAAGGTAGTTTTTGACAAGATGGCACCTAGTTATGGGTAGTTAAATCCACGAAGCTCCACCAATTTTCGGATTGAGTTTGAATAGAAGTAGAGTGGATATAATCTTTGTACTCCGATATCTACGGTGTAGATATTTTTATTTATTTCTTTTTAATTATTCTGACACAGTATAAGCGATAAGCTTTAAAATTATGTCTGTCATCCGAAGATTGACGAACCATTTTCAATGAAATTAAATAACTCAACCCAACCCCACATCAAATACATTGTTCGAATTCCGCGATGAGTAACTTTGGTTTTACGGATATCATAAAAAACGGAGGAATACAAAAATAAACTTGAAAAGATACATAAATAATACGCTTAAAAAACAAAATAAGCACCGTTAATTTTTTGTTACCTAGCTGACATACGATGATGGCTTGCAGTAGCTTCGACATCATCACCGGAGTCGCGGGGTAGCGAATGGCTTGCCCTAAAAAATCTAAACGACGTTTGCCTGAGGGTGCCTCCGAACGGGGCTCGACCTCAGCTCAGGGCGTCGTTAGACAGTTCCTAATGCGGACGTAAGTTTGGGAAGAGAAACGACGCAGCACGTGACGTATTGAGTAGTAAGGAGACACGGAAGCTAATCATTGCACAGAAGGTACTTGTCCCGGTAGAAAACAAACCCACGAGACTCAGAGACCCACGAGATAGGTTTATAAGCAAATGCATCATATACCCTCTATATCTATCTATCTATATATGATTCAAAGGTGACGTGGTAACGTTTTTATCCGTTCCAGTAAGATCAAGACTCGCATCGGCTTGTACAGCCACGAGCATAGCTGCCGTGAAAGAACGCGAGATGCTACACAAATCATCTGATATGGATGTATGTACAGGTCTGTATATATCCAAAAGAGAAAAAGCCTCAAGGGGCGTCTCAATTATCGTATTCAGGGCGCCATTAAAGCTTAAACCGGCACTGCACAGATAATAATGCCTCCATAAGTTGGGAAGGCGTCTCCGCGCCGACATTGCTCTTAAAGTGAAATTTCCTTAGGACGCTATATTGTGCGGGCGTGAGATGTAATGAATGCGCTTGCAAACAACAGATACCTACGCTCTTAATATAGTGCTCCTGCTAGTTCCTGGAATAAGACAGTATGTGAATTGAGCCGCTCAGTAGAAGCCTAAGTTCAAGTATAAATGGTATTACAACCGTGAGGGTTGGTTGGAAGGAAGCACGGTGGTTTTCAACAATATTGTTGGCGTTACCGTGCTTGTATGAAGCAAGAGCGTCAAATCCTCACTAATATTATAAATGCGACAGTAACTCTGTCTGTTACGCAATCACGCATAGAGTACTGAACCAATTTAAGTTAAATTAAGTACCTCCAGAGATAGGACTTTTAACTGACTGCGCTATAAAGAAGTAATGTTTTACCCGTTAAACGTCTCTACGCGGACGGAGTTGCGGGCGGAAAGCTAGTAATTGAATAAATATGCCTTAAATCAATTAAATAACACACCGGGGTTTGAACCGGCTACTACTCGCGTGGAAGAGACGACTGTGACCTAGACCTTTGATAATCTTCGCCTTTCAAGAAAATCTAAGGTTTTGTGAAGTAGACCAAGTCGAGTGTAGGTAGATTCACTTGGTGGCCTGATCAACCTCGCGGGTTTGATCGAGCCCTCGGTTAAAGAAAATATAGGCTATTATCATAATTATTATATAATAGCTGTGCCAGCGACTTCGTTCGCGTTTCCCCCGTTTTTTACACATTTTCCATTGTATCTTTGCTCCTATTGATCGCAGCGTGATGTTATATAGCCTAAAGCCTTCCTCGATAAATGGTCTATACAACACAAAAAGATTTTTTCAAATCGAACCAGTAGTTCCTGAGATTAGCGCGTTCAAACAAACAAACAAACAAACAATCAAACAAACAAACAAACAAACTCTTCAGCTTTATAATATTAGTATAGATAATCTCATGTAACACAGATGATGCTCAATCTGTGTCGTAAACAAAATTGCTCGGACTTATACACAAGTAGGTAATAACTAACCCAACCAAACCAACCCAACCCGCACATGGCCAACGTGGTTGACTAAGACTTCATCGCCCTAGTTTAGGGCAAACCCGTGTTCCAGCAGTGGTGACGTATATGGACTGATGATGATGAAAGGTCATAATTAAGTGTCCACTCTTTAGGGGACAGAGTTTTTATGTCTTTACATATGAGTTCCTATGTATTTTATTAATGGCTGAATACCGAAATCTAAAACTCCTACATAAATATTAAATGTATCCGTCGTCTAAACTGTCGAAATTTGACAAACGTGTTTCATAGAGGTTTTATTAAAATTTTTTTTTGCTTTTTAATATTAATGGTTTACATCCCAACATGTCTACAACATGTTGGCACCCGTGCTCTTGAACAATAGATGTCGCCGTAGTCTGCGGCGTTCTGAGACCTGGATTGTTCTGGAGCGAGGAATTTTAGATGGTGGAAAATTTATTCGGCTCTCACACCCAAACGTGGTGCAATTTGCTGGCTCGGACGGAATTACATATTGAAAATTATTAATTCACATTCGCAGATACTATGCGGAAAATCTAGTTTGAGGTTAGCGCTTTAGGTTCAACCTAAGATTCATAGCACACGGTGTTTTTTTAACACGCAGTTGATGCGCGTCTTAGGAACGCGCATTATCATTAGCCGTAAACGCGAATTGTTGCGTTTGCATTGTTGATACAAGCGCGTGCATAAAGCGTGTACCTATGCGCAAAGTAGGACGTATAAGCGCGTACAAATGAGCGGACAAGACATCGAGAGGGGATGCTCTGATCAAAACGCAAAGGCTACGCTACGAGCTACGAGCGACCACAGCTCGTATACGCGGAGTAGACGCGCGGTTCCGCGATTTCTCCGTATGCTAAAGTGACAAGGTGCGTTCTAATCTCGTATGAAGCGCGTATACGCGCGTCATCTGCGCTTTGAGCGCTTTTAAAAACCGGGCAATCGGTGATGAATTTCAACCATAGATTTTTTGTCACGAATGTAAAGTAGTCAGATGCGAATCAGGGTGTTGTACCTGAAAATGCCTTAAAAGTATGTTAGGGTATTTCGAGCGTTTAGTGGTTAAAGTTGTTTAATTATGTATCTGTCTCCGCTGTCGTCAGAATTGTTTAACAAAAGTTGACACCGACACGACCATTCCATGACGTTAGTCAATGTAAACTTGACAGTTCGTAAACGAGACAGGAAACCTACGTCAAATGACGCGGTCTCCTCTCTCTGTTGCTTGTCACTATTATGGCTCGAACCAAAACTTTAACACAATGTAAGGATTTCCTATTTAAGGTTGTAGCACACATAATCGACTGTGTCTTTCAGTATTGTTTGTATGGAACTCCCTACTGCATCACATATTAATCGTGATTGCCTCACCTTGCGACGCCAGGCGATACGGTCACGATCTGTTTCTGAGTTTATATGACTGCTAAAACATTTAGGCTGTTCTTGTTAACTCCAAATAATTAACCATTTAACTTATTAATTTGAATAATCAATGATTATGTTCGGATAAAAATTTAAGTTCTCAAGCTTGCACGAACTATTTTAATCATTTAGAAACAAATCAAGAAACAACTGCTTCACCACGGCTCGGGTAAACGAACTCACACTCAGCTGAAAATCTCGTTCAGACGAAAAAAGAAGAATCAAATTGGCATCGCAAAATATTATCCCACTTCTGGCCAAATGTCTCCAAAAGGGTTTGGAACCCTGGATGGGTTTCTTCTCTCTGTTCAAAGCCAGGACGTGCCAGATTTTTGATAGACGAGATCATCACACAATATTTTCTCAGGCCTTCCTTTTCGGCGAAAACCGTCTTCAGGTACCCATTAGATGACGATTTTGGCCCAACTATCGTCCTTCAGATTCACATTCACATTTCACTCATAACTCCATAATAACATTTTACAACAACACTAGAGCGAAGTGGTTCTAACCGCGTAAGCAAATGATGCCTTATATAAAACGAGTAATACATTTCTGATTCCCACAATTTTTCACAAAATTTCTCTAACAAGCCACTCCTGGGTCTTCCGGCAACTTGATTTACCACGATATAAAGTTTTACACTGGAAATGCCAGATCTTTATAATTTTCTATCACAAATATGTGTCGGTCTTATCATTTGATTTGAAAAAACATGGGCAATACTATTCAACTAATATTATAAATGCGAAAGTGTGTACGTGTGTGTTTGTTGCTCTTTCATGTAATATCTACTGAACGGATTTTGATGAAACTTCACAATCACACTTCAAAATATGAAGACACATATTATTTTATCAAAGTATTCCGTAGACTAGTTAATTGTCTATAAATAATTATGTCGACCTGGTTGAATAAAGATTACATGCATGATATAATTAACTAATATGAACGTTTTATCAATTTACATAATTACACTTTTGCTGAGAAGACAAGAAAAGATTGTTTGATTTTGAGTTTGTTTAATTTTCGTTTAGCCATTTTTATAGTTTCCCTTTATACGAACAATTTGAAATCCAAGGTCTCTAGATTCATCATCACAAATTTGAGAAACAACGCATTGGTACGTGGCGGGGTTTGAACTGGCAATCTCTCGGATGTCAAGCAACAACCTTAACCACTCGTCCATCGACGCATTTTTTAGAATAGAATAGAATTAATTTTAATGTTTATGTACCACAAATCATAATACAAAAAATAGAGACAACTTAAATTTTATCTCACATGCTAAAAAGGCCCCCACTCAACATTGTGTCGTGCCTCCTGTGAGGAAGCTTTTAACTTTTTTAAACACAGTATGCTATCAACTTAAATCAAGCTTCCAAGTACGCACTAAGTAAAGAATCATTTCCATATACGCCGCTTCCTTGTCCCGCCCACTGAATAGAGTTCCGTAGTCATAACCATTATCTTGCCGGGTTCAGTCGCAATGCACCTGTCGAGACCCATTTAACTCCACAATTGTACGTTTATGCCAGTTTATTTGCAGCTCCGATATACGTCCTGGGTGCTTTTGGTCCTTTTTTATGGGACGATTTTTCATGAATATATTTTTTTTCGCAAAGCCGATTAAGAGAAAATGACAACATTTAAGCATTGATATGCTTACTCATAGTTATGATAGTGTGTGTATATTCAGATAATGATAAGCCAATGGAATAATAGTTAACTTGGAACGAATTCACTAACTATGTTATGCAATTAGTTATAATATAAGTAAGGAGAAAGGATTCACCTGAAGCGAAGCGAGAGCGGGTCACTAGTATTTTATACTTTGCAATTGACATTTATTATGAGTTGTATAACTGCTATATTATACAACTCGGTCCGCTATAATATGTTACAGTTGACATTAGTTCTTACATAGTACGCCTTTTAAACCGACTTCAAAAAGGAGAAGGTTTTACTATTACCAATTTTCACAACAGCTCGATGCGACAACTGGTTTCAACTAGGACAAACGCGTTCTATCTAAAAACTTTAACTGTAACATGTATAATACTCGTAAACATATAACATACTGGCGTTGTAATATCTCCTACCACTTGCAAGACGCAAACTGCTTTTGAGAGCGTAAACAAGGAACACTTACGATAAGATGTCAAAACATCTTCCCGAAACTTGCGCACCGTATTCATAGTCGAGTAATGGGCTATCGGCAAATATCGGTTTTCCGGATAATACTTTTTTAATGTATTTTGGGAGCAGTTTTACCGCCAGTTGGTAAAGTTTTATGTATTGGTGGGGGATGTATCTATATACACACAGATGATTCAAAAATAAGAATACTTGTTCAACTGGATGTAACTTTATAAATACTTTGATAATATAATACTTAAGTATAGAACCATGACAAAAAAAAATACGAATAAATTCCTGCCAGAGGTACATAGCTGCTTCAAACACTTTTACGTATTAATTTATTTTCAAACTAGCTGTGCCAGCGACTTCGTTCGCGTTTCCCCCGTTTTTTACACATTTTCCATTGTATCTTTGCTCTTATTGGACGCAGCGTGATGTAATATAGCCTAAAGCCTTCCTCGATAAAATTCGACAGTGACTATTAACAATGTCGGATGTGCAAAACAGCAACTTTACAGGAGAGCTAATCAAAGTTTAATTTGGATGTATCTTTTTACTTATTTGAGGCAGGATTACTAAATTTTAGGGTTATGCTATACAAATAATGTTTGTTCAGGCCAATATTATGGGACGCCGTTATTAAATGTGTAAATATGAGAAAAGTCAGTTGCGACTTTTTTAACGGCTCTAAACTAATGTTAAATTGTCAGAAGTACCAAAACCGACATTTTTGCTTGTATAAAATTAATCATTGTTTGCCGGAACTGGTACTTACGACATTGTTTAGTGATTATATAAAAAAATATTAGGTCGTATGTGACAAGTAGTGGACGAAATATTAATTAAAATCACATTAAACTAACCAATATCAGCTCGGGGTCTCTTTCCACCTATAGACCCAGACTATGTGCCGCCACGGATGCCCTCACGTCTGAGACCTATCTTAGAATTAGAGACCATAACGCCGCTTACTCCAGAGGAGTTCGAGTCGGCTGTCCTCCCTCTCTGGGCGAAGAAGACGGCCCCAGGTCCGGGCGGTGTCCCGGCCCGAGACATCGCTCTGGCCTACTCAGAACTGGAGCAGTATTTTCGGGGTCTGCCCGCCGGGGGCCGCCCCTCAGAGTCACCTTCCGCGTATCGGTCGATTGCGGAGTGCGATTAAACGACCATCGGCGGAGCGTGGGGCCGGACCGCTCAGAGATCCAGTTCGGATTCAGGACAGGGCGATCTACCTTAGACGCCCTGTCCCGATTGAAGAACCTTGAGGAGGCAGCGCGAAGAGCGACGGAGGCGAGCGCGCTGTTGGCGCAGCGTATCAGTACTTTGGTCCTGCGTTTGGCGCTGGAGAAGACCGAGGCCGTCTATTACCATAGGCCTCGGAAAGGACCTCTCCCCAACTCGTACATCTTGGTTGGGGGAGTTCGGGTGGCAATCCAGTGCCAAATGAAGTACCGTAGTAGTTAGTAAGTAAGAAGGACTAGTCTTGGATGCGCGGAGGTAGTTTGTCCCACACTTCAGAGGGCTGTCGCCGTGCCTCAAGGCAGCGGACACGTTGGGGTGGTTCTTTCCGAATATAAGAGGACCTAGGGCCAGATACCGGCAACTCTACGCCGGCATACTCAGAAGCATGGCCCTTTACGGAGCTCTCATCTGTGCGGATTCCCTCCATGTCAGCGAGAACTCCGTCCTACTCCGTAGTCCTCAGCGGGCGATAGCGTGTCGCGTGACGCGTGCCTACCGCACTGTGGGCTTTTCAGCGGTCTGTACCTTGGCAGGCCGCCGAAAAGCCTACCTTGGAAGCTGGAGGCATAGCTGCTGGCCGCGAAGTATGAGTGGCTTAAGTAGCAACGAGATCTGGGTCTTAGTCCAGTGAGGAGAGAGCGCGAGGAGTTTGCGAACGGAGCTCGCGAGTTTTTGGTGTGGGCAGATAGCTTAGCCAAGTAGGTGGCAGGGCGTCATCTGTTGGATGCGCTCGGACCAGTGCTCAACAGCTGGCTCGAACGGACGGGCGGTTTCTTGTCGTTCCGTCTGGTGCAGGTGCTGACCGGGCATGGTGGCTTCGGCCACTATCTGCACCGCATTCAGCGGGAGGACGCGCCCGTTTGTCACGAGTGCGGCGCGCAGGAGGACACGGCGGACCATATTCTCTTCCAGTGTCCGTCGTGGTCCGAAGAGAGGTCGGCCCTAATATCTGTGGCCGGCCCGCTGACCTCTCGCCCAATTTCTGCGAGGAATGGTAGAGGACGTAGATGTGTGGGCGGCGACTGCCTCCTTCTCCGAGTCAGTGATGACTCAAAAGGAGGCGGTAGAGAGGGAGGGTGAAGACGACCCCTTCGCGCCACCACTGCAAAGAAGGCGACTGGGCGCAGAAGGCGTGATTATGCGCGTCACATGCCGCAGTCCTACGACGGCCGGCCGGCGGCGGGTGTGGAGACACTCCCATCGGCATTACACCAACGGCCATTGTTGAGGGAGGGAGCGACCCTGTGCACGGGGTCGCCCCGTTGCCCCACTCTGGGGACGCTTGAGGGAGACATGGAGGCTTGTCCGCCGGCGGTGTTGTGAGTGAAAGCTCTGCCAGGTACCATGACACTGCCAATTGGCGATGAGGTACACCCCGGTGTTTTAGTCGATAAACCCCCTGGGCATTACACTCCGCCTAGGAGCCGCGGCTGGCATTTACCGCCTTCTCGCCAGCCGTCGGGGAGTCCGACACACCACCTGGAGAGCCCCCTCTCTGCTGTCATGGTACTACCGACTTATTTATAAATCTCAAACGCTTTAAATAAAATGGGATGTGGCACTACCGTCATTTGATTTCTAAATAAAAAAAATTAACAATGACGGATGTGGTACTACCGTCATAAGACCCTTTTAGAAAGCAATTAATAAAGTCAGATGTGGTACTACCGACATTTCACTTTTTTCAAAAGTAAATTAACAATGTCGGATGTGGTATTACCGACATTTAAGCCATTTGAAAAACCAATTAACAACGTCCGATGTGGTACAACTGACATTGTTAAATGCCGTACTAGGAAATACTCATCATTTATAAATTTTGCCTCAAAGTTAAATAATAAACAAATTGTCAAAATTTTAAGAGTAATATTATGATAAAAGTGATGAATAATAATATAGGTGTTTCTACTGTAGGTTTTGCTTTGGTTTGAGAGTTATTATTGGCAGGTATATACTCGAGGTAGATAGGTTCTCATCATCTTTTCTCGTGGCTAGTCTCATTAAATGTGCTGATCTTGTAGGTGTCATCGTGAATAGTGTTATTAATTATGGGATAAGAAATAAACTCTCTTAAAAACAAAGTTGCCACGCGACGTCCACTCATACCGCTAACAATGACGGATCTGGGAGATCGCGCACGCACACCCAGTCCCGCGTCCCGCTAACAACGTCGGAAGTTATTTTCCGACGTTTTTAACGGCCTTTCTAGGTAAGATCCGACTTTCTTAATGTGATTATTTCAAAAACTATGCATGGAAACATTTTTTTTATTTCACCTGATGGTAGATCTAGTTATTAGGGCATGTTTTCTGAAATAAACGATAAAGTGAGATTTTGCAGATCCGACATTGTTAATAGTCACTGTCAAAATGGTCTATACAACGCAAAAAGATTTTTTCAAATCGAACCAGTAGTTCCTGAGATTAGCGCGTTCAAACAAACAAACAAACAAACTCTTCAGCTTTATAATATTAGTATAGATTTGTAATTAGTTAACATATATGCTAGAAATTATAACAAAACATGAAAATTTAAAATACCATAACCAAGTAAAACATAGAAGGTAATTCTAATTAATTTTTAGACAGGACAACGTATTTAAGATAATAGTCTGTATGGGTCTACACGCGATATTAGGACTAATAGACTAATATTTAGTGTAATGTAACGCGAAAGCTTAAAATCAAACGTATTTAAGAACTGTGTGATCCAATTTCCTTTTTTTATTGTTTGTTTATGAATGAAAATAAGGTCAAGTTACTATCTATGTCTTTTTATTTTCAATGGAAGATGTAAGTTAGTACCTACTTGCGTTTATGGAACACAAAACCCAGCAATTTGTCGCAATGTGAAGGGAACAAACATAAAAATAACGGATGTTTTACTATCCGTCTATAAAACTTTACGATGATCTAAAAAAAAAACATTTTATTACATAATTTTCGTGGCAATATAGAAGCTTTAATTTTTGTTACGTAGTGTTGTCGTCAAATAGAATTTCAGTTGCTTCTGTGCATTAAACACTGTACGTAAAATGAGTGCAATAATGATTAACCTAGTAAATAGAAATCTGCTTTGATTGTTTCGAGTAATATAAAGCAAATTAATTCGAATAAATTTAAATCTAAATACATACTCATACTGTGGCTGGATCATGAAAATTATGCTTGAGCAATGATCCGCCTATATATTTACGGTTAGTATCATTATGAATTGGTATGTCATCATCATCAGCCACTGCTAGGGCACGGGCCTACCCTAAACTAGGGCGATAGTAAACTACACTGGCCAAGTGCAGGTTGGTTGATTACACAACCTAAGAATTTATTCGTAGGTGTGCAGGTTTCCTCACGATGTTTTCTTTCACGATTAAAGCGTCAATTAATCGTTTTGAAGTGGCGACCTCTCGCATGTCAAGCAACGATTAACCACTCGGCCATTGGGTATTGGTATGTGCTATGATATTATGCGTATGTGCTGTCTTAATTATTAAATATGCCTTTTTAGTTAAAGAAACTTAATTTACACCACGGAACTGTCTGGAAGGTGTATCCCAAAAAGTATATACTTAAACAAACGTAAAGCTTTCCGCTATTAACAATTATGCGTCGTGCAGACACTAGATTTAAGGAAACCTTGTATATTTTTTTCGAAAATAAAGATTTATTGACTTATTACTATTATTATCATTTTGTATTTTAATGTTTAATTTTGCTTAAAAAAAACAAGTCATTTTTCTAATGAGCTCTTCTTAATCTAATATTATGTTGATGCCAAATCTACCTCGCGTCTTGTGATAACGATTTTTTTTTCATTTGAGAACACACGTCTATGGAATAGAAAAGGGTTTTATTGTAATTGGGGCTCCCGAAAAAAATAGGCGGCGACCAAATATTTCTAAAATATGAGACTTAGAATTTTATTACCTATTTGTTTTGTAAGAATTCTGATTTTTTATTTATTCGGCACGATTTCTTTTTTAAAATACATAAATAAACTTCCTGACTCTAGAAAAAAATGTTAAATAAGACATTTTTTTAATAATCCGTGTCATCCCACAGCTGGGCAAAAGTCTCGTCCAAACTTGTCCACAGCTCTCTATTTTATTTTACTTAAAATAGTCAGTTTCTAGTAAAACACTACACTATCTTAAAGCTAAATTACTAGATTTACACACATAGAGACATACAATATACATATCTCTATACGGATACTCTTAACGATTATATCTATAATCCTGATCACCGCCATCTCGGGTTACAAGTTTATGTCACAATTTTCTTTTCTCGGTCCAGATTGACACGTAAAAGCTATTATAGAGAGACAGGGGCGGATCTAGGAGTGAGACATGGGGGTCAACGAATACAAATCGAAATTTGACATTTGTTCGGTGGTATACTATTATGCTTATACTCGTATATATAATCTAACCAACCAAAGTGGGTCAAGATTCACCTGACCCACTTCGCGAATGTCAATAATATTTCGAATATTGACAGACCACGGATGTTTTCAAGCAGTAACTTTTTATAAACTCATTTCATGACATCATTCATGGTCAGGACTCTAAAGATTAGATTATACCATTTAAATTTTATCCCTTCCTGTTTCAAAAGAATGTTACACAGGATAATATATTTTTTTTCATAGTGCGTCCAAGATGACCTCACTCCAGCAGATGGTCAGCGGCGTTGAGGCATATGAGACCGACAGGCACAGTAGACCCTATTAAGTCTGTCGCCCTCAATTTGAAGGCCTCAGATGCCTTTTTACGCCCGGCCAGAAAAATCTTATCATGGGATGAAAGTAGGACTCCAGCCCTTTTTTATCCCACAAGACGCATTGCGTGGTGAGTCTACTGATAATACATTTGTCACGGTTGGTCTTATCTACAGTCTGTCAGACGAGGGTGATAGGGTAATGGCAAGCGCGCTCCGGAATTTTAAGTGACCACAGCGTTATTACGCATGGAAATGAAAAAGGAGGTGCAATAAAGAATTTCAATTTTCACACGAAGTACGTTTGCGCGAGTGTGCGTACGAGTGTATGTGTGAACGTGAGCCTTGTGTAAATACGTTTGCGGTGAGGTTTTGTATGCTTCAATAAGCATTACTTCCCTAAATTTTAAGATTTTAGACGATTTTAGACGACCAACCCGCTCTTGTCCAGCGTGGTTGATTAAGGCCTGATTGCCCTAGTTTAGAGTAAGCTCGTGCCCCTCAGTGGGAACGTATATGGAGTGATGATGATTACTTCCTTTGGTTTATTGTTGGCAAGCGCAGTTTATTGACAGTTGTATTGCAATAATAAAAATGTGTAAAATTTTTTAGTCCGGAAGCCAAAAGTTGATGCGGACATTATCTGAATAAAAACTGCTTGACTGGCTGAACAAAATGAATCTTTAGCACACACATTTGTTAATAAACCTAAATAAGTATCTTACCCAATTAACTAATCTTTCAAGATTGGTCGCCGTAACTAGCATTACGCCTAGAGCGGCCATATTGTTTTACTGTCCGTAAACATTACACGCGGTCAAAAACGCCGGTCATGTACATTACTCTGTCCCGCAGGGAACTGTTGCCTCTAAACTACACACATTATTCTGTTTAATTGTAAGTTAAACAGCACATGGAGCTTTATCCATTACCACCGTCCAGGCGTTGTTAATTTTAACTTTAATTAAAAATAATTTCTCTTCGCCACTGGACAACGATCTAACAAAAATGGATATGCGGGAAACGTAGGCGAATAAATTGCGAGCGCGAATTTTAGATAAGGCTTTTGACACGGTTTAATTAAAACTTTACGCGAGTATCTTTCGTGTAGAGGGATTTTAAATAGAGTTTAAGGAAGTGAAGGTATGAGCATTGAGAAATCTCGTGCGTAATGAAACTAAGATTGTGCCTACTAACAAAAAAGGATCGAAAATTAATCGAAATTCGAATTCTGCGTAATTTTTTGCATACATTTTAATTAGGCAAAGAGACAAGGTACGACTAAAGGTAAAACTTGCGACAAATATTGCTGACTAAACCAATATTTCAGTTTATAAATTGGCTTAAAACCAGTCTCAGCGTAATTTTCAAAAAAAAATCTCGATTACTTTTACGAGTAATTTACCTCTGTTCCTCGCAGTTTTAACCACTTTCATGACTGCAGATGATTTCCAAGTAAAAAAACCCTTTAGTTTATTATATCCCAGAAAAAGTAGGTTGAACCAAAAAACAAACTTTTTATTGTTTCGAACTGATATACGTTGATGGCTTGGAGTAGCCTCGTCGTCATCACCGGACTTGCGGCAGGCGGAGCGGAAGGCTCTCACCCCCTAAGAAACAAACTCTTCAATTTACGAATGCATACAAACCACATCCACTATTGCTTCTTGTCTACAACGTAATTAATGTTCCGCGGTTACGAAGTATCCATTTGAGCCGTAACTAGTCGGTTTAATTTCACCAGAGGCGTATCTTCCTTTTTAGGGACAAGTGTCATTTAGCGGAAAAGCAAGATTGTTTAAATGCTGTAACTGGGCATTTTCCGGGCTTAATGTGGAAGTTGCTGGAGTTGCAAGTCTCTGAAATGGACTTACTAAATTGTTTTTTAAACTGCCGCACTATGGCTATTTTTTATTTACAGACATAGTTTTGAAAAGGTAATCGTAGTATTTAATATTGAGAACGTTTAATTATAGGCTTACCTACCTACTTTTCACGATTGCTTATGGATACATCATTTCTTATTTCGGTTTTTTTTATCGAACATGAATTACTTATAGTAAAAATAACATTTTGTATAACCGACTAATAAAAAAGTTAATAAAAAATAAAGTGCATCTCCTATTATCACTAACTAACCGATTTTGATGAGGTTTATGTCAAAATAAATAATATAAATTTGATTAAAGCATTCCGTTAACGCAAGCATTTCATTAACAAAGCATTTACTATTCCATTACTAGTGAACTTCTTTATTTCGTATTCGATAAATAATTTCAAAAAATTACTTCCGCCCGTATTCTACCTCACGAACCGCGTTTGCTGACACGTCGAAATGTGTGACTTGTCTAAAAACCGTACGCATTAATGCATACAGCGGTCCTCGATACAAAACCGCAAACTAAATGGCCCAAACGCGGCGTATTTCACGCGTGCAATAAAATAAATGCACCGAAACACGGTGTGGACGGCGTAATCCGCGATGTAACCAGCTGATTACATCGAGCGCGCCCGTTCGACCGCACTGCGCCTATTTACGCCCATGTGGTTAAGTAGTGAGGTCTGAATATCGATAGATTTCGATAGTTTGAACATCAAGTTTTTTTTTTTATATTTAAAGTGCACAGATGGGTAAGACATTTGGCTATCAAAAAGTCTTCTTCTTATCGTATGGTTGATGTTGAAAATCTGGTGTCAGAGTTTTTAAGCCGCCCATAGGCCTCTGACATGGCTTCACACACCGTTGAAAAATTTCTCAGGTGTGCTGGTTTCCTCACGATGTTTTCCTTCACCGTTAAAGCGTCGAATGATGGTACATATGAATTTCAAATTTGAAAAACACATTTGTACCTGGCGGGGTTTGGACTGGCGACCTCTTGCATGGTAAGCAACGACCTTAACCACTAGGCCATCGACGCTTAATCAATAAGTCAATTATCAATAAGTTATTACATGTTTCAAAATATAACCTGATAAAGATAGTTTAATAGGAACTGGCAAGTGCTGGCCTTGGATATAGTGCGGTGGACAGGTTTAGAGGAGCCCAGCAGTGGGATGATACAGGTTAATAAAAAAAAAAGACGTGTGGCACATGGGGACTGCCGCGGTATAGCTATAGCATAGCATCGTCCGATTTCGGAGCAGCTCGTCTCGATTCGTGCGAGTTTCGTAAGTAGTACAATACGTCTAACCGCACGCACACAAACACCGTGCCGAAGTCTACCGAACTGAAACGATGTTAGACGATTGTGAGGTTTTTTCGCTACGTAATTTCTTGGTTCGGTCGCCGCGCTCAAAGCCCGCAATAAAAGCTATGTAATAGCTTATTGCTAGAAGAGAGGTAGTTCATTTGGAAAGATTTTCAACATTTTTAAACTTTTCAGTCAATAGGTACTAGCTACTCATAAGGCTTTTTCGAATACCTCTTCAGAACCACGCAAAATTTACTTCAAATATAATCAACTCATGTAATTTTTAAGCCAAATCATAATTAAAACAGTGATTACCAAAAGAAGGAACATGATGCGTGTTTCTGTCACAAAATACTATTGCAGCTTACTGTCTCAACCCTAGAAGCCTATCAAATCTTTCACATGGAATTGACTGCTCAGTGTTTTGCATTTCAATGTGACAAAATGATTATTATTATTGCGTGCAATTGTCGACGGTGGAAATGATAAATCATTGTTTTCCAATCGAATCGAATTAAGCAAGTTGACTTGTTTAGATATTTACAGAACAAACAACGTTTTAATAATATATATTTTAATTAGTATAAACGAAAGCAGTAGCATATACAAAGCTAAGCCCGACGTTTCGACTGCGCTCGTGACCATGGGTTTTGACTGGGTTACACTAACCCAGTCGAAACGTCGGGCTGTAAGTAGCAATATATTTGCTACTTTTTATCATTATAATAAGTGTACCTGTTCATTGCCCTTCCTTTGCTTCCGATAATCCTTTCTTAGCGGATGCCTACGTCATAACATCTACCCGCATGAAAAAATTCAGCCCGATCCGTCCAGTGGTTTGGGCTGTGCGTTGATAGATCATTATGTCAGTCAGTCACCTTTGAGTTATATATGTTTACAAGATAAGTAAACCTTCTCAAAAGTCTCAAATGATACAAAAAATTATATAATTAAAGTACACAGGAGTTTTCCAGTTATGTGTATTATAAAATTTGGTTTCGTACATTGAGTATGTTGTTTTTGATACCCAATTTTCCGTTGACATCCACAGTATTTGAACTAGAAAAAAAAAACAACAAATATAAAATAGTTTTGCCTTTCAAAGCTTAGCTTATTGAGTGAGAGCAAATATTTTAAATTGGCAAAGCGAGTTTTCGTTTTAACCAATTTTTTGGTTTGTAAGTCCTGAACAAACATGACCGATGATATTATTTATTTATTTTTATTTACAAATTTTTAACAAAAATATTTCTACTACTTACTAGCTAAACTAACAATGTTGATAAATGACAAAAAAAATACTATTTCCCTCTATTATAAGTTAAAAGGTAAAAAAACATAAATAAAAAAAACCTCCTTCTTTTTTAAAGTCGGTAAAAAAAAACATGTTCAAACCTCATACGGTACAAACGAAAAAAAAAAAGCTAATTGATGACCTCTTTTACCATGTCAGTTCTAAACCGACCCCTTTCCCCACTATCTTCGGTTATTCCGGATTTTCTAATGCAATTCCTCGGGTATTCCCTCAAAGGGATCCGTGTGGGTGTCGATTAGGGTCGAGAAAGAGAAATGGAAAAGGGCCCTGAATGATTTGTGAAATGTACTAAAGGTTAGGCTGCAATATTTTTCACTGTCACAGAGCCATTTCGGTCAGTCGCGATTTGGTACGTGAACGAAATTACGTATGCTCGCTACGGCTAGATTTCTTAAGGTGACTATGCGAATCTTGGACTTGGAACGAAATGGCTACTTACTAGCCATTTCATTGTGACTAGTTTTATCTAGAACTTTATTCTTTCGGAGATTCATCTCTTCTTGGATTTATCGCGATTTGTGGAACGTAATCTGCAAACCAAAATGTATCAACCATTGCTAATAAAAATCTGCAATAAAAAAAATATAAGTACTTACGACAGCACATTTTTTTATCTCCTCCGTATGAAAAAATTGATTATTTGAAGTATCATCCTGAGTGTCAATCTGGGTGAGTGTGTGTGCTAGTTATAATAAGTAAAACTCATTAAATTGAAGATTTGGCCTTATGATTTTTATTAATCAAAGCCATTAAACCGTTATTTACTACTATTCCGTATGAAAGTAAAGATTTTTTTTAATAAACAACCTTGCTTGAATACTAAATCCTTTCCTCAATATAAAAATTGAACGGATTATAATTGTATTTGGATTATTAATTAAAATTAGATAGAAAGTATAAGTCAACTCTCACTGCAAGAAGATTAACATCAATCCAATTTGCTAATACATTACTAACTCTTGTTTTAGTGATATCGTCTGCATAGTGGGTTAATCTCTAGCTACGAAAATTGTGTTACGAGGGCCATTGTGCCACAGGTAAACTTATAATATAACTTTAGTTGCATTAATATGAAAGCCCAACGTGTTCTGGGTACGTATAACATAGTGCTCATACTAGGAAACATAATTAATCATACACTGTTAGAGCATCTGCCTTGTGAGACAGTACTAACTATGTGTTGTTGGACTATTAATGATGTTCCTTTTCTAACGATGTAGAGTATAATTTGAATAATGGTTTCGTAGGTAATGTAGCTCCAATTTGCTGAGAAATGACTACTCAACATACATATGAAATTGAACATTATACAACGTATTTCTTAAGCTGCCTCGTTGGTATATTGATAGCAAGTGCTGCGTTAGGACCGAGAGGTTGATTCCGGCTCGAATCCGGGGTCGGGCAAAATTTTTGCGAGTTTTTCTGTTACGAAAATACTCAGCCCGGTGTCAGAAAGTTTGCGTTTGCGCGCCCGTGCCTCGCAAAGCACGTTAATCTGGTGGTCCTGCACCAGATCTCTTATAATCAATCATGACATGATTCGGTGTTCGGTGAGCTCGAGCTATCAGAGTAAGGAAACAGAAAGTGCACTTGTGTTTGCGCGTACATATGTCCTACGCAGTTGGTTGATCTTCATTGAGATCGGCCGCCATGGCCGAAATCGGTCGGACGCCTTATTAGTTACATTCTTATTACCTTGCGGATCTGTAAAATAACACCACATTTATTATCGATTCCGAATTTAGTTGCTTTAGCACTATTGTTGCGGATATCATGAACAACCAGTGGAATACAAAGATAAACTTAAACATATGAATATGAACCTATCTAGGCATTCATGTTCATCACAAAAATATTTGACACGAGTGGGAATCGAACCCACGACATTTGGCACATAAGACAGGCCCCTATCACAATCCAATGCGGCATGGAGCTAGAAAAAAAATTTAGATTTAGTAATAAAAAGTTCAAATGTTTTGTTGTCTAACCTGGAACTGTCAGGACAACAATAAATAAATTCTAGGAAATTTCGGCATCGTTTCCTATTGCCTAACAAATAACCTCAATTCATCCTATAGGTATTAGACTACCTAAATAAAATGTACCTATATATCAAGTACATTCATAGATTAATGTTTCATTTCATTATGTTAGTATGTGGTATGTCGTCCTGAAAGAACTAAATTATGTATATTTGAATAAATTACTGTGAAACTAAGTAAGTAAGTATATGTTAGGAAATATCGGGCACTCGGGCATAATTTTGATTGATTGCGTAGGTCCCTTATAAATCCAGGGCATTAGAGTTTCTCGCCGAGAGGTTTTCAGACATTGAGTAGGTATGCAAAATTATGATAAGGTAAGTATGTGCTAAACTAATATTTATTTGACACACTGCCCAAGTAGGGTTCTACTTTGCAAGACCACCCCAAAGAAAAATTGTAGTTGTTTTCAAAAAAGTGTTTTAAAAAAAAATTAAAAAATATTTTCTAAAAGATAATGAATAAATATTTATTATTATTATTTGAGTAGGGCAAAGTGGCAATATCAACAAATAAATATTTTATTTAAAAAATTATGTAAATAACTAAATATGATGTCGCCTACATATTAATTCGCGTTTTAAATATGTTTTACATAAAAACCTTCCTCTGGAATCCCCCTACCTATTAAAAACCCATGAAAATCCGTTGCGTAGTTTGAAAGATTTATACAACACTAGCTGTGCCAGCGACTTCGTTCGCGTTTCCCCCGTTTTTTACACATTTTCCATTGTATCTTTGCTCCTATTGGTCGCAGCGTGATGTTATATAGCCTAAAGCCTTCCTCGATAAATGGTCTATACAACGCAAAAGATTTTTTCAAATCGAACCAGTAGTTCCTGAGATTAGCGCGTTCAAACAAACAAACAAACAAACAAACAAACTCTTCAGCTTTATAATATTAGTATTATTATAATATTAGTATAGATAGATACATATGTACTATAATGAATGAGTAGTTTTATCACAAGTTCCCTAATAAGGGCATCTTACAAAGCGCAATATCTGCCTCTTGTTTATTATAATATCATTGAAGGCATGAAATAAAAAAGCGTCGATGGCCGCGTGGTTAAGGTCGTTGCTTGCCATGCGAGAGGTCGCCAGTTCAAACCACGCCAGGTACCAATGTGTTTTTCAAATTTGTAATTCATATGTACCATCATTCGACGCTTAAACGGTGAAGGAAAACATCGTGAGGAAACCACCACACCTGGAGATTTTTCAACGGTGTGTGATGCCATGTCAGGCCTACGGGCGGTTTAAAACTCTGACACCAGGTTGTTCATCAACCATACGATAAGAAGAAGAAGGCTTTGATTGTAAAGAAAAACTTGACGCCTCCACTAAACACTAGCCAGTGCGTCCCAAAAAAAAAGGAAACAATCATATTTTTCGAACTTCTCCGAAAATTTGGGCAAGTTTACTGGCCTCTACGCTCACGTTCCAAGTTTTTTACGAGCGGGCAACTTTTAAAAGGTATCACTTAGTGGGCCGGTGCTAACCCGGAGGGCGTGCGTTAAGTAGGCCCTAGGAACTTTCCCATTTAACTTGCGTCATGGCGGGGAGATTATCGCCAGGGCATAAAATTCGGGTACCAGGCCAGAAGTTAACAAGGCGTAACTTAGATTAGCAGCAATTTATAATAAAAATTATAATAAGGCTAGGATAAATATAGGTATATGCACTGCTAGTCGGCGTATCCTTGTTAAAGAGTCTAAAGTTAGAACTCATTAAACCAGATGCTGTCATTCTTGTGATAAAATCTTTACCCTTCTTTAGCTTTTCTGTAGTCAGGACAAATAGAAAAATCGTTAAACTTATATTAATTGTAACATACAACGTGTATTATAACACAAAATAAAAAAAAACGTTTGAGGATACCTATGTCTAGCACTGGATAAAAATAGGCTAATGATGACGATGATGATGATTGTAACACAAAATAAAAAACACTATAACCATTTTTTTCATATTCGAAGAACCAACATTTCAAACTGCTAAATATCAAATAAGAAATAGACGACTATAGTCTGAAGGCTCAATGTCCAAGTTCTAAGCAAAATAAATATGCAACATTGATAATGTTTAAAAGATACGTTATCAATTCAGTAATCATATCATCATTTTCTATTAAATTCGATCTTCACTCAATTTACAACCTTAAACCAAAACGTCCCCGCTATCGTAGCACCTTAAGTTCCCGCTATGAATTCTCTATTCCGATCACGCCACCGTCAATATACAAAACGTCTTCGCAAACACCTCACTGAAGACACTGTCAGAAATCCGATTAAATACGAAGAACCGGGTGAACCACACGTACCTATGTGTAACACAACCATACCCCTTGGGGCGTAGAGCAGGTAGAAAAAGAAAAGTTACACATGCTGCTTTGACAACCCTACATTCTCCAATTGAAAAGCACCCTTATTTCTATCACTGTACAGCGCATTTGACAAACTGGCCTTGTGTACGGACAGAAAAATAAATAAACCACGAACATGCATTAGACTCGGACTCTACTTGTCTCTGCGTTTCTGTTCGAATCCGATCTTTATGTCAAGGGGCGGAAGAATGCGTTTGTGTCCACGGTATTTTAGTATTGGGTAAAGCTGTGGTTTTGATTCAAGCTGCTAGACATGTTTGAAATCCACTCTTTGATCGAATCAGGTATTTTTTCGTAGAAAGAACAAATGAACGAAGTTTATTAATGCAAGTAATTGTCCCGTTTGTCTACGTTAAGCGTCGCGTAAGAACCGAGAGGTCCCGCGGGCTTAGACGAAGTAACAATATCGAAACGATAACGAAGTTCGAATAGAACAAAATATATGGGATTGACCACGTGATTTATTGCGTCTAATGTCAATCCCATACATTTTATTTCGATATTATAATTTTGTCTATGGCACCGGGTTCGTCGAGTCCTGAGTTTGACAAAATTAGTTCAGTTTTTCTGGTAAGAAATAATTCAACCCGTATTCAGGAAATTGGTTTGGTGTGTCCTTGATATCTAAAGTCCTGCCCTAGATGTCTCAATCAAGTCGGATTGCTGACTCAACGAATTATTAGAGTGAGAGAGCAGAGGGTGTACTCGTGGTTGCTTATTATTAAATTATATTAATCCTAGTTTCAGTTCATTGAGAAGAAGTGCGTAGAAATCCAAGCGTGGATGGCTAACAAAGCATTCCAAGATTTTGTTCCCACGCTTTCCTGCTCTTTGGTCATGTCCAAAAACCTTTACATTAAAAAAAAACAGTATAATTTTTGACTCTCTTTTTCTTCTCAACATATTTGTACGTACACACTTTAATTTAGTAGGCTATGAAGAAAGACCCATAATTTCTCAATTCGCTCTCATTCAAACCTTAAACAGAGGTTTAGTCTTGACACACGTCGACTGTTCCCAGTTCCCGCTATAAATCATGGCTACCCACATCGGAAAAACAAAATTGAATATTAACATCCAGAGGTAGAATAACGTATACATATTTTATTTAACTTAAGGCGAAGTAGTGCTACTTAAAAGTGTTTGTGAACAAACGTATGTTCGGTTAGATGTTTTATACTTACCTTAATATTTTCATTTTGGTTCTTATTATAAATTATCTGTTTTGTAAAAATAGTAAGGACGTTCATTTATTTTAACTTTTAAAACTAATCATATTCAAAGTTGACACACAATCCATTAAAATTAATAAGGAAAAAAAAACACGTTTATTGTATGGGGACCCTTAATATTTTATGTCTTATTTTTAGTTTGTTAAGTTAAGCTTTCTAGCTATCACGGTTTATGAGAAACAGCTTGGAGACAGACGTACAGGAAGGACTGACAGGCGGCAGAGGCTAAGTAATAGGGTCCCGTTTCTACCCGTTATTTTAGTTTTTACGGAACCCTGAAAACTACCCTTTGAAAGAAAACTGTTTAAATCTAACTTACAGGCAACGACAGTAGCGATCAAACAGGATAACCTCGCCTTAATCTGCAATGCGCATTTCTTGATGAATCTGTGCATGTTATTTGGATTAATTAAAATGTGTATTCACTTGTTGTTGCTCTGTATTAACCGTAGTAATGGAGAAACAGGAATAATTATTTTCCTTGATGTTTTATTTTGTTGTAAAATTTTAAGAGCTTTAAAAGCTATGTGTTCCTACATAATGTTTGGTTTCACATAAATGCAATGCATGTTGTTTAATAATCACAAATGTAAGATGCGTGCGTTAGCAATAATAAGCTATTAAAGAACAGTAAATTTAACACTTTTATATTATACTAGCTTTCCGCCCGCGACTTCGTCCACGTAGAGACGTTTAACTTGTAAAACATTATTTCTTTATAGCGCAGCCGGTTAAAAAAGTAGCCTTTCCCCTAGGAAGGCTACTTTTAACCGGTACTGTTTAAAATTTGGTACAGATATAGTCCAGAGCCTACTCTGGACTATATCTGTACCAAATTTAATTTAAATCGGTCCAGTACTCTATGCGTGAAAGCGTAACAGACCGACGGACAGACAGAGTTACTTTCGGATTTATAATATTAGTAAGGATTATATTTGGTTTTGAACAAAACCTATCGGAAAAGTGGAAATTGGTCCCCTCTGTCGAAAAAGCTCCGATCTAAATGGACGCCAAAGGCCGAACGCGCAGTTGTTACATGATAAATTAAGCGTGCCAATGTACTGCCGATACCAATGAAAAACGACGCTACTGTATTGACGTACCGTCCGTCTGAACGGAGTTTGTACGAAAATAAAGTGTAAACGGGACTATTTTTAGCCTTCACAGTGTAATGTTTAAAGCTAATGGATACAAATTCATCTGTGGGCGCTTTTAACTTTTAAGTTTTATGAAAGCCAAGTTTAGTAGACTTAATAAGAGACATTAGAAAACTGAAAGTGTCTGGGATATACCATGTTGTTTTGTCACATCAAAATGACATGATCATGGCGCTTGCAACAGTGCCGAAATATCGGGAGCTCATTAAAACAAAACAGCATGGTAAATATCCCGGACACTTTCAGTTTTTTAATAAGAGACATAAAAACAAAACAATTTACTCTTATAGTAGACGTATTGTTACGTCTACTATAAGAGTCAATTGTAAATTAAAGACTATAATTTTAGCAAAATTACTTATTGCTATGAAGTAGAGATCCTTTACAGATAACTCGCAGGCAAATGAAAAGATAAGGTAATCAGACCAACAATACCAATTTATCATATTATTATTTTCTAATCTAATAATAGAATGTAGGAGTACCTATTAATAATGTGCTTTAAATATTTATGTAAAAGTTACACAAAAAACAAATTGCCGATTTCGGCACAACACTTCTCCGGAACAAATGACACACGCCACGTTATCATTCGGTTTAATCCGTTCCTCGCGATATTAGATGTCTCCTCAGCATTTCATTTTGTATTTATAAAAAAATCACAAAGAAATTCTACAAAAGGGCACCCAAGAGGGAGGACTGTGGGATATTTTGTATTCATTCCTTACTTGCGTGCGTGGGGCGTAGGATGAGGAGTTCACATACTTCCCTAACTTTGTTAGCAGCTCGGTTACATAATCGGTCTCGTTGGTCTATTGGTGGCAAGCGCTGCGTGAATTCATTTGTTTTATTTATTTAACAACATGGCGTATGACTGGAGTGAGACTTGATGGTACATTTGATAGTAATGCCGCTGTCTCATACGCCAAGAGTAGTGGGTTCCATGCCATCACAGAACTATGTTTCTGTGATTGACATTGTTTTTTGTCCTGTGTCTGGGTGTGTTATTTTTAAATACATATTAAGTTTATTTAATTTTATGTATACCAGTTTTAAATGTGATATACGTAACACAAGGCGCTTAGGTGATTAAGTCAATATATATGTCTGATATCTTTTTCTTCAGAAATTACTCTGCTTGGAGTTAGGTAGATGAAGATGGTGATACGCCTCCGTCATGTTAATATTATCTTATACTACCTACTACTATCTATTAGTTACCATTTCGACGTGAAAAACATGTCCATCCGTTTTTCCTGAGCCCAAATTCGTATCAGTCACATGTTTAACAAAATAACCCAAATAAGTATGTTGCTAAGTAAGCTTGAACAAGTAATATCTTTTCGTACCTAAAACACCGAAGCGAATTATAATAATAACTGTGTTTTCTTTATAATGTTCATCCATATTTTATCGCCGTTGTTTATCGTTACAATGCCTGTTTTGATTAGAAAACTTTTCACATAAACACACCAGGAAAGGTTATAAGATGAATTCGTTAGCTAATTGGGTAATTAATTAGGCAAACACACGACTTAAGCTGAGAGCAAAACTCAAGATTAATTACTTTCAGAAACGAGGAAGTTTGTCTCAAAACAGCTTGAGCTTTGTCTTGTATTGTACATTTTTACTAAGTACCTTCTTAACGATACGGCTCGCTTCTTAAGTACATTAAACTGTTCCAATGTTAAATGTAAAAAGTGTCGATGGTTTAGATCCTTGCTTGCCATGCAAGAGGTCACCAGTTCAAACCCCTTCACGTACCGTGTTTTTCAAATTTTAAATTTATATGTACGATTATTCGACGCTTTAACTGTAAAGGAAAACATCGTGAGGAAACCTGCACACCTACGAAGAAATTCTTAGGAAGCCGGCGTGGTTGACTTAGGCCTTACCGCCTTAGTTTAGGGTAGGCCCGTGCCCTAGCGTAGTGGGGACGTATATGGGTTGATGATGAATGTTTAAAAAGGTGTGTGAACGATTTGGGTCAACGGCCATGTCTGCCGATAATAATAGAGATCAGCTGACTGTGACTGCAGGACATAATAAAAATATAGTATATGCATAACGAACCTCATTTTATATTTCGTATTAGGTTTATGATTGTGTTCAATTTTTGATAAAAAAGAAGAAAATTTGTAGTTGTCAATACATTATACTTTTCTGTTCTCTACCAAAAGCCCTATTATTATTTATTTACAGTCCTTAAAAGCCCTATTCAGGCAGTAATATAGTAAACAACATGTGCGATCATATACAAGTACGATCTTTGTTCCTTCACATTCATAGTTCGCTGAAAGAGCGCTCCGACTTTACCGATGATGTAAAGTCGGAGATGATGAGTTAAATATAAGGGTTCCTCGCAAGCTTCCACGATACCCGGTCCCACTTTTTAAGAAACCACTGGCCCGCACTAACGTCCAGACACACGCCGCAGCATATCGACTGACTGACGCGTACAATAGACTCGATGCCAGTGTTGACATCTTCAATGACTCATTTCAGCAGTTTAAGGCTAAAGTCAGCGAGTTGTTAAGGGAGGAGTAGTATATTTTGCCGCTCTTAGTACTATTATTATTTTTATTATTTTTGTACATTTAAACATTGTTAATTTATAGTTTTTCATTAATATATGTTACTTTTTCTATATGTATATATCTGTTTTTATGTTTATTTATGATATCCGTCCGTACATAATTTACTTTTTGGAGCATGATGTGGCGGCCTTCAAAAGACTTTTACATTTTGTTTGTGTATTGTTTAAGTTAATTTTAAGATCTTTTCATTGTAATTTTCTCTGGCTGTCCAATAAATAAAATAAATGATAGTTCAGGCGCAGGACATCCAGCTTAACGTGCTTTCAAAAGCATAGGCGTCCCTTCCTAACTCCGGGCAGAGTAAGTTCTTAGCAGAATAACTTAAATTTGGTCCTACCCCGGGCTCGAACCAGCGCCCCCATAAGCACTTGCTATCATAGACCAACGAGCAGTTGAATAAGGATCAATTTAAAATAAGGCTTATGTACCGTGAATTTTTAATGGTTGTTTTCCCGTTGCAGAACGATTTACCTTAAGTAGTACTTATGCTAGTTATTTCCTGAACAAAATGAACATTACTTTTCAATTGCCTTAAAAAGATTCATCAAATTCTAAAGCGTGAAGGACGATAGTTCTTTTAAGTGATGTGACGTAATCTGATTGCTTGCCGCATGAAATTGATGATTAAAGCTAATAAAGAAGCTTTACGCCCTGAATAATAAAGTGGTTTGATTGTGCTTTCGAGTTTCGCTAACCCTTTTCGTAAAACCGGTATTTATTGATTTGAATAAAAAAACCCGCACAAATATATTTAACTACTAATATAGAATATTAGCAGGAATACAAGCACTAAAATTTCACGGTGGATACAAAACGGTCAAGTGCGAGTCGGACGCGCGCCCTGAGGGTTACACTAGGTACTGTATCAATGTGCCTGGTGGTGCTATGGATGTAATGGATTCCTTCCGCTCTCACGGCTCCACCAATGGCAGAGGCGTCACACCGCGGAGTTTTAGCGGGTAGTCCCCTGAGTCACCTTCTCAGGAGCAGCTTGTCGGAAGTACCAGTCTCCGGCAAGCCGGGAGTCCCACACACCACCCCGGGCAAACCCCTGCCCGGGTGTGACGGTGCATTAAGCATTTCTCCGCGTAAAAAAAAAAAAAGAAAAAAAAAAAAAAGGTACTGTATCAATGTAAGCATCAACCCAGCTTACTTAGACGTCAAGTCTTAGTCCATGGAGATTTAAGGAACGCACTGAGCCTGGATTCATCAAACTTGGATAATCCTTAGTGGTTGAGACGAGAAAATAGACTTTGCTTGTAGATACTACGATTTGTGAAACTGAAATGAAAACAATTTTTGTTTAGGTATCGTCCTCATAACAACGTCATTTTTACTTCACATTGGCATAAAAATTTCGTATTAATTTTCCTAAAAACTTGTTTAGACGTGATGAAATTTAAAAACATAAATAAGATACACGGGAAAGTCAACTGGTCTAAAATAATATGCCATTAAATTAGAATTTTGATAACATTTCATAAAAAATAAATCCTAAGTTATACCTAGTAAGGTAATTTGTAGACCAAAGTAATTCAAAATGTTATTTCATCACAATGTCACACGTATTTTTTATCGTCACAAAAGAGTGAATTCATTTTCTCGTGCCAACTTCAACACTTCTAAAACAAGTCTTTTAAACTCGTGTCTCATTCGAAGAAAAGAAAGTTGTAGCAGTCAAAATTCACACAAAAGATCGCAAACTTGGCGCTGTGGCGTTATAAAATTCGGGAAGAGACTTCCTTACAGACGATCTAACTTGATAAACTTCTAGGACCAAACCTTGAAAGCAAATATTCTAAGAAAATGGGAAGTAATAAAATGAAGGAAGTGTATAAAGTAATCTTAAGCCGTGGTCCCGTAGTAGAATAGAATAGAATAATCGTTTGTTTGACACAAATACTAGTATAATGATGATAATTAAATCGTAAACAGAATTAGTTACCGATCATTCTTCACACAAGAAAAAATTTTTATGGACTAATAAATTCAGTTTTTTTATTTATAACAGACGATCAATATAATAATAAGAGTATTGATCGAATAATATTATAAGCACACGAATAATATTATACACACATTGACATTGACAGTATGCTAACTGCACTGAATGCTTTGGTAATTGATTTTCTAAAGTTCAAAAGTGAGATTTAAAAAAAACGACGCTGAAAAAGTATAAAACAAGACTTTTAGAACATACAATACTATTTTGAAGTATGCAATATTTACTATGTAGAGATAAGTTTTTCATGTTTGGAAAACCGCAGTCACACGTTGTCAAAGTGCTACGGTAGGTAGGTACTTGTGTATGGAACGTGTGACTACGCCTTTCAAACATGAAAACTTATCTCTACATAGTAAATATTGCATACTTCAAAATAGTATTGTATGTTCTAAAGTCTTGTTTTATACTTTTTCAGCGTCGTTTTTTGTCGTAAAGGTTTTAGTTTTTAACTTTTTATTATTTGTACTATTTTGGTGTTAGTAAGTAGTAAAGAAGCTATGAACGAAAAGATGTGAACTATATGCAATCAGTCCATGAATATACGTAAAGTCACATGCAAATGCTAGTAATATATATATATTTAAAATGTACAAGTAAAGCGCTTTCCAATGATACCAAACACGGCGTATTTATCTTAACTTTATTTTTTTACTCTGTATGTTTTGTCCGCTAGTGGGCGCCACATTAGATTTTGTGAAACCCTATATAGCCTATAACCAGCGGACAATTAAGACGCTTCTAATGATATGTCATTTGTCGAATTCTGACAAGCAATTTAGAAGTTATGTGGAAACAGATGAACATACATACATACATACAAACATACATACATACATACATACATACATACATACATACATACATACATACATAGCCTGTCAAAATCATAACCCTCCTTTTGCTTTGCCGTAGTCGGGTAAAAAAGCAGTCATTGATGTCCTCGATGGACTGTTTTTCTTCATAAATTTTGTACATTGACGAGAAAACAGCTTAATCAGTAAGGAACTCTAAAAGTAAATTGAAGAAAACAAAAAATTTCCAACAATCTTTTTGGTATTTCACACTGATTGCGTTTGAGTACACATACGATTTTCGTAAACGAAAAAGTTGTAGTCGCAAAATATTCAATCAAAGTTCCGCATTGGATGTTTGGAACTTTTCATTGGTACCTGTACATTTTGACATTCAGCAATGAATGTTTTCATTTGTGGACGAGGTATTCCTGTCTACCTTTTTTAATATTATGAATAGTAACTTACACTCGCTTCGCTTCAAGTAAAGTATACGTATAAACCTACCTCTTGAATTTACTCTATCTATTTAAAAAATCTAAATACGTTGCGTAGTTTCAAATATATAAGTATTCATAGTGACCGACAGTGGAAGCGTCTTTGTTTAATAAGTAAGTTACTCTATCTATCTATCAATCTGGCGGGTGTACACGCCAAAACTAGTAACTAACTAACAAGATAGGCGTAGCGACCCAAAACGAGTCTTGGCCTCCGATAATAAGGACCACCACCTATGCCGATCCTGAGCCACTTCTCGCCAGTTGACTCGAGCTCGCGCAGATCCTTCGTAACCTCGTTTTCCAGCTATACAGTAGCGCTACCATGAGATTAAAAGTGACAGACTCGATATCGCCTACGTAATTATGTCTATGAAAATTTTGTACAGCGCCCCTAGCGGTAACGCTTAGAACTAAAATCGGCAGTATGAGAAAAACAATTCGATAGGTTTTTAATGTACGTAAGTTTTCGATAGGCAACTCATGATACCGGTACCGCTACAGGTTGCCAGCACTAGCGCGTCCCCTGTATGTTGAAAACTACTGAAACTACTTAATTGGGAAGAAACATATGATATTATTGCCGACTTTGGTACGAAATGTTTTACGCGATTAACAACTTCACACGAATGTCATTAAACTAGTATTAGTTTTGAGATCTTGAAATAAAGTCACATGTTTACGAAAGATTACATAGAAACCTACGATTGAAGAAAAATAAAATAAAATTATGTTTGGATGTACTAGCTAAATTTTTAACTTGCAAAACTGAAAAGTGGAGAAAAATAATATCTTAGATATATACAAATAAATTATGTTTTGTCTGTGTCTCCGAAAAAAATAAAATTATCATTTTACTAGCTCCATGGTCCGTTGACAAGAGTTTGGATATGACAACTTGTGAAAGTTAGAATTAACAAGAGTTTTGTAAAATATGATCATCTGTTTTTCCTCAAAAAATATCGTGTCTTCGTATTAATGAGGCTACAAGTTGGCCGTTAAATAACAAAATGCTTATGCCTTAGAAGCAAGGGACCACCCTTTGCTTCTAGGGCATAAGGATTAACGCAATTAGTAATTACGCAATAATTTTTAAAAAAAACTTATTACATCATCAAAAAGCCCAACAGAAAAAATCCCTTCAACTGGGGGTATCTAAGGGATAGAAAAAGTTTTTTCTTCAAAAATAATTACAAATCGTGTCAAAACCATTCAGGCTGTTGGCCATACCAAGAATGGACATACATATCCACATACATGCTCAAAAAGAATTAGGGGTGAGAGCCATCCGCTCCCCCGCAAGTCCGGTGATGATGTCGAGACTACTCCAAGCCATCATCGTATGTAAGTTAATAAAAAAAATCTAAAAGCATTAGCGTCTTATTTCTTCGGTATTAGGCATACGTATGCTTTCTCATTAACAAAATTACTATAAAACCGAATATATGCAAGTGCTTATTTTCCACTCGAAAGCCTTTGATAAACGACGGTAACAAAGCAGGGCTATTCATAGAAATATCCAACCATAAAAGAGGGCTCGGTGTTATTTCACATAAACCGGACAGTTGCCAGAATTTACGAGCAACAGTGTGGATCGATTTCATATCTTTTAGTGGTCCATGTGTGATGTTCTATGTATGGAACTTTGTTCATTATTATAAAGTGTCCGGCCGGCGGCCATGATGGTAGATATCAATGGAGAACCGACAGTACAAGTTATATTGCGCAAGTGTGCAAATACAAGTTCACTCTCTGCTCCCTATTGCTATTAGTTCGGTGACTCGGCAATTCGACGACTGATAAAAAGTTAGGTGCAGGACCATTGGCTTAACGTGCTTTCTGGTCGTGCTGCTAGCTCCGGGCCGAGTTATTTCCTTAACTCAAAAACTCACAGAAATTATGCCCAACTTGGGAGATGAATCTGGGACCATTAGGCCTGTGACGTTCGTTACTAATAAACCAAGGAAGCAATCGTTTATTATTTAACCGTCCAGTCGAAATGTTTACTGACGCAACGAAAACATTTATAAAGCTCTGGCTTTCCCTTGTAGAATAATAACCTACAAAACCTTTACCCTCAAAGCACCCGTTAAATCAGAAGTCAGGCAATCGACGGCTAATCTAGATTTTAATACGAACCCATTTTACCCAGCCTCGTCTCCAAACTCATCTGAAATGCGAAAGGTTACCCAAGTTCGGCCAACTTAACCAAAGTTAAAGCATTATAAGCCTTATGACAACTAGTTTAGGAGTTGACGACCTAGAAAATAGGGTTCAAAGTGTAGTTCCCGGGATGCAGCGGAGGCAATACAAGGGAGCAATTTGTCTTAAACTGTCTCAAACTTCACTAATTAGAGTAAATTACCGTCAATCTTTGTTGAGAGTGGCGCCGTGATGTTGTTTATGGATTTCGAAGATTACTCTATGGGTTTTGCAATCTTCAGGATCGTGTTTTGTACCGATTTAGGTCACGTCATCCTTTAAAATTTTGTTGACCGGCAATAATATGCTTAATAATATTTGTAATTTTATTTTAAACTATCTTATTGTCATGCAAAATTAATGTAACATTTAGATTTGATATCTTTCATCAAATTCATAGAAAAAAAATAAAAAGGCTTTCATACGATTGAACAATTCTATTATTAATGTGTAGGTAAAATAAATACTTTTGAAAAGGTACTTTTAAGTAGTGACGAAAAATAAAAGAGAACTTAACCAAAGTTAATAAGCCTGCGTTAGCCATTTTAGTTCCCACGCTGACCTTTTTTTTTTATAAAAGGCTAACAAGATGACCTCACTCCACCTGATGGTAAGCGGAATTGAGATCCAAATATGAGGTCGACAGGCACAATATATCGTATTGAGCCTGTCACACTCACCCTGAAGGTCTGCTTAAATGCCGTTTCACGCCCCGCCTGAAGAGCCCGGGATCATAGGAAGGAGGGAAAACATGAGCTGGAAGGGCATTCCATGCCTTAATGGCACGGGGCAGAAATGAGGAGCTAAACCTCTTAGTCCGAGCCACCAGCGCCTGCATTGTATGTGGATCGCTGCAGCGCTGTCCAGCACGTGTCGTTCGGGAGTGGAAAGGGGTTTTAGTAGTTAAAATAGACTCTAGAGATATCAGAATTATGTTTTGGTGTTGTTTCATGACTGTCAGAATTGTATGAAGATGTAAACATTAAATTTAGTCAATTTCCTTACCGCACGTTAGATAAGGTTTAAACATCGGACATAACCATAAAGTGGGCATAAAAATGCCATTTCACTCCCTCAGGGGAAATGTCATCGCAATAATATTAGCAACATCGTCGTTTAATAGCTAACATCTTTCATGAGTACGTAAAATTTCTTCTTCATAAAAAGTAATACAAGTGTTAGTGAAAATAAAATAATAGTTTGATGGAACAAATCTCTGTCGAACGAAGAAAAATGTACTTCTCATTATGCCAGATCCAGCCAGCTGCTTAGATGTCAGATCGATGTTTGTGATGTTGTGAAATAATTATTATTATTACTGTACTGTATTTCCTTAAATTAAAGTGTTTCCCAATAATTTTAGACCTATATCTCCTTTTATTCTTAATGATTTCAAGAAGATAGTACATTAACTGGCTCAATGCTTTCTCAAACAATACGTTTACAAATAAAAATAAGAACTAACAATTTATTGTCTCCCTACCGAATCGTGAAGGCTAGGGAAACAACACGCTAATCACGTATCACGTACGACCACAAGGTTTCACCAGGAAGCATAATAAACAACTAGGTCGGGGAGCAAGAAGAATAGACCAAAACACAATACCGTCACAAAGGTGCAACCCTAAACATTAGTCCCATAGTTCTACTGACACCATACCACAAGAGGCGACGTTGAAAAATTTTACGCCCATCATAAATTCCGAACGCCACTAACGTATTTGTTAAGTCTCCTTCAATTCGCACTTGGCCGAACAGCTTCACCCGAAACCCGACCTAGTAACTTAGTCAACAAGGTCGAGAACGGAATGGTGACGTAAATTAAAGGCTTTCGGTTTTCAAGGCGAGATGCCTTGGCAATTTTTCTTCATCGCTCGCCAATATGTTGTGGGATAGTGGATAACGCCATCCGTCTTGTATGTGAGCCATTATGTAAATGCTCGGTATGGGCAGCTGGTTAAATAAGATTGCTTATAAGAATTTTGAGTGCCTAATGAGTTATGCATACCTGTGAAATGTACGAGCGACAAGAAAATAGCATGTAATTATTAACACTGCCACGTTATGGATCAGGAAACTTATCGCGTAATGTTATGAAATGTTATATTGATGTGTAAGAGAAAATATGACGGAAAATATATCAGCAATATTAATGGATTTAATTTTTTCTTTATTTTTTTTTAAATATTTAGCCATCACTTAGAATGGTACGTTAATTGTAGTTAATTAAATTTAGTTTAGTTTCAAGCTTTCCAATGATTAAAAAAAGAATATTTTCATCAATTCATGGTTGAGTGTTTTTTATGAAATCACTTAGTAAAATATTTTCAGCCAACTCTACAACATTGCAAATATTGCAATACTCTGGGTAATACAAATCAATTCTAAGAATGTTTCTTACATAATAATAATATGCAAACAGTTGGTTTGTACTTTTAATTTACTTTTATTCCTATCAAAGCTTCGTTGGCATTTCTGAAGAAATTCAATCCATTAGTTTCGTTATCAACTGCAATATCTGCTAAAGGGAAACTAGAAACTGGTGAGAAGAAAAAAGTTGTTTTCTTTAAGATTAATAAAACATTAGACATTTTAACTGACTTTAAAAAAGGAGGAGGTGGTGGAAGGTCTCAATTTGACGAAATATTTTTGAGTGACTTAAAGTATTAAAATTAATAAATCGATCAGATCCCGTGGTAAATACCTTAAGCACGTGTTACGGATATCAAAATCGATTGTGGATACACAAATAAACAATAATATATAAAAACACACACACGCACACCCAGACAAGGAACAAACAAAAGTTAGTTCCCATTTCCCTTCAAAAGATAATAACTTAATCTTGATTAAAATTTAGATGTCGTAAATGAAAAAAAAATATTATTAAAAATTTATTAAGTATTTTAAAGCGTCGATTGCCGAGTGGTTGAGATCGTTGCTTGCCATGCGAGAGGTCGCCAGTTCAAACCCCGCCAGGTACCAATGTGTTTTTCAAATTTGAAATTCATATGTACCATCATTCGACGCTTTAACGGTGAAGGAAATCATCGTGAGGAAACCTGCACACCTAAGAGAAATTCTAAGGTTGTGTAGTCGACCAACCCGCACTTGGCCAGCGTGGTCGACTAAGGCCTTATCGCCCTTGTTTAGGGTAGGCCCGTGCCCTAGCAGTGGGGACGTATATGGGCTGATGATGATGATGAAGGAATGAAAAAAATAACGTTTGCAATCAAAAAATAGTTGGTATCTACTTAAGTGGTCAAACTAAGTAGATTATTCAAAACGTAAAGTGCAAGATTATAATTCACCAATGTCTCTTACAGTGATATATGTCTAAGTAGCCTACAAAGGCTCTGCTTTCCCACAATCTAGACCAATTTGGCACAAAATCCGGGTAATACGTCCCACTTAGTGGCCACTGTTATTTAGTTTCGCAGAATCCTTTGTACTTCGTTCTAAGTATTTTAAAGCGTGCTCCACACTACACTAGCCAACTAATCCTGTGTAGAATCTAATAGTGTAGTTCATGTATCGATAGTTTCGATGTTAGTCGTTTTTTTATAGGAAATATGTTTTGTTATCCTAGTCCACATACATTGCGTAGCAAGAATCATTATCATTAGCCCATACACGCCCTCACTGTTAGGGCGACCAGGCCTTAGTCTACCATGCTGACTTCCCAGGGAGTCTTCCCAGGGAGGAAAAATTTTTGTTCACCGTTAAGGCACATACATGTGAATT
Organism: Maruca vitrata; assembly: GCA_039566165.1. Classification (NCBI taxonomy): domain Eukaryota; kingdom Metazoa; phylum Arthropoda; class Insecta; order Lepidoptera; family Crambidae; genus Maruca; species Maruca vitrata. Next base: position 10,501,659 of record CM076921.1, read on the forward strand.
TTAAATTTAAAAAAAGGTGCTTGGCGGGCTTTGAACTGGTTACCTCTAGCATGGTTAGCAACGAAATTAACCACTCAGCCATCGACGTTCAAGACGCTCGCAGGTAGCAAGAAAAATTATGAGTAAATTATAATCGGCAATTCAGAAACAAAAGCCATATTCAACTGAGTAAAATTAGGGCTAAGTAATTTTTAAGGTCCGAAAAATGGAAAAAATCAACTGCTCCACCGCGGCTCAGGGTGGCAGGACAGTTAATTTTTTTCCGAAACAGTGTATGCAAGCTAGCACTGAAAAATTTTAATGAATTTCTTATCTTAAAACACAATTTTGACCGATTCCGTTACCTCTCGGTGTTTTCGTGGCGATTGCCGCCAGAACATAAAAGATGCAGTTAAAATATTTATGAACGTACAATCTACCGTAGGTAGTAAAAAATAAAAAGTCTTTTATTCAGACAGTCAGTAAATATGTTTATTACCTACAATCTCTCGCTTTTTTACCATTTGAAAGTCCATTTGTCAACTGGCAGCCAACAACGGCTTCATTGCGATCGCCTTCCTTTTTCCCGCAGCCTGCCTTATTATCATACATAACTAACATGAAAGGTCATATTTGAACAATAAATTAAAATATCCTACAAAATTAAAATAAACATCGATAAGCAGTTCCTTATTAACCAACGCCACTTCTCTAAAGTCAAGGACTGACCACATAGAGAGATAAAATTTGTTATACAAAATTTGACCTTAACCTAACAACCTTAAGTTCAATTCCCACTGACCAATGCAAGAAAAGTTTAATTTGCTTCAGAAACAGAATAATTATACTTGATTAGAGATTGAGAGGCCCTCTTAATCTGCAATTGAGAATAAAGAGCTTTAAATTACCCATTAAATTTTAGTTAAATAGAATAAAGATTAATTATAACTTTAGATATATTTTATATAAGGCAGCACTATAATTATGACCTCATTCCACTTGATAAAAGCGGAAGTGAGGCCGCATATCGTCGGTCTAGTTATCTTTTTTTCCTAACCTATTTAATAAAATAAAATGATTATTAATCATCACCGGAATTGCGGGGGAATGGATCCCTATCACCCCTCAACTCCCCGACCCCGTAACTTCTTTTGAGTGATTTTCTCAAAATTTATCATATCAACTCTTAAGCTATTTATCACAATAGCTTAAGAGTTGGACTTATACAAAATTTAGTTTAACTCAAAAGTTTTGACTTACATAGATTTAACGAATTTTGATATTAGACCGATGGTATGAGGTCCAAGGCACAAATAAACCTAATTGAGTCTGACTGATCGCATTAACCCTGAATGCCGTGCCTGAAGAGATAGATAGATATTACCTAAAATACATATTAGTAAATAGATATTAGTACTAAAGATTATTTGGTAAATAAATAATACAAGTTTTTCTAGTTTGTGTCATTAATTTATAGATTTGATTGATTCATTTTGCAATTAAATCTCGTATGATTGATAATAACATTTCTTCAAAAAAGTCGACTGATTAAGACACTCGTCTGATTCCTCGAGGACAAATAGAAAAGTGTTTCACTAAATGGAAATGTTCTGATTCCGTAACGGCGAGATTATGCGGTTTTTATGCTAGTTAGCTCAAAATTTTCCGGCAAAAAATCACCCACTACAGCCAAAGTAATCCTCCCTCGAGTTAAAATGCGGAACCACAGATTTTACTGCACTAAGACACCTTAGCTCAAATTTTAAGTTAAAAAAAATACTTTTATTCTAAAATACCTAGCGCTTCAAGTATCTAGCATTCGTTACGTAGGAAAAGCTCGTCGTCAGTATAGTATTCTACATAAAAATATAATATCTATACATATAATAAAAATGTAACAGATCACTGCCTGCCTGTAACATGGATGACATATGAACTTGCGTTCATAGTACCCAGAACAATTATTTTTGATTTTTTGTTTCTTGTCTGCCCGTTAATGCAAGATAATCGCAGAAACGGCTTATCCGATTTAAATGTGGTTTAAGTTAAAGGGCATACTGAAAACTGCATTTCAAAATTCACGCACACTGCACAGTGGTACAACTTCTCTAATATATTTAGCCTAGCATTCTTTATGGAGTCCCAGTGAACGAGATCCTTGGAAATAAGCGTGGCACCGAAATATTTTGTTTTATGACCACAATTACCTTAAGCTTTATGTAAAGCTTTACACTTTTACAAAAGTCATTATTAATGGCGAAGTTTTGGGTTCAAGGCGAATTTATCCCTCACTTTTGTGGCGTCTGCTGTATTTGAAATTTCGAAAGAAAGGGTTGCAAAATAATTTATATATTTTTTTTTTATTTAGTCTTGGTACCTATTTGGTTTGTAGCTTCAACTATAGTTAGGCATAGCATGCAGTAAAATCGAATGCATTCAAAATTACGATGCAAAACGGGTATTGATTCCTATAAAAAAGTAAAAGTAGTCTTCACTAGCTTTCCGCCCTCGACTTCGTCCACATGGAAACCCTATTCCCGCGGTATCCCCGAGATAAAAAGTAGCCTATGTGTTATTCTGGGTTTTCAGCTACCTGCATGCGAAATTTCATTGTTATCGGTTCAGTAGTATTTGCATGAAAGAGTAACAAACATCCATCCACACATACAAACTTTCACATTTATAGGATAGTAGGATCTTTACAATATCAAGTAGGTATTCACTTAGTTCGGACGTTTGAAGGTACCAGTGTTGGCTTGCATGCTACTTAATATGTTATACATTAAAACAATAATAGGGGATCGCACAATATTTTTTTTTGCAGACAGATAGATTCTTGAGATATAATGAAATACTAAAGTTAAAATTCATCGTGACGTCATTATGCCCAAAGCTCATAGGTGACTTAGACAGCCCTTTCTCCCCAAATTCGTTGTTTTAAATACGATTTCTTATTTAATTTTCACCAAAAAATACATGACTCATAATTTTTCTTCATGTGATCGACGAGTATATTAAGTATTTTAGATATTTTTTTCCGGTGGCCTTTTAAGTGTTCTCTCATAAATACATACATAGAATCACGCCTTTTTCGCAGAGGGGTAGGCAGAGATCACCTCCTGCCATGTGCTACGGTCCTGGCACACCACTTTCACTTCTTCCACATCCATCTACCTCTTCATGCACGCTCGTCGATTACAGGTACTTTTGATTTGACCTTTAGATACTATAGATGTGACCAATTTGGTCATGGAAGGTCTGTCTTGGTCTTCCCCTGTCAACGTTTCCATTTATACCTTACTAGCTTTTCGCCCGAGAATTCGTCCGCGTAGAGACATTTAACGGGTAAAACGATACTTCTTTATAGCGCAGTTAGGTAGCAGATTTGTTAGTAGGTAGGCAGGTAGGTAGCTTATGAGCTACTTTTTAACCCACTGAGAAAGGACATATCCTTTCTCAGGCTCTAGACTATATCTGTACCAAATTTCGTTTAAATCGGTTTAGTACTCTATGCGTGAAAGCTTAACAGACAGACAGACAGAGTTATTTTCGCATTTATAATAGTAGTAAGGATTTCCCACACGATGTAAAAGAGAGCCCTATCTAGCCCAGTTCGTAGTCAGCGCTAGTAACTGACTATTATGATTTTGCATTCTCTTCCGTACGAGACTAAAGCCTACAAAGCACCGATGTAATTGCCATATTTATCATTATAACAAACAGAGCTTATGACGGCGAGCGGAATTAATTTCAGTTTGCTGTACAGATAATAATTAACGATGAAATATGGCGCGAACCTTTATTTTGTTAATGTTGAATACTTTCCCTGCTGTATTGTGATTTATGCCGGAATCGGAAGAATTGGTGCATCGTTTCATGCGAATCGTATAAGCTTTACACATATTACTAACTAGCCACGACTTCGTTCGCGCGGATATGTTTTTAGGAGCAATGATTTATTAAAATAGCCTAAAATAAACCTTGTAAGTAGAAAAAGACTGATAATTTTAGTGCACGTTTCGCTAGTAAATAATTAAGTTAAAATGACACGCCTGGACAACCTACGTTGTTCATCACACTAATATTTTGTGCTTAGAATTCAGTACATCCACCATAATTTTTTTTTATTTACCTATGTAAGTTATGTGGTAAAATAACATGTCTTACAAATTGTTTCCATTAATTAATTTTAAAATAAGTAATTAAATAAAATTTTCGACATAGTGCAATTTCTCAATTCAGTAGTGCTAGCATGAATTTAAAAGTGACGGACTCAATATCGGCTATGTAAAATATGTCTTTAAAAAAATGTACAGCGCCCCTAGGGGTAACGCTAAGAACTAAAATCGGTTGTATGAAAAAAACAATTCGTACGTAAGTTTTCGTTAGCTAACTCATGGTAGCGCTACAACCCTATAATTTTGGTATCAATCTTTTAAATCATAAGGCAATCGTTTACTAACTACAGGTACTACGTCTGCGTACGTGACTTTTGCTAAAACCATTATCTAGGTCATAGCATTTTGTGTCTGCGCAAGCGCTCTTATCGCCTTTCTAATAATAAACTATCAAAGCTGTCTAGTAATTACGTTCTTTAGACACAAGCATCGGTGGTTCAGTGGTAGAATGCTCGCCTGCCACGCGGGCGGCCCGGGTTCGATTCCCGGCCGATGCAAACTTTTTCATATTTTTTTCTTTTAAGCATGATGTTGTTTAACGGTTTTATTTTTACTTTTATGTTTCGTTATTTCTCCCGACTTTGTTTTTTTTTTCTTATCGCCCATTATTATCGGAATGTTTGCATTAGATTATTTATGCATCCCACTAACTATCTTTGTCTTTTTAGTGTTCTGTTGTAATAAAAAACAGAACCCCTAGGAGATCGTTTCGTTTTCAAGGCTATAACTAAGTTCGTGCATTAAGTTAAAAATAAATTAATTCTATCCTATATTTCCAACTTCTTGACTCCTATTTACCGTACGTAATGATTGTTTATCATCGATTGACCTATTTCAGCCATGGCTACCACTTCAACTCCTAATTCTGATTAATTCATTTTTGATTCACGCTAACGAAACGCCGATCTTCGGCGCCAATAGATTTATGTATCGGGCATCGGCGCCGACCGGTCAGCGTTACTTAAAAATGTTCCCTTTATTTCTATTCATACTAGACCTTCAGTGCTGACGGTCAGCGAGCGGTCAGCGCGACTCTTAAATCAACCTAATTGAGTCTGCGCTGGTGACGAAGATGACTTACACAGCCAATCTTCGCAGTAAACTTCAACAATGTGGGTACGTTACTTTGCCGTTACCTCAGTGTTAGGTATTGGTTGTAATTAGCTACTTACCTACTTATCACTCAGAGTTACTAGACCACAACATTACCATGGTATTAGAGTATCCAATTCACCCGCTATACTTAATAGGCCTGACGACTGAGTCAAAATCTTATTATTCTATTTAGTCCGTACGTTCGTTTATACAAAAATATGGAACACATATGTTTTTGTTTTTTAATTGATTTAAAAATTACAAAATTATAGCTTATCAAACTTCTGGAGTGGGGGCTTGTGACGTCACGGTTAGGCAAAAATTGTACCATAACGTGACGTCATACGAAACTTCTAAGCACTATAATATCTTCATAATTTCTTGTTTGTGAAACAAAATAAAAAATACAAGTACAATATTTTTAAATAATCAAAATAGCGGACTAATTATATTTTTTTAGTCGTCTCGCCTATTTTATACCGACGACCTTCAGCGGTCACCGTCACCCCGTCAAAGTAAAATGAATCCTTTGCAGGAATACTTTCCTTGAAACCACGATAATGTTGAACACAAATATGGTAACCCTTTTTGCGGTCACGTGCTAAGTTAGGAAGGGACAGTAGGGCCCGTAAAATGACCTCCGACCGACATAAATATGAATGTGGAAATTACTGAATTTCGTCGGACTGAGTGAAATTGCTTGGAGGTAGGGAATACCTAACTTATACATCAAAGACATAAAATAGACATATCAGTTCTAAATGGAATGAAAAGGTTCATATGAACTAGCGGCCGCCCACGACTTCTTTCGCGCGGAAATGTGGAAATTAAAATAGGCTATAATTTACTAGTAAACTTAACTATTTATTAGTAAAAGTCTAGTTGAAATGAGTCCAGCCATTTCGGAGATTAGCATGAAAAAAAAAAGAAAAACCGCCTTAAAAAACACGAAACACTAAAAATTACAAAATAATATAAAAGGAACATTAATAATATTTGGGTAGGAATTTGATATGTTTTTGAAGGCGGTGCCAGAACAACTAAATTTAAGACCGACATGACCGATGAGAGATCGGGCGCAGGACCACCGGCTTAACGTGCTTTCCGAGGCACGGGCGTTCAACCGCCAACTTCCTAACTCCGGTGATCCGATGAGTAATTTAATTACAGAAAAACTCACACAAGTTTTGCCCAACCCCGGACTCGAACAATGAATCAACGAGGCAGTTAAGTTGCATTCCTTTACACATCATCATCTTCAGCCCATATACGTCCCTACTGCTGGGGCATGGGCCTACCGTAAACTAGATCGATATTCCTTTACACAGTTCCTGTTAAAATTGGGATGTTTGTTTAATCTAATGTCTCCTAGCATAAATTTGCAAGGTAGGAGTTAGTCTATCAACAATGTAGTTCTCCATAATCCAAAGTTGGGTGCTGGCCGTGGAACAGTTCCCGAAGATCAGTTTCATCCCTTCCTTGTAGTTGCCTACTTGCAAACACTTCTGGGAGTCCATGTGTCTGATGTGTTTCGTCTGAAACAGAATAAGACGAAATCATATAGGGTTTTTTTTTTCTTCCTTAACTCTACTAAGCATTTTTAATACGTGTATTCGATTTGGGGTGAAAGCCATCCGCTCCCCCTCATGTCCGGTGATGATGACGAGGCTTTTCCAAACCCTCATCGTATGTCAGTTAGGAAAAAAATGGGTATTCGAACCAACACTAGAAAAAAAAAGATTGATAACACGTTCAGATACGGAACAAATACATTTTTAAAATTATTTATTTTTTTCGTCTGTTTTTTTGTCATCTCTAAGCAATTGGTTAACAGGTAAAAAAACTAACTGTAGAAAAAAACAAAGATCCAGACACAGACATTTTTTTTGGATATAATATTTTAGGGGTGAGTTGATATTGAAGACACGGCTCCTGGAAATTTAATTCATAAACAGACTACCAAAAAGCAATTGAGTCATACAAATCTTGTGAACCCAACCTTGCAAACGATTTACAATGGCCATCGATTCTTCCAAGAATTTGATTATCCAATTTTCTTACGATTTACAATTCTGATGTAAAAATAAACTTCGCTTTTGACTTCTTAGAAAAAACATAAATAGTTAACAGCAAAATCAACTCACTTTTTCGTCGTAAATCCAAATCTGAGACGAAATATTGCCACCGCAAATGAAGAGTGACACTGATGAGAAAACGTAATCCAAACACATGCCGTCTCTTTGAATCTCGCCGTCCTTAGTGTAAACCCAATACTGCAAAATGAATAATTATACATAGTCTTATGAATAATTTCCTTCCACTGACTTTGAAATCCATATGTACGATTATTCGATGCTTTAACGGTGAAGGAAAACATCGTGAGGAAACCTGCACATCTATGAAGAAATTCTAAGGTTGTCGAGTAACCCGCACTTGGACAGCATGGTTGACTAAGGCCTTATCGCGCCCTAGTTTAAGGTTGGCCCGTGCCCCAGGCAGGTGATGATTATGATTTCTATTGTGACAGGCAGTTGACTTTAGAACCGCCATAAAAACAGAGATCAAAGTCAAATAAACAATATCGTAGGTATTAGAAAACTGAAAGTGTCCGGGTTATTTACCATGTTGTTTTGTTTTAATGACTTCACAAATTAACTTTCAGTTTTCTAATGTGTGTAACCATGACAGTTTAAAATTAAATATCGTAGGTATGTCGTTAAAATAGCCATAACAAGCTGGATTTCAATGGAATAATTTATCTTTTAAATAAAAATATATCTGGGACATGTCCACGCACGGTCATCACTGTCACACCGTGCCCAAAGAGAATATAATCACTACGTTTTAAGAGTCGGGACTCACGTACTAGCCAATAGAATCAGTTTAGATGGCATTTCAATACCAACATAAAACATTTAAATGTCAAATGGCAGTAGTGCCAATATGACGGACCAAATAGTGCTACAGTATACCAAAGAGAATATCAGTACGTTTTCATTTAAAAAAAAAAAGCTTTAGACGCTTTAAAAAAAAAGGATGTATTGTAATATTAATGTATTAATAATACAAGGTTGAAAATAATGTAGACACAAAATAAAACACTATGAACACTTTTTTTTTATAATCCGGATTTATTAAACGGTTTATTTAGCTCGCCCCGTACGATCTGATCTGAAATTTGGTACAGTACACACTTGATTCTGGTCTGGTGATTGATTTTCTATGGGCACATATATTAAGTCTTCCTTTCCCACTAACTCACCCACGGTCGGCATCTGAAAATAAGTTAAAAGATTTATTAATGTACTTACTAAACTTTTTTTCCCCTTGGTTTTCACACATTTTTCATTATTTCTTATTAATATAGTTTTTATTTTTCTATGCCCCCAGGCCAGTGTGGTCGGGCCTCATGCAACAAAGTGCTCCCTTAGATTTAATGTGATCTTTACTTATTCTTACAAGTTATCATAACAGTACAACACTAGTACACAATACGAATGAAAATCTATTTTAGCATAATATGTTTGTATTTGGCTTGCTTATCGAGTAATTAATTATCAGAAGGTAAAATGTATTTGATTCTATGCTTACCGGGACTCATCCAAAGGAAATTTTGCCATGAACTTCCTTTTTTCGCAGTCTATACGTTGAGCACGATCTCCACAAATTTCACAAGTTAGAGAACGCTTCTTTGGTGCCATTTTATGCAATTAATGCAATAATACCGGAATCTGCTTATAAAAACACGATTTACTGTAAAAAAATTATATTGAAATCTAAGCAAACAAAATGTCGTTCAACATTCATAATAAAATGACAGATCCGACACAAAGAGAAAATAATCACTCTCCGACCAAAGAGAATATAATCACTATGGATATGAAAATGAATGAAAGAGAAATCTTACTGAGTGAGCAGGACAGATATCGCACGCTTAATCAAACAAAGAAATAACTCAAAAATCACAGTTTTTGAGATTTAATCATAAAACGTAATATTACGACGATAAGAATAGGTACGCTCCGACTCCCGCTCGATTTGAACAAAAATAAGCGAAATAATAGATCGCCCCTCTCTTTTTTACTAACTGGAGCGAACAAGTTGTAACCAATAAAACGATACACTTAGTGATGTGCCAGCGCCGACTCAAGGTAACCAATTTGAAGAACGAAGTAAAATGAATTAAATCTGTTTATTATTAACAGGTGACTTGCATTTCTTGTTATATTTTTCTACGAAAGCGATTATTGTTAGTTTTATTACCATATAGAATTAAAAATTATCGTCACGGGTAAGTATCATTTCTAGTTAATTCAGTTTACTTTTAAAGCATATTTTAGATTTCCAACATACATCGACTTACTTCAGTTTAGTATTAAATTACATCCAAAATAATTAGATCTATTATATTTATTGCCGTTTATCATAAAAAAATATTCTGTGAGTATTGGCATATTAAGGAATAATTTCTTTTTCGATTAAAATAACCTAATGAACACCAGACAAAATCTTTACTTACGTCATTTTAATCTTTATTTTATGTGACCTAGTTTATTATTTTTACATCGATTTACTCGTATCTTCATGGTCATTAGCTTAGTACCAATAATAAGTGATTAAGTTTGGGGTCCCTCTATTTGATCTAATTATTATAAAGGATTTTGAAGGCATTTAATGTAATTTCTTATCCTTATTACATGGTGTACAATATTTACGCAATGTTGTATCCCCTTTTTTCAGTATGGCGTCCTCGCGAACTCGTTGATTCTTCAGTATGAAATCATAAAGTCCTGAAGATGAAGAATCTCAATCTTTATCTCTAAATAAAAATGTAATCATAAAGACTAGATGTAACGATGAAAATGATACATTAAAAGATGGTAAAGATAATATTTCTCCAAACATTACAACACCAAATATCTGTGAAGTTTTACAAAAAAAGACAATTTAAAAAATCCTTTGAGAGCTGTAATGAAAGTTTATCAGATTACGATAATACTGTAAAACATGACAAGCGATTGATTGAAGCGTGGACCACAACACCCCAGTTCCATGCTTCTGGCATTTTGCTATCGAGCTGGGAGGAATTAAAGAGTTTCTGAAGGACTGTTAGTACCGGTGCTCCACAAGCTTTCAGGAGCTCTGTAGTGGTTCCATCCTCGCCCCGTGCCTTGTTGTTCGCTAGCTGTTTGAGAGCCATCCTTATCTCGTACAGGCTGATGTCCGGGATGTCTTCGGTATAGTGTCGGGTTAGCTTGGCTCTTGGGTCTGTCGCTGCAATTGCTGGCTCAGCACAGACCGAGGTATATAACTGCCCATAGAACCTCTCTAACTCCCGTAGCACCTCTGATTTGTTCGTCGTCACGCGTCCATCTTCAGTCTTCAGCTTTGTCAGTTGGCTTTGCCCAATAGACGCGTCTCTTGCAAACACTTTGGAGCCTTGGTTCCTTCGGCTTATTCCGTTTATCCACCCTTTAACAGCCATCCTAAGGTGGATATTCGGAAACGGAAGCGTCCGTTTATTCACTCTGAACGGGGTGCATAATCGGAATTCGTAATAATATGTTTCTTCCGATTTTTCACCCCAAGTACAGTTTGAATAAAATTATATTGCTGGGAAGTTTTAATTTATTAACGTAAAATAATCTTAAAATCTAAATTGAAGTAAGGTAAGCACCTGTAGGGTTGGTAGGTAGGATTTGGGTGAAAACCATTTTAAATGACCGTTGTGACAAATGAACCCATAACAAGTAAGAACCTCGTAAAAAATTAAAACTTAAGGTCTTTTCGCTACTAACACACAATAACAGATATGAAATGTTTCTTTATTGATCGCAAGCAAAGGCAAGATACGTTACGAAAAAAATATTTTCATCAATTTTATAAATTTTGCAATATGTCCAGAAAATGACGAAGTTTCTTGAACCGGGTTTGTGTTGTGTAGGTATGTTTCTGTAAATGACTGTAGATTGACAGGGTGGAAAATTGGAAGAAACATATGATTTCCGGTTATCCACCCCGTTCAGGGTGGTTAAACGGACGCGCGTTTCCGAATATCCACCTTAGGGTGGCTGTGTTAGGGTGGATAAACGGAATAAGCCGTTTCCTCAATTGTCTCCTTAATACGCTGGGTATTAAAGGAGCGTAAATATCATGTCGCAGATACTTCCTAATCTGACTATTTTGCCTATATGACTCAGCATCATCCGTAGTTTTGTGCGTCAAAGAACTTTCTAAGTTACTTATTGTATTTGTGAAAATACTAAAAGTTCATTTGTTTTTTTTACTGTGTCTGATTTATTTATGAACGTGTTCTTATTTTTAGTATCTCATGTTACAATTGAAGTCTGATTTATTGAGCTAAGTTTAAAGCCTGGGTATAATAATAGTTTCGTTATCTTTAATTATTTTGTAGTTAATTTACTTTCGATAAAATGTTCTTACAGTTTGATACTAATTATTAAGCCCAAATAATAACAGAGACCTATAAGATTTTTTTAAATTTTTATTTTACATGTTTTAGACTAACTGTTGATCAAGAAGAAAAAATAAATAAATAAGGCGTACGACCGATTTCAGCCATGGCGGCCGATCTCAACTGAGCTCAGCCAAATGCGCAGGACATATTATTGGGCATAAGTGTCTGCGCAAACACAAGTGCACTCTCTATTCCCTTACCCTCATAATTCGGTGAGACGGCAATCCGACATGACCGATGAGAGATCGGGCGCAGGACCACCGGCTTAACGTGCTTTCCGAGGCACGGGCGTTCAACCGCCAACTTCCTAACTCCGGGATGAGTAATTTTTGCCCGACCCCGGTCTCGGTCCTAACGCAGCGCTTGCTACCAATAGACCAACGAGGCAGTGATAAAGAAGTACAATTATAACAAATCTTCGTTTTTAAAGAAGATATTATTGCTGTTACCGTTTAAGACTGATTATTGAGTTAGTATAAAAAGATTTAATTTAATATAACCTAATTATGTGGAAAGTTATTATTTGATTAATAAAAAAAATATGAAAAGGCGTTTTATTTCTAAGGGAATATAATAATTACAAGCATAATATTATTAAAAGAAAAGTAATATTAGAACTTCTTGTGAGAAACTATAAAAGTTTATAGTAATAAAATGAAATAAAAGTGATTAATGTCACATTATTTTTATTTTGTTATTGATAAACTGGATTATTTGTAATTATGTCAGGTCGTCACTTAAAATATAAAGCTAACATTTTATGCTAAAGTGAAATAAGTCAAAACTTTTTTTTTCTTTCATGATTACCTAATGATTTATCCCTCCAAAATATATTTTTTGATGTCATAATATTACCTATATATCAGACTATATCGTACATACTTTTTTTTCAACAAATTATAAACCATTAAATTTTTATGGATCGCGAAAGTTGACGCGGATGAATTGCAAAACTTTGAACGCCGATTCCCAAAAATCAGCAATTTTGTGTTATTTCTTTGTTTGATTAAGCGTGCGATATATCCGCCATTATTTGCCGCTCAAACTCCATAGTAAACTTTTTTTGTTCGAGCTTTCGCTAGACTGACCGTGCCAGTCAAAATAGATAACTAATAACTTTATAAGGTTGATGGCACTGGTTTTTGCTATTTTTATTTTAAAGGTATATTCATGTTTAGACAATTTTTTGCATAGATTTCTCACCGAGCGAGTTTTACTTACAATTAACCGCTTTTTAGTTTTGGCTTCATTCGCGTGCATACAATTAGTGCAACATATGCGGAGAGCGTCAGATGGTCACGATAGTTAGCGCTGATGAAAAAGTTTTGTTTTGCCCCTTTTTTAGATGAGAAAATAAGTTTTAAGCTAAGCTCCATTTTGTTTAGTTGATCACATACGTGTAAACTACGGCTGTACTAGTTTGATTCCTTTGCTATTTCCTGATGGGATAAACTGGACAAAAAAAGACGTGTGGCACTCGAGGACTGCCGCGGTATTAGCTATTGCATAGCATCGTCCGATTTCGGAGCAGCTCGTCTCGATTCGTGCGAGTTTCGTAGAGTCGTACAATACGTCTAACTGCACGCACACAAACACCGTGCCGAAGTCTACCGAACTGAAACGACGTTTGACGATTGTGAGGTTTTTTTCGTTACGGAATTTCTTGGTTCGGTCGCCGCGCTCAAAGCCCGCGATAAAAGCTATGCAATAGCTTAAAACATGTGATATAACGAATCTATCAGCAGCCCATGAGTTTGTGATGTAAATACTTTTGATCATTTCCACTTTCTTAGACGTTTTGTTTTTTTAAATATTTTTATGTAACAGTTGTAATAAAACAGGTATTTGCTGGCTTATTATTGATCTACGAATGAAAGGAAAACATAAGTCGGTATAAAAAACAAAGTAAAATAAATAATTCGTTAGTATTGGGAATCGTCGAAAACTTTTATACTACGAGGAAAAGCTATCAAGATTGGTAAATATTATTTATTTTTTGTTCCTTACCTGATTCCCTCCTTGACCGTGGCATGGTAGTAGCTTCACTTCCGGAGTAAGTGGCTTCGAATCCATGCATACGCCGTAATTACTTTGGCTGTATATCTTGAAAGAAAGAACATCACTATGTAATCAAACGAAACAATTAATTTTTAATTAGATTTCCGGGCTTTTGGTATGTAACTCGTTACCGAACGATTTACCTTAAGTAGTACTTTCGAACCATGCCCGTTATTTGAAAAAGAAAGATGCTGAGAAAAATGCTCTATGCCCTAAGTAATGAAGCGGTTTAAGCGTGCTTCCTTACGTAAAACCAGTATTTTTTATTTGAATGAGATAAAATTGCACATATCTATTTTACAACTAAGATAGAATCATATTACTGCGGAAAAACAAACCACTAAAATATCACGGTGTATATTCATAGTAAATCCGTAAATTGGTTTAATTACATTCGTGCATATAATACAGGATACGAATGATTTCCTGGTACAGGTATTCATTTGTGAGACATTTCTAAAAGTCCTAGCCATATTTTTTTTCCATTGTACTGTACAAGTTCTATTTTATTGCATATCAATTAACCATTTAATAACTGTGAGTTAACCATATAATATGACGACAACTATTGGAAGAATGGACAGAATCAAGCAAATACGAGTATATCTATAGATCAACCGCATCGAGATCCTCGTCACACCTCCAGTAATGTGGGAGTATGTTAGCCGCCTTCCCACATGATTGCATACATTGCACCAGTGTTTTTCAACCTTTTCATGATCCGAAATAATTTTACATACCGAAGGGGTCCCTGGTAACAACCTGGGGGGTTATTGGTATGTATTAAAGCGCCCCCCCATATCCTTCAACTTTTTATGTAAATAGGCAGTCCTACTAATTTTCATTCCATATGTCGTTTTATGCATCTCCATAATTAGTATTCGATTATAGTGCATCATACAGTGTGCAATCTTAGAAGTTAAATAGATATGTGCAGTTTTTTTTATTCAAATTAATAAATGTCGGTCTTACGAAGGGGTTAAATGAAACTCGAAAGCACGCTCAGACCGCTTTATTACTTAGGGCATGGAGCTTCATATAGATTTAATCATCAATTTCATTCGGCAAGAACTATGGATTATCAGGCTTTCGAGTTGGTTGATTAATAATTTGAAAAATTGATAAGAATAGGTATTTATATTTCTCACGAAAAAACAAGCATTATTCGATACTACTACTAAAGGTAAATATTTCTGCTACGTGAATACAACCACTAAGAATTCATGGTGTTTAGGTGAATCGATACTGCAATAAATGCTATGTTGTGTAAAAGACCCACTGTAACGCAATTTACGCACATAATATTTTTACTTGTAATTCCCTTGAGATCTGGCTTCCTTCATTAGCCCCCTAGGGGGTCGCGACCCAAAGGTTGAAAAGCACTGCACCACACATTGACAGCATGAGATAGCTGAGCGTGGTTACCATAATTACCTGTCCGCTCGCAACATAGTTGTCTGGCAGCTCAAGTTGAGGGTAAACATTCTCCAGATACCATTGGAACGGTTTGCAGTTCAGCCGCTTGCGCAATGCAACGCGCGAGGAGACGTTTCCGAAATCAACCCTGCTCTTTCCTAGTGTCTCGTAGAAGTATTTTGAGTAGTCGTCCATCCATACCTGTTTGTAATTTTAAAAATATACATTATTAGCTTTCCGCCCGCGACTTCGTCCGCGCAGAGATGTTTAACGGGTAAAACATTACTTCTTTATTGCGCAGTCGGTTAAAAAGTTCTTTATCAGGCCGTGGACTATATCTGTACCAAAAATTTAAATCAGTTCAGTACTCTATGCGTGAAAGCGTAATAGACAGACAGAGTTACTTTCGCATTTATAATATTAGTAACTAATTTAAGTTAAGCTCGTACCCCTCGGTGGAGACGTATATGGGCGTTTATGCATTTAGTATTCGGATTAAGTACATACTAAGTAGCATCGATCAGTATTAACAGAGATCCTTACTATATAATATCTGAATTGAGGCTGTAATGACAATGAATGAATATCACTACGTTGTAACACCAACTACAAAAATATTAACACCAACTAGCTCTAACGGTTATAATTTTACAAAGTTAATGTTGTTATGCATAAGTATTTTTGTTTTTTTTTCGAATGGGGAAACGAGATTTATTTATACTAACAGTAACTAGCGACCTACCCTCGCTCTACGTGGGGTATTTTATGTATTACCCATCCTTTTGAATGACTCTACCTAGTACTAAACTTAATTGAAATCCGTTGCGTGGTTTCTAAAGTTCTAATCGTATAAACAGCGGGAACGACAAGTTTTATACTATGTAATTTTAGATTAAATCAAGAACACATGTTATAACTACCATTCGATTCCGTACTCATTTCGTAAAACACAGAATATCTAAATTAACGGAAAGGAAACTCTCCGAATTCACACCGCCACTTGACATAAACTAAAACATGCAAACACAAGTACCTCAGCCAAACGCGCGGTGTTCCTTTTCAATGAGCCACTGTTCCCTGTATACGGTCTCCTCTTTCTAAAAACATGGCCGACATGAGAGCAGGGTACCATTTCTAAAGAGCCACCGCACATCCACACTTTGAAAGATAACTCTAAGTTCTCGGCTCCCCAGATTTCGAAACCCTCGTCGTAGTATCCGAGTTTGGCGAAATAGTCTTTGTTTATTGCAAAAAGTCCCCCAGATATGGTCGGAGTCTTTATAGGGGCAGCTGGGACTTTCCGTTGTATCAACACATCGGACGGTATTCCTTTCCATTTGAATTTCAGTTGCCAATTGAAACCTCCGATGCGGAGGTCGTTTGTATCCTGAGAGATGTATTCGAAGGTGGACTCTTGAATTTGGTCGACAATTGGGCTGACGACTGTGGTAGAATTTGAGGCTATGCGATCTAGCAGTGGTTCTAACCATCCTGAAAGTATAGGTTAGAGACGTTATCATGAGATATCAATATTAGAAAAAAATTGTTTGTTTATTTTTTTGCTAATACTATGCTCTTGGGCTAATATAAAAATATTACTGGGAGTTTTATTATGGACAAGATATTTTCGTTATTACATATTATAAAAATCATCATCATCATCATCAGCCCATATTCGTCCCCACTACTGGGGCACGGGCCTACCCTAAACTAGGGCGATAAGGCCTTAGTCGACCACGCTGGCCAAGTGCGGGTTGGGCGACAACACAACCTAAGAATTTCTTCAATAAAAAACTCTTCTCTTCTTAAATCAATTAGTTTAATTTACCTAGGTAACTTAATACTTAAATACATTCTTATAAATAAAAAATATTACGTAGTGTCCACTAATACAATTATTGGATTTTTTCATCTACAATAATATTATAAAGCTGAAGAGTTTGTTTGTTTGTTTGATTGTTTGTTTGTTTGTTTGTTTGTTTGTTTGTTTGTTTGTTTGTTTGAACGCGCTAATCTCAGGAACTACTGGTTCGATTTAAAAAAATCTTTTTGCGTTGTATAGACCATTTATCGAGGAAGGCTTTAGGCTATATAACATCACGCTGCGACCAATAGGAGCAAAGATACAATGGAAAATGTGTAAAAAACGGGGGGAAACGCGAACGAAGTCGCTGGCACAGCTAGTAACTGATAAACCTTCCCAATGAAACGATACTAGAACTACCTTCAGTACATTCGCAATGACTATCCAGGAAAATAGCAACTGGTGCCTTGATATCTTTGATAGCCAGCATTCGAGCTCTGATGAGCCCTTCTCTTTGTTGGGATCTCAACAATTTGACTTTTGGTAGTGACAAAACTTGATCTTCTAGAGGTTTCTTTAGATGATCTGAAATGAAGTTGATCATAATAAAATAAGGCGTCCGACCGATTTCGGTCATGGCGGCCGATCTCAATTGGGATCAGCCCATCGCGCAGGACATATTATAGTGCACAAGTGTGCGCGCAAACACAAGTGCACTCTCTATTCCCTTACTCCCATAGTTCGGTGAGACGGCAATCTGACATGACCGATGAGAGATCGGGCGCAGGACCACCGGCTTAACGAGCTTTCCGAGGCACTGGCTTCCAACCGCCAACTTCCTACTCCGGGCTGAGTTATTTCTTCACAGAAAAACTCACACAAATTTTGCCCGACCCCGGACTCGAACCGGATACCTCTCAGTCCTAACGCAGCGCTTGCTACCAATAGACCAACGAGGCAGTTGATCATAACGATACAATATAATTTTAACAAAACCGGTAAATAGGTATTTAAACAAAATATTCCGCTTAACAAAACGCGTTTAAATCATAATTTAAGAAGAATTTCAAGCCTATAAATGTGGCTCTACTGAAAAGTTCATCCATTCTACATAACACTGACTTGTTCTATGTATATTTCATTGTGAAATACCTATAAGATTTAAAATTCAATCATATATATATAGTGTTGTATTTCAAGTTTTTTACTTCGAAGTTAAATCCGCAAGCTTTGATAGATAAGTAAATGTTATTTTTTATAAATTATAAGTATATGTTTGTATTATTACCTATAGTTGAAAAATCATCAAACAAAATGATTTCTTTTAAAAGATGCCCTGGTGATCGATTAAGTATCGATGTAATCGTACGCATTAACGTTGACCACGCTTCATTATGAAAACATATCACTATAGAAACTTCTGGCAGTATATTTGAATAGTTCTGCATTTTACACCTGTAAAAAAGAACAATCAGCACACAGTTCTAGTAATCCTTTGTGTAAGCTAACATGAAAGTTAATCAAATCATAGGCGCCAAGCGTTACTTGATTTTATTTTATGTTTAGGTTAATTTTATATTTTGCAAAGTCTTTTACTCTAGAAATTATGATGCTTGCTTAAGATATTATGATTTAAGGAATTACACCTGCAAAGAACATCTTAAATGATTTTATTTGCAAGTGTTATACCTAAATCATTATAATATAGGTTGCCTAAAAGGTTAACTTATTTTAACTTACCAATTATATAGGTTAACCTTTTGAGTTAGTATTTAGTAGCGACAAAAAGTGAAGTGTGTGCTACTGAATATGAACACAAGAACAAAGTGTCCTCGCATTAAAAGAGACAATGAGAAAAGTGTTAATGGACACATTCTCTTACCTAAACAGTTATTTAAGCAGTTTTAATGAAATTACTTATTAGTCTTATAAGACTAGATTGTAATCTGATCGCGTATTTATCCTTAAGAAGAAACATCATACAATTTATATATTATATAGGTAACAAAGTACAATCATCCAGTAAACGTGGTCTTAAAATCTAAAAATGGTATTTTTAGCCAAGAAAGAAATGGATATTATACAAAAGCTTACCAATCATCTCTTACATCCGGTAAACTTCTATTCAACGGGATGATGTCGCTAACAAACTGATTGAAGGCATGATCATCCCATCCCTTTTTTATTTTCAATTTGAGGGTACTTCTTACTTTAGAGTTTAAAATTACTGGTCGTCCAAGTAAACCTAATACATAAGAAGGGGTAAATAAGATTTATATTGAGACCAAATTACTGAAGTACATAAATATTAAGTTATCGAGTTTTATGTTCGCCAATATTGTACGTAAAAGCTTCTTGAACCGAATGAAAGTTAACGAGCTAGCAAAAAATGTTTTCATTTTCTTAGAAATAGGTATACACTTTGATTCGAACAATTTAGAAAAGAGGCATTTTTTATTAATATTTTTTTGCTAATTTTGGTCTTTCTAAAATTGTTTTCCCAAAGTCCCAAAATCACTAAAAAGTAAAAAGTTTACTACGAGCTTACTGCAATCAAATAAAAATATTAAAATACTTACCAGGCGGTATATCATAACTTGCTACGGCCGACATTCTATCATCGATCGATAGAGTCAAATTGGCTGGTTCTAATAACTTCCAAACTGCAAAACAATTGTATGCTTGAAGTCATGCTAATTTTATGTACCTAGTTTAGGTGAAACTAACCGCTTGTGATATCTTAATCAGTAACTGTTTTATCATACCTTAAGCTTACCTAAGAGCTATAATCAAAAAAGTTTCTTCTGTTTTGTTTTTGCCTTAAAACAACATATCTTACATTTACTCTAGTGTGTAAGTAGTAATAATACATCCTTACTAATATTATAAATCCAAAAGTAACTCTGTCTGTCTGTCTGTGTCTGTTACGCTTTCACGCATAGAGTACTGGACCGATTTAAATGAAATTTGGTACAGATATTGTCCAGAGCCTAGGAAAGGTTATAGGCTACTTTTTAACCGACTGCGCTATAAGGAAGTAATGTGTTACCCGTTAAATGTCTCTACGCGGACGAAGTCGCGGGCGGAAAGCGAGTAGTATATAAAATATGGCCATCTTAATTTAATTGAAAACTTAATCATACCTTCAAACCCCGTATCATTGAGTTGCACCGCATCACTCCAATACTTTTCTCTAAAATCAGCTAAAGCACGATCATACAACTTTTTGTCGCCCAAAATCATCATGCTACCAGGCCGAAACTCCCTCACTATTGTCACTAAAGAAACTATCCACATAATAATTATTAAGGCGAATATTTTCAAAATTTTCTTGAACATTCTGAAAAAGGTAAGGTCCAATCAATGTTTCGTTCAACAATGTATAGGATGAACTGAACACTTCAAGAATATGTATCGAAGAAATAGCCGTGGGAAATACTACGCGGTAGTATTCGAGGTATAGTTTCGATACTAAAGCGATGTGTTTTAAAAACGAATGTATATTTTATATTGAAACACATTTAGCGTCAAAATTTAAAATATCCATCGAAGTGTTTTCTTTTAGTTTAGTTGGTAAAATATTATGGAAGATCCGATTCGTCTTCGATGAAGGATTTTCATCATTATCGAACCATATACGTCCCCACTGTGGGGCATGTGCCTACCCTAGACTAGAGCTATTTAAAGTTTCAAGTCAGTCAGTTTCAAGACCAAAATGCGTATTTCTTTCAACCGTTTATACACTTATTATTGTGGGTGACTATTTTATATATGAAGTCCAAAGTTATGAACCAAATTGCCCAGATATAATTATTCTTATCTCATTAACAACAGACATTCAACTGCAAATTATTCGTACATACCAATATCTCCTATCACAATAGCCCTGTTCCAACTCGGAACATAGGTACACTAATTGAAAATAACTCGATCAGAATATTCATGAATACACCCGCGAACAGTTAGCGTCGTTTTGAGTCGATGTTCCGAATACTGCGAATTTCCTCTTTCCCACAGAGAAAACAAATAATCAACACCAGACAATATAGTGATGTGTTCCGGGCAGTTTATACTATTACGGGTTGTAAAAGATAAATATCAATTTCATAGTTAAACCATAAATTTATATTTATCTCCAGTTCTTTTGAAACGTTTATTTTACTGTCGCAATGTTTGATTTCGATGTTGTTTGATTCAATTGTGTTGAGTATTAATTTAATACACATTCATAATAACGCTCAGTTCATATTATTAGACTTTACAGTAATCTAGGCAGGGGTGATATAATAACATTTATTTAATTGGGATTGTTTTGTTAGCACAGTTGTAAAACAATATCCAAACATAAATAATTATATTGAAATTAGCATAGTAATGTTTTTTTCTTTTTTTGTTATAAAAGGTGAAATCGGATAACAACGACCACAGTATAAAGATGTAGTACATCTTTCACTACCCTACGTTTTCCGCGTCTCGGCAAACGTAGTGTAGGACGCCCGCAGGCCAGGTGGTGTGACGATCTGCGCAGGACGGCTGGTAGGAGCTGGATGCGAGTGGCCGAGGATAGAGAGAAGTGGCGTGCATTTGGGGAGGCCTATGTCCAGCAGTGGACTGTAATGGGCTGATGATGATGATGATGATGATGACATCTTTCACAAAAAGTGTTACAACAGCACAAAATTAAAATAAATGCATAAATTAGTAAGCACATTGTAGTGCTCCTTCATGGATCAGAGCATTGACGAAAATGTAATGGGATTTCATCATTCGCGGTAGTTGCGAGTGGATAAAGTATCTCAAAGAATCAACAAGCCAAGCCAATAAGTCTTTTACGAATTAGTTATACCAAGAACATTACAGACATACATAAAAACACGCCTTTCCCGGAGGGGTAGGCAGAGATCATGTCCTTATATGTACTACGGTCCTGGCACACCACTTTCGCTGCATCCACGTTCATCAACCTCTTCATGCACGCTCGTCGATTACGAGAACATTGTGATCAAGAACATTGTGATTTTTTTTAAATCTTACATTTTTGTGTGCTTCAAACCCGAATACTTTATCGTTCAAACCCAGTATGTTCGTTCAGATTATTTTTGTAACCAATAGATTCAATAGGGAATATGCATAAATCTGCAATCTTGAATTTTTCGACAACTTATGAAAAAAGGCTTAAACATATACTAAAATGTGAAATAAACTCGGCTCACAAACGAAGGATTTATAAGGAATTAAAGTTAATTTTCTATCTCTTTCTTACAAAACGGAGTTTTTTTATGGATCGCGTATGGCCGTCGTGTAATTGTGACGTCATCTGCCATATCGGATCTCTCTGTCCACCCGGGAACTTTAAACAGCTATATCTCGCTTGTCGTTAAAGTAAATTGATTATAGAATTACATTCATATTTCTTCGATATTAAAAATTGATATCTATGATAAAAAAAATGTGTGCATATTCCCCATTTTTTGTCTTTGGGCTTTATACTCTTCACACCACTTCACAAAATCGTTATATCACACAATGAGTCGTTATTCCTTGCCTTAAGAACTGTTGTGTGATGTATAGCAAGACTTGAGTGCTTAAGAGTATAAAGTTGTTATTTATTCAAAGAGTTTTCAAGTGAACGTAATCCGATTCCTTACACGCAACTTGTCTTAAGTTCAAATGTTATAATGGTGTTTGTTTTAATGTCGTTTGACAAATATAACTTGATACGTAGCATTTTGACCACATATTCTTCATCAGCCCATATACATAATATAGTCCCCACAGTTGGGACACGGGCTATCCTAAACTAGGGTGATTAGGCCTTAGTTAAATACGCTGGCCAAGTGCGGTTGACTTCAAAACCTAAAAATTTGTTCGTAGGTTAAAGCGTAAATTTCAAATTTGAAAAAGATAATTTTACATGGCTGGGTTTGAACTGGCGGCCTTTCTCTCTCTGGTGCTTTGCATGGCAAGCAACGTCTTTAAAATTTGGATATCAACGCTTTTTGACCACATATTAAACTATAATAAAAACACTCTTGTCCCCATGGTCCATCACTAATTATCAAATAAATTTTAGGTTAACGCACCTATGCTTTCATTATTAATCCACTAGTTCCGAAAATATTTATTTTGTTTGTTTTTTACAAGTTTTAAATCCAGTGACATGGCACCCAATAAAGATAAAATGCGTTAGAAAAAAAAGTATTGTGCTGTCAACGTGCATCCAATATTGAACCAGGTCAGTCCATCCATCTAACGTTATTGGATAGCCGTAAACATAACTATCAACCTTTTATATTGAAAAAAGGTTTAAAATAAATTGAAGTGCGTACGTGCTCTAAGTTTTTTATTTATGTCAATATATTTTTTTTAATTCGATGAGTTACGAGTATGGTCAACAAGTTACCAATTTAAGGCCTATGATTTTGAAAATAAAACTTTGTTATCACTAAAATTGCTATTTATACGAATGTGGTCAATGTGGCTTTATTAGTTTTAGAGATTATTATTGAACCTCTTTTGATAAATGGGTAAACACAAAAATACTTTATTAATAATATAAGTCAACTAAAATTAGTCTTTATGGGTCTACACGCGATATTAGGAGTAGCAAATTACATAGCTACTTACTGCCCGACATTTCGACTGGGTTACACCAATCGTGGTCGCGAGCGAGCGTGTAGACCCATAAAGACTAATTTTAGTGTAATGGAACGCGAAAGTCTAAAATTTAATATAAGTAAAGTTTGTATAATACTTAAATTAACTGCCTTGATAGTCTATTGACAGCATGCACTACGCAAGGACCGAGAGGACCCGGGCTAAAATTTGCCTGTGAGTTTTTCTGTGAAGAAATTAGCCCAGAGTTGCGCACACTTGTGCACTATAATATGTACTGCACTTGGATGATCTCAATTTAGATCGGCCGCCGTGGCCAAAATCGGTTGGACGCCTAATTTTTTTTTATAATATTTCAAAATATAAAATAAACAAATTAATTTCACACAACATCACTTACTTACATTGTTTTGATTCCGAAGTAAGTTGCTCATGCACTTGTATAACGGATATTAGAAAAAACAGTGGTGTATACAAATACATACATACATACATAAAATCACGCCTTTTTCCCTGAGGGGTAGGCAGAGATCACTTCCAGCGATCCACTTTTCACCTCTGTGGGAAACGTGACGTGACGGGTTGTGGACCACGTCGCCGCCATTCTGCCTTGTGCATTGTTTTAACAAGTAACGTTGCGTGTATACAAATATACTTAAATAATAAGAATAATTATTATTATTTATTTATTTTCTCTTCACAAGTTAGGTATAGTTAATTAGATTGAAAGGAATTAACACTCTCAGACACTGAAAAGACATCAATCGAACCCACGACTCTTGGAACCACAGCCAGGGTAAGTAACCACTCCTCTACCGAGCCAGTCAAAAAAACATCCATCCATAATTCCATATTTTTTTATGTGCGCACTTAAAAAAAAACCCTATGTTTGCAGTGAAATTTAAAAGAAACGTTTTTAAATACAAAAAAGCTTCCAACTGTAAAATATAATTAATTTTACGACCACCGGTCCTCCACTCCAAATGAGTACCTAGCCCAATTTAGTTTAATTTCCTTTTTAAATATCCCTCCTCAAGGCGACCTCAAAATATATCCAAGGAAAATCACCAAAAGAACTTGTCCCGTCTTAATTAAATGCCAGTACATAAACCTTACCCTTTGGAAAACCTTCATTAGATGCATTACGAGTTTAACTCCACAATGCAGCCATAAAAAAGCTTTGACATGCAGTACTGAGCTTTATTGTCAAGCAATAAGGATTTTAGGGAGTGAACATTTTATACGTTCAGCTACAAATTCGTTTGTGTCGAAATGTACAAGAGTCGACGACAAAAAAGAATGGTCTCTTCAGATTTACTTTACAAGGGTATCGTTAAAGTAAATTGAGGTTAAGGTGGGCAAATACTAAAGTTAACGAGCAACAGTTTGAAAAAAGTTTCCTACAAAAGGAAATTAGGTAAATTGATTGCGTTTATAAATCACTAAACTCGAGCGGAGGGTTGGTCCCACCCATTTTTAACGAAAAACAGACAAGACTATTTGTAAAGTTATAGCTTCGGACTGAAATGTTTCATGGCATCATTTATCGTTAGCGTTACTCTTTTACACAGTGGAGTAAAATGTAGCTTGTAAACATACACATACAAATACAACTAAAGGTTCAAACAATCAACGTCGCTTACTAAAAAACCACTAAATTATTTTCTTTTTTACGTAATACTGCATTACGTAAAAGAGCAAATCGCTCGCTTCGCTTGGGGTACATTAAACATAAAAAACATTCCTCTTAAATCTCTCTATCTATTTAAAGAAATACATCAAAATCCGTTGCGTAGTTTTAAAGATTTAAACATACATACATACAGACAGACGCGCGAGGCGACAGGCATTGATTTATACTATGTAGTGATACTTAGTAAGTACTCTACCTAAAACATCCGATCTGATTCTCTTTGACGTAAACCCAGTTAGTTTTAAATTGTTATCCCTATAGATTCCTTAATGTTACATATTTTTACTACTAAACTTAACACTCGTAAGGTGAAGGAAAACATCGTGTGGAAAACTGCACTACTGTGTAGAAATTTGTGGTTATATGAAGGAATTGTCCTAGTTCAATGGCCTCGTTCCGGTGGGGACAGATACAAAATTATATATGTCGGAGAACATCCAATATTACGTTTACGAAGACTTCTGTTTTGAATCCTAAACGTCAAAGTGACAGTTCAACTTTGTTTCTTTTTAATTTTATTTCTTAAACTATTGTAAAGGTGGCGTGCATGTCGATACTTTTAATTTTATTAGAATGGCAACACTGGTTTGTTTCTGGCCGGAAGTCAGTTTAGCTTCTTTTTAAATTGTCAGTTCGTTCATTTTAAAAACGGAGTGACCGCCATTCGATTCATTCTGTTACCGATCGCCGTAGAGTAAAGTTATCCGAAGACATCACGTACATCTCGACATATTTTTGTGTAATTCGAATTGGAACGGAATAAATCCACGTTGGTCTACACGCCTGCATTATTATTTAGAAGAAATTCCTTGTAATGGACGAGCAATCGAGCTTCATAAACGCCCCTTTTGAAGACCCGCCGTCATCAGAAGTGCGATGTAACCGACCAAGTGGACGAAGTAACGACATGGAGGAAAAGCGGCAATTGTTACTGGAGCAACAAAATCAAAATTTTCTCGCTATGAATGGACCGTTGTCAAGCCATGTTGTGCACCTGCCGGAGTTCGATCCTGACAATGTGTATGCAAGAATGTGGTGGCAAAGGCCACTACACATCAAGGTGTCTTCGTGCAACCATCGGCGGCTAGAATTATCAAGCAACGGAGCCTCAACCAACGTGCCCTGCCAGCGTCGAGTGGATGTTGCTTTTTAAGCAAACCACATGATCATGTGAGTCTTTTTCATACTGTCGCGATTTTATTTGAGAATCAGTATAGTCTGTTTCAGTGCAAACATTTTCATAATAGTTTCGTTTAAAGTAATGTTTTTTTTTAAAATTACTAGTAGCCACATATGAAGTGTGAAGGATTATGTGAAATGCCTAGCTATCCCACCTATTATGCATACCCATTATGTGCCTGATGCCACTAAGTGCTAAAGTTATTAGACCTCAAGTGTAACTTGTGGTGGCTAATGGCAACTTTTAAAACAGGGAGTGTGAATCTGGGTGTGTGCATGTGTGTAAGTTAGTTAAAATTAGTAAAAAAAAAAATATTTCATTGAACATTTGGCCGTATGATTTTTATTAATCAAAGCCGTTATTTACTACTAGAAAAAGAGAAATAAAAATATTCCTGTCAGAGTGTGAATGTTGCGATTGATGTGTGTGGGTGTGTGTGTGTGTGTGTGTGTGTGTGTGTGTGTGCTAATAGAAATTCATTAATCTGAAGATTTGGCTGTATGATCTTTGTCAAGGCCGTTTAACCAAAATTTAACAACAAAAAATGTCAGTGCAATGAAAATCTCGCTTGTCATTAGAATGCAACAATTTATGTCTCTCGAACGCATTGTTTAAACTCATACGGATGAGTAATTGAACGGTGATTCTCAACACTATACCAGTCAGTTGTCTACTGTAAGAAATCTTTGTTTCAGATTCCATGCCTTGTACTCGAGGCATCTGTGGACACAGTTGGGAATTGAGATTGACCTGCAGCACAACGGGCGGCTACTATGGAGCAACAAACTCCTTATACCAGGAATGCAAGAAAGATGCTGAGAGGATACCTTACTTCAGGTGCATTGTTTTTATGTTTAGACATCAGACATCTTTTGAGTTTGATTTACCTAGGAAGTGTGATGCTGAGTCACAGTATGTGTCTGTCACTGAACACTATGTTTGTCCTTGAAAATGAGGAAGTGAATCAGACCGTGTTGGACCCTAAGTTTAAAGGCCCTTTTAAAGTAATTGAAGTTTTTGTTTTGGTTTTCCCCATCCAAATGCGGATAGATAATTTTTGAAATCTTTGAATTCTAGTAGAACGATAGGTTCCCAAAGAGTTGGACAATGTTAATTACAATGGTTTTGTTGATGATGATAGTTGGTTTATTTAATGACACATGTTGATGGCACGGGTGACCGATGGACTGAGTTACCTTTAGTTGAAATGCCGATGGACTGAGCCATGAGAGTATCCGATGGACTGGATACTAGGTGTGTTCGATGGACTGAACACTGTGAGAACCGACGGACTGGTTCTAGGCCGACGGACTGGCCAGAGAGTGTGTGTGTCCAGACTTGTGTTATTAATTAATTGGATATGCTGAGTAATGCCTTAGTTGCAGTTTTGAACTTGGGAACTTGTCGGTCAAACGTTTCAATGTTAAGTAAAGTGAAATTTTGTAAGCAGAAGCTATTGGTTAACTTTTAGCCGGGACGGCCGAACGGTTTACTCTTTTGGTTTCATTTTTATCGTGAGTTATTGGATAGTGATCGGTATCTCATCAAAGCTATGCCTTCTTATCATATTCCTAATGATTTCTTTGATGAACATGATATTGAACCACAAGGTGATGATATTGTTACCGTTCATAATCAACAAAATGTTGTTTGCACAAGTATAACCCATTGTTGAAAGTGTTTCTATGTGTGAAAGAGCAAGATATTGAGAACGAAAATGATTAATTAAATTACTGAAACAATTCTATTGCTTGTAATGACTATTTTGTGTACGTAGTTGATATAACTGTTTAATTTCGTCAAACTGGTTTTAAAACTTCAAGTTGCATATGTTGGTATGTAGTCGTAGCTCCGGCCTGGCCGAAGAGTGTGCGATGCGCATCTAACTATGCATCCTATCCACTTGTTAAGTGACGACGAAAATCACTAGTAAAGTGATAAAAAAAAGAAGCATATGTTGGTATGTAGTCGTAGCTCCGGCCTAGCCGAAGGGTGTGCGATGCGCATCTAACTATGCATTCTATCCACTTGTTAAGTGACGACGAAAATCACTGGTAAAGTGATAAAAAAAAAGGAATGAAAAAAAAAGACGGTTGTATCGCTGGTGTAGTGATACAACAAGTTCTAAACCCAGTTTGTTGTTTGCTGTTTGCAGTTTGTTGTTGTTTGTTGTTTTGTAGTTATTACATGATTACAAGCCAATATGAATTGGTAATGTTTAAAAAAGCCTAAAATTAAAGCAGTCTCAAATAATTGAAGTACCAATTTCGAATTCAAAACCTTGCTCTCTTAAAGCTTGCTCTATTAAGGTCAGGAGTGACCGAGAATAGTATGTACTGTGGTGAATACTTTTCTTTCAGATTAAACACCCACGCGAGGACGCGTGATGCTGTCAGAATGGCCGTGTCGGAGAACATCCAATATTACGTTTACGAAGACTTCTGTTTTGAATCCTAAACGTCAAAGTGACAGTTCAACTTTGTTTCTTTTTAATTTTATTTCTTAAACTATTGTAAAGGTGGCGTGCATGTCGATACTTTTAATTTTATTAGAATGGCAACACTGGTTTGTTTCTGGCCGGAAGTCAGTTTAGCTTCTTTTTAAATTGTCAGTTCGTTCATTTTAAAAACGGAGTGACCGCCATTCGATTCATTCTGTTACCGATCGCCGTAGAGTAAAGTTATCCGAACACATCACGTACATCTCGACATATTTTTGTGTAATTCGAATTGGAACGGAATAAATCCACGTTGGTCTACACGCCTGCATTATTATTTAGAAGAAATTCCTTGTAATGGACGAGCAATCGAGCTTCATAAACGCCCCTTTTGAAGACCCGCCGTCATATAATTATCGTTAGTTCAAATAAATGAAAAATTTAAAGAAGGTAATCGATTCTACTAAGGTTTCCTCTATAAATAGCTTAGTCTTATTTATAAAAAAAGACAAAATTCTGGGGCAAAATTTTGAAAAAAAAAAAGATTTTTTAATTTTTTTAATGAAATTTCTAAAGTTGGGGTCTTGTGATGCGTGGTCTTACTTGACATAACTTTTTAGCTAAACAATAAATACTTAACTGTTTACATACTTAACTGACTTCTAGTACTTCTTAAAGTAATCCAAAGCCGAAAAATAAACTACGTCTAAATCAAACAGCGTAAAGGAAGCGGTTACTACCGATTGCTTGACGTGAATCAACCCACTATTGTCCGCAACAATAGCTTTGAAATAAGTTCCGGAGCGAGTTTTCCTAGAGGAAATTACTTCCAACAAACTAATGTAAAGGCACAATTTGCGAGTATGAAGAAAGTTTTGAGTGTCTTTTATTTGGAAAGGACTTTTGTGAGAGCCGTCTCTGATTGGAGGAGATCTCGGTTTTATCGTTTCCCAATTGGTGTTTGCGTTGGAGATGGATTATTTTTTTATTACTATGATATTTGCTTTTATAAGACTGGTTATTATTAATTCTAATAACTTCTGCTTTATTTATCACTTTACTTACTATCTATGATTCCAAGAGTCGTGGGTTCGATTCCCACTCGGGACAAATAGTTGTGTGATAAACGTCGGTGTTTGTTCCGTGTCTGGGTGTGATGATGTGTTTAAGTATGTATTGATAAATATACATACATGTATGTGTTTATCAGTCCCTGACGTCCATAATACAAGAACTCTACTTAGTTTGGGGTTAGATGACCGTGGGTGGAAATGCCTCAGATATTTATTATTATTACATTACGTCAGACAACAAAATTGTCACTGTCAGAACGAACACATAGGACAAAACTTTAAAACCTTGAATAAAAATATTATTTCCTACAAGTATTAGGTTTGGATCAGAGTAGAAACAAAATATAGCGCCTGGCAAGTTACTTAAGTTACTTTTTGCATAGAAATTTGAAAATCAGAGATCAGAGAGACAATCAACCCTTAAAATACTCAAGTATCTGGTGTTTATTTATCTTTCTTTGGTTTAAAATGTATATAAGTCAATTTTATACTCGATTGATAAATTATACCTGCTTAATGTACTCTTAATATTCTTATAAACTAGATTTAAACCATCAATCTTCTATTTCTCTCATCAAAAAAAGCTCAAAGTAATTACCCCGACAGTCAATCTACCAAAAATGTATGCACGATCGTGATTAATTCGCAATTAAAGTTTGTCCGTTCTTGCCAAAGTTTGGGATTAGTTAATCCGGGGTGACCTAAGCCCCGTTTAATATTCACTGTCACACTCCACCTTAGCCGGGATTAGCTGGTAATACTGCCTCGAAGACGACTGCCTACATGTCATTAGGTGTATTAGTTGGGCGTCAGATTTGGCTTTGCGTCCCTTTCTACAGTTAGTTATTGGAGAGAGATGGATAGTGTACGGTTTGATTATGCGCGTATTGAGCCTACTAATTTACGCTGTGACTTTATGTGAGCCTGGTAAGTTTGTCGTGATTCTTATGAACACTCGATCTTCATACTTGTCTTATATATCTGGCGATGTTCTAATTACTCAAATATTTTTTAACAATAATTATAAATGTTTAATACTGACATGTCATTAGTTGCATTAGTTGATCATCAGATTTGGTTTTTCGTCCCTCTGTGGATAGAAATAGATGGTATATGGTTTGACAATGGGCTGATTGAGCCTAGTAATTTACGATGCTACTTTATGTGAGTCCAGATAGTTTGTCATGATTCTTATGAACACCAGATCTTAATATTAAAATGTCTTAGTTATCTGAAAATGTTGTGATTACTCAAAGATTCTTTCACAATTATAAATTTTGAATACTGACATGTAATTTGTTGTATTACTTGGGCGTGAGATTTGGCTTTGCGTCTCTCTCTGCAGTTAGTTATTGGAGAGAGATGGATAGTGTATGGACTACGGTTTGATTATCCGCGTATTGAGCCTAGTAATTTACGATGCTACTTTATGTGAGCCTAGTAAGTTTGTCATAATAACCCGATCTTAATATTTCTTGTCAATGATGTCTTAGTTATCTGAAGACGTTGTTATTACTTAAAGGTTCTTTCGCAATAATTAATTTTGAATACTGAAATGTAATTAGTGATATAAGTTGGGAGTTAGATTTGGCGTATTGAGCCTAGTAATTTACGATGTGACTTTATGAGAGCCTGTCGTGATTCTAACAGCGTGTTCACACCTAGCGACTTTTGGGCGAATTCGCCGCGAGCTCGCAGCGTGCACGCCGCGATTAAATATTCGCCACGAGTTCGCCCCGATCACGCCGCGATATCGCCGCGATATCGCCGCGATTTCGCGGCGGTTACGCCTCGTCCAACCTACCCGCTTAGCGCATGCGCCGCATTCTACAGCGTAGGTCCGTTCATGTTGGACATATGAACGCAGTACGCGGCGAAATCGCGGCGATTCACAAAAATCACTAGGTGTGAACAGGCACTTATGAACACCAGATCTGTATGATTTTGTGATTACTCAAAAGTTCATTCGAATAATTATTAATTAAAATAACATCGAAAAAAAAAGCTTAATCGATTAACGAATGGTGTGACTCTTTAAAACCAAAACACAACTTAACACAATTTTCTTAGCCATCTTAAAATAGCAACATAACATCAATGAATATCATACGTAAACACCAACAAAGGTGCGCTCGCTACATAAAACCTTCCCTCGGGAACACCAGTGCTTTGAGATTTTCCTATACAAACATTTCCTTACCACCAACATCGCTCATTCAAGATTTTCAAAGCAACATCAGCCATAGTTACGGTGACACAAATTCATAAAGACAGCTCTGCGTTTGACGGTAAAGGATAAAATGACGTTTTTCAATTATAAGTGAGCGGTTAACGACGTCGCCAGTTTGCGCCGGGATTATCGTGACGTAGTCATTTAACTAGAAATGACGACGTCATGTTTTCACGGTGTGTACAAATTTTGCTATTTTGAACCGATTTTCAGCTTTGAAAAAGATAAAAAATATTTATTAGTAAGTTACACAAAATAAAATATTTACTCAAACATCTTACAGAAAAGATTAGCTTGAAGTTGATGACTGCCTATACAACAGATATAAACTGTGGCTGGATATAAACACTATCATCTGTATCGGTGGTGCCTTAACGCTTAACTTAACAAATGTGGCCTCTTTACCCTAAATAATTTCAGAATTTAAGTCTACTTATAAAAAATTAAAATTTCATTATGTACAAAATATAATATAATTTAGTTAAATAAAATATAATTAAATAAAGGTGGAGGTTATAATATGTACCACTTTATGGATTTTGTGCTGGATATTTACGAGTACACGATTTTAACGTTAACGAAGTGAAAACATTTTCTCGAACTTCGACGACTTATGTTCGACCTTTGAAGAAATTATATGGTTGTGTGAATTCCATCAACCCGCATTTGGCCAGCGCCTTTGACTAAGGTCTAACCGCTCTAGTTCAGTGTAGATTTGTGACGCTCGGTGCGAACAGTATAAGGACTAATGATGATAATGATGGGTAAAATTGCTCTTTGTTTCTCAATTAATTACAATAACGAGACTTTTCAGCTATTCAGTACATCCTAACCACAATATTGGGTAACGATTAATATTGACGTTACCCTAGCAGTAACACTTCATCAACTGCTCTATTGCAACTATTATGCAATTAATTCAAGACGCACTCTGTGACGCCATGACAAGTTAATCGCATGCACTTGATACCGCAAATTTACAATGCAACATTATGTATGAGAATATTCAGCTGGCATGCATACTAGATGTAAGCTCTCGTAGCATTTGAAAGTGCATAGTACAATGATTATCTTAGTTACTTGCGCAAGCAAATTACATCGGTAAAACTAATAATATTTCTATTTAACTTCATACATTCTGTCACGTATTACTAAAAAAGCGTCTGACCGATTTCAGCCATGGCGGCCGATCTCAATTGAGATCAGCCAAGTGCGCAGCACATATTATAGTGCAAAAGTGTGCGCGCAAACACAAGTGCACTCTCTATTCCCTTACTCGCATAGTTCGGTGAGACGGCAATCCGACATGACCGATGAGAGATCGGGCGCAGGACCACCGGCTTAACGTGCTTTCCGAGACACGGGCGTTCAACCGCCAACTTCCTAACTCCGGGCTGAGTAATTTCATTACAGAAAACTCATACAAATTTTGCCCGACCCCGGACTCGAACCGGGGACCTCTCGGTCCTAACGTAGCACTTTCTACCAATAGACCATCGAAGCACGTATTACTATAAAAATGTAAAACATTATTTTGTATCTACATAGAACTAGACATCCTCGTGTGATTTATTTGGAAAGTTAACGGATTGTTAGTCTATAAACACATTCTTGTCAACTGAAAACTGAATGAGTGATGATAGTCTGTTAAACAGTTCAATATCGCCTCTTTATCTTCGCTGTACTTGAGATCAGACCGAATAAATCAAGTCCACAAATCGCGTAGTTCTAAGAATTAGTTCTGGGTTACTTGGGTCGGCAAAATAAAACTACTTTATGTTTGTTTTATTTTCCCTGATTGTCAATTCTGAGCTTTATTTTTTCTCGTAGCTCAGTAGCATGTGCGTAGCACTAAACTGCTACGGTTTAAGAACCGTAGCAGTTGACCGTCCGACGTGCGTTTCGTTTCTTCACACACGATGCGAACTGTAAAATTACGTTGACGAGACGAAACCAGCCCAGCTCATACATTTTGAAACGAGAATAGCAAGAAGATGTGTAAAACTGTTTTGCTGTCGTCCAAGGCAGCAATGGTGAAACTATAATACCACGCACCTTGTGCTACGAATCTGTGCTCGCCGTAGAAAGTACCGTAGCATTTCCCATCGTTTTATCTTATTGTTAGAGTTAGACATTTTTTAGTTTCGGTAGTTGCGAGCGGAAAGTAATCAATCACACACAATGATATTCGTTTGAACTTGGTTTATCTAGATGGCTAGTAAACTTATCATTATTACACTTATTATTATTATAGTGGTTTTGAATGAAAAAGCAGGAAAACCAAAAAAAAAATCACTTAAGCTCCCAACATTTTCCTTTCAACTCTTGTAAATTAAATGAATTCAATAAATCAACAGTGCCCTGCTATGTATAAGCGACAAGTCAAGTAGCAGACACTGACTGCTATGATTAATGGCGTGGTCGTTAGCGACTGTTGAACGCAGAGACGAACGTCTTTATTATTCGTAGTGAATGTCGACGCGTCGATTGTGCGTGACGGAACGTCGTCGCCATGTAATCAACTCGATAATTGATGTGTCGTGTGGATTCTAACGATTCTATTATATTCTTCGTGAATGTAAGCCTCGGGTATTTAGATCTAATAATAAACTTTCTTCATCTGTAATCTTATTAGAGTTTGTCTTGAAACTTAAAATGTTTGTGCTTCGT
Source organism: Maruca vitrata (assembly GCA_039566165.1). NCBI lineage: Eukaryota > Metazoa > Arthropoda > Insecta > Lepidoptera > Crambidae > Maruca > Maruca vitrata. The sequence continues at coordinate 10,536,565 of CM076921.1, forward strand.
ACACAAAACAATTAATACACATTGAATATTGAAAATAAGATATTCAATAAACGTAACGTTTCGTTTTCTTAAACGAAAGATTACATGTAAAAATATGATAGGGAGACTTTATGAACTCAATTGATTATCTTATTACTTATTTACTGGTTCAGTGTAACAGTGACCCTGGCTGGCAGTTCCAAGAGTTGTGGGTTCGATTCCCACTCGGGATAAATATTTGTGTTATGAACGATGTTTGTTCCGTATCTGGGTGTGAATATGTATTTTTAAATATATATGTATGTATAACAGTCTCTGACGCTCATAGTACAAGCTCTACTCAGTTTGGGGTCAGGTGACTGTGTGGAAATGTCGCAGATATTCATATTTATTATTATTTGACTGGCTCGGTGGAACAGTGGTTAGTGACTCAGGTTCAAAACCTACGGTTCCAAGAGTCGTGGGTTCGATTCCCACTCGGGACAAATATTTGTGTGACGAACATCGGTGTTTGTTCCGTGTATGGGTGTATTATTAAATATATTTAAGTTTATTTGTGTATCCATTGTTGATCCTGATTTCTGTAACACAAGTGCTTAAGCTACATACCACGGGGTCAGATCAATGTATGTGATGTTGTGTAATATTTATTTATTTATTATTTATGTTAAAATATTACACATAAATATTACTACGTATCCCATCAGATTAACTACAACAATGTTGACAACTTGTTTGATCTTTATCCTTTAAACAACCACATCTCGTTAAGGAAATTTCATAAATTACTTCCTTTAGTTTAACTTTCAATTAGAGCGTGGAAATGAAAGAACTAGGACCCCACAATGGCGGATCATTAGGGACTTAGCCGTGCGGTCATTAATTATTTTATCTGACTTTGCAATAAGTTTAAATCTTGAGGAGCTTTTTCTTTTTATTAGCTGTTGCAGTTCCATCTTATTTATTGCCGTTTTATAGGAGGGTAGCTTTTTCCGCATCATTGTTTCTTGAAAGTCAAATTTATTGTCTATGTAGAAAATAGAGTCATTGTCATCAGTCATCATCAGCCCATATACGTCCCCACTGCTCAGGCACGGGCCTTCCCTAAACTATGGTGATAAGGCCTTAGTCAACCACGGTTGGTTGACGACACAACCTAATAATTTCTTCGTAGGTGTGTCTGATTTCCTAACGATGTTTTCGTTCAACGATAAAGCGTCGAATAATCGTACATATGCATTTCAAATTTGACAAACACAGTGGGAGGTTTGAACTGGCGACCTCTCGCATGGCAAGCAACGGCCTAAACCACTCCGCCATGGACGCTTTTTTCTCCTTCTCTCGTTATAAATAGCATACTTAAAAAAGAAATTGATTTTTTCTTGTAATATGTGTATATGTGACCAATAAATTCTATTCTATTCTATACTTAGTTTTTGGAGGTATATATAGTTAATACCACCAAATGTTACATAATCCACTTCACAGCTAATGAGTAAATCGCTAAAGTACTTCATAATCCTCTATTCACGGTCCAGTAGTTCTGAGATCGTTTGAAACTGAGCCAAAGATTATGGACGAAGCCAGGCTACTACCACCTAGTAATCAGAATATGAACTAGGATATGACCTAGGCTATGACCTGAGACCGGACGAAAAGGTGAATTAAGAAGAAATTAATAACCAGGGGGTGTATTAAGGCCTCTTAATTGAAGTCAGTTTAAAAATATGCATTGGTAAATAAATAAATAAATATTACACAACATCACATACATTGATCTGATCCCGTGGTAAGTAGCTTAAGCACTTGTGTTACGGAAATCAGGATCAACAGTGGATACACAAATAAACTTAAATATATTTAATAATACACCCAGACACGGAACAAACACCGATGTTCGTCACACAAATATTTGTCCCGAGTGGGAATCGAACCCACGAACGACTCTTGGAACCGTAGGTTTTGAACCTGAGTCACTAACCACTGTTCCACTGAGTCCAGTGGTAACTATACGATAAAGAGCTATTATATAAACACTACTAAATAAGATATACAAAGACGATGGAGGGGTTACATAAGTGTGTAAGATTCCACAACCAGAAACACAAAGTTAGTCTATGCACATTCTTAAACTGACTGGATTTAAGAGGTCGTAATACGCCCCCCGGTACTTGTTTTAAGCTAAGGCTTTAATAAGAAACTAAAACCTCAATGCCTTAGTCTCGCGGTAAATGTTGCGTTAATTTTAACGTGGTAAAGTGAGTGGTTCTACTATACTTCCTTATTGGGTTAATGTTATAATCCTTACTAATAATATTATGCCAAAGTAAAATAGCTTTGTCTGTCTGTTGGGATTTCACACCATATCCTTACCTACTAATAATTTTATGTGAAAGTAGACTATAACTCAGCTGGGCTTTCACATCAAAACTACTGATTTACCTGTAAAGGACATATTATTATAATTATGTATGCTTTTTCACATTTCGATGATTTCAGCCTCAAAAAATAATATTTTATTCCAAACCAAACATTATGTATTTTTTTCCAATTTTTGCCAAACATATTTTTACCTACATAAATAAAACGTAATAATTTACCGGAAATACAAAAATATGTTCCGAATGTTTATTCTCCGTTCCCTATCGAATCAAATTATCGCCTGTCTGTCAGTTGTAGAAAAACGTATTTTTAGATGTCAGTTCTTTATGATCATTGGAGAAAACGGTTATTTTCACGCGTGGAAGTCGCAAGTTTTACAAAATGTATAACCCTGCTTGTAAACTAATGTATTTATTATACTAAATTATTTTGAACTCATAGTGTAAGTCTGGTATGTAAAATATTCAGGTCCTAACCACCCTGAATGTTTTATTAAAATCTTGAATTTTTTACAGATTAACTAATGACTCACAAAAAATATTGGAGAGTTAGGACTGTTAAGACATGTTGAAATTGTCAAGAAGCAATTGCAAAGTGATTTGTTTTAATTGAAATTGTTGTTTTAGTAACTTGAGGAAAATAAACCTCTTCTACACAGTTAATTTATTTATTTATTTATTTATTTGAGCAACCAACAAGAACATACACCTTAAAAGTAATAATTGTACATCACATCAGGTTCACAAGACATGGTGCTGTCTTAATTACAGGTTGCCACGAAAAGCACAAAACAGAGATAGTTGGGAGCATAAGGCATCCCTTACCTTAAACAAATAAAATTAAATTTTTAGTACATTAATAATAATTGATAATAACATTAAACATAATTATTATAACTTAATATAACATTATTTTTACTATAACTTAACATTAAATAATATAGATTTATTGAAAAGATTGAAGTTGATACATTTTTTTTTTAAATGCAGGTAGACTCAAGCTAAATATGTCCATGACCTCATTTTTACTAATTGAATTATAATCTGACTGAAGTCTGTTAATAGGAGAGAATAGACCAAGGTTTGTTTTAGAACGTACAGGCTTAAACAGCGAGTATCTCGATATACGTGGGAGATTGTGAGTTATTGTAAAATTTAGTTTATTGAGTAATTGCGGGCAATTTATACCACCATTAACTATTTTGTGAAGAAAAGACATATTTAATTTTTTTCGGCGATCCTTTAGTGACTCTAATTTGAATTTGCATAATCGATCGGAGTAACTTTTTAACTTTTTACATAGGTTAAATTTATAGCTTAAGTGATACATAAACCTCTTCTGGACACGTTCGATTTTATTGGAATGAGCTTCGTAATACGGATTCCATACTATGCAACAGTATTCAAGAATAGGTCTGACCAAGCTCTCATATAGCCTCACAATGCATGATCTGTCCTTAAACATTTTGGTATTTCTAGTAACGAAACCTAAGCATTTTAGTGCTTTATTTACTATGTGATCGTAATGTTCTTTGAAATTCAATTGTTTGTCTAGAATTACGCCGAGATCACGAACGGTTGCAACCTCCCTGATACATTTACCCGATATTGCGTAAGATGAGGGTAACTCGCTATGCTTGCGGGTAAAGTGTATAAAACAGCATTTGTCAGTATTCAAGACCATCCCGTTGCTCTCACACCAGTTGACTAAGCTGTTGAGATCCTCCTGAAGTAACATTTTATCTTGATAATTCCTAATGGGTCTCATGAGTTTGAGGTCATCCGCATAAAGATATGGTTGACTGTGTTTAAGACAAGATGTTACATCGTGAAAAAATATATTAAAAAATATTGGGCCTAAGTGGGAGCCCTGGGGCACCCCAGACAGATTAGAAAAAGGATCAGATTTAAAACCACTTATCACCACTTCAGAAGTACGATCTCGTAGATATGAGGAACACCAATTGAGAAAAGTACCAGCGAAGCCAAAATGGGACAACTTTTGGAGTAGGATAGTGTGTGGGACTTTATCGAAGGCTTTAGATAAATCTGTATATATGACATCTACAGGTATGTTATCATCCACAGAGCGTATTATATCATCAATGAAGTCCACTAAATTAGTGCTAGTAGAGCGAGCAGCAACGAAACCATGCTGGGTGTCTGTCAGCACGCTCTTAATGTGCCATGATATGTACGGATAAAGTAGAGATTCAAATAATTTTGCGAACACTGACAGGATTGTAATAGGCCTATAGTTTTTGGCGTTATTTACGTCGCCCGATTTATGCACGGGCACAATAAGGCCGGACTTCCAAGCCGATGGAAACGTTCCCGAAGAGAGTGATGCGTTAAATATGGATGTTAGGGGCGTGGATAATGCTTTCGCACAGTTAACGACAAAAACCGAGGGTATTCCATCTGACCCCGCTCCCTTTCCTCTGTCTAAAGATTTTAGGCGTTTCAGCACTTGATCTTCAGATAGGTATATGGCAGACAACGTTTGAGGAGCATCGCAATTTTTACTTGTGCTACTGTTGGACAAGATGGCAGCGTTTGTCCCGCTATTATAGGAAGTTGAAAAAAATGCAGCTAGGGTATTACATATTTCAGGACCTGTCGAAACCGTTTTGTTCTCATAATCAATAGAAGAAGGGAACGAAGCGCTGTTGGTGTTTTTTTGCTTTATATAAGAAAAAAAATATTTCGGGTCCGATTTTACAGATTCTTCAATTGACACTATATATTTATTGTAGCATTGTGTAATTAAAGCATCACATCTTTTTTTCAATGATTTAAAAGATAAGTTGTCTAGGGGATTCTTGTATTGCTTAAAGCGGACGCGAAATTTGTTCTTCTCCCTTAATAAGTTCCTTAATTCTTTGTTGTACCAGACTGGGATCTTGCCTGTACCAGTAAGTGTTTTGGGAACATACTTCTTAATAACGGAGTTAAGTATCTGATAGAACCTATCAACCATCGTGTCCACGGATGAACATGAGCTGAACTCGCGCGACCAGTCAAACTCAGTTAGATCACCGCATATGCTACCGTAGTCTGCCTTATGATAGTTATTTTTGAGTGACTTTCCATTGGGTTGAAGCGAATTCATGTTATTAGTAAACACAGCATTAAATTCTATCGCGGGATGATGATAATCTAATTGACTGAGAGGTACTGATGAGAATACTAGGTCAGTGATTGGTACATTAGTGAGTATAAGATCCAAAATTTTGTTATTATGGTTAGTTATATAATTAAATTGATTTAAGTTATTTAATGACATAAACTCTAAGAGATCGGTGGAAGTTGAAGAACTCGTATTTAATTTAGATGTGAGAGGTGAACCTGGAGTCCCAGTCCAGTCTATATTGCTCTGATTAAAGTCTCCACAGATGAGGATCTGGTTGTGTTTACTAATTATTTGATTAGCGTGTTCGCAGAAGTGGTCAAAATTGTCTTTAGAAACGGGAGGCGAAAAATATACAGTGCAAAGCAGTAATTTTTCAATGTTATTGCCCTGTATGGCTTCAATTTCTATCCACAAATCTTCACAACAACTTTCGAATTTTTTTTTTATGCTTGATTTAATACGTTTTGAAACTGCTACTAACAACTACTACTGCTTAACAAGTATAAGTTGCTATATCTATCAAATAAAATTAAAAACTGCCATAAACTTTAATGGGAAAGTTTTTTTTAAACATCATATAAAACGCTTGCGGCATGAAACACGCTTGCGCGCAAAAAATGTTCGTGACGCAGAACAAAAAACGTTTGCGGCTTACATCAAAACTCTCGAGGGCTAAAATCTATCCGCTCCCCCGCAAGTCCGGTGATGATGACGAGGCTACTCCAAGCCATCATCTTGTGTCAAAATGAAAAAAAAATTAAACCTCTTGCAGCGCTTATAAGAACGCTCGCGGCGCGCATAAAAAACGCCCCGTGCAAACACTCGCCGAACTCTCAGAAACGTTCCGCCGAATGAATCCAATTTGCTCTTGTCTGCATGATGTTACGAAAAGGTTGGGCGTCTACCAGGCAGGCAATTTTCCGTAAATCACTCCGTGCCGTTAACGTTTGTACATCATAACTCCTGACAGGAGCGCACTCACAAAGCGATATTCGTATGTACGTGGATGTCTGCGGTTTTTGATAGTTCTTTGGAGGGCTCGGTGGGATACGTCCGATTCTCGATCTGAAATGTTAATGACTTTCCATTTGTTGTGCCCGAATGGATAAAGGAAAAGGGGGTAACTGAAACGTTTGAAAACTGATAAGTTTCACTTCGTTCTCCTTCTGCAATCTACTAATAACTTTAAAGTAAGAAATGTGTACTAAATATCTGTTGATTAAATCATCTTTATTAAAATAAACGGTTATTCCATTCTATTTTTTTTTTAACAATGTACAATACTATAATTTGCGTTTCAGATATGAAAATTCACGAATCAATTATATTTGCGTGTGCACATTAAATAATATTTTAGTGACTTCTGACTAAAGATTTCGAAATTCAATAGATAGAAAATTTGTTAGAACACCAATGTTAATTGACCTGGTATTCAAATGTATAGATGTTTTTTGGGAGGATTTAGCTGGTAGCCCCAGACGTCTTCTGCAGCTTTACCAAACTAGCGGGGAAGCGGAAGGCTCACAGATTTACAAAAATGTGTGGATCCGCTCGCCACTATGTCCGCATAAAGTAGTTTGTCAAACTGACTAACACACAGATACTCCCGCACTCATAATATTAAAAAGATCAAAGAACATTTTCTGATTCATACCCTCATTTATATTGTAAAATTCATATTAATTCCCGCTTGGCCGAGGGCCATTAGCGTGATTCGAAAACCGTCATAAGAAAACAATCTTACCGTAAAAGAAAATTTGAACAAAAAGGCTAGACATAAACAGAGATATTTCAAGAGTTAGGTTACGTAGAAGAAAAAAAATACAAATTATAATTTAAAAAATCTTGGGCAAGACCTACGAAGAAATTCTACGGTTGTGCAGTCAGTTGGCCAGATAAATTATAATTAAAAAAATATATTAATGAATACACAGCCATAGCGTCACCAAAACATCTGAACAAAATAGCCGTCCACATCCTAGCCTGCCGACGGTCTCAGACCGCAATCCATTATGCCGAGTTTCGGATTATTAAACTAGCGACTCCGAGTGCACAGTTCTCAACAATAATTGGTTTTTGGACGGCAGTTCATATTCCACTGTTATTAGTATTGTGTCAAAACGGGAAACTATATTTGGATATTAAACTTCGCTAGAAGAGATGATAATAACGTTCCACGGATTGTGTGACATGCCACCCGTGAACATCAAGCCCGGGGATGGAAAGCACTTCAACGTTATTCATTAGTTGCATTTTTAGCGCTTACATTACTATTGTTTTTTTTTTAAAAGAAATTTCATATGATAATATAACCTTCTGGAAGAATCCCTTATGTTACCTGTGCCCATTTATTCACTTACTCTAACTTTTCATCATATAACGCAAAAAAAATTCGACCTTGTATTATTTTATACATGGAAGCGAAGAATTATGCGAACATAAGCCAATATTAAAAATTATTAGGAATGTTACCAACACTGTTAAAGCTGTATCATTATGGCTGATAATAAGCTGTATCATACACTTGACCGCAAATAATGTCATGCTTCAAGTATTCAAAAAATCCAAATGTAGGTACATATTTTTAACTAACTCAGTTTTTTAAATGTTACGATTGTTTTTTTATCAGCGCTTTTTGTAAATATAAACAAAACAGGTACTTAGCGACTGTCTTTGACCTAGGCTTGCCAGACCGCCGGGAAATTCGGGATTGTCCCGGAATCTTGCCTCTTGTCCCGTGTCCTACTGGCGCTGGATAAGCGCGTATTGTCCGGGATTCTAAGCCGGATAAATTAGTATTTCTTTTACAAAATAAACAAAACTGACCGCAGCTATTAAGCTGTTAAGCATACCAATTTTTTAATCATAAAGGACGTATTCTTAAATACCTAATTAAAAACAGTTTAAAACTTTTCCTATGCTGCTTGTCTGCCAGTAGTCAGTAAAATCAGTGCAAAAAAACAGATTTTATAAAAGAAAACTATATCTCTCAACATCCGGCAACGGGTATGCACACAAAATATTTAATAAACGAAAATTGTCGCGCGCCAATCAAAACATTCTCACATAAAGAATGCCGAGCAATCCCCAAATCGAATGACCGAAAACAAATTAACAAGCGACTTATCAGCAAAGAATTTAATACAAACCCAGAGGAATCTTGTTCTATAATTATGTCGTTCCCAGATGAAATTTATGAAGTGGAATTCTGTCCCTACTCGCTCTAAAATAGTGCTGTGAGGTTACCTCGATTATCGATAACCTTGTATAAGATTTTCAACCCATTTAGCTTACAAAAAATCAAACTTGACACAGGCCGTTTAAAAAAAAATAAAATTACATATCTTGGATCGTTCAAGCTCAAAAAGTCTTGATCAATAGCTTGGAACACACAAAATATCACACCAAATGACGGTAGTAATTAAACTCACTTATGAAGACACCTGTCAACTTTAGTCTTAACCGTGACCACGAGCGCTGTAAAGAGCTCGAAACGTCGGATCTCTAAATAATGTTTAGAATACCAATACACGCGAGTTTAATCCGTAAAATTAGTTTTTTTCAATAGCTTGGTGTAGAACATTACTTTATACAGTGAAGAATGCGTTAGTGTACCACTGCTCCCTTACCACTTGCGGTAAGCAGGAATACCCCGGAGGTTTTAGCCGGTAAAAGTCCAAAATAACCACAGCGCTCCCCCAGTGCTATGGTACCCATGAGGATTTCCCCTAGGTAAAATAAAAAGAGTAACGCTTTATAATTTCGTAATCACGGTAGATTGAAGATGTTCTTCTTTCTTTTATTTCAATCATTTGTATTTTCTTGTAAATAAAAAGCTAAATAGCCCACTCGATAAATACTCGTCTTAAATTCTCCGATAATTTTGGTGATTATTTTAATAATGTGAAATATTGAGGCTTTAGAGAAACTAGTCGAACATACGATCTTTTTAACACCAATATTATGAGCAAGTGTATTACCTCGACAATATTATGACACTTTTGATTATATCCATCGATAGTTGAACATCACTAATCAAAAGACAAAAGCGGGTCCGAAGCCAACAAATTGGATTCCACCAGCGAGCCAGTTTTCCAAAATCGGATGTTGTTATGAAATTGTCAAGTTAGAGCCTGCGTTTTCTGCGGAACGTTGTTTGGATGCAGTAGCGGTTAGTTTTGAATTAACTTATGAACAGTATCGTTATTTGGCCAAACTATTATCGTGAGTGCAACGAATACCTTTCTACTCGAAGGTTATTTTTATTGTTATCGCTCTAGTTTAGGGTAGGCCCGTGCCCCAGCAGTAGGCACGTATATGGGCTGATGATGAACTAGTGACCGATATTATTCATAAAGACTTCCCTCTTAATTCCCTATGTAAACTAATGACCCGCCCTCACTTCGCTTCGTGTAGTTTTAAAGATTTAATCATACATAGGGACAAAGTCAAAGTCAAAGTCAAACGTGTTTATTCATTACTGTTGTTAAATGCAATATAATTGTTTAGTTCCTTCATGTTACCCTCTTTGGGCATAGCTAACACAAACAAATTTAGACATTTACTAAGGTGCAATGAATCCTTTTCAATAGTGACAGACAGACGTGAGAAGCGACTTTGCTGTATACTATGTAGTGATAAGAACAGGCTTTTTTAAGCTTAGATTCGGATTCTTAAAGGTACTTCCATCTTCCATTCGCCTCATGGGAAGCGGTAGTGGGATCCACATATGAGATCGATAGGCACAATGGACCTTATTGAGTCTGTTACCTTAAAGGCCTGCTTAAAATGTATCACGCGCCGCCTGAAGAGCCTTGGATCATAGGAGTGAGGGAAAACATGAGCTGGAAGGGCATTCCATGCCTTAATGACACAAAAATATGAGACTATTAAATCTTTATTTATTTTACAATCGTAATGTTTTTCTTTTTTGAGAAATAGTAGATAATTTTATATTCAAATTATGATCATCATCAGCACATATACGTTCCCACTATACGTACGTATTCTTCCGCCTACACTACTGACACTAAGCTGAAAAACCTCTAAAAATTAGTAGCAGGTAGTAGAAAAACTTTTATTTGATCAACACCAAGTTCTAGGAACTAATTAAATTAACCGAGGAAGTTTCGTTTTCACTCGACGGCGGTTGTTAAGCCCTATTTATGAACGGGATAATTTGTTTTTTGTTTTAGCTATTCTAAGTACTTAGTATACCTGATGGGAAGTAATGTATTTTTACTGTTTTGATAAGATTTTAAGTGGTTGTTGTAAGTGCTGGGGTGGATGAATAACAAATATTCATTTTATAACCGAATTTTCGCTCGCACGAATTATGTATTGATTAAAGTGTAATAACGAAACTTTATATCACCATAGTTGGTAGAAATACATTTTAAAATCATGTGTTTATTAATAATTCATGAACATGACATACTTTAATGTATATGACTTTAGACTTTCGCGTTCCATTACACTAAATATTAGTCTAGCCATGTATTTGCTACTTCTAATAACGCGTGTAGACCCATAAAGCCTAATATTTAGTTATACTTTAATGTGAATGATGATTATGTTATTTACAGTGATATTGTTAAACATATGATTTAAGATTTTCGCGTTCTGTTACGTTAAAAGCTACCCATAAAGCCTTTAGGTTAATGCGCATATATCATTCTATGTGATAATAAAAACAAGGTTAGTAACTTGCTTGTATGAACGTACCTATTTAATAAAACTGCTGTTCTCAACACCCAATCCTCAATTCAAACTCACAGTAACGAGGCATCGGCAAAAACTAAACACGCACCTTAAAACAACCCTCACAGAAGAAATGTTTGCTCAAGTAAAGAACCTTTGCATTTTTAACCGCGCGCCGGCGGCCGCGAAAGGCCGCAAAGACTATCCTTGCAGACATTCAGCTTTGACTTTGAAGAATTTGCGGACTTTTTAATAGCCGCTGCATTAACTAATGGCCGCCGACTCAAAAGCTAGATTAATATGCTATTAGATTGAGTGTAGGTTAATTTGAAAAGGCAATGGCGATGCCGGTTTTGTTTATTTTTTTTACAAAAGGCTTACAAGATGACCTGACTCCACCTGATGGTAAGCGTTAGTGAGATCCATATATCAGGTCGAAAGGAGAGATCATAGGAGGGATTGTTGCTTGCCATGCGAGAGGTCGCCAGCTCAAACTCCGCCACTTACCACTGTGTTTTTTAACTTGAAATTCAGACGTACAATTTTACGACGCTTTTTGAAGGAAAAACATCACGAGGAAACCTGCACACTTTACCTAACGTTAACTAAGGCCTTATCGCTCCAGTTTAGGGCAGGCCTGTGTCCCGCAGTGGGGACGTATATGAGCTGATGAAATGAAAAAAAAACGCTTATTATCTTACAAATATTTATGCCGTAGTAGTGACAGTGGTAAACAAACCCACGGCACAAGAGAAATAACAAAATTTTACAGAAAAAAACACGTTATCATGAAGCCGCAATTTCGGAAAGCCGCTAATATTCCCACATAACCAGAAGATTATCACTAAATAACCCTTTAAATATCAAAATCTCACACAAAACACTCACTCATCTAATTACTCGTATTACATTATCAAGATTATGCTGAACTAATCCATTTACTCGGGTATTAGTCTTACAGGAAACTATTAAACTCATATTATGCAGCAAGGCGACGCCTGACCGCAAATTTCCATTCTGTACGAGCTACGATAATGTGAAAGTATGCTTAGGTATTAGACGTATCAAATAATTGCTTACTTAAGGACTACACTCGCAATTAATATAGAATTATGGATATAGACAACGAAACTCTCTAATATATCACTACATAGAAGTAGTATGATTTTGGACTTTCGCGTTCCATTACACTAAAATTAGTCTTTATGGGTCTACACTCGTTATTAGGAGTAGCAAATACATAGCTACTTACTATAGAGTTAGTAACTGTAAAACGACTTGGGTTTTGACTGGCTCGGTGGAAGCAGTTAGTGACCCAGGTTCACTACCAACAGTTCCAAGAGTTGTGGGTTCGATTCCCACCCGGGAATAATATTTGAAAAAAGAAAAAAAAGACAAAGAACAGAAAGAGATATTATGTAATATTTATTATTATTATTATTATTTATCGTGTAGTTTCCGCTATCTGTTTCTATTTACGAGTGATTTGAATAGGACGAGCGTTTCAAGAGGAAGGTTCAAAGTTTAATATAGTCGTAAATTTAGATCAAAATCGTTCCCGCTATTTATGTCTTATGATTCTAGCATAAATAGGGACGTAATGTCCCTATTTTTAAATAAAAAGCCGCACCAACATCCGTTACTTAGATGCATATAGTTGTTGGACTTTGGTGCAGTTTTTTTTAAATACTAAGAGTTATTTCAGAAAATCACTGAGTTTGTCATCATTGGATGCGGGCATTGCTAATATAAAATAGTTAGGTAGCTAATGTACCTTAGGTTTACCCTAAGACACAACTCTAAATTTTTACAAAATTACCTATAGCTAAAGTGTTTTCGTTAAACCAAACGTTTACTCAGCGGATAGTGAAGAAAAGTCGATGTGGATTTTAGATATAAAACCAACGATTTAGCAAATCAGATTATCATCTCGATGGAGTTATAACTGTGTTAAATGAGGATCAGAATTATTTTTCACCGTAAAAACTTGTTTAGATTTATCTGGTTACGAAAATTTCTACATGGCATTTTTCATGATAACCGAGCTAAAAGGAAATTCGCGGAAAAGTTATAAACTGACGAGCAAAAATCCACGTGTTGTTTTTTTTTAATATCATACGGATCAACGGGTACAGATTCGTTTGCATTACTAAATCAACATAACTTTTAAAAAAAACTTGTACCTTTTACTAATACACTCTGTACAAAATAAAAAAAGAATCGTGCGTCAAGTGAAACGAAACGCCAAAGATTTCATTTCGGAAACACGAAACGTGCATTTGGTATCTGTCACGTTATTTCGCCGATATTTTTTTATCGTTTTTCGTTGTCCAGGGGTTTGGGACGGGAGAGAGCAATTAATTTGAATTCTGCAGGTATACGACAGAGCTAAGTGCGCTTATACGATCACGGAGCGATGAAAGCTGGCTGCACGAATAACGGATTTTTAGGAGTCCGCAACGGAAAACGGGAGGGTTAGAGGCTTAATGCGTCGTTTCTTTTTTTCTATTGTTAAAAATTAAAAAGATAATTTTAATTTTACCTTTGAATATTTTAGTGGGTCTTTAGGTGATGCTATGAGTAGACCTTATGGTATAAATACCATTAGGCTATTTACACATGACACTGTAACTTCACAATGGTCACAATTTTTTAAACAGGCTTACAAAAACCAGATGACACAAAAACTGACCCAAAATATAGTAGTACTTACCCTGTGGTTAATTTGTTCTACAGCGCACTTTTTTACTTCTGAAGTGTGTGTGCGTGCGTGCGTGCGAGTGTGCGTGCGTGTGTGTGTGTCATTATTATCATATTATGGTTTTTTTTCTAAATTTTTGCTCTTCATGTACTGGCCACTTTGAACATCTAAGTAGTTTCATTACTCCATGGGTTGAGAGCTAACGAGGAATCGTTATCGCACACGCCTCCGCATGCAAACTTGCTTGTCGCCACGTGGTCGGACGAATAAAATTGTAATTACAATGCCGTTCAGATTTCCAACGATAAATTCAACCATAAGCACTAATAAGCTACTACTAGAACCGTTCGTTAATAATGACCACTGTAATTAATATTTCACGTCATAATTTTCATTCATTTTATTTATTTATTAATTTTCAAGAGACATACCGGGAATTAATTTTCAATTTATGTAAAACAAAAGGTATTAACGTTTAATTAGGATAAGTAGGTAATATAATAATACTGCTCAACTTTTTCACACAAAGTGTGTTATCTTTTTATATATAATTTTTACCAATTATGGTCACTTTTGTTTTATAGTTTAATTGTAAATTACCACGAACATTTAAAACGTATACACTTCAATTTACAGCTTGTAGCCTTAACATATTTTACAAGCTTTTTTCCAGCAAATCCGTCCGCATGGAATCGATTATCGGGAAAATTCTTCTTTTTTGCACAGAAAAAGTAGCCTTTGACTGGCTCGGTGGAACAGTCGGTGGTTAGTGAACCTCGCTACAGTTCTAAGAGCCGTGGGTTCGATTCCCACCCGAGACAACTGTAATTGTGTGACGAATATCGATGTTTGTTCCATGTCTGGATATGTTATCCAATATAATCTATACTTATATTATAAAGCTGAAGAGTTTGTTTGTTTGTTTGTTTGTTTGAACGCGCTAATCTCAGGAACTACTGGTTCTATTTGAAAAAATCTTTTTGCGTTGTATAGACCATTTATCGAGGAAGGCTATAGGCTATTTAACATCACGCTGCGACCAATAGGAGCAAAGATACAATGGAAAATGTGTAAAAAACGGGGGAAACGCGAACGAAATCGCTGGCACAGCTAGTTAAGTATATTTGTGTATCCACTGTTGATTCTGATATCCGTAGCACAGGTGCTTAAACTACTTAATTCGGAATCAGGTCAACGTATGTGATGTTGTTTGTGTGATATTTAGCCTTATCCTTTCTTAGTATCTAGGATATAATATGGGTGCCATATTTAATTAAAATTAGTTGAATAGCTTTTAGCGTGAAAACACAACTGACAAAGAGTTTCTTTTGCACTTATAAAAAGCGTCGATGGCCGAGTGGTTAAGGTCATTGCGAGAGATCGCCAGTTCAATCCCCGCCAGGTACCAATGTGTTCTTCAAATTTGAAATTCATATGTACCATGATTCGACGCTTTAACGGTGAAGGCAAACATCGTGAGGAAACCAGCACTCCTGAGAATTTTTTCAACGGTGTGTGAAGCCATGTCAGAGGCTACGGGCGGTTTAAAAACTCTGACACCAGGTTTTTCATCAACCATACGATAAGAAAAAGACTTATAATAATAGACATACCTACTTAAATATTTTAAGCAAAGCGTGTAAAGGCCTTATCGCCCTAGTTTAGGGTAGGCTCGTGCCCCAGCAATGGGGACGTATATGGGCTGATGATGATGATGATGATGTGTAAAGAATGCGCGACAAAACAACGGATAAAGTATGTACATAAAACCGAGAATTGCATTGTATTTTTGTATTCGAACCGGTGTCTCCTTTAACTAGCGGTTGTCTGACTACACCCTTTCAACTGTTTGCGAAATCAGTACTTACTTGTTCGGAATAAACTACGACTTACTAGCAAATAGAACTTGCAGTGGACAAGTATTTGCATTTAGGGAAATTGATACCTCACAAGCACACAGGATTGCATTGAAAAATGTTACAATTCTGCATTTGCGGGTAAATGTGTCTTGTATTTACTAGTGTATGGAATTATTCGGAATTTAGAATGGTTTGGAAACTTAATTTAAAAAGTTTGAATAATATCAACTTCTTAAATTTTGTCTTTGTTAAGTTTTGAAACAAAAGCTGTATCTTACAACAAAAACTAATGTTTCTTTAAATTATATGGAAGAAACATTATATTTGTAGCTCTTTATAGAGCTATATAAATGTGTTTACTATTTGTAAATATTTTATAAACACGGTTAAGTTTTTGTTTCAAAACTTAACATAGACAAAACTTACTTAACTGAACATAGCAAAATAGTACTGTTTTTGTCAAATATTTTGAACGGGAATATTAAATTGGTCTACATATCTTTTATCAAAATTTAAACTTAGGGTTCCTACCAAATATTCCAATGTTTACCGACCTATTATTGTAAACTTAGCATTAAGTCCATAAATACTGTACAAATATATTTACTAGTGTATCAATTACCGGTGAATCGGATAAATCACTACATAGTATAGAGCAAAGTTTAAAGTAAGTAAATGTTTTTCTTTCTTTCTTTCTTTCTTTCAAAGTCGCTACCCGCGTCTGTCTGTCAATAAGTATGCTTAAATCTTTAAAACTACACAACGGGTTTTGATGCTGTTATTTTTAAAAGATAGAGGGATATAAGAGGAAGGTTTTCATACATAATATACCTGAAGCGAATCGAGGGCGGGTCACTAGTGAATAAATAAAACTTACGTACTAACGGGATGATATTGACGACTTTTTACAATTCTCCCAAACTAGAATAATATGTTTTATTCTATCACTGGCAGGTATGAGTCGAAACAGGCCTGGCCAACCTTTATTTCACGGCTCGTTAGGTAATCCTTTGAATTGTAGCAAATCCCCAAGGAAATTTAGAAGTTCCCGATTCTAAAAACCGTGGAAGCGACTCGTGTGGTTCTACACGTGCTGTATTTTAAATGAACTAGTACTATTACCATTTATTTATACTTACCAATAAACTTACCAGAGCTACCGATAGAATACCACAATATTTACCACTGGCAATCTGGTAGCGATTCCATCCGCTTGAAGTGGTTTATGGTTTACCATCCATATAAGGGTTATTAAAGTGAAGTTGGTTAAAAATAATATTAAGTCCTTTATCGGTCTCTAGTCATTGAACTCATCGTATTTTTGGCGTTAAAATGCGACAGACACACAAACACATACGAAGTCAATTCGGTATAAACCTTGAATATTATAAAGTTTAATTGAAAGTCTTCTTCTTATTGTATGGTTGAGGAACAACCTGGTGTCAGAGTTTAAACCGCCCGTAGGCCTCTGACATGGCTTCACACACCGTTGAAAAATCTCTCAGGTGTGCTGGTTTCTTCACGATGTTTGAAAAACACATTGGTACCTGGCGGGGTTTGAACTGGCGACCTCTCTCATGGCAAGCAACGACCTTAACCACTCGGCCATCGACGCTTTAATTGAATGTGAAACTTGTGACAAATAACAAAAAATAAATCATCCATCGGCTCAACTAATCGTTCTGAGGTAACAAACATTACAAAAATACTGTCAATTTGAGAAGTTTTCCAGTCAAATGTGTTCTTTTTTTAAAGGAGGTCCTCCTCTTTTTGAAAGTAGGTTAAATATATGATATCTCTCCCACTTTTCCCACCAAAACAAACTAAATATCGGACCGTCGGGCTGGTGTAAAAAGCTCGCCGCCCGTTCCCTCTTCCGCGCTTAGCCAGCTCTGCTGTATTTTAAATGAGCTATTTCCCTCAGCTATTCTAGTCCTATCTGCTAAAAATGTCACGGAACTCCTAGGTGGTGTCCCTTGAGCAAATATACGAGGGCTTGTTTTAAAATAATGTTGATTTTGTTATGTAAATTGCTGCGGGTGAAAATAATGTGCCTATGATTTGAAGTTGACGTTATACGTGCAGGCAATTCGTTCGTTTTGTGTAAAGTATGAGGCTTATGTTTTATTGCTTTCAAAACGATCTCCTTAGTACAAGAAGCAAATTTCCATCCATGAAAAGACTCGTTAAATATAAATACTGTACTTAATACTAGTGAAACTTTGATTAACAGCATGCTTAAAGTTTTCGAAAACTTAACCAAAGTTTGGTATACCATATAAGTTAATTTTAGAGCTCAGAACAATAAGAATACTAGTAAAACTTCTATAATTTGAAGATGTTAGAATTATACAAAACAGTTTTGTTTTAGTCTATAATTTTGATTATAGTTTTTAACCATATTAATATAGTTCAGTTTTTCCGTCACTACCATCGCTAGTAAGTGTCTTGTATGCGTAAGTGTCTTGTATACTTGTATGCGTAAAGTTAAAGATAATGTTAATACCTGCTATATACTACAATACTGCGAATATACACGAACAACAACATACACCCCTACAAAGTCACACTTACACGGTCCATTTACAAGCCAAAACAAGGCTAAGACGCCCAAAACCCCTTGTAACATTATAACAAACGATCAGAAAACAGTTCCCAAATCCCTTAAAACCCAAATCAAGACATACAACTTGGAACTGCAGACGATACATCACAAGACACAGTGGATCTTCCAACAATCTCGGTGGTCATTAATCATACCTTGTCTTGTCAATGGAGTGGGATTCTGCGGAGGTTTTTAACTTTCTTCTTAAGTTATGCCCGATATCGGTTATTGATGGCTTAATGGATGCCAGTTAATACATTTTGTAACTTTTTATCAGTTCGACAACGTTTGAGATTTTAATTTTAATAACAACTTTGAAATTTGCTTCGTTTGAGTGAAATGAAAATTCATTTTGCAAGATCTTGTGTAACATTAGAAAATATATATAGGTCTACACGCGATTAATATTAGCAAGTACCTACATAACTACTTACTGCCCGACGTTTTGACTGGGTTACACCAATCAGAGTCGTGAGCGAACCCTAGTAAAAATAAATGATTCCGCTTAATTGAGAACCTTCTTTTTTATAAGTCGGTTAAAAGAGTTAAGAGTAGCTATGTACTCTCTTAATTGCGTATAGACCCATAACACACAGTTCTTAATGTAATGGAACCTGTTAATATCTAAAATCAAACTTGGTAACGTTCAAAACGAACATCAATTGTACAAAATATGTTAATAGGTATTTAATAAAAAGAAAATCTTAGTATAAGGGGCTGGCAACGCCTGACGCTTCTCGAATACCTTGTAGAGTAGGGAAAATACCATACTGAGTGTTGTCCATGAATAAGAGTCGGTTGTGTGGTAAACCACGGAAAACATGGCAAGACTCTTGCCAGCTTGAAAGGTGATGCCCCTTTTTATGTGGGTTGTCCAAGATCGCGGAGAGTGGAAGGTCGGTAGAGCTCTTTGCAGTGTAGTGAGACAGAACAGGCGTATAATAATGTTAAGAAATTGATGACTTTAGACACAGAGAGACTACATAGCTTTCCTCTGACTCATGTTTCACGACGTCACTTAGCCAGCTAGGCTACCAAATTTAGTCATGAACTGACATAATAAAGTCTCAATTAGTTGGAACTTTATACAATTTTGTCATGGTTCGTAATTATCAACTTGAACATAAATTTCATGCCAAAAAAAAATATAAATTGAACCGTTTTGATTTCATAATAAAATTAAACATCTCCTAAAAATCTTATCAAAAGAGCGTACTTATTCAAAACTGTAACCTAGGCAGAGTGGTGATAAATAATTTTCAACTGACATTCATATACTATGATAGTGTATGGTTTATTGGCCACTAAAGGGACGAAGGTATTTTCATTTCACACATGCGGTGTTGGCCTGGGTAGCGGCACATTATTCATTTTGTAAACAATTTTAATAACTTGTGGATGTAACATAATTAAGCATTCCTCGTCGTCAAGCCAAGGAATGTCGGGCACAATTCGGTATATGGTGACAGGACACGCGTGGCGCCACAATTGAAATAGTTAATATTTTTATTCGGTGGGAAATAAAGGATTTGAGTATAGGGTGGAATATATTTGATATTACCATCAACTCGAAAAGAAGAAGTGTTTAAGAACTTCCTAACTTTTTCGAGACGTTTGAAAATATGGATTAAGGACTTTAAGTAGAAAAAAAGACGTGTGGCACTCGGGGACTGCCGCGGTTTAGTCATTGCATAGCGTCGTCCGATTTCAGAGCAGCTCGTCTCGATTCGTGCGAGTTTCGTAGAGTCGTACAATACGTCTAACCGCACGCACACAAACACCGTGCCGAAGTCTACCGAACTGAAACGAAGTTAGACGATTGTGAGATTTTTTCGTTACGGTATTTCTTGGTTCGGTCACCGCGCTCAAAGCCCGCGATAAAAGCTATGCAATAGCTTAAAAATATGATTGTACTACAAGAAAATAATAAAGCTTAATGTCAACGAAGCCGAGTCCGTATGGTAATTAATCAAGTCGTTGCGTTAGATCAAAATGTAGTTTACAAAAATAACTTAATGAGGGTTAACGCGTATGAGAAATTCACTAGATGGTAATACTTAAGCGTCCAAGGCTGCACGCCTTGGATTGGTGAATATTGACGTCATGTCTGTCAATGTCACGTCAAAAATAACCAATCATGCTGCACTTGGACCGTTAACCCTCATTGTATAGACACTGTTCTGTGACAAATTGCAGCTGAATGTCGGCCTCCTTTGTGCCAGGAACGAGCCTCTGTTGAGCCAGAGATTGAGCTTTAATTGTAGCTTTTTGAAGGTTCAATGAAAGGAGCAATCGCCAACTTCGGGCGGACTAGTCGAAGCAGCTGATCCGAAATTTCCAACGACACAGTCATTGGAGACCTAAATTTCGGATTACAATAGCTATTGAAATTGTGAATGGAAGCCAATATCAAAAACTTGATCTAGTGCAAATGCTTAACTAAGAGTAGACCTGAGTATTTGGTATAAATTAAATCATGATAACTGCACGTGTTCCTGACAAAAAGGGTCTTGACAGACAGACGGACGGAAATCAAAGTGGTCATAAGATCATAAGGGTTCCGTTTTAACAAAAAGGTAGCAACAATACCCTACTTTACATGAGCGAGTGAACATTTACACACGATATGATTCCTATTAAAAAAATGATACCGTCCGCAAAAGTGTACCGAAACGTTTCATTTCCCACTGGTTTCGAATACGGATAATCTTTCTTATGCATCCTTTAATCTCTCAAATACCATACAAAAGCATCACACCGTCCAGCGGTGTCGGATAAAAACATGTCCTTGTTCAAACATTTTCGCCGCCGTCAAACGTAAATGTTTACAATGCCAATGAAAACAGCCGGTAGGCCGATCTCTTTCACATGCAAATGGCGTTTTATGTACGAGAATGTAATACTAAGGCCATTTTAAGTAGAGCTGGTGTTTCCTACTCTACGCGTAGAGAAGTAAGCCGCAACTATGCGTGTGCTGTTATGTGAGAGATCTTGTTGGTTGGTCGGATATGCCCGTTCTAGCTAATTCAGGCTAAGCCCGGCTAAAGGAAAGCTTTGCTTAGGTGTTTCTACAACGTCGTTATAAAGATATTCGGCGGTTTTCGGACGTAACATAACCCTTGTGTGAATCAATTGCTACAGGAGATTGGTGAAAATCACATTTCAGTAATTTGTACATATTTACGAAAAACCTGTTAAGATTTAAGAAGAATCACATTTATGTATGAGTAATTTGTACATATTTACGAAAAACATGTGTCGATTCAAGAACTTACAATTTAAATACAATTATTTTACCGTAAATGGCGTACCTACATGCCAAAGTTAAAATTACATGAGGGTGGAATCATTATGAAAAACAGCTACCACTAAGAACTTTTATTAAAGAGAAAATGAATCAAGAGAAAATAAATTACAGATCGAAATTAAACATGCAGAATTTACTCTAATACCAATTGATTTCCCCGAGCAAATTTTCTAAACGGTAATTCATTCAGCTTTCTAACAGAACGAAGGGAATGAACGAGCCAAACCCACAGTGCTTGTTTTTTTTTTATTTTCAGCTCATTCCGCTCATACGAAAAGCGTGGTACTCACAAATCGATAAACCTCGTTTAATGTCGGCTTAAAACACCGACTTTCTCCTCATACGAGTATACGCTTGGGGAGTGCATTTAATAGCCATCAAAATGCTTATTAAACGGCTCCCAGAGTAATAATACAGGATACCGGAAGTATTTTCCCCGTTTTCAGAGAATTCACGGTGTAATATTGAGGTATGAGTAAATCGTTAGCGTTATATAGGCATTTATATAGACAACTCGCTGTTTTATGAATGTGCTATAAAAAATTTAATCCCGACGTTATTTACCGAGAAAATAATAATGTTAATATGCTTTTGTTCTATTTCTTAGTAGCGGCATCTGCTTTATCCTAGGTGATGAATTCTAGATTTTTATTTATTACTTACTAGCTGTGCCCGCGACTTCGATCGCGTGGACTTCAGGATTTTACATACATAAGTTGTTTCCCAATAACTCCCGTTTGCGTGCGTTTCGCGTATGTACTTACATTTTAAAACCCTGATATCTTTCGAATGGAATGCCCGAATTAAATAATTTAAAAAGTTTTATAGAGATATTGAAATATTCGTAATTAAAATGTAATTTATTTTGATAATGTTTTATTTGAAAATACAAATATATATTTTTTGTATTATTTTCATAAAAACGTCGCTCAAATAGGCTCCAGTCAGAATACCAGCGCCACAGCGGCTTCATGTCGTTGTGCATTCGCAGTTGTGCAGTCGGCAGCAGCATATATAATGCAGCTTATGCAGCGGCTCTCGGGCTGGTGGGGCACATGCTGAGGCCTGTACCTCGTGACCAAGTGGTCAATGAAGTACAGGCCCCTGAGACTATGTTACTATGTCTCAGGGACTATGAGAAGTCTCATAGTCCTTGTCTATGAGTGATATTTTTTTGTTTGAGTTGAGTTTTTGTGTCTTGTGTATTTATGTGTCATTGTAACTTTTCGTGTCTATGTCGTGGTCAATAAATGTTTTTTCTTTTTTTCTATCAAATAATGAGTTCAAAAACAGTTATTTATCAATGAAAACAGTATTTAAGAGGTCCAGAAAGTATTCAATATAATCATAATATTTTTGATTTGAGGTGGCATCCAGTTCCTATTAATATTTTTGCCTACATATATAGAGAACATGCATTATAAGTCCCTCCTGCTCTTAGCTCCAAGCTCCCTTATCGGCACTAGCGCTAAGAGCTTGGAATGACACAGAAAGCCATTTACACGACCCTTATTTTCCTTGCAGAACTGATACAAAACCGTAATCTATACTAATATTATAAAGCTGAAGAGTCAGTTTGTTTGAACGCGCTAATCTCAGGAACTACGGGGATCGAATTGAATGTTTTGTGTTGGACAGACCATTCGAGGAAGGTTTTAGGCTATATAACATCTTTCTGCGACCAATAGGAGCAAAGAAACAATGGAAAATGTGTGAAAAACGGGGGAAGACGCAGACGAAGTCGCTGGCACAGCTAGTATTATATTAGGATATCAAAGAAAACTTTTATTAATGACAATTGTAATACAATCCAATAGTAAGGGATAAGAGCATATCATAAAACAAATTGCTAAAACCTTTTTATATATGTTTAAATAAATATAAATATAACACAACATCACATACACTGATATGATCCCGTGGTAAGCTTAAGTACTTGTGTTCCGATATCAGAATTAACAGTGGTTACAAAAATACACTTAACAACACACCCAGACACGAATCGAAAAAACACCGATGTTCGTCACACAAATATTTGTCCTGGGTGGGAATCGAACCCATGACTCTTGGAACCGCCAGTCAGGGTGACTAGCCACTGTTCCATCGAGCCAGTAGTGGTTAAAGTGTAACTAACAAACTCAAACTAACTATGTGCCACTCACAGTCCATGTTAAATAAATAGCTCAACATTTAACATTACTGTGATGCATTTTGTACTTAACTTGACCGCAAACGTAGTGCATGTCAGATAAAGTTAGGAGTACCTTTACTGTGGAAAATGCATTACACCAATGCACTTGTGTTTAATCCGCAAGAAGGTCTGTTTATCATCGTTTGCTGGTTTGTATCGCTATATGTTTGTTGTACGCGTGAATGTATTTTATAAATATACTAGAGGCCGCCCGCGACTTTGTATGCGTAGAGTTCTAAATAGTCCGAACAAAGGCTCATTATGAATGATTTAGATTGAACGAAACTACAACTGGCAGCTAACTCTTTGAACCTCACACTTAGTCCGCAATAAATATTTTCACTTTGACTTCTTCACCATTGCTTTGGCAATTAAGTACCTTTTTAGGCTAGGCCTTTCTTCAGAGCCTTTATTTGTGTTAAAGTGGAATATGAATGATGATGAATCATTCATATTCCACTTTAACACAAATAAACCGCCAGTCATTCATGAGGAAATAGGAAGTAACTGCAAGTTAAATAATTTTGCAGTTGCAGTTGACGTGGGTACATATCGGCAATGCAACTGTACCTATATGGGAGAAAATCACGGTTCTTCGAAATCGGCAAGTGTAAATGTACCACCGAACGTCGATTCCAACATTACACCCCGTTATTGTTTCAACGGACCATTGTGCGCACAGGAATTCAAGCACGAGCATTTTAAGGAGAACTACGAAATGGCGCATTGGAAATGTTCTCAGATGTAACTACTACCTTCCATTTCACCCCACACGATATTGAACCCTGTATGTCAGGAATAGAGGGCATGATTGCGTGCACCGATTCAGTCGAATAAATTGGTCATTGAGAATCCCTGGTGGACTGTTTATTGGGATTTATAAAATTTGTCCATTATAAATTTGTATCTGTAATGGAGTGTGTATGTTTGCAACAGTATTATGAAAATAAATATGCCCCATGTTACAGGTATATCCTAGTTTATGATAATTTTAAGAACATCGTTTTTAGCGAATGCGTATGGTAATACGGGTTCTAGTTTTTTTGGAACGAGGAAAATTGGATGAGCCCAGTGTATGTATCAGAATACAGATTGGTTTGGTGATTAATTTGCCATATTTATGCCTTTTAGATTATTATTATAAGTGGCAGAGAAATTTCAAGATGGTTTGTTTTTTATTTCAGCTGCACGAGCCTTAGGTAAATAAGGTAAGTAAATGTTACAAAAAATTATCAACCAAAAATTCTTCAAGGAAAGTAGTAAATAAGAATATACCTACGTATATCAACCCAAAATTCTTCAAGGAACTTTTCTGAGTACGTAAGAATATACCTACGTAGTTCTCGTAAATCCTACCAACAATAACGCGTTAAACCGTATTATTAAACTGGCCAAGAGTTGCTCTGCAAAATTTTTATAATAGCCCTCTGCTCAACGTGAATTCAAACTATGCGCCCGCCGCAAAGTTTCGGTTCCTAACTTCCCAACTCCGCATAATTGAAAGTTTGCTTATTCACGTAGAAAAGTACTGAGGCATTCGACCGACAGACTACTTGTTTGAACATGATTAAGTGATAATATTTCTCTTAAAAAAACTTCACTGAAACTCCTCAAGAATAGTAGTGTGAATACTTAGTGGCCATAGCTCTTTTAAATTTCATTTTTGAATAGCTATTTCAACTAGTCCCAAGACACTTGCTGGACAGCGCTGCCACCCACATACAATGCAAACACTGATGGCTCGGACCAATAGGTTCAGTTCCTCGTTTCTGCCAGGTGTCATTAAGGCATGGAATGCCCTTTCAACTCATGTTTTCCCACTCTCATCTAATCTCAATATCTTTAATCTTTAGGCTGGGTGTGGTATGGTATTTAAGCAAGCCTACAGAGTGAATGAGATAAACTCAATAAAGTCTATTGTGCCTGTCGACCTCATATGTGGAACTTACAACAGCTTACCATTAGGTGGAGTGAGGTCATCCTGTAAGCCCTTTATACAAAAGTAGCATCCACGGTAACAGATTTCCTATGTCTTAACGAAACGAAGTGACTTAGCTTCGGCCGCATGATATCAGGCTTTATGAATTTAAAGAAGTAAAATTTTGGGTACTACTAATGCTATTGTATTTACATACCTACAGAAAAGAGATAGATACACATGAAGACATTCAAAATATTAATAGTTAAACACGACTTTCCTTTTCATCTAACAACAAGTATAATACGAATAATATTTGCTTCCTAGTAACGGATTATTTCACTGAAATATGAATGCAATCTGAAAATTGCCTAGCTGCATGTTCGTTGCAATCCGTAGGGTCAAAGGCAAAGGGGAGCCGTTTGAAAAATGTTATTTAGATCTAAAAATCAAAACATTCGAAAAAAACAGCCCAGTGCGATTCGGACTGATACTAGAAATGTACATACACGTACATTTTTAACTGAAAACCTTTTTAATCAAATGTATTTTCAGCTTCTTATTCTGTGATTATAAAATATTCAGCTCTTTATATCCTGTACATGCACACCTGTTATTCGTAGACGAAAAAAAAGTCGAAATAGTATTCTTCCACTCCCACTTCAGTAAGTATATTATATGATGGACTACCAGATGGACCGATGACCTGGAGAAAATTGCTGGGTTTAGACCGGTCGCGCTGGAAAGTTTTGGAAGAGGCCTATGCTGAGCGAGCAATAGGCTGCGATGATGATGATGATGATGATAATGATGAATGCACAAATTATTTTTTCTATAAATGCAACAATACTGTTACCTGCACTTAAATACGTACCATGCGTTTACTACGTTTTACTACGTTATGATAAGGTTTAAAGTTCAATGAAACTATACACATTTGTGTCACTCGAACTCTAACTATTATAATAAAAACTAAACGTTTCATTCAATTCACTAAATCTAGAATATAAATGCTATTTTAATAAATAATTTTGGGATTTATACCACATAAACAAACAATATTTACTAATCAGGTACACACTACCTGATAACAGAATATGAACAAGCTTTTCGCCTTGAACAAGATACGCCTGCTTTGATACAACTGCCTCGTTGGTCTATTGGTAGCAAGTGCTGCGTTAGGACCGAAAGGTCCCCGGTTCGAATCCGGGGTCGGGCAAAATTTGTGTGAGTTTTTCTGTAATGAAATTACTCAGCCCGGAGTTAGGAAGTTGGCGGTTGAACGCCCGTGCCTCGGAAAGCACGTTAAGCCGGTGGTCCTGCGTCCGATCTCTCATCGGTCATGTTAGATTGCCGTCTCACCGAATTATGAGAGTAAGGGAATAGAGAGTGCACTTGTGCAGGACATATTATACTGCACACACTTGTGCAGTATAATATGTCCTGCGCAATTGGCTGATCTCAATTGAGATCGGCCGCCATGGCTGAAATCGGTCGGACGCCTTTATTTATTTATTTATTGTCATGAAGGTCCATATCACAGCTTCAAAGCAAGTCAAATACAAATTGCTCTTTTAATTGCCGTGAAAGCAACGCAAGCCCGCATGAAAGTTAAGTTTTTAAACCGGAAGCTCTCCGATATTGGAACTGAGCGTTTTGACAGGAAATTAAACTAGAGCTGTTGATTTTTTTAGCCAACGGAAATCTGCCAATATCTTTTGCGTTTCCATCTATTCTTTTTCGCGTTTTCATTGGATTTTTCTGTCTTTAAAATTGTGATGAATATTAAATTGAAAATACAGTTGCATCCATTTTAGAAAACTTCAGAAGTGCAAGGTTAGCTTGATACGGGCATGCTATGAGGCAGGAAGAAAGCCACGTGACTATGACCAAGGAATAGGTTGTGTGTTTGACCAACCATGGTCATATTGGTCATCCATGGTTGACCACACAACCTAAGAATTTCTTCATAGTTGTGCCGGTTTCCTCACGAAGTTATCCTTCACCGTTAAAGCGTCGAATAATCGTACATGTGAAATTCAAATTTGAAAAACACAGTGGTACGTGGCGGAGTTTGGACTGGCGACCTTTTGCATGGCAAGCAACGATCTTAACCACTCGGCCATCGACGCGCATATTTGTATCATGCCGTGGCAAATCCACAAATCCCGGGATAAGTTTAGACAACACGGAACCTCTATCGCCGCAAATTTAACGTGTTTAATACTGAATCGAGTGCATCGGTAGGGAAGCACTTACGAACTACGTTTAGAACTAGAGGTGGGACAGATGTTAATCGCGTTTTGTAGATATCGATTCTGAATAATATGTGCAATGGACTTCAATATAGAAATATACTGATTGGTATATTTACATTATTTTTTATATTTTTGATCGGTTATTGCTTTTTATTATTCATATTCATAAAGGTCTTGGACAAAGACTAACTAAGAAAGCTTATATTATTATCCATCCTTGTAATATATTATGCAAGTTTATTATGTATCTCGTAAGGACCGTGAGGTCTCGGTTCGTGATTAATAAACCACTCAGGCCGGTGTCAGAAACCTTTCTGAATGAAAGGAAGTGAATCAAAAAGCACGTGAAACTGGAGATACAGAGTATAATCACTCTTCGGTCATCTCAGATTGTCTCTCTCAGAAGTACTAAAATGAGAGAACAAATAGTGCACTTGTCTTTACGCGATCACTTTTACACTGAGACATGACTGCGCGTCGTTTTGTGCAGTTGACTGTTATCCAAGAAATAATATGGGAAGACCATGGCCGAAGTTGCACAACATTTGATGTCCACATTATTACATACCTTATCGATATCGACAATCGCAAATCCCGACCGCGTCCCATCCCTATTTCGAAACAATCTGTGACCTGTGACTTGCTCTTAACTTGTTGAGACTTACAAACTTGCCCGGCTTATATGCCGAGTTTTCCTGTTTCCACCAAAGAACATGCTTCCAAAATACGAATTATAACTTCAGCATCACTTGATTTCGCCGTTTGCCACCTGCCTTCTGATACATTGTACGCTACTTGTGTTTCGGAGTTTTGATATGCTAATTTGAAAACTTGTTTTCTCGAGAGAGCAACAAACACATTATGAAATTACTTTCCTCTTGTGTATATGAATACGGTTACTTTTGATGATTAAGTTGTTAACTTTATAGTTGCTTTTGTTAACGGATTCAAAGTCATTAAAAGTTACATTTGGTTGGCTGTTTGTTATCATCGAATGAGATGTTAACTTAGTTATATAGCTGATAGTAAAACGTCTAGACAATTTTGAACTACACATAAGTAAACAGTTTTTTTTGACTGACAACTGTACAATAGTTATTGTACTGGTATTCCGAACCAAAAATGTACAAATTTGATTTTTTTACGCACAAATGAACACTTCACTTTTCACTATAAATATGTCATCATCTACAGCATCTGCACACTTTGAAAAGGAACCAGCAATTCAGCTCGTATGCTTCCTCCCTCATGTAATACTAGGATTTTTAGGCGGATCGCGAAACGGCATTTCTGCAACAAGAGGGAAGTAAGAGGAACATGCCCAATAGGTTCTATTAAGCCTGGTGACCTCATATGTGGATCTCACGCCTTCTTCCGATCAGGTGGAGTAAGGTCATTCTGCATATCGGAATAATAAAGAAAAACAATTTTTGCCTAACTGACTTACGATAATGCCTTGTGGAGTAGCCTTGTCATCATCACCGGACTTGCGGGGGAGCGGATGACTCTTACCCAAAAAGAAAAACAACACAACACAAGTACACAATTTTTAATCAGACCGCAGGATACATTTTTCTTTCTCCTCATAAATAATTTACAGGGACACTTACCTAGTTGGTCGCCGTTCCCTCGTCCCGAATACCTCGAGTCATAAAACGGGAGCACAAAGGAGCGATGTCGGGATGTATCCATCCATCTTATCATCGGGCTGAGAGCGCGTCGCACGCTCGCGTAAACGGCCGCTGCGATATCTGGGCATAGGAGGGCGGAATTGTTGGAGGTGTTATTTTTAAACCGAATTGCATTGTTCAGCCCATACCTGTCCACTGCAGGACATAGGGTTTCCCAAAAGAGTCGTGGGTTGGGCTGATTCTCAATGATGACAATCATATCCTAAACATTGACTTGCTGACCTTTAGTAAGGCGCGTCCGACCGATTTCTGCCATGGCGGCCGATATCAATTGAGATTATCCAGGACAGACCAGCGCAGGACATATTATATTACCGTGCACAAGTGTGCGCGTAAACACAAGTGATTCTGATTTCTGTAATACAAGCGCATAAGCTACTTACCACGGGATCAGATTTATGTATGTGAGAGATCGGGCACAGGACCACCGGCTTAACGTGCTTTCCGTGGCACGGGCGTTCAACCGCCAACTTCCTAACTGAGGGCTTTCATCACAGAAAAACTCACACATATTTTGCCCTACCCCGGACTCGAACCGGGGACCTCTCGGTGATGATGATTGCACTGTTAAAAAAATATCAAAAAAAATCGTAAACATTGACTTGCTGACCTTTAGGTAAGTAGGTAACGAAGGGATTTAGTTCGTGCTACGGCTAAAGTACATCTTTTATTTCCTAATACATTTTAGTAGCGTTAATCGCATGAACACGCACTAGTACAGACGTCGGAAAAGCATCAACACAATGTTCTACAATAGAGACGTTCCATATGTAATGTTAAACATTCCACGGAAAAGAATAAAATTAACGACTAGTACACAGTAGTTAACAATGTGAACAGATTTGATATAAAAGCAGTTTCTATGCAGATTTGACAATGTGTAAGTCTGCTTCAGCTAAACAAATGCCGCATCCCAAATTCTTCTTCGTTCCTGGCAAGGTATTGTTTCCCAAAGTATCTCGTGCCGTAGCATGATAAGACCCGACTCAGGGGCTCAATAAGATTCGTCAAAGCCCCGTGAATTGTCGCGCTGAAAAATTGCCAGAGCTTGTGGTTACTTTTTTGTCACTCTAAATACCGGTGAGATAAATTTATGAGACAGTTTTTGTAATATCTGGGATTCACTTTTTATCAGATCCTAGATGTTAATACAACATAAACAGGAATGGAATAGAGGTAGATCCTCCATACGTTAGGCATTAGCTCAAATGACTTGACCTGTCTACATAAAAATTTATGATTACTGTTTAAAAGTGAAACTTTCACATGACAGTGTTCGTTCCATGTCTGGGTGTCTATTTTTATATTTATGTGCATTAGTATATTCCACTATTGAATCTGATTTCAGTAAAACAATTTCTTAAGCTATGACACGTAATATTCACGCAATCATTATCGTAGCTATCTAAAAAAAATACCTTCATCATCCAGTTTCTGCATTCTATTTATTTCATCGACACAAAAAAAAATCTGTGCAAAATGCTCGAACTCCCACAAAATGCTCGCGCTCACCACACGTTGTTTTTCTAAATGACCAACTCCACGCCATACATTACTCCCTCCAATCCAAGTTCGGTACAGAAGGAACAAATAGCTGAATGCGATACGCCAAGTTACCGACTCCCGGCTACGTACAACTCCGCCTTTGTGAGTTTCTTTTTATTTTGTTGTCAATTCAAACTCGAAACTTACTGAGCAATGCGCGTTTAAGCTGCAGCCCGTAGAGGATTGCGAGAAATGTTTTATTAAAAATAAACTGGTGAATGAAGGAATTTGAATGTTGACATGGAAAGGATAATGTTATTTCTGGGTTGGTTTTGTTTACTTTTTTACTGTGTTAAATTTTTGGTAACTATGTAAAATTGTTTCACTGTAAATTAAAAAACATAAGATTTAACATTGGGAAAAAAAAGAAAAATAAACACTTTTGACGGAAATAAAAGATGACAATGTTAATAAATAATAAGCCGTAATTACATCATGATTGCGCAAATATGTGCAATAAATCTTTATGAAAAAAAAGCTCCTTAGCAATATGTTTACTTGGAATCCACCGATTAGACAGAGGACTTTTAAGTTCAATTTCTTTTTTTTCATGCGAAACTTTAATGAGAGTTTCACTTTTTCATGCTACGGTCACATAATATCGGTTATGAATTTTTGTCCTCAAAAATACCTGCGTCGTACATATAATAGACACACACTTCATAATTTAAATTCGTCGACACTAAAACTGTATTTGAATAGCAAATTAAATACCACCGATTCCACTGCAATGTCTGAAGTAAAAATAACTTAAGCTGTCAAAATGTCCCTCCCCTGCGGACACAATTTGGCGACGACTCCTGAAAGAGTCCCTAAGCGTCCCTGATGCTCCTTATTTGAGACTTTTTGTGCCGAATTTATCGTTAACTTTTCGTCGAAATATTTAGGACATCGTTATTTACTCGCAGAACTAAAATTTCTTCTCGTTTCTTTTTCACGGTTTCGTGACGCGACGACGAAAAATTGAACTTGAATTGCGTAATGTCTACCTTCACTTTTAGCTGAACTTGTCAGTACGTCAAGATTGTGATGAATTATTTTATGAAAAGGCTGTGTAAGTTACAGTAATTACGATAAAACTTGTCTTTTTACGGGTACTTTAATGTTTTTATTTGTTTTGTAATGCTATTCAGAGCTCTTATGTAAATTTTGGACTTAAAACATTATATTATGGTATCGCTGCACGGTCTCTACTAAAATGGGTTCTGTATGTACTAAATGGTACGGTCTGTACTAAAATGGGTTTACGAATTCAGTTGTTTTATTTTCTTGAATTATTGTTCAATCATCAGTCAGGTCTGTCGACCTCATATTTGGACCTCACAACTGAGTACCATCAGATGGAGAGACGTCATACTGAGTCTTTATATAAAAAAAAAAACATGTATGCCTTAATTAGAATATTGTATAATGTTATCTGTGGTATTAGCAATGTGTACTGAGCCAAGCATTTAAAGGTTTGATCCAATTTTCATCCAAGCCCAAAAGCTGATGTTATGTAGAATACAATTTTCAACAAAGTATCTATCTGTGCCAGTTCGAAAATCCAGCGGGGATATTCTCCAAGAATGCAGCCGCCCCACATAATAAAGTGACTTCCTATTACAAAATTGACTACAAGAAGGTCCGCAAGAAAGAATTATGGGACGCAAGAATTCGAAGAGACCGGAGCCCGCCGACGTCAGTGTGAATACGCCCGGGAAATAAATACGTCACTGCAACTTACATCACTGGGGAAGGACGACCCACACAGTGCGGGAACTGCGATCTTGGTTGTACCCATATCATGAAACTTTTTAATGTAAATTTAACAAATGAAACTTCCTTTGTTTATTTGTTTTTGATCTTTCGTTATTAAAAAACCGGCCAAGTTCAAGCCGGACTCACTCATGTAGGGTTTCGTAGCCAATATTGTAATAACACAATTTTCGTTTGAGAGCCCCTTTAAATAGCCTATTTTTAGTATTTGTTGTTATAGCGGCAACAGAAATGCATTATTTGTGATAATTTAAACTATTTAGCTAAAGTGGTTCTTGAGGTACGGCCAGAGGACGGATGTATGAACCCGTTTTTACCTTTTGGGAATGGAACCCTAAAAAACTGTAGGAATATACATTATATTTCTAACACTTGTATTTATGGATTCTACGTTACACATTAGGCCGAACGCGTCGTTAAGCAGACTCAAGTCGACGAGAGAGTCAAGTTGCAGGCTATGAGGCTGGAACAAAATAGTCCTATCGTCAGAAAAATCTAACCACTGTTCCACCGAGCCAGTCAAAATATCAGTATACCTCGCGCAGTTGCTTAATTTCCATGGATTGCTTACTATTATTTCGTCTAACTTCGCAAATTTCCAGTAGTAGAATAATTTACAACATTTTCCTACTTTGTTTGGAGGTACGAGCCCACTACTCCCCCCTAACTCCGGTGACGATGACAAGGCTACTTCAAACTATCACTTAATACTTTTGCCAGATTCTCCATTAAAATCGACAGCCGTGGCCTAAATTTGGACACAATTATTCCGTCCAATTTCGCACCAGCATCGCGGCGTATCCACCGCCTCTAATTCCATCCGACGTAAAATTTATTCATGCTTCCTCAAGACACGTAGATGTTACACGCTGCACCGACCGTTCCGCGGCGCGCTGGTTTCTTCGCATTGCTTCTGAATCATTGATGTGTTGATGTTTTTAAAAGATTCCCCACTCTCAGGTTACGATGAACACTGGTTTTCAAACGATGATTCGGAAAATTCACTGTAGCTTTTTTTATATAATAGGCTAACAAGATGAGCTTACTCCACCTGATGCAAGCGGTAGTGAGATCCAAATATGAGGTCGACAGGCACAGTAGACCATATTGAGCCTTTCGCAATAACCTTGAAAGCCTGCTTCAATGCCTTGCTGGCTGATCGCATCGGCCTTCGAAACAAGATTTGGAATATTATATTAATTCAAATCTCTGTCGTGACATTCATCCATCGTCCAAAGTAAGATCTACCTAAAGAGAGAAATATAAAGAAAGAAAGAAAGGTGGTCGGCGTACAGTGGAAAATTGAAACGATTACTAAGTAATTGCGCTTGAGTTTATAGATAACTAGCGACCCGCTCAGGCTTTGCTTTGGGTATTTTATGCATAAAAATCTTTCTTTTGAATATCTCTACCTACTTATTAAAAAAAAACCTATCAAAATCCGTTGCGTTTTAAGGATTTAAGCATCAGACATACATACAGACAGAAGCGGGAAGCTACTTTGCTACACTATGAAGTGAATTAGGGTCTAAATTCTAAAATCCCTGACACATTTGAAGTAACATAGAGAGCAGTTGCGCACTATAATAATGTATACGAGTTGTTGTTGTATTATAAAAATATAAAGTATGTTGTAAAGTAACATAGTATACTCCCTAAGAAATGTAGACATACCACGTTGCACCCACCGCACTCCGAGGAATGTGCCTTCCTTCGCGTTGCTACTGAATGATTGATGTGTTGATGTTTTAAAAGATTCCTGCTGAGAGGTGGTCGAACGACCGGGGTTTATAACTAACATTACCTACCAGACGTCCCTTCTTCAAAGGGACTGGCAAATTGTCTGGCAAAGAGGCAAATATTAGCCCGTTTTAGCAAAACTGTTGTCTAAGCAACAAGCCTTTTTCGCAGATGTCCCGTTCGGGCCCAAGAAAAACGGTCACATTAGTTGTAACGCAGTTTCGCAAATGATAACAAGAGTTTCACTGCACCATCCTTATTCCTGAAGATCGCTTGCTGATATGACGTTCGGATTCGGGTTTTTATCTATTTACAATCACTGTCCATGCATGCATGTTTAGTATTAAATAATATGGTCTTAATGGGTGCTTCGACGTAAATAAGATTCTTAGACATAGTAACACTTACTATTAATAATGATAAAACATATTTAATGATATCTACGTCATAATCGTGTCTGCATCAGGTGTGTATTAAGATTTTTTTAACAGGAAATATATTGAATAAATATAATACGAAATATTTAATCCAGAGTCTATGTTTTGACGGATCACGTATAAATATTTAAGAATAAACGTATTTACAATTCGGCGTCGGAGTAACGATCATATATCAATGTTCATGACATATTGAAATATGAAATATTCAACCAGCCATTTCAATACTTCCGGGTAAAATATTATGATTCAGTTTTATTTCAAGTTTTGATCTGGGGGCACGGCAGTGCCCCTGCCAAGTCGAGCGCGAAGCAAACACTGCCGTACCATCCTTTACTGGAACCATTTCGCCGCATTTTCAGGCCCCTATTTGAGAACCTCTGGAGAAGACCAGAACGCTGAAATTTTTATCACCTAGTAACCTATAATACATACATACTTAAAATCCAAAATTTCAAGTCTGTGGGACTTATAGTTCCGAAGTTAAGCGAAAGCAAAGTTTCGCATTTATGTAACACACTCACT
Organism: Maruca vitrata; assembly: GCA_039566165.1. Taxonomy (NCBI): domain Eukaryota; kingdom Metazoa; phylum Arthropoda; class Insecta; order Lepidoptera; family Crambidae; genus Maruca; species Maruca vitrata. The sequence goes on from CM076921.1 coordinate 10,572,293, forward strand.
TATTTAATTTGGTTAGCTGCTTCTACAAAAAGAAGTGAAATCCCATCAAAAACATCCTACATACAAAACCAGTATCAAGCCTTATTTTCACTTGTTTTTTATTTTTATCGTCAATAGGTAGCGGTTCTGGCGACATATTGGTGTAATATTGTTACGGAGAACCTGGTTATGTACCCTTGTGTTCCCTTCAACGGCCAAGTCACACAACACTAACTATAATAATGAAGAAATCGCAGTAAGGAACCTTAGGCTTGGCACGATTTGGTCTAGATTTCATTACTTTTTAGAGATGAGCAATTTGCTCCATCGAGACTTGGCTAGTTTTTTTACAGGATGTTTTTGATGGGATATAGATTTTCTTGGAAATGGCCGACGATGTACGTTTTATTGACATACTGTTGGCATACATTGACACTTACTGTTTTTAATTATTTGTTTAGACGTTGATTCATATTTATTTTTTAACGTATTGACTAGGTTTTTTTTTATAATGGGCAAACAAGATGACCTTTCTCCACCTGATGGTAAGCGGTAGTGAGATCCAAATATGAGGTCGACAGGCACAATACATCATATTGAGCCTGTTGCACTCACCCTGAAGGCCTGCTTAAATGCCGTTTCCCGCCCGAAGAGCCCGGGATCATAGGAGGGAGGGAAAACATGAGCTGGAAGGGCATTCCATGCCTTAATGGCACGAAGCAGAAATGAAGAGCTGAACCTCCAGCCGACCGAGCCGACCAGTCCGAGCCACCAGCGACTGCATTGCATGTGGATGGCAGCGCTGACCAGCACGTGTCGTTCGGGAGTGGAAAGGGGAGGGAGGGACTAACTGGGTTACACGAATCATGGTCGTGAGCGAGTAAGTCGAAACTGAATCATCAAATAATAATCATCTCGAAAACAACTGCCCTTCAGATTTAATACTCTGATTGAGAAAGGTTTTTATAATTAACTTCTGACCCGCCCTCGCTTCGGGTATATTATACATAAAACCTTCCTCTTGAATCCCTCTATCTATTAAAAAAACTCCATCAAAATCCGTTGCGTAAGTTCTCAAGATTTAAGCATACATACATACGTCAAGACAGACGCGGGAAGCTTTATAAATAAAATAAATAATTATCTGGGACATTTCCACATACGGTCATCTGACCCCAAACTAAGCAGAGCTTGTGCTATGGGCGTAAGAGACTGATATACATACATATATATTTTAAAATACATACTTAAATACATAATCACACCCTTTATACTATGTAGTGATTACAAGACCTGTATTATAAACCGTGATTAATGATAATAATAAATGTTCTAGCTACAATACCAATCAAATCAAATATTCAAACACAACAGTATTTTCCTTCAATTGACTTTCATTCTCCACGTTTCGCTACGCTCCGCCTATAGCAATATGAAAATTCGATATTCATAGTAAGCACAATATTGCTGTTTACAAATCAACTTCAAATTCCAATAAACAGGACCATCCTATAAACCCGTTCCTTTCCATTTGGATAAAAAGGTGTGAAGCCGGGATATGTCAGGATCACTGTGCTGGGGATAGCGTGTAAATAGAATAAAGTTTATGAAGTGGAGAAGTAGCTAAAAGTAGTAGTTTACTACAAAGTTGACAGAGAAATATTGTAGTTTCATTTTTTTTATTACTCGTATCAAGTCAATGTCAAGTCAAGTCAAAATTCCTTTACTTATATAGGCATTTACACGCACTTATAAATCGTTGGTACAGAAAATAAAAAAGTTATAGATTACTGACTCTACCACTGGTTCGGAACGCTGATTCTATCGAGAAGACACCGGCAAGAAAATGGATGGATGGATTTAGAAATAAATAAATAAATAGGAAACTCGATAGTCATTCTTTAAAAATCAACTTAGCTTCTTCGATGAATTCAGATAGTAACTATTCGCTATGTGCGGAGTGGGTGGTGGGGGACGGCAAATCGATCGAAGCGCACGATGTGTGACAGAAATGTGATATAATTCTGAGCTTTTATGTGTCAAATTGCTTTAATTTCATAAATTCCCTTGTATTTGTAAGTAAAAACGTTACGTACGTAAAGTAAACGATGCAAATTCAATACTTATAATAATATTCATATTTTTGTGAAGTAAGAAAATCACTTGGTACTCACTTTATACAATTTTTATTTATTTTGTGTTGAAAAACTAGTCGAAAATCTTTATCAAAACATTTAGTTGCTATGATATGACATTTCAAAACATCTAGTTGCTATGATAATATGACAGATCTCAACTCCAGAATAGTTGTCGCCACTAGGGGCGCTATCATCGCGCACGTAGCGAATATGAGCGTTTATAAGTAAGTACTTGCTGTTGCCATTTCAGTTGAAGCTAATGTTAAGTTATGTACAACTAAGGAAACAAGACCTCGAACATACCCGGGTCTTTTGGTATATCTATAAAAACACAGGTTTAAAATTTATGGATTAATAAAACTTTAATTTGTTTGATCTTTTTCATAGGGTTCATAGGGAAGTGTTGATCCCGACACTAATGCACGGTAGCAAAAGTTGGGTATGGCAGAAAAAGCACGAAAGTAGGATAAACGCAGTAGAGATGCGAGCATTTAGAAGTATGACTGGCTCGGTGGAACAGTGGTTAGTGACCCTGGCTGGCGGTTCCGAGAGTCGTGGGTTCGATTCCCACTCGGGACAAATATTTGTGTGATGAACATCGGTGTTTGTTCCGTGTCTGGGTGTGATTATGTATTTAAGTATGTATTTATAAATATATATGTATGTATATCAGTCTTTGACGCCCATAGTACAAGCTCTGCTTAGTTTGGGGTCAGATGACCGTGTGTGGAAATGTCCCAGATATTTATTTATTATTATTTATTTTTTAGAAGTATGCTAGGAGTGAAACTGAGTGATAGAATCGGAAACGGATGGTCAAATCAAAAGTACCCGTTATCAACGAGCATGCATGAAGAGATTGATGGGTGTGAAAAAAGCGAAAGTGTGCCAGGATCGTAGCATATGGCAGGAAGTGATCTCTGCCTACCTTTCTGGGAAAAAGGCGTGATTTAATTTATGTATGTAAGTTTTTTATTAAAATATTTAAAAACATGTCAAAGTGACTATTACCTTTCAAAACGAAATATCGCTCCATCGCAAGTATAAACCGTAGGCCTTACGGAACACAACGCCGTCCCATAACAGCGGAAGTGACGAGATACGCGCGCCTTCATCCGTTCGCATCACCGCCCCGTTCGTTTTTCAAACTGAATGGGCTCCCTCTGGTGGAAATAAGTCGATGTGCGCAACTTGTGTGACACTTGTTTTGCTGTTCCGATTGTATTTTGAAAATAGAACGCGCGGATTTTTTTTTCGTTGTACCTACGTAACGCCTTTTTGTTTGAAATATGTCGGAGATCGTGTTTTGTTTTTGACACGGCCTATTCTGTGATAGGGGCGAGTATAATGCAAAAGGGATCAAAAATACATTTCAATTGGACATCAAAATCAGTAGGTTTGTCTGATTCGGTCGAAAATTACTGTTATTATCTATGGTAACATAATAAAGAGGTAGAAAGTTAGGACAATCGGTAAAATTCAATATTTCGCTTACAAAATAAAATTGATTCGCTTCAATGAATGTCTCTCTTTCAATTCATACTATTGTGTATTATAGGTATCTATTTTTTTCTACTGTGATGCCGAACTACTCGTATCTCTTTTTTTGTTAATAAGTGAGCTGATGAAAAAAAATTTAAAAGTCAAATCAACCAATCAATGACCTTATCTAACACAAAAATCGCAGTAAAATCAAACTCAATCAGCAAACGGTCACAGTTTATTTTTCTTGAGCCGATTAAGAAAAACAGATAGGTTATTTGGCCTCCTTACAAATAAACATGAAAAGGAAAACGTGTGAAAATCTCAACTTCACCGACATTATGAGCGCCCCTGGATTTATTCGGTCGACCAACAAAAAACACACAAAATTACATTTCGCGGGGACAAAAACCTACTTGTGTACACCTACGCAGGCTATTCTTAGAAGCGAACAGGTGTCGGAAGCATCCATTTGGGTTCCGTATCAGAAAAATAGGAAAAAAAAGATGTGTGGCACTCGGGGACTGCCTCGGTATTGCTATTGCATAGCATCGTCCGATTTCGGAGCAGCTCGTCTCGATTCGTGCGAGTTTCGTAGAGTCGTACAATACGTATAACCGCACGCACACAAACAGCGTGCCGAAGTCTACCGAACTGAAACGTCGTTAGACGATTGTGAGTTTTTTTTCGTTACGGAATTTCTTGGTTCGGTCGCCGCGCTCAAAGCCCGCGATAAAAGCTATGCAATAGCTTAAAAAATACAACCCAACATCAGATACTTTGATCTGATCCCGTGGTAAGTAGCTTAAGCACACGTGTTGTACCCACTGCTGATTCTGATATCCGTAGATATACAAATACACACAAATACTTGTGTTATGGATATCAGAATCAACAGTGGATACACAAATACACATTAATATACTCGTATTTGACAACACACCCAGACACGGAACAAACACCGATGTTCGTCACACGTATATTTGTCTTAGATGGGAAACGAACCCACGACTATTGAAACCGTAGATACAGACTCTGGGTAACTAATGACAGTTCCACCGAACCAGTGAAACAACAATTTGGTGGGTATTGTTCGTATAAATACTTAACTTACAGCTTTTATTGTGTGAACCTTCATTGTTCACGGTGGCTGCAATGATCAATCGCTCTGTAAAATTTCAATCGATTCATTATAATCTTCATCAATAGATACAATACCATAAACAACTATCAATAAATATTTAATGTTCCAAATTATAGTAGAAAATTAATTACAAAATGTAATTATATAATTTTAAACAATGTTGCCTAGTATTACCTACGTTATTCGAAATATTCGATAACTAGTGACCCGCCCTTGCTTCGCTTCGGCTAAATTTTACATAAAAGCCTGTATGTATTCAAAAGAAACCACATCAATACGCTAAGTAGATTGAAATATTTAGGCAAATTTATGCATAAATCTGAATATAGGGATTAATTGACAGATAATGCGACTTTATTTTCACTACATAGTATAAAACAAAGTCGCGTCTTCAGTCCCTATATTCCCATGTGCGCTTAAATCTTTAAAACTACGCAACGGATTTTGATGCGGTTTTTTCCAATAGCTAGAGTGATTTAAGAGGAAAGTTTTTATGTAAAATTTACCCGAAGCGAAGCGAGGGCGGGTCACTAGTATACTATAAAGTGAAAAGTTGTATTTTACTCAACAAAGAAATCATAAGAATAATTATATTGCAGCCCGTATTACTAAATATCTGTATTTTCCATTTAAAAAGTAAAGTTAGTAACCTACTACAAGCAAAGTTTTCTATTTATCTGTTTCATCATCTGTTTAAACTTAAGTAAAATTTCCATTTTTATAAACTTATGTATAATTGCTTGTTATTCTTCTGTATAGTTTTGTAATTCCTAATTTTTATTTTGTTCAATCTGGGAGGGAGAACCTGGTGATCTGTGTCACAGACTTACGTCTACTTCAGACACCAGCTTCTCACATACCAAATAATGTATTCTGTACTATTATATGTATTGTATTGTATGTGATGTGAGAAGGAATAAACTTTATTATTATTTTTAAAAAAACTTTATTACTATTATTATCATCGTTATTATAAGGCAGAAATGGGACAGAACCCTGAAAACAGTAGAGCAACTCCGAATTCAGAGGAAAACTGTCTCATAATACCCACTTCTTGTCGCGAATTCTGATATATCGTCGTTACACACGCTAACGGCTACACGAGTTGACGGTTTGTAAGGGAGACGGAAATAGTTCCTTTTTACTAACACAATGTCTCGTGTCGTATCGAGAGTTTAGCGAGCTTTGGAGATAACTCCCGTATAATGAGATGTTAACACAATTAATCTGAAACACGAAGTTTCCAGATCTTTACAGTGCCTGTTACTTTATTTCGTCTACCTACTCATGTATTGATCGCGATAATCAATTATAAGTATTGATTATCGCGATCAATACATGAGTAGGTTTCAATTATATAATATATCATTTAAATATTACATAGCTGAAGAGTTTGTTTGTTTGAACAAGCTATTCTTAGGAACTACTGGTTCGAATAGAAAAAAATATTTTTGTGTTGGATAGACCATTTATCGAGGAAAGCTAGAAAAAATGGGAAATGTGTAAAAACTGGGGGGAAAACGGACGAATAATAGATAATACTAATGGCTGGCTCAGTAGAACAGTGGTTATTGACCCAAGTTCATTGCCTGCGGTTCCGATTCTCGATTTTCCGAGATCGATGTTTGTAACGTAGTTTATTTACATTGATGTCATCCTTATATTTTCAGAGACATGTAATAAAATATGTGTGATACAACGTCACACATATTTTAGCTGTAATTGTTTCTATAATAAATAAGAACTTTTACTACAGGCTGACTCATTGAAAAGTCCATAATACCAGTGTGGCATTATCAATGGGAACGCACGATCTTTTGTAATGTTCATATGTTTTATTAAGAACATCACTCTCACTCAAAAATAAGTGAAGTATGTTAATAACCAATATCTGATCATCATCATTCTCCTGCCCTTGTCCCTAAGTGGGGTCGGCGCAACATGTATATTTCTTCCACTCGGGCATGTCATTAGTCAGCTCTGCGTCTACTCCTTTCACTCCCATATCATTTCTCACTCAATCTATCCATATCTTCTTCGGTCTTCCTCTACTATTACGACCATTGACATTCATACTCATCACTCTTCTAGTCACATGGCTTTCTTCCCTCCTCATAACATGCCCGTACCAAGTTAAACTTGCACTTCTTACCTTTTCTAAAATTAGTGCAACTTTCAGACTTTCCCCTTATACACCGTGAAATTTTAGTGGTTGTTTTCCCGTGGCAGAACGATTTGCCTTTAGTAATACTATCGAATCATGCAAATTATTCCGCGAAAAAAAAATTTTTTTTTTGAAATTTTCAAAATCATAATTTTCTATCTCGATAACGAAAGAAGATATCATACTTTTATAAGATGTGACGTAATCAGGTACTGCTTGCCGCATGAAATCGATGCTTAAAGCTAAAGAAGCTCTACACCCTAAGTCATAAAGCGGTTCGAACGTGCTTTCGAGTTAAGGTTAAACCTTTCGTAAAACCGGCATTTATTGATTTTAACAAAAAAGAACTGCACACATCTTTTGTACTACTAAGATAGAATCATTTTACTGCGGGAAAACAACCACTAAAATTTCACGGTGTATAGTCGTTCCTAATCCTGTCCAACCTTGTTACTCCACACATCCATCTCACCATACGCATCTCATTTGCATGCACCTTCCTCTCTTCAGTCTTTTTCATTGCCCAGCACTCTGATCCATACATCACGACAGGTCTGATGACCGTTTTGTAAATTTGCCCCTTAAGTTTGAGGGGCATTTGTTATCTGATATGATTAAAAAAGTTGCTATTTTCGTAAAATTCAGCCAGTCCTATTCCATCGCAGCTAAGTTGAGCTTCGAATAGCAAAAATAAATTCTAAGCCAAGTAAAATACAAATTCTGAGAGAAGGTTAAATGCACCTGCTAAGATCGACTCACAAAAGCGTGTAACAACATGGATAACCATTGCTGATTGCTCTTAAAGAATTCTTCCGCCACTCAGATACTTTTCCGATAATATACTTAGATTCCGCATTTCGCATCGGCGGGAACACTAAGGCTGATTACACACGGTCAATAAAGATGTTTATTTTGATACCGGCGCTTTTAATAACACGTTACATTGTTTTTTTCTTAGAAGAGATCTTACGTTATCAATAAAAATTTAATCCTGAAATTGAGACTCTAGGGTTCTATCAGAATTATATATCGTTTAAATTGTTAAAGTGTCTGAAAAAATATGAAGAATTCAATCCAAATTGTGTTTGGAATATACAAGGTTAGTAATGGCACTTGAATAATTGCCAAACACGCCTTTTTCCCAGAGGGGTAGGCAGAGATCACTTCCTGCCATGTGCTACGGTCCTGGCATACCGGAATAATGTTTCATTTTAGTTAATTTTTATTTATAAAACTTGACAAGTAAAAGAGTTATGTTATAATCTAATGTAAAAATAATATTTGAAATGTTATACATATCGGATTTTATCCTTTAAATAACGTTATTATTTCCCAAGGAAACCACAAAGATTGATCGTATGTAAGCCCACCGTAAGCCTTTATGCTCTGGCTAATACGTACTTTGACCTGAGCTTTCGATGCAAGCTCCTGCAGTCTCTCTGTTTTCAGACTTTACCTGCCCGCTATTTTCATTCACAAAGCTCTTGGGCTTACTACCTACGAGCTTGTAATTTTAAAGAGTGCTTCGGTGAACGTTTGTTTAATACCATTTGAATAGCAAGTTCTTTGAAATTTGAATTTACTCGTAAAAGTTGTAATATTGGTTTGTTAAAAAGTAAATTTTACTTTTTTATTGGAAACTGCAGTGAATTCGTTAAAAATAATGTATTATTATTTTACAATTCTGGTTTGAAAAGAAGATATAAACACTTTCTAAAAAAAAACACTATCGAAGATTCAATACTATCCAATATACACTCGAGAGCAAGGAATCCGGGTCATTTAAAGAATCCAAAAAATCTCGGAAAGTAAGAATGCTAGGTTAATGAAATAAATTGTATTCAATAGACTATTTAATACTCCTTAAATGAAGGTATTAAGGCTTTAGCTATTGTAAAGTTAAGTTACTTAATATTTATTATTTAAGCTGAAATCATGTCGCTAACACTTGAAGATTGCACCAGAATACTTAGTAAAATTACAAAAAACTTTTGTATGAGAACCCTTACACGTTGGTTTCATGATTTTCCTAGTATGAGATGTTACAGAGGCAACTGAGATTCATTGAAAATTTGACCACAACACAACAATACAATCGCACGGGGGCCTGAAAGCATTCCAGAATACAACTTTTTTACCTTTGTGCGTCGCTATATCTCTAAAATGGTGAATCTTAAGAATAAAGCGTACAGACATTTTTTATAGATAATTAGATGATGAGTAATTTTGTCCTACACACTTTTATCATAAAACTTACAGTTTCGCTCAAAAGTGCATAAAACTGATATTGGTGACATATTTTGACCTTGAATATTTTTTTTTGCACACGTCTTATCGATGGGGACTTTTGACAGATTATTTGTAATAGTGTTCTCAACATTCATGCTAATTCAGTATTAATGCAACCTTACCCCTAAATTTGATGCTAATTTGACCGGACTATGTCTTACGAATATCAGAATCAACAGTGGGTACTCATCCATACACGGAACTAAATACCGTTGTTCGTCACTCATATATTTGTCCCAGGAGGGAATCGAACCCACGACTCTTAGAACCGCAAGGAGTGAGTCTGGGTCACTGTTCCATCGAGCCAGTCCAGAAAAGGGTAAAATAGCTTTTGTACATGTAGTACATGTACAATGAGGGTGTTCGCGTATAAGATATCCACTAGATGGCAATACGTAGGCGTGAGGTCCAACTGCTTCGTGATTGGTGAATATTGACATGTCTGTCAATGTCACGTCAAAAATAACCAATCACGCTGCAGTTGGACCTCACGCCTACGCATTGCCATCTAGTGAAGTTGTTATACGCGAAAACCCTCATTTTCTTGTAATCTTCTTATAAATAAAAATGAATTGCCGTTCGTTAGTATGACTAAAACTCGAGAACGCCCGGACCGTTTTAGGTAATTTTGGTTTTAAAATGTTCGTGATAGTCCAGGGAAGGTTTATAGTATTGGCGGTATGAAATTCGCTGGGACCACTAGTATACTATAATAATATTACAAGAAAATTGTACATGTACCCTCCATTTCGGTCCCCGGCTGACTTGTACATTTTTAACAAGTCCGACATCAGTTCTTAGTTCACAGTTCTCTTTGTTCCGAACTTTTGTTTGAACGTTTCATTTTGTACTTAAGATTTGTGTTTCCGTTCTGCACTGCAGTTGATATAATCTCGGTATGGTGAAAGTTCTCTATTTCTCTAAGAACACAATTAAACTTTGAGTAAAGACCTAGAGCCTTTCAGTAGTTTGAAGGGGATTTTTCGGTAAGTGGACAACGTTACTGATTTAATAAGCTTATTACACTCAAAGGGATTAAATGTGTAGCCAATTGATTAGAGAGCTTCAACTCGATATAATAGAATATTATGTTATATAATAGAACCATAGATTATTTCGTAAAAAAATGTTAAAAATGGTAAAACCCTAAAATTAAAATAGATCTGATATCTAAGTCTTGACAGCCCATATAGGCAATTGGAATCCAAAATAAGACTTCCTCTATGAATTGACGATGGCCAAATACGTATAAATTAACGTGAAAATTTTCTGAAAAGTTCAATAAATAAATAAATATCTGGGACATTTCCACACACGGTCATTTGACCCCAAACTAAGCAGAGCTTGTACATAATACATAGTTATTTATAAATACAACACATGGATCAAACATCGATGTTCATCACAAAAATATATTTTGTCCCGAGTGGGAATCGAACCCATGACTCTTGGAACCGCTAACCAGGGTCTCTAACCACTGTTCCACCGAGCCAGTCACATAACAATTACTATTTTCGTAATTCACGAAGTTCCCCCTACTGCTACAGTTTTATTGAGTCTAATTAATAAAAAAACCCTTATCGCGTGCAAGTCACGGTTTATTACCAAAATCACGACCAATCTACGTTTTGATTAACCAAGCACTAAATTACTTTATTTACATGTAAACAAGGCTCTAATTAGAATTTACAACTCACGTTATTAAGCCTGGCGTCACAGTTCCGCAAGCTCTAAGGGATGCAAATGAAATTGATTAGCGGCAATCTGTTTATCCGAGTATTTCGGCTATTTGAACCTTCATAAATTAACGGTTTATATCTCTCAAGAGTGAACCATTGGGAGGGTCTGTTTGACGGCTATGTTTTTCAGCTTAATTTGTGTATTGTTAGCTTTAATTTAGATAGAAATAAGTGGCGAGCATGCGGGGAGGCCTTTGTCCAGCGGACGGAAGTAGGCTGATGATGATAATGATGATAAAGCTTGAATTTGTAACGATCAACGCTACATATATAATAAAATTACATGTTATATTCATTGGTGGTAAGTAGCTTAATACTTGTGTTACAGATATCAGAATCTACAGTGGGTTTGCAGATATACTTAAATATATTTAGTATCATACTCAGACACGGAACAAACACCGATGTTCGTCACACATAATATATTTGTACCGGGTAGGAATCGAACCCACTACTTTTGGAACCGTTGGTATTGACTCTGGGTTGCTAACCACATGCTAACCACTGTCCTACCGAGCCAGTCAGTCAACGCTGCTACTACATTGTTCATTGTGAAAGCTACAAAAAGCTTTTTGCTGAAACGAAAAAATGTGTATTAGTCCAGTCACTTAAGCTTAAATTAGGTAAGAATCTCGGAATTCGAGATACCCAGCTGTAAGTCTGTAAATACTTAGATATTGACACCCTAAAAGTGGTCTCAAAGCCTACATATGGTAGGGTGTACGCAACTATTAAATTTTCAATGTCAAATGTCACAAATATCAGTTTTATGAACTTTTGAGCGAAACGGGAAGTTTTATCATAAAAGTGTGTAGGAGAAAATTGCTTATCATCTAATTATCTATAAAAATTGTCTCTACGTTTTATTCCTAAGATTCACCATTTCAGAGGTACAGCGATGCAAATAGTTGAAATAGTTGTATTTTCAAAAGCTTCCAGACCCCTGTGCGATTGTGCTAGACAGTTAAAATTTTCACAACTGATGTATTTCAGTAGCCTCTATAACATCTAATACTAGAAAAAGCTTAAAACTAATGTTTAAATGGGTTCTCATACAAAAACTATGGTTTTTTTTTTCTCACACTTGGCCGGTTTTTAACGTGGTTATCCCAGTAAACCTATTCCAGACGACACCTTTTATACATGAAGAACACGTTGTTTATAAGGAAGCCTAGTTAAATAATTGTTTTATGTGGTTTTTAGTACTATACATATACGTTTCAGTACATTTAAACTGCTTATTATGGGTCAAAAAGTACGAAATAACCAATTATTAGAATTTCTGTTTGAATTATAACTGAAAAAAAATACATTTTAAAAATGTTAACTGTCCATCTAACTCTATTATGAACGTGAAGATCCATACTAACCAAATTTAATTTAATGAAACGCAGAAATCTTGAATCTTCTGAATACTGAAAACAACACAAAACAATTATTTAACTAGGCTTCCTTATAAACAACGTGTTCTTCATGTATAAAAGGTGTCGTCCGGAATAGGTTCAGTGGGGTAACCACGTTAAAAACCGGCCAAGTGTGAGAAAAAAAAACCATAGTTTTTGTATGAGAACCCACTTAAACATTGGTTTTAAGCTTTTTCTAGTATTAGATGTTATAGAGGCTACTAAAATACATCATTCGTGAAAATTTTAACTGTCTAGCACAATCGCACGTGGGCCTGGAAGCTTTTGAAAATACAACTTTTTCAACTATTTTCATCGTTGTATCTCTGAAATGGTGAATCTTAGGAATAAAACGTACAGACAATTTTTATAGATAAATAGAAGATAAGTAATTTTCTCCTACACACTTTTATGATAAAACTTCCCGTTTTGCTCAAAAGTTCATAAAACTGATATTTGTGACATTTGACCTTGAAAATTTAATAGTTGCGTACACCCTACAATATGTAGGTTTTGAGACAATTTTTAGGACGTCTATATACAAGTATTTACAGACTTACAGCTGGGTATCTCGAATTCCGAGATTTTTTCCTAATTTGACTGGACTATATGTATATGCTAATGCTAACTTCAAACTATATTCAAACTTCAAACTATCCTTACTAATATACTAATAATATTATAAATGCGAAAGTAACTCTGTCTGTCTGTCTGTCTGTCTGTCTGTCTGTCTGTCTGTTACGCTTTCACGCAAAAAGTACTGAACCGATTTAAACGAAATTTGGTACAGACATAGTCTAGAGCCTAGAAACGGTTATAGGCTACTTTTTAACCGACTGCGCTATAAAGAAGTAATGTTTTAGCCGTTAAACATCTCTACGCGGACGAAGTCGTCACAGCCACTGGACGGATCGAGATGAAATTTAGCATGCAGGTAGATGTTATGACGTAAGCATCCGTTAGGACAGGATTTCCCGAAATTCCCACGGGAACGGGAAATAACGGGAAAATCCTTTTGTATGAAAAATACTAACCGCATAAGTTAGACGCTTGAAATTTGACATGCAGGTACCTTAATAAATTAAAAGCTTAGTTTCAACAGGATATTGTAAAATTCCCACGGGAACGGGAGTAATAGGATAAAAACTTTTGTATGCAAAAATCTAAACTGCGATATAGATAGACGATTGAGATTTGGCATGCAGGTACCCTAATGAACGTTAAGCTTACTTCCAACGCGATATTACAAAATTCCCATGGGAACGGGAGTTATTGGGAAATAACTTCTGTATGTAAAATCCCTTACGGGGTTGAAATATATTATATAGAGATAGAGATATACCCGAAGCGAAGCGAGGGCGGGTCGCTAGTATTCAATATAACCTTGTAAGCCCCTCTTTTGCCTGAAACACAGGAAAATCCTAGTTCAGGCACACATATTGTTACCCGGAACTTTAAATGTAATGTAGTTTTTAAGATCTAATTTTGTGCACTAAGTTTTCTAATAAAGATTTATTTATTTTATTTATTTATTTCAAACTATATACTATATATTAAAATAAATCTTTTATGAGTTACCTTGTTACCCAGATATACCTTTAACATCCTAACAATATTTTCGCTACAATGTGACTTTAGGTATGTCTCGCCAATTCGAGTTTAGCATCATAGGTATATTATTCTTAATACTATTCTTACATTAATCAATGAAGAATTTTCTCATTGAGTGTTTCTTCGCGTAAAGAATAGTTCCAATTTTCCAAACGTACTATTTTTTTATTATTTTTAAAATAAACAATATTATGTAACATCCATTTCCGATCCTGACATATCATCATCACACATCCGAAACTACAAACAACTTTCCAGATGAAAATGTAAATGCACCTTCATAAGTAGGCTTGATCACATTCAAAGGACGGTAGCGTGTATCGTCGTCCCGTAAAGAGTTTCGTGAAAAAATTCATTTCCCGAGGGAGCTACCACCACCTGGCTTGATATTAGGACACAGGGGAGGATTTAGGGTAGGGCGCTGTTTGAAAAGCGCCTACGACGGCAGAGAAGGCAACGCAGACGATAAGTGACTTTTATAAACAACAGGCGCTCTTTGTTGTAGTGTTGGCTAGTAACGGATATTTCGCTCCACGGCGCCCCAAACCTAAATCCATTCCTGATCGGACCCTGAACGGCTGAATATCAAAATGTGAACCGTTTTTGTCTTTACGCTTTGCACGACAATCGCATATTCAGGAGATCGGGCGATTCAATATCCATTAGCGATTTACTTTTGTATGGTAAGCTGAATCGATTAAATCGGATTTTATGCCACGTTATCCGAATATGCAAATTTTTTAGACGATTTGGCGAACTTTTTTGGGAGGGAGAATTATGCGATATTAAATTTACCTAGTAGCCAATTGTTTCACAAAGTTCTAGCTACTTAGTTTACTAAATTACAAAAACTAGGACAAAATAAACTCTTCAATAGTATTATACCAATCCATACTTGGCCAGCGGCTAAGGCCTTATCGCCCTAGTTTAGGGTAGGCCCGTGCCCCAGCTGTGGGGACGTATATGGGCTGATGATGATGATGATGAATAGTATTATCATCTTCATTTGAAGACTTAAGTGCAAATCAGTACTGATTTACTTTCCATATTTTTTCGTACATTAACTTTTTAATTGAACGTGTATTTTGTATCAAAAAAGGTGACCTGCTGATTTCAATTCTATCATAAATTGTTACTTTTACACTAAATATCGCTCTCTTTATACAGGATAAATGATAAAAGGAACAGTTTGAACTTATCATCAATTTTGTCCCGTAGCGCTGAATAAAACATTGTTCTTTCTTTTCTTTATTTAATGATGCGACATTTCACCGAAGCTATTGAGCTCGTAATGATTGCATTACTTCAGAGGCCACTTATTTTCGAATTCACCTTATTCGTAGTCGGTCAAACAAAGGCACGCAAGTCATGTCTTATTCATCGGGCACGCCGGCTGAAGTATCTACGTCTGACAGAAAAATACTCACGTTTTATTTATTGTAGTCGGTTTGTTGAAGAATTTCTAGAGTTCATATAAACTTGAGTTCGTAATAAACGATGTTTTTTTTGGTAAAAAATAAGTTTCACTTGTTATTGCTTAGATAATAAGGTACCCAATGTTTTATAGAGTCAAATGAATGTCTACGCCTAATTTACCCCGTCTAGGGTTAGTACAGAATGGAAACACATTTTTATTTTAAGTTTGTTAATGTACCTTAAGTAGGTACTTACTTGATTTTCATAATACACAACTACGTTTTTTCATGTATAGTCCAGTCAAATTAGGTAAAAATCTCGGAATTCGAGATACCCAGCTGTAAGTCTGTAAATACTTGTATATTGACGTCCTAAAAGTTGTCTCAAAACCTACATATTGTAGGGTGTACGCAACTATTATTTTTTCAAGGTCAAATGTCACAAATATCAGTTTTATGAACTTTTGAGCGAAACGGGAAGTTTTATCATAAAAGTGTGTAGGAGAAAATTACTTATCTTCTATTTATCTATAAAAATTGTCTGTACGTTTTATTCCTAAGATTCACCATTTCAGAGATACAGCGATGCAAATAGTTGAAAAAGTTGTATTTTCAAAAGTGTCCATCTAACTCTATGATGAACGTGAAGATCCATATTAACCAAATTTCAATTTAATGAAACGAAGAAATCTTGAATCTTCTGAATACTGAAAACAACACAAAACAATTATTTAACTAGGCTTCCTTATAAACAACGTGTTCTTCACGTATAATAGGTGTCGTCTGGAATAGGTTTACTGGGGTAACCACGTTAAAAACCGGCCAAGTGTGAGAAAAAAAAAACATAGTTTTTGTATGAGAACCCACTTAAACATTGGTTTTAGGCTTTTTCTAGTATTAGATGTTATAGAGGCTACTAAAATACATCATTCGTGAAAATTTTAACTGTCTAGCACAATCGCACGTGGGCCTGGAAGCTTTTGAAAATACATCTTTTTCAACTATTTGCATCGCTGTATCTCTGAAATGGTGAATCTTAGGAATAAAACGTACAGACAATTTTTATAGATAAATAAAAGATAAGTAATTTTCTCCTACACACTTTTATGATAAAACTTCCCGTTTCGCTCAAAAGTTCATAAAACTGATATTTGTGACATTTGACTTTGAAAAAAAAATAGTTGCGTACACCCTACAATATGTAGGTTTTGAGACAACTTTTAGGACGTAAATATACAAGTATTTACAGACTTACAGCTGGGTATCTCGAATTCCGAGATTCTTACCTAATTTAAGCTTAAATGACTGGACTAGTATGGTAATATTATTGATTCGATTATTATAGATATAATGCCATAACCAGTAACTACTCCACATTACAAAAATGATCAGTAGCGCTACCACGCGTTTAAAAGTTACGGACTCGATATTGCCTACGTAAAATGTCTATGAAAAACTTGCACAGCGCCCCTGGTGGTTACGCTAAGAACTAAAATCGGTCGTATGAAAAAAAACAACTCGATAGGTTTTTAACGTACGTAAGTTTTCGATAGCCAACTCATGGTACCGCCTTTGTAGAGAAATAAGGGAAAGAACCAATACCGACAAATTAACCAATTAATTAGTTACATTGTAATTATAACTAGCACTACCAATTTGTCATCGCCTGATATTGATTGCTGCTATAAATTCAACATAAGTATGCATCACATTAGATCGAATTGTCACAACTTTGATAAATTGGTCTAACAAACCAGCAATATTAATGATGCAATCAATTTACTAGACGTCCTATCCTAGATCTCGAAAGAATCATGGATAGCTGCCTAAAGTAATATATTTGTCACTGTTGATTGAAATATCAAGATTGAGCGATAGATCTCATATTACAAGAAGTATATACTTTTTACCAATGAATTCGCACTAGCAATTTGGAAGTAAGTACTATTATAAAAAGTGGAAGTTTCTGATGTTAGTGCAAAGCGATACAATTTTTCTGTAAATTGTGTATGGCCCGCTGATATAATCGAAACCTTAAATATTAAAATTTGGATCAGTAGAAGGATAAAAGTATCGGAGTTCGGATGACTTACTAAACATCCTGTAAATATTTAAATCTTTTTTTTCCTTATTCTCCTTCTGTAGTCAAATACATGCAAATATTTCCAAGTTGCCTTTTAGATTTAACAATGTAATCAAAACTCTCGATACGAGTTCTTAAGCAGTATACAGATCTATTTTTATTTGAATTCCGCAAATCCCATAGGGTAAGACGTCATTAATTCAGTTGGAAAGCTTAAAAAATCCTTAAAGCCAAAAGGATTCCCGCAGCCTCCGAGTACGGCAGACGGTCATATATTATTCAGGTTGCGTCCAAGGGCGTAAATGAAAAAGTTTCTGTATTCAATGACTATTGGAACACCACCAAAATACTCGTAAAACCCGAAAGTTTTCGAATCGAAGCAAAATTACAAGTTGGACTTCTAGCGGGGGTTGCTTATTCGCATCGCGTCTGTCGCTCACCAGAGTACAAAACGTAAGAATGCTGATTAGTAGAGTAGTGTTCTTACTTGGCTAGTTCAACGCACTTTCCTTTTGCACAGAGACAAATCAATTAAACTTCTTGAAGTGAAATCCGATCGAAAATATCTGAGTCACTTAAAAGGAAAAATATCTTTTGGGTATTTGCAAATATATCTGAGTATTAAGCAACGACTAAAAACTGTTTTCAGACATGTTGAAAACAAATTTCTTCACCTTTCCTACTCTCCTAGTCTGGTGACATGTATGAAATTCAGCAAAGTCCTCTCATTCCGTGATTTGAACCTGGGACCTGGTTTTCAAGTAATTTTTACTAAATTCTATTCTTAGTAAACAAATCAGAATGAAATAACTTTCATTACTAGCAATTAACATGTAGATAACAGCGTATTACATGTCATAAAAGTTCATGATTAAGAAATATTATATTAGCTAAAAATAAAAAGCACGAGTGCCTTTAGAAAAAGTTTCTTATAACGCTCAGTGTAGCTGTAAGTTAGCTTGCTGAATTCCATTTTAAAACTATTCTTCAGATAAATTTTTAACTTTAATAGACAATAATGAGATTCTACAAACGAGAAATCCTCCTAGACTCATACCAGTGTAAGATTTAATCATAAAATTCTTGCCTCGGTGCCGACGTAGCAGGCAAATTTCGTTTTGTCCAACCCAATTGAATTCCATCTCTGTTCGAAGAGACTGTAAAATTTTGTTCTATCTTTCGTCAATGTTCTGACCAATGAAATTTTCAGAGTAAATGGTAAATTTACTAACGAACCGTAATAGCCACTTAAGAAAATACCAATACCTATATAATATTAGGAATTGGTATTTTCTTTGATTCGGCTCTTTCGGAATATTCATCTTTATAAAGACTTTAAAACGAATTCCAACTTAATGTTATACAATTTTTTTTAAAACGATTGAATTAAATGAATTCTTGATGTAAACATTCATAGTAGAGCACACGCCGATCCAACGTATGCCGAACAAGTGGCAAAGTCGCAAACCGCTAAAGATATGAAAAACCAAATCTGTCACATCGCAGGAAATAAAATTCCAAGACGATTTAATTCCAGTCACGGTCTACTGAACAAAGTGGAATCAGCGACGATTGAAAAGTTTCTAGATATGGACTGCTCGATCATTGCTCGGAATGGAAAATTGGAAATCGCTGGAACTTTACTCACGTTGGAGTGCAGTATTTCCTTTTTTTGTAGAAGTTTGAATTTACAAGAAAAAGGCAAAAATAACGTAGTACATACCTCCCTTGTGAATAAGGGTTTTTATCAAGAGGGTCGGCACGAATCAGCACATCATAACGGGAAAATACAAGTATGTAGATGAGTTTACCTACTCAAAAAACTAAAAGTTTGCAAATGCTTTCCCCACATCGATATATTTACTACTGACTGCAGTAAATATTTGCAAAATATCGATGTTTGCCTTTATATCGTGCTATCTATTTTTTGATTGGTATGACTTAGTAGATTTTTAATGAGCGCCTGTTTTATTACCTAGAGGCAAAGTTACTACATAGAAATAGATCGTTCGAAAATACCAAATTAAATAGGCACTGCGGGCTGATATCTTCCCAATATAACAATATTAACATAAAGTAACGTGTGCGGTCCATGTGCATCCATTCCTTATGTTTAATAGACAAAGATTTTCTTATCCATTTTCTTTAAACCGAATTACCTTCCTGTAAAACGAACCTTGTGACAAGTTAGATGTTGACTTAAACAAGTTGTTACAACGACAAATCACATTAGACTCGGAGTGAGTCCTGGACCGATGTACTTCAATAAATCTTTGATCTTTATCGCCTTCCCCCGCACTTAAGTGAACAAATAACACCACATTTACGAACAAAAACAATTTAAATGATAAAAGAAACCTATTTAAGCGGACAGACCTACTGAGTCTCGTAAAACTACCCTATTCCGAGTCAATACATTTTCAAATGGGTTTACCCACCTACGTTGAATTTTACATGCGGTACGTAATGTCTGAAGTTTTTTTTAGTACTGCATGACAATTTCGTTATGTTTTATGTCCGTAGGTTACCAAATAATTCTGTGCGTTCTGAAATAATTTGTTTTTTTTTATCTTTAAGTACTTTCGGCTGGCTTGATGGAATAGTAGCTAGTGACCCAGGTTCACTACCTGCGCTTCCAAGAGTCGTGGGGTCGATTCCCACCCGAGACAAATATTTATGGGACGA
The DNA here is from genome assembly GCA_039566165.1 of Maruca vitrata. NCBI lineage: Eukaryota > Metazoa > Arthropoda > Insecta > Lepidoptera > Crambidae > Maruca > Maruca vitrata. The sequence continues at coordinate 10,592,425 of CM076921.1, forward strand.
ACATCTGTGTTTGTTCCGTGTCTGGGTGTGTTATTAAATATTTAAGATTATTCGTGTATCCACTGTTGATTCTGATATCTGTAACACAAGTGCTTGAGCTACTTACCACGGTATCAGATAAATGTATGTGATGTTGTGAATTATTTATTAAGAACACTAAACCGATAAGTAGTTTAAAAGATTCTGCCTTCGTCGAAGTCTACCATCCAAAACAACACAGGCGCCTTCATTTTACGTTAACTTGAACAATGCCACACGCACATTTCCATACACAATGCCAATAGCATCAAATGTTACAAACAAGATAAATTCAAACATAGTGGCCTCCCCTTAAAATGTCGCCCATTTGCGATATCCTCGCAACATCGCGCCTGACATTAAAACTTTTGTTGGCGACAAACGACCGACACACGTTTCGACATTACGACTTTTTGTTTAGGCGCTTCAGAATTTATGATTGGACCTTTGAATGGAGAAACAACTACAATCCTGCGTGCGGCGTGTTTCTGTGAAGAGTGTGGTCACTTTTGTCAAATTTTCCTCTTGTTTTTGGCTATTATGTGAATTGGTAACGTATTTATTGTGTCTGGCTTTCTTTGATAATATTATAAACGCGTCTAACTGTCTACTTTTCTGTCGACCTTTTTTAACCGAATTATATAACATTTGGTACACACATAGTCTAGACTAGACTCTGATATAATAAATAATTTTTTCATCTATTTCCACTGTAAAGGTGTAATGTTTGACTTTAATTTTGCCACTACATTTCTAATATACAGCCACCAATTCGAATTTGAAACCAAAGTAATGGTTATAATTATTTAATATATCGAAAAATTAAATATAACTAGATCTCTGAAGTATCTAAGCAATGGTACTCATTAAGTTATATATTTATGTTCATAGGTTTATATTAGGTACGTTTTGCATCATGGACGCTCATGCACTCGCGATTATTTCCATTAACCAACGACTGCGCACCCTTGCAGCTGGTTTTTTTTTTTTGTATCTCCCGTGTTCCATTGTGGACTTCGTCGAAATCAAAATTCGAAGCATTCAAAATATGAAAGCGAAAAACCCTTTCGGCTTATGCCCAGTAACCCCAGACTATTTTTTTCGGTCAGTTATTCGGCACAACGTGTATGTTCGTGTTAGAAATGAAAAAAGCAGAATATGTATTTCGATGTACCGATTCTTTTTTCTAAAATGTTCTTTGTTTAGTTATTATTATAAACCATATCAAAGATAAGAACCTAAGAAAGATCTGCAATATTAACTTGGTTTGACCGATTCGACGCATTGGTTAGTACCTATATCTCATGCACCAAGAGTCGTAAGTTCGATACCCACACGGGACAAAATATTTGAGTGATGTACAGTGTATCAGTGTTTGTTCCGTGTTCAAAATCCTACTAATATTATAAACGTGAAAGTTTGTACGTGTGGATGGATGTTTGTTACTTTTTCAAGCAAATACCTACTACTGAACCGATAACGATGAAATTGGGTATGCAGGTAGCTGAAGACCCAGAATAACAAATAGGTTACTTTTTAACTCGGAATTCCCGCGGGTATAGGGTTTCCACGCGGACGAAGTCGCGGGCGGAAAGCTAGTTTTTATATATTGATTTGGTGAATAAAGAAATAAAAAACAAAAATACTTCAAACAACAAAGTGTTTGGGTGTTTTCTTCATTATTTAAATTTATTATTGGTTCAGAGATACTGTTGTTTCTGATATCTCTGTAACACAAGTGCTTATGCTACTAACCACGGGATCAGATCAATGTGCATTTATGTTGTTTGGCGTACCTATCTGGCAATTAATTGTGGTCTGATCATGGAAAAAATTCCATCAGATGTCATCAAAATTATGACAAAAGGTCACTTTAGGTACTGATAACATAATAATGAGTTTCAAATAAATACACAAGGATACAAATCCAACATAATGCTTTATTTTACAAATACTATACTTTATCGCCGTCTAAACTTTACGCTATCGTACTATTTATAATACAATGGAAACACCGCGTTATATACAGAAATTTCAACATTCAAATATATATAATAATTACCTACGTAATGATATAAGGCACATTTATAACATCCTACATCGAGATGATATATTAGCTACAAATTCTATACAAATTTTAATACTATCATTATTCTGATTTAGAGGATACAAGTATTTTATACTAAACCGCTTATTCAGATATTTGCAAAACATTTTTGAAACAAGACTATGATCTGTAACAATTATACGATAATCTTTACAGTCGCCGAACGTTTCAATTATTATATTATAATGTTCAAAAATCATTGAACATTTTGTCGTGCAAATATACGAAAAAGCTTATAATCAAACATGAACATCGGACATATATTTACAATTCAAAATGCACAATAACTCCATTGAAACAAGGAACAAATCGTAACTTTAACGATTGAAATTAAAATACTTATCATTAACTAACTACGTACAATTTTATAACTCCGATTCCATGATATGAAAAAGATTGATATTTATTATCTTCTATCCTTCGATAAGCCTCGGCGTTTAAGAATTTAGTGATATTTTCTTGCACGAAAGAATACACGGTACAATACCGAGTATTTGTTTCATTTTTTTGAAAATATCTGAAAAATTCAGTAAGATATTTTGGTTATATGTAAAGACTCTCAAAACGGTTATTGACCTGTCAGGTCTCCTCCAAACTTGTCCACTGCTCACTGTAACTCAAGAAACATCTGCAATGCTTCTAAGGAATTTAAAAAAAATGGCATTTCTTAACAAATTATGTACAGTGACGACCCAAAATTACTTCTTTTCTATTAGTCATTCAAATATAACTAATTTCTATTTTTTCCTTGTTATTGCGTAAAGTTACTCAACAACGCTATCAGTGAAACACTTACTGTACCTAATTTATTATTCTGAGCATAAACAAAAATTGGAAGAATAACGATAAACTAACTTTTTATTTTAAAAACTGCTACAAGAAATTGTGTTTTGGCTTATTTTAACGTCAACTGTGATGTTAAATAAAAAGTCTTTGAAGATAGGATTATAATTAAAAGGATTATTTTTAGGAAGACTAAATGGCAGTATTGTAAACGTTAAATTATATTTACTGTAGTCTTGTCACATTTTTAAAAAGTAGGTATTATACTGATAAATACTGGCACGTTGTCTCGGCAAAAAAAAAACTTGAAAAAAATACTGTGATGCAAAAATCCTAAAACAGGGTAATGTAATGAAAATCAAACCAATTATAACTAACTTCATCATGATGAAAGGAAATTGAATATTACACATCACTACCAACAATTTAGGTGATTCCCCTTCATTTCAATCCTGGTGTAGTATATTTAAGTAAAGTTATAAATAAATGAATCACAATTGATGGAATGCAATTTGTTGTAATTTGATAAATCTAAATATAATCATAATTTAGTAAGTGATTCTTGCGATATTAAAATGACGAGATAAAATGAGCCATCAGATAAAACAAAACAGGTTATCGCGATACAAGCTAAAAATTCAGTCATAGTTTTACATTCACTTTATAATCAACGACATTAACTATTTTAAAGAAAAAAATCAACTCACTTCTGATATTTTATGAGTTATACAAAAATATTTACTTAATTAATCCTATGAACTGAAATTTATACTTTTACCTCTAGCTATTTATAAATTTACATACATTTTACTAATTAATAATTCTAAGACCTATGTCCAAATGACTATTTTATCTTTAAATTAAATAAATCACAATGATTTTGTAAAAGCTAGAGTCTTCATCCACCGCAATTATTAAACTATTTATTATTATAAAATATATTATAAAAGTTATAGATAAGATACAATTGGATATGTACAATGTAGAAGTATTTATACTTTAGTTTTATTTCAATGATACATTAATACTTCATAAAAAATACTATTACGTGATGTACAACATACTTAAGAAAAAAATATGATATTAAAAATACAAACAGATTTCGTGAACGTAGGCCTAGAATACGAATAAAAGGCCAAGTTTAACATTTAAATAAAAAATCTAGACAGCAAATAAAACAAAATAAAATGTATATGAATTACATAACGTTCAATTTAAATAAATAAATATTTTAAAAATTTAGCAAATTCCAATATTCAACAATACTAATTGAGCTATTAACGTCACTCCCACTTGAAATTTTCACTATTAAAGCAAACAAGTAAAACATCAAGTCTTGTCATCCAACAAATAAAAAAGTAAATTAAAGTTATCAGAGCTACAAGTACAAGTTTCATCTATTTTCGTTATTGAAATAGTAGACTTCTTAATTGGTAGGCAGAATAATAAAAGCAGAAACGAAACGTAGACAGTCGAATAAAATTAAACTCTCATAAAACAACTGGCTTTACTAATATCAATCAGTCCACATAAACTTAGGCCCTTACCGGGGTCAATTAGTGAACATCACTAAGTAACAAACTTTGTATCTACTTCCATCGAACTACACACACAAGCTGCATTAAAATTACTTCCATTAACTACGTCATCAATAACAACCTTACATGTAAATGGCCTTGTGTTATCCAAAAAAAATTGCTAGAAACATCCACGTTTTTAGGAGTAAAGTTATCACGATCGGGGTCGTCCAAATTAGTAAGGGTGTCCCGTATCACTTAACACTCATTCACTTTGCGTTTTGCAATTTAAATTGAGTCTTTGCCTCTTTTTATATGAACAGGACCTCGTCATAGGCCTCTGGCTACTCGGCCATCAGTTCAGGGGTCAGTCTCTCAGGGTTGAAGTTCTCCATGTTCCACATTTGTCGGGTCTCCGACTCGTTGCACGTCTCCATCACCACTTTGTCTTTCGACCGGTTTATCGCCATGCACTTCTCGCTAGAGCCGTGCTTTAGTAGCTTCGTCTGTAGGGAGAAAATATTCGCATTAATTGATCATGTTACTGTAATATAAATTTAATTTTATATTGAGACTCGTCTATAATAAAATGCTTAGAATAATTATTTAGAAAACCGGATGACTCGCAGCGAGAGACTGGTAAGTTATTGATATGTGATGTCTTATCAATAAAAGTGAGTTTTCCATACAACTTGTGTTCAAATTTATGTATTAATGACAACTTTAAACTTTGATCATGGTTAGTATTTTATGTATTAATTCGGAAGAGAAAACTTTAGTACTTAGTCAAAACTTCTTTTCAGTTCCAAAACTAATAGAAGCATAAAAATCGAACATAGAAAGTCATAATAATACTTGAATAAATCATTGGTCATGTTTTTAATTGAGTTCAATATAAAAAGCAAAAATCATGTTTATGTGACCGGGAATAAAAATCCCGGAGCCGCTAGAGCAGTTTAATAATGAAACTGTTCGTTGATTTTTAATAAAAAAAACTACAAAAAAATAATTGCTTACATTAGGGTCAAACAACCACAACTGGTTCCCTTTAGCGCCGTGGCATGGGTACAACACGACATCGTGTCCAGAGTAGTCCAGACACGTCTCATCCCGCCTGATCTCCCCGTTCTTCGAATACATCCAGTACTGAAAACACAGGGAAACACATTGAAGAGGTTTCTACGGGACTTTACGCTGCACATAAAACGATGCCGGTGTCTTTGTTCTTTTCAATCTTAGGAACTCTTTGGGACGGGCCTAAGCACCGTACGTGTTTGAAGCGTATATCGATTTCCCCTTATGGGGACACTTTGCGTGTGTAGCTAAGAATATCTGTGGCACCCTTTATGGCAGCGATGCATGAATAAAATATGATATAGAATTTAGTAATTTACCATAACCACATTTCCAAATTCACACGAATAAATATCTACTGGAATGTTAAGGAAATAACAAATGATATTTATTAGTATCGCTATTTACAATAGCTACTTACATAAATACAAATACATAATAGAATACTTACAGATAGGTTTATGTTAAATGTTAAAGTTTAAAACTAAAATCCTGGCGGCAGTACCAAATTGGAAGAGTAAATGGACTAAACTCAACTATTTGTTTTCAAATCTAGAATCCCTTGCCAACTTAACCACTTTTGTTTTATGACCCATTTATATGATTTTGGAGAGTTCACTGGTGATATTTTATATGGAAATTTGTTAAAAATGGTATTTGTTATAATGATATCAGTACTTTATCGCATTAGTAACGGCGGCTACACGGGAATCATGCAAAACATATGCGTGTCGAATAATGAATGAAAGTCCGTACACGCAAATGTTTCGCTTATTAGTCATAACTATGCTTTGTAGAACTATGCATTTTAATGTTATTATTTTTCAGAACTATTACTTGACAAAGTAGCAAACATACAAGGAGTTAAAAAAACACGGTGCAACAACTTTTTGTCTCATTGATAATATTTTCTAACTTAAAGCACACAAACCCACTCAAAAGGAAAAGAATAAAAAAAAGCTACCCTTATTCCTTGTAAATTTGCTACAAATGTAGTATTAGCCACCGAACTTACCGCAACAAATGATGAGCACCAACAAACCATCTACGGGGTAAGCAAAGCGTATGAGGGTGAAACAGTAACGGCAGCCTTGGACAAACCTGGTTCCCGTACTCCCCATGGCATGGCCAAACGTTGACCGGCTTCTTCATGTCTTCAGGGCCGGCTGCGGAGTCGATGCACATATCCGACCATCGGTTCGCGATCTGGTGCCATCGATAAGTTAAATAGGCGTGCCCAAAGCAAGCGTGCTTATGAAACATCATCACTTGAAATCCACATAAAAATAAAACTAATAAAGATCACTTGAAACGAAATGTCTCAAGTGATGATGTTCCTAGTGATAATGGAAATGAAAAACAAAACAAAATTGAACATAAATCACTTATTCCTCATAATAGAATAAGTTATAGGAGGGGTGTGGCAGGAATCCATTCTAGTAGGTACCACACATTTATCAAACTTTATCGCCGATTCATGATACCTGTCTGCCACCACCTCTATGGCATTTGTGCACGAAGAGTGGTGCATCTGCTTGGCTATTCTCTTCAGACTCCCCATCAAGGCACAATCGCCCATTGAACGCTTCATTTCGTACCTAATTTTGGTCATATTTAAGAAACAAGACTTTGTGCATGTGGCTTAGTGTGTGCTTTGATATTTGGTGCATTTGCAAGAGTGCAGTGAAATGAACAAAACATAAACTCGAACAAATTGGTACTGCCGCGGTAGGTCGTATTGTAAACGACAAAAGACCTGATTTCCTCCTTGACGGTGACACGGGTATAGGCCGACGGGTTTATGGTGGTCTGACTTGCGCGTCGGGGAGTCCAAACATATCTTTTGGAAGGCCACATTTCGGATCTGTACAAGTAACAATTTTGAAGCACATCGAACAATTTGCACTCATGAATAAATTTCAACAAATATAAAAAAAAACATCAACTCTTTTCACATCGTTAAAATAACTTCATAATAAAAATATTACCATTTTCATAGATTTACTGGCAAAAATGTGTAAAATGATTTCATAAAACTTTATACGAACCTCGCCATGCGCGACCGATTCTCCCGGAATGAAGAGCTCAGGATAAATATTTTTCAAGTACCACTCAAATGACTTGCAACCCAGTTTTTCCCTTAGGTTTTTTCTGCCTGTGACGTCACCGTAATCCCCTTTATCGTTACCTACACGTTGATAGTAGTACTTGGCGTAGTCATCCAACCATACCTGTGGGAGATAACGTTTTGAAATACGTTGGCAATTTTTGATAAGCAGCGAACAGTGTTTATGGGGAAATGTGATATTACCTCGGCAAGGCGTACAGAGTTTTTCTTCAAAACATTTACTCCAGTCCTCCACTTGTATGGTGATCGCTTTCTAAATATATGTCCGACATGAGAGCAGGGTACAATTTCTAGTGTTCCACCGCACATCCAAGTCTTGAAGGAGAGTTCTAGATTCTCTCCGCCCCAGATGTCGAAACCACTGTCGTAGGTTCCGAGTCGTTCGAAGAACTCTTTGTCGATTGCGAAGAGTCCGCCAGCCATGGTTGGTGACCAGACTGGTTCCGCTGTGTGTTGGTGCCTCGCTCGTTCCCTGGCGGGTACAGGGTGCCAATTGAACTGTAGGTTCCAGTCGAACCCACCTACATTGACGGACGACGAGTCCCTGTAATGATACTCCAGAGTGTTGTCGTCGAGCACATCGATCACGGGACAGACCACAGTTGTTTTATTGCGTGCGATTCTGTCTAATAGGGGCTCCAGCCAACCTGAAATGGGATATAAATCAGTATTTATTTATATTGTGTAAACACGTTAAGAACAGTATTTATGTATATGTATAAATACATGGTGTCCATTTGAATAAAGCATTCCTATTAGGCTATTATACTAGACGCAGAATGGCTCTGGATAACGACCAATTTAAGATCATTTCCTTAGCTAGTTTCTATAATTTATTCATTGAAATTCTTTCAAGAATGTAAAATTAATGCTATTATAAGAACTCATATAATATAAAGCAGGATATCTCATCGCTTCAAACAATTTCAAAGCGAAAAAAAAGAAAAATGAAGAAAATAAAATTGTATCCAGTAAGTGGTACGAACGACGTACCAATCTCATGTTAAAATGCACCAAGGCAACTCGTTTTCAACTAAGATAAGATTACTACGCAAAATGGCGTGAATTTAAATGCGGGCATGGGATATAATAAAATGCTTGAAACACATCCCCACTTAGCTGGAACACCGATGAAACCAGAATATTATTTTTTCTTATAAAAAATATGAAGTGTGTTTAAGAATCTTAAAAAGGTTTTACTAAAATAAGCGTTCAGAGATGAGAAAGACTTGATATTTTTGTTTAACACATTAACAGTATTATCATGGTATTTCTTATTTAGCAGATAATAATCTAAGTTTATGAAAATTATCTCTGTTTATTATTTTCTAAGAAAGCTTTACGATACGTTACGCCTACGTAAATTTTAAACCATCTTGCAAAAAACGAAGTTAACAGTTTGATCTGTGTACTTGTTGACCACGATTACCATGCGTTTTATATTTTATGGTGGTATAATAAATAAGTCGACATAAAACAGAAACATTTTCAATTCCGAAATCATTGTTACGACTCCAACTAACATTCTCAGTCAATCGGTGACCAAATCCAACAAACTTGCACTGACCTTCTGTGCATTCGCAATGGCTGTCCAGGTAAGTGAGGACCGGAGCTGTGACATATCTGGCTCCTAACAGCCGAGCTCTGATGAGGCCCTCTCGACGGGAGGCGCGTACTATCCTCACTTTTGGTAAGGAGGACATGTAGTCGTCCAGCTGTTGCATCAGATGAGCTAGAATGGATGAGGATTTGTTAGATTATGGAACAAAGATTCTTGCATTTCAAATTGGTAAATAAAAAACCTAACTTTAAAAATGTATGATTTTGACTTTCGCGTTCCATTACACTAAATATTAGTCTTTATGGGTCTACACGCGTTATTAAGAGTAGCAAATACATAGCTACTTACTGCCCGAAGTTTCGATTGGGTTACACTAATCGTGGTCGCGTAAGTAAGTAGCAGATAAAGATATTTACTAACTTTCAAAAGGCTAAAAAGGAAGTCGCCCAGAGATTTAAAGGAATTGTTAACTTATAGGGCACATGTCACTGGACTTTCCAAAAATTCGTACTGCCCTCCAAGACATTGATATATCCTTGACCCTACGATGTTCACAGTAACAGATTGCTAGATTAAGACAAAAAAAATTGGTAAATAGTGGAATTGCCCTGGTCGTATTCTGAGTCTGGTCGCCTGGATATGTAGTTTATAATGGTATACAACCCGGGATTAAAAAGTGCATGTAAGATATATTAAATCTTTATACAGAAGTTCAGTCGAATATTGTTAAGACTATTACATATTAGGCAGTTTAAGTGCCGCTTAAATTTTAAAAAAGATAATCCATATTATGGAAGTGTTTTATTTGAAATCTAGACAATCGACGAATTAGCAGTAAAATATTAAAATATCACATATAAAATCCCAGCAGTGGTTCCAAAATGTTCCCAAAAAGAAGAAATAACCTTAATTTTTTTATGTTACAAACATTCTTAGCCCTTCCGAAACTAATGATACTGTTATCTGACAATCGCTATCGAACATGGTCACCATTGACATAATGATTGCTAAAGGGGGCAGTCAGGGGAGGAATGATCACTCACGATAATCGGCAAAGAGGTATCGATCACTCGTACAGTCAGCAACAACAAGTCGGAATATTTTTTTTCGATTTGTAAGTTTAAATATAATTTCCATGGAATGCCATTCCATATCTTTTTTTTCACATATAAATTGGTACGTTTCATAAATATGAAATTTCAAAGAATTTAATGACTTAAAATGAAATTTCTTTACCGAAAAACTATGTATCACATTTTTTTTAAATTGGGTAAAGATACATATGTAGTTTATATCTTTGTTTATATACGATTGACGGTCTGTATTCGCTTGTTAAGAACTCCACGGTCATTACTTCCACCACTACCTCCATTTTTTTCTAACATTACATTAGTATGCAGTGCTCTCCACATCTACTTACGCATATCAGAGAAATCGTCAACCAAGACGATCTCCTTTATCAGATGCGCCGGAGACCTGTCCAGGACCGAATGGACAGTTCTGAGGAGCACGGACCAAGCTTCGTTGTGGAAGCATATCACCACCGACGTCTGTGGGAGGTTCTCCAAGTAACGACCCGGTTGTTTACACCTGGAATATCAATCAAAGGTGTAACATAGATTTGGACAACAATGAATCATATTTTAAGTGACCACAATGATATCATAAAAAAACACATTATAGCACTCAAAGACTGTGAAAACAATATTTCACAGCCTTACAGCCATGTGGGCAATGACAGAGCTTAAAATACTGTTAAACTTTAAAATTCATTCTCTCGTTTGTAATTCCTGTCCATAAAAATTATTTAACGCATGATTCGGCTATATACTCGTACAGTCTCATGTGTTTAATAAATCTTAATCTTTCATAATTTTTAAGTAAGTATGTGCAAAATGATTTAAAAACATTACTGCAATTGAAAGACAAAAACTCTTAATAGAGAAGAAATCACGAACCGATAGTAACAGATACACAAGTAGTCCTAACATCCCATAACAACATCACATACGATAACACACAGCCACATCCCTTAATCTCCCATAGTAGGGATCAAATCGTGGCAAAGCCCTCGGGGACATTTTTTGCTCCACTTCCAATCGAGTTGCCAAATCTAATGTATCATTATATCATTTCATTTCCTTAGCACTCGTCCCTTGGGACCAACGGTTTCCTTGTCGATTCGAGGTCGTCTGATGCTCTGATTGAAATCGCCATTTTTCATCTTACTCAGACGAGTCGGGTTTTCCCGTGTTCTGTCCCATTTAATAGTGCGGCTGACCCAAGATATTGGGGAAAGTGAAATACTTACTGTGTGCTAGATTAATATTGGTACTATGTTGGCTAGGCTATTTAATTGAATACCCATGACGAGCTTGAGTTTTGTGAGATTACATAACATTTCCTAATTCCTAATGAAAATATTAAACCACTAGCTGTGCCAGCGACTTTGTTCGCAATTCCCCGTTTTTTACACATTTTCCATTGTATCTTTGCTCCTATTGGTCGCAGCGTGGTGTTATATAGCCTAAAGCCTTCCTCGATAAATGGTCTATATAACGCAAAAGATTTTTTCAAATCGAACCACTAGTTCCTGAGATTAGCGCGTTCAAACGAACAAACAAACTCTTCGGCTTTATAATATTAGTATAGATTTGGTAAATATGGAATTTACCAAACCTGACCGGAAATCGAACGCTTTTCAATGTGAAGCTAAACCTTGCAATAATAATAGTAATATACTTATGATATATTACAACGCATATAATATATCATCAACTATAATAAAATCCAAGATACATTACGGAAGACGCACGACAGAAAATAAAATTTCAAGTCCACCAAAAATATCATACTAAATCACCAGAAAGGTTCACCTCTATAAACCGTTGCAACTTTATTATGTAAATATGAGCGACAATAAAAATTCCTCACCATTCATCTCTCGGGTCGGGCAGCTTCCTTCTTATCGATATGAGGTCGCTCACGTACTGGTTGAAGGCGTTCTTTTTCCATCCTTCAGAGACGGCTAGTTTTGCGTCCTCACTTATATTCTTGGGCAGAACGACCGGTTTGCCAAGTTCGCCGGGTGCGTTGTCCGATCCAGGGGCGGCTATTACGCCTAGACCTACAGGATATTGCCTATTAGTATTGAGCATCCTTTCAAAGGCGAGCGTGGGAATGCTGTTAGGACAAGCTGAGGTATATTGGCAGGGTCCTAAATGCATTTCGTGACAATATTGCGCATGTGAAATAGTATGAGGAGTCAGCAAAAATAAGGAGAGCCAATTCAATTTCAATCCTTGAGCGCGGTGCTGCATGAAAAGATTTATATCGAGCTCACAACAGACAATTCTATTTATTACTTATCCTGGTCTTTTTATTATTAATATTGGGTCTCTAAAACATCAAAAAGTGCTTTAAAGTTATATAGCAATCAAAAAATGTTTACCACACAGAAAAGACTCATACTAATTTTATCTCGACATAACATACACATGAAAACCAGTCTTTTAATAGCTTTAATAACGCGGCAGCGTTCCATTGCAGTTCCCGCAACCGAACAGACTCCAGAGTTAAATGATCCAATCACCATTACCAGTTTTTGAACCGCAATACACACACCGACACCAATGGACCGTGTATTAACGTTGTACAGTCAGCCAAAAATGTGTTTTACCCTAAGTTTAAGATTCGTTAAACGTCATGAATGAACAAGATAAATTTCTCAGGCAAAAAGATTGTGACATTCAAAAGTCTCGTAGAAACTTTTGTCAAAAGTGGTAGACCACTTTCTTGGCTGACTGTACTTGAACCGAATTGCAGACAGGATATTTATAAACGAACCGTCAAAATTATTCGAAAAATACTTGTTGGATACACTGCACCAATTTTATTGTACAAAAAATCGACACATTCCATTCTGACAACGAAATTCTTTCCTTAATAGTGAATATGAATTGCGGACGGTTTGTTTACAAACTTTATTTTCCATTCTGGTACAATATTATTAAGTAAGCGTAAGCATTTTTAAAATTACCTTCAACCCCAGAAAGCCGACCGAGCCAATCGATTCGCCGCTCTGTGATGGACAAACGTACATAATCATGCATTGTTATCTAGTATAAAGCAAAGTAAATAATAATGAAGGTACTCATGCAAAGGACAAAATAATTCGAAACTGTGTTATAGAAAACGATACTGAACAGAACTTTTATAAGATGTCTATTGTGCGCCTATTGAATATTATATTCGGTCCATTTAACTATTCAGCCATATTATGTGCAATGTGTATTTTATTGACAAAAAAATACATCAAACATTTGCAGTTAAATTACATAGAGCTGTTAATAAAAACAAATTCAATAAATAAATTGGAAAACATAAGGGTTATGTTTCAAAAAAAGGCATTGATGTTTTTTTTTTTCATTCTCAACAATTTCAACCGAAGCATTCTTCATCCACTTTTAAGATCTTTTGAATTTTCAAACATAAAAATATACTTATACTGCGTATCAACGTAAAATAATATCCATCCATTTAAATTAACACTAACACAGCAGCGAGGTGAATTAAAACTGAAAATGGCCGCTACCACACCAAAAAAGCATGCTTTGTAAAAGCGTAAACTTTGTTCAACATTACCGTCAGAGAGATTATTTCCGTACGACTCGCTCTTCCTCTTCGTCGACGTCGGCTTTGCCATCTTCAGCGGTTTTGCCTCCGGATCTTCGTATTCAATCGGCTGAGCACCAATCGCGTTCCTCGTCCCCCCATTAGTCGTCAGCAGTGCGATCATGAACCAAAGCGCTGTTAATATCAGCACTGCCTTCAGTATCAACGTCCGCCTCCTCAGGAAAAACATACTGGAGTACTTCATTTTTATTTCTTCAATTGATTACTTCGCTAAAACCTTCCGCCTTATTGACCACTTAGCACATCAGCTTGATTCTACTAACTGCTTATAGCGTAATTTTTGAGCAAAATAGTTTACACTAACTATTATACAATCACAAAAGGGTGACTAGGATAAAATAATGAGATATGTCTTTTTTTTTGACAGATTGCAGCAAGATATGCCTTTAGATATGACAGTTTACTTAGAACCCTTGGTTCACTTCACATGACTTTAGGAAGGGTCCTAGCTATAACGCCACTCGGCCAGCGTGCCAAACTTTGACTATTTTCTTTCTAGTTTTTTGTTTCATTTCCGATTCAACCGACATTTCTCGTCCATCGTCTTCGAATTGGAATCTGTGAAAGATAATATTAAAGGAGGTTATTTTAAAAGCTTCTTGGTAAATGAGTTATAGTTTCACTATACCTACTTATTTTTGTATAAAAATATCTGAACCATTATTATTTTTCCGCTTTAATAAAGCTGCGATTTTCTCATAAATAAATAACTCTTCTCTGTTTATACAAGATTCACAAGAATCACATTTAAAATGCTTCCTAAAACTGCTAATTACTCAAACGAGAATCTCAAGACTAATAAGCTTTTATAAGAGGTATTCTTGATAGCAAGTCTATGTTATTATAAGGTATTACTTTGTTACCGAAACTGATGCTTTTGAGATAAATATCTCTTGTAAAATTTGCTATTATAAGTGAAAGTCCCCTCAAAATTAGTCCAGTCTTTTCGGAGATTACCGGAAACAAACAGACATTTTTTTTTTCAAAATGTGTTTTGTTATTTTTTATTTGGTAAAAAACTCGTTATTTTAATATTGTAAAAATTAAGGTAAAAAAAATCTTTAAAACAAGCTTTATTTAAATGCGCTAAAAAGAAAAAAATAAACTTTCATTACACTATAACTTTACTGTCAACTTATAACATTTCAAATTCAACATATTTGACACAATTTATATGTTTTAAAAGCTTGTCGCGAGATTTAAGTACTCGTATTTACTTTCTTAGTTTAAAATTTTTAATAGGCAGGTATTTTAAAACTTGCTTTTAAAATTACGAGTAGGTACTTAAATCTCGCGACAAGCTTTTAAAACTTATAAATTGTGTCAAATATGTTGAATTTGAAATGTTATAAGTTGACAGTAAAGTTATAGTGTAAAAGTTTATTTTTTTCTTTTTGGCGCATTTAAATAAAAGGTTGTTTTTAAAGATTTTTTACCTTAATTTATTTTATACTTTTTAGTTTTAACGAGCCCAAACTCGATGGGGTTGTGTCGTTTAAGTACTGAGTTCCTTTGGCTGTCTTCCGGCTCCATCATCAGACCCTGGTTACCATCTAGCATCTAAGTACTCATCTAGGCGAATCAAACGAGCCCAAACTCGATTTGGTTGTGTCGTTTAAGTACTGAGTTCCTTTGGCTGTCTTCCGGCTCCATCATCAGACCTTGGTTACTATCTAGCACCAAAGTACTCATCTAGTCGAATGAAATGAGCCCAAACTCGATGTGGTTATGTTATTTAATTACTGAGTTGCTATGGCTATCTTCCGACTTCATCATCAGATCAGCTCCATGTCATAATAATATTGCATTGTCATCGGATATACACGTGCATGCAAAATTTCAGCTCAATCGGTTGAAGGCAAGTGCCTTAAAATTGAGTTATAAAATTCCACCCGAACACACAAACATACATACATACATACATACATACATACATACATTGCAAGTTAAATAAAAGCTTGTAATAAAAATACTTTAAATTTTATTTAGTTGTAAAGAAAACTGTTTTATTAATGTAGTTTTATTCAATGTGGTAAACCCTGAATTATAATTTAATGGATACGGTATAATATCAAAGAGTAAGTAAGAGATAGATGAAAAATATCGTTCATTCGAAAGCACCACCCATGGCTAATACATCACATCTGTCTTCATCAAAAGCCTATTTTTTCATATCAAACTATGCAACCGGGCGTGAAAGTCGGAAAACCTCCACTCCCTAAGGGGTAAGTGTCTGTTCACACTAGCGATTTTTGGGCGATTTCACAGCGAGGCGATATCGCGGCGGTTACGTACGGACGCCTCATCCAACCTACCCGCTTAGCGCATGCGCCGCATTCTACACAATACACAAATTTAAGATTTGAATTCAAAATGAGCACGCGCCGAAATCGCGGCGAGTACGCGGCGTGATCGCAACGTTTATTTTATCACAGCGAGCGCGCGCGTGCACGCTGCGAGGTCGTCGCGAGCTCGCAGCGATATCGCCTCGCCGTGAAATTGCTCAAAAAATCGCTAGTGTGAACACGCTGTAAGTGTGTTGCCCTCACACTGATGGATTGTTCAGCTTCGCACATTATCGGTGTCGGCTCGGGTTGCCATTTTTCAACGCAACACCGCCATTTGTAGGCGAGAGTGGAACTTTTTGGGTCGCACTCGGGTTCGGAATTAGTGAGGCCCACTGATGCGTGCGGGCTATGTGCGATATTTAATTTTCTGTATTTATCAACTATTAGAAAAATCTCTAGGAACAAATATATCTGGGATATTGTCACACACGGTCATCTGACCCCGAACTAAGCAGAACTTGTACTATGAGGGTCAGAGACTGATATACTTACATAGATAAATATTTATAAATACATACTTAAATACATATACACAAAACACACCTAGACACGGAACAAAAACCAATGTTCATCACACTAATATTTACCCCGAGTGGGAATCGAACCCAAGACTCTTGGAACTGCCAGCCAGGGTCACTAAACACTGTTCCACCGCGTCGGTCAGAAATAGGACTTTTCAGTTTTATATGTGTTAATTTAATAGTGTGACCACTTGATGATGCATATCAATGAAAATATCATTGAGTGACAATTAATTTTTCTACTACAGAATGACGATTCAAGTGCCTTGTACGTTTCTTGAAACTTGATCGACATATTTAAGTCCCCAAAATTGAGTGAATTGGTGAAATAAGAACTTTAATATCGATAAACGATAATGTTAACTCAGAAAAAAAATAAGACATTTCCTCATTCTCCCTTGACTACGGGGGATAATTTAATCAAACCCTCATTAGGAATCGAACAAAGATAACTGTACAAACCGAAATTATTACCGTCTAACTTACAAAGCAGCCTATCAAAGACGTAATCGTATGGAATAATTTTAATAAAATATCTTGCGGAGCCTCCGTCGGAGATGAAAATGAGAGGAGAGGGTAAGAGCGATGGGCCCATACTTTGACCTGAATTTCTTATTATTACTGTACGGCACTTAACATAAATTTAAAGAATATATACGAGTCTACTTTCTCACATCATTATAATTTTAAAGTTTAGCGGTAGCTAAGGCAGGTATACTTTTTGTAGGGTGTGTTTTTCTTAGCGCTGTGAGAAACATTAATTGCTCCAGATGTTATATGAGAGCGTTGTTACTTTAAACGACAATGTAGTCGTATAGTTTGTTTTACACCTTACTATATACATACGTTAATAATTACGTATTATAATTTGATCTCTGCCTAATTTTTGGTAAGTAGGCGTGACTGTATGTATGTATTTAGACACACTAATTATCTCTTCTTTGTTTTCATGAACGTTTAAGTTTTATCTATATTTTATTGTACAAAAAAATAAAGTATTAAATGGCCCAACAGTGAGAGCTTAAAGGCCAAAAAATATAATATTTAGTCATTGCTATTTTATTGCTACACCTGAACGTGCATCAAGAACGCTTTGTCAAATAAAACCTGGCGATAAATAAAGTGAAGACAAAAAAACATTTTAAAAGCAAATACATCTTATTGATACTTACACTAAGAATCTCAAAGCAACACTCAGTCAGCAACTCGTCTACGTAATCTGAAACAAGCAATAAAAGATACGTTTCAACCTTATTACTCGAAAAACGTCTAGACTTAGATCAATCACCGTCCGATTTTGGGCTCACATAGACATTTGTAATAAATCTTTACGGTGAAGAAAAAAAACACAGAACAGAATTTCGTATTGAGTATTCGTGTGTATGCAAGTTATTTTACATTAGATTAGTATTCTTTTATTTCGAACACTACACATCTTATAAAAAAAAAATGAATTGCTGTTCGTTAGTCTGACTAAAACTCGAGAACGCCCGGACAGATTTAGGTAATTTTGGTTTTAAAATGTTCGTCGTAGTCCAGGGAAGGTTTCAATAAGAAAATATAGAAAAGGAAACAGTATTGGCGGTATGAAATTCTCCGGGACCACTAGTTTGAAATGAAACTAAGTTATCAGATTTGACTACTCTTAAAAATTTATAAAAAAACATTACTTAATTTAACACAACGTTTGTTTTTTTTTTTTTTTTTATAATAGGCAAACAAGATGACCACACTCCGCCTGATGGTAAGCGGTAGTGAGATCCAAATATGAGGTCGACAGGCACAATAGATCATATTGCGCCTGTCGCACTCACCCTGAAGGCCTGCTTAAATGCCGTTTCACGCCCCGCCTGAAGAGCCCGGGATCATAGGAGGGAGGGAAAACATGAGCTGGAAGGGCATTCCATGCCTTAATGGCACGGGGCAGAAATGAAGAGCTGAACCTCTTAGTCCGAGCCACCAGCGACTGCATTGTATGTGGATGGCAGCGCTGTCCTGCACGTGTCGTTCGGGAGTGGAAAGGGGAGGGAGGGATTAGCTGAAATAGCTCTTCAGAGCATTCCCCATTAAAGAGACGGTAGAGAACACTAAGACCGGCAATGTCTCTACGTAGTTGTAGAGGCTCCAGAGTTTCGGACACCTCTACATCACCGACAATACGGATAGCACGTCGCTGCAACCTATCGAGAGCGTCGAGCAAGTATTTTGCGGAGCCATCCCAGAGGTGACAGCAATATTCCACACATGGGCGAACTTGTGCCTTATAAAGAAGGCAGAGCTGCACCGGTGTGAAAAATCGCCGCACTCTGTTCAGGATCCCCAGTTTGCGGGAGGCTGTTCTAATGACGCTCTCGATGTAATCCCGCTGGTTCAGGTCGCGGCGAACATCTATGCCAAGGATGCTAAGGCTATCCTGTATTGGTAAGGGGGTGCTCTGAAGAGTAGGATGGGAAAGGAAAGGAGACACTTTACTAGAAAAACACACACCTGTGTCTTCTTGGCATTGAACTCGACAAGATTGCATGAGCCCCATTCGGAAATGCGGTCCAAGACCCCGTCAAGCTCGGCGA
The DNA here is from genome assembly GCA_039566165.1 of Maruca vitrata. NCBI lineage: Eukaryota > Metazoa > Arthropoda > Insecta > Lepidoptera > Crambidae > Maruca > Maruca vitrata. Next base: position 10,611,747 of record CM076921.1, read on the forward strand.
CAAGAAGGTTCCTCTTTTCCTCGGTTTCGGTCTGCTTTACCCCAGGTCTTCCAAAATAACGTGCGTGGACAGTGCTGTCATCTGCATAGCAATGAATGTTGCCTAGTGACAACATGTCATTGATATGCAGCAGAAACAATGTCGGCGACAGAACGGAACCTTGAGGTACACCGGAATTTATTGGGTGTAAACAGGAAGTGCGTCCGTCACAGAGGACACGAATCCTGCGCCCCTCCAAAAATCCCGCAATCCATTCGCATAAGCGAGGTGGCAGACCGTATGCCGGGAGCTTGAGAGAAGCGAACGATGCCATACACGGTCAAACGCTTTAGCGATATCAAGGCTAACTGCCATAGATTCGCCGTGCTTCTCCATAGCCTCCCCCAGAGGTGCGAAACGTACGCTAGAAGATCACCCGTGGACCGTTTTGGTCTAAAACCGTATTGACGGTCATGCAGCAGCGAGTGATCCTCTAGGTAGCGGATGAGCTGGGCGTTAATAATCCGCTCAAACACCTTACCCAGTACTGAGGTTATAGCTATGGGCCGGTAGTTGGCAGGATCAGACCTGTCCCCTTTTTTGGGGACAGGCTGAACATTCGCCTCCTTCCAAGCCCGGGGCACGATGCCCGAGGTATATGAGAGGCGGTACAGGCGTGTGAGTACTGGAGACAACTCCGCTGCGCAAATTTGAAGTACTAACGCTGGAATACCGTCTGGGCCACTAGCTTTCCTTACATCAAGTGACTGCAACTCAGCACGTACATCACATTGCCTGATTCGGATCTCAGGCATATGAGCACCGCAATCTGGAATTTTAGGCGGCTGTGCTCCACCGTCATCAATGCAGGAATTGGCCGCAAAAAGATTGGCAAGCAGTTTGTTGCTTTGATTGTTAGTGTCCAAATGTATTTTTTTGTTATTATAGTCCGGTCAAATTAGACCAAAAAATAAGAGTAAAGTTACATAAATTCCCACCAAGCTGAAAATCGGTAAGATTGCTTAAAATATCTTTAAAAACAAAATTTGAAAGTTCCCCATCTTTCCCCTGTAAGGAAAAAATGTTATTCAAGGTCAAAAGTCAAAAAATTAGTTTTTCGCGATTTTCAGCAAAACAATAAGTTTTATCATAAAAATACCTCAGACAAAAATTGTAGATTATAAAATTATCTACAAAAACTAAATTTAAACTTTTTTTCTACGAGCCACCGTTTTTGAGATATAACGATTCAAAAAGTTGTGAAAGTTGTAATCGTCATAATATGCACGAGTACGCCACGTATATTACACGCAATAAGTGGCTGTGATACGACATCTGCATTTTACAGGAGGGGAAAAATAACAGTTTTCAAACTATTTGAGAAACAAAATTTAATTGAATGTGCTGAAGTTTTTAGAAATAGTAATTCTACTCGACAAGAAATTATTACCAACGGCATTCGCTTTCTTCTTTCTATGTACGGAGCTCCTTAAAAAACTACCTGCTTAGATAAGTTTAGATATGCATGTTTCGTAAGAAACACCAAAAGTAAAAAACAAGTACAATTAGCTTGTCTTCCTCCAACCTCAGTTGCTGCTCATGAACATCTTTTTAGAGTATATTACCAAGTTCAAGTGTGGCTTGGTTATCAGCTAGACCCTACAGACTGGGGTTGGAAGTTGGTCAACAATTCATTGGAACCCATCGACTCGTTGTTGGAACCAGTGCATACTTTACTTCCACCTGCGCCAGAAAAACTTTTAAACTCGATTTTTTGCAACTGCAAAAAGGGATGCAGTGCTAAATGTGGTTGCAAAAAAGTCGGATTGTTTTGTTCTCCCGCATGTACGCATTGTCAAGGCCGGTCGTGTTCTAATATTGAATCACCAACAGAAGAGGATCCGTTTGATTCCAACGAGGCAACATGCGATACATCGCTATTGACGCAGTTTACATGCACTCAGGATGAAAATGAAGAAGAACAAGAAGAACAAGAACAAGACGAACAAGAACAAGTAGATCAAGAAGAAGAACAAGAAAAAGAATTTGACAGTTACGACTCGGACGATTAAATTTCACTACATTTTTTTAAACTTAAATTGCCTTTATTTTTTCAATCTCTGCTAATATCCATTATTTTTCAATAGTTTCAAATAAAACAGGATTAAAACTGACCGGTGGAATAGGCCTACTGGGGAAACCACGAAAAAATTAAACGCGCCAAGTACACTACCTCATAGGTGGCGAGGAAACGTGTGCATATTATGACGATTACAACTTCTACAACTTTTTGAATCGTTATATCTCAAAAACGGTGGCTCGTAGAAAAAAAGTATAAATTTAGTTTTTGTAGATAATTTTATAATCTACAATTTTTGTCTGAGGTATTTTTATGATAAAACTTACCGTTTTGCTGAAAATCGCGAAAAACTCATTTTTTGACTTTTGACCTTGAATAACATTTTTTCCTTACAGGGGAAAGATGGGGAACTTTCAAATTTTGTTTTTAATGATATTTTAAGCAATCTTACCGATTTTCAGCTTGGTGGGAATTTATGTAACTTCGAATGTCTAAATTGACCGGACTATTAGTGCTGCAAGAATTAATCAACAAATCGACAATATAACCGTCGATTACTTCATTAACATTATTTTTTTTATTTATAATTGTATATTTGGAGTGTATAGGGGAAGGCTTTACCTAACAGTGGGACAGTAAAGACTCAGACTAAGAAAAAATACATACTTCTTTAATCGTGTCGACTCGTCTACTAAACCTACCCACTTGTTCCTTACGAACGTATGTACTTACATATGAATTGTATATGGCCTAAACCGAGATACAGGCAATAAATTTGATAGCATCTTTACGGTTTCAAATTTAACGTAAATAATGGCGTATATCCGACTATCTGAGACGTCTGCAGCCATAAATTTGAGTGAACGCCCCCCAGAGAGCTAAACTCCATTTAAACCAATAGGTTTAAAAGGTATGCGGGTTCTATAGAAGATTATACGTTTTCTTAAGGCTGTAGTTGCGTAATATATTTTTTTAATAAAAAATCTGCACACTGATACTTTATTTTATGAACATAGAATATGTTTGCTCTATCAAAATAAATAAACACAGGTAAACCAAATGTCATAGTTAAAAAAGGACAATAGAATAGAAATATATTTATTGATCACATAACATAAACAAGTACACAACGAATTACAACATTGACAGTACGACACTTTTTTTTTTGGTAAGTTGTTATGAATTTAGAACCAACGTAACAATCTAATAAGACCTAATAAACAAAGTAAATATCGTTTCAGTTATCCGTCGTTAAAAGTTTTTATTTGTGTTTACTGTTTACCTACCTGAATGTAAATGTTGGGCGATTTTAAACTTTCGCGTTCCATTACACTGAAATAAGTCTTTATGGGTCTTCACGCGATATTAGGAGTAGCAAAATTCATAGCTACTTACTGCCCGACGTTTCGACTGGGTTACACCAATCGTGGTCGCGAGCGAACCAATATCGCGTGAAGACCCATAAAGACTTATTTCAATGTTGGGCGAGTTAATAAAATCCATTTGTTTTTTCAATTTTAATTTTAAAGGTGGTTTAATTCTAAGTTCGGCCCGTGACAGAGACAAGCGCGCGAACCGGAGACATTAATCAACTGCGTGTGCGCACAAGCCATGACCTCTGCGGTGGCACGACTCATTCCGCCCGTTCGTCACGAGATGGCGCGCATAGCAATTTTCGTTATTGCTTCATCTCTATCCGACGACGGCCGTTCGTTAATAATGACTGCGAATTAGCTGCGGATGCGTCGCCCTGTGGGTACTGAGATTGGCTGTGTCAGTTGGGATACCGGTAGACATAATTAATTTTAGAATAAACTTGGCGCCGTCCTTATGCCTTGGGCATAAGCGTTAATATCGAGCTCTCAACGTCGCGCCTAAGGTGCTGTTGACTGTACTTATATTACTGCGTATAAGTTTACCTTGTCTGACGGTAAGGTAATAAAAGAAGCCTATGCCACTATGGTTTCTAACAAAAACTCTTATTAATCGTTAAAAAACATAGCCACGCCAGCCCTTCAACTCTTAGCAATTTTTATCGGAAAAAGTGACTTTGACGATGACGTCTAGTTTCTCATCTTAATGAGGGTTTTCGCGTATGAGAAATCCACTACATGTCAAGACGTAGACATAAGGTCTAACTGCAGTTGGACCTCACGCCTACGTATTGCCATTAGCGAAAACCCTCATTGGTCACTAATTGAATCTCATTTTTATCATAACTACTGATTTTGTCAACCAACTATTTCTATCGTCTGCGATTGGTTGTTTGGTGTAATGTGGCACGGATGACCGTGTTCGCCAATCGGTATGTTTCTAACCTCTCGATTTGTGTAATACGTATTTTAGACTAATATAAATTATGTGCACTTTATTTTGAATATCCACTTCGAATCGTCTGAACTATCAAATGAAATGATAATAAAGGTCCACACACAAAGGTGATTCCACAATTGTAACTAGCAGAGAACAAAAGTCAGACAAAAGCTCAAAGTTGCGAATTCTCTTTATTGAAACGATGTTAAAGAAAAAAATATATATATGTCGGATAGCGGGAGCGCCGCTTCTGAATAAGTGTCTATGATCTTCGCTAGATGACGCTATGTAGCAAGGAGTTTCGGTTAATTTATGAAATTGAATATGTCGTGCTAAATAATGTTGTAATTATTATTGTAAATCATAACTTGATTTTAGGAAGTCATATTAGCAATGATTACTTGATAAAATAATGTTTGTTGCATTCGAATAATACTGGCCGGCCACTCAGACGCGTTCGAGGGATTCGAATTCGTTTGGACATGGCCCGAGACATTTTGTTTTACGATTCTGTTTTTACCTCTTGACATAAGGGAGCTGAGAAGAGGGTTACGATTTGGAATTAGCTTCGGAAGGTCGTCTCCGTCTCCGGGACTTGTCTGTGACCGGGCAGTATTAGTTATTGTGATTATATCAGACCGCCATGTGATTCCGTCAATGTGTACTTAGGATTGTAGAGCAAGAATAAAACTGTAACTATTGTATGTGGTGTTATTCGTTGCCTGAAGACCCTACGCAGCCCACAGAATGAGAAGTAGCGAACCTAACGATAGCAATGACCCTCTGATGTCGCCACCGGCCTCTCCTGACGCGACATCAGAAGTGGGATTCACTTCGGGCTCGAAGAGATACCACGATGAAGAAATCATCGAAGAAATACCACGAATGTACCCGGAATAGATGAATCTTTCCTGCGAGTACTTTTGGAGTCGCAGAACCGCAATATAATGAGCCTGATCGATGCAATCAAGCCGACTGCATCGGTGGATAAGGTTTCACTGCCCGAATTTGACCCGGACAAGTCTGACAACGACCCGCGTGCTTGGTGTGACACCGTTGACCTCTGTATTGCTGATCGTGACCTTCGTGGCAGCGTTTTGATAATTATCTTGAGTCAAGCACTTAAAGGAAGCGCATCGCGATGGCTGTCACAGGTATCCTATGCTGGGATGACCTGGCCCGAATTCAAGGACAAGGCGAGATACGACTGTATTGAGACGCCAGCTGCTACGCTTATCAACCTGCAAAATGGTCGCCCAGAGGATGGCAAATGTTTTGCTGCTTACGCTTCCCGTCTGATGACTTCACTATCGTCACGTTGGCAAGGAATGAGTGTCGAGCAGATCGCTATTTCTACGGTCCTCGCTCATGTCTCGCGTCTTGATGAAAGACTGCAGCGTCTGGCTTTTACTACTGAAATAACTACCCATAAGCTGCAAAGAGAGCTTCAAGCATATGAAGAGAAAAGGGAGTACCGTGACTGGTGCGTCCATCGACAGCAAACGTATGTCGCCATATGTATTGAGAACTGATCACTCTCGAAGACTGGACCGATGGTGTTGTATTTGGTGGATACGAGATCTCGAACTTGCGGTACGCAGATGACGCCACCTTATTTGCGAGTAACGCGGACCTCATGCAGGAATTACTTCATAAAATGGAGCAAGCGTGGAGGAATCGCAACATCACGAAAACCACCAAAATCGGGTTCATGCGAACGTTGGCATAACCAATCTCCCTTTACGCAGCAGAAACGTGGACAGAGCGTGAGTTGGAAAAGGGAAAAATGGATGCTCTAAGAGATGTGGCGCTGGAGGACGATGCTTGGCATACCGTGGACAGAGTTTCCCACCAACGTGTCCATACTCCAGGAACTTGGCATCACAAAACGTCTATCGACAATAGTACAGACGCGCACCCTGCAGTACCTTGGCCATGTCTCTAGACGTGATAACAATTCCATAGAACGGCTAGTCGTACAAGGAAAAGTAGAGGGAACCGGATCACGCGGCAGATCACCTATGCGTTGGACTGATCAAGTAAAATCCGCCTTAGGAAGCCGCAGGTCAGACTGCGCGAGATGGTCTGCAAACAGAAGAAAGCTGTGTCCGCCCCTAACACTAAATTATGGGCACGACCGCTCTGCCAAGAGCGAAGCGACACAGAAGAGATTATTGAGAACCTTCAAGTGTCAAAACTGTGGATAACCTGGACACCGTGAGGGCAATCAGCTTGCCGTCAGCAACCTGATGAGAAGTGGACCAACCGCAGCCCCTCGACGGAGCTTGCAACTACCAGACGTGAGAAGCAGGATGTGACGTGCTTCAAATGTGGTGGCAAGGGCCACTACGCATCAAGGTGTCGTCGTGCAACCAACGGCAGCCAGGAATCGTCAAGCACCTGTGCCTCGACCAACGTGCCCAGCCAGCGTCGAGTGGATGTTGCTTTGGAAGCAAACCATGGGATCACTCGCTGAATAATTGTGAGTCTTTTTCATACTGTTGCGATTTTATTTGAGATTTAATGTAGTCTGTTTCAGTGCAGATATCTCTCATAATAGTAATGGTCAAAATATTGTCTCAGTAAATTACAAGTAGCCACATGAGAGATTATGCAACCTATGAAGTGCCTGATTAAAGTTATTAGACCTACAGCAACTTTGGTTGCTACTGGCAGTTTGTAAAAGAGGAAAAAATAGTTTTTCTCCTGTCAATGTCAGTGCGATGAAAATCTCGCTTGTCATTAGAAAACAAATCTTTTAGTTTCTCGAACATGTAGTTTAATTGATGATTTCTCTTTAAACTCATACGGATAGGAACGGTAATTCTCAACACTATACCAGTCAGTTGTCTACTGTGGAAAATCTTTGTTTTAGATGCCATGCCTTGTATTCAAGACATCTGTGGACTCTGCTTGGATACTGAGCTGCGGCGCAACAGGCGTCTACTGGAGCAGCCGCCAGCTGGAGGAGAACAGGAGCAACAAACTCCTTACACCGTAAACGCAAGACAGATGCTGAGAGGATATCTTACTTCAGGTGCATTTGTTTTTATGTTTGGGCTTCAGACATACTTTGAGGTTGATTTACGTAGGAAGTGTGATGCTGTCACAGTATGTGATAGTCACTGAACACTATGTTTGTCCTTGAAAATGAGGAAAGGAATCAGACCAAGATGAACCCTAAGTTTAAAGGCCCTTTTAAAGTAATTGAGGTTTTGTATAGGAATAGATACTTTCTGAAATCTTTGAATTCTAGTAGAACGATAGGTTCCCAAATAGTTGAACAATGCTGATGATAATGATTTTGTTGACGATGATGATTGTTGGTTTATTTAATGACACATGTTGATGGTACGGGTAACCGACGGACTGAGTTACCTGTAGTTGAAATGGCCGATGGACTGAGCCATGAGAGTATCCGATGGACTGGATAGTAGTTGTGTTCGACGTACTGAACATTGTGAGAGTATCCGATGGACTGGATACTAGTTGTACTGAGCACTGTGATAAGAGGACCGATGGACTGGTTCCAGGCCGACGTACTGGCCGCAGTGTGTGTTCGATGGACTGAACACTGGGAGAACCGACGGACTGGTTCTAGGCCGACGGACTGGCCGGGGTGTGTGTGTGTTCGATGGACTGAACACTGAGAACCGACGTACTGGTTCTAGGCCGACGGACTGGCCAGAGATTGTGTGTGTCTAGACTTGTGTTATTAATTAATTGGATAAACTGAGTAATGCCTTAGTTGCAGATTTGAACTTGGGAACTCGTCGGTCTAACATTTCAATGTTAAGTTATTAGATAGTGATAGGTATCTTGTCAAAGCTTTATTATCATACTAGCTTTCCGCCCGCTACTCCGTCCACGTAGAGACGTTTACGGGTAAAACATTACTTCTTTATAGCGTAGTTGGGTAAAAAGTAGCCTATGCTCTTTCTCAGGTTCTGGACTATATCTGTACCAAATTTCATTTAAATCTGTTCAGTATTCTTAGCGTGAAAGCGTAACAGACAGACAGACAGACACAGACAGACAGACAGACACAGACAGACAGACACAGACAGACAGACACAGACAGACAGACACAGACAGACAGACACAGACAGACAGACACAGACAGACAGACACAGACAGACAGACACAGACAGACAGACACAGACAGACAGACACACACAGACAGACCGAAAGACGAGACACACGGACAGACAGACAGGCAGACAAACCGACACACGGACACACAGACTGAGAAGACAGAGTTACTTTCGCATTTATAATATTAGTAAGGATTCCTAATGATTTGTCTGATGAACATGATATTAAACCACCTGCACAAGCTGATGATATTGTTGCCATTCATAATCAACAAAATGTTGTTGTTGTTGCACAAGTTGAACCCATTGTTGAAAGAGTTTCTAAAGAGCAAGATATTGAAAACAAAAATGATTAATCGGATACCTAAAACTAAAATTCCATTGCTTGTGATGACTATTTTGTGTACATTGTTGTTTTAACTGTTTAATATTGTCAAACTGGTTTTAAAACGGGTCGCTGGTTAAGCGAAATGATGGTTGAAGTGGTCGCTGGTTAAGTGACGAGGGAAATCACTGGTTAAGTGAAGGTTGAGAAAAAGGTTGTATCGCTGGCTAAGGGATACAACAGGTTCTAAACCCAGTTTGCTGTTGTTTGTTGTTTTGTTGTTAGTATTTGATTGTAATTACAAGCCAATGAGAATTAGCAATGTTTAGAGAATCCTAAAGTTGATGCAATCTTCAATTATTGAAGTATACCATATTCAAATTCAAAACCTTGCTCTATTAAATGCTCTCTTTACTGGTCAGGAGTGACCGAGCGTAGTATGTACTGCGGTGAATACTTTCTATTTCAGATTAAACACCCACGCGTGGACGCGTGATGCTGTCAGAATGGCCGTGTCGGATAGCGGGAGCGCCGCTTCTGAATAAGTGTCTATGATCTTCGCTAGATGACGCTATGTAGCAAGGAGTTTCGGTTAATTTATGAAATTGAATATGTCGTGCTAAATAATGTTGTAATTATTATTGTAAATCATAACTTGATTTTAGGAAGTCATATTAGCAATGATTACTTGATAAAATAATGTTTGTTGCATTCGAATAATACTGGCCGGCCACTCAGACGCGTTCGAGGGATTCGAATTCGTTTGGACATGGCCCGAGACATTTTGTTTTACGATTCTGTTTTTACCTCTTGACATAAGGGAGCTGAGAAGAGGGTTACGATTTGGAATTAGCTTCGGAAGGTCGTCTCCGTCTCCGGGACTTGTCTGTGACCGGGCAGTATTAGTTATTGTGATTATATCAGACCGCCATGTGATTCCGTCAATGTGTACTTACGATTGTTGAGCAAGAATAAAACTGTAACTATTGTATGTGGTGTTATTCGTTGCCTGAAGACCCTACGCAGCCCACAGAATGAGAAGTAGCGAACCTAACGATAGCAATGACCCTCTGATGTCGCCACCGGCCTCTCCTGACGCGACATATATAACCACGCCAAGAGTCTAATCTAAAATTTCTTTGAAATTTAACGCCAGATAGTCCAAAGGGAACTGAATCTGTTGAAATAATATTATCAGGAGACGAAAACTTTTGCCTCCGTGACTTCTTTTCGTAATTAAGTTTGTTCGCTGCCTCATTGAATTTAAATGAGGGGAAGACGCCTAAATTGCAACAATATTTTCCTTGGTTTGTTCGTTATGAAGTGGGTGCGTAAGGTGTATAACGTAATTATGAAATTTGAATATGTCACATTAATTTTGCGAATCGGGAAGTTGTTTTTTTTTTAAATAAAAACAAAGCTTTTCAAAAAGTTATTGATACATTGGGAATTTAGATAAACTTCGTGTAAAAATGTAAACGTTCTATTTTAAAAGTCAATGTATATCTGAAACACAAAACTCATAGCCGAAAATAAAACAATGCTACGATGGAATAAAATCAAAGAACATTTGACAGCGTAAAGCCAAACTATTGCTCCTATAAATAAACAATGAAAATTGCAACTGAAAATGCTCGATTTTTAACTTGAAAAAAAAAAAGATAAACATAAACCTCCCTTATTCAAAAAGGTGATAAAATAGCAAGACACTTCGAGGATTTTTAAGCAGATAAAGGTATATATAAAAAAAATGCTTTCAACAACAACTGTTAAGAGGATTACAATTTTATTGGAAAACCTTGTGGAGCAACTTAAGTACAATCAACCAAGTTTTGTTTATCTCTTAGGCAAGCCTTAGTGTCTTCGTAAACCGCTTAACAAAGTACTTGAACAAGTACGTACAACCCAAAAAGATTATAGGGATTCAGAAAAGACTGTATCAAAACGAAAAGCACAGAAAATAAAATGACCAATAACATTTTCATTAAAATGATGACAAGAACTGTCAAAGTTATCGTACCTTCTGTCTGTACACCTCCTCAATTATAACAGACCTTATTCATAAACTCAAAAACTACTTGTATAAATGTATCCGCAGATTATTGAAGTATCGATTTCGTCTAGCGTAAAACGATCATCAAACGTAACACATTGCTTTTTATTTGAACATTTCGAACATAACATTACGCTTCACGGAATGAACAAGCGAATTCCGAAACGCCCCCGACTATGTCATTTTAATCTCCATAAAACTTTATACGTTCGACCTTTCAAACATGCAGTATGTATGCAGACGGTCGCATATCGTGAGTCTAAAAATCCATAATGCTTACACAGTGGCGTGCCACAGCTGAATTGAAAATGCGACGACCACCGTTTTACGGCCAGCGACCCCCTGCAATGACCCCCTGACCCCCAAGACCCCCCGAGACTGCTAATGACATCGGCGAAGCTACTCCTGCACATTACGTGAAACCGGAGTATGCAATTAGGATATTTTTTTCTCTATTCCTTAAACCATTAGCACATACGCTGCGGAAGCCACCGTAATGAGAACGACAGTAAGTGAAAATCTTTTTTTTTATAATAGGAATATAGTGCTTTTGTTTTTTTTAACCAACGTGTTGGTTAATTATACTTGGATAATAATTTTAATCAGATTGCATTTTCAAAGTACCTATTATTGATATTTATTTCAACCGTATAAATGGCTCGAGAATTACAACATATTTCCTGGTAAATCAGAAACAACTTTTTGTGTAATACCCAATTATCGGACTAACCCTGTTAAAGTATGTTATTTGAACGTGCTTTCGATATCATAGCACAAAAAGCATCATCTGATGATTAAAGCTGATAAAAAAACGACGCGCACTCAAAACAATGGCCAAGTCCGAGTTGCACTTCCTCGTAATAATACGCTCCTTCATTACGATCTGTTACTAAGTCTTAATAGTTTTATTTTTGACGTTACTTGAATATATTTTGATAGTAACCTTTCCCTTCATGGTACCCTTATTTACAAAGTTTCGTAATCTTTTGTTAACTACACCCGTAAAACATTGTTTATTAGGTAATTTACTTTTAATACTGACTGTTATAATGTAGGACATACGAACTTTTTATTTGTTTTTTAAGAAAACATTATGTTTTACTATTAACATATACATGCCACATAAGTAGATGGCGAAATATGAACTAAACTTTTATATTAACATTTTTCCATGTAACCGCGTTTCGTGTAAATAAATAATAAATAAATAAATAAATTATTATTAACTTTTGAGATTGTTTCTTTTGAGTATTCAAACCATTACGTTGTTAAGGAACCTTAAAATTAAACTAGTATTGTGAGAAAACAATTCCATAATTGGTTAGTAGGCGGAAAATCGTGCCATATTAATGACATCGAAAAAAAAACGTATCGATTCTTATTGACTCCGTCCAAATGAACTTAGCAACACACTAAAAAAAAAAACAAATTATACACCCAATGTTTCTTAATGGTTCAACCGAAATGTATAATTTATCATAATACAACAGATTGTAACACTAGTTATTCAATTCAACTGAGAGTTAAATCCAATGAAATAATAAACTACAGGTATGTGACCTCCATAGTAATGACATTTATGAAATAAAAGATGTGAAAAACCCCCTCTTGTTTATTTTAAAATCATTGGTAACACAGAAAAGATAAAGAATATTGCAATAGATAAATTTGTTTTTATTTTTCATCACACTCCATATACAGCCGACAGCCATCTTTACGAAATATATAAAAACCGTTTCCCATAAGCATTAAATAGGCAATCAACATCACTAAAGCTCTTTTATATCGAGACATCCATAAAAGTTAACCTATTGACATCTAAAAACGTATTGTACCTCTAGTATGAATAACTTAAGATTGTGAAATTAACTTGAACTTTTCGTAAAGTTCAAAACTGACGACAAAAAACATAGTCTGACATACTAAGAAAATGTTGAATTTAATATTTATCTCTTTTTGGTACGTCGTTATCGAGTATAATACGTATATATAATATTAATATAGGTATTTCGTGTTTATTTATTTCAATCTTCGGTCTAAGAGAATTACGAAACATATATGAGTCTAGGAGTCTCAATAAGCCTATGAGCAAGATCATTATGAAAACAGTGTTTATAACAATCTTCTTCTTCTTCTTATCGTATGGTTGATGAACAACCTGGTGTCAGAGTTTTTAAACCGCCCGTAGGTCTCTGACATGGCTTCACACACCGTTGAAAAATTTCTCAGGTGTGCTGGTTTCCTCACGATGTTTTCCTTCATCGTTAAAGCGTCGAATGTTGGTACATATGAATTTCAAATAAATTTATGACAATGTAAACACATTATTAGAAAACTTAAAACTTACACCCGAGATCGCTTGCAACAGTGCCGAAATATATTCTCTACAACTCGATATAATAAGGAAACTTAATAAATATCCCGAACATTTTCAGTTTTATAATGTGTGTACTGTGTAACTATGACAGTTTAAATAAAGAATTAAATAAAGTATATTTGACTAGCTCGGCGGAACAGTGGTTAGTGAACCTGGCTACGATTCCAAGAGTCGTGAGTTCGATTCCCACCCTGGATATGAATATGGATTAATAAATCATGGATAAAAATATGTGTTAATATATCCTCTGCTTCCATAGTACAAGCTCCGCTTAGTTTGGGTCATTTATGTCAACCAAAAGACGCATAAGACTTTAAGTTCCATCTGTCAATCCACGAGCTATCACGCGGCTCCCAACCCCTAAGCTCCGGCGCTAAGCCCATTAAAATGAATAAGACAACCTCATAAACACAACTTTGTCCATTAAACAGCTCCTAATACAAGCCGACCGGTTTCCACAGGCACGTACTGGGCAACGTGTTTTATGCATTTTCTATGAGGTCATCCACCGAGCTGCGAGTGGTCGTGACGCGACTTAAATTACTTTCTTTTCGTTCCTTCCACGATGTGACGTCACTAGAAACATTGTCGGGACAAAAACGGGACACTGGCAGCCGGGTGAGATGGTGCTTCGTCGTTTTTTTTTTAATTCTAGGATATTGTTTTGAGTGAATGGAAGTAGGTTGGTTGCAAGTTGTTTTTTTTTTATCGTAAACCATTGTCGTTTCATTTGAACTTTTAACTTTTCGTTCTTTTATTTATGAGTATGTAGGTAGGTAGCTTCTTAGTCCTTCCTTTTTAAACAAAACCAATTAAGAATTTAAAAAACGTTAATGTAAAGTAATATTTTATAATCGGAAAAAATATATAAATCTCTTGTCTTTACCCATTTCCTTTGTTTGGCACCCACAACGGCTAATCAAAGACCAATTACATTATTTTAATAACTCTTATAACTTACTTTAATAAACCTTCTGATACCCACTTGCCTAACGAAATTACCGTCCGACGAAATAAGTTAAATAATGTAATAAACTTTCAAAGCTTTGGAGTCAGTTGGTTGAACCATTACCCAATTACTTGCACTGGGCAAGTAATTGGGTAATGATTCCCCCAACAACAGATCTGGCTACTTTAAGTCGCACAAAGCGCGTGCTTATAATAGTTTTTTTCCTAACTGACATAAATGATGATGGCTTGCAGTTGCCTCGTCATCATCACGGGACTTACGAGGGTGCGGCTCTCACCCCCTAGCTCAAGGTAGGCGAACCAATGGTAAGCCATTGATGACACGTGACATAATATTTTGGTTACATCGCAGATCAAGAAACATGTGTAAAATATTTGTAAAGTATGTATTTAATGACGATCGAACGTTTTCGTTATCATTATTTCCAAATAAATCAGATAGTCTTTATTATTTGATTGCACTTTAATGACACGATTAAAATTTTTCAAAAGAAAATGGTGCGTTGATTCATAAAGGTTTCACAAGTTTTCACCTACCCTGCCCTAATTTATAACATATCTGACTTTTGTTTATTATAATATTTGCACTCACTTTAACTAAGCAAAACGAAACTTTATACTAACGCGTAGCCGGATGGCATCGAGGAACGAACGCCCTTGGCATATGCTGTGAATGTGGTTAATAAAGCGACCATGCACCTAGTATTGTGTACCTTGTTGAATTACCTACTTCAAGCCTATGCAATGTTTTGTAGTGTATGTATTCATAATAATTGTATTTTTTTTATTTCTTCTGTTGCGTCACTCAAAGTTTCTGCCAGTAAATCAGCGCTTTCGCGTCTTTGCGGCACATGCTGAGACAGAACCTTTTGATTATTTTATGTATTTGTGTGTTTGTTTAATTTTTTTGTTTCTATCTTTTTATATACTAATTTAGACTTTCCATCGGCTCGAAAAGAAGATGACGCTAAATTAAAATTCTAACCTGTTTATCTTAGTTTAGGGTAGGCCCGTGCACCAACAGTGGGGACGTATACGAGTTGATGATGATAGTTTTATACCCAAAAACCATGAAATTAAAGCGTTACCGAAATAGGATAAAATACGTAACTAATCTTTCAAAGAATTTTCTTTTTATTATAATGAACATTGCTAGATATATAAAACAGTCTAGCCTATCATTCGCAAGTCACTACAATCGCAAATCGTATACATCATTAGAGATTTCTAAGAAATCGTTGATTAGAAAATGAAAGCAATATATTCAAAAGTCCCATACATGGAATATTTGTTGTTATGACGTTTAATTAATAACTTTTTTTTAATGTTCGTAAACGTTTTCTAATAAAAGGCAAACCTTTTTAAGGTGACTTATTATGTGACTGTAATAGCCCATTAATATCCCATTGGCTCGTAAAGGAATCCATTATTGAAATAAAGTCGCCCTGTGATGATGGGTTTAGTGATTAACTGCTTAGTATAAAAGCTACCTATGTTTGATTAATCGTTTTTTTTGTTTTCTGTTTTAAATAATTTCGTCGTACAAATTATATACCTAATTTCTTTGGAGTTTATTTATTTGAGAAATAAAAATAGCAGCTTAATTTATAAATGCTTTACAAAATTACAAATCGAAATATTTGTAACAAAAAATATAGTAACCTCAAAAACTAAGCTCAGAGTACAGTCTTAAAGAAAAACTTTAACACAAAACGAATTACCAAAAACAACACCGAACCAAACGTAAACACATCTATTTAACACCACACGTACGTACGTACGGTGCCGCGAATCCGTGATAGTTCTATTAACTCGACCAGTACAGTCACGTACATAATTGCATTCGCGGAACGCAACAACAGTAATTCCATCATGTGCGTTATCCAACACGTTCGGAATTCTCGACGGCAATGATGCCGGGAACCGACCGCTTAATGAGACCGCCACTCCGCCACAACGAATTGCCACTACACGCTTAATTGAGGGACACAAATAAAAGCATTTTAAGGGGTTCCGTACACCGAAAGTTGAAAACGGAACCCTGTTACTGAGACTTTGCTGTCCATATGTCCGTTCGTCTGTTATATAGCTGTATCTCGAGAACTACGATAGCAAGACCGTGAAAATATCATTCATTATTATGTATTTATGTTGACGCTATAACAACCTAACAAGAATAATAATCAAAAGGTGTTCCCACACAAAAAAATATTTATTTCTATATTGGTACGGAACCCTTAGTGCGCGAGTCCGACTCGTACTTGGCCGGTTTTTACGATACTGATGTGTGCATTGTCCGACGCTCTGCTAAATGGCCAAATGTCATTGTCATAATGACAGATCGCCGACCGCCAGAGATGGCAAAAAGTTGAAGAGCGTGCAGAGACAAATAGAAATCATTTGGCTTACAAATTTCAGGGGTGGGCAACGATTTTCATCGAGCTACAAAAAGTAAAAAGCTTGACATTAGATGTAAAGGGTAAGAGATACCGTGTTGTTTTCATAGCACTTTAAGATATATTCTTTTGCCTAACTAAATGTCTTTAGTGACAAAAAAGCGTTATTGTTTTGATAAGCCTCTATTTAAAGGTTGAAGTTCAGATAAAATGCTATTCAACTCTACATAGCACAGAGGTTTGAACAGCATAAATCTAAACTTCAGAGTGCAAAAAGAGCTTCGATCAGCCAGTTCCATACGAACGTCTAAACAAATACAATAACGCATTGGTGGCGTCTAGTATCTACTAATGATGCGTGGAGCAAACGTTTATTCAGACCACAGCAACGCCGTACAAATTGCCCGCCACAACATAATTGAACCGTACAAATAGATAAATACGCTTTTAGGCTCCAACTACGCTTTATTAAACCCGATCCCCAACGATACTGATTTGATTGGCCTTTGATAGCACACAGAGAATAGTAAAGACTTGCAAGTTTAGACTGCTTAATACAGATCGATGAATTAATTGGCCAGACCTAACTGGATTAATTCAGTTTGATATTCGTAGAAACAAATTAGATTTTAAACAAACAAGACTACAATGATTAGTTTTAATTACATTGCTTAGATGAAATCCTTAAAAAATCAAGTTTATTTGAAAAAAGTTAACACAATGGTCAGTATTGTGCAGTTTTCAAATGTCAGAAAAATCAAAGAAAAGTTCTGCATCGTAAAATTGTTACACCTTTATTAAATCATAGTCATACTACGCGCTTAAAAAATATAGTTGTGAGGCTCGATATACGTCTTCAGTACTATCCTAAGCACTACTGAAATTTTTAAACACATCCCTAACGTCCATAGCCCTATTGAACAAATCTCGCAACAGTCCCGCCTAACAGCTGTAAACGTCCGGCGCCGTGGCGCGGGGATCCAACCGTTTAATGAGACCGCAGGCCGCGCAACGAATCGCCGCCACTCGCTTAATTGAGCTGTACAGACACAAATAAAAAGTATTTTTACGCCGGTCCAATGTATGAACGGCCATAGCAGACAAAGCATGGCAATACGGCAATCTTATCTTATTGTTACGACCACGAGAGACCGTGCAAGCGGAATTAGTCTTATAGTCGTATGGATAAGGTCTATATTCGCTTGCACGATATTACGTCACACTCTCTGGTCGGTCGTAGCGAGCTCTAGCGTGTTCTAGAAAAAGTAATAATAATAATAGAGTTTTCGCCGCCCGGACCGCTCGAGAACATTCTCAACACTACGCGAAGATACTAGTAATAATAATAATAGAGTTTTCGCCGCCCGGACCGTTCGAGAACATTCTCAACACTACGCGAAGAGACTAGCTCGTCCTTGCTGTGTATAAAAGCGGGATGTACGACCCGACGGGACAGTTCCAATTTGGGAAAGCGAAGCGAATCAGTCTCCTGCGAACTAAGAGTGATCGAGTGCGTTACCTGCGAATAGTTTCAGTGCAATTCAGTGTATTAGTGTGATTCAGTGCTTTAGTGTAATTTAGTGTTCCGTGTTTAGTGTTGTAATTAAGTGTTTTTAATTGTGTTTTTAAGTGTTTAATTGTGTAATTGTTAGTCGATAAATAAATTAATTGTCTTTTGGTGACTTTTGGCGTATCTTGAATTAAACGTACCCCGTTCCCGCAACAATTGGTGTCAGAAGTGGGATTCAAGATGCCTCTTACACCACGAGAAGACAGTGAGGGTCGAGTAACAAGAAGTCAAACCGCGGCCCTGCAAGAGGGTGAAGGTGCTTCAACGGAGGGATCGATTCAAACACCGATTGGGCCTGTGGAGCTTGCAGATTTATTTAAAATGCTGCAGACACAAGCCAGCCGTCAGGAGGAGCAAGCCCGTCGCCAGGAGGAGCAAGCCCGTGAGCAAGCCCGCCGCCAGGAGGAGCAAGCCCGCCGCCAGGAGGAGCAAGCCCGCCGCCAGGAGGAGTTAGCCCGACTTCAGGAAGCACAATTTGCTAAACTGAGGGAAGAACAAGCCCTTCGCCAGGAAAAGCAAGACCTTCGCCAGGAGGAGCAAGCCCGCCACCTGGAAGAGCTAAGCAAGAGTTTGTTGGGGGCTATTGAAAAGAAGCACGAAGTACTAGAAAAGCAGATTGATGCTCTCAAGGATGATGTGATGAAACATGAAGATCGATTCACCCAACATGAAGATCGAATCACCCAACACGAGGATCGATTGAGCCAGGTGGATGCTGAGATGCGACAGCTGCATACCAAAATGGCAAGAGTGGGGACCCGGGGTGCTCCGGTAGTGTCGGATTCTCCGAAAATCGAAGTACCCCACTTCGATGGAACGACGTCTTGGGCAGCATTTTGGTACCAGTTCGAGACCGTGGCTAAAGGAAAGGGGTGGAACGAGGAAGAGTCCTTGATAGCTCTGACTCTGGCTCTTCGAGGAGATGCCCTGCTCACTTTGGAAAACCTGCCTTCGGATAATCGAACTTTAGGTGCTCTCCAAAGAGCACTAGAGGGCAGGTACAGCGACAAACACCTGGAACACGCGTATAGAGCACAACTCCGCGATCGACAGCAGAAGCCTGGTGAGAGTCTGCAACAATGGGCAACGGAAATCGAAAGGCTAGTCAGACGTGCGTACGTGTCATGCCCGACAATGGTAGAATCAATGATCCCGCAAGCTTTCTGTGATGGAATTAGAGACGCAGACGTCAGACACACCGTGAAATTGAGCCATCATCAGACCTTACAGGAAGCTCTAGCCCATGCTTTGGAGGTGGAAGCCGTGCGTCAAGACGCTAGAACTCAACGACTTCGGGAGGTTGTGGTGAAGGAAAAACCTTCTTTGGGTCCGATGTGCTATGGCTGCGGCGAGAGGGGCCATATTCGGAGTAGTTGCCCCAAGCGAAGATGGCCACGTAGAACGACAGTAGCGTCCTCTACACAGGTGGACGCAGAAGAGCTGTCGTTAAACTAGAAGAAGCCAGGGCCGTGGGGCGGGCGCTGGCTGGTCAACATCGAGCCCCTACCGTCACTGTTTCACAGATTGGTAATGGGAACAACCTTACAGTGGTTGGACAGCTGAACAGCGTAACGTGTCATCTTACTATTGACACCGGTGCTTCAAGAACAATAGTGCGTCCGGAGCTATTGAAAAGGACTATTATGTGGAATCGGAGACCATCCGTTCAGCTTCAAACAGCAACAGGCCAGCCAGTTACCGTCTTCGGTGAGACGATGGCGAAGATAACCATTGGAGAACAGACCTTTGAATACGGTGTACTCGTAGCAGACATCACGGACGATTGCATCATCGGATTGGACTTTTTAAGAGACCAGAAGTGTGTTGTAGACGTCGCTAAAGGAGTACTTAGTTTCCCCGAACAAGAAGTATTTCTAGAGGGAGCGAGATCATGCGCAGTTTACTGCCTGAAGAATACGACCCTACAGCCGAGATCTGAAACTCTGGTCAAAGTTAGATTCCCTTACACTGCGTGTCAAGGGCGAAGCGTCGTCATAGAAAACTGCGGCGACCATCCGAGTTGGATCACAGCAAGAACTCTGGCCATGACCGGAAAAGGAGCGCTAGTGCGAGTCATCAATCTTAGCGGAGATGAAGTGCAGCTACGAAGAAACTGTGTCATCGGACGGTGCGATGCAGGTCAATCCATCAGAAGGCTGAAAAGGGCCCGGGAACCGGAATCCTGTCAACGAGATGACGTCACGCCGCTCCTAGCAAATTGTAAGGACAAACTCTCTGAGCGGGAACTTCAGCAAGCTAAAAGGTTGTTGCTAGATTTCAACGACATATTTTCGAAGGGTGACCATGATTTGGGAAGGACAGGTCTCGTTAAACACAGAATAGACACGGGAGACGCGCCACCAATCAAGCAGCGGCCTAGACGCCTTCCATTTGCCAAAGAGAAGGAGGTAGCAGACATGGTTGCCGAGATGCAGAAGAACCGCATCATAGAACCTTCCACAAGCCCGTGGTCTTCGCCAGTAGTCCTAGTAAAGAAGAAGGACGGCAGCACCAGGTTTTGTGTGGACTACCGATTGTTGAATAATGCAACGAAGAAGGACAGCTACCCTCTGCCCCGTATAGACGACACACTGGACATGTTGAGCGGCATGAAGTGGTTCTCAACAGTGGACCTTAAGAGTGGGTACTGGCAAGTTGACATCCATCCAGAAGACAAGGAGAAGACGGCATTTACGACCGGAACTAGGAATGGATTGTGGCAGTTCAACGTCATGCCCTTTGGTCTTTGCAACGCTCCGGCGACATTCGAGCGGTTGATGGAAAGGGTACTGGTTGGACTTCTGGGTGATGCATGCCTGGTCTATCTGGATGACATCATTGTCATGGGTCGAAATTTCACAGAGCATGTCAGTAACCTGAGGAAGGTTTTCACCAGAATACGAGAAGCAAACTTGAGACTCAGCCCAAAGAAATGCACGTTTTTCAAGGAGGAAGTTGCCTACTTAGGCCACATTATTTCATCGAAAGGTGTAAGGACTGACCCAGAGAAGATAAAAGCTGTTCAAGAATGGCCTATACCAGTGAACAAGACTGACGTAAGATCATTTTTGGGTTTATGCGCATACTACCGGCGCTTTGTAAAGAACTTCTCTGATATAGCGAAACCTCTTCATCGGCTCACGGAAGATAAACGAGTATTCGCCTGGGACTCGGAATGTGATCAAGCCTTCGTCAGATTAAAAGAACACCTCTGCACCAGTCCTATACTTGGCTACCCGAACAGAGAAGGAAGGTTTATCGTGGACACCGATGCCAGCAATACTGGCATAGGCGGAGTTCTGTCGCAAGAGCAAGGTGAACGGGAAGTGGTGATCGCCTATTTCAGTAAGTCACTTTCAAAACCTGAAAGGAACTACTGTGTGACTCGTAAGGAACTGTTGGCGGTAGTGAAGACTCTACAGCATTTCAACAAGTATCTCGTTGGAAGACAGTTTACCCTGCGAACAGATCATGCTGCGTTAAAATGGCTCTTGCAGTTTAAGAACCCTGAAGGACAAGTGGCGCGGTGGCTAGAGCAACTACAGGAGTACAACTTTACAACAGAACATCGGAGTGGTAGAACGCATTTGAATGCCGATGCCCTATCAAGGAGACCTTGTCCTGTGGCCTGCAGTCATTGCTCTAAGACGGAGACTAAAGAAGAAGTCCGGATGATTACCACCCAGGGACTTGATAATGAATGGAGCGAAGACGCTATCAAAAGGCTCAAAAAGAGGATAATGACCTAAGGAAAATATTTGAATGGAAAGAGGTAGGTCAGAAACCTTCTTGGAGCCATGTGGCATCATCAAGCCCCATCACGAAAAGTTACTGGGCACAATGGGACAGTTTGGAGATTAAGGATGGAGTACTCTTCAGGAAATGGGAAACACCAAAAGGGGATCAAACAACACTACAGCTGATTGTACCTCGTAAACAAGTTGCTTCTCTACTGAGGTACATACACGATGGGGTATCCGGGGGACATTTAGGCGTGAAGAAGACCCTAGAGAAGCTGAGACAGAGGTTCTACTGGATACACTGTCGGGAGGACGTCGAAGACTGGTGCAAGAAATGTACGACTTGCGCATCAGTAAAGGGCCCACAAACCAGAAGTAAGGGCAAACTCAAGCTGTACAACGTCGGCGCTCCATGGGAAAGAATCGCAGTAGATGTAGCTGGCCCCTTTCCAGAATCCGATGAGGGAAACAAGTACATCATTGTGGTCCAAGATTACTTCACTAAGTGGCCTGAAGTCTTCGCTACGCCTAATCAAGAAGCAAAGACGGTCGCCAAGAAGTTAGTCCACGAGGTAATTTGCCGATTTGGTGTGCCTCTTGAGATACATTCAGACCAAGGAAGAAACTTTGAGTCAGCACTGTTCCAGGAGGTCTGTCAACTGTTGGGTATGCATAAGACCCGTACTACACCAGCACACCCGCAATCCGATGGCATGGTCGAGAGATTCAACCAAACGTTGGAAAACCACTTGGCCAAAGTTGTGGACGAGCATCAACGAGACTGGGACCAGTACATACCGCTTTTCTTGCTGTCCTACCGATCTGCGATCCACGATAGCACCAGCGCAACCCCAGCAATGGTAAACTTCGGTCGAGAAATGCGGCTTCCGGTAGATGCATTGACTGGGACACCGCCAGAAGCTCCGAAACCAGTAACCGAATACGCGGCTGACCTACAGAAGCGCCTGGATGAAGTACATGCTCTCGTTAGAGACTGCAGTCTAAAATCTAGCGAAAGAATGAAAACCCGTTACGACCGCAAAGCTAACACCGATGGTTTCGATGAAGGGAGTCTGGTTTGGTTACACAACCCACTCAGGAAGAAGGGCAAATCACCGAAGTTCCAGCCCAGGTGGGAAGGACCATACAAGATCATCACTAGGCTGAATGACTTAACCTATCGGATCAAACAAGGGACAAGAAGCAAGCCGAAAATTGTTCACATTGATCGATTGGCTCGTTACCATGGGTCAAATGATGCTCGGGACGAGCATGACTAAGAGGGGGATAATGTTACGACCACGAGAGACCGTGCAAGCGGAATTAGTCTTATAGTCGTATGGATAAGGTCTATATTCGCTTGCACGATATTACGTCACACTCTCTGGTCGGTCGTAGCGAGCTCTAGCGTGTTCTAGAAAAAGTAATAATAATAATAGAGTTTTCGCCGCCCGGACCGCTCGAGAACATTCTCAACACTACGCGAAGATACTAGTAATAATAATAATAGAGTTTTCGCCGCCCGGACCGTTCGAGAACATTCTCAACACTACGCGAAGAGACTAGCTCGTCCTTGCTGTGTATAAAAGCGGGATGTACGACCCGACGGGACAGTTCCAATTTGGGAAAGCGAAGCGAATCAGTCTCCTGCGAACTAAGAGTGATCGAGTGCGTTACCTGCGAATAGTTTCAGTGCAATTCAGTGTATTAGTGTGATTCAGTGCTTTAGTGTAATTTAGTGTTCCGTGTTTAGTGTTGTAATTAAGTGTTTTTAATTGTGTTTTTAAGTGTTTAATTGTGTAATTGTTAGTCGATAAATAAATTAATTGTCTTTTGGTGACTTTTGGCGTATCTTGAATTAAACGTACCCCGTTCCCGCAACATTATCTTGTAGCGGAGACCGGCTAACGTTACGTCGACCCTCAGGGATCTTTTGGGTTACTTTTATACAACTACTCCCTGAAGATCAAATGCATTTCAGATTAGCCGTTTCCAGAATACGGCAATACTGTCTAACAGTAACTCCATATAAACGGCCGTAACGTGAGTTACGCCTAACGTCCCGGACCTAGGTATGAACATGTATTTTTAATGAAGTCCAGCAATAAAAAATGCATTTTTTATAGCTAGATAGCCCTGCCGCATGCAGTCCTGTCATATGTTTCCATTCGCGGCTTTTGGTGTTTATTTCAAAGTTATAATACTGCTAGATAGTATTACCGGGATTGAACTGTATAGACACAAATAAAAAGTATTTTTACGCCGCCCTCCGCAGCACGGGCCGTAGCACCAGTATTGCACTAAATGTCATTGTCATATTGGAACAGACGGTATTGGGATGCGTTTCATGATAAAATATATGAATTTAATACTGTTAAAGCTGATTCTAGCAAACAAAATGTAAGTTTTGGTTAAGAACGTATCTAAAAATTACTTTTGAACCTTTCAGTGGATGTATTCTGCGATTAAACTTGTTAACATACATAAAATCACGCCTTTTCCCAGAGGGGTAGGCAGATATCACTTCCAGCGATCCACTTTTCACCTCTGTGGGAAACGTGACGTGACGGATTGTGGACCACGTCGCTGCCATTCTGTCTTGTGCATTGTTTTCACAAGGTCATTGCGCTCCCACGAGTAGCAAGGATATATCACGGGGGAAGGAAAAGGGGAGGAAGGATACTATCGCCTCGGATGATTTGGACTGAGTCGATAGTAGCTCGAGGACCCGGGGTCGCTTACCCGTATACCGTTCTAGCGGACAGATAGTTGTGACTGGTATCCCCTGACTGTCTTGTTAAACTTGTTAAAGCTTGTTTAATAGTTCAAAAATATATTTTAATAGCCTTACATTATATTATTTTCTTTTCTTTCAATTCAAAACATAAAATTAAATAAATTTATTCCGTAAAGCCTTAAAATGCTCACATTTAATTACTACAACATAATTAACAAATTTATTTCATGCTTAAAACTTCACCACCCGACTGTCCCCGATTAAGCGCCGCAAGATTGCTCGCGTTTAAAATATTTAAAACGTTGGTACTTAAACGGTGACATTCGCACAATTGTGCAAAATGCATGTTATGGTTATTACAGTGTAATAACAATAATTATAACCGTTGGGCACGTCAGACGCGTTGCATTACGTAAGGGTTAAAATAAACAAAATAATTTATTTGCACTTGAGAAAAAAATGCTTTGGACTTTCGAAAAACAATGTTTGAACCTACAAGTGTAGAAATTGGTGTATTATTATTATAAACGTAACAGGAGTTACATACTATTCTTACTTATTTAAAAACTATTATGTATTGAAAACATTGAATTTAAAAAATTGAAAAAAAATATATCATGTATTAAAAACATTGAATTTCAATAATTAAAACAAGCAAGGCTGAAATAATACATTGTATAAATAAACGCAAAACTTTCACAAATTTTACGGTTTTGTTTTAATTTCGACTCCACTTTTTTAAAAAAAAAAAAAGAGTACATTGGTTTTGATTTTTCATGAAAAAAAATACTTTATACAAAATAATACACATTTATTATACTCTTTACAATTTTTTTTTATCCTAACCAACATACGATGATAGATTGGAGTAGCCTCGTCTTTATCACAGGACTTGCGGGGGAGCGGATGGCTCTCACCCCTAAGTTATACATATACATTTAATAACATACAGAACAAAACATCTACGTGTATACTTCATGCGGTATAAGTAAAAACTCGTCGCTTCGCCACTACGTGAAAATATATTAAAACGCAACGTATAAATTCTTACGCCGCCACCGTAAATTCTTTTCACGCAGCAAACGTGCCGTATTCTATTTTATTGCAACACTTGTGACTATTTCTAAGTTAAAACTTTTTTATATTAAAATCTTTATGAGTTTCAAAATTGCGCCGTAAGTACAAAAATTATATAGTGCCGTATCTAAAAACATTAAATAAATATTACACAATATATTACATACATTGATCTAATCCCGAGGTAAGGAGTTTAAGCACTTGTATTACAGGTATCAGACTAATATATTTAATTACACAAAACATTATATTTGACCTGGGTGGGAATCAAACACACGAAATGATATACGTAACATTGTTGTTGCGGTGTAGAAAATGTGTTTTTATTATTTCACTAGCTCTCGTAATAATGCAGAATAAGTGTTAAAACTATTAAATATAAAAAAAAAAATATCTGTCACCTTTCACGCCATATTAATAGTAAATTTTAACCTCAGGCTTCATTATTGCCTTTGACATTGATTGTACACAATATATGTGATGTTTTATTCAGTACTTGGTATTCCCGTGGTAATACTGTGTTCATGTTTTATATGAATGAATGAAGACATTGGGGATTTCACTTTTTATTGAAAGTTGGCATACAAAGGCAGACATAAATGCTATAAATAATTGATATGACACCTCATACTTATTCAAGACATGATTTTCTCATAATAACTACAAAACTTTATGTGAGAGTAAAACGCAATAAAATGTAAAATGTACTGGTACCTACTGTGTGCAGATGCATGGCACAAAAAGGACACTTTTTTTTTATTTCATATAAAATTTATTATCATTTACCCTTTGGCTTCAAGCCTAACTTTTTCTTTGTGATGTAAGATTGTTTTACAACGTAGAAAAAGTTTTATAAACCGCTAAGAACATCGGGCAGAAGCCATTAAGCAATGAAATGCATCAAGTTGACATTTGCAGTCGCTATAAGGCGAATGCAATGTGTTCAATCGTGAATGCCATATCCGCTAACCGTGACCCATGCTCACGCAGGTTGGATCATATAAGGCTGTCATTTATATTCGAATGTATAAAGAAGCTGTGTTAGATTAAAACAAACATTGCGTCACTTCACGTTATTTATTGTAAGTCTAGATTTAATCTGTAGCTTCTTGTTTCACAATAGGAGCTCAAACATGGTGTATTGAACCTTCATTATTGAAAAACTTAACAAAAACAGTAAATAAAACACAGCTAATAAAAAAGTCGTTTTTACAGACGATTTGGTAGTATTTGATTTTTTAAATGATTTAGTAGTAGTAGTAATAAATTTTTGAGATTAAAATTGCATCCAAATATAACAGTTTTAATACATTATTTTCAAAATAAATGGCTACATACACACCAACAATCATTTAAAAAAATTAAAATACAAAACACACAAACAAAATTATGTAAGGTACGAAATCGTGACATTTTCGATTACGCCTGCATCCGTAATGTGTGACGTAATGATCGTGACGTCACACACCAAGGTCAGCCCGTCTGCTCACGCAGCAGTAATGGAGGTGTTACCTCACACGAACTCTCGTTGGCTATCAAGCCGTAAAGACGTATTAGGAGATAAGTGATTTTTGTTCTATTGTCTATTGCACTTTAAATGGAGTACCTACCTATTAGTTGGTGTTCGTTTTTATTGAGACGTTGAAAAGATTTTAACACGTCAATCAATTGAATCAATCGTTAACGTCCATTATTAAGTATCATAAGAAGAAGAAAAAATATTGAATGCTTTATTCGTCTTATTAAGTGCTAGGTTTAAATTCCTGGGCAAAATAAAAATCTTTCGATTGCGAACTTTGATTTGAAAGCTTGATTTAACAATGCATTAAACCAACATACGACGTATAAGAATAGATTTCAACAAAGCGGAAAATAAGAGTCCAATTTTACTCTTTTTCAAAGCTCCAAATAAAGAATATTTACCGCCCACCATGCACATAAAGCGCGAAAATTAAAAAAGAACATTTTTAAAGTATTTTGTTGCTCATCAACCCTTTCTAAGCGTGGGTCGGGTATTTAGTACCATGGGTGTTAATTGCCCCCGGTCGTATAGGAATCGTAGGCGTTGCACAACGCCACGGGGCTTACGGGCTCTACAGGAAAAATGTGGCACAATAAAATTCACTCGTAGAAACGGACAATGCGAATTTATAACGTTCATTATGAACGTCCAATTTGAGATTCGTAAAATTGAATTTTAATTTAACCGTGTTTTCCAGTGATGTACCGATTTCAGAGTTTTAAAAAATGTTGGCGTCAAATTTTATCTGCCCTTTACCCTTAACAATAAGAAAAAAACGTTATGCAATTTTATGTTTTACTTGCCCGAATATTTACCTTTTGTCTTAATTAAATTTCTTTATCTGCTAATTACTTTTAATTTGGTCTATAAGAATGGATCGGTGAAACATGGATTCCACACTACGCCGATCTCGTCACATTCCGTACGAGATCCAACCACCATCGCGGAAAGTGATTTGAGCCATCATTTTTTACGGTTGCCATTTACAAGGCTAGAAACAGGCGCAGTGGAGCAAACTGTCCGCGTGGCGGTAACGGCGACCGTTGCGGTAACTGCTGTGCGGCAGACGGCCATTACACTTTGAAGTGTGCTCTAGCGGTTCTCT
Organism: Maruca vitrata; assembly: GCA_039566165.1. Taxonomy (NCBI): domain Eukaryota; kingdom Metazoa; phylum Arthropoda; class Insecta; order Lepidoptera; family Crambidae; genus Maruca; species Maruca vitrata. The sequence continues at coordinate 10,640,084 of CM076921.1, forward strand.
ATGATGAACCTACAACTGGCCTTGGTTTTTTGAGATAAAACATAAGCGTGTGGTCATAGGGACCATGAATTAGAAACTCGGTGAACGTGTCTGCGACTCATCACAACTTTGCCGTTTTAGCACCAAAATTTTATTCAGAACATATTTATCGTACATTAGTCAAGTAATAAGTTTGATATTAATTCACAATATTATTCATATCGTAGGTTTTATAACATACCAATTTTTAATAATTTTACTAAGAGCTTTAAAAACATTCACCATCATTAATAAAAATATGGGTTGGTGTACCAAAAAAATTTCTAGAAAGAGAAAAGAAAATCAATTCAATAAGAATTTGAAAATGAAAATATATTCTCTAATCCAATTTACACTCGTTTCCAAAAATCCAAAAGAGAACTAAGCATTGTTCACAAAGAAAACATCAGCGCCATATAAATAGCAGCAGATTGAAAAAATCCTTTTATCGGTACAAAAGACCACCTGCGGATATAAAAAGGTTGGACCATTGTACGTTGACCCGCCAACCACGTCGCATTTGTATCAAATTTGTACGGAACCGATGAAAACTGGGGGTCTAAAGAAGTTGGTGGTGACAATAAGAATCATTGGAATCGCCATTCGGCCTTGATGCAATCTTACAAATTGCTGTGGTTGTGCCACAGCCGTGTGATAGCGGATCGAATGTAGGTTCTGCGAATTCACCGTACATTATGTCACCGCCCGAGCAGAATGTTCGAGGAAAGTAGTGGTTCTTTCATTCATATGAAAGAATAACACCAGTAACAACATTTCAACAATTTGTTTTCACTTACCAATTTGAATTTATGTTCTACTGACTGCCCTGCCCCGATGTCGTGCGCGTGAAATTTAAGTTTTCCACCCCATCAAATAAAAAATTCAATTAAACAGAATTTGCCCTAAGCATATGGAATGTAAAAAAATTCATATAAAAAAGTCACAAAATATACATAATTTTGAGAGCATTTTGCTACATTTCTTTGAATATTTCAATCATAAGTATAATATTTTAATAGTCTGTGTGATCTTCAATATCCCATTCCCGTTTCACTTTTGTTTGGAGCGTTCCCTTATAAAATGTTAAAACCTTTGATGATAGCAACCCATTCAGTTCCTTTACGATTCTTTTGATCGCGTTCAATTTATTTGAAGGGGGCGGTCTTATGCTTATTTGCTTTCTTTGAGTTTAGGTTTAGACATTTTTATTGGTTGGAAGAATAGCGACGTATACTTTGGCATCACGATATGAGTCAATTGGAGGAGCTTTTATGGAACTGAAGACGGCGAGTTTGTCTTAGGGGATAAAGGACTTTAAAAAAAATATTTGAAAGTAGTCTTTCAAGTTTTAAGTAATGAAAAAAAAATCGACCTCATAACTTTTTAGTAGATAGTTATGACCACTCAACTTTCGTCTTATTTACTTATTTACGTAAATCATTTAATAAAATCGATATCTATGTTTGTACAGAGATATAAAAATTCTATGTAATAAAATTTTGCATTATTATGGACATGTTTAAAAAAATTAATTCATAATATAAAAATATCTACATCTCACTTTGTCATATTACTGCTTTCTGTCTCACCACCGATCGTGAATATAAGAAAATGAAATTTTCACGAGTTTTCGCATCGCGCGTTCCAAAAGTCTATGCACGTCTTTATTTTTACTTACAATTTTTTTTTCGTAAAATATTCGTCGTTCCTGATTCGATCACATCACCCGGCGGGTGTCACGTACTCTTTACCCAATTCTCGTGACTGTAAGTAGGCATTATCTTCTTCCAAACTGGCTACACATACGTGCATCGTATGTGAAGCATTTCAGTATTCATTTCTGACGTACTGTAAAACGGTACTGGCATATGAGCCAAAAAAGGAGATGAGGAGGTGTATTAGGCCAAGTCGCTTCCCGCGTCAGTCCCGATGTATGTATGCTATCTTTAAAACTTCACAACAGATTTTGATGCGTTTTTTCAATAGATAAAGGGATTCAAGAGGAAGGTTTTTCATGTATCCTGACCTACCTGAAGCGAAGTGAGTGTGGGGCACTAGTAAAAAATAATATAGAAGAAAACATATCAAAGGCAATTTGTCGGAAGGTATCACCTATATTAAACCTACATTCTTTTATATGATAAGTAGGCAAAGGTATCTTCAAAATTTCCTTGACATTCAAAAATGTGTTAATCTTCTTTTTATTCGATATGTTTATAATAAAATTTAAACATATCCGTTATATCGTGCTTTTCATCTTTACTTTTTCATTACTGATGATAAACAAATAGATACAACACATCGAACAAAGAGATATTTCAGGAGAATAAAAATAAGGCTTGTTATGCCTTCAAATCCATACTCAAGATGCTTAAGCCCCGTTTCTATTCAAAAGGCTTTGGAGGGAAATGACAAAAACATAACAAAAGTAACATAGGAATAGTAAGATCAGGGATGTATTAGGATAGGTACATACAGGGCGAGCAGGCTTTACGAAATCGTTTGATACAATTGAACAGTATGTTTTTATGCCTTTTATGTGGGTACTAGCTGTGCCAGCGACTTCCTTCGCTTTTCCCCCGTTTTTTACACATTTTCCATTGTATCTTTGCTCCTATTGGTCGCAGCGTGATGTTATATAGCCTAAAGCCTTTCTCGATAAATGGTCTATACAACGCAAAAAGATTTTTTCAAATCGAACCAGTAGTTCCTGAGATTAGCGCGTTCAAACAAACATACAAACAAACAAACAAACTCTTCAGCTTTATAATATTAGTGTAGATTAGCGACATAGACATACATTTACTAAATGTGAGCAGGCGGTGATGTATGCTATAAGATATTGTATTTCAACTCGACTGCCTCGTTAGTCTATTGGTGGCAAGCGCTGCGTAAGGACCGATAAGTCCTCGGTTTGAGTCCGGGTCGGGCAAAATTTGTGTAAGTTTTTCTGTAAACTTGGCAAATAAAACCATTTGCCGACATGTTGCCGAAATCGTGATAAAAAGTAACTAGTGATGTACCAACAAGCCTAATAAATTACTACATTAACAGTAACGATAACTAGAATAGAAATTTATCATATGAGCGAAACATTATCACAAGGACTTAAATGTATAAAATTTGATTAGAAAGTCATTATTGTATTATCACTTACAATACAATTACTTACTTTTTGATCTAGTATAGAGACACAAAGAAATTACGAAAGCTTTCGATGTCATATTTTGAATTATGTCGTTATTCGTGTCAATTTGTTATAGTAAAAATACGTTTCTGCTCTCTGTGAATTAACTAAAACACTAAATCAAATTACCAACTGAGGGTCTGGTCCAGTCGAAATAATACTACAGAATTCGAGTTTAATAAAATCACTTGCAGTAATGGAATAAGCGTTCATATCCTGGATATCGGTCACCGAACCTATAGCAATAGGATTGAGTGCTCTAAATATAGAATTTATAACATACGCTTACATACAAACGGAAATGTACCTTTTCGTCAGTGCATTTGGGCTTAAACTAGTGCGATTGCATTCATTGGATTTTAATGAAATGCCTTTCGTGTGTAAAACTATTTAAAACATCGACATGGACATGGTTCGTCTGAAAGACCGAAAGTTTAATAACTGAAAATAACGTATGTAATCAAAATGAAAAACAAGGTGTCAAATTAATATCTGTGTCTGTGACACGTGCCAATTTTTGTTGTATAAAAGGGCATTACGTAAATACACAAAATGTTATTACATAGAGATTTTGTCATTATACCTAAGTAAGAATAATTTGTTTTAAACGTTTATTTAGTATACACCGTAAAATTTAAGTCTTTATTTTCCCGTAGCAGAACGATTTGCTGTTAGGAGTACTATCATTTTTAATTAAAAAAATAATAATTTTCCGCATAGCGCTTGAAGCGATCGTTCTTTTAAGAGTTGTGACGTAATCAGATAATGCTTGCTGCATGGAATCGATGCTTAAAACAAAAGAAGCTCTACGCCCTAAGTAATAAAGCAGTTCGAGCGTCCTGTAGAGTTTCGTTTATTACTTTCGGAAAAATGTAATTTATTGATTTGAATTTTAAAAAAAACTGTACGAATCTAATGTAATAGTATCAACATTGTTTACAACTATTATACTGCGCGAAAACAACCACTAAAATTTCACTGTTTACCTATGTATATACCTATACACGTACATATTTAGTGATCCCTAAAGCAGTTAACCCCTTTAAAAGCGGTAGTAGTAAGTTCACTATAATACAAAGGGTTTATTACTAAAAAGGTATTGGGTAGTTCGATTTAAGTTATCAGCGACCAAGGGTCACTATTAGACACAATCGTATTATTGACAAGGTATTGTAGGGTTGGACAAAGGGCCCGATAACGATTAAGTGAACGACTTAACTGCTTCGTTCAGGAAAACTTAGGAGGAATAGTAATGTGTGCATTTCACTGTATCGCTTGTAAAATATCAACTGCAGGTCGATTAAAAGTATTTTTATAAAGAGAAACTCAAACTGATAAAAATGGAAACAATACCTAAGAAGCATATTTCGAAACGATAGTAAATAAAAACATAAGGCTTGTCAATTCGTTATTTAAATGTGGTTTTTTGTAAATCTTATATAAAAATTGTAAGATTTACAACACTCAAAAAAAGTTAATAAAGTGCTCCTTAAAAAATTTGACATTTTACAAAATAATTGAAAAATGTACGCCACTTCCGCATCCTAACCAACAAACAAAATCAAATTAAATTGGCGGGCGCTTTTATTACTCCTTGGCAAGGCATGAAAAATTATCAACCGCCAGCCCTATTTGGGACTAATGTGAGGTTCCCGGGCCAGACCCTTCGGCGACGAATAAAGCCGTCGAGGTCAATTGATTGACTCCGACCGCTGAGTAATAAGACCGAGTTGAAGTACATTCACGTCTCTCTTTCTTTCTCGTTTCGCTTGTTTCCGTATCCGGAGTAAAGTTTTTTTTGTAAGATTATTTTAATTATTACCTTGGGTATGTGATCAGCGTTGTACTGTGTTATCTGTGGACAAAGGAAAAAAAAATGGTTATTTTTAAATTTATTCCAAATCTCAAAATTACAAAATATAATAATAATTTCTTCGAAGTTCTAGCACACGATGATTGCTTATGTTCCAATCAAGTCGATACATCTTAAGTTTTGAATAATATATACCAATAACACCAAAATAGATACCACTACAATGTACTGAACTTTTACCAACCAATAACGAAAAAAATCGCACTCGAACGCCCACCGGCAAGCAATTAAGCGAGAAATCTTTCCGAGCCAAAATCGCAACTCGATTACTGCACGCGAATCGACTTAACCCTATCACGGCGGGGCCGAAAATCATAGAGCACTCAAAGAACGGGCCGCAAGGGCCCTCAACACACACAATTCATTTTAGAAGTTCGCGTTGCGTCCGTCCGCTCGCTAGTCGAGAGCGCTCAGTCTCGTTATGCCGACTCGAGATATCTGTGTTTTATCGAATCTCTATTGTATCGGAGGCAAGGCTTTTGTTTCTCTTTCGAGTTGCTATTGATAATTTTGCAATTGAACAATTGTTATTCAGGAATTACGTTATTGATTGGTTTTTGTTTTTTCATTTTAACAATATGGCGCCCAATAGTGGCTTACTAAGACTAAAGGGTATTTATTGAGTTTATTGCAAGCAAACACAGGTGAGGACACAAAACCAAAGCACGTGTTAAAGCAACACAAAACATACACATTCAACATGCCGAAAAAAATTTACGTATATTGACGAATAATAAAAATCTGGCTCAATTATTTGATCTGTACGTACAGTTGAGTGATTCGTACATAAAGATCTTAATTTCTCATCATCATCATCACCATCATTCTCTTGCCCGTGTCCCACGCTAAGTAGGATCGGCGCAACATATTGTATCTTAAATACAAACATAAGTATATAATACATACACGGCATGAATATACACTTTACCACTTTTTTACATCGCTCAGTCGGGCAAAAAGAACCAACTACTCCAGAGAATACAAAATGATAAAAAAATATCATTACTCCAAATCTTGTCTATCACTTGAACCGGCAAACCACGTCATTTCCAACCGGGGCCCCGTTCCGAGCACTTATATCCTCCTATTTCCGTCCCTAATAAGGGCCTGGGGGCCTAATTGACTTAACGTTGGATTAATAACGGTTTAGGGCTAAAATATGTTTACCGATAAATATCAAGAGGGCTTTATTTTTGGTCCCTCTCAGATTTACCTGTGCGAAATAAAAGAGCTAATTGCGTAATTCAATTCGTAAGGGACGGTTTATTAAGACATTCGGGATTGAATGTTTAATTAGAAACGATACTTCAGTTGGATCTCTGGAAATTAAAAGAAATTAAATTTCTTACGTAATTAAAAACGAATTGATCATATAAGTCATTATTGATTTTCTTAATTTAAACTTGGAAACTTCTTTGTTGATGTTTGTTAATAACATATTTATAAGCACTCGTGACATTTAAAGGTTGATATTTTAAATAATTCTCAGCTCAATCATGCACACATATTTGGAAATAAAACGATTGCTAAAACGCGTAGTAGCGTATCTTCTGAACTTTCAACTATAGCCTTGAAAACCTCTCAATTTAAAATAAATTAAACATTCTGGTAGATTAATAATTACCATAATTACCGACCTGTTATTCATAGGTTAATACGGTCGCAATTTATAATTAGATGATATCGTCATAAATAGCCGCATAATTATATGTTGTATATGTATAGCACTACATACTTTGTCTTTGATTTAGATATTCGACGGTTGAAATAAGTATCTAATCAAAAGAGCTGTTATGCTATATGTCCAGTAATAAATACTTTGTGTGATATATTTTAGCAGTTATTAGTAACTGTTAACTTTTATCACGCCCATTATAAACTTAGGGTTGCAAATAATATTTGAATGGTTAATTTTGATGACCGCAAAAGCCTACCTGATGATTTTTGCGTAGTTGGTTATATGATTTTGATTCAAATTTCCGGTCGTGGTCGGTTATCATCCTCTATTAGTTTGCAAATGGATACTATTAAAAAAGGTTCTTTTGATCGAATTAGTTGGTTGATCGCTAAGTATTTCTTCAATCATTCTTCTTTTGTCAGGAGTTAGTAGATTTTGCCCTTCCAAAACCAGCAAAAAGCAAGAGAAATTGGAACCTAAAACCATACTTGCAAACTGATTCGCTGTCGCAATTAGAGGCAAGACGAAGATACTCCAATTAGGCCGTACTCTCCATACGTTTCTAACGTGAGCGGCGGATTCGAAGAACTTTCGTCGTGAAAATTCGAGATTTTCCAACGGTTAGTTTTTAATTGACCACCAGTTATCGAATGGAGCGAGTTGGCAGAGAGACACGTCTCCCAAAATGAATGGTACAATTTGCACAATTAAGCTGCTTTAGCGAATATGTGAGCGCTTTATCGGTACAATGTGTTTGGTTTGCCGAACAAACAACTATTATTTCAGTGTTAAATCTTTTTAAAGCTTATTCGGGCCATATCGTGCATTTGCGATAACTTTGACTTAATCGGAAACAAAATGTAATAATTGTGCTGTCAATGGCCTGCTTTACACTGAAAAATAAAGCGTGAATACAAAAGTTGTTTTTTATAAAACGGTTTTATTTAGCTCACCCCGTTTTATTTTTTTTATCATAATGTTGCCCTCCTTAAATATTTACCAAATAATAATAGGACCCAGTGGCGAAGGGTGAATATTTTCAGAAGGGAAGCCGGAGTATAAAAACTACTTACCAAAATAATGACCGATATACACTGATGTTAATGTACTATAGTTCAAATGTTATTATTTATAAAACTGCATTCCGAGTTTAAGCATTGCAATCATATTGGTAATTAACACATATCAGTAAAACCTGTGCTACTCCAAACTGAACTTTATTCCCAACAAAGAAGTAAACATAAACAACAAAACATTTTATTTAACTTACCTACGCCTGCCATCCACATATACTTGTCGTAAATTTGATGTATGGAAACGTTTAAAAATCCATTTTTGCGTTTATCAAATGATCATATTTGGGGTTGCCTAATTATAGTTAATCATGTTTATTGTTTACTAAACTTACTTTTGAGAACGAAGTATCTTTCGATAACCATTTCTAACGAACGAACAACTACACGACAACGACACCACAACATACAATACACAATACAAATTCAACAAACTTCAGCAACACAACAAATAAAATTCGACAAAACAAAACAAGTTGTTTACAAACAATTCGCACTATCCGCCATATGTAAAACTATTTTTTTGTCTAATTCATTCCATCAAGGACAGGCAAAGGGATCTAGTCCGTACAGCCTAGTCTACAGTAAATTGTTAAATATTTCGGCTGGAGCTATGTCTTCTTTGATTTGTGTTCATAAGTGAGCAATATTTTCTAGGCCAGAGTCACGATATAAAACTAAAAAGCCACGGATAATAATTAATCACGCGCCAGAAAAAAAATTACGGATTAATGTATCCGTAATTCGGAACTAGGCTGTACAGGCTAGATGCCTTTGCCTGATGGGATACATGAATTGTATTAAAAAACGTTTGTGGGAATCTACGTCACGAGTGTTCTTTCTCGCTTGCACATGTAGGTTTTCTAATTAACTATCTCTATCACAACCCGGTGGACATCGAGTTATTTCCTAGTACATTTGCGCGTGCTAAAACGAGACAAAGCATGACGATTAGTTCATAGAAATGAAAAGGACAGATGCTCAGTATGGGTGATATGGGTGTTTTTTTGTATGAAGAGGTAAGCCGAATTTTATCGGCTTCTATTTGGCATTATTTGCATTGCCTATGAAATTTTGTAGGCGTTTTGTTAATTTTAGCAATTTGAATAAAGTAAATGGATAATTTAACAAATAAAAATATCGTTGGCCCATGGATTCGATTTTTCGAAGGGAAGCCGATGGGAATCGGGTTATATGGACTCTTCGCCACTGATAGGACCATTTTATACATAAGCTGAGCTATATTATACGAGATGTATAAAACCGCAAAACCATTGTTTATTCATACGGTATTATACCTACTTTAAAGTAGCGTGTGAAACTTTCCGACCCAAAATACCCCCGAATATAACCAGATGTTTAGAATTTCTCGAGCTGAGGTTTGTAATCCTTGGAGAATTAAGTAACAGCTAAACTTACTGGCAACTTGTCTGATGTTCTATTAGTATCATCAAAACTGTGTATTATAGACATTTATTTCAAAAAAGGATGTAAAAGCGAAACATAAAATATTTAAAAAAAATGTTATTTAATAACAAACACTATCAAAGATCCAAACTATTCAATTAAAAATTGTCCCATCGATTCCTACGTAAATTATAATTTGTCTACAACAATTTTGGACATTAATATCGATGCTCTCAATAGACGTTAAATAAAGATTATGATTACACATCAAAATTAAAGAATCAGTTTGGAAAATCTACAAAATTAAACTTAACCATGACTGACAAACAAATGGTTAATGTCATGAAATCAAAATTTTGCGAGTAATACGGATATTTTTTAAAATAAAACCTTCTCTGCTTACTTTTTCACACTCACACTTACAGTATATCGTAGTTTCCCAATTAAAAATTTTAGGCTGCTAACGAAATAAGTAAAATTTACCATGGCAACGCTCTATTACTCAACGTTCATCCCACCTTAAGGTTTTATATTCCTAAGGTTTGGGGCAAGCCATCGTTTTTATCTTGCCCTTTCAACAACTGTCCAACGCAGGATGTGCGAAAAGCCATCTCATTTGTTAAACCATTCGCGTGAGAATCTTTGATCTTACAGAACCACGTACATACGAGTACCAGGAATTTGCAGGAACAAAACTACTTTGTTTTCTGTCCTAGTTTACAATTTTGTTTCAAGTGCTCCAACAGATGTCGGAATATTTTAAGACATAAATAATTCTACGAACTGAACTTACAATTTCAATTTTATTAGTCAAGAGCCATCCGCTCCTGCGCAAGACATGACAAGCTTACTTCAAGCACTAATCGTAGTCACTTAGGTAAACCAAATCTTTTCACTGAGCTCGAATTTGTTAATCATGTACACAAATCACTAAATACAACAGGTTAGTTACATAACGATGGTTTGTTGCAAATAACTCTTTATAATAATAACTCAAAAGAAATTGTTGCGTTAAATAATTTATTTCAAATTCACTCAGCAATTTAACTTTGAATTGGGCGGAAAATCATTATCACAACCTGAACAATCTCCGGTGCTATGTGGGATAGCAAATTGGCACCATTACATTGAAGCTTAAACTGTTGTAGATAAATGTAGCAAAAATATCTTCGTTAAATGCAATGAATTCGCAGTTCGAAATTACAGTTTCTGATGACGACTAAACTCGTTCAACGAAGGTTTAGGCAAACGCTCGCGAATTTAATAATCACCAAAACGTTTCACTGTTTTTTTGCCGCTTTAAATTTTTACTGAGGGAAAAATAATTACTTCCACCGCATTTAACGTGTATGCGTAGGCAGGTAAGTGAAATAAGCTTTATTGGTTTTAACGGAGTGTGACGGGGGATGATTCTGAATGAATTCATCAGTCCCATGCTTTGTTTCAGGGTAAGGGTCGCCACTGTAACATTTATAATCGTCATTTTTTGATATTGCACATTTTTCACGTTCAACTTTATGGTTTAATATATCCTTTATGCATTAATAAATATCTTTGAATCAATAAATATATTCGAAAAATTACATACAAATTCAGTAAATCCGTCCTTTGATGCCAATCAATTATGAACGTTTGCAAATTTGCTTGATATGTTCGAATACAAAAATCGTTGAATTTAAAAACAAAATCAATACCCAATTCAGCTTTTTCGATATCTACGAAATTTGCAAAATATTTTACAAACGAAACGTACATAAAAAATGCACGAAAAATTTTAGTTTAATAAAACCTTCTCCGGCAGAATTTGCAGTTGAATTCTCAAAACTGAAACTCGTATTATAACTAACTATGTACATCTTACGTCAAAATATTCCACTGCACCCGTTCATTTCAAATGGCATCGACCCCACTCTTTCACCGTACGTCAATTCCTTGAAGTCATGAATTTTTCCTGGTTCGTTCCGCGCAGTCACCGTCCTTTAATATTTAGGTCAGTGTGGAGATGCACGTATTCCTACTACGTATGGCACCGAGCGTTGCAATTTTTAAAATGAAATGAAAGAATAAAAAGTGTGGAAATGTTCATTTTCGCTCCAGTTCCGCTAAGTGTTTGGAATGGTGAGAATTTGTCCGATAATAATTCCAATTATTGCGAGTTTCATTAGTTCGCTCCGCAGCTTCGGTATAAAAATGATCTTTGTTAGTTGGAAAGAACAAATTTTATTTAGATTCTGAAGAATGTTTTTTTAGTGGAATAAGTTTAAAATTTTCTTTCCTGAATTTTTTTACAGGTAAAGAAACACGACTTTAATAAACAATTTGCTCATAGTCAATTCACCAAACAAACATACCGTGTTATAAAAAATAATCAAATACTAATAGGTAAAATATTAAGTCCAGTTAATAAAAAACAACAAAGTAACACCACATCCCAAGCCCGCGCAACTTCACGTCAAAAAACACAATATCTCACGCCATCAAAAAGAGGAGGGGAAGAGCCCATAAATTGCACAACACAACCTCATTAGCGAAATGAAAAAACTCCCATCCGGCGTTCACAAAGCACTGAGCAATACTTGCACCTTCTTTCAATTTCCATAAAGGAGAGAGCCGGGAGATTTCAGCGGCAGGGTTTCATATCCGCCGAGATGGCAAGCCAATAAATCAAGAGGAGACGCAGTAAGCACTTCCGTCTTTTGACCGGACTACGGATCCGACTTTTGGGCGCGGACGATAGCGGGGCTCTCTTGAATTTTTATGGCGACGTTTTTTCACTGTCTTCAAGTAAAAAGGTTTCTTCTCGGTGTAATTAATACGAATTGTCTGGATTTGCTGGGATTGCATTTGTGGAAACCGATTCTCAATTATTATTTGTCACTTTCTTAACAGATTTTGCTCAGACTTTCACTTAGTTTGTTCTTGATAGAGTTTTACAGTGTCACGTTTATGAGAGATGATTTTCTATTTCCAAGAGCACAAAATGTGCTACCATTTCCATCGCCAACATAAGCGATGGTGCCTAGAACGTGACCTTCCGCTTAGTTTATTGATATAGACATGCCTGATGTATAAGCCGGAGTTTATGTGAGCGACGATAAATCCTGGCTGTCGTTCGATAAATCAGCAGAAGCCCAGCAGTATACTCAGGGTTTTTACGATCCAAACAAGCCTGCGGACGCTTACCTACATCAAGTTTGTTTAGGTGGGCAGCTATGAAGACAAATGTGTTGATTGAGGATAATTCAATTCATTGCTTGTTAGGGAAATAAAAAAAATATATGAACATTCAATAAATGTTCGTGCATTATGTATGATTCATTGTTCACTGATGATGTAAAATTCTCAGAAGCCATATTAGTATTTTTTGGTGGAAGGTATTTCACACGTGTTGAGATTTTTTTTGTAGCTACAATTAATTGATCGTATGTTACCTACTTACAAAAATTACGAACGAATGGGAGGAGACTTATCGAGCTTCCCACTGTCGTAATTTGGGGGAAGAAAAAGTCTAATGTCAAATGTTTTTATAAAAGAAAATATATTAAAAAATTGTAAACAAAAAAAAAACCGCCTTCAAAAACCCGACTCACTAAAAATTACAAAATAATATAATACGAACATTAATCTGGGTATGAATTTGATATGTTGTTGAAGGCGGTGCCGTTTCATGCAGTTTTCCTCAAAAATTTAATTGGCACCGCCTTCAACAACATATCAAATTCATACCCAGATTAATGTTCGTATTATATTATTTTGTAATTTTTAGTGAGTCGGGTTTTTGAAGGCGGTTTTTTTTTTGTTTACAATTTTTTTTCATCCTTTTTAGTGTTACATTTTTTTATTTTTATTATATTATAACTAGTAGTATCAATATGTACACAGATTTGAAAGAATTATCCCTTTACTCCCAACTATTAAGGAGTTGACCTTCCATCATCAGCTCAGCATCATAACATTATGATTGCCAGAAGCAAATGCCAATATAACTTCAGAAAATATGTAAAACGCGGTACATGTGCCTATAAAATTTGAGGGTTGCCCTCGATTACTCCTGGATCCCATCATCAGATCCTAGACTGGTCAACCTAATAGTTTAGCTCACCTGTAATGCTACTGATATTATAACTAGTTAGTCTCAATATGTATACAGTATTGAAATAATTATTCTTTTACTCATAACTACTAAGGAGTTGACCTTCCATCATCAGCTCAGCATCATAAGATTATGATTGCCAGAAGCAAATGCCAATATGACTTCAGATAATATGCAAAACGCGGTACATGTCCCTATAAAATTTGAAGGTTGCCCTCGATTTCTCCAGGATCCCATCATCAGATCCGAGACTGGTGAAAATGGGACCACCTCGGAAGTGAACTCTATCCAACCAAAAAAAAATTTTTGAAATCCGTCTATAATTGACGGAAATATCGGTGAACATACATAAAAAAAAAAAAAAAAAAAATATTATACATACAGACGAATTGAGAACCTCCTCCTTTTTTTGAAGTCGGTTAAAAAGACGCAAATTTTTCGGCACTTATGAAAAGTTAGTATCAGTTTTAGCTCATATTTTCTGTATAATTATTTTTGATGAGGAGAACTCTATGCTGCTTGGATATGCCGATTGGATCTACGAGATCCGGGTCATTTATAATCTTACGATATCCGTTTCGAAAAAGGACGTTGAGTGCACGATCTTTTGAACTAACAATGGTCAAGTTTTGTATTAGTATCGTTTACGTTACAAACATTTGTTTGCATTTGAAATAAAACTAATTTTATGGATTAAACTCGCGTGTATTTTTATTCTAAACATTATTTTGAGACGTCTCGCCCGTGACCACGAGCGCTGTAAAGAGCTCGAAACGTCGGATCTCTAAATAATGTTTAGAATAACAATACACGCTAGTTTAATCCGTAAAATTAGTTTTATTTCAAATGTGTAGTGCTCGCAAATAAAAGACAATACTATTTGTTTGCATTGCGCAAACATTATAATTTATAAATTTAAGGTACCCAAGTACTGATTTCTTGGCTCCGTTTCTGGTGTCGATAAGTCAACAGCTGTTATTGACACACTCCCGAATTTATATTCAAAACACTGTCTTTAACAACAAAAACCAACTAAAACTGTGATCAACGTTGGAAGCAAGAAAGACTACACGAAGCGAAGTGATACTGGAAGCACAAAACCAAATATTTTCTCGAAGATTACACTGCTAAATAAAGGTTAGAAAACATCATTGTCATTCAAATAATATCAATCTGTCAAACATATAGTGACAGTTCATAAAAAAAAATCAGTGCTACCAACCCAAATTGGTGTTACTATCTCGGAGCCAGTGCTGCCAACTACAATTCGGCGCTGCCATAGCCAATTCAGGGTGGCCATCTCTAATCTAGGGTGCCCAACCGCAAAAAATTACCCCAAAAAATGGAAAAAGAAATGGGAAATTTCTGGCAAACAATGAAGGAGGAAATGGCAGCTCAAACAAAAGAAATTACAGAAGCAGTGACTAAAAATGTAACGGAAAGTATTCACGAAACATTGATTACCCTAATAGAAGAAAACAAAAGCCTAAAGGTTGAAGTTAAGACACTACACAACAAAATTACGTCAATGGAAGAACAAAAAAAGAAAAATAACATAATTATTTTCGGCATAGAGGAGGCACAGCAAAACGAATCCCCAATAGATACAATAATAAATTTAATAGAAAAAGACTTGCACATTCACATAAGCCCCAATGAAATAAACAATGCTTATCGATTGGGAGAAAAGAAACATAACAAACTGCGCCCTATTCTCGTAAATTTTGTCACAAACTGGAGAAGGAACGAAGTGCTCAAAAACAAAAAGAGACTGCGCTCCGAAATTTATATGAAAGAAGACCTCAGCAAAGACACATTGGAGAAGAGGAAACTGCTGCTGCCGGAGTTAAAGGAAGAACGAGCAAAAGGCAGGATATGCTACTTTGTGAAGGACAGAATAGTAATCAAAGAACCACGAGAAGACAAAAGAGACAAGAGAAAAAGGGAGGGCACCAGCTCCCCAACCATCTCTCCTAATCAACGACCTACTCAGGCCGCAAAAAAGCTGAACAAAACAAACTTGTTAGACTACATGGCACGGGGCAGATCGACGTCTCTAACGGTACTACCCTCAACCCAAAAAAACTCCCAATAGACACCGACAACGGAAAATCAAAACTAACCACAAAAACGTACAAAGTCAAAGAAACCTGCAAAACCCACACCCCAAGACGGCTGGTCACCGCGGGGAATTGCGACCACTACCCTCCAGTTATTACCTCCTTATCACAAAATATAATCATAAATAAGAAAAAACTAAATTGCAAAAATATAAATATTGCTACATACAACACACTCTCCTTAAGAACCGAAGAGAGCCTACAAGAACTTTTACACTCCTTAGAAAGTATCAAGTGGGACATCATAGGCTTAAGTGAAGTAAGAAGAAATGGTGAAGCCATCGAAGAACGAAGTCAATTCATACTGTACCACAAAGGTGAAATTCCAGGAAGGAATGGAGTAGGGTTCCTAATCAAGAAAGAACTAAAAAAATTTATTGTAGAAATAATAGGCATATCAGATAGAATCGCTATATTGAATATTGATTTCCCACCGGAGAAAAATGTTTGGTCCATAGTGCAAATATACTCACCAACTGAGCAGTCAACCACTTCAGAAATTGACAATTTCTACTCATCGCTTAATAACGCTCTAAAAGACCACGCACACAAAAACTGCATCGTGATGGGCGATTTTAACGCACGAACGGGCGAGCAACGGAATGGGGAAGACGCGGTACTAGGTCCATACAGCAGTGGGAAAAGAACAAGAAATGGCCAAAAACTGATAGAAATGGCCCTCGAAAACCACATGAAAATAATGAACAGCGTATTTAAGAAAAAATATTCAAGAAGATGGACTTGGGTATCGCCAGATGGCCGATATAGAAATGAGATAGATTACTTTCTAACAAATAGACCGAAATCAATAAATGACTGTAGCACCATTGCTAATCTAAATTTTAATAGCAATCACAGAATGCTTAGAGCACGCCTGAACATATCAGCTAGCTCAACGTCAAATAGACCCTTCAAAATTAAATCAGCAACTCCAGACAATAAAACAAGAACAGCCAACATCAAAGATAATCTCAAATCTGTGACGGTGTCATCTCTTCAGCACTTAGAAACCCAACAAAAATACGACACTATACACGAAATACTAACTGCTCAGTCCGAAACCAGCAGCAATGAGAAAGAACAGGCCAACAGACAGATGACTGCTATTTCAGAAAAAGCGTGCAAGCTCCTGGAAGAAAGATCTAGACTAATTCAAAATGAAAACAAAACAAAAGATATCAGAAAGCAAATTGGAGAAATAAGCAAAGAAATAAAAAGCCAAATGAGAAAAGATAGAGAACAGCATAGACTCAAGACCTTCGAAAAACACATCAACAAGACGGGAGGAGTAAAAAAGGCACTGAAGTTCTTATCTGAGAAAACAAATTGGATTCCTAAAGTAAAAGACCGATACAAGACAAATACTAAAAGATCCGACATATTATCAACAGCCACAAGATTCTACGAAGATCTCTATTCCAGCAAGAACCAAATTGATAAAACAAACCTAGACCGCAATGAGGATGTACCACCTATTCTAATAGACGAAATAGCTAAAGCAATCGATTCACAGAAAAAAGATAAAGCTCCCGGCCCTGATGGAATTAACAATGAACTTCTTTCTGAATGCAAAAGTGTTGTTACGCCATTATTAAAATACGTCTTTGACGACGTACTGAGTACGGAAAAAATTCCAACGCAATGGACTACATCGACTATTATTCTTCTTCATAAAAAAGGTGACATAGACGAAATTAACAACTACAGGCCGATAAGCCTAATGTCCAACGTTTACAAAGTTTTTGCAAAAGTAATTTTACGGCGAGTAACTAGGACTCTAGACGAAAATCAACCCAAAGAACAAGCGGGCTTCAGGTCGGGATACTCGACTGTCGACCATATACATACTGTAAGACAAATTTTCGAAAAAAGTAAAGAATTCAATATGCCATTTTACTGCTGCTTCATCGATTATAACAAAGCATTCGACTCAATAGAACACGAAAATATTTGGAGCTGCTTAAAAGAACAAGGAGTCGAACACAAGTACATTAGAATCATAAAAAATATATACACCAATAGTACAGCTAAAATCAAACTAGAAAAAGAGGGGAAAGAAATAAAGATAAACAGAGGAGTAAGGCAGGGTGACCCGCTGTCACCTAAACTATTCACAGCCGTGTTAGAAGGAATCTTCCGAAAACTAGACTGGAACCGGTATGGACTAAATATAAACGGGGAACTGCTATCACACCTAAGATTTGCTGACGACATTATATTATTTGCCATGACAAAAGACCATCTACAAACCATGCTTATAGACCTAGAAAGAGAAAGCAGCAAGGTAGGCCTAACAATGAATGCGACCAAAACTAAAGCCATGACAAACTCAAAAGAAGAAAACATAATCATTAACGGAAAACCGATTGAGTTTGTAAAAGAATACACCTACCTTGGTCAACAAATTTCCCCAACAGATATGATGGCAAAGGAAATAGACACAAGAATTGCACAAGCTTGGAAATGCTACTGGGGGTACAAAGAAATAATGAAGAATGCCGAAACTAAGATGAATATAAAAACCAAATTATACAATACCTGCATACTCCCAGTCTTAACATATGGCTGCCAGACTTGGGCACTCACAAAAGAACAAAATAACAAACTCAGAACCTGCCAGACGGCAATGGAACGAAGCATGCTAAGCATAAGGAAATCCGATAGAATAAGAAACAAAACAATAAGAAAACGCACAAAAATTGAAGACATAACAACAAGAATTAGGAAACTAAAGTGGAAGTGGACTGGACACATAATAAGAGGCACTGAAAAGTGGACCAAAAATATAATGTCCTGGTACCCAAGAAATAGAAAGAGAAATAGAGGCCGGCCGTGTCGAAGGTGGGAAGATGAAATTAAAAGGACGGCTGGGGTAACCTGGACAAGAACGGCGCTGAACAGGACGGAATGGAGGGAAATGGAGGAGGCCTTTGCCAAAACAGGGCAAACAGACCAGGTTGTCGGTGGCACTGACTCGGAAGAGTCATTAGGTTAAGCAATAATTATTGTAAAAATTCTGTCTGAAATAAAAGGCTTATATTATTATTATTATTATTAGTACTGATTTCTCTTGTAATTTGTTACTACTTAGATACATTGTTTCCATGTTGTTGAAATTAAGCAATTCATCTTAATGCCATTTGACGGCATCCCACAAATTCTTCTTGTTATTCAAATTAGCCAATTCAACGATGATCTTCCGTCTCGCACCCACCAGATACATTGAGACCCTATTCTGGGAATTAAAAAGAGACAAAGAAGCCACACGATAACGGCAGAGCCACTTCCCTCGCCCTCTCCCGGTAACCGCCCACGTACTTTGATAATTTATACAGTTTGTGTTATCTTGGTATTGTTGCATCGTCTCCAGATGTTGTCGAGGGCGTTTAGAGACAGTTTAGTCATTTGCTGCGGGGTTCTAATAAACTTAGCTTAGTAATAGCGTAGACTAATTAAGGGGATCGATCAGCTTAAGATTGAAATAATAATTTTGTCCAGCCGATTGCAGTTGTGGCGGCCAATCTCTTTTGAAAATAAAGTACACATAGCGTTTTTTGATTTTTTTATCAAAAGATGTTCAGAACAACCTTACTACATCTGCTGGTAAGCGGCCGTAAGGCCCACATATGAGGTCGACAGATGTTATGGTAGACACAGATTTTTTGAAAAGCACGTTAATTTGGCGTCTGATATCTTTCACTGAACTATGAGAGCGAATGTCTAGCATATGTCCACAATAATATTATGAATTGTCTCAGTTAAGATAAATCCTTACATTGATAGGTCAGCGTAAAACAAATCAAACGTACCTTCAAGGTTGTAATTTTAGTTTATGCAGCGTTATTATTTCGCACAGTCCACATAAATCTAAACGCAAGCAATCTTTCACCAACAGCCTAATTTGAAAACGCCCTAAGCCTTCCAAAAGCAGCCAACCTTTCACGTGTGTGAAGATTTATCGGTCACCCCGATAGTGTTCTATTAAAAATTCGATTTGGATACAGATCGACGATTTACGTGTATCGGAACGCTGGCGTCAAGGTAATTTAGAGTCGCAAACCGCGTATTGAATATGGATCGCACATTTTTCTAAAAACGTTTGACATTTCATGAAATTGCATCCGAGTGGTTCGCGTAGTCTGCACTATAAATATAAATAGGAATTGGACTTTTGGATTAGATTGGAGACAGTTATTTTTGGTTTAGGAATATTTCAACAAACTCGTTGATATATGAAATTGAAAATAATGCTACTATTGTTTTCTAAAAACACACAATTTACGAACTGTGGAATATTTCAATCGAATTTAACCTCGTAGGGTATAAAAATATAGTCTTGTTTAGTGGAATTTTGTGTTTATAGTTTATTTATTTATTTGCAGTCACATGGCTTACAAAGAGTTTTTACTGTACTTTTTGGCAAAGTTTGTAATATGATGAATATACGCGTATTTTTTAACTTTACTGATAAAGTATAATATATACGAGTATCCAATAAAATAAACAATTCGAAACATTTGTTACAAATTAGTACTTTTATACACCATGTAACAAAAAAAGTTCGAAGGACAAACAGGAGTAACTCATCAAATGCATAATTTTTATCACTAAACTGGTCATGCCCATGAAAATTTATGATTAATTAAAGTGGTCGTCTATATAAATTTTAATGCCTAACTGCCTCGTTGGTTCATTGGTAGCAAGCGCTGCGTAAGGATCAAGAGGTCCCCGGTTCGAGTCCGGAGTCGGCCAAAACTTGTGTGAGTTTTTCTGTAATGAAAATTACTCCACTCGGAGTTAGGAAATTGGCGGTTGAACGCCCGTGCCTCGGAAGACACGTTTCGATCTCTCATCGATCATGACGGATTTCCGTCTCACCGAATTATGAGATTAAGGAAATAGACAGTGCACTTGTGTTTGCGCGCACACTTGTGCACTATAATATGTCCTGCGCACTTGGCTGATCTCAATTGATGATCGGCCGCCATGGCTTAAATCAGTCGGACGCCTCATAACCCCTTTTTGTCTAACTTTGTCACGCATCAATCAACGCATGATCGGAACAAGTCGGACTCGCCACACCGGTCGGCACAACAAAAGTATTTGTCACGAGTCCGAACGAGACACCAACCGGACCACTATTCCACGTAATAATATCGCGACAGCCGGCAGGTTCCAACAGCCTTGAACTTTGCCGAGGTAAGAGTTTCTAGGCCTTGTCAAGTGATATTTATAATGCTATCCAACCGATTTTCGTAATGGAAGCCTTCTGAGGAGATCAGCTGACTGCGCACGACATTATCACAAGTGTGTGAGCACAGAAGTGCTTTGCCTCTTTCTCTTGCCTAGTAACGCTAATCCAATCTCTGATATCTCATCTAGACATTATAAAGCAAAGTCGCTTCCCGCGTCTGTCTGTCTCTATGTATGCTTAAATCTTTTAAAGTATACAACGGATTTTGATGCAGTTTTTTTTGTAGATAGAGGAATTTGAGAGGAAGGTTTTTATGAATAATATACCTGAAGCGAGGCGAGGGCAGGTCACTAGTTCATTATCAATTAGATATCAGAGAAAGAGCCAAAGGCTTTATGTGTCATCTCAGGCACAGTGGTGCAAGACCGTCAACTTCCAGACTCATATTATTATCTGAGTAATCCTTTACAGAGATATTTGTCTAAATAAAGCATAACATTTTGCCTGATTCACGACACTGATTATAGAACTTCACATTTTTCAAAGCAATACTTGCCACACAGTTTTCCGAGGTAAGAACATCTAGGCTTTGTACAATATCGGCCCAGTGTATATTGAGGCGCTCGGAATTTAATTTTTCCTCTGAAGGATTTTTGCCGGCTCAACGAAAATAAAATTATTTTTAGACTATAATGCTTGAGGGCAAATGTCATTATCTTCTCGTATCGACTGTTCCTGAAAATGTGAAGATGGAACTTAAATAAATTTAATTTTTCCAAATGCCATAGTTTCTCCTTACAAATAATAATTATGTTATGTACGAAATAACCACTTCTGGATATTAATAATATCTAATCTCTCAAAATGTAGGATCTTTTTCAAGATTTGCATCACACAAGGTAAAACATTACGATATATTGTTTGAGATGATTTTATTCTAAGGAAAATAAGAGCAAAATAAACTCTGAAAGTATATTTTTTTACATTATATTAAGCCGTTAAGCTCGCAACTGGTATTCAGTTCAAAGGGAAAAAAATCTCTATTCCGCACATGGAATCCGAAACATAAAAAGAAAAAAATGTTCCCTCAGATAACGTCATTAAGGAGGAAATATCAGAACGTATCCTTCTAATAACACTCCGTAGTTAATGTGGGGATGACGTGGAAGTTACACGATTCGATGTTTTTTGTCGGGTTTCATTAGATGTTCGGCATTGGCCACAATATAGAGAACTGCACAGTTTTTGTTAAGGAAATAAAGTGTTTTAACCTTTTTTCTTTCGCTTTTTACAGTTTGGATTAATATTAATATTTTGGTTTATTTGAAAACTTCTACGTATCTGATAAAGAGTAATCTGCTAACAAACAAAATATTGAGAAAGTACCTAAATCAATCGGCGTATAGGTAATTTTATATTAAGGATTAATAAACATAAAAGATTAAATAAATAAATAGGAGGGCTACGGAAAGCCAATATAAACTACTTTAGTATCTAATGATGATGTTGCAGACATACAACATGAAGCAGATGAAAACGTTAATGAAATCATTGATTCTGACTACAAGTACTATAACAAATATACTAGATGTATCTTTTGCTACAGTCACCTCGGTAACAAAGGCTTAAAATTCCAATAAGATTTGAAATAAGACAAATTTTGCGACGACCTTTACAGTGCTCGTGGTCACGGGCAAGACTGATAAGATTTCAGAGTCCAGAACCTATAGGCAAACACTTCTCTTACTGTTCATATTTAATTTTTGTGTGGCTTCTTCCGTTCAGGCGAGACTTCACGAGATTGTCTAAGTTTACAAGCAGAGTTAATACTTGTTGCTTAAGGGATGCTATCTTTTCTCTTTAACTTAACCAGTGTTCAAACTCGTCTCGATCATTCTCTTGTTGTTTCTCTTATACGATGTTTTGAGGTTTTATTGTTGCTTCATGTAAGTCATGCAGGCCAAACCCTAAATTGTTTCTCGTAGCACGAGTATTATTATTTATGAAAAACGTGTTCCAACTAAGTTGGCTCCGAACATAAAACACACGAAGTTTCTCTTTAACATTATGTTTATTAAAAAGTGCACAGTGCGATACCAGAAAATCACAAGTATTATCGACAATAATTTTCGTAATTTTCTAATACTCGTATTCATATATTATTGTGTAACTTTGTTTTTTCCTACAACAATTTATCTAAAACCTAAGTAAGAATCGCTCCAACCCTTCCCTCTTAACTCACTAGATACAAGTGCCAAAGTACACTCGTCTATGTTTGAGGAATCACATTCGAGTGTGCCCTTTATAAATATTATCCACCATTACCGCTGACGAGAAGTCGCTCTCCCCCCCCTCCCCCTGACAACTTCAGTAATCGCTAAGCTAACAATGAAATATATCCGAACCAAAGCTGTGTGTTGCGGACGAATGGGACATGCGCCCAGATGATTTATGAGCTACAGCCACACTCGTTCCGTTTTTATATCGTTGTCTTGCTTATCGTGTTCTCTTCCGTTTGTGTCCCGAAAAAATATGGGGATACGTTGTAACGGTTCGTATGACGTCATCCAAAGGACTTTGGTTTTGGGTTCTTGTATTCAATCTGAGTATTGAACAAATTAATTTTAAAACTTGAGCTGTTTGTATAACTTAATTTTTTGTTTATAGTACTAGCCGGATTTTTTACAGTTAGTTACTTTGTTCTACACTGTAAGTAAAGGTAATTAGCCAAGCCAAAACATTTAAGACAACAAATAAGTAATTATAGAATGGCTTTGTAGTTTTAAATAATCAAAAGGTAAAATTCTGAAATCGTTTCAGTTGAAGCCTCGATCCAGATCAGTGTTTCAGGTCTTGCTAATTAATGAATAAAATAATGTTCTGGTTTGCAAATTGTACTAAAGTGTCGATTGATATTGTAAACGTGAAAAAGCTGGACCTTGCAGGTTATTGCCACGTTATTGAGACCGAACCGTTTTTAAAACCGGTATAAATTGTTCAGTGCATAAAACGAAAGCAAATAATCAAGTCAACGTCTTCAAGATAGCAATCTGCAAAATATTACCTTCTGCAATCGATGATCATACCGGCTGTTGTCATCTCATTCTTGCCTATTGAATCAAAAAGGGAGATGCGAGTGTTCTTGTGAACTAGCTTGCCTGGTGGGTCTCACGGGCGTGCGGTGAGGTCGTGCGCAGTCTTTTGTTTTATTATTTTACTAATATGCACGATGAAAGGAATCGGGAACGATTCGCAGACAAATTATTGCGGCATTGTTGCCGCGCGCAATTTAATCAGCCGCTTATGTAGGTATGTACTTGATCTTGACATATTTTTTTTTACTTCAATATCGATTCAACATTCATGCATGTAAGATTTTGTTTTCTTAACAGACTACAATGGTGGCTTTTAGTAGCCTTGTCATCATCACCGGACTTGGGCGGCGGAGCGGATGGCTCTCACGCATAATACATGAAAGAGTTGTAGAAATGAATGTCAATGTGATTATCATTGACATTTTCGTGTCCGAATTCGAAATAACTTGTCCGATCATATCCATTTTAAAAGTTTCATTTTATACAACTAACTGAACAAAACGATTTAAAAATCTATACGCTTAGACCCGCCCATTGGTTCCATTATAATAAATTCAACATTTATTTAGTATCCAAAAACCACATTAATGTACTACATTCAAATGACACTTAAAACTCATCAATGTATAACTCAAACTTCGAGTTATATCTCGATTATACGATCGCACTGTTATTTATTAAACCATCTAATGGACGTCGTGTGGTAGGTACACCAATGGCTTTTTAATTGAAACTTGGTACATTAAGCCACTGAAACGAGTAAATGATAATGTACGGCGTGAGGGTTGGCAGTTCGAAGTTACGACATTGACCGTTTGCAGAATCCAGGCACAGTCGTACTTATAAATTGGGGTCGCGGAGACCGGCATCGTTTTGAAGTAACAAAACTGTAGTTACAACAGCGATATTGTTTCATTAACGCTCCATCCAGAGTTCTTAGCCTCTGATGTTGTAGTAACAGGGATTTAAGTTCTCTGTACTGTTGGCGAGAGAGCATTGAAGTCAGTGCCAATTTACTTGATGATGCGATAGAACAAATTTATGTTGGGAACGCTGTGGCTGTTGGCTGGTGAACTTTCACATATCTGTAAACTTTAAGCAGAACTTATGTTCTCTTCCAAGTCATATAGTTAGAGACAGTCATAAGTCCAATTTAGGTTGAAGTAAAGTCTTTTTGCAGTAAGTTCAGGGGACTTTTAATGTGTAACTGTACTTTCTGAAAGAGAAAATTCATTCGGTAATTTTTTTTCAGAAGTTTTATCTTTATGTTGGATTTATTAAATTGCTACATAGTTCGTCGTACAAAATCAAAACTTCAAATCAAGAGTCGTTTAAAGCGACCCACATGCACGTACTGTATGTAGATAGAAAATAATCTATGATGCACTCGGAAATAAACATGCAAGAATCAACAATCACACAACAGGAAGACATCAATACACCGAAACGTACAACAAAAGAAAACCTACCATTGTATTAACTTTCCGTAATAACCGACAAGTTCAATGGTACTCACGTCTTATCGAATCAAACTAGCGCCCAGGAGAATAAACTTCTGCAGCGGTTCATATTACTCTGTGGTGTAATTACTTTTGATTCAATAAGTCACACGATTCCCCCAGTTGGGAGTACCTTTTGCTTTTATGAATTCTCGGCATTATGTGGTACTTTGTTTTGCAAAACAATAGGCGTGTTACAAAATTTGTTACTATGAAAATCTTTTGTGTATTCGCAAAAAATAATACAACTACGTATATAGCCTGTAAGCCACGGATAGTGATGTTTATTATTTGAAAGCACTCAAAATACATTTTAATTTGAATATCGTATTACACGAGAAAAAACCATCCTTTCCTTACTTTTTATTTCTTTCGTTAAAACGCCAAGTTAAAAAAACAAGCACGATATTAAATTAAAACATCCATCCACATAGTTCGTTCGCAGACTTCACAAACTCCGTTGAAAAATCTGAAAGTTGGTTCAACAACATCAAACTTGGCATAAAGGAGCAACAAATCAGTAAATAACGAAATGCAAAGGCAACACACAACAAAACCTTGAAGACGTGTAGTGGAAGACTACTTTTAAAGGATTCTCTTTGAGGGTGCAGAGCTCGTATGGCAGCATATCAAAACTGCTCAGTGGCAAGCTCAAAGCAAGGCAAATGCTTCGGGGGAAACAACTTCGTTCGGACACTTTGCACTTAGTGAAAATGATTTGTACTTTGTATAAGTACTGTAAATGCTGACAAAGCTGAGTGTATGATATATTTTAGAATAAAATCAATAGAGAAACTTCAATAATGAGTAGATAATTAACTAGATTTGTGTAGATGTAAAGTTTTTTTTTTATATTAACACTTTTTTCCATTTCATTTCATTCTTTGAAATATAACGATGATTCTATGGATTCTATGGTATCATTGTGATATTTCATTAAAGCACGTTACAAAATACAACACTTCCCAAAATGTTCACCAGTACTGTTCCAAGCTGTTTATGTTATTTGATAACAACAAAAACTTTCCAGACTCAAAAACAAAAGACTACCGCACCGCACAAAAGGGAAGCAAATGAGAAAATACTGCAACGTATATTGCACCCGACTGGAAACGGCTTTTTAGCTGAAACACACCTGTTTCATGAAGAGCTCATAAATAAAGGTGAACGGCAAAAGTTGCGGAAACGTCTCGCTGAGAAGATCCAGCCGTCGCGTCTGTGATGCCTTTTTGCCCGACAACGATGTAGCCGAAAGGAGGGTAATGTTTGTTCGGTTCGACGGTGGCCCCGCAGGAATGGATACGTCGATTTAAACCGTGGAAGGGAAAAGTCCGGTTGTTTGTCAGCTGTTTTGTTCGACGGCGCTGTTTTGTGTTTGGCAACGACCCGATCCGAACTTCTCGGTTAAACGGATGATGCAATCAGGATATTGAACTACCTTAGTTGACTATTTGTGGTGTACAAATATACTTACATGTGTTTTAGGTCTCTCTTCAAATTATATTCTGTAAGACATATGTTAAATGATTGAGTCAATAACGTAAAAAAAATATCAAACATTGGTCTTGTAAACGAAATCTGATCTGTTCTGAGGGCCTACCATGAGTTGGCTATAAAAACTTACTTACGTTAAAAACCTATCGAGTTGTTTTTTTCATACGGCCGATTTTAGTTCTTCGCGTAACCACCAGCCGGCGCTGTACAAGTTTTTCATAGACATATTTACGTAGGAGATATCGAGCACGTAAGTTTTAAACTCATGGTAGCCCCACAGTAATAGGTAGGTAAACTACCATAATTATTATTAAACTTAATATTTTCCTAGAAATCGAAATGCATAATATTATTTTGTCTATAACATAAATGCTTAGATTAGTATTGTCTGTTATTTGCGCGAAAACTACACATTTGGAATCAAACTAACTTAACGGATTAAACTCGATTGAATTTCCAGTTACCACGAGCGCTGTAAGGAGCTCGAAACGTCAGGTCTCTAAATAATGAGTTTAGAATAACAATACACGCGAGTTTAATATGTAATTTTTTTTTATTTCAAATGCTTAACTTAGGCTAAAACACAGTTACCGCGCGTCATAAAATTGAAATTCGCATTCTTCGAAACAATGTTAGACATCAGATCTGTATTGAACAAAGCCGGCAACAAACTAAAACAAAATCAGCACAAATTCTCAACTTCATGCGATGCACTGTTAGCTATAGCCCTGTTGATATAGAACACGAGTGAAGCTCTGTATCCGATATGTACGCCCTCTAAAGTATAAACCAGATGTATTTATTGCGGCACGGAGCTCCATCTCGTGAGTCGAGATAAAAATTTTGTTTGCGGGAATCACGGGAAACAAATAGCACATCCATGTATTCGTACAAAATCGCGAAAATGTTATGGTTTTTGTTACGGTTTTAAAATTTTTAGGGTGTGTTTTTTGAGGATTTAGTTTCTATAACAGATACAAATCTCTACCCATGCATCTATCTCTACATACCACCTTTCTTTCTTCTTTTCTTTTCTTTCTATAGTCTATGAATTTTCATACATACATACATAAAATCACGCCTTTTTTCGACAGGGATAGGCAGAGATCACTTCCTGCCATGTGCTACGTTCCTGGTACACCACTTCGCTTCATCCACATCAATCAACCTCCATGAATGTACTATGTTAAAAATAAGGCATCTTTATACATAACCAAATAAAAACATGGAATAGAATATTTTTTTAATTAATTAGAAAATACTTGCGTAATATCATAATGAATATTAAACAATATACATATATAATTTCATTAACTCACAAGTCACTACACCATGCGTAAAGTCGCGGGCAACAGCTAGTATCATAATGTATTAGTAATGCACCAAAGAAACCTTATCACAGTAGTCCACACTAAACATTTCGTTCACACACACTGGTTCACTGGCATGAATAACCGATGATACCGAATTTAAACTTTCCATAACTAATTCACTCCAACAATACATTGCAGACGCCGGGAAACTAACATAGTCCGGTAACTAAAACGAGCTTTGGAAGTTAGCAACAGAGTAGGATGCACACAACTTTTAGAAAATACCTGAACAGTATCGTCATCTAAACCAACATAGGCCCGCGTTCCTTCAAATATTGAATTCAATGGTTGTTTACTCAACCACAATACCCTCACTGAATTCCGAACCATTCCATACCTATATGGAGGGGTCGTGAGTTAATCTTTTCCACGCAGTCACCTTTTTGGTACTTAATGGCATACAACCTTCGTGGAATCTATTGAAGGTCCATTTTCCCGCTTTGATTTAGACCTTGGGTAAGTGAAATCAATATTCTGGGACTGCGGGAATGTCATTGGTGAAATGTCTTTGTACATTAAAGTCCGCGAGGCACCTACTAAGGTGAATCTAATGGATTCTTTTTGAAGTTGATATTTTCTCTCATTTGTGATCCCACTGCACAGAGAGCAAATATACATGGACTAAGTGAAATTTATTGACACTCACTCTCTCTCTCTCGTCTGAATATGGTGGAACAGTGGTTAGTGACCCATGATCGCTATCTACGGTTCCAAGAGTCGTGGGTTCGATTCCCACCCGGGACAAATATTTGTTTGTCGAACATCTGTGTCTGTTTCGTGTCTGGGTGTGTTACTAAATATATTTAAGTATATTAGTGCATCAACTATTGAGTCAATGTATGTAATGAATGTGGAATATTTAGTATCTATTATTATGTTAAAAGGCACTTCATACTTCTAAAGTACCTAAACAACAAGCCGTTTTGTTCAAATTACTGTATACATATTCCTTATACTGAAACGCCAGTATTGTTTATTATAAAGAAATTTATTAATATTGAATTAGCTAAACAAAGGCTCTAATTATAATTCAAATTACTTTTGAAAACATTTGGAGCGCTCGTTTAAAATCATTATTGCTAAATTGATAACAGATGCGCACTTTACAAAAGGATTGCAGGTACTAACTTACTTTTATTTATAAAAAACTGTTTCTGGTTTTTATCTCTAGGGCAGAAAACATGTAAAATATTATATCAATGTTTATCCCGATAAAAAAGCAGTAAAGCTCTCAAAAGTGTCTCAAACATGTCGCGTCGTTTCAATCACAACCAAACACCTCAAAGACAACAATATTCCATCATAAAATATGCTCGAAACGTACATAAAGAGCCAATAAAAACACAATTACTTCCAGCAGACACCGAGTCGGACGCCTAAGTCAATCCGACGGCTTCATCGGGGGGCTGCGGAGAATTCGCGCGGCAAAAAGAGGCGTAAGAAAACAAAAGACCGTCTATTCCATTGCCAGCCACAGAGGCGCCGTATCCGAGACTGTGTCGCATAAACGCCGCGTTGGAAGTTAATCTCTTCCATCCGATCGCTCTCTTCGTGCTTAATGGTGTGAGCATCGGGGCGAGGTGCGATTGCGACTCGTCTCACGTTCTAAGCGCGTTCCGTTGAAGTTACGTCTTTACTTTCGGGACACTCCTGATTGGCGTTGGCTGGTACTTTTTGTGAGGACTTTTTAATGAGTCTTGTGTACTTTTAGAATCGCCATTTCGGTTTTAACCTAGAAACCTAATAGTGATCATGGAAAGATCATGCAATAAAATCGTAAGGCAATACTACAATAACCATTAACTCCAACAACATCAAATTCGTATTATCGAATGTGTGAAACTTACATGACAAGCTTTTCACTCTTCATCAAATATTGAATCAGCGTTCGTACCTGGAATAAGAAATAAGTGTGAATTTTAAAAAAAATACTTTAGTGACAGTAGCAGTCATCCGTAGAAATACCGTAGCACTCGTAACGGCAGGTGACAAAGCCGTAGCAGTAATGCTGCTACAAAAAAATGTGTAGTAATATTAGTAGCCTGATAATAAGGGACTTGAAGTAAATTTATCGACTTTACTTTATTTTTGTATACATGGTATATAGAGTCGTAATGGTCTGGCTTTATAAACAGCTAACTTTTACTTCTAACTGCACTTCGAAATCTGACTATTTTGGAAAAATTGTATTTTTATTTTATGAGCGGGCAAAAGTTATTTCGTATCAGGTTTCGTATTTCCTATTCCATTTAACAACGCGTCGAAAATTAAAACCGTTGATATAGTGCCCAACTCGTTAGCGATATAAGAAAAACTTAAAACACAAACTTAAGAAATAACTAGTAAACTTACAAGATATTACTACTTCGCTCAAGAAACGCAACAGAAACTGCGGGTGGTGGCAAATTAAATGAATTTCCAGCGTCAACTTAGTTTAACTTCACCGGAAACGGAAGCAAAAAGACCACTGACATGATTCCCGTGGTAAAGTTTAAGCAAATTAATATAGGTACGTTACAAATGAAAATACTTCGTTATGTTAATGCTTTTACTGTACCCATAACGAACATGTTTGCAAAATTACTCCACATGTTATCGTTACAGTGAACTTATTCATGTCTATTACTAGCATTCCAAAAAAAATTTCTTAGTTATTTCGTCGCTTATGTTACAACACCGCGAATATTCATTTATGGCGATATTTAATTTTTATGATGATCAAATGGTCATCATAAAAAATACGCAAGGAAAACTTTCTAGGTGATCTTTTTATACTACAAGGTGTTAAAACAGTTTAATCATCGGTGTATATTATAGCATCTTTAGTACCATTTATTAATAATTTGCACGCATTCAATGTTGTATTAAACGTCGTCATTTAATGAACGCGCTAGTGATACATCAAATCGCTGATTCAACCAGATGACTGCTACATATATACAATAATATTGGATCAAAAAAGATGATGAGCTTTAGTGAAAAAGCAATTGACGTTTTAATATCTAAAGTGTTAGGTAATTGTGTACAATTATAAAGTACCGAATAGAATGCACACAAGTACCACGGTATCATCATCATTAGGAGTTTCTAGTGACGTAACATTAGTTTAATGATGATAGTGACGTAGTGAGTTATTTTTAATATGTTAAAAATGTTTTATGGTAATGAAAACAATAAGTCGTTATTGAGGGTAATCAAAAGTTCATACACATAACTAAGCCATTATTTAATTAGTGTTAAAAAGTCATTTATGAAGTTCTAGATCTAGATAGAGTCAAGTCACTCATAGCTCCATCGATGTCAGGAGTACATTACAAAACTCAGAACGTAGGTGTTATTTGAAATAAACCTACATTCTCAGATAATAATATACATAATAATAAGTTACACATAATTATTTGAAATCCCACGAGCAAACCCACATACAGAAAACGAGGTCGCGGAAAAACTGCATTAATGACAGGTGTTTTAGAACGTTAAAAATCGTAGTAAAGGTAAGTAACTGCACATATGGATATAATTACTTGTGCAGTTACGTGTAGCTTAAAAATCACATGCATTACAGTTATGACTAATCTTAAGAGATAATTCATAACTGTCCCGTTTTCTAAGGAAAACGGAACATGTCCGAGTGATTTACCAAGTTTTCTTATTAGGTAGAGTTCCCAATATTTTAGCACTGGCGTCGATGGCCGAGTGGTTAAGCTCGTTGCTTGCCATGCGAGAGGTCACCAGTTCAAACCCCGCCAGGTACAAATGTGTTTTTCAAATTTGAAATTCATATGTACCATCATTTTGACGTTTTAACGGTGAAGGAAAACATCGTGAGGAAACCAGCACACCTGCGAGATTTTTCAACGGTGTGTGAAGCCATGTCAGAGGCCTACGGGCGGTTTAAACTCCGACACCAGGTTGTTCATCAACCATACGATAAGAAGAAGAAGCACTGTTGTAATCACCATGATCACGGGTCACCTGGGGGCGTATTACAATTCTTTAGTCAATTTAAAAATGGGCATCAGTAGGTACATAAGAAAGAGCTATAATAACTGATTTTTATTTTAATGTACATCGATGATGGAGCGGTTGTATCAGTCTGTATGATTCCACAACCATAGTGCACAACTAAGTGTACTAGAAACACGAAGTTAGTCGAAGCCCATTTTTAAATTGACTGGAATTAAGAGGTTGTAATACGGCCCCTGACCCGTTAATCTATACTAATATTATAAAGCTGAAGAGTATGTTTGTTTTTTGAACTACATTTTTTTTTCTATTTGAACCAATATTTTCTGAGATAAGCGACCTCAGAAAATATAATGGTTCAAATAAAAAAAGAATGTGTTGGATAGACCATTTATAGAGGAAAGCTCAATCCTTAGGCTACATAACATCTTTATCTCGGACATATAACATTTTCAAATGTGTGTAACCACGACATTTTAAAATAACTAATCTCTTTCCCTGAAACACGTTTCCTTGCGCGTAATATTTAGGCAGGTTGAATTACGACATCCCCATTTTTAGAATAGCGGCGGTGATAAATCCCAGTCGTTCCGGCAAGCATAGAGAGGCTAATGCGAGTCTTTGCGGCGCATTTGAGCCGAGTTACGTTTCGTGGGTACGGTCGACCAAGAAAATGGTCTAACAGTTTTGACAAATTTTCTAGTGTATCATTTTAAACTGACATGGTTACACACATTGGAAAACTGAAAATGTCCGCGATATTTACTATGCGCCGATATCGCTCCCGGGAGCTCATAAAACAAAACAACAGGGTAAATATCCCGGATATTTTTAGTTTTCTACTATGTATAATCTTTATAATTATATAAAATTCTCGTGTCACAGTTTTCGTTCCCGTACTCCTCGCAAACGGCTTGACCGATTCTAATGAAATTTTGTGAGCATATTGAGTAGGTCTGAGAATCGGCCAATATCTATTTTTCATACCCCTGAGTAATAAGGGTTGTCCACCCTGAACAAGTCGCGGGCACCGCTAATATTATATAATACTTAATATTTTCTTATGTACGTTAAAGAGGTGTGATGATCTGGGCCAATTATATACGAACTGGCATGTCAATGCCTCAGATAGCGAGTAGTAGATAGGTTAAGATGAGATCTTTACCCTGCAGTAGTATGATACAGATAATTCAAAATAAACGTAAGAAAGGCAAGTTGTTGACAGTAGGTTTTTATTTTCATTTATGTTTTAACTAGAAAAATTAGGGCAAGAGATCGCTTTCTTGGCAGACCATACATCTTGCCCGGAACCAGTGGACGTTCGACTTTTCAAACATACACTGGAATGAAAATGGTATTGAGAAAATGTTGCGAAATCACAACTAAAAAGAAATATATTTTTTTGTTTATCCAGTTTTCTTGACACGCTAATTGCTACAAATCGTTAGCTACTTTGGTTCTAAATAATTAAGAATAACTTTACGTTTTTGGAGAATGGTTTACGTGTCTCGTTTTTAGATAAAATCTCTACTTGAACCTACCATCATCT
The DNA here is from genome assembly GCA_039566165.1 of Maruca vitrata. Lineage (NCBI taxonomy): Eukaryota > Metazoa > Arthropoda > Insecta > Lepidoptera > Crambidae > Maruca > Maruca vitrata. The sequence continues at coordinate 10,673,703 of CM076921.1, forward strand.
TAATCGTTTTAACTTGCAGTTTAGTTTAGTATTTACATGTCAGGTCATATAAACTCTGGACATACGCGCTCTACAAACACAAACAAAAACTATGTTATCATTTAATAGTGGTCATCATAACAAGCCCTTATCATGCGATCGACGATTAAAAACCCACTCTCATTTAACCCACCACAAGCCTGTAGAGTTAACCACAACCCCCTGACCATTTAGTTCATTAAGCTAAATTGCCCAAGATCCATATTCAAATTGGCTTTCGGATCCGTGAGATTCCAAAAGCGGTCGGGGATCCCACCTCAAAATTTGGACGAGATAAGTCAATTGACTGACATAATATCCATCCGTCTTACTGAGCAAGGTCTAATCAAAGAGCCCACGGACCTTAAAGAGCACCAAGCCGATTAAATGTGACGGTCTGATTGAAAGGAAATGATTAATCCAAGGAATTCACATTGAGGACACGTTGTTAGTGGCCGATTGGTGTGCTTTTAGTATCCCTTTGTTTCGTCCTTGTATTTCAGATATTACACGTACATTTTGATTTCCGTTTGCGGAAACTCGTACTACAATAGAATTTTCTTCATAACTATTGCTATGTGGGCTGTGTTTTTATTTGCCAGCAATACCATTTATTTATAGTTTAATTGAATTCTGAAATGTAACTACGGCACTTAATCGCAACATGTTTATCAGTTACGAAAGCGTAAAAGTGTTACGGTAAGTCAAACGAATTTATTTTCAACAACAAATTGTAGCGTCACATCATAAACCAATTTCCAGCTTGTTATTTTTACACACCAATATCTCTTTAACCCAATATACATATTGCAGCGGAATTTTTCACAACAAAATCCGACGAATTTTGCGTAAACCGTCAATGGGTAGCTTCACAAAGTATGGGTAAATGGAATTCCAATTTAACACTATCGCGCGGCATGGAGCGTGCAGTCGATATACCCGATTTCCGGGGGTAAAAACTGGCAGACCAGTGTACTTCATTGGCAAACAATTCGTGCGTACGGAAATGTGGGTGTGCGACTGATACTGGTCGGGTGAAAAGTGTGGCCTGCCCGGCGCCTCCGTTAAACCGTGTGTAACTAGGGTGATTCCATTCACTCGTTTCATGCCTATCTTTCTATTGCACGCGAAAATATCGGGACTTTTTCGAGTGCGGCGGCGTTGCAACATGAATTTTTTCAAGTGTTTTTAAACAATTACTCCAGACAAATTGAACATTAATCTCACAAAGTAAAGTCTAGTTCTGCATTTTTTGATACTTCGTTAGGAACTAACTGTATTTTTTTTTTTTGGTATTTTTCATATAAATCCCAAAACGCATCGGGAAGCAAAAGTCCCATTTGATTTTAGTCTTAAATGCATGCGATTTGAGTCTGCTTTAATAATGTAACAGGGACTTTCGTGTTCTACACAATTCGTGGTCTTTCGAATACTACAAAGTTAGCACAGTTCTGAAGATGGTGCAAGTTTGGATTTATTGTACTGATAGTGTTCCTAACAAAATATCAAAAATGCAGAAATAGCCTTCAGTTGAATTTTAGTCTTTATTAATCTATCCGCGATATTAAGAGTAGCAAATACGTAGTTAAATACTGCCAGACTCACGTTACGTGCTCTGTCGAAACGTCGGGCGTCGGGTAATGGGCTATGTATTTGCTACTCCTAATATCGCTTGTAGACCCATAGAGACTAATATTTAGTGTAATGGAACGCGAAAGTCTTAAATCTTACATAGCCTTTAGTTGCTAGATTAGCGCTTAATTGTGTCTAAATTGACTGGACTAACTCGCTTTTCAAAGAATACATTTGAAATGATTGAATCAATATTTAAAACGATAGCAGCACTAATATGACATTTGACAAATGATGTTTTTTTGATTTAACCAATTAAAGTATCTTGCTGATTCGGTTCAGGACCACACAATAGTTTTTTCATCTAGACCGATTCACACAATAAAATTATTTTGCTTTAATGGTAAAAATACTATTAGAATTATGTGGTCAGTGGTATTGGTGACAGTATTCAAAACTCTTCATATTATACAAATTTTCACTTCAAAGTAAACTTATCCGTTTATGTGTTTTTTTTCTAACCAGGACTATCTGTCCTCTAAGGAATTCCTGGCTCCAAAGTAAGTATGTAGTACCTATCATCTGAAATGTTGACATAGTTCCATTACATAGTACGAAGTCCTTTTGTACCGTATTGACAATTTACTCTGCTTTCGCTACTGAGTATTAAGTCAATTGCCGGATCAATTTACCTACTTTACTTTGTAACGAAAGCATTATTGGAGGTAAATACCTACTTCTGCAGAAATCCAATACCTGTTTCGGTAAAGCGATGCGCTTTTTCCGTATTCGCTAAAAACACTTTTTTTTTATTTACGAAGTAATAAGGTTGTAAGGATTTTCACGTAACCTGACCTAATTTTTCTTTTAAAAGTGAAGTAGACATATGATGTGCGCATATGTCAATATTTTTTTAAATAATTAAATTAATGATTTATTATTAGGTATTTTCCCGCACCCGCCCTAGATAGGCGGGTAGGCTCGTGCGCCAACGTATGTGGGCAAATGACGATTACGTAATTTACAACACAACGATGATTACGTAAGTTACAACATAATATCTTTATTTCTTTATTTTGACAGTAAAAAGACAATTTAAGTAAAAAAAATTGACAATTTATTAATAGGATGTTGACAAACCGTCCAAACATTATCTTCTAATAACATCACACAAACTACCGTTTCGACTAACACACCGAAACACAAGAGGATCCACAATTTTCCTCATGAACTAAACTTAGTTGGTCCGCTGTTTTTAGTTAAACCAATGAATTATCGGCTAACTGGGAAACTAATTTCCCGTACATCTAATACTGGAGAGTACACTTTTGTTAAATTTAGTATACTAAGTTAAAATACGGAGCTCCGACCGCTGATGGATCACTTTGTAAGTTGTCTACATAGTAAAGGTTTACTGTCGTAATGTTTGCAGTGAATAATTTAAATTTTAATCATACCATACAATTTTGCATTTTATGGATGCCTATCAAAGTGATGGAAAATATTGTGATAGAATATGAGCTTCTACTAAGTGATGTTGCAAAGTATTTATTTATTTATTTATTTGACGTACGCCCATGCCACAGCCGTGGGAACGTATCATCATCATCACCCCATGCTGATGATGAAAAATTTATTTATTTATCCGTAACATTAAATGTGCTGTATCAGAACAACACGATTACAAGGTCTGTTCTTTAAAATCTGGTGTGAAAGACTTTGTTATAAAAAAATCATTTGAAATATATGCAGATACTGTAATCTACCTTTGCAATAAAAGTAAGTCTAACTAGGTAAATGATACAAATTTTCGAAAACCATGGTGATTGTGCAAAAAATAAAAAAAATTACCTAAGACAAAAGATCCGTCAGTCAACATTATCACTAACGGACGGTCGGTTACTTCCCTTTGTACTTTGAATGATTGATTGATCGAAAGCAACTTTTGAACGTTTACTAAAAACCTTCAACACAAAACTCGACGGTGTCGAAAATTTATTGAAGGCAAAGCAGTTTTTGGTGATTTTACATCGAATATAAAACTGGTTTCATCTTTTTTAAGGTTGATTAAGTAATAATCAGTTTACATTATTAAGATATCTGAAAAAAATCTTGATACTGATTTTTTTATCGTAGAAATTTTTGTTAGTATAAGAGCTATTGCTATCATATTTTGATTAAAGATAATCTGTACCGAATAAAAAAGTATTTATTATTTTTCATTTTAAATAAAATTTTAACAATTACTGTTTTAAAAATCGTAGGGACATAATTGGGCTGATGATGATGATGATCAAAATCATCTGATGAGATGAGAACTATCAGAAAGAACGCTCTTTTGTTTTACGTGAGGCGTTTTATTCACAAAGATTAATTCTTCTTCTTCTTCTTATCGTATGGTTGATGAACAACCTGGTGTCAGAGTTTAAACCGCCCGTAGGCCTCTGACATGGCTTCACACACCGTTGAAAAATCTCTCAGGTGTGCTGGTTTCCTCACGATGTTTTCTTTCACCGTTAAAGCGTCGAATGATGGTACATATGAATTTCAAATTTGAAAAAAAACATTGGTACCTGGCGGGGTTTGAACTGGCGACCTCTAGCATGGCAAGCAACGACCTTAACCACTCGGCCATCGACGCTTACAAAGATTAATTGAAATCCACTCAGTAGTATCTGCGTAAACAGTACACATACACACATACTCACAAACGTTCACATTTATAATATTAGTAAGGCTCACAAGGAACCCTTCGCATCCTCATACTAAACTTCAATAGATAGTGAAACCGAGTTCCGTTTGTTCTTTGTTCCCCTAATCAGTTCAGCGTATAGGGAATTCTTTGATCCTACACTATAAAGGGGCAGTGGTAACAATTCGAACTATTCCTATAAACGGGGAAAACTGAAAGTAGTAACTCGAGATAGAATGTTTCTATTGGCGGCTTTAGGTATATTTTTATACAAATCCAACTACCTATGTATAAAATACTATATTTAAAGTATAAACTATTACATTTAGTAATGTGTTTGACAATGATTTCTTTTTCTTCATCTTTGTACGGTAATGGTCGTTGACTACAACTAGACAGAATATAATTACCCGACTACGGCAAAGCAAAAGGAGGGTTATGATTTTGACAGGCTATGTATGTATGTATGTATGTATGTATGTATGTATGTATGTATGTTTGTATGTATGTATGTATGTATGTATGTTCATCTGTTTCCACATAACTTCTAAATTGCTTGTCAGAATTCGACAAATGACATATCATTAGAAGCGTCTTAATTGTCCGCTGGTTATAGGCTATAAAATCTAATGTGGCGCCCACTAGCGGACAAAACATACAGAGTAAAAAAATAAAGTTAAGATAAATACGCCGTGTTTGGTATCATTGGAAAGCGCTTTACTTGTACATTTTAAATATATATATATTACTAGCATTTGCATGTGACTTTACGTATATTCATGGACTGATTGCATATAGTTCACATCTTTTCGTTCATAGCTTCTTTACTACGTCCCCTTAAAATATAAAACATGTTGGTTCATCAATTTAACTTTTGATAATATTATGCGCCACAAATACACTTTAACACCAAAATAGTACAAATAATAAAAAGTTAAAACTAAAACCCAACTACGACAAAAAACGACGCTGAAAAAGTATAAAACAAGACTTTTAGAACACTGAACTGAACAAAGTTGCTTATGTAGTTCCAAGTAAATGGACACAGTAGACTCTACCAAAATGCTTATGTTGAAAATTGACAATAATGTCATACAATACTATTTTGAAGTATGCAATATTTACTATGTAGAGATAAGTTTTCATGTTTGGAAAGGCGTAGTCACACGTTCCATACACAAGTACCTACCTACCGTAGCACTTTGACAACGTGTGACTGCGGTTTTCCAAACATGCTTATCTCTACATAGTAAATATTGCATACTTCAAAATAGTATTGTATGACATTATTGTCAATTTTCAACATAAGCATTTTGGTAGAGTCTACTGTGTCCATTTACTGAACTACATAAGCAACTTTGTTCAGTTCAGTGTTCTAAAAGTCTTGTTTTATACTTTTTCAGCGTCGTTTTTTGTCGTAGTTGGGTTTTTAGTTTTTAACTTTTATAATTTTGGAATCCAGAGTAGAGATAACAGTGTTTTAAATTATTTTCCAATAACAATTTTAACCTTAATTATTTATTTACGTAAGTTTACTACTTACGTCACTCAGATATTAATCATATAAGTAAATACGGCTTACTAGTTCCCAGATTTCGAATACAAAAAATACTGAAAGAGGGCAGATTAACCGAGTACAGAAATATAGCAATAACTTCTGTTGAAAATTGCAACAATTTTAATTGACGATTCGATCCAATCGCAGCATCTGCTTTTGATAACTTAATTGAATATTATATCCAATCTATTTTGCTGAAAGATATAATTGTGAATTAAACCAGGTTCATGGCGTAAAGTTTGTGAAACATCGTTGAGAAACAGGTAAAAGTAAGTAAGTAAAATAAGGCTTCCGACCGATTTCGGCCATGGCGGCCGATCTCAATTGAGATTAGCCAAGTGCACTGTGCACTGTGCACGGCACAAACACAAGTGCACTCTCTGTTCCCTTACTCTCATAGTCCTATCTGAGTAATTTATTTACAGAAAATTCACACAAATTTTGGCCAACACCGGAGTCAAACCGGGGACCTTGATACTTACGCAGCGCTCGCTACCAATAGACCAATGTGGCAGTTAAAAAGTAATTAAGGCATAAGTTGTGTACTGTGTAGATCCGGTTGATTAAATAAAATGATTTTGTCAAAAATACTTGCATAAATTGTTTTCAAATCACACAATGTTAAAGAAAAATTTATTGATCTACAATAAAGTCATAAACGTGAGTAATCTGAATATTTTTGTGCGATGAGGATGAGGATTTAGATAGGGATCTAAATGCATAACATGCCCTATAGGCTATATTACCACGTTTTTATACACTGCGGTGCATAACCTTCAAACTATATCAAAATGGTGTCTGTCAACCTCATAAATGTGGATCTCACTACCGCTTACCATCAGGTGGAGTGAGGTCAACTTGATAGCCTAGTTTTAAAAAAAATCTTGTTTTTTGCACACACACAACTGAAGATAACTATTCAACATACCCAATCGCCCCCCTAAAAAGATATGATACTGCCATCACCAATTAATCACCTTAACACCCTAGAAGAGTAGCTAACATATGCCAGCGCGCGGCATTCGCCGCCCGCGGCGCGGCGGGCTACACACCGCCTGTTTTTGATAACTCAATTTACTGGCTCACACTACCACGTGCACAATACAAGCGCTGCGTTTTATAGCCGGCCCATGTATCAAAGTTGGCCCGAAGTATCGGCGGGAGACTCGGCTAGCGGACTTTGTGGCGAAAATTCGAAAACTTCGCTTGAAAATTAGTTTTGCGACTGAGCGGCGGCGACGTTTTAGGACAATATTTTGATCCGGTCGCGTTATGGCGGCGCGGTTTGGTTGAGATGTTTGAATTGATGAGATGAATTGGTGTAAATTCATTACAACAACAATACATTGAACATTCATTCTCCAATTAATTTTATCCTTACATTGTCTGTATGTTTTGTACCTAGTTAAAATAGCGGTCTAACTCTAACTGACAAGTCTCCTCCCTACCCCCCCATTATCGTCCTTTTTACTTTTAAAAAAAGCTTGTCTTTTTATAGTAACATTATATTATAATAGAACAACTTATCAAAACAGTAAAATAAATCTGCTTTATAAAAGAAAAAGTTTCATAAACTCTATCTGCATCATGCAGGAATTTGTCTGATATCCCTAACATACTATGCTTCGCCAGTATTATGGTAAACATTGAGAATCCCTTAGAAGGACCCATATATTTCGAAGGTCCAAAGTAGGATCGCCGAGAGTGTCATAAACTCGTTCTATTTAATCAAAAGCTCGTAGCTCCGAAAAGGAACAGATACAAACTGTGCAGAATTAAAATAAGTTATGAAACAACTTTGATAACTTAAGCCAGAAATGAAACCATTGAAAGGTGACAGCTATGAGGACGGCGGGTAATAGAAAGGTAAACGCCTGAGGCAATTGTACCAATTTGCGTTATTTCATCAAAATAACTCGGGCCAGAGATAATCTTTGCGAAACTCAAGTTAAGTTACTTAAGTTAGTCAAACGAAGCCAAATGGTGCTTTCTGTAAGTTCTCACCCGTCTTGGTTCGTGTTTCTTTAGCTTTTGAATGAATATTGAAGCATTTTTTTTTCTGTGTTATAAAGTTGGTTAAGTTGGTGGAACAGTGGTCAGTAATTCAGGTTCACTACCTACGGTTTCAAGAGGCGTGGGTTCGATTTCCACCCGGGGCTAATATTTGTGTGACGAACATCAGTATTTGTTCCGTGTTTGGGTGTGTTATTAAATATATTTAAGCAGATTTGTGCGATATGTATGTTAGAACTCAATTTATTAAGGAATGTCGCGATGAACTATCCCTACCGTTACATATTATATTTAATAAATCGTTGTCTTCGGGCATTTTTCCTACCCGCTGGAAGTCTGCATACATAATTCCAATACACAAGTCCGGCGATAAAAAATCATGCTCTAATTATAGACCAATCAGTATACTTTCATGTCTGGCAAAGATCTTTGAGATACTCACTTATAATCAGCTATACAACCATCTTAAGATTTTCATTTCGGACTCTCAACATGGGTTTGTCAGAAAAAAGTCCACTTTAAGCAACCTACTTGAGTACAAAAATTACCTTTGTCAAGTCTTCGCCTCTGGAGGGCAAGTGGACTCAATATACCTAGATTTTAGTAAGGCGTTTGACAAAGTTAACCATCACCTGCTATGCCTGAAACTTGCTCATTATGGTATACACGGATGTCTCTTGAGATGGCTGACTTCATATCTCAGTAATAGATCTCAACTTGTTTCCTGTAAGGGCTACTCATCTTCGCCGATTCCCGTCTCCTCTGGAGTTCCTCAGGGATCGCACCTGGGACCTCTTTTATTTGTGGTTTTTATCAACGACCTCATAGAAAGATTATCTTGTCCAGCTCTCATGTACGCCGACGATCTCAAGATCTTTACAAACGTTGAACATGAAGGTCCTACCAAACTACAGATAAACCTTGAGGTTATTTCGGAGTGGTGCCTAACCAACAAAATGAGTCTGAACGTAGACAAGTGCTGTGTTATCAGCTTTACAAGAAAGAAAACTAGGCCTACCTACTCTTATAACATACTCGGTAAACAGTTGGCCAGAAAGGAAACTGTAAGGGACCTGGGCATTCTGTTCGATGAGCAGTTGACCTTCCGTCCTCATTACGACTACATCATGAAGAAGGGACACCAATTAACGGGCTTTGTTATGCGTACTACTAAGGACTTTAAGAAAACAAAAAGCACCCTGTGTCTTTTCAACAGCCTTGTAAGAAGTGTCCTTGAATATTGCAGCCCGGTTTGGTCACCTTACTACAATGTTCACATTTGCAATTTGGAGCGTATTCAGAGGAGGTGGCTTCGGTACTTATGCTTTAAGCATAATCTGGGTAGGTCTCTGTCAAGCTATAATCAGAGGTTGTCCAAATTTGGAGTCATACCCCTGTTTTCTCGCCGCAAAAGATATGATCTCCTATGCCTACATAAGATTCTCCACAGTGCCATCGTTGCTCCTGGTCTTTTAGCGTCTATCAATATCAATACACACCATAGATCCCGTTGCCCAAATACATTCTCTATAAAAACATTCAAAAACAACACGTCTTATTATAGTCCCCTTGTAAGAATGTGTCGCACTTATAACGATCTGATTAAAAGTGGCAAAGACGTAGATATTTTTGACCCAATATTTAATAAATACAAAAAACTCATCACCGAACTCATTGCGAGTGATTGCTCTTCCTTCCCAAATTAACCTTTATATTATTTATTTTTAATTTTATTTTGTTAGTTTTTTTTCTTTCGTTCTATAATTTAAAACGGAATGTTGTATTTTAGTATTTATTCTCATAGTGTACTCTTAAGATAACCATGCTGTGTACATTTGTAAAGGAGTATTGTCTAGAAGTCCTAGTTTAAACCTATATATTAAGTTAATTTTACGATTGTACTCTGTTAATGTACCTCAAATAAATAAAAAAAAAAATAAAACACATCAATGCAACTATTCCAAATCCTTTACGAATTGTTACCACACACATAAATACTCTGTGTCATTGGACTATCCAGCCAGAGTCACAGTCAAGGTGCTAAAAAAAATAGCAAAATTACGTGCAGCCACGTTCACCCAAATTTTGTCCTAGAGAATAATATCAATTTCATCTCAAAACATTCAGTTAAAATGGAAAGGCTAATGTTACATCGCACATGTTAATAAGCCACTTTGCATGTCTAACTTAATATTCTCTTTGCCGCCGCACATAGAGAATAGTGATTCTGGTATCAAGTTCACCCGTGGTCATGGCCGCAACAGTGCCGAAATATCGGGAGCTCATTAAAACAAAATAACATGGTAAATATCCCGGACAGTTACAGTTTTCTAAAGGTTACATATTCGAATCTGGCCACCGTAAAGTGAACTTGCCAGAGTACTACTTATTTTTAGCTTAAAAAATAGATCGGTATTTTTTTCCGGAAATAGCTAAAACACCGGCGAATATATTTAATTAGAATAACTTGTGGTTTCGTTATGTGAATAATGCAGAAGCTTATTCTATCTATTGAAATAATAATCGGTAATAATTTAAGTATCACTACATAGTATAAAGGAAAGTCGCTACCCGCATGTGTTTGTCTCTTTGTATGTTTAAATCTTTAAGACTACACAACGGATTTGATGCGGTTTTTTTTAGATAACCCAAATAGAAACGAGGGCGGGTCACTAGTTATTTTTTTTAATAAAAAGAATCTCAAGATGACCTCACTCCAACTGATGGTACGCGGTCGTGAGGTCGATAGCCACAATGGACCCTATTGCGCCTTTCGACAATTATTATTATTTAAACATCCTTACTATACGTATAATATACATACAATATTATAAATGCGAAAGTAGCTCTGTCTGGCTGTCCGTCTGTCTGTCTGTCTGTTACGCTTTCACGACTAAAGTACTGAACCGATTTAAATGAAATTTGGTACAGATATAGTCCAGAGCCTGAAAAAGGACTAAGGCTACTTTTAACCGACTGCGCTATAAAGAAGTAATGTTTTACCCGTTAAACGTCTCTACGCGGACGGAGTCGCGGGCGGAAAGCTAGTATTAAATAACTTCTATTTATCCCTTTGTCATTATGCATATGTAAAAGTAGTATTTGCACAGTCCATTCGTTAATTAAATATAATAAAACAACACTAAATATTTAGAGTAAACATTCTGCTTTAAAAACAAATAGGTAGGTACATACATAAACAATAAGGCGTCCGACTGATTTCAGCCGCGGCCGATCTCAATTGAAATCAGCCAAGTGCGCAGGACATATTATAGTGCACAAGTGCACTCTCTATTCCCTTACTCTCATAATTCGGTGAGACGGCAATCCGACATGACCGATGAGAGATCAGGCGCAGGACCACCGGCTTAACGTGCTTTCCGAGGCACGGGCGTTCAACCGCCAACTTCCTGACTCCGGGCTGAGTAATTTCATTACAGAAAAACTCACACAAATTTTGCCCGTCCCCGGACTCGAATTGGGGACCTCTCGGTCCTTACGCAGCGCTTGCTACCAATAGACCAACGAGGCAGTTCATAAACAATACAGACATAAACAATACACAGACGATGTAACCGATTATCCACAATCACATCAAAACTCACAATAAAGTAAACAACTTAAGTAACAACTGTTTTATTATTAAAAACATTAACATTTTTGTTCATGACATTTCAATTTCAGGTGCGAATAACTTTAAAAGCTTTGTGTTAATTGTGGTACGAGCAAAGGCAACAATTAATTAACATGTCATATGGCGTTTACACTTGTACTTAATAAAACGAAAATGTGCACGCGACTATAACCAGTGTTCTCAGCTAGGGTTCAACCAAAAAAATAAATATATTACTTAATTATAATTTGAACCTTACTTTAAGGTCTTCATCATTAGCTCACGTACGTCCCCACTGCTGGAGCACGGACCTACCCTACACTAGGGCGATAAGGCCTTAGTCAACCACGCTGGCCAAGTGCGGGTTGGCTGACTACACAATCTAAAATTTTATTCTATTGTGAATAATAACAAAAGCTGATTAATCACAAAATCTTAGCAACACCTACTAGTTTTTAATTTGGCAGGTAAGTTCCTCAAAGGATGTAGAGTAGTCATTTGCTAGGAACGGATTTAAGGAAACTCCACCCCTAAGTAGGAAAGAGTTTAGGGATGAGAGCCATCCGCTTCCCAGCAAGTCCAGTGATGATGACAAGGCTACTCCAAGCCATCATCATAATGTTTGATAGGGAAAAAAAGAAGGAGGTAAGATTCTCGGAAGGATTTGAAATTCATATGTACGATTATTCGACGCTTTAACGGTGAAGGAAAACATCGTGAGGAAACATGCTCACCTACGAAGAAATCCTTAGGTTCTGTTGTCAACCAACCCACACTGGGCCAGCGTGGTAATGCTAAGGCTTTATCGCCCCCGTTTTGGGGTAGGCCCGTGCCCCAGCAGTGGGGACGTATATGGGCTGATGAGGACGAAGATTCTGGGAACTCTGAGCTCCATGCGTACGAAGTCAAAGGCGACCGCTAGTATATTAAATAACTAGCTGTGCCAGCGACTTCGTTCGCGTTTCCCCCGTTTTTTACACATTTTCCATTGTATCTTTGCTCCTATTGGTCGCAGCGTGATGTTATATAGCCTAAAGCCTTCCTCGATAAATGGTCTATACAACGCAAAAAGATTCTTTCAAATCGAACCAGTAGTTCCTGAGATTAGCGTGTTCAAACAAACAAACAAACAAACTCTTCAGCTTTATAATATTAGTATAGATTAGTATAGATAATATAGATTGAACAAAAGCGGCATCCCTGTTTACAGCGTATTAAACGGGCGCACGGTGCTTTCTCGCAGACTGAATTTAGAAGCGTTAGCAGAATTACTACAAATATTACGCTCGCTAGTTCGCTCTCCCCACATCATGCTTAGCGTTTTAGGGTACTGTACTGTTACTTGCCAAGATATAAAATTAAAAGCATTTTATATTTTAGGCTCTTCTGTGAACACATAAGTTATACATAAGTTTAGATCGATTGTACCAAACATGCAGTTCACAATTAAAAGTGGAGTTAGAGCCTTAACACAGTATATAAGCATGTCGTTTCATAATGTACCTACTGTTACTTTGTTATTGTGTGTAATAAATAAATAAATAAATAAATTAATACTGCACTTTTACCTCAAGCGATAGAGGTTTATTACTGTTAAGAATAATAAACCCTGTTATATGTTGGCTGATACCGTATTTTTTCATGACTGAATTAGTTATATCTACAATTGCTATTATTAACTTTATTATGTAGGAGTAAAGTAAATGATTGTTCCAAAAATCCAAAATGTGTTTAAGTATGCAGATGCATAGGCTGCTGCGTTTAGCTAAATTATTATTGCTAAAATAAAGATTATTTATTTTCATACACGAGATTTTGACGTAATCTGTAGAAACTGTGCGTATTAGCGTACGTACGTAGGTATATATATATACGTATAAAATCGTATCGCACGAACGACCGCTACGAGTCATCATTCGATACTAAGCGAATCACAAACGAATCAAAACAGTATTAAAACCGCTGGAACAACAAAAACTTCAAGACAATATTGTAGCATCAAGTTAGTCAAAGTTACACTAGGTGCGAGTGTTGTATTTACTCGAGCGGTGGAAACTTGCTCTCAACTGAGCATATTTGCCGCTACCAAATTGATGTTCCCAAAATCTTGTTTAGGCACTCGGTTACACTTTAATTATCAGCAGATTAAATTTTGCGCAGTTAATATCGTAAACTGCGATTAAGTGGATGGTTCCGCGGAATTAACTTCAGCCATGTGTGGCGGTAATGATTGATCAGATACCGGGATGTTTAATATATTTCTGCTAAAGGATGTATGCTATGAATAGCTAATTTCAAGGAGTAATTAAAGTACTGTAAGTATGTATGTTACATGTCAATTCGCACATTCATCTATTGGGACCGTGCGAAGTGGGTGGAGGGAGAAATGGCGCTGATTGTCAAAAACGCATGTAATCTTATGAGATGTCCGTTGTTATTGCTAGCGGCGGCCGTTGGTACTAATTTCACTCCATAAGATTTAACGAAAGAAACGCCACCAAAATGAGGGCAGCACCGTCGTGCACGCTCCCAATAAAAATAAATATTGAGTAAAATCTAATTTAAAGATCCACTATGATAATAGATGGTTAACCATAAAGGACGTCCATTACGCTTTATTTATTTATAACAAGGCACATCAACAGATCAAATCCAAAGCATTAACTTGTTATAATATCTTATTGTACTATACTTCAGTCAATTTCTGAAACACCAACACAAAAACTCCGTGATAATATGTATTTAATGGTAAAGTTTTTCTGATGAGTGAAGTATTACCCTAATGAATACACCGTGAAATTTTAATGGTTGTTCTCCCGTGGCAGAACGATTTGCCTTTAGTAATACTATCGAATCATGCAAATAATTCTTCGAAAAACAAAATTTTATATATTCAAATTTTCAAAATAATAATTTTCCATCTCGAAAACGAAAGAAGCTATCGTTCTTTTTTAAGATGTGACGTAATCAGGTACTGCTTGCCGCATGAAATCGATGCTTAAAGCTAAAGAAGCTCTACACCCTAAGTCATAAATCAGTTCGAACGTGCTTTCAAGTTTCGATTAAACCAATCGTAAAACCGGCATTTATTGATTTTAATAAAAAAGCACTGCAGACATCTATTGTACCACTAAGATAGAATCATTTTACTGCAGGAAAACAACCACTAAAATTTCACGGTGTACAAGAATAAAATCGCTTTAAGAATAAACAAAGGAATCGTTTATTATTAGCAAATTCCTCAATTTCCATGATATCAAAGTTTAATAACTCATAATATCACAGTCCATTTTATCACCTTCATTCTGGCATAATAGGGTAATAACTTATGCACATTTTTTAACATTTTCCGTTCAATCTTCCCCCTGGTAAAGTAGACTAGAAAGGAAGATTGATCTCCTATTATTATAATAATACGAAGTTATTTATCTTTGAATTGCGGTATTTTAAAATGGAAGATAATGTACCTCATGCTAAATGATGCAAAACTTTAAGCGAATCAAAGAAGAAAAATAAAAACTTGTATTTTAAAAAATATGTATATGTTATAGGCAATGTGTATAATCCGGTATTGTATAGATTACCTAGGTATTCTATACAATGCCTAAAACGTTCAGGCAATGTGTATAATACGATTAATTTCACACATTGCCTAGGTATTGTATAAAATGCCCGAAGTGCATCAGGTAATGTGTATAATGAACGACCACGGGTAGGACCTTAAACATTTTCATTTATTTATTATTCAGACAGAGTAAATCAACCTTAACCTCGGTATATTTTTAATAATATGTTATTGCTTTGCGTAGAGGGGTTAGGTAGCAATGGTTTTGAGTCCGTCCATTAACCCATAAATGGTCCATCCGTCCATCTGTCACCAGGCTTTAACTCAAGAACAGTGATATCTAGATATGTAGTTGCAATTTGTTGATCATATACATACACTTGCTGTGCCCGCGACTTCGTTCGCGTGAACTACAGATATCACTACATAGTATAAAACAAAGTCGCCTTTTCTGTCCCTATATCCCTATGTGCGCTTAAATCTTTAAAACTACGCAACGGATTTTGATGCGGTTTTTTCCAATAGATAGAGTGATTCAAGAGGAAGGTTTTTATGTAAAATTTACCCGAAGCGAAGCGAGGGCGGGTCACTAGTTACATATAAAAGGTTTTTCCCAATTACTCCTATTACCGTGAGAATTTTTCAATATCGCATTGCAAGTAAGCTTTTCGTTCAAGGTATTTGCATGGCAAATTTCAATCATCTTTCTTTCGCGGTTTAGAATTTTTCATACAAAAGTTTTTTCCTGCTAACTCCCGTTCCCGTAAGAATTTTTCAATATCCTGTTCCAACTAAGCTTTAAGTTTACTATTTTAAAGCCGTTTAGGCTGTCCGTCGATGTCAGTCAGTCAGTCAGTTTCTCCTTTTACATATTTAGATGTTACTGGACAAACCCGATTTCAGGACAACTCGTTTGGTCATGGATAAACTATGTAGTACTTGCGAGCTCGGGGCTTCCTGGCACCCTAGACTAGGTTAAAAAAGAGTCCTCTATGTGTTAATTTTTTTTAATCCACCCATATACCTATACCTGTGGCGGAAAAACTAGTTTAGCTTAGGCCAAACTAGTTTGTCCTAGAACTCCTATGTTCCAAACGCTTAATACGCAAAAAACACGGCATAAGATGTAATGCAATATTTATGTTTAATCAGCGCTATCTTCTTGAGACAGTTAAAATTAGGATAAGCCCTCAAAAGATCAGTAGGTACCTATTTAACTAACCAAATTACGGAGAACACAAATCGATTAAATACATTACCTAAGCTTCAACCGGCATTCTATACAATGCCTAGGTATTCTATACATTTCCTAGGTAAAGTGTGAAATACTTCAAACATTGAGTATCATTTCATACATTGCCTAAGCAACCTCGGCATTTTATACATTTCCTAGGCATTGTATAGAATGCCTGCATTATACACATTGCCTATAACATATACAATACAAACTAATTGAGGACCCCCATTATATGAAGTCGGTTAAAATGAGAATTTCCAAATAAAATTAATTGATCTTTTTTGTTTTCTTAGTATGAGAATAATAAAAAATATAGTCAAACTATCGCACCTTTTATAAGATAAACCAAAATAATGTTCTTTAGAAAGACCCCCAAGAAATCTTGCAGCGCAATAAGAAGCAACTTTATTTTATCTTTTCACTAAATTAATTAACAGTTTATACCGAGCTTTGCCAAGTTGCCGTGGAGTTTATTGGATACATCCCCAAATATATGGCTTATAAACCGACAGACTCTACAATTTCACCCTTTCATTTCACAAAACGATGAGCAATTTCACTGTAACCTTGTTAACACTCTTAGGGGACTTGGTTAATGTATTATTCTCATAATTTTAATAAATTCTACGGGAACAGACTTGCCTGTCATTTTTGCAATATTTCGTTTGGCTCTCAAGAGTACGCCTTGGCTTGGTGTTATGTTCGAACAGCATAACTGAGAAACAATTTAATATTTCACGAAACTATTTTCATTTCGGAATGTAAAACGAGAAGCAGTGGCAGTATGAAAAATGCATGAAATGAATATAGAAATGATTTTCAATCCATGCAGTTTGAAAATGAAAATTGTTGAATGTACCTATTGAGTTTTTATAAGACCTATCCAGTCTGTGATACTACTACGATATTACTGGTTGGTTCAAGGACTAGGTATACCAAATCCTATCTCTCTAGTAAGTTTCATGACAGAAACAGATACCAATATACCATGCTATAATATAATCAAGCTCTCACATGCAACATATTGTTGCGATTTCTCTCCCTCACCGACCAGCGAAGCGATAAACTCGAATGTGCGTTTCCGAAGCGATACGTACCTGTAACAATACATCACTTGATATAGTAAAATCCACGGCAGGTTATAGCGGAATAAAGTGCAAAGCAAACCAATTGTAAACGACCAAATTATTGGATCCTCATCGACCATGGGAATTACTTCTCGGTATAGATCTACCTGTTTTGGACGTGTAGCAATGAATGCAAATGACGTCGGTGGCCAATAGGCGTCAACATACGCTCTGTTGACACTACTCGTTTTATGAATTTCACTCGTTGGTCCTAATGCTCTACTAGTAAAGCTTTACTAGGAGAAATGTAGGTCAGCAAACTGGTAAAAAAATACCTGCTTTCATTTTTATCGTCAATTTTAACAGGAGGGAAACCTGTTAAAATTGAGTTAAAATTAAAAAGTATAAAGTATTTTTATAGCAAGATTTTCGAAACTTTTTTTGTACAAAAGTAGATTTTAAATAGGGCGTACATAGCATGGGCATTACATATTATGAGGGAAAGTCAAAATATTTCTAAACAATCCAAACTTAAAAAGAGGTTGTGCTAATTTTACTTCATCTTAAAGTAAGTAATAAGGGCCAGCTGAAAGTTATAAGATATTTTTTTTGCCTAGTCGTTTCTACATTTTCATAACAGCCTGCCTTACACATTACGCGTTACCGTCATATTTGGGTAAAACGTTCGAATGTTATTGCCAAATAAGCTTTAGTGACATATCGTAACATAAAGAATCATATTTTCATAAATAATCGTATTATGGTAATCTTATGCATAGTCACCCACTTACACATTCAGTGAATATTTCCTTTGAATATAAATTTTTACGACAAATCGTTTGGTCGATCGTTTCGCATGGGTGTACTTACACCTACATCTGCTAAATCAGTGATATCTAAACATGAACCTGCAAGATAAAAAACGAACACCTAAACATTGACAAGAGAGATAGGAAACACGCATATTAATTTCTATCAATTCAAAATGTAGCCCATTTACCTACTACTATTGAGCTTATTACAAAGGAAAAAGTTATATCATTTTAGGCCTCGTTATGTCTTTTGTAGAAAAGAGGACACAAATACATCTAAATTAAACCATAATGACTAGTGAACTTCGATGGACGTTTCAGAGTTTAATGTTCTTGGTCATGTCTTCTACGATCAAATAAATGTTCTGCATCAACTTTACTTTGAGATTGAGCTAAAGACGCAACGTAATGATTTGATGGAAGATGATTCATTGTAGGAAGGTACTACCAAATTTTATTACAACATCAGTTGTCAGAATCCGACCAGATTCAATCCACAATATGTTGATCGATTGTTTCACGACAGAAGCCAAATTGCGAGAATTATTAACGCAATCAATTCGACATTAATATTGAATGTTAACATTGACTTTTGTAACATCGGCCATGATTGCACAATAACGTAGCAGACCAATAGTCCAATTCAATTTGGTGCGCATCATATTCAATCAAAATTGGATCAACTACCCAAATAGAACACGACGTGTTTATTGATGGATTTGTCAATTGTTTTTTTTAGAGACTAATGTTTAAAACAACGGAGCATCGTGAAAGTCGAACTGCGAATGGTGCCGTCGACACAGATAGTCTCATCAATGGTTTGAACATTTAAAACAAGGTCATACACGTACGCGACATCATCGACAAAGGCCGGCTCTATTATGCTAAGGAGAGTAACGGTGTTGTGTTGGCGCGGTCAGCTCTTTCGGTGTTCCATTTTGATCCATATCCCCAGTGGGATTGAGGGTGATTGCGTGGCGAAGGGTGTAGACTGTACAGGTCGGCGGATCCGTGATGAGATGGCACCGGTTTACGACCGCCGCCGGATTCCTTCCACGCGCGAAACCAGAAGCTTGTTCTGTTGCGGTTTTTACTGTTGATAGTTG
This sequence comes from Maruca vitrata, assembly GCA_039566165.1. NCBI lineage: Eukaryota > Metazoa > Arthropoda > Insecta > Lepidoptera > Crambidae > Maruca > Maruca vitrata. The sequence goes on from CM076921.1 coordinate 10,692,956, forward strand.
TCGTTCTGTCGTTCCGTGACTCGTTCTCGTGTTTACAGCTGATTGTAGGTAGGTGTTTCATTGTTAACACTTCGGTTAAGTTTGATCGCTTTGCTTTTATTGTTGCCACAACATGGGAATTGTCGAGATAGTAACAGTAAATAAGAAGTTCCCAGGTTTTGTTCCTCTTTTATTAGGGCTGTTAAATCTACCACGCCGATGGAAGGCAAAATAAATCGAGTTAATTCTTTTACACGTAAAGTGTGTTCCGGTATAAAGACCGATGTATAATTAAATACCTAGTGTACTTATTTTCAAGATTTATGAAGCAAGTTGTAAGATTTAATGAACAAGAGTAGGTATGCATATTCCATAAAATAGGACTTTAAACACAAAAGTTACAACATCAGAAAAATATACCTTTATGCCATAAAAAAAATCTGCTCCTAAAATCTCAAACGCAAGTTTCTTTCTAAAAACCTATCCATCCGCCCAATTTCATTTCAAAAACTTCTCCGTACAAATAAGAGACAATAGCGTAACGTGCAAACCGATATAGATAGCAAGCAACAGAGCCGAAACAAAAGAACGTAGAAACTACAGAAGCGACGTGCGCGGACACAGAATCAAGTTATCAAAAATAGGATTAAGTGTCGCAGCCGGGGCGGTCGGCAATATCAACCGGACGGCTGCAGTTCCGTAACGAAATTGCACCGTCCACGTGGAAATGCTACGCCAGAATTTAGGACCACCTATTTGTTTCTAAGTTCGGATACGGCGCTGGCTCGATGTATTTGAGTTCGGCAATTTTCGGCGAGATTATGCGAGTCGAGCGGTTGCCGTTAACGATTGGTTTTACGACTGTTGCTTAATTGCGTATTCGGGAGGCGGGACGTTACAATGTTTAGGCTAGAATATTAGCTTAAGTTTTTGTTGAATCGTCATTGTTTTTAAATTTAAACTTTAACAAAAACACAGTTTAATAAAATTAAAGAGGCCAATAATTTGAATAAAGATTATTTAAAACTCAAATAAAATGGATAAACATACAATGGCAAATATAGATCTATGCTATTTTATTAACTAGTGACCCGCCCTCGCTTCGCTTCAGGTATATTACAGAAACCTTCCTCTTAAATTCTATTAAAAAACCGCATTAAAATACGTTGTATAGTTTTAAACATTATAGCATACATAGGGACAGGCAGACGCGGTAAGCGACTTTGCTTTATAGATTAGGACATTAACTGTATCTATATCAGTTATATTAACATAATATTTTTAAGCTCATAACATTTTCATTTAACCATCAACACGGCCAAAACAAAAAGAAAACACTGGATCACTTTCCCATAATTGCCTGAAAGCATTTTTCAATCACCCAATTTGCATAACAATACCCTCTCAACACAACCCGAGTGCCCACCTACCACCTGTCATATGCATTTCTGCACATTCAACGCCGATCGGCGGGGATTTTTCGCGATTGTATCCATGGATTAAAATGCACCGGAAGTGCTACGAACACGCAGTACGCGTAATCTCCGCCGTGTTAAATTTAAATTTATTTTGTGAATATTTTAATCAACGGAATCAACCGGTCATTCATGATATTTTCTCGGTGATATTTTGGGGAAATTTAAACATTATTTAACATCGCGTCGTCGAACATCAAATAATTGTTTCATTGTGAATTTGAGTAAAATAATGAAAAAATCAACAGATTAGCAACTAGCAAGCAATAAACGACTAGTCTTTGGCTACAGTGTTGTTTGTGCCCATGCAAAAATTCAAGATTTTATCAACTTGTAATTTTCTATCGCATCCCAACATTTCACTACGCAAACCTTTCACAAAACCTGTTCTTTTTTCAAAACTCATGACACACCACTGTGCCACTTTACTTTTAATACCCATTTTTTCATTAACCCGTTTGACGCCAACGTTGTACGAGTGAAGTGATGTCGCCATCGAGCAAAAACCACCTGTGAAGAGTTGATCCGTTTATCCGTCCGGCCCCGTTGATAGTGAGCGTGACGTATATCGGTGACACTTTAGAGCCGCGAGGACTCGAACTGAAATACTGGCGCTAACTGACTTTTCACTTATACTGACGCAAGATTTTAAATGTTATTCATCATAACCTTCAAAGATTTTGGTAAATAAATAAATAACTTTTAGCAACCTGTTTCTAACCTATTTATTATTAACCTATTAGGAATAGGATAAGATATATTGGAGGAGGAAGATATATAGGATAGGAGGATAAGATACACTGTTCAAAGAATGTAAAGTTAGAGCCTTACATTCTTTGAACAGTGTATCTTTGGCCCTACGCATAGATAAAGAAAATAAATGAAAAAATAAGTAAAGATTTCACAACATCACATACATTGATCTGATTCCGTGGTACTTACCACTTAGCTACGGATATCAGAATAATCAGTGGATAAACAAATAGACTTAAATATATTTATTAACACACCCAGACACGGAACACACACCGATGTTCATAACACAAACATTTGTCAAGGTTGGAATCAAATAGACTTAAATATATTTATTAACACACCCAGACACGGAACACACACCGATGTTCATAACACAAATAATTTTCAAGATTGGAATCGAACTCACGACTCTTGTAACTGTTGATCAGAGTTTACTTAAAACTTATGTTGGTTTTGCATAGTATTGAAACAAATTGATCAACATAGAAAGTTGACACAATAAGATTGGCCGTTGTAAAAATATACAAACGATAACGTTCAACAAGTCAAAGAACAATACAATCCCCATTGAATTCGAACACATCAAATTTTGTTTACAGACTTAATCAGCAATGCCCCCAATCCATTCCCAACGTTCACAACCATTTCAATATCCAGAACCATCGCCGTCCGCGAATTGGGTTGACAGTCGCAACAACACAAAATGAGGCAAGCCGTTAACCTTTACTCTGTAATAAATTCATAACGGACCGTCATGTTATTCCCAGGCTGAAGGCAAGTTTACAGAGTAATATCGAGTGCGGTACACGCAACCTGCTTGTTCGCCCTCAAATATGTACGCTACTTACGAGTTCGCAAACTCATAAGACGATTTTGCGGTTCGCCGAGGGTTAAGAATCGTAGTTGCGTTATTTGTGCCGAATTATTTTCCGAATCTGTGTTCCTATCGGAGCCACGGCGTAATATAGGCGACAACTTATTGTATCTTATGACGCGATCGCAATAGTGTATCGAATATGTGGGCAGGGAAGGGTTGGCAAGTATTTGGTACACTTCTCATTCTTGGGACATTTATTGTTAGTATTTTAAGTAAAGGGTACCAGTGAATGTTACGTCTTAGTTCGTGATCTTGACTTCGTGCAAGTCGTCAGCGGTATTGAAATGTCAGGTTAGAGCAATGGTCCGCAATCAGAACTTTGCAGTTTGCGGGATCTTTCGATAGACTTATTTATTGATTGATCTTATCTTGATAACGGAATAAATAATATTGCCAATACAAATTACTTACTAGCGAAGGGCTCTAGCTAAATGTTACAACTATTGTATCATATTACTTATCATACTCGTTTCATACATTGAGGTAGTTTTAGTCTCTTAATGTTTGCTGTATTGAACCGTAAAATATCTGAAATTACCAATAGGGGAGAGGGGGGCAGCTTTGAACAGGGGCACCTTTGAAAAAGTGTATTCAACAACCTTTAATGTAAAGAATTTTTGTAGTTTTTTTTTTGGGTAGTGGTAATATTAACCCGCATAGCTGTCACTTATCACTGCTCACATTAGACAGCTTGCCGACGAGTTACGAGGAGTTTTTTTTTACGAGTTTGAATTTTACACTTTTTGAAATTCGCGCGTAAGGATCTCAGAGATTCATTTCAAGGCAAATGAAGTGTTTTTTTACTTTTTAGTCAGAAGGTTTCATATATCACGCAATAAAGCAGATATTACTAACAATTTTAAAAAATATTTGGAAGGAAAACGTTTTTTGTTTTTCAAGGACCATTGGGGCAGCTTTGAACAAAATAAAGGGGCAGTTTTGAACATTGTTTAAAACTGCCCCACTATCAGTCTTAAATACTGAGATTGTTATAATGCATTATTTTTTTTTATTTTATTCTAACATGGAATATATTGTTAGCGTATCAATGGAACATAACTTTTTCATTTAAAGGTAATAATGGTACGCTATAAAAAAAAGAGAATGAAATTGATGAGACATACATTTATATCTCGTTTATTTTTGGGTTTTGATTGACCTCATAATGTTAATTAATAATTTTATTTGTTTCATTTAAATAGAAGTTTGTTTTCCTAGTACATATTTTATCATTTTTAATTTCTAATGTAATGATACTTGATCTCAGTCGTTTCTAATTTGTTTTCTTTTAATAAAAAATTAATATAAAATAATACACCCAGACACGGAACAAACACCGATGTTCGTCACACAAATATTTGTCCCGAGTGGGAATCGAACCCACGACTCTTAAAACCGTAGGTTGGTTATGAACCTGTGTCACTAACCACTGTTCCACCGAGCCAGTCCAGCCAGTATTGAACAGTAAAACAGCTGTAAATTACCAATATCATCATCATCAGCCCATACACGTCCCCACTGCGGGCACGGGCACAAATTACCAATACAAATGTATATAATTGATAGCCACTAATAAAAATATCCCAACTCGTGCTCAATTTAAGACCCATATTTACCACTCTTATTTACTACAAGTATTTAACCAATCACGATAACGATAATAACAATCAGGAAACTAATAAACGATGCACTTGACCACATTATAACGAGGTCTCCGACGCATCACGATTATTATGAGGCCGACTCTATCACGAAAATGTGGTGCAATTGGGCTGTTCACTGATTTACCATTTAAATTAATTGACATTTTAATGAAGAGCGCAACAGTTGGCCGTGAGACAAAAAGCTTTTAATGGTGTATTTGTTTTTATGGATTTGGTTAAAACAAGGCTGGTTAAATATATTAATTTCAACAAATTTACACAACATGAAATTTTAAGTGCGAACATTATTATCGTATCCAAAATTCATGTTCATAAAATAATGGAAAAGTGTTTTCATGTGACTCCAAATTTTTTTTTATTGTGAAGAGGTTCAAAGGACCACTCCATTATTTTTGAACATAAAAGAACGACTATATGAGTAGGAAATTTCATATTGATGTTGAAATTTTGCAAATATTTGTGACTGACAAACCCTCTGAAAAAGCATAATCCAGCGTATCTTTAAAATTATAAACCTAAGCACGAGCATAAACACAGATGACATACTTTAAACTGTTATAGGAAAATACAAGTGTCACTCAACAACCCTCCAATAAACCGAATACATCAATCGCCCTAAAAACACACTAGGAATAAACACGGTTCACATAATCCATACTTTACACCGTTATAGGAAGACACAAGTGTCACCCAACAACCCTCCAAAGATGACACATACATACGTAACGAGTCGATACTGCGTGTAAGTTGTGATATATAAGTCGCGACTGGCCGGCCGAAACTCCTTGACCCAGTAAGTCTTTGACAATAACACGAAACACTGCGCATGGCATTCCCATTTGGCTGACAATGCGGCGGTTATGACCCCCGCATAATACATGACGGCTCGGGTGTTAGCAGCGATTAATAAGTACCTAAGTTTGGGGTAAAAACGTTTGCCTACATGTATAGGGATTTTATACGTACAGGTTAACATTATAGTTAAATATGTGGTATGATAATTGTGGTAATTCATATGTACCATCATTCGACGCTTTAACGGTGAAGGAAAACATCGTGAGGAAACCTGCACACCTAAGAAGAAATTCTAAGGTTGTGTAGTCGACCAACCCGCACTTGGCCAGCGTGGTCGACTAAGGCCTTATCGCCCTAGTTTAGGGTAGGCCCGTGCCCCAGCAGTGGGGACGTATATGGGCTGATGATGATGTGGTATGATATCTAATCATCTATTTAGTGTCTAAAATGATGAGATAATTAGGTTTAGATCACAATAACCCTATGAGGAAATACGTGGGCGTGAGGTCCAACCGCAGCATTATTGGTTATTTTTTACGTGACATTGACAGACCTGTCAATATTCACCAATCATGCTGCAGTTAATAATAATAAATATTTATTGGCCACAAAACGAAACCTGCCTCAGCATATGCCTCAACGACATTAGTTGGATATATTCTTAAAAAAACATAATTTACTTATTAAGAATACGACCGAATATTGAATCAATACTTGATCGCTGATTGTCGATACCGAACCTATTTAAGGATTCCAAAAAAAAATCGATGAAGAAAATTGTAGGCTCGATTTAAATAACAAATATTCGTATTTCAGTATTTTTCTGCAAATTTGCCTAATCGCCAGCTATCGATGGCATAACATATTCTTATAAAAAAATTATCTATTTACTTATTTAACTTCAAAACGTTCCTAAAAAAACAGCGTACCGTGAAATCTCCCGGCATTTGTGTAGCAAACGCGTGTTTACAAATAAGAATGGCGTCGGATTTAGAAAGCAATTTCCCCGTTTGTGGCACCCTCGTGACTGGGCCGGTTGGGCTTGGTGGCGTTCGGCCGACCCGGTGCCCTTCAGGTCACCACTTAAGGTGCCCACACAATAGCCGTGTGTGCCTTACCTCGGAACCATAATAAGAGAACCTTGGTACCCCACTTTGGTTCAAATGAGTCTCGTTACGGTCGAAATCACAGAATTGCTAGGATACAATCGTTATTTTGCTTCTAACTAGGTAACTGGAATTCACGGTAAGGTATTTTATAATTGGGGGGCTACAGTAAGTTACTTATTTTCGTATATCGTATCGGTTAGTACGTTTTTTTTCTTAGCTCTAATAAGACCTTTCGATCTTTATGGGTCACCGATAATTAAAAACGAGTCAATAAGGTATACCTATTAATAGGAAAAACTTTAAACATTTATACGACTATGTTTTCTTCTTTTAGCAATCAACTACATAAATATGTGCATTGTGCAGAATACGACTTATTTGCATTTATCCAACATTACTTTAGATTTTGTTTAATATCCTAGTCACTAATTACATAAGCTTTAATGATCATACTGCGAACAATACCTGTGGGTTTATGGCCTGTTTCTTTTACGTAAGTTATTGTATATTTCTAAACTGTTGTGACTGTGACTTGTAAGTGTACCTTATATAAATAAATATCTATAATTGCTTAGTTCCTAATAGCTAAGTATGTCATTTTTCTGCGAGATATGAAAAGCTCGTATTTCACAGTAGCAAAATAGCTTGACCAGGCGTAGGATGAGGGCAACAACATAGTAAATCCCTAGTAATACAATATGTGTGGTTAGTATGTTCTGTGCCTAATAGTGGGCTGAGATGCGACCTGTCGACCTTTAGTCTGCAATACTAGGAGCAAATGGCTGCCGGAGATTCACGAAGTTATAGCTCTGACCTGGATAGGAACCGACGTACTATATTTGGCTACGTAGGTTTGTAACAAAAGGGCTGATAGAATAGACAATGTAGGCAGGTATGATTATTGGAATATATCACAATATTTTCCGCTCAATTTCGTCCTAGTGACATCATTCTTCGTATAAAACACACATTTACAAAAATAACATTTATATTTGGATATGATTTACCGTTCAAATTCTAAGTTTATGTAGTCAACCAACCTGCATTTGGCCAGTTGGTGGTTGACTCCCTAGTCAAGGGCCTTATCGCCCTAGTTTAGGGTAGGCCCGTGCTACAGCAGTGGGGACGTATATGGGCTGATGAAAATGATGATGATGATTTAGCGTTATCTATCGAAAATTGTGTGTTAATATTCAAAGAAGCAAAGAGAAAGCTGTTGCGAATCAAACCACATCACACATCCTTAGACTATTGATACCGTAACCTTTAGTACCACCTTAAAATCTATTAGTCTTTTAATCGATATAATATTATTATTGCTTTACCTTTAAATTTTTTTGAACAGAATGTATGCCCGGGATATTTTACCACACATGTCTTTTATCTAGTATCCTATGTAGGTATTCGACACTATTACAAGCGTCATAATCACGGGAGAACTACTTATTTTTCAACGAAAAACGGCACACTCTCATCTAACCAGAGATCCGATTGTAAGAGACCATGGGACTGAAAACCTCGACTCAAGATAAGATTCACTCGTAGATACGGCCAGTAATATCTGAGTTAACAACCCGGCTTTGCATGACTATAAATTGGGAACATAACAGCGTCCCCAGAGGCGGTTGGCGGTCGACCAATGCTTCGGTACTTTACCCGTGACATAATAACGTGGTGGGGTATAAATATGACGTTTGCCATAATCGATGTGCGGGATTTGTACCACTATATCTCAGTAGAAGTTATTATGCTGTTACTGTTATTTATGAGGTTCGTTGTTGTCAATGGAGCAATTTGGATTTCTAACTAGATTCTAATAAGGAATCACCACGTTTGGTGTATCCCAATCCGTAAGGGAATTCAGAGAGGTTAATGGGTTATACTGCTTTGATTTACCGTTTTAATCGATTTGGTAATTTTAAATCAATGAAGGACTACTAATGGATTTGGTAATTTCTTTATATGGTTGATCAAATAATTTGACACACCTTTCTACGAAACAACTTTGTACTTAAGTAGCAAACGAATTATTTGCTGTCGGTTTATAATAAAAATTTAAGTGATTTCCCTCTGTCATTTTGTCGCTACTCAAATTTTGATACGGCTTTTATAATAGAGATATTATAGTGATTCAGAATAAAGGTTCTTTTGTACATAAAACATAATAATAATACAGTAGCGTGTTTCTAATACTTTTAAAGCGAATTTCCCAGTTTTAAATTTTAATTATGGTAATTTTGGCGTCAAAAACTGCAATTGAGTCGTCAACGGTCACGGTTAACTAAACACCTAATTAACTTATTATTTACCGATGATTATTATTCATTGAAACACATTTGGACACGTCTCTATGCGCTTAAAACCATTTCGGCGGAACCAAACTTGAATGTAAATGGGTGTAATGTGCATAAAGTTGCATTCGTAATTAGTTACATAAACGTTTGTAAGCCGGCGTTGATAATTGTGTCGCGGTATAAACTAGTTATGCCAATAAAAGTGTCTGTTTGTTTGTAATATTTTCTCACCCTTACGGTGTTAAAAGGCATTAAAAGGTACATACATCATGCAGTTTGAACTTGTCTGCAGTTAAACGACCGATCTTTAAGTTAAAAATCACTGAACTGATTTTGATAGAGAAATAAGATAATAGTTTTATCCCATAAAGTAATAAAAAAATAATTAAGTATGTGAAATGATAAATACAGTTCTGTATTCATGTATTTTGAACAAAGGTTTAGGCCTGAAAATTGACAAAGAAAAATATTACCCAAATTGCGATGTTTTTAACGTGAATTTCACGCAAACTCGATGGCAAAAACTAGTCTCCGTGATTTGGTATTTAACATAATTTTGCGGCATTAAAATTGTTCAAATACCTTAATCGGGTGTTACAATCAATACGTCACGGTTATTGATACACCACTTAATATTAACTTATTAGTATTTAGTTTAGTTTTTAAGTTCAATAGGTTTAATATTAAACATACATCTATTTTGTACAGTGTTGATAAACTTGAACAAATAATATGCCCCTGTTCCATATATCCCATCGATATTATATTCACACTCGACTAAGGCCTTATCGCCCTAGTTTAGGGTAGGCCCGTGCCCCAGCAGTGGGGACGTATATAGGGCTGATGATGATGATGATATTCCCCGCCCTCGCTTTGCTTCGGGTATATCATACATAAACCTTCGTCTTGAATCCCTCTATCTATTAAAAAAATCGCATCAAAATCCGTTGTGTAATTGCAAAGATTTAAGATTATTTTACATACTATTGACAGAACGACCCAAGAAGCGACTTTGCTTTATACTATGTAGTGATAACACGGGCAATAAATACGAAATATCAATATTGCCGTTTCCTTCTTTCTTATATATATTTTACCGTACATTAGATATAATAAAAGCTAAAAGTTTACAATTATAGGCTGGCTGTTTTCTCACAACGTAGCCTGGCAATGTTCACATCATTGTTAATTCATAAAAATAAACACTTAATTGTTGTGACGATATTGTAACATACAAATGCTGTTTCACACAAACACTGTTCGTACGATAAAAAACATAATAATAATTTTTACAACAAAATTATTAAGTAAGCAGCAAAATGACAATGAAAGATAACATAAATAATCCTTACTTCCTTAACAATATTATAAATGCGAAAGTAACTGTCTGTCTGTCTGTCTGTTACGCTTTCACGCATCGAGTACTGAACCGATTTAAACTAAATTTGGTACAAATATAGTACAGAGCATACAGAGCCTAGGAAAGGATATGGGCTACTTTTTAACCTATAAAGAAGTAATGTTTTACCCTTAAACGTCTCTACGCGGACGAAGTCGTGGGCGGAAAGCTAGTTTAGTATATTTCTTTAACAATCAGCTCCTATCTACTTGTGACTGACTCATAGATCTATTGAACTTAAAGTTCCTAGGTTTTCTCCATCTTGATTTTTTTCTGGTCGAACTAAAGTATAAACAGATCCTGAATTTAACTGTAATCGATCAATCATTTGTCAGCTAGCAGTTAAAATACTGGCATATTCTTGGTCTAGGAAAATCGCTGCATCTGATTTATATCTCTAGTCATCTCGATTTCAATTTCTGCTAGAGAAAGAGGGTATGAGAGGGTATGAGGGGATGCTAGAGAAGGGGGATGAGTTTGAATACCACCACCACAAACATGTACCACTGTGTTATCAAATTTGAAATTAATATGTTTGATTATTGGACTCTTTAAGGGTGAAGGAAAAACATCGTGAAATCTGCACACCTATGATTAATTCCATGGTTGTGTAGTCGACCAACCCGCACTTAGCCAGCGTGGTAGTCTAATCGCGCTAGTTTAGCGTGGTCCCGTGCCCCAGCAGTAGGGACTATATGGGCTGATGATGATGATGATGAGTTTGGATATGGAATTTTATTTAGTAAATTGGTTTGCGTTCATATAAGCGCACAAAGTCAAAGCAGTGCTCAACGGAGCTTAGAAACAAATTGAATCAAATAAAACTGTAATTGGGCTATATTTATCAAAATTACAAAGATTAATAGGTACTTGCATCCATGGCTGCAGTGACCATAAACATTCGAAGTACGGTAAACGCATTCGACCCGACGCTTGCACAGCGAGTGCATTTCCAAAAGACATAAAATAAATTTGTATTAATCGCGCCAATTTGCGTGTAATTGCCATCGCAACATCCGTCTCCGCGGGATTTATTCGACGACTATCGCAAATTAATTGTTATGTTTCGTAATAAGCGCTGGGACCATTCCCGGCAATTCGTTTCAACATACGTATATTCGCGTATTGACAAGACATAAAACCGTTGAACGGTTAGTGTCATCTGACAGTGTGAAAGATTTTTATATGCCAGCTACTTCGTTCGCGTTTCCACCCGTTATTTATACATTTTTCATTGTTTCTTTGCTCGTTTTGGTCGCAGCGTGATGTTATATCTATAGCCTAAACCGTTCCTCGATAAATGGCCTATATATAGTAGTTCCTGAGATTAGCACGGTCCAACAAAGAAACAAATAAACTCTTCAGCTTTATAATATAAGTGTAGTATAGATATTCAGAACATTGTTATCTTTGCTCTGTTGCTTTTTATTTTAATTATCGTTATTTTTAAAGGTAGTAAATATTGAACTGGTACTTTTTGCTATGGCACACCCAGACTGTATGACTTGGCTCATTTACATTTTGTAACATGATTGTCGTTAAAAAGAGCAACTATCGTGTTTCTTGCCGGAGTCTTCTCGGTAGAATCGGCGTTCCGAACCGGTGGTAGAATCTTATTATTAGTAATGTGACTATTTATAAGTGCCTATATAAAGAAAGACATTTTTGATTTTGATACTCTTATTTACGACCGAAATATACAAGGGTTCACGAGTTACTTAAAATAAGCAAGTCGCACAGGAAATCTCAAGAAGTTGTCCGATTTGAAAGTGAAAGCACTATGTTTATCTGCTAGTTCCTATTGTAAATGTTTTACAGCCGAAGATAAAACTAATAGGTTAAATAGGTAGTCACATTTAAACTATAATTTCATCATATCTACTCCTGCCCGATACCAAAAAACTAATACCACCCTTTCTACGCATATGAATAACGACTATACCGGAGCCGCTCTTAGATGACTGATTTGACACTTTTCATTTTATATTTTGCATTTATCCTTGTTAAGAGGAACATAATATTTAGCGAATCATAAAGAACAACTTTTAAAAATAAGACGTTATTTCAAAATGTCAAATGCACCTAATTATCTAATTAAATGAGAAACTTCAATTCAATCTTCTGGATGTGAATAAATGTTTTTAATAAAAATTTGTTATATTAGACCTTGCTTGGTTATAAAGTGGAAATAACTGTTACTTATAATACTTCGGCAATTTTACTGTTGTCTCTCACTAGTGCAGTCAGTCTGACACGTGTCAAATCAGTCAACTTAGATCAGCTCTGGTATACAAAAATTCTGGTATTCGTTTTTGGTATTTGAAAGCTATCTTCCAAAAGTCTCACCAAGCTCTCGTTCAAAGGGAACATTTAGGTGTTAAAAACCGACTTTCCGCTCATCATTCGGCCGTCAATCAATGCGGTTGTTTTTTTTATCTACTGTTACCTCACAATACGTAACAATGCGTATCAGAGTAGCGTCCAATCGACAATGTTTCACGCGAGTGCGCTCCCACGCAGGCTTGGGCGTTAAGTAACAGCATTTTCCTGTTCAATTGTTGTAAAGGCGAGTATAAACTTGATTTTTAGACTACGATGATGGCTTGGAGTAGCCTTGTCATCGTCACCGAACTTGCGGGTGAGCGGATGGCTCTCACACCTAAAAAGTATTAAACTTGAGCATTTTCTAGAGCATTTCGGTGTAATGTTACATTCTTACGAATGGTACAATATAAATAAAAGCTCAGTTAGCCTAGTCTTTCCCTAAATGTCGTGTTTGAAGAGCGTTTCGACTAAATTTAATAATGACGAACAATCGAAATAAAATTCTTATACATTGGGACATCGGCAAAATGAATATACATAGATATTTATAAATACATAATCACAACCAGACACGGAACAAACACCGATGTTCATCACACAAATACACATTTCTCCAGCGTGGGAATCGAACCTACTACACTTGGAACCGTAGACAGTTCACTAACCATTGTTCCACTGAACCAGTCACACGTCAATATTCATATACAAGTATATTCTTTAGCTAGTCTATACTCGCCTTAAGGTAAGCCGGTGACTGGTATAATGCACAGTGTTAAATTAAAGTGTATTGAACACGTTGACACCTGTGAGCTATTATACAATCTGCGTGTACATATGGCTTGTTAGCATGGGTTGTGTAAGTCGGGTCACCATTTAACCTCAGATAAAACAATTTCTCTCGCCATCACGTGTAACGTACGTATCTTTATTAGGGTTCCGTTGCGTCTATTTTTTACCAAAATGGCAATATCAAAACCCTGTTACTAAAACGTCGCTGTCTCTCCATTTGATTGTCACCAGTAGCGCTACCATGAGTTTAAAAGTTACGGACTCGATATCGCCTACTTAAATATGTCTATGAAAAACTTGAACAGCGCCCCTGGTGGTTACGCTAAGAACTAAAATCAGTCGTATGAAAAAAACAACTCGATAGGTTTTTAACGTACGTAAGTTTTCGATAGCCAACTCATGGTACCGCTACTGGTCACATGTTAAGGACCGCGATAGCTAGACCGTTAATATTTTCGCAAATGAAATATTTCTGTTGCCACTTTATAAAAAAAAATATAGCTATACGCACTATTTTTATTTTTGGACTGGCTCGGTGGAACAGTGGCTAGTGACTCAGGTTCATAACCTACGGTTCCAAGAGTCGTGGGTTCGATTCCCACTCGGGACAAATATTTGTGTGACGAACATCGGTGTTTGTTCCGTGTCTGGGTGTATTATTAAATATATTTAAGTTTATTTGTGTATCCACTGTTGATTCTGATATCCGTAACACAAGTGATTAAGCTACTTACTACGGGATCAGATCAATGTATGTGATGTTGTGCAATATTTATTTTATTTTTATTTTATTTGGATTTTTTTAAAATTTGACCTCAATGTTATCTATAATATATAAAAATTAATCGCAAAATGTGTTGGTAAGCGCATAACTCAACAACGCCAGAACCAATTTGGCCAATTATTTTATTTAAATGTTCGTTGAAGTCCAAGGATGGTTCTTACGGCGAGAAAAAATCGAATAATTGCCGGGAAACCCCTAAAAACCGCCCTTTTCTTTTTCTCAATTTTTTGGCAGGCCGAAGTCTGTCGGGTCGGCTAGTATGAAATAAAATATTTTACAATTAAGCCATAGTATGATAGAACTTTCAACAATAAAATACAGTAGACAAACACATAAAAAAATCAAAAATTGTGTACACTATTAATTAAACATAATCCAGGTCACTACTACAAAATCCAAATATGCAGTTTGTTTGCTACTGGACGGAACAATAGCAAAATTCGTTCCGCACCTAATTCCGACCAATGTTCCAATGTTCCCGACCACCAATTAAGTCGGCAACTCTAGACGCATCCCACGACCGACAATTTGATTGAAACAATCAAATCTCGAAGCGAAACAATGAATACGAGAGTTATTAATCAATTGAATAAATTGTGAGCGGAGACTTTTCGATTGTAAAATCTGTATCGAGTTGGCCAATAGTTGTTGTGCTTGCTATTGTTTATTAATTAATCTACCTACCTACCCTTTCGTACCATTCTAAAAATAATTAATAATTCAAAGCTTTTGAATAAGACTGTCTTGTTATAAGTTTTCTTATCTATTTCTCTTTTCTACTGTGACGTACTCAACTGTATGACATGGCTCATTTTCGACCATGTCATGTGATAATCGGTTAAAAAGAGTAACTATCGACTTTCCTGCCAGTGTCTTCTGGGTAAAATCAACGTTCCAAACCGGTGGTAGAATCACTAATCTATTACCTATTTATTTCCTGTACCGAAGACTTATAAGTGCGTGCAATAAAGAAATGTTGACTTTGACTTTGTTTAAAGGTAATTATTTATTTTGCAACCTGAACATTTCTTATGACATGATATTCAACCTGGCTTGGATACATAGTTGCAAATACATTATTAATTAAATACATTAAAGAGAGATAATGTTTTAAAAGCACGATAAGTAGGTAGGATTATTTTAAATAAAGGAAAACCGAAATCAACAGCGTTAACAAACAACACTTTTATTTTATTTTTAATGTTCGGTTTATCGTTAATGGAAAACTGACTGATTAAAGTGAATTAATTATTACTGAAAGTAAATGTACCAATTAGTGCATGCATATTAATTTAACATGACTTTTTAACGCTGCATTATCAAATTACTGCACTTCATATTTCTTATTTATTTCTTCATTTAACTTAAGTGACGTTGTATTTTTACTACATATGCAACTACCAAATGAAAGCGTCAGTAGCCGAGTGGTTAAGGGTGTTGCTTGGCATGCGAGAGGTCGCCTGTTCAATCCCCGTCACGTACGACTGTATTTTTCAAATTTGAAATTCATACGTACGATTAGTCGACGCTTAAACGGTGAAGGAAAACACCGCGAGGAAACCTGCACACCTACTTAGTAATTCTAAGGTTGTGTAGTCGACCAACCCGCACTTGGCCAGTATGTTTGACTGTGGCCTGATTGATCGCCCTAGCTTAGGGTAGGCTCGTGCCCCAGTGAAGACATATAAGGGCTGATGATGATGATGAAAAGGAAGACTTCGGTTAACCATGAACCTCACCGATTATTATAACTTTCTTGAAAAATCAGCAAAATTACCTGAAACAGAAGAAAAGCTTCTATAAGTATATTTTGTTATCAGTTATCAATAAACATATACACATACACACATTTTATTTTCATTTTAAAAATAACACTTTTTTAATAAAGGTGTTCCGTAAAAGTATTTCCGTAACTTTTATTTATTTATTTATTATGATACACAAACAGATTACTGTCATTACAGGAATAGGTAGGTTGTAACAATTGAACATAGCCTAGACAGTATTCCTATGAAGTGTACACAGCATTCTTTGTGTTCACATAATTTATTTATTAAACTAATAATATATAAATTATTTGTTGTTTTCGCCAATAGCAACTATACACCGTGAAATTTTAGTGGTTGTTTTCCCGCAGTAAAATGATTCTATCTTAGTAGTACAATAGATTTGTGCAGTTCTTTTTTGTTAAAATCAATAAATGCCGGTTTTACGAAAGGTTTAACCGAAACTCGAAAGCACGTTCGAACCGCTTTATGACTAAGGGTGTCGAGCTTTTTCAGCTTTAAACATCGATTTTAAGCGGCAAGCAGTACCTGATTACGTCACATCTTATAAAAAAACGATAGCTTCTCTCGTTTTCGAGTTGAAAAATTATTATTTTGAAAATTTTAAAAGAAAAAATATTTTTTTCGAGGAATTATTTGCATGATTCGATAGTATTACTAAAGGCAAATCGTTCTGCCACGGGAAAACAACCACTAAAATTTCACGGTGTATATAGTTAAATATCAGTTGCACCTATTTAAATGTATAATTAAAAAAATATATACAATAGGTCTACACGCAATTTAAAAATTTACTAATACATGGCTACTTACTGCCCAAGCAACTTTTCGACTGGATTACACCAGACATGGTCGCTCGCGACCATTCTATCGTATCATAATTACATAGTTTTTATAAAGACTAAAATAGTATCTATCTTAGGGTCAGAATATCAAACATACACACAATAAAACTAGTAGATATATACTATTCTCTTTTCTACAAAATCGAAAGTGCAGACACATTTCATAATTGCCCACTCGTTTGTAGTCTGCAAACAGTGCCGTCTCACTTTCATCTTAAGCGGAAATCTGTTTGATGATTCTTCACTGTTAATTAGAATAAAAAAGTACTTATTTTGTTCAACACACCGTGTCTAACTCACTTATCGTTTGTAACGAGTAATCAATGCTATCTATGAGTGTAAATATTATGCATATACAATGTGCATTATTCGACTCTGTACAATGTACAATGATATGAACTTAAATAAGCTAGAATGTCGAACGAGGCTACTAAAATATATCGGGGTTGTGTTTAGATACGTGGGTAGGTTTGCCCCTTGGGAGTTATCAATCAACAAGTTTTTTGGCAAAAAGCTAAATGATGCGTTCGTATTTTAATCTGTAATATGTTTATTAGTAAATAACTAATGTTCATCTGTTTGTTTTACTTTGTCGGTACCAATATTAAATTTACTCGCCGGTGCTATAACTGACTCTACTTGAACGGAATCACGTGCTAAGACTATAATAACATAAAAACCTTATTTTCCGAATCACTACATATTATAAAACAGAGTCGCATCTCGTGTTAGCCTGTCCCCATGTATGCTTAAATGTTTAAAACTACACAACGGATGCTGGCCGAGTGGTTAAGGTCGTTGCTTGCCATGCGAGAGGTCGCTAGTTCAAACCCCGCCAGGTACCAATCTGTTTTTCAAATTTGAAATTCATATGTACCATCATTTGACGCTTTAACGGCAAAGGAAAACTCGTGAGGAAACTAGCACACCTGAGGGATTTCTCAACGTCGCATGTCAGAGGCCTATGGGCGGTTTAAACTCTGGCACCAGGTTGTTCATCAACCAAACGATAAGATGAAGAGGAATAAGAGGAAGGTTTTGTGTATTATATTATACTCGACCCGCGTTTGACTAGTATATTATAATACTAAGTACTACTGCATCTCTAACATTGTTTATCAGTCACGCCCACCAATTCTGATAATGCCCGCTAAATTATACAATAGAGCGATAAAATTGCGTGCGATACGAACAAAATATTCAACAGCTAGCAAACAAAAATAAATGTAATTTGGCGATAAACCAGCGGATGTTAAACTCTTATCACGAGATGGACTGACAATTTGTATGAAATGTGACTGGACAAAAGGCGGTGTTGAACAAAATGGAAATGACGGCCGTAATGCGAAAAAAAGTGTTGCAATATTTTGATGCATTGTTAACGAAATGGAGCGACGACAGATGAATCTGAATGCAAGGCCGGTGACAGCTCATGTGACCACTATTATGTAGTAAAAATGTTTCAATATAGTTTTTAGGGTTTTAGACTATTCCTATACACTAAATATTAGTCGGTCGCTCGCGACCATGATTGGTGTAACCCAGTCAAAACGTCGGGCAGTAAGTAGCTGTGCATTTGCTACTCTTGCTACCGCGTGTAGACCCATAAAGACTAATATTATGGTTTCAGGGCTCCTTAACCAAAGGGTAAAACGGGACCTTACTAAGGTCGTCTGTCGGTTCTTCCGTCCGTCACTCCGTCTCTCACCAGGCTGTATCCCAAGAACGGTAATAGATGAAATTTACACAGATGCCGTATTTATATTGCCTCTGCATAAACAAATAAAAGTCTTCAACGAAGGCTTCCATACAACAAACGTGATTTTTTTTATAATATTGTTACGGAACCAGTCGTGTGCGACTGTATCACTTTGCCGGTTTGTTGTATTTATCCTAATATGTATAGATGTCTGTAACACATTGTGTTTAAATAACAAAAATAATAATAATTTATTCGAAAAATGAAAATTTTGTTTTCAATCGTATGTTTTTATTTTGACTGTAGCGTAGAAAATAGTTGCAATTGTAAGAATAAAAGCAGATTAATATTTGAATCTATGATACCTGCTTATTTGAATAATGATACAAAATACCCATGTCACTATTATTTGAATGATTCAAATTTATCAAATTAGTTCCAGTCCACTTGGATTGAATGGTTATTACGCCGATTTTGTAGGTGCAACATAATCACATTTACCCCTGCATCCCTGACAGATTAGACGACTAGGGTTACCAAAAGTATAGGTAATGAATACAATTTTGTGTTTTTACTTTCTTATATATTTTCTGTATTAACTGTGACCATAATGACGAAGTAGTCTAGCTTAAGGTACTTATTTATAGTGATCTTTCGTGGGAAATTCTTTCAATTCAGTAGGAGCAAAACGAAAACAGGATTTTTGAACCTACTAAAATTGTTAATGCAAAAATTAAAGATTTTTACTATCGAGCTTTTTTTCCATCCGGTCCAGATCCGGTTTAAATGGAATTTTCCACCACAGTATAGACCCTGAGAAAGGACATAGGCTATAGGTTTTAAATCGACTCTGCTCTATGGGAGTAAACGCGATAAACATCTCCAATCTAGTTACTACTTACTAGTTAGCCATACAACTAACAAATACACACACACTATTACACACTTTGATCTGATCCCGTGGTAAGTAGCTTAAGCACTTGTGTTACGGATATTAAAATCAACAGTGGACACACAAATCTACTTAAATATATTTAATAACACATCCGTACACGGAACAAACACTGATGTTCGTCACACAAATATTTGTCGGGAGTGGGAATCGAACCCACGACTCTTGGAACCGTAGGTAGTAAACCTGGGTCACTATAACCATTGTTTCGCCGAGCCAATCATTCCAATTTGGTGCGCGCACGACGGTGCTGCCCTCGTTTTGGTGGCGTTTCTTTCGTTAAATCTTATGGAGTGAAATTAGTACCAACGGCCGCCGCTAGCAATAACAACGGACATCTCATAAGATTACATGCGTTATTGACAATCAGCGCCATTTCTTTGCACGGTCCCATATACCTGTAGCTCTACGCACCTCACAATACTCACCATTCAACACGATAATCATAAACAAATATGCCCTACCATTGAATGTGCTGTTATTGTATTTGATTGGACAATACGGTGCATCGCAACGGCCAATCGCGCCAGCCCTACACAAACCGAATTATAATACAATCAATCGGATTATCTGCAATTCGGACCGGTTTGAATGGACACGGACGTGATATCCGATATATCGGATATATCGGATACATCCGGACGCGGTGCGAGCGTCAATCACACGGAATCAATGCTAAACTCCTTACCCCCTGCCTGAGCCTGTTCACTCAAGTATGTGTATTGTACTTGTTGGGATCCTTTCATGTAGTTTACTCGTGTATATTGACGACCTACATACGATTATGTGTACGGCCTTTCAACAAATAAAATGCAGAAGGATTTAACATCTCTGAGTGACGTGTAGGCACAGAAAGGATGAAATTGTTTATGGTTTAGAAAACTGAAAATGTCCGGGATATTAACCATGTTATTTTGTTTTAATAAGTCGCACGTAATAAAATACTTAGAAAGAGGATAGACCGATATGTCTGCTTCTACCGTTCTACCTACCGACCTACCGTCATTCTCGCAGTCCTACAATTCACCGGTGATTATGACACTTGCAAAAACATGGTAAATATCACGGACATTTCCAGTTTTCTAATGTGTGTAACCATAGCAGTTTAAAATTAAATAAAGGTCACATTTCCTTGGGATTCATTATGGCATCGGTAAAATTAAAATTTAATATATGTGAGAACAAACAACTTGAAGCTTTAACTGATTTTTGGGACGAATAAATAGCTCAACCTGACCAAATTCAGTTTATCATGCTAGGTAAAATTGTCAATCTGTGCCTTCCAATATAACATTCAAGTTTTCGCGTTCCACACAGTACCTCATAATAACACATCAAGTTTCATTATACGTATTATATCATTAAACTATAGCACCTTCGTC
Source organism: Maruca vitrata (assembly GCA_039566165.1). Classification (NCBI taxonomy): domain Eukaryota; kingdom Metazoa; phylum Arthropoda; class Insecta; order Lepidoptera; family Crambidae; genus Maruca; species Maruca vitrata. The sequence goes on from CM076921.1 coordinate 10,713,867, forward strand.
AGATAAGGCCTCGTCCACTAGCAAGCGAAATCAGACGCTCGCCATCATTCCGGTGACCATTATTGCGTCATGTTACGACGTGTGTACACGGGCCAAGACAATGCCGGCCGTCCGCCGATGCGACACAATGTCCGGATCGACAAAGGGATATCGGTATTGTAATGATTATTGATACCGTTAATGGGCAGTTCGCGAATACAGCGCTTGGGATGAGTGAGGTTCGTGATTTTTACGAATTTCAGTGTATTGTTTTTTTGTGTTTTCATCAATAAATACAAAAGTATATCCGTTGTTTGTATTCATAGAAAACTTTTGTATAAAATATCTTGGGTATGTGTTTTGAACTCTTTATAGCCAGTTTTGTTTGTATTTAAGTGTATTTCAAGAATTAATATCCATAAAACACAAAATTCAATTCAAGTTCATCCTGTGCTTATCTGATTTATACGGCTAACTGCCCTATGGCCTCAGTCTACCTCCAAATGACCATAGGCATGTTAGTATGCATTCTCGTTTACATCAGTGAAATTAATAATAGAAGCCATAATGGCGTCGCAGTAATAATAAAGTCAGGTGCGAAAAGCCCATACATCATGCAATAAAATCGTGACACCACACAATACAACTCATCAAAAACGCCATTAGATCCTCCCATAATGCGCACGCAAATTGAATTCGTATTAAGGGATGTCTGCAAACACATAAGTGAGTTTATTCAAAAATAAACCGTGCGAACGAAAAGATTTTGTTACTTTTTTGCACAAAAAAATATAAGAAATAAAATGTACTAAAACCTCAAGACGATTCTAATGAGCTACTTTGTCACAAGTTTGCTACAGTTAATGTTTTTTTATGTCAAATGAAAACCTAGGCTTTGCACTGAAACTCAATTCACGTTCAGTGAATTGAGGCGCGAAGAACGAGACAATATTGAAACAACGTTTGCGAGAGTATAATTCATTTTACGAGAACTGGTGTCATTATCCTTATGACCGGACACATATTCCGTCAATAAATAATATGCTATGCATAGATTTAAGTTAGTACATAATAACCCATTTAAATATTTTTCCTCCAATTTTGGGCATAGGACAGCAATGGGCAACCCTAGTAAGTATTTGAATTAAAAGCGTCCTATTGGTGTAGAATTCAGCAATTGTTCGTGTGACCGTATGTTTCGCACAGTGTGTGAGTAACGTTGCTATGATTTTATTGACCTATTATAATATAAAGTACTCGGTATTGCTACAGTTACTATATTACTAGTATTACCACAGTACATTACTTAGTTGTTGAAAATAATATCAAAAGTTGTATAATATGACATTTTACGCCTGTTACCTTCGATCGTCATTTGTTTAAAAGTACTTAAATAATCAACCTGTCGTTTTATCAATAGAAAAATAAGGAAAATCCAATTAAATAATCAGCATTTTATACCTAAAAGCCACTTTGTTTAAGTGTCAACTCAGCCTGTTACTCGTGAATTTACGACACCAAGATATTCGTTAGTAATTATTTTATAATTCTAAGACGCGTATGGCACCGCACGCACGGCTAAAATTACACTGACAATTACGTAGTGAAGTTGGAACTGCGTCTTTGAATATTAATGGCAGCCGTAGTTAATCCAATTCCCTCCAAACAATGCATATACTGTTTCCACTAAATATTTCAGCAAATTGATCAAGCCGGCTTGTGTTCAGAATAGATAAAACTTGTCGATCTATATTCGTCTATCCTTCCAGGGAATATAATCTGATTGTACAGTAGCGCTAAGATATCAAACCCACAAAATGAGATAGATTTTATTTATTTAGGAGCAAACAGTAGTATAAGAGGCCGAAAAAATATCGCGTTACAATTTAGAGCATACATGGTCCCACCGAAGGGGACCGTAAACTAGGGCGATCAGGCATAAGGTCGATTATAAAAACGTCTCTTTAAGCTGATAAAAAAAAACTTGTATCTAAGCAACGCAAAGGCACCTTTCTGTCTTATCTTGCAAAATGAGATACTTACTTTTATCTATTCACCAACAAAACACAGTGTAACCGGCCACGAAAACGTCAGACGCGCGAAAAAAAAATCAATCAGCAATGCGCAGCGGAAAACCGACACGAATATCAATATTGGCGATATCGCGACAGATTCGCCGCGGCCGTAACAAGCCGGGTCGCTGACAAAACAAATTTACATAAATCCCCGCGAATCCGTAAAAATGACGCGACACAGGAGAGCCGATAAGCTTCGGATATCATTAGTCGGCGCGGAACGGAGCTATCAGTCACTTGTACGGCCTCGGTGACGACCTTTCCTATCAAAAATCGAAATTTCCTTTCGTCCTTTCCCGTTGAAGGTTTTTAAATTATTTAAAAGCTCTAAGATTTAAAAGAAAAAACTTACTTCCTGAATAAAATTATCGTTATTCTTGAAAGCTCTCTTAAAACCCTAAATTTTATTCTTAATCATTCAAATGCATTAGAAAAACTGGGACGTTACATGCATCGGTGAAATAATAAACAAAGAAAAAATAATAGTAGTGCTATGATCACAATGTCACGAACGGTTTTTTTCATTGGTGATATCCATAAAACTAATTTTAGTCTTTCAAAAAGACTGCAAACGCAATAAAACAAAGGAAGTCAATAAGTACTCGAAGACGTTTCTAACAACTTGCCCATAAACAATGACTCATCCGGAGATACGCTGCTGCAATAACTAAATAGCTATTGTATGGCTATGACCATCACTCAAACTCACAACCAATTACGTTTCGAATTCTATGCAATTCCATGCACCGGATGACATAATGGCCAAACTCCTATGACACGACTCCGTCATATAACCTAAGTTCCTTTCTAACGCTCGAGACACAATCAGACTGAATCTTCTCAGAGGATTTCTATTCTCATTCACGCTGCAAAACTTGAAAGGGCATTTTATATATCGACGAAGCGATCCTTTCACCTAATGCAGCTTCCATTCTCGATCGCTTCTATTGGATTACCATCGCTACGATATACGCCCTCAACTCTGAAATTAACTCCGTTTCTTGCTCATGTGAACTTAATAAAAAAATAAAGTAAAAATGATACCGTTGAAGCATAAAGATCTTTCTGCTGAATTCGTGTCTTTGTAGAGATAAAATCTTTGGAACGGGTGAATTATAATTTCAAATTTAGGCTACAAACGATCCGCTATAACTACGTATTTGACCTTTGGCGGATAGCTGACCTTTCTGTGTCAAGTCTCACGGTGCTAGTTGTTCAAATTTGCATCTTTTTTTAAAACATTTTTTCTCGACGGTTAGATTTGTGCTTTCTCCTAAACATCTAGGTTAGTTTCGAGATAGTTGTTGTCGGAATAGCTCTTTGAATTCTTACGATGAAAGCCATTAATTGATTGTTTTGATTGTAGTATAATTACTTTTAAAATTATATATTATAACAAAATGTTTTGAAAAAATCCTAAATTTATCACCACGTTGTCCTACTTCCTGATCAAACAGGTTTTACTACTCTGGCTTTTTTGAACGTGATTCTCACAAAATTTCCAATGCATCTTAACTAGACATCTCATTCGAAACCCATAAAACGAAATGGAAAAAGATTTAATCAGATTTGAAGACGCTGTTAACCAACTAATTCCCGGTTGGATCAAAAAACAAAAGGCAATCTCTTCGAAAACAATACGGCACGGTGACTGAGAGCGATCTATTCTAGTAAGAGGCATTAGTGAAGGAGGTTCGATGCACATCGGAGAGGTCACCACAGTGGGAGGCTGGAGGGGGGCAAGAGGTGGGAGGGGGCGAAAGGTCAACCAGCCGGTTGCTTCACCGGAATGCTCGCCGCTATGCGATCTTCCTCCATTAAATGTGACGACCTCTTATTAAATTGTTTTATGCAACGCGACAGGTTTATTATTAGGCTTACGCCGCGTATTTCTCAATACCGAAGATTTGCTACTCAATAAAGCTATGTGTAAGATTGCTTATGAAATGAAATTGAATATGGTATTTGAGTTTCATTAAAATAATATTAAATGAGCAATCGGCTAGAAGCAACCGTTTGCTTACGACGTGCTTTAAAGTTATACATTTTTGTGATTCTCTTCAAAAAGTACAGTTCTTGAGCTGTATTTCTTCTAAGAAGTAAATTTTCTTAAAATATTTCTATTTGTAAACGTACAAATATATAGTATCTTATATTACTGCAATCTTTAAAACATATTTTATAAACGTGTTCGTCATGTGTCTCGGCATAGCTCAGTAAAATTATTGCAGTTTAATTGAGCTTTAACTTCACAACAGCATTAAACTAACGAACGCTTTCTAATTATTTAATTATGCAAATGAGTAAATAGTTAGTGAGCCACATATTAGAGCTTTAACTTCTTTATAAAGTCGAAGTTGTGACTACGAATGACGATGCTTATTTTTTGTTTATGCCCTCAAATCATATTATAATAATAATTTTAAGTTGGCATGACCTAACGGGTCACCTCATCATCAAAACGTCATTTCAATCACCGACATCAAGTACCAGAAATGGTATTTTAACCAATCATTCTTGATGATCTGACAGAAATTATGCCAAAGTTGTTTTTCATAATGCTAACAGGTACCAAACACTTTTTTGTACCTATGAAGAAATTCTAAGGTTGTGTAGCCGACCAACCCGCATTTAGCGAGCCTAGTTTATTAAGGCCTGATCGCCCTTGTTAAGGTTAAACCCGTGCTCCAGCAGTGGAAACGTATATAGACTGATGATGATACTATCAATAGTAAATACTGCACATCTTCTCATCCTCAAGTTTACGACGCAGACCTCTGACCTATGAATAGACGCGGCACCGGTCATCCACTTGTCATGTACCGTAAGGTGATTACCCCATTTGGATTCTATTGTGGGCTTTGTGCACATAACCATCAACACCAATATAACTCCTAAATGCAGTGACAGAGAGATCAATTTCGATCGCGGCGACTTAAACTAACAATGAGTGATTTATGACACAATTGGCGTTCGTACGGTCATCAAATATGTGCACGTTAATGTTTGTAATTTGGTCAACTATTGCTCATAACTGTTGTGTTGTACAAAATAGACACATTGGGTGTCGATGTTATTTTTAGTTGACTTCGTCGGACTAAAAGGTAAAGTTTCAACTTTAAAATTCCGAACTTTTAAATTTGATTGACTTTGCAGACTTCATTGTATTGGCAGACTTCTTAGTTTAAAAGTCTCGAGTTTTAAAATTAAACAATCAAAAATTCACTCTAGATAGACAGCGGCATTTTTAAAATTGTGTTACAAACATTACGTAACATAAAGTAGTAACAATTGACAGCAAAACTACATAAACTAAATGTCATTATTAGAGTTGTAATTCATGACGGGTTTTGTCATCAATTACACATGCATAACCAACCAAGAAATACAGGTAGACCATAAATAAAATGATTACTCAAACATATGAAAGAGAAGTCAATAAAAACACGGAACAGGATTCTATCAAGAAATCAGATGTTACTTGCATTACGTAATACAAGACATACACATAAATGTCCCGTTAAGAATGTTACAACATTTAGATTTCTTTTAGATAACATTAATTACCATGATATTTTCAATAAACCAATCATATAAGATGCAGTATCTACAGGTGATATCATACAAAGTCTTTATAAAACAATAAAATGTTAGTTTAGTCAAATACCTGGCGCACAATTATTAACTTCTAGTAAAATTGTCGTTGTACATTTTTTTCAATATCTTATTTCAAATTACTTTTACATTCAGAGTACGAGATATTTCAAATAAGACAGAAGCGAATTTAACTGAAATAGAATAGGCTAGCTTCAGATGTACAAATGCTCGAGTTAATTGGAATATTCTACATTCCAATACTCTATAAATGTGTTTTACATTTACAGATCCAACTAACTATTGGCAGTTTGTTGTCTCTTAGGGACACGCTGAGAAAAAGTTTATCTTATACCTATTTGATTAATAAAAGTAAGGTGTAACAAAATGTTTAATGGTAATTGGTAATATACAGTCAATATAACCGCATCTATAGATTACAGTACAAAAATTGTTTATCCTTTATGATTCAAAGTTACAAGCACTTATTTTAATGATTAATTTTAGCGCTTTCTCACCACTTCTAATGCCGATTATTGGAAAGAATATTCAGTTCATTTAATCTCTGGAATACGGCAGAAAAATCCTCCGTTTTATGAATCAAACCTGCAAGAACTGATAAAAATCATTAATTTGACGATCACGCCATTTCTACGTCATTATGACGTCAGCACTTAAAGGTGACTATAGCTGGCAACATTTAAAACCTACCTACCCAAAAACTCGGCAAAGTATACCTACCTAAGTTATAAACGCAACGTTAATCCCAAGAAGAGCACCTTTCACGCTACGTTTGATCCGGGAGTGAGCGCTAAAATGGTTATCTACGCGCTATTTAACTCGCTACCGGCTTTTATTGTTTTGACTTTGTTTATTTTCCGAGTGTTTAAGATGTGTTTATTGGCGGTACTCTTCAATTATTGCGTCTCTCTCTGAAAACTGCGGTCAGGATACATTCAAAATAGTATATTTTTTGACTTACAACTGTCACACATCTTCACCTGGTCTGAATTAGGTGAGAAATAGAATAGAATTAGTAGTTATTTATTTGGCTCAAATTATACGTAAATGTCAATATGCGAGTATTATGGTGACCAGTAGCATAAAAGAAATATCCAAGGAATCTCACTTAGATGAAATTGAAACCAAATATGTATTTAGTTACATCATTTTCTTTCCAAGCAATTGAAATGAGAACCCACAACAATCGACGACATCTATACTAATATTATAAAGAGGAAAGATTTGTATTTTTGTATTTTTGTATTTTTGTATGTTTGTAATGAATAAACTCAAAAACTACTGGACCGGTTGCAATAATTTTTTCACCATTAGAAAGCTGCATTATTCAGAAGTAACATAGGCTATATTATATTTTTAAAAAAATTAGGGATCCTTACTAAAACTCCAATAATGTAACCCAAGGTGTAAAAAATAGACCTGAAAAATTCCTTATGTCGCGTGCGCTGCGAAAACTATTGAAGATAGAACAAAACCATTTACTAAGACTTTGCAGAACTCATCATTATCTACAAAAAGTGTCGCGGCAGCATATGTCTAAATATTATAGTTATGTCACAGCAAGCGGTTTTTTATTCTAAAAATTTAATTTATATTCCGCCGCTTGAAAGGGCTCTTTATTTGTACCTTGGTATTAATCCTTATCAAAATAAATTATTTTATATTCAAGACGGCTTCAATACCTTTTTATAACTTTTTGAATTATTCAATTCGGACATTTAATTCGGAAGATATCACGAGTTTAAAAATGCAAGTATTAGAAAAAAGTCGCGTGGTTTGCCGCCACCGCGCTCAGCTAGCCAGCATGCGATGTAGGCTCTATGTAAGCGTCACTGGGGTACGGGGGAGTCAATGTAATATGTAATATAATAATAAGTATTATAAAGAGGAATAAAAAAATAATAGATTTCTCTTACGGCTTAAAATATATTACATAGAGATAGAGATATCCCCGAAGCGAAGCGAGGGCGGGTCGCTATTAGAAATAAAGAAAAACGTCTGTAAGAAAAAAATAACTAGACGTTCAATACATACTTTTGCAATACGGAGCTGGATTATAATACATTTATACAAAACGAACAGATCCTATCACAATAACAATGTGATGAATATTTTTGTTTCCCATCCTACCGCTGAATGGGGGCGGATATAGAGAAATCCTATCATAGGATTGATTCATTGCAATTCTCAGCCGTCCAATAGAATAGCAGGAACGGTAATAGCCGTGGTATCTACTAAATTATTTTGCTTCTGGTATCTCAACACTACTGGAGGGATATTTTCGGCCGGATCGGAACGGACTCGACAAACTAAATGCCTATTCTAATTCTATTGCAAGCGAGACGACCGAGTTTAGAGCATACCATTATAATGGCTTAATTGAAACTGCTACGTATTCACTTATAAATAACGTGTTCCGCTGTCGGACAGGTGAAATAGAACATTTTGTGAAGATGGTAAATGTTTGTTAGGGCAAGTATTCTGTAATTTATTCGAATCTTAATCAAAATCTTTTTTCGAAACACGGTGAGCGTTTCAGAATTACGGATTTTTTAAAATCCGGTATTGACATTAGAGTTCACAAAATGTCTTGCACAAACTTGCGAAAGTAGATCAGTCTGTCTGTCTGCCTGTTGTGGTAAAATTGATATAATTTATTTTGTTTTTTTTTTTGTAATTTGGAACACAGATAATTTATCTGTCTTCCAAAATAGATCATAATCTAAGAAATAACTAAGCTAATTTCAAAACTGTGCCGATAACTTACTATTTTTTTACGCTATAAACAACTTCGCACGGCCAAGTCACAGACAAAAAGCTAGCTTTTTTTCCTAACTGACATCGATGATGGCTCGGAATAACCTCGTCATCATCACCGGACTTGCGGGGGAGCGGCTGGCTCTCACCAGTCTCACCCCTAAAAAAGCTAGCATTGTTAAAACATCACTAAAATGACTGGCTCGGTGGAACAGTGGTTAGTGACCCAGGTTCACTGACAACGGTTCCAAGAGTCGTGGGTTCGATTCCCACCCGGGACAAATATTTGTGTGGCAAACATAAGTGTTTGTTCTGTGTCTGGGTGTGTAATTAAATATACATATTTAAGTATATTTGCGTATCCAATGTTGTTTCTTATTTCCGTATCACAAGTCCTTAAGCTACTTACCACGGGATCACATAAATGTATGTGAAGTTGTGCAAAATTTATTTATTTATTACTTAAATTCCATCAAAACCCACCCAAACACGCTCGCATCTCGTATACCTACGGGTATGGGTATTAACTATGTAATCCTACAATCAAGAAGCCTCTTGCAAGACGCCTCCGCCGGCCTAGCTGTAAAAGCTAACAATTTCCCTTGGCTAATGCCGCTCACCTGGCTCAGTTGAGATACACCGGGTATAAGCCACGATAAACTCGTTGCAATATTTCAAAATTGATTTTAAGTCTAGACAGAATGAAAATGACACCAATAGTATTTCATAGATTGATCGTCAAAAACGTGTATCTGTGCCGAAAGGTATATAAGCCACGATAAACTCGGTGCAATATTTCAATATGTATTTTAAGTCAGAATGAAAGTGACGACAGGGTCATTCCGTAGAATGCCCATCAAGATGATACACGTGTGCCGAGTACCAATGGTGGACTACACATTCAATGTTCATTATATTTATTTATTGAATAAAAGTACACTTACAGGATAATTACAGGTCTTAACATATATAAATATGGTAAGACTGTTACATGTAATTATCTTAATGTATAAATACAGACATATAGCATGTTATACTTGGTTATTTAAGCATTTGTACAGTATGCCCCTATTCAGAAAGAAAAAAGATTTTTTTTTTTAAAAAAGAGGCTTTACAACTATTATCAAATCAAAACCATCGCTACTCGAATACTCATTAGAAAAGACGCAACTTCAAAGTCAACAAAATCATAACCGGTCCCCTAGTTAGCGATTGTTTTCTCTTCACCGGAGTATGTGTGTCTCTCGTCTTAGTGCCTAACATTAACGTGAACATATACTCCACCATATGATAGCCCATAAACTGGCTGTACGACTATATGACCGGATGGACGCTCATATTTCATTACCCTCACTTAGGCTAATAGGTAATCAAACCATACTTCGTACGACGTCGCACACAGCTTTTACTGCACCATAATATGTGTACCACTTCAAATGACAAAATTATTTTAAACAAAAGAAAACAGTGAGTGTCGATGGTCTAGCGGTTAAGGCAGTCATTTTCCATGCGTGAGGTAGTCAGTCAGTTCAAACATCACATCGTATCAATGTGTTCTCAAATTAAAAATTCATACATGTACGTTTATTCGACGCTCTGACGGCGGAGGAAAACATCGTGAGGAATCCTGCAAACCGTGAAGAAATTCTGAGGTTGTGTAGTCGACCAACCCGCACTTGGCCAGCGTGGTTGTCTGGAGGCCTGAGGGCCTACCATGAGTTGGCTATCGAAAACTTACGTACGTTAAAAACCTATCGAGTTGTTTTTTTCATACGGCCGATTTTTGTTCTTCGCGTAACCACCAGCGGCGCTGTACAAGTTTTTCATAGACATATTTACGTAGGCGATATCGAGTGCGTAAGTTTTAAACTCATGGTAGCCCTACTGGTCACCCTAGTTTAGGTTAGGCTCGGGCCTGTCGGTCATAATATATAGGGGCTGATGATGAAATTGCAGTTATAGTGAAATATAGTTCGAAGACAAACTTACAATATTGTCCAGTCTTGTCCAGTCTTCTTTTTATTTAGACTTTATTTTTAAGTCTTAATAAAATTAAAGGTAGTTATAACGTGTGGTAGTAATGGTTGAATTTACCGGTGAATATAACGTTTTATTGTTGAATAATAAAAGCGAATTGAAAACTTGATTGTAAATATTTGTTAATTTTAAATATTTGTATAGTGTAACCGAAAAAAATATACTCTCACATATTTTTATTAGTAACGCAAAAATCTGTTCATATTTGCAGAAACTGAGTAAAATAATAATCATATGACTTGTGGCGATATATCATACTATATTAATAAATGTAGGTATTCTCACTTCTTAGTAAACATAATCTAAAGAGATCTACGAGTAGCTCATCTAGAAAGTAAACTATCTCCAGTAGCCTTAATGATTGAATAGAAAATGATTCACCAGTCTATCCAGCGTAAAACAGGCTTATTTGAATATATATTGAATGTAAAATTGCACATTATCATTGCAACACATTAATAAGGACATAAGTAGTAAAAATATTAACTTTGATAAAGTATTCATAAATTAACGAATTTCCGTCAGACTTGGAGAATTTCATTTATTTAAAGGTGAAAGCAAAAATAGGTTAATCGATGTAATTTAAGGGGTTTCATACCAAAATGAGTAAAATGGGATTATATTATTAGGTACCAAAACTTCGCTGTCCGTCCGTCCGTCTGTCAACAAGCTATATCTCGAAAACGGTGATAGTAAGAATTTGCCTCTACATTAACAACTAATTTTTTTTATACTACTTACTACATACTTTATTTTTCACGAGTCCGACTCATACATGATCGGTTTATTTGTTAAATAGCTTTTTGTTCTAAAATAATGCAACCTCCATGAAATAACTCTAATAAGTTTTGTTTACCAGCGGCATGTGGACTAAATTAATGAAATGCATTACCGTCTAAATTGTCATCCGATTCTATATTCTGTTCGCCTATAAATAAAATCTCGTTTCGATCTATTTGTGGCCCTATCCATTCTATTACCATGAATAAATATGATTGTATTGAGTTTAGAATGAACTAGTAACTACACTGGAAATTGATTGCCATATTAAGACTTGTAAAGCGATCGCCTGTAGTTGTTTGCTCAGACAAATCTATTAGTGGGATTATTATGTTTATTTCCGTTATTAAATCAGTTCACTGTGTTGAACAAAATTGAAACTTTAAAAGTACATTTCAATTATGGTGTTGGATCTCTCGGAGAAGTAATTCATAGAACGCAAGACTCTATAATTAAAAAATAATAATTGTAATAAAATACTATTAGTATTCTAAGCTCCTAAAATCCTGCTGGTTCAAGCCACAAAAATGATTTAACTCATTAAAGGACACTTCCTGATTGAGTGATGGTGATAAGTCGCCAATATGCAAACTCACCTATGCAAACTGCTCCAAATATACAGGGTGTAACAGGGGGGGTGGATCATCGTGAGTCAATCTATGGGGGACTTCAATACCTATCGATATAACCCCCATGTATGTTCAGCGATTTTCAATGGTTCCAAAGTTATTGAGACTTTTGTGAAATTTTTGTAAGAAGCCGGAATTCAGTATAAAAGTCTTCACTGTAGCTTAACTACTGGACCTGCTTGCATGATTTTTTGCTTGAAATAGTTCAATAGTGGGTCTTTATAATTACGATACCGATTTGAGTCATAACCCTATCATACTGGAGTAAAAAAATTACTCTTCACAAAAGTTTTACAAATCGAATTGTGTCTACCAACTTTCAAAGCCTCCAGTGAAAAAAAAGTACTTGTGTTTTTTTTCTAGAACTTGAACCCTGAACATTTCATACCGCTACTGCCAGAGCATCAAAACGAAAAATGAACGCGAATGGCACAGGTGCCATAAATCAGTGTTTTTATTTTTCATGTAAAACTTTACTTTTTTCTTACAAAAATTTCACAAAAATCGCAATTACTCTGGAACCATTGAAAATCGCTGAACATACATGGGGGTTATATCGATAGGTATTGAAGTCCCCCATCGATTGACTTACGATGATCCACCCCTCCTGTAACACCCTGTATATAAGTATGTATGTAAAAAAACATGCTTGCAGAATATTGAATATGTACCTAAATGTGTCCTTAAAATCCAATAACAAGATATAGTTCTTACGGCACCAAATAAAATTAAAATTCTTTATGAAACAATACACTAAGGAGTTTGAGCCTTCTACTCCCCTGCCAGTCCGGTGAAGCTGCAGAACCCATATCAGGTCCCATGTCAAGTAGTTCAGAATATCATTCCAGTCTATTGTGACGTTTGTAGGCTAATGATGATGATGAGTAAACATTGTTAGAATCATCTCACAATCGCATACTAAACCTCAAACCACGTATGCGCGGTATTTATTTAGAAAGTCTCACCTGGTTGCGATATTTGTAAATGCATACGCATCTTCTGGCATTTCATATGCCGCTGGTAATGTTATTGCTCAAGCGATTGCATAAGAATCGATGACTACATGGATTTGAAAAGTGTCGTATAGTAATATGGCAATAGGTCTTGCAAACAGAGAGAACAAACTTAAAATCTTCTCATGATAATAACCCAAGTAGCAACATTTCTTTGACAAAAACAAATATCTCTGCACATCAATACTTAAAGCATTTCTTTTATGTCTTTAGTTCGAATCTTTGTTGAAAAAATACGAGTACATAATTCTCAGTATCTGAGTGCTTTTTGTGCTACAAAATAAATATCCAGTAGTGATTTTAGAAACAAAATTGTTTTTTCTCACCAAATTCTGGTAAAATATAAAGTTACAGCTAAATTCCAGCTAAAAGTTTGGTTTCGTATTAGACTGACTCGGTGGAACAGTGGTTAGTGCCCTGACTGGCGGTTCTAAGTCGTGGGTTCGATAGAAACTTTTAGGCTTTGTTCGTAAAAAGTAAAATAATAAAACCAAAGTAAAATCATAGTTTTCATTTACTGAGTACTTTAAAAATTTAACATTGAAAAGAGATAAACTTCTCTAACCAGGGATTTGAACCCAGCTACCACTACTATCCGGCACAGTTCTGTTCTATACTAACCTGAATTGTGTAACCAATTAGTCTACGCATTGCAATGTTGCCTGCAATTCTTCGGACCAAATTCTGAATGGCAAACATAAATTCGTCAGTCTTGCGCTTTATTTCATAATTACAATATCGATTCAAATTTTGGTTCAGTAATGTCGCCAACATCGGATCATCAGAGTTTAATCTGCGTAAAAATGGAATTCAAGATCAAAGTAAAATACTCATCCAATTTTTGCTTTCTCGACATCAGATACAATGAGAATACCCCCCTATAGAGGGTGCAAAATCAAACATCTCTTAACCCCATTTTCTCATTTCCCCTGTTGTTTTGTAATTACTGTTCCGCTCCTGATACCAATATGGATCGCGTAGGTATATCATGTACAGGATGTTCCCAATTACCAACAGACACATTAGACGGAGTTTCCTCAAAACAAACTCCTGTTCAACGCGCTAGATTGAAAGTTAATTATATTTCCACTTTTCCCAATTGGCGTACCAATCGCCCGGTTAAATTAATATGAACCATTCTGTTGGATAATTTCGCAAATTTTCCACTTTGGCGCCGTAAAGTTTGTAACGATTACACCTTTGAATTGAATAAATTCGAGATGAATATAAAACTTTTAAACGAAAATAAGATTGACGATTCTTTCGCCAGATTTGTCTGAAATATCTAGATTTATTGCTCACTGAGAAAATTGTAAAGATAAAGTGAATTTACTACGCTTAATCTTATAGAAAAGCACTTTGTATTCTATTCCAGTCGAAATGCTTTGGTTTCTTTTTATGTCAATCTTGTGATTTTGCAAATACAGTCCTAACAATAGATTGAACAATCTTAAAACAGTCAAACATCTTATATTCTCTTTGTAACATTTATTTCTTTTAGCATGTTGTATTTTCTTTTATCTGCTCGTAAGCTTGAACTGTTTTTATTTATTAAATATCGTTATTTTCATCCTTCATCAGGCTACATTTTACTTTATTACTAATTGTATCATTTACTTCGAATTAATTACAAAAACAAAACTAGATAAATATAATGTAAAGTATATACAACCTTAATAATTATGTTACTTGGAAATTGGAAATTCTGCGCTACAATATTATTTACGGAAGTTTCATTAATAACAGCAATACCAGATCTAATAATAGCCAATACTATTACATTACCTAACAAATAAGCCACTCCAACTAACAAAATCATTCCATTCACCCATTACGCGCATCTCAAGCGCATCACTATAAATCACGTTGACGTATCATCAATCGAAACAATCACTCTAATGGCAGAATCGAAAAATCGCAAACGGTTAACGCCCCAGTCCTCTGTCGTGACTAGGAGTGAAAGTAGGGAGGCCAATAAGAAGTATAGGAGACAATAGCGAGCTGTGACCTTGTCGATCAATCATCGGTCGCGTCGCACACGCACGCCCGTTGGAATTCAATTTTGCAAATCTCCGGTACTTTGTGACGTCACGCGCGAGTGATCGTAAATTGCATTGTACACGTATGCTTCCTTTTAGGTATGGTAGGTGCAAGACTTATTGTTAGTGTCTTTTTCACAGTGCTGTTTATTGTTTTAAAAAGAAATATAAATATTACACACGTCACTTACATTGATGGTAAGTAGTTTGAACACTTGTGTTACGGATATCAAAACCAACAGTGGATATGTCGTGGCCAAATCGATGAATCTAGACACGCGGTAGCGTGTCAAGCCAAGGTTCAAGAAACAGAACTGGCGAGCCGCACCGTGTGTAATATTACACGAACCATTTGGAACCACTTTTGAACCCCTCATAAATCAAAAACTATTTCACATAAACGTATCAAATTTGGCTCATATATTGTGACTTGCGAGATAAATATGTGTTTTAAATTTCATAAGCTTATCTCAAACAGTTATTTAGATATTAATGTCCAAAAATCCTCATTTTTATCATTGACTGACTGACAGATCAAAATTCTAACCCAGTTCCAAATGACCTAGAGAGTTAAAATTTGGTATGCAGATAGGTAATTACATGAATACAAAGGAAAAAATAAAAAACTGGCAATTTTTTAATAATTAGGTTTTTTTTTATTTTTTTTTTATTTTTATAAGAGGCTAAGAAGATGACCTCACTCCACCTGATGGTAAGCGGTAGTGATATCCACATATGAGGTCGACAGGCACAATAGACCATGTTGAGCCTGTCGCACTCACCCTGAAAGCCGTGAAAAAGGAGACCACTGCTGCGGTTAGGTTCTATTATGAACGCTTAACATAAATACCTAATTAGTGCCTAATCACGCCTATATACCGGGGAAGGCAGAGCACTAAGTATATATTTAGGTATATATTCTTACTTATTTACAATTAAGAGTAGGTACTTATAGTCGGTTTTCATATTTATTACTTAGGGTTATACCCCGTAAACGTAGGAAAATACAGTAACTGATTCAATTGTTTTATATTTATAAAGTCTAGTTGTAGTTTTGAATTTGTCCTTTTCAAAGGACCTACGGCATTACGATGATATATACTTTTCTACAAAAAGTAATGATATCCAATCAAAAACATAAATGTGAAATGAGAGCCACGTTCAATATTATGATAATTGCCTTGGTTGTTGACTTCAACGACAAAAGAAGTGAGATCTAAATGGGTGCCAAGTTCAATGGTCAACCCTGAAATTTATTTATAAGTAACACTATAACATACCTATCATATCTTCTTATAACATTTAAGATAATGTATGGTGGTAGTCTATGAAGGTCTGTCTTGGCTAGTTTTCTTTAGTTAGTTAGTTAGTAGTCTAGTTAGTTGTCTTGGCTAGTTTGGTATTTGTCGGTATTTATTTTATAATTCCGAAAATTTGGATTGTTGGTAGAAACTAGCGAGCGAACATAATAATACGTTGGTAGGTTTATAGAAACTAGCCAAGACAGACCTTCATAGACTACCACCATACATTATCTTAAATGTTATAAGAAGATATGATAGGTATGTTATAGTGTTACTTATAAATAAATTTCAGGGTTGACCATTGAACTTGGCACCCATTTAGATCTCACTTCTTTTGTCGTTGAAGTCAACAACCAAGGCAATTATCATAATATTGAACGTGGCTCTCATTTCACATTTATGTTTTTGATTGGATTGATCATTTCATGAAATGGTTGGCCATTTCATGAAGTGTTCACGTTTCATGAAGTGGCCAATCAATGGTGACCAAATCATTAAACGATAAACGTTTAACGATTTGGCCACCCACGTTTGACCATATCGTAAAAAGAGGGCGACTATAAAATATTTAATGAAAACCAGGATCAATTTTGATACGTATTTGTTTATTTTTAGTTGTTACATAATTTCAAAATAAAAAGGTTTAAAATTTTATAACAATAAAAAAATCATTAAATGCATTTAATGATTTTTTTATTGTTATAAAAAATGTACATTTAGTGAAATTTGCAAGTATTTTAGTACAAGCAGTATAAAAGTCACGTAAACAATAAAAAAATTAAACAAGGTAACAGTCACTTGCTAGCGCAAGACAAATTTATTAATAATAAGGTGCATTTAGGCGGTTAAAACACGGCACCGCGCACAAAGTCACATGAACAACAAAAATCATAGGATAGTCGGCGCTTTTTCCTTGAATATAAGATATTCCTCCCTCTTCGACAGTTTCCATAATATCATATTTCGATAACCAGTAGTAGTCCATGGATTTCTTTTTCGTGTCACCCTACTCTCCTTTATTTGCTGTATAACCTGAAAAAGAAATTAAATTAGCTATCAGTCTTTTGACAATCAATATAATAACAGATAAATAAAAAAATATTTTGATAAAACACGTTATTTAGTTAGGTGCATAAAATTATTATATGAAGTAAGTAAAATATTACTAACCTTAGAAATACATTCCAAACTCCACGGTTATTTCACATTTTGCTCGGAACCTTGCATGACTTGCATACTCTAATACGTTTTCATCGAATTATTTAACGAATAATTTAACTTTCTTCCGTGTTTAATAAACAATTATTCGCATTTTTTCTGAGAGAAAATTCGTCTTTGTTTACAAAGGCCGCCATTTTTACACAAACTGCACAAAAACAACCAGTGTTGCCAAATAAGTGTATTTACTGCCTAAAATAGGCAAACTTCCGACAATTTTGTCCAAATTAAAATTAAATGTACCTACTTTAAAAATAACATTAATTTTATAAAAGAAAATGTTTTGCTAAAAATATGCTATTCTAAAATAAAAGATAAAATAATATGCTAAACAGGAAGAAAATTTAGCACATTGTGCAAATTTAGCATATTTGCACAAAGTGCTTAATTGGTATGGCAACTCTGGCACTCTACCGGTAAAGTCAACGAAACAATTCCACGATATGATCGATTGAGATTGATCGTTTCATGAAATGGCAGTGCATCTAGTTGGCCCCATCGTCAAACGATTTCTTATCATTGATCTGACCTGGCCACATCATGATATGGCCAATGTGTGATTGGCCATTTCATGAAATGCAACCATTTCATGAAATGGCCAATCATTTCATGAAATGGCCAATTCTACGATGTGGCCACGACAGATACACAAAATTACTTAAGTATATTTAAATAACACACCCAGGCACGGAATGTACACGTATGTTTGTCACACAAACACATTTCGAGTGGGAATCGAACCCACACCTCTTGGAGCCTAAGGTAGTGAGCCTGGGTCACTAACCACTGTTCCACCGAGCCAGTCAGTTTAAAATAATGGTATTGTTGACCCGCGATCATGGCGCTTGCTACGAGTACAGTAGCGAATATTGGGAGCTCAATAACTCGACTCGACTCGACTCGATTCAAGGATACATGGTAAGTATCCCGATCATATCCAGATTTCAAAGAAATGTTTAGTTCTTGATACCAGTGCTGAGGTGGGGCTTCTTACATGAAATAGTGTTTGCCAACGCTGGAATTCAATTTTGCAAATTTTCAGTGCTTTCCGACCATTGCGATGTGAATAATAGTTGAATTCTTCATTCTTACAGTTTTACAAGATGTTTCAATACTTTGGTGTCTTTTCTGGTTAACTTGATATGATTGTCTTAAATGTCTGCTTTAAAGGTTTTTGACAAACTGTACTACAGAAAGGCTAAAGAACAAATTAATTAATTTAAATATGAACACCGTATTGTTTAGTAAAAGGCGTGGGATGGAGTTGATTCCAAAAATGGTTACCTTCAACTTCCCAAATTTTCTGAGACCTTTAACTTTTACATATTAATTGAGAGAAAGGTGACCCGGGCACTTCCCTTACGCTAAGTATTCCATAATTTAAGCTGTTCCGAGTTCGGAACTGCGTCCGAATGTGGGGTATTTCCGGAACGGGATGCCCCTAAGACAACCCAAGGGGATGGAAGTTACTAACATGGCTTGACGCTATCATGTACAAGTATAACTACATAACTTTTGTCTCCATATCGCTTTTAGTTCGTAATACGAAATTGGCGTGACCGTTTGTTCTATACTAGTGACGCGCCCTCGCGCGCTTCGTGTAATAAGAAGTTATTTATTGACCACATATAACATAAAAAAGGACACAACGAATTACAACAGACAAAAGAAGAACAAAGAATTAACACAAACAGATAAGGACAAAATGTGGTCAACGAGGAACAGGCCTCAGCATGTGCTGAATCAGCCTGAGGGCAGCTGTAATCCTTTCTTAGCGGAGGCCTACGTTATAACATCTACCAGCACGCCAGATTTCAGCCTGATCCGTCTTTAGGGTGGTCCCCTTTAAACTTATGTACGTACATACGAAAAAGTTAGGCCAAAGCAAATAATGTAAGTTATTTGTAAGAATGTTTTTACGGTGGTAATTAAAAATAAAATTGTTACCACAAAAAAAATATTTACGATGATAAAAAAACATTGGATGTAGTAACACTCAAAGCGTATATCTCTTTTCAATTAAAAAAAAATTGATTTTTATGTTTATTTTTGTAATTTGCAAAATTGTTGTCTGTAACTCCTTGAGCAATAAAGTGATTTTTATATATTTATTTATTCTAATAACAACGAAAACATTTAAAACACAAAATGTAAACATTTTCAAACAGCAGTGTGGCAGCAACACGATGATTTTATAATTTGGAGTGTTTGAGAAAGGTAAGTATCCGAATGTGGAAGTGAATGTCCATTACCAATCTCAAAACAGTGACATGCATTTTTTGTTTCATCAAAAGCAGACATCATTTAAATGAATGCAATAGAAACTATGAAGTATAAAACACGTAGATGATCAAACTCAAAATCAAATTAAAGAACGTCAGAGATAGCGTAACTGATTTGTACAAGTCAACATTTTAGTTTTTTTTTTCAATAAAATAGTGTACACAAACATTTGGTTTGTTTGTGTAGTATCGAGTACAAAAACAAAGAAAATCTATTCCCGATCATTTCTCTGGATTTCAAACTTATCTTATATCAAGTAGAAAACTTAGGAAAACAATGTAGTGCCTTGTTTTGTTCGAATGCTCCGGATAAAATACATTGTTTTCTAAAGGAATCGGTTTAGTAACTCGAACATACTTTTTACGTGTTTGAACGGGCATAAACTTTATAATAGAAAACTTACATAGTGCAGTCTACACCCGAACGTTTGTAGGAACAGTAAAACAACTTTGTTTTAGCAAACGACTTTGGTAATAATACGTTATTTTCTTTCAAATGTCTGGAAAATGCGCACTTTTACGAGATGCAATCAATTTCAAATATAACTGTAATTTTAAAACTGAGCTGAATCCTTACCATTGTGTTAGGTAGGATTTCAATGCGCCATGGATACATTGTACTTCAATATATAATAAAACCACAATATGTTCTAAAAAAAGTTTATCACTATACTGAACAAAACATTGAATCTAATATTCGTACTGAATTGAAGCAAAGGATAAAGTACTTTAATAATAAACCAAACAGAACCACAAACAAAATAAAAATTGACAAAATTTCTGAAATTGTTCTAAGTGAAACAAACAATAATATCCAGTTTAGATTTTGACTGTTTTCTAACTGAGATTGAGTATTAATTCATACGTTATATTCAGGTTCAAATTGGTATTTGAATTATATTGGTACCAATATAATTTTAAACTGTTATAATTACACACATTAGAAAACTGAAAGTGATCATGGCGCTTGCAACAGTGCCGAAATATCGGGAGCTCATTAAAATAAAACAACACGGTAAATATCCCGAACACTTTCAGTTTTCAAATACCATAGTCGTTAGCTCGACCAAACTTAATTTAGTTTAGAGTCATGTTCTTAATTTCAAGTTGTCTAACTTCAATACTCGTTTATTCGCCACATGCACCAAAACTTGTACAAGAGACTGCAGTTTAATAGTAATAATAGGTGTTTGGTGTTCCCAGAATAATGTCGTTAAACTCTAAAGAGTGGATACAGAAGCTTTGCAAGATAAGAGAATACAATTTGCTTTGGGAACAAAAGACGACGAAAATTTTCTTACTCATACATTTTTCTCTGCTCGTATATAGTAATTTGTTTTATTAATGTAATATATTAAAGGATATGTCGTCGATTTACCAGATCTTCTCTGACTTTATAACTTTGATCTTAATGGTAGGTACTTTTACTTTGACTTAGATTCGACAAGACCTTTATTATAGCTAAGTCAACCTGGTTATTTTGCGTTTGGTCAACCAAAGACGTACTGTGTCGCCTAAAACGAATGAAGAACATGGATGGAACCATCTTGTATTTTTTTCAAGAATGACGTTTAAGGAGTTTGAGGAAAACTGAAAGTAGTAATCAGTGATGCTACTGTCGCCCAAGTAATCACAAATTTTAATCCATAGAGTTTTACTTGCATCTTACAACGTTTACAGTCGTCTGCAATCCCATTCTTGAGCTAATACTACACCATTATAAGGAGTCTTCTTTCAATTATTTCCTTTCCTATATTGATACAGGTATTAAGAACTACTCGATACGTGCTTTCGACCACATTTTTGATCTTTGCTTTTCCCAACAAAGAATCCACTTAATCCATAAAAACAACTTCATCGGGTCAGTGTGTAAACCTACTCCATATATTTTTTTGTGGAAACTACCACATGCAGCAATTTCTACTTCAAAAATACGTAGTATAAGTACTGCACCACTTGCTACTGTCTGTCCCTATGCTTAGATTTTTAAAAGTACTCATTCAATGCGGTTTTTTAATAGATGGAGGAGATCAAGCTTACATGCATTGTAATCTAGTAAAAAAAAAGTAGCGACACTGATCATCTTACTTAAATCGGGAAAAGCTGGCGAAGGTTGCCAGTTTCAGTTTCGGTTTGCTTTTCCCAACAAAGAATCAACTTAATCCATAAAAATAAACTTCGTCGAGTCATTGTGTAAACCTACTCCATACGAGTATATTTTTTCTGTTAAAACTACCAGATCCAGCATTAACTTCTACTTCAAAATGCTTAGTATGAAACAAAGTAATGCACCACTTACTACTGTCTGTCCCTATGCTTAGATCTTTAAAAGTACTCAACAGATTTCGATGCGGTTTTTAAAAGATGGAGGGGTTCACGTGTATATGCATTGTAATATAGTAAACAAGAGTAGAGACACGGATAATCTACTTAAATCGGGAGAAGTCGGCAAATCGCATTGAATCAAAATGGAGACGGGTAAAAAATTAACAAAACAGGTTTACAATAAGGTGATAATATGCATTTTGACATTTACTCAAGCCTCTAAACACAGTCTTAAAACGAAAGTGTGTCATATGTGTGACACTTCCAACTTTATTGACTACTAGCGACCCGCCCTCGCTTTGCTTCGGGTATATCTCTATCTCTATATAATATATTTCAACCCCGTAAGGGATTTTACATACAGAAGTTATTTCCCAATAACTCCCGTTCCCATGGGAATTTTATAATATCGCGTTGGAAGTAAGCTTAACGTTCATTAGGGTACCTGCATGCCAAATCTCAATCGTCCATCTATATCGCGGTTTAGATTTTTTCATACAAAAGTTTTTTTCCTATTACTCCCGTTCCCGTGGGAATTTTACAATATCCTGTTGCAAATAAGCTTTTAATTTATTAAGGTACCTGCATGTCAAATTTCAAGTGTCTAACTTGTGCGGTTAGTATTTTTCATACAAAAGAATTTTCCCATTATTTCCCGTTCCCGTGGGAATTTCGGGAAATCCTGTCCTAACGGATGCCTACGTCATAACATCTACCTGCATGCTAAATTTCATCTCGATCCGTCCAGTGGCTGTGACGACTTCGTCCGCGTAAAGATGTTTAACGGCTAAAACATTACTTCTTTATAGCGCAGTCGGTTAAAAAGTAGCCTATAACCGTTTCTAGGCTCTGGATTATGTCTGTACCAAATTTTGTTTAAATCGGTTCAGTACTTTATGCATGAAAGCGTAACAGACAGACAGACAGACAGACAGACAGACAGACAGAGTTACTTTCGCATTTATAATATTAGTAAGGATTTTGAACAATGGGCGTGTATTTTGCAACTGTAGACATTTAACCGCAGTAAAACGATTACACTAGGTCACTGAATGGCTGAGTAGCAAACTGCAGATTGCATTTACCTACACGTAGCATGAATATTTACAGTTGAACATCAATAGGTTGTTTTGAAACTTTGAAAAGAACACAGGGATAAAGTTTAACGTCAGTCAAAATAAGATAGAAAATCCGGTAAAATCCTATATTCACATAATTATGTATCTTTGGTGCATGCTAAACTACGATTTTAATCTTAAATTGATAGAACGTCTCAAACAACAAGTTTCATTCCCAAAAGTCCTTGTTCTTTTATGTTGAAAGCATATTCGTCTGGCTTCATATTTCGTCCGCTCATATTGAAACCAGACTTCAACGTTTGGTGCCAGAGTGTCCCGATATCGCTATCTCAGGAGTTCGCAGACAATAGAAACAGCTCTGAAGAGGACCCCGATGACTATCTCTAACGATATAACCTACCCAGATATGGGGCAACACGACACCGCAAGCCGCTAAGATTGGTTGTAAATAATGGTGCCGTCACGTGGCTTAGACGCTTAGTAAGTTGCGTGGTTATATTTTTATTCAATGTTACTGTTACGTCTATCTTTAAAGCTGTGTAGTATTTTATTGAACTCTATGGTATAAAAAACTAATGACCTTTAAGATGAACAAATTTCTAAGTATATCTTTTAAGATCAGTTCGTTCTCGCGCTGTTGTAAAAATGACACAACTACTTAGTTCTTAGATATTTCTAAGAAACGTGTCGAGCGATCTATCTCTTTGACATTATCCTTATTTTTACTCGAATTAATTTTTAATTTCTTTACCATACCTATGTTTGTAAATATTGTTATTAGTCAAGAAGTCAAACAGCTACATGGACTCGCATTATTCTTTCGCAGGATGACCGACGAGGTTTATTGTGAACATTACTATAATCGCTTGACGCTGTGAAAACATTTCTCCTCACGTCATAGCATGCAAAATATACAACATCCTCCAAATGACAGGTACCATGTTATTATTACTAGATGAAAATCACTAGCTAGTAGATAATATTTTATGTTTTATGTCTCCTTTTCCTTTGCCAGCGATGGCATAAAGCTAGCAGAAATAGGGCAACATGACAAACGTAAGCTCTTAAGGCTGGTCGTAAATAAACTAAATCATCACGACTGCTTCGAAACAACTAGTAAAATAACTTGGAACACGTTCAACCTTGACGTAGGGAAGGAGTATTAAGCCTGTGTTACGTCAAAACTTAATAATACGCTTAATATGCTTCTTTTGTTTTGGAATCAGAGCACTCAAGAAGAAATTTGTGGGTCGAAGGGGTCTATGTTTACTGACACTTGACAGGAGTCTTCTGTCAGCTACTTTGCTGGTTAAGATTTATCTTCAGAGCTATCAGGAAAATACCCTGAACCTATTATAAAAATGTCAAATCCTTTTATTATTTCAACGTAAACTGTCTCGTTTGTATTCGCCCAACTGCTGTCTTTTAACAGCAAATGGGCGAAAAGTTTGTTCTCAAAATGATTTTTGCTAACTAAACCAAACCTCACAATAAAAATAACAATTATTATATTATTCTGAATGTGTGCTTAATACGACCGTTGCTATCCGCCTGAAATCATAATTTTAATTCAACGTTTATTACCGCAATACGATTTCATTGTAAATTCGACTACATATATTCGGTGGTCGTTCGCTGCGATTGAATTTAATGCTAATCCCAACGATTTCTAGTTTGTTAAATTTGTTCCATATCAATTGCGATTACGGTGGATTCAAATGTTCACGTTGATATCCAGTATAATATCAATTTGGCGATTTAATCAGTCCGATATGAATTTTATTCGAAATGATTCAATAGCTAATATCAAATACAGTATTTCCAGAATCGATAACTGTGCACCAGTTATTATTTGTACTTTGACAAAATACACTGCATTGTATCATACGACGGCAATACTCAATCATTTGCCATGAACAAAAGTTTCCACATACAAAATTTTAATGATATAAAAGAAAATGATTAATTATGTCGGATAAACCCTAGGGCCACGAGGCTAATGGATCTCCGACTGACTCCGAATGTGGACTCAAAATAATTACAGTACTCTCAATGGGCTTGGAGCGAAAATTTAAGGCAGAAATTCGGGGCATTTATTTTAAAATAATAATATGAAAGGTGCAACACCTGTGTAAGTAATTGAAACAGTTTATTGTCTATTTATAGACTTTGGCGTACAATTAAATGAATCATTGAAGTAACTTATCGTGCTTATTATAAGAAAATGATATAAATTTAAAAATGTGTTTTAGTATACAGTTGTTTTGGCTGCTGCAATTCAAGCAATTATGCTTAGTGCAGAGTCGCTAGATATAAGAAAAACATGACGTATAATTACTATTGCTCAATAAAGATTTCTTTTTATTATTATTAAAAATACGAAATGTCTTTATATTTTATTTAAATTAAAGGACTAAGACAACATAACTGTGTCAGTTAAATCTATACACATTTTTTGGCCACAACACATTCATAAATTGATTGCGTAATAGTACGTCGGACATAATTTAACAAGCTACTTGAGATCTGCAACATTGTTCAATCTTAAAAACTAAATATAATCGTGCGTAAATTATTATACAAATGACTCCTAATTATGAATTTTCTCCAATCTAAAACACTTTCTCGCACTTGCTTCAATAACGTCACTATTTCGCTCAACAATGATTATAGTATTATATGTTTATGAGCTTACTTACATATCGTCACGGATACTAGCTATCTATACTAATATTATAAAGAGGAAAGATTTGTATTTTTGTATTTTTGTATTTTTGTATTTTTGTATTTTTGTATTTTTGTATTTTTGTATTTTTGTATTTTTGTATTTTTGTATTTTTGTATGTTTGTTATGAATAAACTCAAAAACTACTGGACCGATTGCAATAATTTTTTCACCATTAGAAAGCTGCATTATTCAGAAGTAACATAGGCTATATTATATTTTTTTTTAAATTAGGGATCCTTACTAAAACCCCAATAATGTAACCCAAGGTGTAAAAAATAGACCTGAAAAATTCCTTATGTCGCTTGCGCTGCGAAAACTATTGAAGATAGAACAAAACCATTTACTAAGACTTTGCAGAACTCATCATTATCTACAAAAAGTGTCGCGACAGCATATGTCTAAATATTATAGTTATGTCACAGCAAGCGGTTTTTTATTTTAAAAATTTAATTTATATGCCGCCGCTTGAAAGGGCTCTTTATTTGTACCTTGGTATTAATCCTTATCAAAATAAATTACTTTATATTCAAGACGGCTTCAATACCTTTTTATTACTTTTTGAATTATTCAATTCGGACATTTAATACGGAAGATATCACGAGTTTAAAAATGCAAGTATTAGAAAAAAGTCGCGTGGTTGCCGCCACCGCGCTCAGCTAGCCAGCATGCGATGTAGGCTCCATGTAAGCGTCACTGGGGTACGTTGGAGTCAATGTAATATAATTATTATTAGTATTATGTAATATTTTTTGTTTGTTTGTTTCGAATAGCCTCCGAAACTACTGCACCGATTTGAAAAAATCTTTCACTGTTGGAAAGCTACACTATCTCTGAGTGTCATAGGCTTTTTTTAGATAAAAAAAATAGATTTCTCTTATTGGGTTAAAATAATATATTACATAGAGATATCCCCGAAGCGAAGCGAGGGCGGGTCGCTAGTCATTTATAATCCTAATAACAGTAGTTAACACTATTTATCAAACCAAGTAAATATCAAATTGAGTAAGCCACGCGTTTAATGACATCCATAATCACATCCCGCGGATTTCAACACATATTAATATACATGAGTGGATCACACACATTTACTAAATTATATTAAAGTACTCAATTTGTGAGATTCGATTAAGGTTATCATCATTTCAAGCAGTCGTTAACGTTAAATTTATGGTTTAAAAGTGACGCTGTGATAAAAAATCAAAGCATGCATTAATGATACCGGTAAATAAGTTGATACATACATACATACTTAAAATCACGCCTTTTTCCCAGAGGGGTAGGCAGAAATCACTTCCTGCCATGTGCTACAGTCCTGGCACACCAATTTCGCTTCATCCACATTCATCAACCTCTTCATGCACGCTCGTCGATTACGGGTACTTTTGATTTGACCTTTCTTTAAGATTTGACCTATTTAGTCAAGGAGCAAGATGATGCAGGTCTACAATGTATGTTTCTTTTTTTATAATTGACGTTTAGGATGACTTCACTTAGGGTGATGGTAATCTGCCGTGAGGTCCACATATGAGGTCCACAGGTACTATTTAACTTAATGAGCCTGTCGCGGTCAACCTGAAGGCCTGCAAAGATGCAGTTTCATGCCCCTCCTGAAGAGCCCGTTATGTGATCATCAGTAAGAAATTAAACATTACTAGCTTTTCATATGCAAGTAAAACAATATTACCTTATAGCAAACTCGGTTAAAAGCCTATGTCATTTCTCAAACTTTACATAAACCATGTACCTAATTTAATTTAGGGGGCGTATTACGATCCCTTAATTCCAATCAGTTTAAGAATGGGCATCGACTAACTTCATGTTTCTGGTACACTTAGTTGTGCGCTATGGTTGTGGAATCAAACCGATATAACCCCTCCATCATCTATGTTTTGAAATTTTCAAAAAGAAGTTTAGTAATAACAGCTCTTTATCATATAGCTACCGATGCCTATTTTTAAACAGACTAAAACGAAGAGATTGTAATACGGCCCCTCGTAAATCACTTCATTAGTTTTGGCGTAAAAGTCCAACAGACAGATATACTTTAGCATCGATATCAAAATAGATTATTTATATGTAGTTCTATATGTGTAATTTACGTTGAATACAAACCACATAGCAAGTCATGCGATAGAAATAACCCTCACTGACCCAAGAAACGGAAAGTGCTGGGTCGTATCAAATAACATCGACGGGTGTAGCTATCCACTTATCACGCAGAAAGTGTTACCTTATTATTCCGAGTAGCTGTACCGACCTGTAACAAGCAAAAAGAATTATATGAATTTCAATAAATTTTTAATCGAATTTGTAATATACATAATTTGCAGTCGATTGATAAGTAATTTGTCGTTGGTACCTTAATTAGTCTATATTTGAAAAGAATTAAATTTCAAAATAATGTAAGATTTATTCTTCCGTGTATATTATATTCGCCTAATTGAAATATCTTTTATCAATAACTAGTATGTAATATATAATTTAAAATGTATAAAAATAGTGTTGTTGGTGAGTCTTTATCCTTACTAATCCTTACTAATAAAATTAATAAATGCGAAAGTAACTCTGTCTGTCTGTCTGTCTGTCTGTCTGTCTGTTACTCTTTCACGCCTAAACGGCTGAACGGATTTTGATGAAATTTTGTATGGTGATAGATGATAACCTAGAAATGGTTATAGGCTATAAATAATCACGCTATCGTTCTTAGGGGGTAGGCAGTAGGCAGATAACTAAACTGAGTTAGTGATTTTTAGTCGTTTTTGTTAGGACTTTTGCTCTTTGACGTCTAAACGGCTGAACGGATTTTGATGAAATTTGGTATGGTGATAGATGATAACCTAGAAATGGTTATAGGCTATAAATAATCACGCCATCGTTCTTAGGGGGTAGGCAGTAGGCAGATAACTAAATTGAGTTAGTGATTTTTTGTCGTTTTTGTTAGGACATTTGCTCTTTGGCGTCTAAACGGCTAAACGGATTTTGATGAAATTTAGTAGGGTAGTAGATGGTTATCTAAAAACGGGTATAAGATCAAAATGATCACGTCATCTTACTTAGGGGGTAGGAAGTAGGCAGAAAACTGAATTGAATTAGTGATTTTTTTATTGTTTTTGCTGGGAGTTTTGCTTTATCATGCCTAAACTGCTGAACGGATTTTGACGAAATTTAGTTAGGAGATAGATAGTAACCTAGAAAAGGATATAGGCTGTTAATATTCATGCTATCGTACTTAAGGCGTAGGCAGTAGGCAGAAAACTAATTAAGTTAGTGATTTTTAATCGTTTGTTTTAATAGTTTACCTCATTCACGCCTTAACGTCTGAACGGTTTTATGCCAATTCATAGACCACATAAAGAGTCGTGGGTTTTATTTCCACTTACACAGAAATATTTCTGTGATTAATACCCATGTTTGTACCGCGTCTGGTTGTGATATTTAAATATTTAAGTGTATACCACTGATTAAAATAAGTGCTAAAGGTTCTTAGCACGGGATCAGATCAATGATAAATAAGTAGGTATATTACACAACATCCCATTGCTGTGTAATTGTGTAATATACTTATTTATTACACGATAAAAGACAGATGGTTCTGATGATAAATACCAAAATAATTTTGTTTTAAATGTTTCTTTCGGTTGACTAACTTCTTGAATGGCTGAAAAGATTTTGACGGGACTTTTATTGGCAGGTAGCTGATATTAAGGAGTAACTAAGACTACTTTTAAGTTAAAAAAAATCAAAATCCTGTAGTCCACGCGAACGAAGTCGCGGGCACAGCTATATATTATATAGAGATAGAGGTATACCCGAAGCGAAGCGAGGGCGGGTCGCTAGTTTAAAATAAATAAGTATCACGGCTATGAATAACTTAACTGTTGACTGGCTCGGTGCAACAGTGTTTAGTGACTCTAACTGATTTTGACATAGAGTCACTTGCTAGATGTCATGCTAAGGTATTTTCATTATAAACACCTGTCTAAGGGTTCACGGTAGTCTAGACAGACGTAATTCTGAGTGGGGCCCTTTTAGCATGATGTAGTTTAGAGTCAGTTTTGTATGTTTTTTATTATTTATTTATTTATTATTTTGAAAATATACCATAATTACATACAATTTCCCAATGAAGACTAACTAACAACAATGAAGGCTTGGAATTACCTTGTCATCATCACCGGACTTGGACTCGAGTTCTCACCCCTAAAGCAAATACCTCCATCTGATATCAACCGCATTCCTAATTTGCCGAATTCAATTCGCAATCCCTTGGGCGAGGAGCGTGAACTGTGCTATAGTCAGAAGTCTAATCAAGTGCACATTACCCGGGTCTGAGATCTAATTCGGGGTAATTGGTGTGAGTACGTCAACGCGGTTAGTGCTGTAGGGAGACGGCTATTCAGAGTGTGTCTTTATCAAGTGCACGTATTGAAATTAGGACATTAAATAAATAAATAAATAAATATTTGGGACATTTTCACACAAGATCACATGACCCCAAACTAAGCAGAGCTTGTACTATGGCGTCAGAGACTGATATACGTAAATATATATATTTATAAATACATATTTACACCCAGACACGAAACAAACAACGATGTTCATCACACAAATATTTGTCCCGAGTGGGAATCGAAACCACGACTCTTGGAACCGCCAGGCAAGGTCACTAACTAACCACTGTTCCACCGAGCTAGATTATAAGTAATATTAAAATAAAGCAAAGTTTAATAATGTGCTTAAGTCGATCGTATATGTTAGCACTTAAAAATTATAAATTTGCATTAATTGCCAGTGTGTCATCCATTCTGTAGTTCACATTTCTGCAATGAACTGTCTACGGCCGTTAGTGTGTATCACTAACGGACGATGGCGCCACCTGTGGTTAACAGGTAATATGCGGGAAAAATTCGACGGCTTCAAAGATTTTTCAAGTCAAGATTCTCACCCGTGACAAATATTTTTGTGACGAAAATGAGTGTTTGTTCCGTGCGTAGGTGTGTTATTAAATGTACGAGTATTTCAATATATTTGTGTATATCCACTGTTGATTCTGATATCCGTAACACGTGTGCTTAAGCTACTTACCGCGGCACCAGATGGTGTACCTATGTGATGTTGTGAAATACGTATTTACACTAAATATTAGTCTTTATGGGTCTACACGCGTTATAAGGAGTAGCAAATACGTCCCTCGCGACCATGATTGGTGTAACCCCGTCGATACGTCGGGCAGTAAGTAACTATGTATTTGGTAATAACGCGTGTAGACCCATAAAGACTAATATTAAGTGTAATGGAACGCGAAAGTTTAAAACCATACAAATACTTATTTATTTATTTATCATGCACTTTTAAAATACGCACACCTAACACAGTACTTCCGCGTATGACCGCTAATTTGTCTAGCGTGCAGTGAAAGTGGCATGCAAAACTGGTAACGTCTAAACATTACCGTTATCAGATAACTCGTTTTGCGAGTCGGAGACGGCGTCATCTCGGCGTTTCATCGCGTCTGGTGGCGAAATGCTTTATGATGAGCTACTGAAGTTTACATGGTTTTGGGTGACATTTAATATTGAAACTGGGAGATGAAATGTTATTAATATAATATAGTAATAATAGTTTAGTAATATAGTAGTACTAGTGTAAGAAAAAGAAGAAGCACTTTATTAGTGTTTCTGTCTTGACTTTGAGATCTTATTTTTATGTTTGAGTCGCCCTATTTTACAGATTGACTGCCTTCTCTATTTATAAATATAACTTCATGGGACAACTTCAAAGGAAGTAACCTTTTATAGTAAATGCTTTTTAAATCCATCAGAGGGGGGCAAGACAGATAGAAAAAAGCACCATTACAGATGATAAAACTACCAAATAAGTTTCTTCACACGCCAAATTCTTTATAACCATTACCTACTCACACAGTATGCACAGACCCCCAGTCTGCGGCTCACCGCTACCATATCTTATACCTCGCTATTCCTCACTATTGGTTTCCGCGACCCCGACGGACCCCTCTTCGGGCAAAGGTCGCGGTGAAAGTGGTCGTGTTTGTTTGTCTGTCCCTCCTTCAGACAATACTACTGAACCGATACAAACGAAATTTGGTATAGTAGTCTAGACACTGTGAACTTTTAACTGCCTTCTGTATTATAGAGAGAACGTTTTTTTTTATTTTGTTTACTTAAAGAGAGTAATTTTTTTTAGTAAATGCTTATTAATCCATAAATATAGATAGACAGAAGCACCAAAACAGATGATGAAACTACCAACTAAAACTTCCTAACATGTCAATTTCTCTATAACCATTACTCACACAGTATGCACGGACCCCTAGTCTGCGGCTCACCGCCATATCTTATAGCTTACTATTCCTCTCTATTGGTTTCCGCGACCCCGACGGACCCCTCTTCGGGCAAAGGTCGCGGTGAAAGTGGCCGTGCTTTCGCTAGTCGTCCCAGTGGTGTGTCCTCGGCTTAATGTCACGGAAAGTACATGCGGGTGGCAAAGATTATAAATATAATAGTATTTCCTTCTTTGGTGACGATAGAATAGTATTGAGACCTGAAATTTCGAGCTTTTTACAGCGCTCGTGGTCATGGGCAAGGCTCAACCTATAACATAACAATACACGCGAGTTTAATCCGTAAAATAAGTATTATTTTTTATTTTGAAAAGTTTTATTTTATACTTTAAGTTGTAATTTTAAGTAGTGTTCGCGCATGTAATAGACAATGATATAATTGATAGAATAGTTTTGAATTTATTGACGCAAAATAGCCCATAACTGTCTTAATTGTGGATTTAATCGCTACATCGAACACTAATGTAAATTTTGAGTTAGCAAAAGAAACATTACTGTGTGTAAAAGTGAAAGACATAGACACTACATTCATTTTTTTAATAAACAATTTTGATGGCAATGTAGCAAGCTTTTTGATCCTACGACTACGTGCCAGTCATATTTCTTGGCAAAACCCATAATCACGACAATACATCCAAGCCGTCATCGAATTCGGTTAAGGATATGCACTTGAAGAACGTGGTTGACTAAGTCATTATCGCGCTAGTTGTAGGTAGGCCCGTGCCCATGCAGTGGGATACGGGCTGATGATGACAAGTATTAAAGAGCCTTTACTAATATTTTTTTACTAACATATTCGCTCCCGACAGTACTTGTACATTGGCGTAGACAAGTTTTGAGCACGAGACGGGCGCGCCCATCGCATCACTGCAAGTGAATGCGGAAAGTAAAGGTCACGCTTCATAGATCGAATTATAAAGAAACGTGATAATAAAGTAATCAAAGCTTTTATAGAGAAATAAACTAGAGTCATGCATTTTGATATTTATATTATATGTTTTGTATAAACTTGTGGTTAACAGTTATGTTAACGGTTGTAAAGTGTTAGTATTTAAAAATGGATTTTTATTTATCTTGTGTAATAATACCCATAAGGGTTTTAATTACTTTTTGTTTGTTAATTATCGTAACATAGTGGCGTCCATTTCGGTGGCATTATATTTCATTTTGTTTCCTATGTGTTTTATATGTACTGTTGCTATCTTTAATGCTCAGAGCATTTCATTTCATCATTAATTTATTTCGTTTCTTTCTTTCTTTTCAAAGATGCTATAAAAGAACTAAATTATTTTAAAATAAGCATACGTCTTTTAACTTTCCATGCGCTACATATTCGTACTTCTAATTTATGATTAAGGTTTTTGTACAACAGATCGGAACCTAATTATATTCTTGCTTGTCATATAACATTCAATGCCTAATAAGGATACAACACGATACGTCACTTATAGGATGAGTGCTTGACACATGACATATCGTGTAACGCATTCTTTACAATCACCGCACTTCCTGGTCGCTAGTACATATAGTTAACTAACTCTATTAAAGATGAGTTTGCCCCTGCTAACTTTCTGCTGAACTCGACATCTGAACCAGCCCTTAGGCTGTTCAAACCCGCCTAGTAACCATCGCTAGCTAAAGGTCACACCGCGCTATAGAGCCTAAAGATCGAATTTCATCCTTGTCGATAAATCAACATTGAATCGGCACTAAATTTTCTGAGAACGTTCCCAACGTTGCGGTGAAAACTCACGATAGAAACACCGATAGCAGTCTCGAGTTCATTGACGTAAATTGACGATTGATATCTAGTTTATTATCTGTGGGAAGTAATAGTTTCGATTATCATTTCGTTCAGAATCTATGAGGGGTGAAATGCCTGATGGTAATTATAAATGCTTTTAATGTTTCATATTCTTATATCGAACTTTGGCATTCATTTGGCAATGATTTCATTTAATTAATTTCCAAATGACAGAACTTTTCGATCATTTGTACATGAATAAAATTTGCTTTACTATTTGTTAACAGTAATAGATTAACTTGAAAGTCTGTTAAATCTATAAACTGGTAGAAACCTTCCCCATTAATTTATATGAGTTATGAGACAGTTAGTATCGTGAAATTTTCATTATGGCATTATTTCCGCTATCTCAAAATAGTTTAACATCCATACTTCATACTTATACCTTAAAAAACAAAAGAACGTCATCCTTCTACCCATACATACATTGTCATAATTGACCTTCTAGTCTTACAGTGACAAAACGCGTCAGAAATCAGACAACCGTATCATTTCTTTGTAGGCATCTCGGTGGGCATTTAGTCACAGCACTGACTGTATAATTGGCCTATCCTTTAGGGACACTAACTTGCCTGTGCTAACTAGGGCGGGTTAATATCACAGGGCGGGCCGCCCTTCATAACGAGGTTTACATCTAGCTAGGCCCAAGGTGAGTTAATTAAATTTAGAAGTACGCGTATGTTCACCCACAATTTTGGTAAATTAATTAAGTTTTTATTACTTTCTTAAACGTTTTATATTATTTTAATAAATAACTAGCGACCCCCGTTTCGCTTTGGGTATATAATACGTAAAAACATAAAAAAACTCCCTCTTGACTCCCTCTATCTATTAAAAAACACCATCAAAATTCTTTGGGTAAAAAAATGCATTAATTATTATTGTAATAATTGAGATATTTTTGGGAAAAAGATTTCCATTATCAGTGTTAAAGCAGGCTTTAATTCAGAACGTTTTTACAGCTAAGTTGACAACTTATTTTTAAACAAACTTAATTGACGTCCTTGATTTCGCGTTGCAATATTATAACTTACTCCCAACTACACGTCTAGTACCATTAGAACCGAGTTTAAAGTTCATAATTAGTTGTATATTCCGTGAGGGAGTTCATTCGTCCATTCACTGGAGCTTCGTATTTTCAAACCAGATACAGTTACATAGAAACGTTTAGAATGTAAATTTATGTGTAGGTACGGGAAAAGCATAATATGATTTACTTACTTACGTTGAGGTCACCAACGTTTTCCTTTTATTTATTTACCCAAACATTCTTCCTGTCCTAAAATAATAATTATAATGCAATGTAAAAGGCAAAACTTGAAACTTCTTTTGACTCGGGAGTATCATTAATAAACTTTAAATTTTCTTTTTTATGAAATGGCTCTATAATAATGACTCTTCTGTTACCGTCTTATTAAATTAACTTTATTAAAATATATATTTGGTTTTCTCATTTCACGATCGTTGCTTACTGCTATAAAAATCAAAGCCATTAATTGCACAGTGAAGTCTTCGTTAGTGGAACTCTGCCCAAGATTCCATTATTAATAATTACTAACCAAACACATCTACAAAAGATCCGTAACAAACGCAATCCGTAATAATTTCGCTATCAATCACAAAGCCACTGATCTGCGAAATTACATCAACTAATCAAGAAATCATCACGATTCGTTCGTCGGATAAAAATGAGGTTATGTATGTCATATTGTTTTGTTGAAACTCATCTTTTCCCAAGAGTCATATCACAATGATAATTGGAATGTCGACTCGTCTGCCGGTTACCTAACACATCTGAAAGTGTTATGTTAACGTAATGACAATAACGGTATGGGAGAACAATTAACCACGGAGCTCCATTTCCCGTCTCGCTAAATGATATAATTACGGAGTCTCATTAATGTAGTGCGGCAATGTCAAAAGAGATCTCATTTAAAGCCGAATTCGGTGTAAAAACTCATCACAATAAATTCGGCCAGGGTTGCAGCGTTTTCCCGCTTTGCGAAACAGCTTTTTTTTCATACGATGATGGCTTGGAGTAGGCTTGTCATCATCAGCAGACTTGCGGGGGAGCAAATGGCTCTCACCCCTAAATCCGAAACAGCAAAAACAGTCCACCACTGTTTTAGCCATTTTGCACAGCGGACATTTTTAACTGCTACTCTATTAACAATAAACTAGATAAATGTAATTCTTACTAGCATTATAAATGCGATACTGATTGTGTGTAGGTTTCACGCCAAAACCACCGATCAATGAAATGTGGTACTCTCATAAACTGTAGATAGAAGAAAGGACGAATAGGTTACCTACTTCTTATCCGATTACGCTAAAATAGAGTAATGTTTTACACGGACGGAGTCACGTTCAATAATCTATGCAATATGAAAACATAAATAAGTATAGTACTATATCGATACCTTAAATCTCAAATGGCGTAACCACCAAAACGCAACTTTTCAGGAGAGCGAAAAAACGAAAAAAAAATGTTTTTTTTAAATATAACTTTGTCAACTTTAATGCAATGAAAATGTTTTATACATCAAATTTCTTAGAATTTTGAGATAAAGGCTTCAGTGAGAACTCTTTTCACCTAAATCTTAAATTTAACAAACTAGAAGTCGGTTACGCCTGTGGAAATATTACGAAAAGGCGTTTACGCCTCATAAAAAAACACGATTTTTAAGAGGTGAAGGTCGTATCTCCCATAAATAATTGTCTTTTGTGCTATAAAATAATTTATTAATGAAAGAAAACGTAAAACTTCCACTCTTTATTACGCTTTTTACAAAGTTACGCCATATGTCACGTTTTCATAGTGATGTAATGGGTAATACTCACTTTGTAAGTTTTTGAATAGGATGAAGAATTTTTGTACATGGGAAATTTCACTTATAGTTTTAAGTAACTCGGTTAATTTTGTCATTCGTAACCCCCGCCACTGTATATTCACCATATATTTATCTTTGTATTCAGCCATTAGCGTACCTGTGCGCATAGATTAAGTTTCTCCGTGTATTTATTATTTTTTGTGACCGTTACGTTGACTTTGGAGCGTTATTGGTCGTTGATTCTGATTTGTGTTTGGACTTTGATTTAAAATGCCGTAACAAGGAAAAACAATAAATAGCCAATGTCTCCGCAATCTTAATACCCCCGCGCATCAATTGTAACAATAATAACTCATGTGTTCAGTGATTTTGGGTGTAAACGCCTTTTTTTTGTATTGCAATTTTGAATAATAGCGTGTCTTACGAGTTACACCGGCAAATTATGTCCCTTACACCCTTTTGTTTTGACATTTTTTTCACGTCACAATATTTTTTAGGGGCGTAACCACCAAGTAAAGTAGACTAAGGCTTTTACGACCTGTTTACCTTAAAAAAAGTGTTCAAATCTATAAAAAATATTGGGTCGTAATAACCTTTTTTTTGCGAATTTGAGGATTTCAAATATACAGATCGATAGAGAAAAAAAAACTGAATAAAACTGCATTAAAAAGTCATTTTGACCAAATTGGCGGTTACGCCATTTGAGATTTAAGGTAGCGATATGTGAAATATTCCATTGTCAGTCTTCACAGGGACCAGTGCTACTAAATGAAGTAACAAGAAAAAAAACGATAGTTTACTACAAAACGACACCGGCTTAACGTAGCGGCATATTTTTTAGACGACACACGCTCTGAAGTCAATGGCCCGCAGGTTAATCCAATAAAGCAGGGGTGGTCAACAGCTTCGACGTTTTGCTTGAGACTAATTTATCCAATTACTCGTACAATCTCCTATGACTAAGCGGAATCGTAGGTAAAAATGCCTAAGTATACAAGACGTGTGGAGAAATACATGAATGATTACATGAATTTGTAGCACGCAAGAAAAAAGCTAGGAACTTGTAGCAGACTTTCTCTTAAATAGATATAATATTATGTAGGTTACATACATATATATTAGATACCCATATATTTATAAGAAATTCTCTCCAACATAGGTACTCTAAATAACAGCTCTACTTCTGTTTACCAGTGCGTCTACCTACTACTGACTTGATTTTTTATGATCCTAATGAGTTTTGTAATTTAAATATCTGTCTTTTTTCTTGCAATATATTTTTAAATATTTAGACCACCTGATTTCTAAATGGTGGACAGGAAGCGGCAGGGAATCTTTTTCAGTACAGGACTAACCAAAAGCATTCGAGATTTTACCGCCAAACTGAAAGCAGCTATTACACTAAGCCACATTTAAAACACTAATCCGAGCCCTCACATTCAAAAGGTTGCTTACCCCTGCTATAAAGCTTACGGAGATGCGTCCGGTATCGGGTCGTAGGTAGCGGTACTCATATATTTAACAGGTTTCCTAATACGACTGATACGGCTGATTAAAATGGTCGGACCGTTCTATTCAAAAATTATCCAATGAAGAGGAATGCATGGTACGGACCAAATGATTATCCGCTGTAGAGTTATGGTATTACCCGAATGATTAACTTGAAATGAACTTAGAAACCAAAAAAGAACGAAGAATGTGAAATTGTGAAAGTTCAAGGTTTTTAGAAGTTTTGTCCTAAAACCACAACTTCTGTGAATTTCATTAAACTAAAGTTTTATTTTTTAAAAGTATAACTTTTTTTTTTCTAAGAGCGTCCATTGTTATTGTATTTTTATTTAATTATTACCTTAAACTAAGAAACCAAAATATTTTGCTATTTTTTTTAAGATTCGCTATTCATTAGTTATCTATGAATCTAATAATATGCCTAGAGGTCCCCGGTTCGAATCCGGGGTCGGGCAAAATTTGTGTGAGTTTTTCTGTAATGAAATTACTCAGCCCGGAGTTAGGAAGTTGGCGGTTGAACGCCCGTGCCTCGGAAAGCACGTTAAGCCGGTGGTCCTGCGCCCGATCTCTCATCGGTCATGTGGGATTGCCGTCTCACCGAATTATGAGAGTAAGGGAATAGAGAGTGCACTTGTGTTTGCGCGCACACTTGTGCACTATAATATGTCCTGCGCAATTGGCTGATCTCAATTGAGATCGGCCGCCATGGCTGAAATCGGTCGGACGCCTTTTATTTTATAATATGCCTAAAACCGGAACAAATAATCCGAAACCCAAAAAAAAAGAATAAACACGACACCAAAAGTGTAACGAAAAAAAAAAGAAAACAAAATTTCTTCGGCGAACACAAATGAGATTGCCCCTTCGTGAATATCTGGGTGAGTATCTGCATAATTCAACAGATTTCTTAAATAAGCCACGGAACCGGTTTAAGTGACTGCGATATGAATGAGAAATCTTTATTAATGAGTCCCAATGGTACTGTTAGTAATGCGGTCGTTGACAATAACCTTGCACTCTTGTGGTTAATGCCCTTATGTCGTTAAAAATAGAGTTCAAAATTGATATTTAGTTGTGGGTTGACCATGGCGCGTGTGGCTCTAGGCGTATTTGTTATTACGATGAAATTTAGATAAGCAATGGCTGTTTGACACCGGTAGCCGTTATTAGCGGTGATGTATTATACAATATTATGGGAACTATTGTTAGCATCGATCGGCGCTACAGTGGTGGAAATATTGAAGAACGACGAATGTTATTATTAATATTAGGGTTTAAGGTTTTAGGGTACCCTACTGACTATGTTTATTGCTCTTACTATAGATATGATTATAGAAATATATATATTTTAGGACTACTAATAACTAAAGAGTATTCCCGTGTAGTTATTTTAAGTAAACAAATGTTATTTTACTTAAAACGCAGTTAAGATCGAGATCAGTTCTATCAAGGGAAATGTACTTAATATAATTACAATAATTAAATAAACAGTTACTTTTTCCGTTCATAATATTAAAGAACTAAGAAGTATGGTAAAAGCGGCCCTATGCTTTCAAATTTGTTATGTTAAATAGGGTGAGTCCATGAACAAATTGTTTAATTTAATATATTAATATGAAAACGAGATCGTATGAAAGTCGTTCTGCACTGTCGACCGTATTATTAATCTCGCAGATACATGATATAATGAATATAATATCAGGGAGCTGAGAAACGAAACACCTACTCTACACACACAAACGATTTGAAGGTAAGCATTAACTGACTTTTATACAGTAAAATTCTTAACAACGAAAAGTTTAAAGTTAATTTTTTAACTGACTACAATGGTGGCTTGAAGTAGCCTTGTCATCATCACAGGACTTGCGGGGGAGCGGATGGCTCTAACTCCTAAATTGCATCGTCATCATCAGCCCATATTCGTCCCCACTGCGGGGGCACGGGCCTGCCCTAAACTAGGGCGTTAGGCCTTAGTCGACCACACTGGCCAAGTGCGGGTTGGTCGACCGCCCTAAATTTAAATATCTAAAACTCATTGCACCAACTGAAAAACAAATGACCAGGCGTTTTATACTTTAAAGGTAATTTACGGGTATCTACAGAGAATTTAACCGCAAACCTTTTTCTCGACTTGCAATCAAAAACGACGCAACTCTCAAAACAAAGGAAATTGAGTTAACTTCTTGCTCAGCAGTATCAAAGGTTTACAATATTTCCAATCTAAATATAGTTATGTTCAAGCAAAAAACAAATATCGGTATCCGATATTCCCATTGGCTGCGGTTTTAACATCTGCTAGTCGGGCTATTGCGAATCTTATTTTAGCTCGGTAAACTACAAACATAAACTGTGGACTAGGAGATTACTGCGTTGACTGGTTTATAATTTACCGCTTCCTTCAATAATATAAATAAACATACATATTTTAACGATTGCATATAAAGACTTAAAAGGAGCTGTTATGATGTTATGACGGAGGAGGATCGTCATCAAATGAAAATGAATATTTAATTTGATTGTAGAAATAAACACATAAAAAATTTATATGCAAATGGAGTATATGAAGAATGAATCGCAAGGGGTTGAGTGCTAAATATGAAGTCTGGCCATTTATGACCATCGACGAACAAAAATGTCTATAAGAATCGTCTGGCACTATAGGTGTGTATTGTTTCCCATACAAGAAAGACACATCTCTCATCATCTCTCATCATCATTATCATCAGCCCAAATACGAACTCACTGCTGGAGCATGGGCCCACCCTAAACTAGGTTGATAAAATCTTAGTCAACCACGCTAGCCAAGTGCGGGTTGGTTGATTACACAACGAGATAATCACTTCGAATTCGAATGAATTTCAAATTTGAAAAATACAGTGGTATGTCGCGGGGTTTGAACTGGCGACCTCTTGCATGGCAAGCGATGACCTTAACCACTCGGCCATCGACGTTTTTAAATCATTACATCTAAAACGAGAATATCGGTTACAAAAGTGCGCAAGTTAAAAATCTTCGCGAAAGACTCGAAATAACACTAAAAACAGTATAAAATTCTTAAAAGCATATTTTATTCAATGCAGATAACGAGATTCACACTCACAGAGCTGACCTAAATAAAGATGTAACTATGAAAATAGTACAAAACACTCAGTGCTTTTAGAAGGAACTGAAGTTCTTTTTAGTTCCTGTTTCACTTTGTGATGTGCTTAATACGGGCACAAACTCGCATATTGTTCATTCTGGTAAAACGCGGGCCAAGTTAAAGGCGGTTTGTGTTATATTTTATTTATTACTTCTGACCCTCGCTTCGCTGCAGATATATTATTCATAAAAACTATCCTCTTGATCTTTCTATCTATTAAAAAAACCATCAAAATCTGTTGCGTAGTTTTAAAGATTTAAGCATAAATACATACATACAGACAGACAGATACAAATAAAAAGTCACATTATCATAATACTGTGTTGATTTTTTTATTTTAGCCAAATGTTTAAAAACTGTCATGTTATTACTTAATAAATACGTGGAGGATTATAAGATGTAACAGAATAAGAATACTAATATTGCATAATTGTATTATATTAATTATTGTATGTATATGTATAAATAAATTTAGGCCGACTTGGCGGGGGTACTGCCGTTAGTAATAAGTAATAATGCATTTTTAATGAAAAGTGCAGTCTCTTCTTTTGCATAAGGTTAAGTTAGCCTGTAATTATAGAAGTAAGATTTTAGTATCCGGGTCATGAAAGCGATGATTTTTTTTCAAAATTTTAAATTTACGTTAAAACTTTAAATTGCATTAAAAAACAACAAGTGAAAAAAAAATAAAGATTTTAGTCAATAAATACCAATAGGTACATAATAATATAACCGCAGTAGTACGTCACTCAAACCGCGGACAAATGCAAGCACACGAGGTAAGAACAATGCAATATGAATGGTCAGGCGCGAGGCGGTCTAACGGTCCACGCGACGGAACCTCGCAAGACTCTACATATTATGTGGGGGCTAACGGTTTGTGCGTTTCTTTTTATTAACAACGCGAATGTTTAACTTTAAGAACAGCTTAAACTATATAAGATTTCAGACTTTTGCGTTCACTAAATATTAGTCTTTATGGGTCTACACGCCTTATTGAACACAACCGCTGTGGCAGACTAAGACGGGCGGCGCCCAGTTCGCTCGCGACCATGATTGGTGTAACCCAGTCGAAATGTCGGACAGTAACTAGCTATGTGTTTCCTACTCCTAATAACACGTCTATGTCCATAAAGACTAATATATAGCTTAAACTATATCCTCCTCCTCGCGTCGCTATCCTCATTGCTGAGGGTCGTGATTCCCTAGATGCGGGATGATCTTGTTCCGGACAATTTCTCGCCACTTGTTCCTCTCCTTGGCCGAGTGAAGAGCACCATGTAGATTGGTGTCCAACGTTGTTCGGATCTGGTCCGTCCATCTAGCTGGACTACGTCCTCTTCTCTAGGTCTTCTGCGGTCAATCTTATTGGTGACCATGAGTTGACCAAAGAACTCAAGCACACATCCATCAACACAACTTGGATAGGTACCTTGGATAACTACTTTGGTAACTTGGATTTGTAAATTAGTGCATTAAAAAAACACTACATAGG
This sequence comes from Maruca vitrata, assembly GCA_039566165.1. Lineage (NCBI taxonomy): Eukaryota > Metazoa > Arthropoda > Insecta > Lepidoptera > Crambidae > Maruca > Maruca vitrata. Next base: position 10,756,872 of record CM076921.1, read on the forward strand.
CAAAGCACCTGAAGCAAATTATTAACTTCACGAAAATTTTATTTTAAAACTTATGTTTTTTCTTTGTTTAGAAAGTACAAAGCGGGCTTATATTATTTGATAAAAATAGATACTGGTTTTCTTTAAATTAATTATAAAAGTATCTAGCTTAGCACATGGTTGTGTTTATAAGAGATACTTCGCATAACTAATATCCGTAAAATTTGTACAAATGAAAATGTATTATTAATTTATTAACAATACATCAACCTCATTGGTATTGCAAAATAAACATACATATTCTTCATCATAAGAAATAACGATCGGGTTGTTCCAACCTAAAATCTAACTACACAGGTAAAGGTTTAAAAACTCGTAAAACATCCTGTTCAAACCAAACCCTTCGAACAAACATCTCGTTTTCACGCAATCAAAATTCGCACGAATCCCGATACACCGGTCATACCTCATTTCACTAGTGAGAAGTATATTTGCTTTTTCGTTTTAATTCACGGTTACATTGCCAAAGTGGTCTTGCGTGTAGTTAACTTTTTCCACAATCTAATTGCTAATGTGTGTATAATACCATAAAAATTATACAAACGACCCGCTGCGCCTATATTTTTGTTGAAACTACTCTACGTATATTATACGAAGGCATTTTATTAATTGGTTCTAATTACTTTTAACGTGTATCATGTAAGCTCGTGACCTAAATACAGGATTATTTTGATTGTCACATTAATATAAGCGGTTATCGTTATGCAGAATAAAAATAAATGACATACCTATAAATAACTTTCTATATTTATAAATAAATGAGTCTTAGGTAATGACGATAAAAATGTTGTCTAATCGATTTCAGTAAGCAGCTAACCCCAATAGAGAACCGTCGACTACGCAGAATATAGAGAGACAGGTCTTTTCTGAAATTTGTCTAATCAGTATTAGATCATAATATGACCTAACTTTCGCTTACCGGTGAAATGCGGTCATCCTAAAAGTATTTTTATATAAAAAAGATCAAAATAAAAAAGAAAGTAGAAATGTTATTACTATTAAACTTGTCATTCATTGATCAAAGACTAATGAGCACGTAATTACCCACAAATGACTACTTTAGTTATTGTAACGGTATTAGATATCATAGTAAAATCATTTGCTTTAATTACCTATAGCTTTTTATGGCATTCTCATCATCTCGAGTGAACCATACACGTTTAGAAGCTGTTTGAGACAAAATTTTCATCTTGATATTATAACACACCTGCTATTCAAAATTTATTGTATGAGCACAGTTGGGTTTTGCCATTTCCTTTGAATTAATCTCAAAGGAAGTCAGATTCATTTGTGGAGTCTTATCTAAACTGTGTATGTATTTGTACATTACATAATTGTATTTGTTAGCTTCTCTGTGGGTTGATATTTTGGTTAACAGATATTCTTTAAAGGATTCCGTATTCTATCTTATCTTGTTCAAAATATTCCACTTAAAATTCTGTTACATTGACTACCATTTACTTAGAAGTAATTATGTCATTTTAAAAAACTATAAGTATCCAAACGATCGATAGATTATCTATCTATAGACCACTTTAACAAATAGTTTAGTATATTTTTGTACCAAGAATATCCGTTGAAGTCCATAATGATAATGCCATGAGTAATGTAAATTGAGATTATAATATTACACAACATCACATACATTGAAGCACTTAGTTACGGATATCAGAATCAACAGTGGATACACCATAATACTAAAATATATTTAAAAACACACCCAGACATGGAAGCACTACCGATGTTTGTGACACACATATTTGTCCCGGGGTGGGAGCCTGGGTGATCAACCACTGGTGCACCGAGCCAGTCATTTATTACCCGACTACGGCAAAGCAAAAGGAGGGTTATGATTTTGACAGGCTATGTATGTATGTATGTATGTATGTATGTATGTATGTATGTATGTTTGTATGTATGTATGTATGTATGTATGTTCATCTGTTTCCACATAACTTCTAAATTGCTTGTCAGAATTCGACAAATGACATATCATTAGAAGCGTCTTAATTGTCCGCTGGTTATAGGCTATATAGGGTTTCACAAAATCTAATGTGGCGCCCACTAGCGGACAAAACATACAGAGTAAAAAAATAAAGTTAAGATAAATACGCCGTGTTTGGTATCATTGGAAAGCGCTTTACTTGTACATTTTAAATATATATATATTACTAGCATTTGCATGTGACTTTACGTATATTCATGGACTGATTGCATATAGTTCACATCTTTTCGTTCATAGCTTCTTTACTACGTCCCCTTAAAATATAAAACATGTTGGTTCATCAATTTAACTTTTGATAATATTATGCGCCACAAATACACTTTAACACCAAAATAGTACAAATAATAAAAGTTAAAAACTAAAACCCAACTACGACAAAAAACGACGCTGAAAAAGTATAAAACAAGACTTTTAGAACACTGAACTGAACAAAGTTGCTTATGTAGTTCCAAGTAAATGGACACAGTAGACTCTACCAAAATGCTTATGTTGAAAATTGACAATAATGTCATACAATACTATTTTGAAGTATGCAATATTTACTATGTAGAGATAAGTTTTCATGTTTGGAAAGGCGTAGTCACACGTTCCATACACAAGTACCTACCTACCGTAGCACTTTGACAACGTGTGACTGCGGTTTTCCAAACATGAAAACTTATCTCTACATAGTAAATATTGCATACTTCAAAATAGTATTGTATGACATTATTGTCAATTTTCAACATAAGCATTTTGGTAGAGTCTACTGTGTCCATTTACTTGGAACTACATAAGCAACTTTGTTCAGTTCAGTGTTCTAAAAGTCTTGTTTTATACTTTTTCAGCGTCGTTTTTTGTCGTAGTTGGGTTTTAGTTTTTAACTTTTTATTGCATTTATATTTAGCGAGATAACAGCTATGACATTTAGATGTAGGTAAGCATGCAGTTATATCTATTTAGGAATCGTTAACTAAAGTGTTGTGTACAATTACCTACTTCAAACACGGATAACACCTTTAAAATGATTCATAAATATAGTATTTGAGTTTGTATTACATCTACTGATAAGCCATAGAAAACATGTTGTTATGATAGATTCTTTCACAGTCATTCCAAACACACAGTTTACAGACATAATATAACAAGTGTATTACAAATTGACTGGCTCGGTGGAACAGTTGTTAGGTTCACTACCTACGGTTCCAAGAGTCGTGGGATCGATTCCCACCCGGTATAAATATTTGTGTGACAAACATCAGTTTTTGTTGTATCTAAGTGTATTATATTAAATACATATATTTAAGTACATCCAATGTTGATTCTGATATACGTAACACAAGTGCTTGAGCTGCTTACCACGGGATCAGATCGATGTATGTGATGTTGTGTAATATTTTTTTATTATTTAAATTCTTGTACTAGCGTGTAAAGTAAAGTGTGAAGAAAAGGAACGCATAAGACGTGTGTTGAAACACAAAAGTAATTGCTTCGAATGTATACCAAAAGGAAAACGTTTACGTATAATGAGTAATACTTAATTGTGCTTGTCTAATATGACCGACTATTATGTACTGAGCAATATTAGTCCTATTTATTTGGTATTTAAAAATTTCCTTTAAAACACATTACGTTCTAACTTCTGTATTACGACATATTTTTTTTACGATCACTAGAATACACAAATTGTATCTGGGTCACAAATATATTTAATAACACACCCAGACACGGAACATACATCGATGTTCGTCACAGAAATATTTATGTATATTGAAACCTAGACTCTTAGATCCAGAGCCAGGGTGACTAACCACTGTTCCAGCGAGCCAGTTGTGTAATATATAAGACGAAAGTAACTCTCTCATGCTTTAAGCCAAAATCACTGAACCGATTCGAATGAGATTTTCACAGAGATAGTCTCAGATCTGAGACAGGAGAGACTACTTATTCAGCGACTTCATTATAGTTAGTAATGCTTTTCGCGTTGAACGACTTCATAAGGACGAAAGTAAGTATTAATATAGAGAGCTCCTCAGTACGGTTTTACTCACAGTCTAAGCCTCAACAAATACTTGAACGAATCGACCCGAGCCAGAATTCAATAAGAGCCCATCGCGGATGATATTTCGCAACAGTACATAAGGTGACTCATTATTTCCAAACACGATATTCGACAACACTTAACGGAACAATGGCGAATGTACACCGAGACTCAAAACAATGAATAATAATTGTTCGTCCACTGGCGAAGACTCTCTGAATCGCTCGTGACCTTTCATACTTCCGCGTGGTACAATCTCCATTGATTTGAAAGTCTGGTATTGCGCATGATGGATGATTGCGGTGGCCTACGCCTATGATAGCATCTAGATGCTCAAATTGCTATCTAGATAGCGATTGAAGACGATTTCTTGTTTCGAATGCTTCATGTCACTCTTTGCACTGTCTGTTTCGTCGAGCACGATTTCTAAATGCTTGAATGACATACGTCATTTCATCATTATCGTTTGATTTCTTGCTATCCTTGTGATGATCAGTCATCGAAAATATAAATTTATGAGTACTTGGTTTTTACAACTTAATTGGGTTTTGATCAAGATTACGAAGTGTCATGCTAACATTAAGGCAGTGATATAGATAGTCTGATTATGATTGAAGAGGATAAAAACCGTTATCTTTCTTTAAAAATTAAAATGTATTGTCAAAATGGATGAACAAATAATTTATGAAATACTACACCAAATTGTGTTTCTTTTTTTTGTATCGGTTATTTTTAAGACAAAATTTTGTATTAAAAAGTTTTTTTAACGAGTTCAAACGTGGTGGCAAACCAAAATTTTAAGTGTACGAAGTTACTAACGAGAGAACTATAATAATAGTTTCAATAATTTAATAATAATAATAATAATAATAAGTAGCATTGCTTGGCAAAGTGCCCGTAATGTTACTATATACCAGCTTAATGCTGAGAAAATATTACCACAGTATAATAATAATAATATGGAAATATCGACAGGGGAAGGCCAAGACAGAACTTTTATGACCAAATAGGTCAATTCTTGAAAAAAGGGCAAATTTAAGTACCTGTAATCGACGAGGATGTATGAAGAGATCGACGGATGTGGAAAAAGCGAAAGTGGTGTGCCAGGACCGTAGACATGGCAAGAAATGATCTCTGCCTACCCTTCTGCGAAAAAGGCGTGACTCCATGTACCTATGTATAATTACGACGAATTGTTCAGCTACACTCCCAGTATAAGAAAACTGTGATAACATCAGATCAAACAATCATACCCATTTCGTAATTCAAACTAAACTCCGTAGGCACGCACACTAATGTTCACAAATTTCACATCTGCAAAGTTGCGGTCGAAACAAGTTTGAAGCTTTTACTTGAAATGATCAAACTGTAATTGCGAACCAAATTTTCTCCGTGAAATTGTAATTTATGAATTTTGTTTTAGTAATCTCTGATTGTTCACACTTTCCTTTCTCACACATGTTCTCAATGTTTCTATTATCTATACATTTGATTAGGTTACATGGTTAGTGACCCAGGTTCATTGCCTACGGTTCCAAGAGTCGTGGGTTCGATTCCTACGAATTATGTTCGGGACAAATATTTGTGTTGTAACGAACATCGGTCTTTGTTCCGTGTGTTATTAAATATATTTAACCTTTTCAGCGCCAAAGTCTGATATATCAGACATTTAAGTTTCGTGCCCTCGCCGCCAAAGTCTGATATATCAGACAAATATATCTTACCATTTTTTTCTTATCGTTATAGTACATGACGACACATGCATACAAGTTTCGGACAGTTTATACTTTAGTTAATAAAAATATAAATTTTACAAAGTATTATAATGTTATTTTAATGATAAATTATTAAAAACAAAACCGTGTTGAATCGACTCGAACTCTTTTTTATTTTTATTTGAACCCTCAGCGCCAATGTCTGATATATCAGACAGACAGTGATGTTCCATTACAATGTTCCTACCAAAACTATAACTCTCGTACTTCAAAAAATAAACATTCAAAAATGTAAAAATTATACAGGTTTTTGTTTTGGGCATATTTTTTGGGGTGTGACGAAATTTTACGAAGTTTTACCACAGAAAACGCTTCATTATCGAATTATATTTTTGCATCAAATCCAGTAAATTGCAAAGTATGTCACAACACTATAGCGCCACGATCATGCATGAGTCTCGTACGCCAATGTCTGATATATCAGACACGGAAGTGACGTCAGAGGCGATAGATGTTTCTAGAACTACTTATTTTGTGCTGTACAATGACGGTAGGAGATATCGATAAATTATGGAAGTACCCTGCAAAATCATGTTATTTACTGTGTTTTTCTTTGCGTTGCTGTGCTGATTTATTACGATTGTAAATTATTATTTATTGAAATATTACCACTGCAGAGGAGTTGATTAGGATTTTAGAAGGAACTGATGATGTTGAATTTGAAAGTGATGAAGTCTTGTTACATAATCAATAGGTAAGTTATAAAAAATTATAATACTATATAGTATTCTCAATATAATGTGGTTACTATGCTCTGACACAATAGGTATAGTGTTTGTAATTTTTTTTATATTGGAATATTGGAATAAATAGATGTATTTACGTTAGAAAAAAACTTACCGGTCATTTTTATTTTTTATTTCATGTAACACAATACATATATAGTGTTTGTAATGTTCTTATCTGTAAAATTGGACATGAATTTGGAAATTATTTATTAGTTCTCATATGCTTTCCATTAGAGATATAAATTTCATGTAAATGGTGCTTTAAGCGAGCAAGGTCATCATTAAAGGAAATTATTGCAGCAATAGCTGCATTAAAACATATATTTCTCTGTTGTTACGGGACTTTACATTATTTCACTACAAAAAGTAATTAAAAGGCTTTTAGCCATGGCAATTGCAAGAAAAACAAAATTGAGATGACGAATCATCAAGCTAGTAATGTAGGTAGGCAAGCCGCAAGTCATGTAGTGTAGGGTGAAATCTTACAACATTCAATCGTTTTTGTCGTTAAAATAAATATAACCTGATTTAAGGATTATTAGATATACGATCATAGGAAATAGTAAAATAATTATTGTCTCCATCATTTTATTAATTAAATCAATCAATAAGTTCAAAGTAATTCGTAAGGTATCGAAGTTTATGACCGGAAGTTGACACTTCACTAACACTCGCTAAAAATACATATTATTCGTACGCCACTGTCTGATATATCAGACACGTAGTGATGCAATTATCGTCATAATTACTTGTTGGTTTTTTCACTGTATTATTGCACCACTGAGATTTCAATACATTCAATACATGTTTCACAGAGTAAAAAATAATAAAATAAACCCCAAGAACTTAACTATATATATATAACACATAAAATAACAATATATATTTTTTTATAATGATTTATTTATAACAAATTAATAATATCGATACTCAACGTTGTCAGCACTAGTAAACCAACCACTTATATTGCGGTGGCGTGTGGTGAACGTTTTTGACGAAAACTCGTGGCGTGGAAAGGGTTAAGTATATTTATGTATCCACTGTTGATTTCTGATACTGATCATATCCGTAATACAAGTGCTTAAGCTACTTCCTACGGGTCAGATCAATGTATATGATTTTGTGTAATATTGATTATAGTTAGATAGTATTACGAGCAGTGATTATTAATTTACTTGCTATTTTTCACTACTTTAGGGTTACTTTTTCATTACTGCTATCTACATTATCGCATATCAGATAGATTTCAATATATTTTTTACTTACAATGCGAAACAATGATTATAAAAAAAACATTTTAGGCATTTATCGTGAATAAATAAATTAAAGCACACTTCAATTAATTACATTCGAAATAATAATAATTAACCCTACCATATCTATCAGTCGTACCCGACCCAACAATCAATCAAACTTAATCCATAACCGTTACCCCAATACGTTCTCGTATAAATCAGCCCATTAACATTTTCAATTAGGCTCCAATCCTGGCAAAACTATCTGAAACAGTGATTCGACGTGGCCCAATCTTAACTTCATATCCTTAAACGGTCAAATATGGCTTATCGACGGCTAAGGCGGGTCACTAATGGCCCTTTAAGGTCAATATTTCAGGGCTTAGACCGTGGCCGGGTCGTAACGTTCGCAGTAATTGGTCCCAACGCCCCGTCGGGGTAAACTAGAGATGACTTTTGATTAGGGACGTCGCATTGTTTTATCTGGATGACATTGCGATAATTTGTTTTTGATTTCCGTTGTGCCGTGAATAGTATATCTGAAGCTATTCTTTGCTATTTTATTAACAGGCGGGGCGTGAAACGGCATTTCAGCTGGCCTTAAGGGTGAGCACGACCAGCTCAATATGTGCCGGTCGACCTCATATGTGGATCTCACGACCGCTTAGCATCAGGTGGAGTGAGGTCATCTTGATAGCCTATTATAACAAAATACCTAATTGAAAAAAGTAGTACTTTCCGTAAATGAACGATAGTGCTTCAATTTACTCGCACTGTGAGAATAGACGAGTGCTATACTTAGTATAGGGGCTTGGTTGCTTATGATATAGTTTTGAAAAACCCTAATTTTTTTATTCGACACAATTTTGAAAAAAAAAAAAATTTCAGGGCTCTAAAACCTTCATTTCAAACGTGTATCACTTAACTTTTTCTTTCCACGTAATACAATACTTCATAGGTATAGAACTCACAGTAATAAATATTTGATAATGTTTAGTAGTGTACAAAAATAAATAACTCTGTCGACCCTACAAAGGGTTACCTCCACAAGTGACGCCTGTTGTCCAAGTTATATTGTTAAGTTTCAGTGCTCAGTAAGTCGGGATTACAGGGGCGTCCTGAAATGTCTAATTACTCGCTGCGTTTATGTTTAGTAGAGATGTGCAACGTTGCTCTAAAATAACTCATTGAGTCAACTCATATCTGTTTGCTGAGTGATTGAACACAGCATTACTGAATGTGTTCCACTCATAGCGCATAATGAGTACTAATTATCTGTTCAAAACAATAATATTCCCTATTAAATTGACATTGCGATCGAATTTAAGTCCTCCACTTATCTTTAATATCCTTTATTAGGCTACATACAAGATGCGCAATCTTATGTGTGAACGTAATCTAGTTGGTTAAAATAACCTTTTAAATAACACCAAGATCAGTTCAATACTCTCGAAGACAATAATGCAAGCATGTATGGGTGATAGCTATCTGCACGCCTGCAAGTCCAATGATGATGAGAGAGCTACTTCAAGCCAAGCTTTATGCTTGATTTTTTTTCTATCTATCTAATATTTTTATAAATGTGTAAGTATTAGATTACATTAATGAGAATAAACTATGTATTTGATTCAACCAGGTCTCACGGCGAGGGCAGACTGTGGATCTATGACTCAACATTGTCAACTGTTACGTGATTTGAGCCGGTTGACAGGCGTTACACAGCACTTGAGACAAAAGTTAAGCTACCCATCTCTAATATTTAGCAGAGATTCAGACTCACTTCCAATGTAACATTACGTGTGCGAAGTTTAGAGAAGGTTCGCTTAGACAATGATAGTTATAAAGGTGGGAGGTTGGCTTACGAACACGGTCTTGAACGTAAGTTTTGCAACTAATCCTTTACTTGGATGGGTGTAGCCTTCATTACGTAGGCTACGGTATACACCGACGTATAATAGTTTAAACGAGAATCACTGTTTCATCACACTTGTAGGCAGATTATGTAGATGTTTGTGTTGAACACTTTAAACAACTCGACTCTATAAATAGTAAAAAATAAGGACATTTAAAAAACTAAATTAATACATATTAATAAATGTGCAAAATTAAGATTAGATATGAATCTTACAGAATAATTAAATAATGTATTTTAATTTGATGTAAATGTATTGTTTTTACATGCTCATTTGAATCACTATCTGAATATTGTATTATTTCAACCTGCGTTTTACTCGTGACTGACTAATATAATTAAATTATTCAATAATAATACATTTAATGGCGTTATATTTAAATGTTGATTATTCAGAATGCGACACTTTATCACATAATAATAACTTCAGATCAAAAAATATTTTATTCGTCTTATTCGTATGTCGGCAGAAGGATGTTTTATACCAATTAAAACCTACCTACCAATTTCAGTTGTTTTGTTTCACTTAGTAACTCAATAATTATGCATTTTACCGTTTTTACAAATTAAATACACATTAATTAAAAACAACGACTAGATAATTGCTATCGTTATTGCCGCGATAACAAATTAAATGGCCTCTTAAAGTGCCAAATTGAAATCTTATCCGTAACATTAATGTAAAATAAAAAAGATTTACCGACTCACTATCGGTGGGTTGCGACCTATGCTGAATTTAAATTGTGCGTTTGCACCAAATTGGAGAAATTATTTCACCACCCTTATTATCAGCATTTTCGAAAGATGACCTTTGGCATAATAATAAATAAGTAATAAACGATATTAACTACCCCAGCAGTGGACGTATATGGGCTGATGATGATGATGATGATTAAATGTTTGAGCGCTTATATGCCGACTATGTAAACACATTTTGATTTCTTTGCTTATACTGAAAAATATTTAATTGTAGTTACAGCATTCAAGTGTTAGTCTTCTCTTTGGACTCCATAAATTAGATAACTGATTATAGTGGCTTCATCCGCCAGCAGTAAGAGTTTTTATACATAACCAATAATGAGGACTAGAATAATCGAGGACAAATATACAAATCAAACGGACAACCTCCTTTTTGAAATCAGTTAGACCTCTATAACCTGTCTCCTAATAAGTAGGTGAAAATATTATTGATATTCTTACCTCGACTTGTTATCCTACTATCCATTCCACACCACTTCCGGGAAACAAAAAATATTACCTGGGAAAGAAAAAAAAAGGTAAATACGTTTATTTAAAAACGAGACATATATAACATAACTTTTAACGAGAATATTTCGGGCAACAGTGCCGAAATATTAGGAGCTCTAATGAAAAAAAAGCGCTAAGCTCACGGGTAAACTAAATATCCCGAACAAATTCCGTTTTCATTTTAATTAGAAATTAGATCAAAACGATAACACACCGAAATGAGATTTCAATACAGATACTCTGATCTAAAAAATCTAAAAAAAAGCAAATATATAACTATCACCAAGAGCATTATTCATTCACTCATTAAGAGTTACATGAAGATTTACAAACACGCGTTTGCTTAGTATCCACTCATGGGTAGTATATTCAAATCCTAATGTTTGCCGTTAATATATTTAAATAAATTCATTATAGTTCTAAATAATCGATCGGCAGGATCAATATGGCATGATAACAAATGCCCCATCGAACGAGTCAAAATGATGAATTCATTGCTAATCACAATTGAAACATTGATAAATGAGATCTGCCATTATTTAACAGCTGATTTCACACAAATTATTGTTTTAACCATGACTAATGTCAAGACTAATTGTAAATAATTGCAATAATTCGTTAAGGCTGTAGTTAAGGCTTTGAGGAGGTTAAAGGGCACTTGATATAACATTTGTTGGTACCTATGAACCTTGTTATACAAGTTAACTGCCTCGTTGGTCTACGGGTAGCAAGTGCTGCGTTAGGACCGAGAGGTCTTCGGTTCAAGTACGGGGCCGGGCAAAATTTATGTGACTTGTTCTGTTAAATCGGTTGAACGCCTTTTTTATCTAAACATTTTATATCTACAACCCTCTAGCTTTCTGAATGAAACCCGTTTGTCTAGGCACTAATAACCCTGGCGACCATATTATTGCGGCTTATTGTTAATTAGCAGTATGTTATAGCCTTTCTCACGCTTCAACATAATTCCAGATCTAGCACTTGTCGTGTATTGTATAATTAGAGAGTTTGCTTTCGAATGTTTGTGGTATAATATATAATCAAGATACTTGGAAACAAAACATTGAAATGAGGAGGCCTTTTCCCAGAAGCCCGAAATAAATTCTTAGCCTCTTTTTTACATTTCCACAAAATTGGTAAACCGAAATGATAACTTTTAAATTTTACAATAATTCATCAAAAAGTTTGTACTGCAAATTATACACGTCGACACTTCTCAGAGCTGTTGCTAATAACTCGAAAGCCGAGAGAATAGCTTTCATATCTATAGTCACGTCCACAAAATTGGTCGAAAGCAGTGTTAATGTTAATACAATCCGTGGTTGTACATAATGCGTTGAACAAAACGCTGCACCGTTGCATTACCCAGCCAATGTGATCAAAAAAGTAGGTAACACAATTGCGATTTTCGCGAACGATTCCGTTGCACCGTATCCCGTCCACATAAGGGTTAAACTCCTTTGAACACTCGTTTTACAAGTGTTCAGGTCTTGATAAGAGCATTATTGTTTTACCAAACGTATTGGCGTACGATAACCGTTTGTTGGATAAACGGCGGATTTTACTGCATGTTTTGAAATGTGGAAAATTTTAAATTACACGGTTTAAATATTTTATTTTTTCATCACTTGTTATGCAACCTTCTACGTGTTTATGGTGGCCGTAAAGTATAGTACGGTAATTGCAACTCGTAAAGTGTGTATAACTGGATGGGTGATAATAAAAAATAATGTTAAGAAACTTTTTCGTACTTTGGGAGTAGCTTAAATGATTTACAGGTAGCTCTCGCCAATATAAAAGTTCGTTGAGGGATACTTAGTTACGTAACTTCATGTTGATAAGTTTTCCTTAAGGCACACTCAAAATAACTTACAATAATACATTATGTTAGTAGCCGTTATTAACCATGAGATAAATTAATTTAAAAACAAAACTTGATAAGTTTGTTACACTTAATTACACTGATGTATATTATCACCATCAAGTTGTTGTTATTGATAATTGAAATCATCAATACTATTTTTATTGTTTTTTTTTTTATAGGAAATTATTCTCAACCTGACACATTTCAATATGAGACAGTACACAAAACGTAAATGTCCTATTTAGAAATAAATTCCTATGCTTTAACATAGAATCCAAATGGAGTATTGATATAAAGTGCATCAGTAGAAGAGCACACAATTTTGGGTGTCGAACGCACATTTAAGAAGACGAGTTAGAGTAATTAGAGTTAAGTAGATACTTAACTGTCTACTTAATAAGCGTTAAGTAGATACTTAAGACAAGAACACGAGTAGAGCCACTACTTAATATTTAATTCAGTTGTACGCGAATGAACTAAATTGTTTCTCATATAAAATTCGAGACGTGGTTTTTCTCAGACTATATTATTATACCTACAATTTTAATATAATTTTGTGTAATTAAGCTATAACTTAGTAAACCTTTTCTTTAATTCAAAATGTCTGGACACGAAATATCTTATTTGGTCATCATAAATATAGAAAGGCCAAAACGTAATACCTACAATCCAAATGAAAAAGATAATATCTACTTAAATTATGTCGGACACACGAAGTTTAATACATGCCTAAAATTGGATAGGTTCTTTTTTACATCTGATATTGCGTCCCCGAAAATTCAGTATTAGGACCTAAAATACGTTACGTAAATTACGTAGAATACATGCTAACAATGAATACTATCGATGGACAATCGATTCTGAATTCGGCCGTTTACAAAATTAATCATAATTAGAACTGTCAACATCAGCTGTTTTTATTTCACCGTGTAATTATACACCATCTATTCAAGTTCATTGAACCACAAGGTTAAACCCATCTGATACACAGTTTCATTATAGCTATAATGTGCATGATGGAAGTATAAAAAAAAAAGTGTCCGAACGTTTTCCTGCAAGAAACACGCTTGAGCGTTCATTACGATGCAAAGATTGAGATCGAGGCATCACAGTGTAATGTAAAAGTATGTTGCCACCCTATATAAAAAGCGTCGATGGCCGAGTGTTTAAGGTCGTTGCTTGCCATGCGAGAGATCGCTAGTTCTAACCGCGCCAGGTACCAATGTGTTTTCCAAATTTGAAATTTATATGTACCATCATTCGACGCTTTAACGGTGAAAAAAAACATCGTGAGGAAACCAGCACACCTGATTTTTCTATGGTGTGTGAAGCCATGTCAGAGACCTACGGGCGGTTTAACAACTCTGGCACCAGGTTGTTTCATCAACCACACGATAAGAAGAAGATATTATACTCCTCGCTACTCTAAGTATGAAACTTTATACCTAAATGAGCTGTTTGTTTATCCCAACATTACATGTAACAATATACGCAACCAAAATGCTGAGCTGCCACACCGCTATTGAAGATTCTTGCAAGCATCTTATACTCGTTAATGATATTTGATCACAAGGATAGATAAATGTTTTCATGTAAGGTTATCTTAGTATTCATAGTCTAAAGAAAATGTACTAAGCAATTCTTTAAGTATCTAGTATTTGTTATCTTTTTGAAACATTTAGTGTAGCAACACCATTAATTACAGAAACGTTTGACCCGTTCGAGTTTTGGTACCACCTGGGACAAATATTTGTGTGACAAATATCGGTATTTGCCCTGTGTCTTAGTGGGTAATTGATATATTTAAGTATGTTTGCGTGAACCTCTGTTATTTTATTACTTGTAACACAAATAATTAAGCTTAATGTAAGTAATGGAATATAATACCTTTTAGTATGTATGTTCTGTTTTATAAATGTTGTGTATGATGGACAATCGATTCTGAATTCGGCCGTTTACAAAATTAATCATAATTAGAACTGTCAACATCAGCTGTTTTTATTTCACCGTGTAATTATACACCATCTATTCAAGTTCATTGAACCACAAGGTTAAACCCATCTGATACACAGTTTCATTATAGCTATAATGTGCATGATGGAAGTATAAAAAAAACGTGTCCGATCGTTTCCCTGCAAGAAAGACGCTCGAGCGTTCATTACGATGCAAAGATTGAGATCGAGGCATCACAGTGTAATGTAAAATATAGTATATTGCCACAATATAAAAAGCGTCGATGGCCGAGTGGTTAAGGTCGTTGCTTGCCATGCGAGAGATCGCCAGTTCTAACCGCGCCAGGTACCAATGTGTTTTACAAATTTGAAATTCATATGTGCCATCATTCGACGCTTTAACAGTGAAGGAAAACATCGTGAGGAAACCAGCACACCTGAGAGATTTTTCTATGGTGTGTGAAGCCATGTCAGAGACCTACGGGCGGTTTAAAAACTCTGGCACCAGGTTGTTTCATCAACCACACGATAAGAAGAAGATATACTCCTCGCTACTCTAAGTATGAAACTTTATACCTAAATGAGTAGTTTGTTTATGCCAACATAACATGTAACAATACACGCAACCAAAATGCTGTGCTGCCACACCGCTATTAAAGATTCTTGGAAACATCTTATACTCGTTAAATGATATTTGATCACAACGTTAGGGTAATGTTTTCATGTAAGGTTATCTTAGTGTTCATAGTCTAAAGAAAATGTACCAAGGAATTCTTTAAGTATACTAGTATTTATTTATTTTTTGAAACATTTAGTGTAGCAACACCATTAATTACAGAATCGTTTGACCCGTTCGAGTTTTGGTACCACCTGGGACAAATATTTGTGTGACAAATATCAGTATTTGCCTCTTAGTGGGTAATTGATATATTTAAATGTATATGTATGTTTGCGTGAACCTCTGTTGTTTCTATTACTAGTAACACAAGTGATTAAGCTTAATGTAATGAAATATAATACATCGTAGTAAGTACCTATGTTCTGTTTTAAAAATGTTGTGTACAAATACGTGTAATTGGCCCACATATCAGAATGTAACCTTTTAAGTAATTTTTATGCCTATTTAATCTGTGAGTTTTTGGTGTACCATAATAAATAAATAAAAAAATAAGCTACTTATTTCAATCAGATTGATAATGAGATATCGAGAGTTTTATATTTATCTAGCCTGTGATTGCTAGGCAAAGCCCTCCTACTAAAACTAAAACTAAAGACCTGTTTGTAGATCTTGATGATGTAGATCTTGAGGTATATATATTTTTTAATTTAATGTGTGTAATAACTTCTTTAGCTACTTCGTGTACATCTACAGCATACGAGTAAGTGGTCAGTTTGCCAACTCACATCGAACAGGTTTCCTCACCCGGTACCAAGTGATGAACGAGTGACGATCCAGTGATCATTATTCGCGTCACACGTGTTCTCCCTGCGCGAGCGACAGTCACCAATGCGTTTAACTTGGTACAGGGAGTTAGTTGTCTTGTTTAGGGCTGTGATGTTAACAGAAATGGTTTTTTCAGATGGTGGTTAGGTCCACATACGGGGTCGACAGGCACAATAGATACATATTTTGACCCTGTCGACCACACCCTGAAGGCCTGCAAAGATGCCGTTTCACGCCCCGTCTGAAGAGCCCGAGATTAAAGGAGGGAGGGAAAACATTCAACGGGCCAGGAAAGAGGAACTAAACTTCTTGGTACGAGCTACCAGTGCTTGTATAGTATTTTTTTCTAAAAACATACACTATATCGATATGCTATAGTACTAGCAATTTGTAGCATTTTGCTCCTCTCGCGTCTGGGAAGTAGATTATATTTCTATTCCAGATAAATATTATGTTATGAGCTGATTGGTATTTGTTTCCATGAGCCCACTCATGGAAACAAATACTGGAAATTTTATATTAAAATAAGTTAGTAATAATTACTGCGAACAAAGATAATTTAATTTGAATAAGGGATTATTTTTCAAGGATAAAACCTTTATAAAAACAAGACCTACTTTGTTTTAATAATAATTTCAGACTAATTCGTTTCGGCATTCGGGACGATAAGCTATATTTAAATTATATTAAGTACCTGTTGTGGTACTTCTGGTAATCCTTTATTAATTTCAAACAAATACACCAATTCTGTGAAGTCTTTGAAAACACGTGTAACATTATCAAATACTGGTAAGTATCATAATGTTCAACATCAAAATCACCTATAATTACGGCGTGACTAGCTTAAAAAAATGAAAACATCCTTACAATAATTTATATAATATTCATTGAAAAAAAAAACAAGTTGCAAGTTCATTTCAATTGACTGATATATTTTGTAGAACAGAAACGATGGTATACGGCATCTAAAATTCCAGATATATAAATAATAATAAATACTTATTTCCGTAATTAAGTAACAAGTTTACACTTCTCATTTGGTACTGCACTTGAGTTGGCTTGTTTTGCAGTTACCATATACAACTAAACTTTCAAAACAAATGCGATTACTTTGCTCGCTTACTCGGCCCCGCCTATTCCCTTGCTCCAATTGACAAACACATCCAATGCTCATCGGTCAAGTGGTAACCCTAAGTGTGACGTACACACACACCGCGGTGTCACCCGAGGCCATTCTCGGTCAAGTATTAGGTACCTGTTAAACCGCAAAGCGCACTTACGTTCAGCAGGTGATAAGCGCATCGGAGGTGATGGGTAACGGTTCATACCGTGGGAAACGAGACGCCCAATAACAATTTATAGTCTTAGTTTTAGAAGCTTGATTTAAGCCATTTTGTATGTAGTGGAATAAATAAATAAGTCAAAGTCAAAGTTTTTATTGCGAACTAAGTGTTGCTATAGGTGTTATTGTTAAAACATAATCTTTAATACTTAGTTACCCTTGTTGGGTAATGAAATATGAACAAATAACACAGGTTCCAGTACAGAACCCTGAGGCACTCCAGCTTCTATTTGGTGGATGGATGATAGTGAGTTTACGCATTTTACTTGGATCATTCTATTTTAAAGGTAGGATTTCGGAAGCATGTACGCAGTGTTTAAAATGTGAAGTTTCAGCTTAGGTATATAAAAGTCCCTTATGCTACACAGGGTCAAAGGCCTGCTAGACATCAAGAAAGACAGCAGAGCAGTATCCCTTCTTCTAGAATGTCTGTCGTTTCGTGTAACTTGCCAGTAGATATTTAATTAGATTCATTAAGTTACGCATCACTATTGAGTTAGTATCATAATGATTACTTTATATTATGACGTTTAAATAGACAGATAATTGCTTAACTTTAGTTAGATTCACGTAAATGTTTACATTATCCGTCCGTATTAATTTCCAGAGCACGATGTGGCTGCCTTCAATAGATTTTTACGTTCTTGTATCTGTCACTATTGTATGTTAATTTTAAGTATTATCTAATGTAATTTTCTCTGGCTGTCCAATAAACAAATAAATAAATTATACCTCGACGCGATATTCAATGCATATTTCAACGAATATAAAATGCAAAAAGATAAACATTTCGTATGATATTACGGCAACAAACACTTACGGCCAGCAGGTGTTAAAGCGCATCGTAGGTGATGGGTAACGGTCCAGGCCGTGGGAAAAGCGACGCCCAATAACGTTGTTCCGAGTTATTGTATGGAGTAGCTTAATGAGTCCGTTGGTGGCCCACTCTTACGCCAAGGCTACATCAGCGGGCAAATATGTAGGGGACTAGCTTTTGCCCCCGACTTTACTTGCGTTTAATACGGCAACAGATTTTTTTCTTCTCAAATGATTTAAAATACACTAATTTTCACCGAGGTATTTGTCTGAGGTTTGTCCTTCGTCATATTGTTAACTATAGGTATATGAAATATCAAAAAGATTTATTAAGTAGATAACGCGTAAAGAGATAACAAGCGCACTTTCACATTTATGATATTCTTCGGTATATTCATGCCACTATCCTTCTATAAAAGACGTAGACTGACGGAGACACAAAGACAAAAAATCTTACATTAAAAAGACTCTCGCAAATGTAGACGTATCTCAAGATACGAGCACGCCAAATCGACGCGTGACGGATTAAGTGCGCATTAAATCATTGTTTTTTCTCACATCAAATTATTAGGCAATCACATTTTATTTGAACTTTCTCATAATAGCCCGAATCTTTTATTTTGTTAACGGATACCACATAAAACTTATTGTTTTTACAATACGTAAACATAATGACTTGGGAACGTCAACGTATATTGAGAGAATATACGTGAGAAACCAAATTATTGAAATTATTATTCGCTCAACAGACGTAAAGCTTAATTTTTTTCTAGCTTAAAGTAGAAGGCATAAAAAATCATTAAGTATCATCATCATTCCCCGCCTTTGTCCCACGCTAAGTGGGGTGGGCGCAACATGTAATACTTCTTTCACTCGGGCTCTATCATTCGTCAGCTCTGTGTCTACTCTTTTCACTCCCATTATCATCTCTCACGCATCCATATATGTCTACTTTGGCCTTCCTCTTCTATAACGTTCATTCATATTCATCAGTCTTCTATTCGGGGTACGGTCGAATACCAGCGCTGCATCGGCTCTCGGGCTGATGTGGCATAAGCTGAGGCCTGTACCTCGTTGACCACTTATAAAGTCCTTGCCTTTGTGTGTTATTTCTTTGTTTGCGTTTTGTGTCATGTGTATGTATCATTGTAAGCTCTATATCGTGGTCAATAAATGTTTTTCTTCCTTTCTTCTTTCTTTCTAGTCACATGGATTTCTTTCCTCCTCATAACATGTCTGTACCAAGCTAAGTTTGCACTTCTTACCTTTTTTAAAATTGTTGCAACTTACATAAAAGAAAAGACTCACCTGGAATATTATTAAAATCAGTTCTCAGACTTTCAATATCCTAAGATTCATTCCTACCAAGATACCAAGCTACAAAACCATCAACCGAATACACATAAAAACTGCACTTCTATGAATTGCAAGTCAAACTAAACTTGAAACCTTGAAAAGCTCAGTAAAACCAGCACGATACTATTATAACTAACCATTTTTATGTATGACCGTAAAAATATTTAACACTGCGATTGTCTGCGAAATAAAATTCAGTTTTAACTGCATCGCCCAAGTCAGGAATAACTAGAGGTTACAAAATATCTTATGCATAGGGAATGCATGTTAATAGCGTTCAACAAACATTACAGAGTTGCTTTACGGCTGGTTTTATAACGTTATTATATTCGTTACTGGCAACCGGCGACCCTCGCTAAACAAAACCGAATATTTTAAGCCCACACTAAACATTAAGACGACTCTGCGATAAGATAGATTTGTCATTTTAGAGTTATGCACCGTTCTTTAAGGTTGAAATGGGTTGGTACCATTTAGACACCCATAGTTATGAGATAAGAATGTGTCATTGTTAGAATGTGTATGCCTTTTTTTAACAAAAACAGGCTATATCTTCTTAGTAGTAGACAAATTTAAAACTTCACAACACACGGTCTAAATAGTACGAGAGGGTAATCTGTGATTGATTCTATTAATCATGCTAGAAAATGTGTCCGATACCGAGACATTTAAAGATTACCCAAAAGTTGTTGATAAAGTGAAATTTCCTCATTCCCCTAAAATATACCTAAAATATGCCTTCCTTTCATAAAAGTACCGTTTACAGAACACATTTATAACCAAGGCATTCCGTGAAACGTTACCTTATGTAAATACAATAATATACTGTATATAACTATTGTACCTATATCTGTAATAAAAGGATTTTAAACCGGAAAACCTCGCGATCGTTATGCGAGCCACGTCTTGGTGGAACGTTTCACATTCATTTTGCATAATTATCACGACTTTATCTAGCCTCGAAGGGAATTATTTATAAGTCAATAAGAGTTTTATAATATACTTGCTTTCCGCCAGCGATTCCGTCCGATTGAAGTCGCTATCACGTAGATATCAGACTTGTTTATAGCAAAGTCGCTTAAAGTAACCTATGTCCATTCTTAGGCATTATTAACTGCCCGATAATCGGTGACCGATTTTTTGTCGGGAGTAAAATGGAACGAATTGATTTCAATGGAGCAACGCACACGTCCTACACAAAATCTTACAAAAAGTCAGACGTGGCTAAAACAGCAGAGCCGGTGAAAAAGTTACCATTGTCTTATCTCAGGCTCTAATGAGATGTCTATAAATATAAAAATAACAGCTTATTTTCTACATTACAATATGTACAAACACGGCAAGTCAGTTAAAACACAAAATGATTACTCAACCACAGACAGCTAAGTCTTACCTACTAATCGTTTCCGTTTGTACCCTTTGAATCTTAAAAAACTTTGACACTATCTCGAGTATGACATAACATCACCAAACATACACTCACCACAACCAACAAAATACCAAGGTCAGCTCGCGTTTTTCTCTGTTGTGCCAGTAAAACACCGTTAATAAAGTAGGGTAAACGGCACAATTGTCGTCCCAGCATTGTCGTTCGGACGTAATCGGCGCGAACATTTCCGATGTAGATTAAGCTGGAGTGTTGCGAAAGGGAAATCGCCCTCATGTGCCCGCTCGATACCGTGTAGTTTTCACTTGGTTACCGTTTTTTAGGTTAACGTATTTATTTGCGAGGATATGAGGAACATAAATCATTTTTCTTTTATCTTTCGGGACGTAAAAATGAGTTTTGTTCCTAATACTGTGATAGGATAAAAAAAATATTGAAATCGTAATATTATAATGTATCTAAAGACAGTGAATTTGTTTATTCAAATAATATGACAAAGTGCAAGATCATTAACAGATGTACCTCAATGTACTAGTTTTATTTCTGTTTTTTTTTTAAGTATTACTTAATCATACACTTATCTCTTCATGGTTGTCATGAGGATGGAGGATTGCAAGAGTGGTTAAAATAAAACGCCTTAGAAAAAAGGCTATTATCTAAATCACATTCCTAAAAAATATATTATTCCAAGTACAGGAAATATTTACAGAGTCCTTAAGTGGTTTTATGACATAGCCACCGCGGTGCGATTCGTTCCGCTATGATGAATGGGCAGCTTATTATAATGGACTGCAAGTAGGTTAAATCGAAAACTGAACTATAAATAGTGCAGACCTCGTTTGACTTTGCAGAGGCGCCACATAACGTCGGAAACAACAACATTTGTAATTCCCGATTTGATCGGCAATTTCGTCGTAAAGAAGGCATCGACCTACACTATACGGCTACGATGCATGATAAACAAATCAATCACTCGATTGATCTGACTCATGTCGAAGATTGAACTGTAGGTTAGACACGCTCTTACGTTCGCGTGAAGTTCTTTCAATACTCAATTATTGATGTTTGACTGTGTGAGTTTTGTGTTATGGATATATTTTGATACGGCTTATCATCAGTAAAATCAATCAAGAAATACCAAGTTATATCATAACGGATAAATTTCAACCCAAAAAAAGTTAAATATATTATAACCAGTCTGATATACAAAATACACGTGAAATGTTTACACACAAATCCTAGAACAAGGAAACATATTCTAAAAGTAAATAATAATATTATAACTTTAACCGAACCACAAATTTACAGGGAAAATAGCGCGCTCAATATTCATACAAATCACATAATTATAATGTCTTCGTGAGTAATAAACGCTATTTGTTTATTAAAATCTTTTTCTAAAGATATCGACGCCTAATACGTAGGTAAATAAGTTTTATATCAGATCAAGTAATACCTATTATTATCTAAATGAATTAAAAGGAATTCCCGTCCAAAAATAATTGAGAGTTGCTGTACTACTATGAATACGTGATGTATGAGCGCTTTTCTTTCCTAACTGACATACAATGATGGCTTGGAGTAGCCTCATCATCATCACCAGACTTGCGGGGGAGCGGATGACTCTCACCCCTAGGAAATGAACGAGTGCGTTGTCTTTTGCTTTTATTATCAAACATAATATCAGAGATTTTTTTTAATATTTCGTCATGCTTTCCCTCCCTCCTGTGATCCCGGGCTCTTCGGGCGGGGTGTGACACGGCATTGAAGCAGGCCTTCAGGGTGAGTGCGACAGGCTCAATATGGTCTATTCTGCCTGTCGACCTCATATGTGGATCTCATTACCGCTTACCATCAGGTGGAATGATGTCATCTAGGTAATATGGTCATTCGTTGGTTGGCGGTGCGTTCCCAGGGCAACTCTCACGAGTGAAGAGGAGGAACACCCCGGGTGTTTCAGTCAGTAGGAGTCTGACATACCCCTTAAGTCCTCCGAACTAATGGGCATCCATGTAGGATTTCACCCGGGTTCAAAAAAAGGTCATATGGTCATTTGATTTTATTAGCCTTTTAAAAAAAAACCACGATGCAAATGTCAGTATCAGTCTGCAGTATCTTAAAGTTAGCGAGCGTTATTGTTATATTTGGCGGAAGGATTCCCCATTTCGGGGGCAAACAAAAGGCAAAGTGCCAAAACACGATAAACTGTTTTGGCCGTGACGAGTGAAAAGTGTAGCTATTTTTGTCAAATTCTTAAAAGGTGCGAAGAAAAGACCTGTCTTCAAGCTTTTTTTGGAGACGAGGATAATTATATTGGATGCGTGGGTTTGAGTTGTACTAAATATAAACTTAAATATGTATCCTTTCTAAAATATCAGCTAATGCGATGTTTCCTGTTTGAGTAACATAACAACTAAGTAGTAGGTAAGTAAAATCGCTTAAAACATCGTCTTCCCCATATTTTGTTTTCATCTATACGACTTATAGGGTAAAATATTTAAGTATTTAACTTTGACCATTATTAAAAAAAATATATGTAGAAAAAACTACATAAAAATGTTTATGTACAACAGACATTTTCGTATAAAATTTTATCGTTACACGTTCAATAATTAGTTATGATAATTAAGATAGTGGCTCTGATAAACGGGCATACTAATGTATTACAACATAATTGTTCAAATGGGTGAACACTGTTAACAAAATTAAGACATATAATATGATCGTTATGATGTCATAGTATGTAGTATTATTTGCTTGTTTTAGATATCAGAACAATGAACGGACGTGCCGCAAACACCAAGGTCAAATACAGTAGCAACCATTCAAAAGTTATCATCAGACCCAAATCTCTCATTCATTAGATTGAACTCATGGTATAATTAACATTGTATAATAAATAAATTGTCACTACATTTCGATACATTGCTGTAAATTATCGTACATCAAGCTAAAGTGCACTTGCACACAATTTCTTAATAATAAAATCGTCATTCAATGGGTACCTGAAGACGGCTTTCGCCAAGGAGGAAGGCCCAAGAATAGGTGACGTGGTTATCTGGTTCGGCTATGAAAGAACTGGCACTTGTAAGCCTAGAATATAGAGCAGTGGGTGGGTTTGGAAGAGACGTTTGCCCAGCAATGGGATAGGGCTATATAGGCTACGAAAATTACAAAAGTCTTGCTGAAGTAGTCTTTCTCAAACTTAAAATCTACCAGTCTATCGTTTACAGGATGCCTCGTCAAAAAAGAAACCATATTAGAATTATGCTTACATTCATCGGACTTATGCGAAATTCGAACATCATTAGATACATCAAAGGATCCCAAATAGTTTATAGACCACAACGCAAATTCGATCATGTATTCTGCTGTATGTCGACTGCCAATGATTGCCATGAATGGCACATTTCAGTTCTATTCCAGTCTGTAGAAGCGAATAATCCTTACCATAGATACGCGCTGAGAGCTTAATCCTATTAAATAACTGGTGCGCGCGTTCAAAATCGTTAAACATACAAACGTTAAACGCTTTACGGAAATTAAACCGAGGAAATTTGTCCAACTTCAATTAAATGATTTTTTTTATATAAAAGACTAACATGATGACATCACTCCACCTGATGGTAAGCGGTATTGAGATCCAAATATGAGGTCGACAGGCACAATAGATCGTATTGAGCCTATCGCACTCACCCTGAAGGCCTGCTTAAATGCCGTTTCACGCCCCGCCTGAAGAGCCCGGGATTATAGGAGGGAGGGAAAACATGGGCTGGAAGGGCACGGGGCAGAAATGAGGAGCTAAACCTCTTAGTCCGAGCCACCAGCGCCTGCATTGTATGTGGAATACAATGATGATGAATAATACTGTGACACGCAATAAATAATTTGATTTGATTTAATTTACTCGTAGTATGCATGAAGAGATTGATGGATGTGAAAGAAGCAAAAGTGGTGCGCCAGGACCGTAGCACATGGCAAGAAGTGATCTCTGCCTACCCCTCTGGGGAAAAGGCATGATTTTATATATGTATGCAGGTGTGCAGGTTTCCTCACGATGTTTTCCTTCACCGTTAAAGCGTCGAACTTTAATTGGTTCCGTTTAATATAATTACCTATTTAATTTCTTTCTCTTAACACTTAATGTTTAAAGAAAAAAAATCTCCTGTTTATCAATATTATCCGGTATAATTTTTTTACTGAATTAAATATTTTAAAACGGACCCGGACGGATTCATCATCCAGTCTTCTATCGAACTTGGTAGTTTGTATGAATTCAATAAGTCAATCGTAAAGGCATTAACTATTGTCAAAATAGAGATGAGTGATTCTGTATAGCGTTACTAATTCTGAAGAAAAACTAGGAATGTCCTACTAATGATTTTATAGCATACTGTAAATTTAATATTTTGATTTGGAATACTCTCGAGTAAAAACATTACCTAACCTTCCAAAGATTTATAAACCGAGTCGATTCGCGACGACAAAACGATCATTTCAATGATGATTATTGTCTACGCCTCACGGCGAGTTAGCATTATAAGTATAATTTGTCTGTCTGTTTGCATTGACCACAGCCGTAACTAATTGATTTAACGCTGTAACTCGAGTGGATAATGAAATACCAATGTTTTTCGTTGATAACAACGGTAAGTACACTCTTAGTTGCCGATTAGAAATCGACTTTAAATTTATGTTTGAACTTAAGATTTTACTTGCTTTTGCTAACTTTCTATAGGTTAATAATAGTTTAGTATTATTTAGTCTTAAGGTTTGATGTTAAAGTCTAAAATAAGACTAAATTGAATGTAAAAAAATAAAGGCATATTTTTAAGGTAAAGTTCAAGCCGCCAATAAAAAACTAAATTAATTTTATAAGTACATAGTAGGTTTTTTTTATGACAATGCATCATTCCTTACCCATAACGAGACTTATAATTTTGACTACAAAGATATTCGTTTGTTTCGTTTTTAGAGTAAAGTCTTATATTGTTCCAACCCTACAAAACATGCTTGGAACACCTTACTTTACCCGCGTATAAATTCCATACTATTCAAAATCAACATTACAAGCGATACTTTTATGTAAACGTAAGCAAGTCACACAACCCACATAACATTTGCATCTTAATAACTAGAAAAATGGTCGGGCACTAGGTCGTTTCGCAATGGCTGACAATAAATTAATCATCGGTGACGTAATTAGTGCGCTATCAACATTCCGCGATAACTCAATCAGCGTAGTACAGGCGGTGATAATGATAATATTGTAGGCAATTGATTGTCAAAAATTATAGGATTTTTTGAAATTAAACTTATTTTACGGATTAAACTCGCGAGTATTGTTATTCTAAACATTATTTAGAGATCCGACGTTAAAAAAACTCACTTATGAAGACACCAGCTGTCAACTTTAGTCTTGCCCGTGACCACGAGCGCTGTAAAGAGCTTGAAACGTCGGATCTCTGAATAATGTTCAAATAATGTTGTTTTATTCAAATGTGAAGTGCTCGCACAAAAATAGACTATACTATAGTTTTTTTTTTAAATAGTTCATTCTACATTTTCACGAAGAGAATACAAACTTTAAAAATTATATTTATAGAATCAAGTACCTATGGCTATTCAACTACATAGTTAATTTACTCATTTATTTTTACTGTGAACTAGTTATTGTTTTTATTTTTTAGTATTATTGTTAGTATTGTTATCCTATATTTAAAATGTTAATCTTGGTCTGTTTGAAACAAATAAGTAGACGAAGACTGATTGCCTGAATAAAAATGAATATTATAAATCTTATTTTATCTATAAAAATGTACTTAAAAACAACAAGCAAAATTTTACAAAAAACAAGGGAAGTAGTGCAAGAAGTAGCATTACGTTTAAAAAATAATAACACCGACAAAAATGTCTATAAGTATTTATAAGTCACCTATAAAGCTCAAAATCTTTAACATTGTGTTTAGCTGATCACTTACTGCATCTACCTCCTGTACTAGCATACTAGATCATAACAAAATAGCAACTCCATATTATGTGAATGCTATGCTAGAAAAAACACCTATCTAACGTAACAACCACGTTTTTATTATTGCAATTGGAACTAGCACGCAAAACCGAGTCAATAAGAATGATAGTAATTTATTCACTTTCCTTAACATATCCATCAAATTGGAGCTCACTAACTTAACTCATTCATAAAATCTATCTAAATCAAATGACTGGAGAACGTAACAAACACGGGAAATAGAGTTACGTAGGTAGGAAGTTAGATAAAATGGTTGAGAATAATTAAGATCTTCCCATATTTCACACCAGCTTATGTATCTGTTATTTAATTAAACTCATATAGTCTACTCCTGAACAAATTGATTAGTATCTATTTTATTCTATCCTTTGTCTTGCTTAGTAGTAAGGATAATTTCCTGGATCTTCAAACCACTTGCACAACCATAGTCACAGAATACACAATGATGACTAATGACTAAACAATGGGTTTAGGGGTGAGAGCCATCCACTCCCCCGCAGGTCCGGTGATGATGACAAGGCTCCTTATATAATTTTGAACTGTCATGGTTACACACATTAGAAAACTGTAACTGTCCGGGATATTTACCATGTTGTTTTGTTTTAATGAGCTCCCGATATTTCACCCGTCAGTTCACCCGTGATCATGGCGCTTGCAACAGTGCCAAAATATCGGTAGCTCATCAAAACAAAACAACATGGTAAATATCCCGGACAGTTACAGTTTTCTAAGGCTACTTTAAGCCATCATTGTAGTCAGTTAGAATAACTAATGAAAAACCATACTGTTCAAGGTACCATCCCAAAAGAACAATGATTTACAAAACAAAAAATGCTGTTACGAGCGATGGTAAAAATCTAATTTAAGCGCGTCGGGTCTTAGAACAATGCAAGACCGCAAAGTGGATAAAACCGATACGCCTCTTGGATACGACCAAATTAGACAAAAAATACGAAACAAATTAACCTTCCATATTCCATATATATACTTGCTTTTGTATTGTTATACAAATTTCGTTTCAGAAGAGTAAAGATTGCAACTGTCTAATAGATAAGAATTGTTTCTTTTGCCGTTACGAAAAATCAAACTACTGCTTAATTTCGTATATTTGCCAAAAGTCTTCGGCTCAATTCCCACCCGGGATACTATTAGTGTGATGAACAGAATCTGTTTAGTTGTTCCGTATCTGTGTGTGTTCTTAATAATGGATATTTAAGCATTATTTGTGAATATTAACCACATTTTTTTCTGATATTTGTAACAGAAAAAAGTTTAATAGCTTAAGCAAATTACTTCGGAATCTAAACACTGTAAGTGATGTAGTATTGATAATGTTAATTCATTATTTTAATTTTTCATGGATTATGTTTTATAATAACTTAACTTAACGTAACTGTCAGGATATGTACCATATTGTTTTCTTTTAATAAGGTCCTGATATTTCGGCACTGTTGCAAGCGCAATGATCACGGGTAAACACATCATCATTCATGGCGCTTGCAACAGTGCCGAAATATCGAAAGTTCATTAAAACAAGAAAACATGGTAAATATCCCGGACATTTTCAGTTTTCTAATTAATTCATTATTTTTTTTAAACGATTTAAGTTCACCTACCATTAAAACTACTACTGACAAATTTGTTTTCAATGCGATAAAAACACTATCAAAGGCACAGTTACCGCACGCTACCACTTACCAAGCTGCACATTAAAAAGCACATTCCAAAAATAGCCTCAACCCTATACGGAACACTTGATAGAATGTTTAAAAATAAAACAATCCCCATTCGTGTTCCCACGGCGACTGCGGAAGCTCCGTATAATCGCTCGCAAGTCGCACGTCACCTCGCGAGAAAACTCTACGTTGCATCACTTAGCCAATTAAACCGGGGATCGTGTAACGTACGGAGGATGACAGGGTTGCTTTGTTTTTGTCGATAGGCCCTTTATAAGTAGGTACTAGAAACCCTTTATAAGTAGGTCCTAGAACTTGGGTTAAAACTTCTTAATCTTTTGCCTACTCACTGCATATTCTTCTTTTGCAATACAAAGGCTGTAGCTTTAAGCAGTGATACACGCAATAGAAAAGCTGAACTTAGTTAAGTGACCCATGATCATGGCGCTTGCAAAAGTGCTAGTATCAGGAGCTCATTAGAATTTAAAAACATGGTAAATACCCTAGCACATATCGAGTTTACAAAGGTTCTCACTTCTGAAAATTTGGAAAATATTCCGAAAATCTATTCTTCTGACTATATCTTAAGTATATCGCGATAGCCAGACAGTTAATATTTCGTGAACAATTAATACTTAAAAACAAAATATATTTTCCTGTATACGCGAGTCCGCTCTGCACTTGGCCGTTATTTAAGTAAGTATAAACAATAAATCAAATAAAAAATTCTCATGGGACTAAACGATTTATTAGTTAACTACATACATAAGCAACAAATTAACTATAAGTAGCTAAAAATAATGAACTTTTGATTGGTTGGTTGTATCAATAAAACTAACGAAATTGATAAAGCACACTCCTCAAAACGCTTCGTAACTTAACGTTAATTAGGGCGGTGTGTAACAGTCAAATTGGACTTTAAACTTCTCTCACGAATCACGAAGCTTACGGCATCCCTGCTATATAAGCTGTGTTGTACATATACACACAGGCACGTAAGACGTTTGGTACTCTCGGTATAATTAAACCGTCGTATTCATTAGGGTAACAATATTCCGAAATGTGACACCCGGTGTGCCGATATGGCTGCCTTCAGGGTACACTCATCTTAGAAAGTTAAAATTAAAACGTGATATCCTTCCTGATAAAAATATTGAGATTTGTCAAGAAGAGAGTGTTGGTTGGGACTTTATAATTACTAAATAATTTAAGCAAATATAAGTTATTTTAGAATGCTACATCAAAAGTTATTTTTGTTTTCGAATAGGTAGATGGCAAATCATTTCAAGAATTATTGCGTCAAGTTTCAGACCAAGAAATGATTTTCAGTTAAGTCAGATTTATGCTTTCGGAATTTCGATTTTATGACAATCAGAATAAAGTAATATCCATACCTGTAAGACATTATTTAAATACCTCTAAAATATTATTTACAACTTTTAGAAAAATTTCAGTCAGCCAAAACCGACTTAGTCCTATGTAACTGCAAAATATAACATACCCTAAATTTACCAACTCATAAGTTTGAATTGAATCGCGGAAATATATTTCCGACTGTGGTTATACAATTTTCATGAAACACGTGGCTTAAACACCTAGACGGTTGGATGAAATTTACGACTATTGTTTAACGCACGCATTCGGATCTTGGAGTCGAGATTACCGTACCAGTTGGTCTTGAATGGTAGAGAACGCGAAATTTGCAAGAGCTCCCGACGCCAGAAATATGGAAGCCACCATGCATAATTTTGATTGCCCCTAAAACAAAGCCGAGGAATGAAGTATTGTTTAAGAGACTCCGCTGGTAGCTAAAGAGTGTATAGCCAAAGCCGAAATTTATATTCGTGACGTAAAACGAAACAACTTTAATATTCATCAAGTCGCAAGCCATAAAGGAGTGTTTCCGAAAATATCAAGGACGCAATTTAAACTTCAGTTGACGATTTGCGCACTCGATGTTCTTGGAATATTGTGCACATGAAAAGATATTGTGATGTCTTACCGTATAAGTTATTTCAACTACATTAATTACCTGCTCGCTTTGATGTTTTTAATATACAATTTTTTTGTTGATATAATTTTTTTCTATGTAGGGATCTGAATAAATATTTGTCTTTTTTTCTTTTAAAGTACTTAATAAGTAGTTCTCTTGTTAACCTACACCCTTATTTAACTTATTGATTTATGTTCGTTATTTATAGCGGAATCAATTGAAAACTGTTGTTTATTTCCATACAAAATATACAGTATCAGTATTTGTAATTGAACCGGAGTTTATCATGATATTGATCCGAGGCAAGTCATACAATACTAAAAATAAAGAAGTAAAAATACATCGTTGAATATTTTAGCAAGCAATTCGATGAAATCACAATGGCTGTTATTGAATTCATAATAATTATGAATCACTATGACGTAGAAAAGCCATATGGCCATAATTCAAAAATATACCCAAAGTGTTTGAAGTTGTGTCAAGTTTTGTTGACTAATGCAATCAGGTGCTGTGCATTTCACTTGTTTACATCTACTTCATTAAAATTATTCATTGCTTTTACCTGTTACAAATAAAATTAGATTCTCAAATTATATAATATTTTACAGTATTTTTGTCCTTCATTGAAGTTCCTATCAAATATTTTTAATTTTCTACGTGTACATGTAT
Source organism: Maruca vitrata (assembly GCA_039566165.1). Classification (NCBI taxonomy): domain Eukaryota; kingdom Metazoa; phylum Arthropoda; class Insecta; order Lepidoptera; family Crambidae; genus Maruca; species Maruca vitrata. The sequence continues at coordinate 10,788,364 of CM076921.1, forward strand.
GATAAAAAAATGTACAATACATTTGAAAAGTGTTTAAAATGAGTATAATATTATGGTATTAAAACTCATTGTCTCCTTGACATACGACCTCGCAAACGTTAAAATATAGACATCCAACAAAAACCATGTAATTTCCACCAAACAACACATGTAATCGTAGTCAGATTAGGCATTTGAAGGATAGATAACAATAGATTAGCTTGCGTTGTAATTACTAGATATCCTGTCAACGTTTAATGATAAGGTAGTTAGTGTTTATTTTGACTTAGTACTTAATAAAGTACCCTTCCTTTAAAAGGATATATAAAAGGAAGCACAAAACATTTAAAAAATGTAAAAATGCAAAGAGACCCAATCTACCATTATCCATTTTTGCCCTAATGCTAAAGTTTTATGGTCTTTTCTAATTGGGTTTTTGTAAGGATATACGAGGAAGTTTTACAATAATATCCATTCTAGATGAGTATAATTTTAAAGCAAAATATTTGTATGGACAGAGTAATGGAAAGTATAAAATAATAAATTAATTTGTAAACAACCTCAATGTCTACTTTCATAGCTTTCGTTTTTTTTACACCAACATTTCTAAATACATTAACGTCTTAATGGGCAATTATCAATGTTTTACACATATAACTATGACAAGAAGTAAATATTTAGGTTGATAATATCTTTCTTTTTTGTAGTTTTATGTAGTTAATTTAGGAGATTACAAGTCAAACATATTCAATATCAATTTGTAAAGATTTTAACACCATTATCCATATTCATAACGACCTGCTTTCTAGAAAAAAGAATCTTACTGATGGAATCAAAACGGAGTCATGTAGCGGTTCGAATTTCCGAAACTGTTATATGCAAATAAGTTGCTTCGGGTATAATGACACTTATGGTAACCATCGTGTCAATGACGTGGGCGTAGACACATAAGTCAAGATACTTGTAAATTCAATGGTAATCTTATTGTACCAGTGTTTCTTATTATTGTATCATATTGACTTGCAAATTCCAAATAAATATTTAAGTTATTCATCGCGATTTAAAATGTATGACTATAAAATCTAAAACTTATTGATGCTGCAAGAATGAATAATAATACATACTGTTAAAGTTTGAAAAATTTAGGTTTATAGATTTGATGCCCCGTAAATTGAAAAATAATTGCAGGTAAGTAAATAAAATCATGAGATAGAAAGTGAACGAAGCATGTATTAACTGCATACTAATTACTTGAAAAAAAAGCGTAAAAATATATTTAAATTAATTTTATGCAAATTGATTGATGAAGGTTAATTACTGAAGTATCGAGAGTAAATTAATTAAAAAGCAATACAAGCGAGAACGATCGCAGAAACATCTACGCATCGGTCAAACAAGAAAGGAAAAAAAAAATAATCGTCCAAGGCCCGCGAGTCGATGAACTTTCCGAGAGTACAATTTTAAAATTCTTCAACTTAACCATCTTTACATTACTCTAACATGAAGACCGGCCAAGTGACATTCCGAATGCATCCAATCGCATTATTATTCGCAATGCATATAACACACCAACCTTGAATGGGGTCCTGTATCCTGATTTACAAGACGTCTTTATCAATATCAGGTCTAATCCAGATAATCACACACAGAAGTTTAATGAAGAGCACATGACACTGACAATCCACAGGTAAATTCGAAAGCTCGCGAGTGGTACGCGCGAGTCCGGCCGAGCGTGCGTCCGCTCCGGCAGCCAGATTGAGACTGAGTTACTCCGATCGCACGGAGGTCCGTTTGGTCGGAGGTCGGAGGCGATTGGTTGAGGAGTGAAACGGGATGCGGAGAGATGTGCGCATCGGCCGGCTTCCGTTCGACGCGTTTGATAAAATTCGCGGCGAAAAAACGTGAAGTATACGACGCGGCAAGCATTTTTAATGCCGCGAGCCCGTGCCAAACCAGCGCGAACCTTATCTTGGGATTAATGCAAACCATTGATAAATTAGTGGGTAGGTACGATAGCTATGTTCGTCGAAAGTTTACGATTATCAAAACAGAAAGTGGTCTATTTGCAGACTGATATAAATTATGATAAGGAATACTAATTTAATTCAACACGCAGATAACGAGACGACGTTTTTGATTTCATAAAATTAAATACAATGTATATTTTAGTTCAGTCCCTGTTTTAAAACATAATATCATAATATTTAAAAAACGTAGGTTGATTTTATTTATTTAGGACCTTCAATAGTTTAAAATGACTTATATAAAATAATATAAACTTTTCATTTAATTATTTACGTCAATTATTATGTACATATTTGGAAATAGTTTTATTTGTTTTGAAACAAAAAATAAAAGCTTTTAATAATGTCTTATTTTAAGGTCTGTTAATATACCTCCTACTTTTAACCATATTTTAGGAATAAACTCGTTATAAATTATTATTACATTTAAATTAATTGATATTAAAAAAAAAAGGAAATAAAAATAGCATTGAAAGTCGAAACCGATTGCAAACACGCCCCGCCCGCACGCGTTATCATGTGGGCACTTCCCTTATCAATCAACTGCATCCATATGTTGTGTTCCATTTAAAACAAGGACGGAGGGAACAACGGGTGCGTGTTGAAAATCTAAATTATATAACTCAAAGGTGACTGACTGGCATAGTGATACCGCCGCACAGCCCAAACCAATGGACGGGTCGGGCTGAAATTTGGCATGCAGGTAGATGTTATTTAGGGGTGTGAGACCCCCGCATTTCCGGTGATGATGACAAGGCTACTCCAAGCCATCATCGTAAGTCAGTTAGGAAAAAAGTAAAGGTAGATTTTATGACGTAGGCTTCCGCTAAGAAAGGATTACCCAAAGCGAAGCGAGGTTATAGTATAAATATATAGTTTTGAAAATTCTGCTTCGTTAAGTTAGCTCGCACGTTTGTGAGTTTGTTCCTTACTGTATTTTTGTAACATACGATTTCAGACTTTTGCGTTTCACAATAAAAACTATATATTATGGGTCTACATGCGATTTAAAGAGTAGCAAATACATAGGTACTGACTTATCGTCTGGGTTACACCTATCATGGTCGCGACCTCAGTTTGAGACTATCCATACTCCAAAATTATATTATACTGTCCTGAAAGCGATTACGTATATGTATGGCAGGTCTAATTTATTTTTGTCATATATTATGATATAAAAAGATTATGTCAACTACTTAATTTTACTGACGTGGGCTTAGTATAAACATACAACACACAACCCAAAAAAGAAAAATATCTACAAATCACACTTTTGTAGATTAAAGAAAATCAAAGTAACTATGAATTTAACTAGTGACCCGCCTTCGCTTCGCTTATACATAAAAACATTCCTCTTAAATCCCTCTATCTATAAAAAAAAACACATCAAAACCCGTTGTGTAGTTAAAAAGATTAAGGCATACATAGGGCAAAGATGATCTCTGGTTCAGTCGTGAGTGCGCCGCAGCCGTTGAACTGAAACGGACGGCGTACCGCAACTGGGCCAGGGCTCATGCACTCCGGGATCCTAATATTACTTCAATCAAAGCAGCCTATAACAAAGCCACCAAGGCCACCAAAAGGGCCTACATTAGAGCAGATGCCCAGCGAGTTGCACGTGTTGGCCAGGACCTTATTAGGCATCCCACGGGTAGCCGCTCCTTTTGGCGCCTGGCTAAACATGTGCAATCCAACTTCTGTCTGCCTTCGTTGCCCCCGCTGAAATATCCTAACGGTTCACTAGCTCATCAGCCGCAGGAGAAGGCAGATCTGCTTGCCAATCTTTTTGCGGCCAATTCCTGCATTGATGACGGTGGAGCACAGCCGCCTAAAATTCCAGATTGCGGTGCTCATATGCCTGAGATCCGAATCAGGCAATGTGATGTACGTGCTGAGTTGCAGTCACTTGATGTAAGGAAAGCTAGTGGCCCAGACGGTATTCCAGCGTTAGTACTTCAAATTTGCGCAGCGGAGTTGTCTCCAGTACTCACACGTCTGTACCGCCTCTCATATACTTCGGGCATCGTGCCCCGGGCTTGGAAGGTGGCGAATGTTCAGCCTGTTCCCAAAAAAGGGGACAGGTCCGATCCTGCCAACTACCGGCCCATAGCTATAACCTCAGTACTGGGTAAGGTGTTTGAGCGGATTATTAACGCCCAGCTCATCCGCTACCTAGAGGATCACTCGCTGCTGCATGACCGTCAATACGGTTTTAGACCAAAACGGTCCACGGGTGATCTTCTAGCGTACGTTTCGCACCTCTGGGGGGAGGCTATGGAGAAGCACGGCGAATCTATGGCAGTTAGCCTTGATATCGCTAAAGCGTTTGACCGTGTATGGCATCGTTCGCTTCTCTCCAAGCTCCCGGCATACGGTCTGCCACCTCGCTTATGCGAATGGATTGCGGGATTTTTGGAGGGGCGCAGGATTCGTGTCCTTTGTGACGGACGCACTTCCTGTTTCCACCCAATAAATTCCGGTGTACCTCAAGGTTCCGTTCTGTCGCCGACATTGTTTCTGCTGCATATCAATGACATGTTGTCACTAGGCAACATTCATTGCTATGCAGATGACAGCACTGTCCACGCACGTTATTTTGGAAGACCTGGGGTAAAGCAGACCGAAACCGAGGAAAAGAGGAACCTTCTTGTCGCCGAGCTTGACGGGGTCTTGGACCGCATTTCCGAATGGGGCTCATGCAATCTTGTCGAGTTCAATTGCAAAGAAGACACAGGTGTGTGTTTTTTCTAGTAAAGTGTCTCCTTTCCTTTCCCATCCTACTCTTCAGAGCACCCCCTTACCAATACAGGATAGCCTTAGCATCCTTGGCATAGATGTTCGCCGCGACCTGAACCAGCGGGATTACATCGAGAGCGTCATTAGAACAGCCTCCCGCAAACTGGGGATCCTGAACAGAGTGCGGCGATTTTTCACACCGGTGCAGCTCTGCCTTCTTTATAAGGCACAAGTTCGCCCATGTGTGGAATATTGCTGTCACCTCTGGGATGGCTCCGCAAAATACTTGCTCGACGCTCTCGATAGGTTGCAGCGACGTGCTATCCGTATTGTCGGCGATGTAGAGGTGTCCGAAACTCTGGAGCCTCTACAACTACGTAGAGACATTGCCGGTCTTAGTGTTCTCTACCGTCTCTTTACTGGGGAATGCTCTGAAGAGCTATTTCAGCTAATCCCTCCCTCCCCTTTCCACTCCCGAACGACACGTGCAGGACAGCGCTGCCATCCACATACAATGCAGTCGCTGGTGGCTCGGACTAAGAGGTTCAGCTCTTCATTTCTGCCCCGTGCCATTAAGGCATGGAATGCCCTTCCAGCTCATGTTTTCCCTCCCTCCTATGATCCCGGGCTCTTCAGGCGGGGCGTGAAACGGCATTTAAGCAGGCCTTCAGGGTGAGTGCGACAGGCGCAATATGATCTATTGTGCCTGTCGACCTCATATTTGGATCTCTCTACCGCTTACCATCAGGCGGAGTGTGGTCATCTTGTTTGCCTATTATAAAAAAAAAAAAAAAAAAAGACAGGCGCGGGATGGTACTTTGCTATATACTATCTAGTGATTATGACTTAATGAAGCTCATAATTGCTGTTAACATTATCGGTCATGTTGTAACTACGTTTATTTATAGTTGCGATGTTTTATGCAATGCTTTTGTAAGGGAGAGTTGTTACGATTCACTGCTATTTCATTCATATTTCAATCAGTAGGTATCAATAAGACTAGAAGCTTGTAAATAAAAAATTATCTTAGAGAGATAACAACAAGTGTTTGGTCAGCAATCAGTGCATAAACTCTTACTTCATTTCATAATATGTTTAACATTATATTTATTGACAAACGAAGGCCCTTCTCAATAAATATCTGAGACATTTCCACACACGGTCATCTGACCTCAAACTAAGCAGAGCTTGTACTATAAGCGTCAGACTGATATACGTACCTACGTACATCCTTACTAATATTATAAAGGATTATAAATGCAAAAGTAACTCTGTCTGTCAGTCTGTTACGCTTTCACGCATAGAGTACTGAACCGATTTAAACGAAATATGGTACAGATATAGTCCAGAGCCTAGAAAAGGATATAGGCTACTTTTTAACCGACTGCGCTATAAAGAAGTAATGTTTTACCCGTTAAACTTCTCTACGCGGACGAAGTCGCGGGCGGAAAGCTAGTAATAAATATTTAAAAATACAAACTTAAATACATAATCACATCCAGCCACGTAACAAACACCTGCTCATCACACAAACATTTGTCCCGGGTGGGAATCGAACCTACGATTCACTTCTACTTCACACAACCACGGTCCCACCGAGCCACTCAATATAGCACTGACTATAAACAATTTTTCAGACACGGACTCCAAGGAAGAACCACCCTTTAACAACTTTAAATAAAAACTTTAGTTACACCTGAACCAGTCACGAAGGCAAATAGAAGACGGTAATGAACTCCGTGGAACAGATACGATATCTGCTTCGTAATCTTCAGTCGGAAGGGGATCGTTCTAGTCGTAGAGCGCACTCGGCATTGCTATTCATAGTGATTACAGCACTTAACTCCTTGGCAAACTATAGACTGCACTGACCCAGATTACATGATCAGGCTTTAATACATCAATCCTGTTCATCATGAATGGGATTCCACTGTGATTCGCTTAGATTGGGTAATGTGGAATTACTGTTTTGCTTTGAAATGTATGTAGGTAGGTAATAGCTGTATTTTAAATCAAATATTGGTTTTATTTTGACAATGAGCATGTCAATGCATTTTCGTTTAATATTTATTAATTAATCGACTTACCGCTTTTTCATGGTTGGCTAAATTGTAGATTATTTTCAGAAAACGACTCCGTCTGCGCAAAATATTATCGCCTATATAGCAAAATCGGTTAAAATATAATCCTATCCTATTACTTAACCGTCTTTAGGTTCTAAGCTCCCTCTCCACCAAATTTTAGCCAAATCAGTTGAGCCATTCCTGAATTATAAATAGAGTACCTTACTCATACCTTTCTTTGTATGCGTTCTATGAGTTTTAGATTGAAAGTAAGTATCTCAAAACTTAATGACCTCTTGGGTTTTGATACAAAAATAATACTAAAAATCAAAAAACATATTTTAAGGGGATATATATAATCATAAGAATCTCATGCTCAATATTAATAACTGTAACAGGTAGACGCTTAAAATTTTCACAGAATATTTACTGTATACTTTTTACCTTTTAAAAAAATTAAATAATAAAAAAGTAATATTTGAATTAAATAATATTAAAGTAATATTGTATTAGAGCCCCCCCGGCTCTAATACAACAAACTTAATTTTTAACGCAATTTAACGCGGTCTTAATAAAAACATGCAACAAACTTGATTTTCTATAATAGATCATAGTACGGAACCCTTCGTGCGTGAGTCCGACTCGCACTTGGCCGGTATTTTATGTCATCCCACTGCTGGGCAAAGGTCTAAAACTTATTTATTAGTGTTATTTACAAGCACTACCAACCTCACGTCTCTCCTATCATTCAAACGGCCGAGGTCCAACCCACCTAATATTTTATTTACAACTCGCTTCGTTCTCAAACATTGACTAAGGTCAGTAACCGGACCATCGGATTTTTTGCTACCACCGTTTGAGATCTTTCATCTGGTTTAATAACAAAGGTATCTGTCAAGTAGCGTGTTTGTTGTGGTACTTCTTTTCTTGTCGAACGTTGGTCCTGAACGATAAAAAAAAAAGTGATTCGAAAGAGGGTGGTCAAATTGATTCAAAATTTTACGAAAAGTGTTTATTGAAGAAAAAAATTTTTTTCCTCACAGTCAGCCAACTTAGCTACAAGTACTTGACTGTTAATGAATACCTATTTAGCTAAAATTCAGAAGCTGCTGCTTGGTGTTTCGATCTTTTTTTATAGGGTTTCGAATATACAGACCTACGACTGTATTGTTCCTATCAATTATTCGGCGCCCCTGTGGTTCCTGTACCATAAGTGCTTAAAGATTAACGTTTAATTTTGGGTCTTTACTTGGACTCCTTCTTTTTTTTTAATATAGTATCGCTACCATGAGTTAGCTAAATATTAGTCTTTATGGGTCTACACGCGGAATGGAACGCGAAAGCTTACGTTAAAAACCTATCGAATAGTTTTTACATACTACCGATTTTAGTTCTTAGCGTTACCACCAGGGGCGCTGTAAATTTTTTCATAGACATTTTTTACATAGAGGCGATATCGAGTCTTTCACTTTTAAACTCATGGTAGCGCTACAGAGCCCGTGTAAAGACACGCAACGAAATTGTAAAAACGAGACCATTTAAGGTACTAAGACTAACACCAAGCTATATATCCTTACTAATATTATAAATCCGAAAGTAACTCTGTCCGTCTGTCTGTCTGTCTGTCTGTTACGCTTTCACGAATAGAGTACTGGACCGATGTAAATGAAATTTGGTACAGATATAGTGCAGAGCCTAGAAAAAGTTATAGGCTACTTTTTAACCGACTGCGCTATAAGGAAGTAATGGTTTACCCGTTAAACGTCTCTACGTGGACGAAGTCGCGGGCGGAAAGCTAGTCATTAATAAAGTAGATCGTAATACAGTAAAATTTCTCCGTTTCTAGCTTTATTTATAACTTTTAGTTATAAAATAACTAGTGCCTTCGCTTCGCTTCGGGCAGGAGGTACCTACCTCTTGTATCCCTCTATCTTTTAAAAAACCATTAAATTCCATTGCGTAGTTTTAAGCATGCACACATACATACAGACAGACGCGGGAAGCAACTTTGCTTTACACTATGTAGTGATAAACAATGTTTAATCAACAATCCCGTTTAAGTAGCCGAACGCTTTTCGGTATTGTTGATTAAAAAATGTTGATGACAAAGAAAACCGACCAAGTCAAGGCGAAAACCGGAGAAATTCCACTATGTTACTATCACTGCCCATAAAAAATATTTGACGGTGTCTGTATACGATTGAATAATATTGTTTTAATTACTTCAACATATAAGCTCGACCGCTCGGTTGTTATTTTATTGAACACAATATTGCCTCAATGATACAACATCTGTTTTATTTTACTGTTTGTACTACGAACGCACAATAAACTGAATGAAATATTTCAATAAAACTGTTAAAACAAATAGAACTCATTTAAATAATAAACTAAGTATAAATTTTATCTCTCAAACATACAATCACGCCTTTGTAGTAAACAATTTCAAATATTTACCACAGCAGGTCCTAATATACTTGTTTTTCTGATTAGACAATACTAAATAATATTATCAATGTAATGTTTCTTTACAAGTGTTTTTCAAGTAAACATTTTTATTTGTATTTGCCTCGTAGTAAGTACATCTAAGCAACTTAAGTAGGTAATAAATTCATAACGCAGTACATGACAGTTGTATAAATATGTTATGAATCGCCAAGTTGTTTTTTTACTTTTATGAAGGACTTTACTGCATTTTAGATTATCTGTATAAAGTTGTTGATCGTTTACAATAATTACATTTGTCGCGCAACTGTGAAATTTTGTTTTTTTATTCAATAACTAAAAAAAACAGTCTTTATCACTTCTGCAATTTGAAACAGGTTCGTAATTTATTTAAAAGTTTTTTTAAGGATACCCAAGATTATCTCACTCCACCATTATGGTAAGTGACTGTAAGGTTCACATTTATGAGGTCGACAGCCACCATTGTCTATGGTCCAATAGGGTATAAGGTCCATAGACTCCATTGAATCTGTCACACTCACCCTGGAGGCCTGTTTTCACGGCCTGCTTGAATAACCAGGATTATAGGAGGGAAAGAAAACAAGAGCTGGCAGGGCATTCCATGCCTTAACGGCACGAGGCAGAAAAGAGGTACTGAACCTTTAGGTACGAGCCATCAGCACCTATATGGTATGCTAATGGCAATTCTCTCAAGCAAATGTTATGTGCGACAAGTGCAATCAATAGATTGCAAAGTGTTTAGTATCAGCATTAACAACTTTTTTTAACTGCTTGTTATGTTCTGTGTTATAAGTTACTCCTACCTACTTACCGAGCTATGTATGTAAATGAAATGTACACAGTGAATGACAAATTGCGTTCACCCACGTACATTATACGTATATGTAATCAGACTTGAATAACATGCTCCACTACATTTACAGGTATCATAACAATATTACGCTACAGAAAACTGAAAATGTTTGGAATATTTACCATATTTCGCAAATTTATTGATTTCCCCATACTTATATCGGCAATTTTGTACGCGCGTGGAATTCCATTTTCTAATGTGTGTAACGATGACTGACTTCGTAGTACCTACATAGTTATACCGCTTTTCAGTACTTCGAAGAAGCATAATTTGAAATTTCAGCCAGCTAAGTACACCAAAACTAAAAGGACTAAGATAAATTTTGGAATTCACACCTAGACTACTTGATGAGGTTTCTTTTAATGCCGGTATTCCGACAAACTTAAACGCCAACAAACTTGCGAGTTGGCAAACTTTGCGCTCTTGCAAATAGGGTTAGCATTCATCCGCTTTTCCCAGGACTATTCCTTTGTTTAAGTAGCCTAGAGACGGTCGAATAACTTTCTAAATTAATTTCTTCGGCAGCAAATAAGACCTCGCCAAGGTTAAACACATTTCAGTTACCTGGAACCGTTTTGCATCAAGCCTTTCTTCTTGATAGAGCTTAAGTTAGGATTACAATCTTCACGATTGTTACTGTGCCTATCAATTTAAATGTGCGCTATGGCCAATTTTGAGTGTTTTTATACCGAGTACGTTAAAACTATCTCCATTATTATTTATAGGATTTTGCAACTTTTTTTTATTCTGATTAACATTTAGTTTCTCAATATTTGATTTGATATCTCAAATTCGAAAATAGCCACAAAAAATCGTATAGAAAAACCATCGACAATACTTTTTACTTCAGTTTAGAATAGAATAGGGTAAAACATTTTTTTAAAGTTAGGATTGCAATAAAAATATATTTTCAGTTGTTAATCTCAATCCCTTTCCGTTTGAATGCTGGATTTTCTTTTCATTAGAATATTTTAATGTCGTCTCTTCTCCCTTACCAATTTCTCGATATGTTGGTAACCCTACCCGAGGTTTTGCTGGTGGTACACCCACAAACTATGCTCGGTTAATTAATAAAATCACGCCTCAGTTTTTGCACGGCAACAAATAACTGCAAGCAGGTGGGTGGAACTTATTTTCTTATTTACGGGCGCGTTGATTAAAACAAAACATTTCATAGGGAAACTTCTATAAGTTTTTTTATAGCTCATTTTAGTTATCTCTTCGAAGCGATATTTGGAACGCTAAAGGGATTTTGTGCTCATTAAAATGTTGGGTGAAAGTTGTTTTTCACACTGCAACGCTTTTGGACTTAAGTTATTAACGTACACTAAAAGTCTGTCATGATATTTTATTTTTATCCATGTCTAAAAAAGAAAATAATAGTAACTGGGTAAAAATTGACAGGCTCGGTGGAACAGTGGTTAGTGACCTACGCAGTCAAGAGTCGAGGGTTCGATTCCCACCCGGGACAAATATTTGTGTGACGTACATCGGTATGTGTTTCGTGTCTGGGTGTGTAATTAAATATATAAATATAAATATTACACAACATCACATACATTGATCTGATCCCGTGGTAAGTAGCTTTAGCACTTATGTTACAGATATCAGAATCAACAGTGGATACACAAATATACTTAATACACACACACCCAGACACGGAACAAACACCGATGTTCGTCCAACAAATATTTGTCCCGAGTGGAAATCGAACCCACGACTCTTGGAACTGTAGGTAATGAACCTGGGTCACTAACCACTGTTCCACCGAGCCAGTCAAATTTGAATATATTTTTGTATCCATTGTTGGTTCTGATATTCGTAACACAAGTGTTTAATCGACTTACCTCGCGATTAGATCTATGTATGTGATGCTGTGTAAAAAAAAATTACTTCAACACAATATGATGGGAGTTAGACACTCTTCTTTACACTCTCCCTAGAGATGATTGATGACACATAAGTCAGTTTGCAGTGAATCGAAAGTATTATTGAATTCTACAAACAACTGTTATGAGAAGTTAACTTCTCCAGTTAACTTCGCCGGTTAACTTCGCCAGTTAACTTTTACCGCAACACCACTAGGACAGATGACGAACGGCGTTTACCGCGTCGAAGTTAGCAGTTATATCACTACTTCAGTGTTGCTAGCAAGCGTAGGTAATGAGGAAACCTGAACGTGAAGTATCTAACTTTCAATATTATATTAATCTATACTAATATTATAAAGCTGAAGAGTTTGTTTGTTTGTTTTTTTTTTAACGCGCTTATCTCAGAAACTACTGGTTAGAATTGAAAAATACGAAGGCTTCAGGATGTATTACATCATGCTGCGACTAATAGGAGCAAAGGAACAATGAACAATGTGTACCTAAAAACGAAGGAAAACATGGACGAAGTTGCTGGCACAGCTAGTTTCTGTAAAAAAATCCTCATAATATAAGGAGAAAAACATGGGAGTTCAATTAAGCTGGTAAATAGCTGGTTTTACGAGAACGAAATAAATATCGGATAGGTACAATAACATGTAAATTATATTCATTTCAATATTACAATAGGTTATAGGCTACTTTTTAACCGACTGCGCTATAAGGAAGTAATGTTTTACCCGTTAAACTTCTCTACGCGAACGGAGTCGCGCGCGGAAACCTAGTACTATATAAATGTACCTATTTTAGTTTATTTTGAATAATTCACTGGAAATAGGAGGTTGGTCTAACCAAACGGGATTTCAATAAATATTTAATAAGAAGATCTTTCACGAATTTTACCTGTAAAATAAGTTGTTTTTGTTTTTTTTTTGTATTGAACATTTTACAATACAAATTCATACAGTGCATTTTTTAAATTCAAATGGTGAATTGTTATTTTTTTAAAGAAGAAACTTACTCAAATTAAATAATATGCAAAAACTTCTGTCGACAGAAAACATTCATATTTAAAATGAAAAGACGATAATTTATTTCAGTTTAGACAGGACTTGAGATTTAAGTTATGAAAGTATTGTACTGCAATATAATCGGCTCAAAATGAAAAAAAAAAGATTCACCAGTCACGCTCAAGGAAATGTTTTAAATAAGGTTCTTAATCTGTGATAAATGCAACGTTATATTTTTTACAAGGCTTTATCATCGAATATAATTTATTGCCATAATAAAGTTCATTCGTTTTATTTCTGGATCGACTACATCCCACTCCATACCTCTTAATCTGCGATTATAAAGATTTACACAGAGAGGGTTATCATTTTTTAAAAAAAACAGTAGGTAAATTGTGTGCAAGTAAATACTTCATTTTTGTTACAATGCGACCGTGATTTGTTCAACCCAGTCGAAACGTCGTACAGGGAGTACCTATGTATTTGCTACTCCTAATACCGCGTAGAGACCCATAAAAACTAATATTGAGTGTAATGGAACGCGAAAGTCTAAAATCTTACATAGTCTAAATTTAAAAATCTCTCAAAAATTGTTAAAATATAAATCCATGTTTACAAAGCTAGGCTAAATTCGGCATTTCTATCACCCTCAATGGGTATCACAAATGTTGTTGATACAAGTCCAAGTACCCACTCAGCGATGTTTCTGTTCTAGTTTGGACGAGCGCGAGCTGAACAATGTTACTAATTAATGTTACCACGGCCACAGTGACTCCGAAACATGTCCATTCCCACAATGACAAATTGTAAAAGCACTCCCAATACGAACTGCGGACAACCGAAAATAGGGTAGTTTCCTAAGTCTGATTTTACATAAATATTCACAATTAACAGTAACTTATGGGTAAATCAATAACATAAGTAAAATCGAAATTAAAATTTCTTACCAAATGAGACAATAATAGCCTTTTGAAGTTAGGCGGGTAAGTCCATTTCTAAAGTTCAAAAATTGAATTAAAATACTATGCCATTTTATAAATTACTGAATTAGTAGTAACTTTCACTATGAAAACATATTCGTAAACGCGACACTTGATACAGCTGCTAAACAAAGTTCTTACGATATGCATACAGTATATCGAGGAGTGACGTCATAGCTCGCTACGACATTTTTATGAAGCATTTTAAGCTCGCCCAAATGATGTGCTATTGAAACTATAATATTTAAATATCAAACCAGTATTTTAACATTACCTTTGTAATTGGGTGGTCTATCCATCTATATCAAAATAAAAATATTGACAACTACCCTATTAACAAGCCATTTCATATTGAACCCCGAAAATTAATAGAACACGTTAAAACGTACCTATTTCTATTATTCATAGACTCTTTCCGCTTTGCATGGCTATTCGTCGCTCAAATTAGATATTTAATTATCACTCAATCAAATCCTTGTTAGTCTAATTGGTGGCAAACGCCGCGCCTTTGAACTTTCCGAAAGTTGGTAGAATAGCCTCATTAGCATTATGTGGAACAAAGGAACATATAATGCATAACGTAATTTATTTGTTTTTATTGCAACGGTGCACGATAAAGTACTTTATCTCATGTATAAAATTCTCGTGTGACAACGTTTGTCCTCCCAAACAAGGCTTGACCGATTCTCATGAAATTTTGTGAGCATATTGAGTAGGTCTGAGAATCGGCCATCTTCTATTTTTACATCAACAAGTCAACAACAGCTAGTATAAATATATATTCACATTTCGAAATATGTAAGTTGCTTTTTTAAACACTTGTGATACGGATATCAGAAAAAAATATACTTAAATATATTAATAACATACCCAAACATAGAACAAATGCGATGATCGTCACATAAATACTTGTCCCGGGCGGGAATCGAACCCGCGCCTCTTGGAACTGTAGCCAGACAGAGTGGAAAAGTTGCTAGCCACAACCACCCCGGTATTACATTTACTATGCATTATTGTATGTATTAATATTTTATATAAACTAATATTCCAATAAGTTCCACGCCCGAGCTTGGTGCCCTTATAAATTAGATCCATTATGACCCCTTGTACGGAACTCACAGTAAGCATGCACAATAAGATCGCAGGGTGAATAAATTCATCTGTATTATTCATTACACAGTGGAACCCTTTGCTGCCTAAGCGCGAACTTCCAAAACTTTTATTGTTTACTCTCACTCGTCTTTCGAAATTCCTCTCAATTGTTCTACCATCTCATTCCCACTCGTACGAACTCTATCTCCTTTCTCTGTTACACGCGTGATTGCTTACTGGAAGGCTGTTTCCTTCCTGGCCTTTTATTGGATTGATATCGGACTGTTATTTTTCTCTGTTTAGAAAATTGGTGGCGTTTATTTTTTCAGGCGGCACTCGCGGCTCGAATAACGGCGTTCGTTTTGTTCGTTATGATTGGAAATCGCTTTTGATATCACCATTTTCTTTTGCGTCGTGAAACGTTTCAGTGCCTTTCCTGATGTCTGATACGTCCATCGATCATAAGGCTGCAGAATTTATTAAGCCCCAAAGCAAAAGTGGGGAATGATAGATACGATTCCTTTGTCTGATAAATCCTTAAGGGAAATGCAGAATGACCGATCAATATCAAGTGCATAATAACCAATATTAAGGCCAGCAAAAGATAAGCTTTTTGAGTAAATTATTAATCGTCAAAATTTAAAATGCTCGAAAATATTATCTCAATAACTAAGTTTAAGTACAACAAATTATTATTTTAAAAATACTGCAAGGATCATAATTCTTAAATGTTAAGTGTTCCAACAAACCCTGAAATCAATTCTGTCATTAAACGCTCCCCATAAAACTAATAATTTGTCAGGCCTAACAAAACTGATATATTTCTATCATAAAGCTATAAATACTTTTGTCGCATTGAATATTCAACACACAATGGAATAAAATGAATAGAAAATTGACAGCTAGATCGCTTATCGGCTAAAATTTCGTTATGCTAATCGTTTTATATTCACGCTTGATTGGGCTTTTTTCCATATAGTATTTATTGACACAGTTTGTGTCGACCATAATCTAGAATGCCTTTGTTTACCTTATCATTATTCGAACCAATCACAGAGATTTTCGATTAACATTAAAACAAAGAGGAACATGGTGGATTTTTAACCTCAATATAGGTACTCTTAATTATTTGAAAAAGTCCGATATATGCGTGTAAAGAACATAGAACGAGACAGACCCGATGTAGTACCTAGTGGCTTTTTCTCTTGTGTCAAGAGTTATAGATTCGTTCCCAATCAGGACAAAAATTTGTTTGATTTGCATCGGTACCAACCTTTTTGTTCTGTGTGCGAAAGAAAGCCAGTTCAGATGTGTTTTCAAATTTAAAATTCATTTGTACGTTGACTCTCTTACGGTAAAGAAAACAATAGTGAGGAAACCTAGTCACCTGTAATCAAATTCTATGGATGTGCGAATTCGACCAACCCGCATTTGGCCAGCGTGGTTGACTGAGGCCTGATCGTCCGACGCCCTAATCTTATAGGAAACGTCATTGCATATAACACCTTTATCACCATTCACTAATGGTGCGGACTCGTAGCGGGCTTTCTCCTATGAATCAAAGCCCAATTGTCAATTTGAATCAAATCTCGGCGTCCTTATTCTGATAAAATATACTTCTACGTCCGTATTCTGACCAACTGACCTGACCGCGTCCTAATTCTGGAAATTAAATATGACAAACATGCATAAATCATCTTCTGCGACGGGTGTCGACGAACTGGGTCTTGAAGATACCTCTTTACACTTTATTGCGCATCGCAACAAAAGAGTACGGGAGGAGGACTTGCCATTAGAATTCACCAAATTTAAGAACGAAATGAGGGAATTAATCTCATCTTTAATGGCTCAACAGACTATGCAGCTTAAAGAAATTACGGACGATTTGAAATCTATTAAAGATACAAATGCAAACATCGACTCTTCCATATTATTGCTCACCAATCAAAATGAAGAACTACGGAAGAGAGTTGAAATTTTAGAGACGCAGTCCAAAGCTGATCATCAATACGCAACGATCCTTGAACAAAAGGTGGAAGATTTACAGAGGACTCTGCGGAAGACTAGCATCGAAATCAAAAACGTACCTAAAGCAAACGACGAAAAAAGAGGTGACCTAATAAATATGGTTCTTCACTTAGCAAAAACTATTGACCTCCATATGAATCCTAGTGACGTAAGAGATATTTATAGGCTGCAAGGTAAAGATGGAAGTATGAAAAATACGCCTGTGATTATTGAGCTTGGATCTACAGTCCTAAAAAGCGATCTACTACAGAAGACAAAAGCATTCAATATAAAAAATAAGAACAAACTCCAAGCCAAACATCTTGGTCATAAGACAAACGGAGACAACCCGGTATTCGTTACGGAACAACTGACTCCTAAAGCTGCTCGACTGTTCTTCTTAGCACGAGACTTGGTGAAGAGTAACAAGTATAAATAAATACTGCTGGACATCTTTTGGCAAAATACTAGTGCGGCGGGACGACAACAGCCGAATCATACATATTGACTAGTTAATTGATTGAATCATGACTAGTTTCTAAATTTGCTTTCTTACTTTTGTTATCTATAAAATCAAAACTTTTCATGCTTTTCAGTAATTTGTTCCATTGTAATTCTGGCTCACAGAACCGATTCTATTCGATACATATTTTTATTATATATTACCTTATCTACATATATTTACACACAACACCTAATATCTACACATATTTACAACTCCTTTATATTGCAAAAATACACATAAAAAGAACACATACAATAAATTCAATCACACGCCCACACACACGTAATACATCCTATATTCATGGATTAACTAGAACTCCTCTTAAATTATCATCTAAACATAATATGCACCTAAGTTTGAAATACTATCCGATCATAATTACACATGATTATGGATAGTCACAATAGAACGCTTGAAGATTTAGACAATACGGAGATAGCAACATCTGTGATTTGTAATGTGGAGGAATTGACCAAGTTAATACAGACTCCTAAACCAAGCTTGACCATCTTAACCCAAAATATAAGGAGCATATACAGCAACAATGATGACTTCCAAATTAACTTAACACAATTACCTATTGAACCCGACGTTTTCATTTTGACTGAATGTAGGCTAAATGCAAATAAACAAGTTCCCCTATTAAATAATTATGTCGCTTTTAAAACGATTCGCCAAATA
Organism: Maruca vitrata; assembly: GCA_039566165.1. Taxonomy (NCBI): domain Eukaryota; kingdom Metazoa; phylum Arthropoda; class Insecta; order Lepidoptera; family Crambidae; genus Maruca; species Maruca vitrata. Next base: position 10,806,628 of record CM076921.1, read on the forward strand.
AATCAAAATGACGGGGTAGTAACCTATATTAAAAATAACCTACAGGCACAAGTATCCGAAATACTGCTAACACATGCAACGGGACTACAAATCATTACTTCCAAATACACGATTCTGGGAATATACAGATCTCCATCAACACCAAACGCTGAGTGTTTTATTGACTCTCTAAATACACACTTAGAATCTATAGCTACACACAAGAACATAATAGTAACGGGCGACATTAACATAAACTTAATCACAAAACCAACAGAGCAGGGTAACCACTACAATAACCGACACAAATACATGGACATGTTATCCTTACATGGTTTTCTGCCTGGTCATTGCTTACCTACTAGACAGGATAGCTGTTTGGACCATATGTTTTTAAAAATTGATAAAAAAGTGAACACTGCACTTGTAGCTATCCTCAACACATCAATCACAGATCATGCTACAGTATTTCTCAGCATCAACAACTCTTTTAAAATAAGAAATAATCAAGCAAAGACTAAATACGTTACTGATTATGAAGCTGCTTATAAATCACTTATAAACGTCGATATTACTCAGTTTAAAAATTGTAATGACCCAAACATACTGGCTGATATTCTAATTAACACAATAAAAACTGCTATACTCTCAAACACTAAACATAAATTAATAAAAAACAATAAACGAATTATAAAACCCTGGATAACAAAAGGCATTTTGAAATGCATCAGATTAAGAAATTCAATGCAACTAAAACTAAGAATAGAACCTACAAATGAAGTACTTAAAATAACATTTAAACGTTTTCGAAATTACTGTACAAATCAAATTAGAAAACTGAAAATTCAATATTATAAATCAGAAATAGAACTATCCTCTAAAAACCCTAAATTGCTTTGGAATAAAATAAATGAAATAACTCAATTCAGAAAAAGTAAAACCACAAACACTGCACTCCTAAATTTATCACTGGATCCTCTTGAATCGTCAAATTTGGTTAATAACTTTTTTGTAAACATTGGTAAGACACTGGCCGAAGACATAACAAGACATCCCTTATACCAACTTAAAAACACAAATTGTAATCCCTTGGTAACATCTTTTGTGCTTCTAGATACTGACCCACAAGAAGTAAATGATATACTTATGGGACTTGATTCTGAAAGTGCCCCTGGTTGGGACGACATACCGACATCTTTCCTGAAGCGTTGTAATGACTTTGTAGTTTCGCTGATCAGTAAACTAGCGAATCTCAGCTTTAAAACCGGAAAATTTCCTAGTGCCCTAAAATGCTCACAGGTAACTCCAGTTTATAAGAGTGGGGACAGAGATGATGTCAATAATTATCGTCCTATATCTGTGTTACCGTGTTTATCCAAAATTCTGGAAAAGCTTCTAAATAAAAGATTACTTAATTATCTAGATAAAAATAAAATTTTATCGAATGCCCAATATGGATTTAGAAAAAGTTTATCCACACAAGACGCTATTATTGACTTAACAAAATTAGTAACAAATAAGGTAGATGCTGGCGAAAAATGTTTGGCTGTATTCCTTGACCTGAAAAAAGCCTTTGACACCGTCTCTGTCCCAAATCTTGTAAGTAAACTGGAGAATATTGGAGTGAGAGGTATGGCTCTTGCACTTTTTGAAGACTATCTTAATGAGAGAAAGCAAACGGTCAAAATTGGTATGCATAACAGCGATGAAGAACATATACGCTATGGTGTACCGCAGGGATCGGTACTGGGACCGACTCTGTTTTTAATTTACATCAACCAGTTGTGTAATCTTGGAAACTGCGGAGGACAGATTTTCCCATACGCCGATGACACTGCAGTGGTGTTTTCTGGGCGCTCGTGGGAAATAGTAAAAAATGTAGCCGAGCAGGGCTTGTTTGATATTGCTGTTTGGTTAAATTCAAATCTACTTACCCTAAATGCTGCAAAATCTAATTACATTTGCTTTAGCCCAGATCAGAGGGGACAACCAAAAGCCAACTTTCAACTCAAGATTCATTCTTGTGCAAATTTTAACAACAGTATTTGCTCATGCACCAAAATCCAAAAGGTTAGCTGCACAAAATACTTAGGTATCATGATTGACCAAAGACTTTCCTGGCATATGCACATAGATTTAATTATTGGTAGGATACGTAAATTTAACTGGATGTTTAAAAACTTGCGACAATACATGTCAACTGCTTTATTAAATAAAACTTATAAAGCACTAGTGCAATCTGTACTCACATATTGCATTCCGGTATGGGGTGGAGCTACTAAAACCAGACTCCTGCACCTTGAAAGATCTCAACGGTCACTTTTAAAGATACTTCGTATTCAAATGGCAAATTTTATGATTTTTCCACCTCTCTGTCTTTGAAGTCCGATTTCAGCAAAAGTAGCCCATTAAGTACCAGTTTTTATTAATGATTATGAAAGCTGAGAGTCTAGCGCAGTTTTTAAAGTTACTTTGGAGACGTGCAGCTACCTCCTAATGTTTTAAATTTAACGTTGAAATTGTAAGACATTATTTACAGAACGTAACTTTTCAGTTTGTACCATAATTTTGATATTTTCCATATAAGTTATGGAGACAAATATTTTAGGCATTAAAGAAAAACTCATGAAAATTGATTTGCAAAAAGAATTACTCAAAAAAGTCAAATACTTTTTTCTCTACAATATTTTTAATCGGTTAGGTCAGTTGTTCTCAAAATTTTAGAAAAATAATCATAACTCGAAAACTACAAAAAATCGCGGAACATACATGGGGGTGTTTCGGATGCCCCACGGGGTGTTCTATCTCAGGACTTCCGCTTGACACTACTTTTTGGGACACCCTGTATAATGTATTGAATCTAAAACTACATATATACACTAAAACAAACCATGAATGTAAAATGAAATCAACTAAATTTTTACTAGGATTAAATTACGAGGAAACTGAATCCCTCATAGTTACGTAAGACATATGTAGACACATACAGAAATACACTCTTTCTCACACGCACACACACACGCACGCTCGCACGCACACACACACGCACGCTCGCACGCACACACACACACACACACACATACACACACACACACACACACACATACACACACACACACACACACACACACACACACACACACACACACACACACACATACACACACACACTAAATAAAGTAAGAACAGTTAATTATTATTTTTAAATTTTAAATTATTATTTTTAAATTTTAAATTAAATTAAATTTAATTTTTATCTTTTATATTTGTTTCACATACTTAAATTTTTCTGATTATTAAACTCAAAATAGAATTTTAATAAAATTAAACTAACAATTGTATAAGTACTACTTTTATATCTCGCGTAATAAGAAATGTAACGGGTATGAGCGAGACATCCCCAACACAAGTATTTATTACTTCCTGGGGCATCTCAATACGTGTATTTGTAATTTTGAGAAATAAAAGAATTTTTATTTTTTTTTATTTTAATTGTTTGAAGTCGGACGCTAAGGTGGCTACTACTTGTTAACATAACTCATCTATTTGTATGTATGTCACGCTTTCAAGACAAATGTACTACCTATTATAAATTTGGTGCAAAGATAGCCGTAATGTCTAAGAAAGGCTAAAGCTACTTTTTATTTTTTACCGTAAGCGCTATAAGGGAATAATATTTAGGCTGCCAAAATCGTTACCTACCCTTCCTGTGTCTTTGCAAGCCGTAGTTGGGTAACTAAAATCTTTTGGGAACATCGTCTTCTCAAAATCATATAATCACAACTAACGGCCGTCCACGACTCCGTCCGCGTGGAAGTGGTTTTGGCAATAATGATTTATTTAAAAAGCCTACCTATCTAATGATTTATTTAATATACCTAGTATAATTAGCTATTTATAAGTGAAAATCACGACAAAATTGGTCCAGCCGTTTCGAAGGTTAGCGGGAACAGACAGACAAGTTTTTTTTCAAAACTGATTTGTTTTGGTATTCTACAAAGATTCCTGTCCATTTAGTAAAATCTAGTTATTTTGATATTACAAACGGACACTTCAATATTATTTAGTTGTAGGTATAGATGTATAGATTAGTGTACTCGTAGGCTCTCATTGAGCCACTGATCACCGAGCAGCCCTCTGAATCAAGGGCCGATTGTGTGACGCACGCCGATCGGCGTTTGGGAGGACAATCGACCTGTGGCATTAGGATCGGCGGCTACTACACAAATTTACATACATACATACATAAAATTACGCCTTTTTCCCAGAGGGGTAGGCAGAGATCACTTCCTGCCATGTGCTACGGTCCTGGCATACCACTTTCGCTTCATCCACATTTATCAACCTCTTCATGCACGCTCGTCGATTACGGGTACTTTTGATTTGACCTACACACACAAATTTATTCATTATTATTTGAATACGGTTAACATTTTGGTAATTTAAAAGTAATTAATGCACTACATTTGCCTTTACTAATAATAGCAAGGGCAACTAAGTACGAGTTTTGCTACGGTAACTCAGAGTTTGATCTTAATTTGGATAGCCAAATTCTGATAAATCTCTTGAGTTACTATAGTAAATCGATACCAACATTGTAAACGCGAAAAAGCCTTTGCTTGTCCGTTTTCTGTCGCACTTGCACGCTAAAACAACTAAACCGATTTAAATGAAATTTGGTACACAGTAAGTATAGAAACTCAGAAGAACACAATCAAACTTTGCGTTACTTTACTTTATAGTTTTAGTAGCAGTAAAAATGTAAATAACATTTCTAACTTATTAATTGACAGTTTTTTTCAAAACATGTTTTTTTTCCCTACATTATAATTTTGCAATCTAATCGTCTTGTTAACTTTAATTATTATAACAATAAAAAAACACCCATCATCATACTCCGTGCCAATAATGCGTAAACCCTCCGATTAACAAGGCTAATCTAACCGGAGTCAGTGTAATCTAGCCTAACCCGCTTACCTGGCCAGCTTCCGTCGACATAGTTTTTTTTTTTTTTATTTCGATCTCGGTAATCACAGTTGCTCTCTGGATTTTGCGCCCATCCTAATAAAAGTTCAATGTAAATAGTGAATATATACCTATTATTGTGTATTATTTGCCTGAGAAGAATCATTTACCATAAAAAGTTGAAAAAATACACAAAATAAAAAATTCATGTCAGCTGATTCATCGTATGAAGTTATTTAAAATAAAGTTTTTATTTTGTACTAGCTGTGCCAGCAACTTCGTCCGCGTTTCCCCCGTTTTTTACACATTTTCCATTGTATCATTGCTCCTATTGGTCGCAGCGTGATGTTATATAGCCTAAAGCCTTCCTCGATAAATGGTCTATACAACGCAAATAGATTTTTTCAAATCGAACCAGTAGTTCCTGAGATTAGCGCATTCAAACAAACAAACAAACAAACAAACTCTTCAGCTTTATAATATTAGTATAGATTTATTATTATAATTCTTGTGAGCGACATGCTTTATTCGGCAATACCTACTAAGGGGACAGGGAGGTAATTAGGGCCAGTGTAGGTACAATCAGGGTGTCGTCGGTAATGAGCGTAATTTTCTAATTCTATGGCGACCATTTGGAGTCCCTATTGTATTATTATTGATTCTATGCATTGACAGTTCGAACCCAAATTAAGTGAGTTATGGGAAAGCAATGAACATTTGAGTATTGAGTTTGTTGTGTAACAATACAATGTTATGTATTGTTTTATAAGGCTTCTGTAAATAGATATTTTTTATCAGCTTGACTGTGTCCGGCGAATGTGCCAAATACCTACCTATTTAATATCTCTACAACAAGTTCTAGTGGTAAAATAAAGAAGGAGTTTCTACTAGAACAAACAAAACAAAAAATTCGATTTACACAGTACCTAGTGGTTCTATCGAACTTCATACATACTTACACAACTTTACTTTACTAAAATAAAAGCTTGTAATTATTTAGCGAACTCGTTTCAGTTTTTCTCAATTTCCGCTTTACAACGCATTCAGCGACTATTTTAATGTTCTATAAGATGAAAGCCATTTGAATGAAATATTACAAATGCACATAGGTGCACTAAACAACCTAAGGACATAGGTCCTTTATGAAATAATTATGCTAACCGAAGCAAGAGTTTAAAAGTAGAGTCGCTGATATATTATTTACTAGCGGCCGCCCACTCTTATTCCGCTTGCAAATAATTTTGGGGACAATAATATATTTAAAAAACGTATAACAAACCTTGTAAAATTTGCTATTTATATGTGAAAAATTATAAAATTGGTTCGGAGATTAGCAGGAACAAACAGACAGACAGAGAAATAAAAATCTAAAAGAGTTTTTGTTTATGATATTCGTTACGGAGGCCTACTAGAAACTAATTATTTTGATATTACAAAAAGACACTTCAATTTTATTAAGTTGTATGAATAAATAATTAGAGCACCTTTCTTTTACCTTAAATCCAAATAAAAGTTCTTTTTTTAAGATCTTTTTTTAAGTAACTACCAGGCGTTTTCCAAGTAAAATTATATAATGGTATCCTCACTTTGTACGTAACACTTTGAAACGCCTTAATTGTAGAACTTTTTCAATATAAATGCGTAACTAGGTGAAGTATTATCGCAAGTCGCATAACGCTCCAATATTTATAGGTATTTTAGTAATAACAAACTAGAAAGTTTTAAATCATTTAAACTTCACAAGTCCTTGACCTGGAATAATATGAGCGATCGTCAAAATACTAAGTCGGAATACATGATTACACGTCAATAAAAGTCCGTAGACAGAAATAGAAAAACCGGTCAAGTACGAGTTGGACTCGCCTACGAAAGGACGGAACAAAAATTAAAAATAAAACACTTCTTTGTATGGGCATTCCATACAAAAACCATGCTTTTTTTTAAATATTTGTTTTAGTATGTTTCTTTTATACATTAGGTACCAGGAATAAATAATTTGGGAAAATAACAACCGGACAGCAATATATTACCAATATAAATAAATAAAAAAAAAACGTTTTTACCCATCAAGTACGGAACCTTAAAAACAATAAATTCAATTATAAAGGCAAAATTACGGGCAATTGGCGGAAACGAATTCGTTCGGAAACAGGCAAAGTTCCCCATTTCCCGATGTTTGTGTTGAGGGTTGAGGTAACAAGTTCAAAGTCATGATCAGTTCTGACTAATTTGCTGATTTCATTGGCCTACCACTTTGCGGGGTGACCTCGAAATGATTGCCAATGCAATCGACGTGACGAATCACTAATGCGTTATTGGTAACTAATTGGAATAAGTGTAGTAAATAGTTGACTTAAATCACTTGTAGGTATATGTAGTTAACCTAAATTACTAAACATATTTCAAGTAGGTAAAGTTATACCTATGTTAGACCGATGTTTTATGTTCATATGAAAAATGTCATAAATTTGCAATCCAATCACGATGCAATTTGCTATTGCGTTATTCAATTAAGTACTGGTCATTTGATTTTAATAAATAAATATATATATAAATAAATATTTCACAACATCACATACATTGATCTGATCCCGTGGTAAGTAGCTTAAGCACTTGTGTTACGGGTATCAGAATCAACAGTGGATACACAAATATACTTAAATATATTTAATAATACACCCAGACACGGAACAAACACCGATGTTCGTCACACAAATATTTGTCCCGAGTGGGAATCGAATCCACGACTCTTGGAACCGTAGGTAGTAAACCTGGGTCACTAGCCACTGTTCCACCGAGCCAGTCAAACTATTACCTTATTATATTATTATTGTTTTGATATACCTATTACCAACATAAATATCAAAATATAATAAAACAATATTGATTATTAAACATTAATCACTACTGTATAGTATAAAAAAAGCTTTCTCAGTCCCTATGTATGCTTAAATTTTTATAACTACGTAACGGATTTTGATACGTTTATTTTGATAGATAGAGGGATTCAAGAAGAAGATTTTTATGTAAAGTGCGCCCGAATCAAAGCGCGAATAAACTCGCATGTATTGCTATTCTAAACATATTATTTAGAGACCCGACGTTTCGAGCTCTTTATAGCGCTCGTGGTTGTGTGGATGTGAATGGTACCTACATAAAATCACGCCTTTTCCCAAAGGGGTAGGCAGAGATCACTTCCTGCGAAGTGCTACGGTCCTGGTAGACCACTTTCGCTTCTTCCACATCCATCAAACTCTTCATGCATGCACGTCGATTAGGGGTACTTTTGATCTAACCTCTCTTCAAGATTTGACCGACGGGCGAGATTAATGTTAAGTATAGCAATAAACTTCGTTTTTTTTTCATACGTGTAGTATTCGCTAAAAGCAATAAAAGAAAATACTTTTAATATACAAATACACAAACAATCTTAGGGACAAAAGTATACAAACTTCAGTGCTTTATTTAACTAATTGATGAATTGATTAAATATGCTTAAAAGGAGGCATCAGCCAAATGTAGAATTTTATTTATTTATTATTAATATTTATTAACTGAACATCGGTTCTAATAACAAACTATCACACTTCCCTTCCGAGATACGAAACTTTAAAACGCAAAAACGCAAATCGGGTCATGTCTATTCACAGCCGCGTGTGAATTTAGTAATTTAATTGAATCATTGTGTCTCGCTTCTTACTCCAAATTGAAACAAAGATAACTTATGCAACAATCTCATAATTGTACTTACGTGTATGGCCAGTGACATTCTACAATTTATCCACGTTCTAAGTTTTATCCTATCTCATAGAATCCAATCTCTTTTTTAGGGGTGAGAGCCATCCGCTCCCCCGCAGGACCGGTGATGATGACAAGGCTACTCCAAGCCATTATCGTAAGTCAGTTAGGAAAATAAAATATATAAATTACTATCATCATTATCAGCCCATTTACGCTCCCACTGCTGGGGCACGGGCCTACCCTAAACTAGGGCGATCATGCCTTAGTCAACCACCCTGGCCAAGTGCGGGTAGGTAGACTACAGAACTTTAGAATTTCTTCGCAAGTGTGCAGGTTTCCTCGCGATGTTTCTCCTTCAAAGTTAAAGCGTAGTATAATCGTACATAAATATGAATTTTAAATTAATATATATGTGTGATAACTTGTGAAAATGGTAACATAACCTTAAACTACTTCATACGGTTACAACTCAAGATGCATGTTCTCTGAAATGCATGTAGTTGTCACCTATAAGTAAGTTTGCATTTAGATAAATGTTCATCTTAGTCATGTAAAGGTAAGTTTTGTAAGTGATCTTAAATTGATAAGTAAATAACTAGCTTTCCCGATGTGCAAGCTTTGACCGCGTAAAGTAGTTTTTTTCGAAAAAGCGACTTTGTTATAATAATATGTATGTAGTGACAAGCATCTCAGTCAAATTAAAGTAATGGGAAGGGAAACAGGCTCGTATTATTCTTATGCAGCCTTCTGATAACAAACAAATAGGTTTAGCATCGGACATTCCGATCGCAAACTAGGTCGGTAACTTAGATCTATCGTATAAAAGAACTTGTATTGATTTTGTTTACTTAGTTACAGCACAACTTTGTTGGTGGAACTAATTCATTCGTTAAAAAATGTTTTCTCTTCCACTTTTCAACTTTGTTTTATCAATTAGAAAACAGAAAATGTCCGGGATATTTACCATGATGTTTTGTTTTAATGAGCTTCCTATAATAACGGGTCAGTGTTTGTGTGTGTGTGTGATGTGTGAAACCATGACAAATTATAAACTAAACTATCCAACTACCCAATTACAAAATGCATGATTATTATGAACTTATATAGTTATTTTAGGTTATCTTACAACGATGATGCTGTAAATATGTAAAAAAATCTTCGATACCAAAAAAAAATTATTTTTTTTAAAAATTAAAACGTCTCATTTTCAAAAAAAAAATTTCATTAATATTTTAACACACAGTTTAATATTCACAATTTGCTGCGATTCTACATTCTGATTTATGTGTTATTTCAAGTGCTGCATTGTGTCTGTATTCAATATTTAACATAGTATTTGTTTTTATTATGAGTTATTACCATGTGCAGCTGATACTAAATACACCGATGTAAGAGCCACTTGCTCCCCCGCAAGCTGGTAATGATGAGGAGGCTTTTCCAAAGGCATCGTATGTCAGTAAGGAAAAAAAAGATTCCGATAATTCTATAGCGTCAATGTCCGAGTGGTAAAGGTAATTTCTTGCCATGCGAGAGGTCGTCAGTTCAAGCCCCGCCACGTACCACTGTGTTATCAAATTAGAAATTCATATATGCACGATTATTCGACGCTTTAACGGTGAAGGAAGACATCGTGAGGAATCCTGCACACCTACGAAGACGTTCTAAGGTTGTGTTGAGTTGTTGTGTTTGTTGACCACCCCGCACTTGGCCAGTCTCGTTCACTAAGGCCTTATAGCCCTAGTTTTGGGTTTGCCCCAGCAGTGGGGACGCATATGGGCTGATCATGATGACTTGATGAAATTAATCTATAGAACGTGCAATACTAAACAAACTGCCGACTATGTTTTAATCCGCAGCAAATATGCTTTTTTTCTAGTCACAAATTACTCTTTGATGTGTGTTTGATGGCTGTCAAATAATAACCACTATTTATTTGGTTCTCCATTAAATTACCTACAAGCATCGTTGAATGTATGATCGATTGCCATTTATTATTTTACTTATTAACATTTAGGTTTGTTTATTCTGAAAATATACTAATATTACGGATGACTCGCGAATAATAAGATACACATAATTATGTTATAAATGCGCCGTTTTCTTAAGTAACTTTTTTATTTTTAATTGAAATAGCTGGAAATCGACAGCTTTCGAAAAAGGGGAGACTTTGCCCAGCAGTGGGACAGTATAGGTTAAATAAACTCTCCAACAAATGCTATAAATTAGTATCTTATCTCTAATAATTTCACATAAGTACATTGATCTGTTTCCAAAATTATCCATAAATATTGCACTTGTGTCATGGATATCATAATACCATAATATTCACTAACAAAATAAACACCGATGTTTGTCACACAAATATTTGTCTGGGCGTGGATTGAACCCACGATTCATGGAACTGAAAGCCAGGGTCACTAACCAACAGGGTCCACTGAGCCAGTTAGTAGAGTGACCATTCGACTTATCAAAAATTTGATTGCATAAAAAACAAGTCACAAGCTTAATCCCTGGTGGTGGAATCTGATTATTACTAATGTGACGATTTATAAGTGCATGTAAATTAAATATTAGTCTTTATGGGTCAACACGCGATATTAGAAATAGCAAATACATAGCTACTTACTGCCCGACGTTTGCTTGTTTGTTTGAGTTCGCTCGCGACCATGATTGGTGGAACCCAGTCGAAACGACGAGCAGTAAGCAGCTTTGTATTTGCTACTCCTTATATCGCGTGTAGACCCATGAAAACTAATACTTAGTGTAATGGAACGCGAAAGTCTAAAATCTTGCATGTAAATAGCCTACACGAATAAAGACATTTTGATTTTTCCGTCAAGCCATTTAGGCTACAGAGCGTGCCAAACCATTCAACAAACAAACATACTCTGTAAAAACATATCCCTCCTTCCGAAACAGTTAGGTAAAAAGTGACTTTAAGTACATGTCTTCTTAAAAGTCGGTTACTAATGCCGCACAATAAATTAATATTTCCTCCGATGATTATTTCAAACCAAAACCAGTTCTCACGGGCATGACGCAAAGGTTACAGGCGTCATGTCATACTTCAAATTACGTTGACGTAAAGTTTGACACGTCACGATTATAGCTTTACAGTGTGGGTAAGTGATGATCCTTTCTCTACGTAAGTAATTATGATGTCCAATTTGATTTTAGAGCGCTAAATAATAATTTCTTACTAATCAAGACTAACCTTGTAAATGATTTATTTAATTTTAATCTAAAACGTAATATTTGTCTTCACATATATATTATTCAGTGAAATTTAGTTTCCTCCAACCATAAAAAAACGAAATACTCTTAAATATGAGTATTTCGTTTTTTATTATGACGACATTATTTGGCTGGCTCGGTGGAACAGTGGTTAGTGGTCTAGGTTTTTTTTTTATAAAAGGCTAACAAGATGACCTCACTCCACCTGATGGTAAGCGGTAGTGAGATCCAAATATGAGGTCGACAGGCACAATAGATCGTATTGAGCCTGTCGCACTCACCCTGAAGGCCTGCTTAAATGCCGTTTCACGCCCTGCCTGAAGAGCCCGGGATCATAGGAGGGAGGGAAAACATGAGCTGGAAGGGCATTCCATGCCTTAATGGCACGGGGCAGAAATGAGGAGCTAAAGCTCTTAGTCCGAGCCACCAGCGCCTGCAAACTTTACGGTTTTTTGGTTTACTTCCTACGGTTCGTAAGAGACGATTCCCAACCGGGATAAATATTTATATGACCAACATTGGTGTTTGTTCGGTGTCTGGGTGTGTATGATGGGTGTTATTTAATATACATATTTCTGTCTCCACTGTTGATTCTGATGGTCGTTACACAAGTGCTTTAGCTACTTATCACGGGATTAGATCAATGTTTATGATATTGTGTGATATTTATTTATTTATTTATTTATTATTAGGACAACCAACAAGAAAAACACTGGTACAGATTAATAAAAGTCAATAAAAACAACATAAACTTATAGCTAAGTGCTAATCTTAATTAGAGGTTGCCACGGCATGCAATGTGGACTACAATTAACTGAATATAATATATTTAAGATGATAATAACAATAACAACAATTTATATTTGTATAAGATAGGACTTTTTAAATTTACTTAATTAATTTACTAATTTGTATTGTGGTGTTTACATCACCTATGTAGGGTCATGGCAAAACGATTGCAGTATCCGGCGTTTGAAAATCTGGGGCTTATCTGCAAAGATGTCAATCTTGTATGATTTGCAAAGCACATTATATTCCCGCTGTAGTCTATTCAGGGTGGCGTGGTGACCTACGTTGGTTCTACTGCCCCTAACGGAAAATGGTAAATATCTTCCAACCCGCGCCAACTTTATTGGAACGTTGAGGTTAATGGATCGCAACAGATATTGACAATCTACAGTTCCATTAATTATCTTGTGAAGTAACATTAAATCTAACAGAAGTCGACGGTCCTTCAGACTATTCAATTTAAAGTGACCAAGACGTTCCTCATACGAAGGAAATTCTTTCAATTTATGTGTTTGGTATGAGAGATGCCACAAAAACCGTTTCTGGATACGTTCTATTCGCTTAATGTAAACGTCGTAGTGGGGACACCATGCCTGACTACAGTATTCAAGGTAGGGACATACTAAAGATTTGTACAATAAAATTTTTGTTGAGGTATATTTAAATTCTTTGGTATTACGTAGAACAAACCCTAGCATTCGGAATCCTTTTGTCACAACCTGATCGACGTGTTTATGAAAGCGTAATTTCTTGTCCAGAAGCACGCCCAAATCACGAATGGACTCCACCTCTTCCAAAACATGACCATCAATATTATACGTCGCAGGCGGAACCTTCAAACTTTTGGTAAATCTTATAAATTTACATTTGTCGAGGTTCATAAATAGTTTGTTCCTGTTGCACCAAATCGCCAGGCGATCCAGATCCTCCTGCAGTAGGAATATATCGTTTGGTTCTCGTATTTGCTTCGATAATTTCATGTCATCCGCATACAAGAAGCATTTCGCATGACGGAAGACAGAAACAATATCATTTATAAAAATAATGAAAAGAATCGGACCCAAGTGCGACCCTTGCGGGACACCAGATGTAGATACAAATGGTTCAGAAGAGAAGCCCTTTATCACCACTCTCGACTTCCTCTGTTGAAGGTATGAGGAAAACCATTTAAGTAGGTCGCCAGTTATACCGAAAGTGGCAATCTTATTGATCAGTATATCGTGGTCAACAGTATCAAAGGCCTTACTGATATCCGTGTAGATCGTGTCTACTGATACTGATAGTCGCTCGTCGAGAGATTCAGAAACTTGAGTCAAAAACGATACAAGATTAGTGCACGTGGAACGCGACTTCAAGAAACCAAATTGCTGAGGGGAAATTATTTGATTTATATGCCACGTTAACACAGGACATACCAGCGACTCAAAAACCTTACCAAACACACTCAATATGGATATTGGCCTGTAGTTTTTGACAGATCTTGCGTCACCCGCCTTAAAAATTGGAACAATACGCGCCTCCTTCCAAGCGGAAGGGAAAATGCCCGTTTTTAAAGAAGTATTAAAGATGATGGTTAATGGCAAAGTCAGCGCCTTGCGACAGCTGACCACGAACAGTGGAGGTACACCATCTGGACCGGCCCCTTGTTTCTATCCAGGCGGGTTAGAGTCCTAAGTACATCCTCCTGCAGAAACGTAGACATTGGTGAGATAATTTGAAGTCAGAGTGCGATTATTTTCGTTTTGGGAAAGTGAGGAGCTTGTCTTGAATACAGAAGCGAAGAAGGACGCGAACAGATCACATATGCCATCACCACAATCAGCCAGGTTATTGTCAAAAGTCATAGACGATGGATATGCATTACAGTTATGTTTTTTATTTTTTAGAAATGTCCAGAAAAGCTTTGGATTGTCACTTAATGATTTTTCAATTCGAGCGACATAGTTTCCGTGACATATCCTTACCAATTTATCGCATCTCCGCTTTAACGTACTCAAAGCCAGTTCATCTAGTGGGTTTTTGTATTTATGAAATTTCATACGACACTTATGTTTTTCTTTTAGGAGATGAATCAGTTCTTTCGTGTACCAAACTGGGAACTTCTTAGATGATGGTTTATGTATCGGAACATGTTGTCTAATTGCATCTCTTAAAATGTAATAAAAGGTATCCACCATATCATCCACAGATAGAGATGTAAGGTCTTGCACCCAGGAAATTGTATTTAAATGAGTAATGATGGCATCATAGTCGGCTTTATAAAAATTATATCTAATGCTTGTGTCGTTACGCGACAAGCTGGGTAAGTTACAGCATGGGACCGTGAACTCTAATGGAGGATGATAAGAGTCGAGGGTACTTAAAAGAAAGTCACTCTCGGCCAAATTATTGATTTTTATGTTGGTGAGAACGCGGCGAAGAACTTTACCCCTATCATTTAAAATATTATTGTATTGCACTAAATCATTCAGAGCAACAAAATCCAGAAGTGTATCATCTAGTGAGTTTTTGCAATATAGTTAGATGGAGATGCAGAATTATGGTTATTCCAGGTGATATTACTAGAGTTAAAGTCTCCAACGATTAAAACTTTATCGCTTGATTCCAGAGCACGGTTTGCATTATTGACGTAGCAGTCGAGAATGTCCCTCTGTATGGGTGGAGGTAGATAAACGCTACACAATAATAATTTGAAGAGGGATCTATCATTTCCGCGCAACTCCAATTCCACCCACAGGTCCTCACAATCACTCTCAAGTTGAGGCAACTTACGAGAAGAAATACGCTTGGAAACCGCAATAAGCACCCCGCCACCTGATTTATGTTTATGAAAGCCGCTGGTCTCCCGGTCGCGCCTATAGACTGAATATCGGTCGTCGAATAGCTCACCATCGAATATAGAACCATTCAGCCATGTCTCACACAATATTATGACGTCATAATTTGAACACAATACATTTTGTAAAAGTCCGTAGTCTTCGTACGAAGGCCACGGACATTCTGAAAGTATACATTTAAATGAGAGAATTTAAAATCAGCAGAAAATTGTACACTATACTTCATAACAATATGAACCTATGTTAGTCGTTCCAATGTTGTCATGTTTCGGACCAGCACGTACTCCGACGTATCGGATTTCCGCATGTAGATGCGGCCACCTCGGACCCACACGTGCTTATACTGAAGCTCCTTAGCTCGAGCGCGCGTCGCTGCGTGGAGTAATTTATTTTCAGGAGTGAGATTCTCTGTCACATAAACGGCAGTCTTTTTGTCAGTCCCAAAGCCCAGGTGTCCGGTGTTCAACCTCTCTTGCGGGTGGGATTTATTGAACTTGATGGTGGCAGCAAGGAGGGTGTCCCTAGAGCGGGGGCTGCTCAATTTTATTAAAATTGAGCGAGGTCGAGGACTCTCTGGATTCTTTTTCGCAATACGAGAGCAGTAAAAAATATCTGATTCCTTGATGGGGCATGACACAGTGTTACCCAGTTGTTTAACTAGAGACACAAGATTCTCGGACTTCCGTTCCGGGACACATTGGATTTCCAAATTAGAAGCGCGGGACACTTGTTCCATTTGGTTAAAACGATTAGTGATCGCGTTTAATTCGCATCGGAGTGCTTCGTTCTCCTTCGTGGTGGACTCAATTTTAATTTTGCATGTGGTAATTTCAGCATTTAGATTATCGAAAGCATCACTAATGAAACTAATCGAGTCCATGAGAGATCCAATTTCAATCCTAATTGACTTTAGTTCCTTGTTTAAGTCGCTCTTTATCTCATTGACGCTGTCGCTCAATGAATCTCGAAGCGCCTCTTTTATGATAGCGCGCAACTCCTCGCGCGATACGCACACGCCGGTGGGACAGGATACAGGCGTCGGCGTCCTCCCCGGTGGCGGTGATGTAGTCTTCGCCGCCGCCGGCCCCGGCCGGCTCTGCTTCCCTCGGCGCAATGTTACATTCGCGTCAGCGTGCGCACTACTGGTGGGTGTTGAGGGTCGAACAGGCGTATTTGAGTTGTCACTACGCGGTTTTTTAGTGCCACATTCGGGACAAAGCCAACTAAGTCTAAGATCTGGTGACAGTTTACTTCCCTCGGAAGGTGACACACCCACACAGAGGCCGTGATAGTAAGATGAGCAAGTACAGCATTGCAGGAGATTATCATCTTCGATCGCAGAACGACAAGCAGCGCACTTATGCATAGCAATAGTAGGCTTGTAACACAAAACTCTACGAGATGCGACACAAAGCGATAGCGAAGTGGCGGGAACGATGTGGCATGCAGCATACAGTCACCAATTTCAACCGCGGCGCCTAAGTCTCCGTAGCTCAGTGGATACGGCAGCCGGCACAACACTCACCGATCTGGGTTCAAACCTCACAAGATGAAAAATTTTTTTCGGTTTCTTTGAGCAGTGCAGGACACCAGCGTCCGTCCGAGGTGCTAAAAGGGGCGAAGCCCGGGGGCTCACAGTAATTTAATAATTTAGTAAAATAAAATTCAAATGCACACGAACACGTCCACACACTTTAACGTCTTGGGCGAGAAGGATAAGGATATATTTTATTGTTATGTAATTTTAGAGTTTTTTTTATAATAGGCAAACAAGATGACCTCACTCCACCTGATTGTATGCGGTAGTGAGATCCAAATATGAGGTCGACAGGCACAATACATTATATTGCGCCTGTCGCACAGTATAAGTAAATAAATTCTGAATTTTGGGACTAGAATTGCCATTTTCTTTCAACTGGGACAATGCCTTGTCATCGTCACCGGACTTGCGAGGGAGCGGATGGCCCACACCCCTAAACTTGCCATTCAATAACGAACACCCGATTATGAATGCATGTAATACTAGTACCTGCAAAACGTTTCGTGTCTGCAGCTCACAAGTCGTCCGAATAGTGAAACATTTTCGCCAGACGACATCGGATGAATTATTGTTTCTCATAAAAGTTCTCTGGAAGTTTCACAAGATTACTGCGAACTTGGAGCCATCTTGTGTTTTCTTTTATTAAAGTGTGACGTCTGATTCGTTTTAGGTAAATTTTCATAAGATTTTTTTTTATTACTTTGTTGACGACTCTACATTTGTGTTTTAATCAAAAGTTTCTTTGAATTAAGTTTCATCTTCGTTTTAGTCAACAGTTTAAAGTTGCTTTTGCATAGTACTCCGTTTGGTGCATAAGGAAAGCACGAACTGAGAGCAAATAAAAAAATATAAACGATGTTTAAAAATAGTACCTTTCGTCCAACCTTGATCTAGTAACCTTTGCGGTAAGGTGCTATTACATCGCGACGGTATTCCTGCTACGGGTGGGAAATACATAGAAAACCGCATCCAAATCGGTCAACACGATTAAGAGCTACGAGAACGTTACGCACAGACAAATACATATAAAACGGTGTATAGTCCTTTTGTGACTTTTTATGTCTAGGTTTAAAAAACCAAAAAGGCGCATCAACCCAAAATGTGTCTCGGACAAATAAGAATCTCTATTTCGATCCATTCTGCGCCAACTCCCACTAGTTGTCGGTGCGGAACACTATCTAGACGTGTAACGTTAAATTGATATCGGCTCGAATAGAATACGGCAAAGGAATTCCTCTGGATGCAAGCATTTATAGATCCGGACGAACTTTGCCGGCCGCACGCCCGTTCACGCTGGGACTTGGAGTAGGGGTGGCGAAACTTATGAATAAAAAGGATTTTGCCATCTACGAGTATATTATCGTAGACAAAGTACCACAGTACTGACTACTGTACTGACAGCGCGTCTCCTGTAGCGCTACCATGAGATAGCTATCGAAAACTTCCATACTTTAAAAACCTATCGATTGTCAGGGGAATAAGTCAGGGGATACCTGTCACAACTATCTGTCCGATGGTTGGTGAACGGTATACGGGTAAACTACCCTGGCTCTTCGAGTTACTATCGACTCAGTCCAAATCATCCGATGTGATGGTATCCTTCCTCCCCTTTTCCTTCCCCCGTCATTTATCCTTGCTACTCGTGGGAACGCAATGATCTTGTGAAAACAATGCACAAGGCAGAATCGCGGCGACGTGGTCCACAACCCGTCACGTCACGTTTCCCACAGAAACAACAACAGAGGTGAAAAGTGGATCGCTGGAAGTGATCTCTGCCTACCCCTCTGGGAAAAAGGCATGATTTTATGTATGTATGTATCGAATTGTTTTTGATGCTACCGATTTTAGTTCTTAGCGTTACCGCTAGAGGCGTTGTAAATTTTTTCATAGAATTTTTTTACATAATCGAGTCTGTCACTTTTAAACTCATGGTAGCGCTACTGTGCGCTAGGAGCAGTAGGTAGAAGGAGTATACTACATAACCATTGGCTGCATAGTACCTATACCCCAGACTTGCACTCATTAAATAATATAAAGTTTCTTAGCTGACACTTGCAATTAGGTGTCATTCACAAATAAAGATTTCTTGACTTCTTGACTTCACACAAACATTCGAAATATTTTTCACACACGTACAGGTTTTCTACCGGCGTTTTGTCCCACAAATATTTTCTTAAACGTTGAAAACAGTTGAAACTAAAATGTATTTCATCTAATAAATCTCGGATAGCCACCCCTAACTTGAACCGAGTTGTGGATTGTGAAGCAGCTTTGCTTCTATTATACTCAAACATCGTTATTCATTTTAACTTTTGAACATAAAATCATGTTTTAATAGGTAGGTATGAAGAGAGAGTAAAATATTTTTTTTTTCCAATTCGTCGTCAAAACCAAGTTTAACACGAAACACTGATAACGCCTTAAAAATAACCAACATTTGCGCTGACTTTAATACCTGTGTGCAAATTACTTTCAAACCACTATGATCCTCCTAAATATGCTTCTCCAAAAAAATTACAGACTTAATTCCTCCTCAACATCTTCCTCCAAGCCACCAATTTAAATTAATTCGACAAACAAACTTGTCTCACAACATAATTTCGACTATATAACGTCGGCTTATACATATTTATGAGGCTACGAAACCAGGAGAGAATTCATTTAGATAGTGAATAGCCGCTGTAACTTCCAAAATGGAGACAACAATGTTTACGAGACCATTAATTACGGCCATAGCGAGACGCAAGAAACAACGGTTTCAGTCTCATACGCGGGATTACGCAGCGGCTGAGGCAGATATTCGTTATCCGCTAAAATATTATAATTGCGCAAACCCTCGTTAATTATTGTAACCGTTGCCGATCTTCGTTTGTTATTAGGTGTTAACTTGCAGAACTTACAGGGTATAAGGAACACGGCTTGCGCTGTAGATAGCCAGAACTGTACTAGCAAAAGTTTACGTGAGGTATGCTACTATGTATGTACGCCTGAATTTATAAAAACGACAGTCATTTGCGCCTTCGACAAAACACTTTGTCATTTATGATGGGCGTTTGCAGAGATAATTCCTTAAAAACGTGAAACAAAGTTAATAAAACAAATATTTTGTCCCACGCGTGCATTATGTTATGAGAATAAACTAACCTATTCCGCGACGGATTACTCTGTCATTTATGATGGGGGAGAGGAGAGTTTCCATAGTCCCTTAGAAATAATGTGGATCGATAAGATAAATAAAAACACGGTCGCATACTGGACGAATTCAATATTAATTGACTTCTTCTATTTAAAAGAATAATAAGAAATAGGTACTCCTAGCACCAGAAGTTTACGTCTAAACATGCCATTGAGAAAGTCAAAATTCCTTACCATTCGAAACCAAGTAAAATATTAAATTCAATAACAATATCAAATACTACAACAAATCCCGGTCTTCGTTACGTTCGAACTGCAATGAACGAAATAGGAGTTCGGTAGCAAGTGGGTGGCGTATAGCCCGACCGAGCCAGATTGGATCCGATATTATTTGAAATCTAAGGCATTACCTGTCCAAGTTAGTGCAGGGAATTGTACTGTCCGCTATACCTTCTCACTTCGCCGTTGCGAAGTCAATCGAATTAATATTGCTTCGTTCCTGATCTTCCTTATAGGTGGATGTTGGTCGGTGATATTGCATCGCATATGTTTGGTGGATATCGTGTTCATATCTGGTACGTAGATGGTGCAGTACAGTAAAATACATATGTATGTATATCAGTCTCTGACGCCAATAGTACAAGCTCTGCTTAGTATGGGGTCAGGTGACCATGTGTGGAAATGTCCCAGAAATGGAAAGTGGAATATTTGCACCATTCTATGCTCTCACAAATGTACATACCTACCACGTGAATAATCCTGAAAAGACCGGACATTTCCAGTTTTCTAAAGTATACAAAACATGTTGTTACACTACATTAAGTCAGTTTGGTTTTGGGATAATACTTAAGTGCCCGTCACCTACGCACTAAGTCACTTTGAATCATAACACTAGATGTGAAACAAAGTTAATAAAACAAATATTTTGTGTCCCACGCGTGCATTAGGTTATGAGATATAAACTAATCTTATCTACCCACACTGACCTACAGTTAGTATTTCATTCGCTATAGATGTAAATGTTTCTACTCATTTTTTACCTAACTAGTATGCATAGTACATGCATAGTATAGTATGCAGGCACATTAACGAGATTAAAATTTGGCACACAATTTAAGGTATGTATACCTTCCTTTATTGTGTGCAACTGTAGTACCTAATTAGCCGAATGGCGGTCGTAAAAGCTTGAATCGTAGGTCACCACAAATGGATGCCCAGTAAAAATGTTAAAATACGCAATTTTGAACCGGCCAATTACTCAGAGTTCCGTACAAAGCGCACCTTCGATATAATCCGGCACCGATTCTTCTTTTTTCGCAGCTTTAACTAAAACTTTAGTATAACCACAGTTAATAGGTTTGTTCGAAGAAATTGGATTGCCTATGCCTAGTATTAATCTAGGTACCTATAAAAAAGTCTAATCGAATAATAGATCAAATAAAAATCTATCTCAACAGGAAACTAACTCTAAGCAGGAAACTATGCAGAGAATACCAAATAAGTGCTCAAAGACAGGGAAATTACAATTTCCTTCACTCTTATTAGTCCCGATATCCTGCAAACAAGCCCTGTTGTGGGTCTATGTGGGTCTACCTCTTATGTAGACCATACGGTCGCTTCAGAAGATGGAGTAATATCACCATAAAAGTGTTTAAAAAAAAAATTACACACACAACATGTGGCAAAGTATTCATCATGTAGTCCGTAAAGGCCATTTGACTTTTGTACCCTGAAAACTTCATTATTTTTTCGCATAGGACACGCGAAAAACTAATTTCATTTAAACATACAATTCGACGGAATAATTAAACTAACATCATCATCCCATATACGTCCCTACTGCTGGGGCACAGGCCTACCCTAAACTAGGGCGAAAAGGCCTTAGTCAACCACCCTAGCCACGTGCAGGTTAGTCGACTACGCAACCTTAGAATTTCTTTCTCATCATGAGGAAACCTGCACGCTTTCCTCACGATGTTTTCCTTCACCGTTCAAGCGTTAAATAACCATACATATGAATTTTAAATGAAAAAAACACAGTGGTACGTGGCGGGGTTTGAACTGGCGACCTTTAAATTACATAATTGTAAAAGATTCGCTTTATGTTTTTGATAGCTTCAGAGCGTTGGTGCAATTCGTTTTGCAAAATATGAAAAAACAAACTCTTCGTCGTGATTGACCTAGACTTATTATTGATAGCTTTTAACTGACTGGTTTCAGGATAATGCTTACAGAGTGCCCGTAGCCTATGCACTAAGTCCCTTTGTGGCACCCCAAAACAATCAATAGGGTGTAGTACACAAGTTTTATCTAAGTACTACGAATTCTCATAAAACTCATAGTCCAGTCCAGACTGGAAATCCAGGTCACAGTTACGGTTGCCACTAAACCGCCAAGTCACGTCCACACAAAAGGTGGCTGCGTGGATTCCTCATTAAATATTCCGGTTGCCATTCAGCCCGCCAACACCAATCATGCCCTAATTGCTAAAGGCATTGTTTGTCAAACCTCTTACAACGGCCCTCTAATAAATAGAGAAAAGGTTCGGAGGAATTGAATACCTCCTTTCTTTTTGAAGTGGTTACAACATGTTAAACGTAGACTTAATTCTTGAGCTTATTAGAAGTAATGGTATGAGTCGATTCAGATTACCGGACAAAATAGCACGTAACTTCATTATCATCAGCCTATTTCAGTCCACTCTTGGACATAGGCCTACCCCAATGCTCGCCACTTCTGTCCATCTTGCCGAAACCAATTTGTCAGACAATATTTTTGTTTGTAGTAAACTTTAGTAAAAATTTTTCATGATTTTACGGTCCGAAGAGGAAGCACGAAAATTGACCAGGACTAGTTTAAATTCATAATAGAGGCAAAATATTATTAAAAGGGCGATAGACGGAAATACATCGCTTATGTAAGGATATCTGTAATCTCTAGAAACATAGTTCGATCCTTAAGGGACATCGACAGAGCAGGCGACTCGTCTGGCTTCCACAGTGCTGCCGTTTAGTTTAGCTTTGATTGAATTATTTATCAATGGGTCAATACCGGCAACCACTTGACCGCAGTTACGTTATTTTATGCATTAAAAGAAAATATGACCCACGTTTTTTTAAACTCAAAAGTAAGCACGTATAAATAAAGAAGGTCGATAAATAAATTAATAAATATTTCACAACATCACATACATAGATTTGATCCCGTGGTACGTAGCTTAAGCACTTGTGTTACAGATTCTTGTGTTCAGGTGGGAGACATTTTGTCGACCGGTTGCTGTTACCGCCATACAGTTGTGTAAAACCCGCCAAGTGACTCTGGCCTCTCTCGGTCAGGTCGCGTTCCGGGATCAGCACTGTACGAACCGGAGCCAGGGGGGACCATTGTTGCGGCAAGCGCCGGACCAGTGGAGTCTTAGCGGCGGTATTGTGCGGGCGGAGCGGGTCAGCGCCGGCCTGGGAGACCCGTAGACACGGGGGCCCTTCCGTCCGGCGGACTGGCCAACTCCGACCCGCACAGCTCAATACCAATGCGAGACTCCACGCCTTGTCTCGTTGTTGCCGCAGCAGTGGTCTCCTTTTTCACGGCTTTCAGGGTGAGTGCGACAGGCTCAATATGGTCTATTGTGCCTGTCGACCTCATATTTGGATCTCACTACCGCTTACCATCAGGTGGAGTGAGGTCATCTTGTTAGCCTCTGTATAAAAAAAAAAAAAAAGATTCAGAATCAACAGTGGATACACAATTAATACTTTAATATATTTTTAATAACACACCCAGACACAGAACAAACACCGATGTTCGTCACACTTATATTTCGTCCCGGGTGGGAATCGGGAATCGAAGTCACGACTCTTGGAACCATAGGTACTGATTCTGGGTCACTAACCATTGTTCCACCGGGCCGGTCCATAAATACCTGCAATATACTTTTTGATCCTTAAGATAATATCATGTGCTTCTATTTTTTCTAACTGACTAATATGATGATGGCTCGGAGTAGCCTCGTCATCATCTTGCGGGGGAGCGGATGGCTCTTACCCCTACTTTTCACGCAGACCGTATCTATCCCTAAATATTTTAAAACACATCTTGATAGGGAATTGAAAAAGAAGTTTATGACTTTAGGCTAGGAACCGTTATCAACATCTCTAATCAGTGAACGTAAATGAGTTCTAAAATGTTTTACTACTCGTTAAACGAAAAAGAACGACCCAGGAATCATTGCTTTGAAGGCATTTAAATGTCCGAAATTTTAGTAAGTCCTTTAGGGACATAATAGGTACTAACTGATAATGACCATAGTGATGTTACACACTATTATAATAGATTTTGTAATACTAAAAGCTCTTAAAGCTGTCGCTTTGAAAACGTTTATTCGTTATTCTGTTATTTAAAATAACGGAATAACTTATTAATAAATGTAATTATACTTCTTACTATTACTTATTATTTTTTTGTATATTTAGGAATATCCGTTACAATCACAAATTCCTTAATCAAAAGTAAGAAAAAAAAACGCCTACAAAAATGTTGAGCAACAAGTTTGATACAGTGGCAATTGCTGTGTTGCTGTCTAATCAATGCATTGAAATACATGTATGAACCTATATTATTATGTTAATTTGGAATCCAAAAAGGTATTTCCCAATCCTTTTACGACCTTAAGTAACTACTTTACTAGTCCCGGAATAGAGCATTTTCTAACATCTTTATTCCCCATATAGTTCCTAAATACGTAAAATAAATATTACACATCACATACATTGATCTGATCCCGGGGTAAGTAGCTATAGCACTTGTGTTATGGTTATTAGAATCTACAATGAGTACACAAATATACTTATATATTTAAATACGCACACAGACACGGAACAAACACCGATGTTCGTCACACAAATAATCTGTCCCGGGTAGGAATCGAACCCACGACTCTTGGAACCGTAGGTAGTGGGCCTAGGTCACCGAGCCAGTCGAATAAAATGAATCAGCATTCAAATAAAGAAATTTAACTGCTCAGATAGGATTCCTAAAATTACACGTAGTAAAATAGGTGTCCTTTTCACTTTCCAACGTTCATTTATTTTGACTGGAAATCAAACGGCCTTACCTGCAAACAACACGGGCCATTCAGACGAAGCCGATTACTACGTCTGGCAGACGAAACGATAATAAATTCATGCTGAGCAACCACCGAATCAATACCGACCGCCCGTGGACTAACCGAAACTCCGTGTTGCGACTAAACACCTGAATTATGTAACAATTTATACTCCTGTCTTATGGAATTAGACGAAACTCTGTGGCGAGTGTAGTACCTGTCCAGTGACGACGGCGTAGATTGAAGAATTGAAACTAACGGCTGGAGTTAACTCTAGGATACATTATAGCTAAAAACTTATTGTAAAAGCTATTCACTTTATCTAAACAATATTATATCTACTTACTAACTATTTCGGTGCAATTCGACAACTACGACGAAATTCTTAGGTTGTGTAGTCTACCAACTTGGCCCGCGTGGTTCGACTAAGGCCTTACCACCCTTGTTTAGGGTAGGCCCGTGCTCCAGCAGTGGGGACGTATATGGGCTGATGAACATGACTACCTATTTCTACTATTTTGATATTTGATATTTTAATGACTGAATTAAATTTTAATTCCGACAACCTTTTGAATTCTGACTGTATCGAATTTTGGTTAAACTTTGCCATATTCTGATTAAATTACCGGTAGCCACAAACACGTTGCTTTTATTATTATAGTAGGCGTATTAATATTCTGTTGATATATTTAAGCATACTCCACATGGTTACATTCATCCCGGTTAATCCATGCATGGAGGTTAATTAACATGCGGTTTACTGATTCCGATTTAACTTTAACGGCCAAAACACACTAATAAAACAAGTGTTTCTATACGGGAAGCCTAATTAATTCTGAAAATTAGAATTCAACATTTCATCAACGAGCTTATTATGGGTCAATCTTGAAATTGGACTTATTTGGTTGATTCCCCTGGCACTTTTTAAAACATAAGAGTTTAAACTTTTACTATCATGAGGCTAAATAACACCTCATTGTGAACATATTTCTCTAATAGGCATCACTGTAACATGTTTAGATAAAAAGATATATGACTTTAAAATTTTGGTGCCAGGGGAATCAATACAAGATGCCAGGGGAATCAAAATAAAAACATTTTGTATAGAATAATCGTTTATTTTAATTAAACTTACCAGTATTTTGGTTTAATTTTGGTTCTTTAGAGTCATTATTGATTTTAAAAGAAGTATTATAAAAAACCAAACAACAATATCTATCTTTAAGGAACTATCAATCTACTATAACAAATCAACATAATTATCTAAAAACTATCAAATTATACTTAAAAAGGCCATGGCCCCTAGTTCCCGGCAGCGCCGCTATTCCTGGTCATGGTGGCGACCATGGTTACGACTGGACGGCGGGTGCTAAGAATCCCCGGGCTACGAGAGGCTACCAACATACACTGACCCTGGCGACGTATAACGGACGCACGCTACGGCTCGACTCGCATCTGGCGCAACTTGAGGTAGAGCTTGAGAAAATTAGGTGGCACTTTCTGTGGTTGTCCGAAAAGCGAGAGAGGGCACCATAACCCTAGAATCAGGACACCTACTGTACTTCCACGAACGAGTCTAACATTCTCAAGGTTGCGGTTTTCTCGTCAATAAGTCCCTCTTTGGCAACTTAGTGGACATGTCTAGTGTTTCGAGGGTAGCATGATTAAGCTCACCAAGAGTCTTAGCCTCAAAGTGGTGCAAGTGAACGCACTGACCTCTGACGATGAAGTGGAGAAAATGTTCGATAACATTTCGAAGGCCCTCTACTCTTCCACCAAGATCCCCTACAATACTTGTCAATTTCCTCTAACGTGAGGGACTCTTCTTGATGAACTCTTTCTTCAAGAAGCAGCCTCAAAAGAAGTGGACGTGGCAAAGTCCCGATACTTTAACTAAGAACGAGATCGACTTCATCAGGGCGGTTAGGCGGCACATATTCAGAGATGTCTCCGAAATCAACAGTGATCACCGACTTGTTCGAGGCACTGTGAATATCGACTTCAAAGCCAAACGTGTTCGCTTGATGAGGTCTAAACTTCGACCTACTCCGTTCCAGAATATTAAAGGATCTGAAACGTTTTTGTCAAACCTGGCGAACCGAATTGCTGCAAACCTCAACTTACATTAACCAGAATTTTGAAAAAATAAAACCAAAATATGATGCATGTCCTCAAGGAGGAAAGATCGAGATTTGCGGCATGAGGGGCCGGGGCAGGAAGTTTAAACTTTCCGAGGAGACTTTGAGGCTAATGAGGCAGCGACGTAAAGACCCACCCGCTACTACATTGCAAGCTCGAGCACTCAACCGAGAGATCAATTTACCGGTGCTACAATACTCGTCTCAATCGAGCAAGCTATTGAACAGAAATGGGGGTCAAAGGTGTTCTTAAAATCTCCCGAAGGAAGCCAACTGACGAAGCTGACTACAGCGAATGGGGACATTGCTGCTTCAAAGCCGGCAGTCTCGGAGAGTAATCTCGTACCGTCTTGTGCGAAGACTCAACGAACTCCAACCATCGGAACAGGCTGGATTTTGGAGCGGATACGGCACCATAGACCACATCCACACAGTGCGACATATAAACAGAAGACCGAAGAGTATAATCAGCCCCTATGTTTAGCATTTGTGGACTATGAGAAAGCCTTTGACTCGGTTGAAATCTGGTCAGTTCTTGAGTCCCTGCAGCGATGCCAAGTTGATTAGCAATACAACCTGGTGATGAAATGTCTCTACCAAGCCGCGACCATATCCGTCCAAGTATTGAATCAGCAAATAAACCCATACCATTGCAGCGAGGAGTAAGACAAGGGGACGTCATCTCCCCGAAGTTGTTCACAAACTGGAAAGGGCGAGGCACCAACATCGTCAGTAGAGACGCTGCAGGACCTACAACGGATGTGAATGACCTGGCTGACTCTTCTGGGGTGCGTAACCTATATAATCATAATATGAGAGTATGATAATGTTAGGAAGCTTTGATTCCCCTGGCATTTTCCCAGGGGAATCAATGCCAGGAGTCAAGAAAAGTTAATTTTCTTTCGATTTTGTTTCAATGGATTGATTTTTGCCAATGATTATTATATAAACAATTAATAGTCCTATATACCCTACTATTAATCCTAGTTAAGAAATTCCCAATCATCGGAAAGTATTTTTTAAAGTGGTCAGGGTAATCAATGACCTAGTGAAACAAAACCAGGGGAATCAAATTCAAACCTTCATAAATCCGGCTTGGAACCGTCGAGCAGGAAACCTCTCCTCATGATGTTAAGAACGCGACTAGAGCTACTTGCTGATGTGCACGCCTTCGCCGTAGACTTTTATAAAAGCAAGACAGGTGGCATTTAGTGACGCGCCAAGGGAATCAATCGTTACACTCGGACAAACACAAACCATTTTGTAATCACAAAACAGTGATTGGCACAGACTTGGTGGATTTATTAAATCATTAAATAACTCACCCTTTAACTATTAAATCACAAAAAATCTTAAAATTATGACTATAAATAGGTAAAATGTTAACGGTTTGTTAAAAAAATGACAAAGGGACAGCCCAAGGGAATCAAATATTAAGGCTTCGAAATTTTTTTTCAGATGGTTTAAGCTGAAATAAACACCTTATTTGTTGTGCCCCATTTAATTTACACATTAAAGAAACAGAAAAAAAAAACTTACATTAAAACTTAAACTTTATGGGTAGTTTTTGCCCTCGGACAGTGTTTTTTTTGGCTTTCAAGATTGACCCTTATACAAAAATGAGCTTTCTGCTTTATTGCCTTGTTCAAAACGTATCACATGATGGTCACTGGGAAAAAGGCGTGATTTCATGACATATATGAATATGTTTTCTTCTGGTGTCACCTTTTATATATCTTGATTCATTGAAGAGAGATAGCTCTTAGCAACAATGTATCCACAGATTGCCATTGTACGACAGCCTTAAATAGACGCACACACATCGTTGTCAAAGGAGAAATATTTTATCTTGTTATACAATTAAGTGCGAGTCAGTGAACCAAGAAACAGTTGTACACATACATAGACAAGTATGTAGAGGTCTTAGAGGAAGATACTTACAAGGGTACGGGTCCCCATAATTGGGCCAATTCTTTAAAAAGGTTTGAGTTCGTTTGCAAACTGGGTCGAATACTGGATGCATGCCGGCCAGATCGTTCAAATTTAATGAGCGCGCCAGACATAGATTTCAGTTTTGGTCTGCTTTTCAGACATGAATCAGAGATAGAATTAATTTATTTAAAGCTGACTAAACTTGTAATTTACAATAAGAGATAATTTTCGTAAGTTATGTACAGCCTAGGTACCCGTGTAGGTTCAATGCTTAATTATTAGTGAGATCAATAACATTATTTGGAAAGAGTTAAAGAAAGCAGGATTCCTATGTTCCAATACTGTGAAAAAATACTCTTATTTGAACCCCTCGCATATTAGTTTTATTTTGTTTTTTTTTTTTTATAAAAGGCTAACAGGATGACCTTCCTTCACTTGATGGTAAGGAGAAGTAAGATCCATATAATGAGGTCGACATGCACAATAGATCTTATTGAGTCACACTTTTGTTTTATTCGTTCCGATGATAGCTCACTTAGAAAATCAAACATTTATTTCGAATGGACGAAACCGCTTACTATTCAGGTGGACTGAGGTCATCTTGTAAGCCTTTTACAAAAATAAAACTCATTTGTTTTTTACCATGCAAAACTCCAAAAGATGCCTTAGTCCTTTATAATGCAAATTGAATAAGTTAATAACGACTCCCTCTAAAACTAACATACTTATACACGGCAACATAAGATCCATTATCTCACGTGGAAATCGATAATGCCTCGGGATTTAATTACCCTTCAGTCTAGAAACCGTCCGTTCCAACGCCGCGCGCGGCAAAATGAATTATAGCACTTCATTAAACCAAAGTGCTGTCTTAAAGTGTCTAAAAAGATTCCATTATATCAAGGGAGTAGACGCCGCCATTCATTAGGCCCGCCAGCTTTATCTGATTCCACGGAAACCCGTGTTTTGCAAGATCATCAAAATTCGATCCGGCAAATGTTTGGTGGCGCGCTGATAAGTTTTGTACAGCCAATGAGATTTATTGCTGCGATCTTTGATCAGTCTTTTACTGAAAGTTAGTGGATACTGAGCTCTTTTTTTAATAACCGCTACGAAATTTCGGTAATGATACAAAGGCAAAATTAGATTAGTCTGATTAAATCTGCAACCAATAACAACAAATAGTTCTTGTTTGAAATACAAAAATAATATGTACATGTAGACATCATAATTATCGATTCAGACTGTATGTGACATACAGTCTGAATCGACAATTATGACTAAATAGAATGGACGCATCATTATAATAATCACGGGTTCAACCTATTGACAAACGTTCATTATTAAAAAAGTAAAAAGAAGTTTCAATGTCATTGTAATTCCAACTTAATCAGTATTCAAACGTAGGTACCTAACTCTACAATCTCTAATTGCCGAACATAATTTAACGACAAACATTATTTACTATTCGGTAAATAATAATGCTGTTTAGTCAATAGTCTAATACCCTTATGACAAACAACGTGAACTAATTTATTGTAATTGCTTGCTAGGTGATGCGTACGTGCAATACATATTTGCTTTGGCAACATTCATTTACATATTGATCTACTTTTAGATTGCCTAAACCACATATACTTATATAAAGTACATTATACCTTCTATAGATAATAATATAGTAACAGCAAGGATCTTTGATGGTGTTTTTTGTAATTTAATATTTAATCAGAAAAGCATATACGTATTTTAGATTGTGTTTTTTAACTGGTACAAAAAATGGAAGAGTGCAATGTGTTTTTAAAGTAAGAATGATTAATTTTTATCTATTTCGTGCTTTGTGAATATACGATCGCACGAAACTAATAAGACATCAGTAATACGTAGATGCATAAAGTATCAGCCCATACAAGTCGCCATTACTGGGGCACAGCAGGCCTACCCTAAACTAGAGCGATAAGGCCTTAGTCAACCACGCTGGCCAAGTGCGGGTTGGTCGACTACACAACCTAAGAATTTTTTCGTTGGTGTACAGGTTTCCTCACGATATTTTTCTTCACCGTTAAAGCGTCGAATAATGATACATCATCATCATCATCATCAGCCCATTTCTGTACACGGCTGGACATAGTCGTACATATGAATTTCAAATTTAAAAAACACATGTGGTACGTGGCGCGTTTTGTTAGGGGTGAGAGCCATCCGCTCTCCCGCAAGCCCGGTGATGATGACAAGGCTCCTCCAAGCCATCATCGTTAGTCAGTTAGGAAAAAAAAAATGGCGCGTTTTGTACTGGCGACCTCTCGCATGGCAAGCAACGCTCTTTACCACTCGGCCATCGACGCTTTTAAAGTATCAGTAAAGCTAAATTATCAGTTAAGATGCGAATGTCTATAATACGAAATCACTACCTTTTCAGTAAAGTTTACTCGTATACATCCCTTTCACATACAAAAATAGTTCCAAATAATAACGAATAGTCAGCAATAACGATATAAATTAACGATATTATTCCGCAACGCTATCGTTTCGTGTCACGTCATAGCTATTACTGGACCAGCTAAAAACAACAATTGCATTTAACAATATAATTTGCACAATTCCACTCTGGCTCATTTGAATGGCAAATCATGTTCCAAAGATAGAAATGAAACGCAAATTGACATTTAAAATGGACACGACCACGTCAGACATAAATAGCATGATGGCAGATTCTAGACTGAATTGTCATCTATACTATAATAAAAACGTAGAGGCAAAAATTCTTGTACTTTTCTTAGAAACGAAAAAAAATTAGTCAGGGATATGTTTTGAGAGTAGTAGAACACATCCTCATACTTAGAAAAAAAATTGTATCTCTGTCTGCTTGTTTGTTTGTTTCGACTGACCTCCTAAACGGCTGAACCAATTTAAATGAAAGTTTACACGAAGGTATTTTAAATTCCGGAAAAATGCATAGGATACTTGAAATCACTGACAGTTGTCTGGTTCCCGTGGGATATTCAAAAAACCTTAATAAATGACTGATCTCTGAAACTATTACACCGATTTAAATAAAATTTTGCATGGTGGTAACATACATACCCGGTCAAGATCTTAAATACTTTTAGTCACAGAAATTCCTGTAGGATAGTTAAAAATCTGACTTTATTAGATCACGTACAAAAATGGTAAAAGTATATCGACCAAAATGAACCTTCTGACTAGGACTATACGGACTACTTTATTGAGCAAAACGCTATAGTAGGGGAGGTCAATAGCTAGATTTGCAGGTACTCGAACAACATGGAATCGGAATAGAAAGGTTACGCTAAATAAAGTTTATTACCCTTTTTTTACAAGTTGGGGGGGACAGCGTTGAATACAGGAGAGCTACCTGGTAACAATTTGTTTAAAGAAAAAAGTTATTTGACCGTGTCAGTCATTCAAAGTGCATGTTAAATAATCCCTAAAAAGTGTCATTGTGACGATTTGGACCACAAAGTTATAATTAATCTTTGCGTCTGTTGAAAACACATAATTTTGAGATACTTCAGCGCGTTACATTTTTATGCAGGAGGTTCAAGTTGCTATCGAAGTCCTGCGAAAATCGTCTCAGCCACGCGATGTGTAACAATTCTGTTCCATCTATTGTTCTTTATCCTCGCACATTTCACATCACATTCCCCGCCCATTGCTACATCAGTTTTGACCAACAACAATACCAGAACTTAATACCTATGATACTCCGCTTCATAGCATTTGAAAAACGTTGAGTTTGGACTTCTGATTTTCGGTGAGGGACCAAGATTGTGTGGAAGTTAGGATAGGATATATTTGCGGTTCAGTGATATAAGAAGATCACCCTTCATGTACCCATTCATGGACCAGAAGCTTTTCCAGGTTTTGTCTGCTCTACGGATTATTTCTTTGTCCTGCCTAGCCCAAGTATATACTCCTCTACATATTGCTTTACCTGCCTGTTGACTGCAATCCTATCATTGGTGCTCTTGATCATGACCTTGGTTTTGGATCTATTCATCGTAAGTCTAACCTCAAAACTTTCTAAGTTCTGTAGAGGTATACTTATTTGCGATGAGAAAAAGTCATCTGCAAGGCGAACGTTTATCAGCCATCTATCCCCTACACCAATTACTTTTGTTGCCTAAGAATATCATAGTGACCTGAAAGATTTCTTGGAGCGTGCTACTGGAAAGCTTTGGACTTGGTGATAGGGAGTCACCTTTTTTTGTATTTTGAATGTCAAGCGTTCAGTGTGCAGTTGGATATCGACTGTGCTTTGTTGGTAAATGATATGGAGAAGTTTTATGTATGTGGGTTCGACGTTTTGCTGAAGAAGAGAAAGCTAATTGGATTGATGTGGGTGATACCGTCAAAGACTTTTGAATAATCCACAAAGGCCAGGTACAAAAGTTTATTAAATTCGCCACATTTCTCTTCTATCTGGTTTTCGGTATGGAGGTGGTCAGTTGTCCAATATTTGCTTGCTGGCTTGCATTGTTGGTTTGTATTTTTCCAATTGATAGGCTGTTCGGTATTATCTGAATGTTCATATAGAGGGATATCGCTATTCTAAGCATATAAAGGGGAATTTATACACATTCACGTAAAAATTTTGGATTTTATAAAATTATCGTATATATAATATTATCACATAGATCATTAGAAAATTGGGCATGTGCCCCTTGAATGTTTGTTACTACAACTATCCTATTTATGATCACGCACCTCCCTCCCTCCCGTATGAAGTGTTCATACTCGGTAGAGGTACATGAAAGGGTGCAAGAAGTCTCCCATATAAAAATCTTACAAGACCGAGTCTGAGTCTGATCAAGACGGCAAAACCTTCGTTGGGCTCCCCAACTATCACGTTTTTAGCTGGCAAGTCATGTCAAATTTTAATGCTGTCACATTTGATATGAATATGAGTGTTTAGTTCTTGGTTAGTTCAAAAGATGTCACTGTGCTCTATAACTTCGATATATTGCTTCAAATACTAAAAGTAATTAATAAGTTATATTTTATTAAACTTACGTTTTTACGTTGTTATATCATTGTTTTATTACGAATATAATATTCGAGAAATAAACAAAAAAATAAACAATACGCAAAAGTGGCACATAACAAAGTAGCAAAGCAAATACTGATTAATTCGTCACATGGCGACACACACGCCTTTATAGATACTTTAAGACGTTTTTTGAAGTTATCCTGATATCAAACATAAATTCTATGTACTAACTACGTAGGTACAGTACTTATGCTGTTTGCAACAATTGAAACCTGTTTCTGCCAAATAAGTTACTCTCCTCATCAGACTGGAGCATTGCTTAGACCAAAAAAAAATTATTGAGCAAGTGAATCCTCTTTTAGCTGACCGATTTGTAATGAAAAATGTAACATGTTGTTTATCAACTATTAATCTGCAAAAATTTCAGGTTCTTTCCTGGTTATTAATCTTATCAATTACTAAGTTTAATGATCTTTTCTGTTCTAATAGTTTTTATAATTTTTGTAGCTTTATTTACTTTAACTGCAATTTCCTACAATCAAAATGCTGGCGAAAGTCACTATTCTACGCAGACGAAGTTGCGGGCACAGCTAGTAAATAATAAAATCAATTAGTTTCCTATTTAAATTGTAATAAAACCGCAATTTTAATCAAGTTTTGTATGTGGTATTGTCTATTATTTTCGCGAATACTACATAATTCTTATAAATAAAAATGAATTTCTGTTCGTTAGTCTGACTAAAACTTTTTACCTTTTAATCCTCCTAATAAATCCGATTTAGGTGATTTTGGTTTTAAAATGTTCGTCGTAGTCCAGGGAAGGTTTCAATGAGAAAATATAGAAAAATAATCAGTATTGGCGGTATGAAATTCGCCGGGGCCACTATTTTGAAATAAAACTAATTTAACGGATTAAACTCGCGTGTGTAAGGAGCTCGAAACGTAGGCTTTCTAAATAACAATACACGCTAGTTTAATCCGTAAAATTAGTTTTATTTCAAAAGTTTAGCATTGTTTTTAGTAGATACTCGATACAATAACCACCTAGCTATGCAAGGATAATGAAGAACTAAAAACTCTCCTTATGAAAGGTAAATTTTTTAAGTGACGTATTTGCAACCGAAAAGTTCTTTACTACACCTGTGGCCGTATATGTTTCTCGCATTCAGGATCAAAATACAATAATAATTTAGTGTCTTCATCACAATACCATTTAGTGCAAATAATAAATGTTCCCGGCCACATTTTACCATCACAACCAACATGCGGAGACATCTCATTCAACGCGCGCACATTATTTTCCTTTTGCTTCCCAATCACAAGTTTAAAAGCCGATGCACGAAATGAAAATAAACATTTCATTGCAAATGCGGCTCGAAATGTCATTACCAAGCCGGCCGACGGATATTTTGGCTTGGGGCGTACATTA
Organism: Maruca vitrata; assembly: GCA_039566165.1. NCBI lineage: Eukaryota > Metazoa > Arthropoda > Insecta > Lepidoptera > Crambidae > Maruca > Maruca vitrata. Next base: position 10,842,456 of record CM076921.1, read on the forward strand.
TAAATTTTTAATCACTCTTTTCAACGGACTTAATTTCAATTTAAATTCATATTGGACGTACCAATTGGGTGTAGTGATGCATCCGGACAAACATATTACGCCAATTGAAATGTATTGCACGGTGTTGATTGTCTGTCGCACCAGCGAATGCACCATTTAAATGATTCTCAACTGTTTTTCGGAACATTGTATTCGTCGGAACGTTTAATTACATCATTCTTCGTTTGATTGACATCACTACAGCTTTACCTAACTCGTTAATTCATCTGCTTTTTAAACGGTTCCATTTTACTTGACCTGTTTGTTTTTATGTGTTCAATCTCACCAAGACTACAAGGTCACCCAGTTTCCTTCGTAGGCATCAAGCCATCAATACCTTATGGATGTACGGCAGATGCGGGCTTTCCAAATATGGAAAGAAGAAGCCACTAATTGTTAACACATCTTAATTTGGTCCTTACATTTATTAAGTTTTGAAACAAACGATGAAGGGTGTTGACAGCTGATTTTTTTATTTTGAAACCAGATTTATTATGTACAACAATACGACAATATTCAGTTTTGTAACCACAAAATCATAACCAAATGTGGGTTGTGTCTAATGTATTACGTAAAATCACATTCACATGGTGTCATATTT